>OX458987.1:0-2462500 GCA_949774945.1 Hoplodrina ambigua | reverse complement strand
GCGTCGTATGAGCGCGACACAAGTCACGGACAGGCGTCGAGACTTTACGTATCTCAACCCTCGCCGGTAAACGAATATCAATCCGCACACACACCGAAGAGTCGAGAGCGCGCGTGCAATCGCGACGTTCAGCGTAAAACGCAGAACCACACGATCGCACGACCGTCTCGTACCTTGTACGTCCGCACGAGTGAGCGCGCACGACGAGTACGTTTCAACGTAAACATCGAGCGTGACACGCGTCGTTCGACAAATGTATATAATATATCGTTATATTTGAACGGACAACGTCACGCGAACGCGGTACGTAAACGCACCGACGATCGCCCGACGCGGAACCGTCATATGCGTCTGTTTTGTGTTAAACGCAATGTGGCATTTGTATTTTATACAGCCGGCCCTCAGACAGGAGTGGTCCTGGATGTGTCTCCACGGACCGCAATGTGCGTTCGAAATGTCGATGTTCAAATGTGTCCTGCAGTTCACACTATGACGCGCAGTTAACTGCGTTCTTCATCGACCCGCGAGCCAAGTGATCCACCGTCCAGGGTAATAGTTTACATTCATAAACATATTAACCACATGGATGATACGTCAATAAATAATAAATTTTCATATATAAATATGAATTATTACATAAAATTCATCATATAAACGTTCGTTTATATAAAAAACAATGGGGGATCCCACCGCAGTATGAGGGACGTGCGTGTTGACGAACGCGTCCAACGGTACTCGTGGTGCGGGTTTTCATACCAGTCTACGTACCGTGCGAGGACGCGACGCGAGATCAACACGCGCGATAGACTCTTGACACGCCCACGCGCCGTCAGACGGCACGTGGGATCGGTGTGCATCGGTGTATCGCGCGTGCGTCGACCTCTGTTACGAGCGTTCGAGGGAATCGTAACATACGTACACGATTCGATGTTTAAGGATTGTCTATGACGTTCACGCGCGTCGTGTATCAGCGTCCGCGAAGACTCTTTCACACGCTTAGCGTTACACGTTAATGATCCTTCCGCAGGTTCCCCTACGGAAACCTTGTTACGACTTTTACTTCCTCTAAATGATCAAGTTTGGTCAACTTCCCAGCAACGCCGACGGCCGTGAAGCCACCGCGTGTCGGTCCGAAGACCTCACTAAATCATTCAATCGGTAGTAGCGACGGGCGGTGTGTACAAAGGGCAGGGACGTAATCAACGCGAGCTTATGACTCGCGCTTACTAGGAATTCCTCGTTTATGGGGGATAATTGCAAACCCCAATCCCCAGCACGAAGGAGTTTCAGCGGGTTGCCCGGGCCTCTAGGCCAGGGAGAACATGCTGATTCCTTCAGTGTAGCGCGCGTGCGGCCCAGGACATCTAAGGGCATCACAGACCTGTTATTGCTCAATCTCGTGCGGCTCGAAGCCGCCGGTCCCTCTAAGAAGAATTTTAATACGTCGCCAGTGAGTTGCGTGACGGAGCCACGCACACCTAAATGACGACGCCTATTTAGCAGGCTAGAGTCTCGTTCGTTACCGGAATTAACCAGACAAATCGCTCCACCAACTAAGAACGGCCATGCACCACCACCCACCGAATCAAGAAAGAGCTGTTAATCTGTCAATCCTTCCGGTGTCCGGGCCTGGTGAGATTTCCCGTGTTGAGTCAAATTAAGCCGCAGGCTCCACTCCTGGTGGTGCCCTTCCGTCAATTCCTTTAAGTTTCAGCTTTGCAACCATACTCCCCCCGGAGTCCAAAATCTTTGGTTTCCCGGAAGCTGCCCGCCGAGCCATTGTAGTAACGTCGGCGGATCGCTAGATGACATATTTACGGTTAGAACTAGGGCGGTATCTAATCGCCTTCGAACCTCTAACTTTCGTTCTTGATTGATGAAAACACCTTTGGCAAATGCTTTCGCTGATGTTCGTCTTGCGACGATCCAAGAATTTCACCTCTAACGTCGCAATACGAATGCCCCCAGTTATCCCTATTAATCATTACCTCCGAGTTCTGAAAACCAACAAAATAGAACCGAGATCATATTCTATTATTCCATGCACGAAATATTCAAGCAGCATTTTGAGCCCGCTTTGAGCACTCTAATTTGTTCAAAGTAAAATTGTCGGCCCACCTCGACACTCACCGAAGAGCACCGCGATAGGATTTTGATATTGAACCGACGTTTGACCGACGGCTCACCGACGATATGCTCCGCAGACGTGTCAGTATCACCGCGGATGCGGTGCACCGACAGCGCGGCGCACAAATGCAACTACGAGCTTTTTAACCGCAACAATTTTAGTATACGCTATTGGAGCTGGAATTACCGCGGCTGCTGGCACCAGACTTGCCCTCCAATTGTTCCTCGTTAAAATATTTAAAGTGTACTCATTCCGATTACGAGGCCTCGTAAGAGTCCCGTATCGTTATTTTTCGTCACTACCTCCCCGTGCCGGGAGTGGGTAATTTGCGCGCCTGCTGCCTTCCTTGGATGTGGTAGCCGTTTCTCAGGCTCCCTCTCCGGAATCGAACCCTGATTCCCCGTTACCCGTGACAACCATGGTAGTCGCAGAAACTACCATCGAAAGTTGATAAGGCAGACATTTGAAAGATGCGTCGCCGGTACTGGACCATGCGATCGGCAAAAGTTATCCAGATTCATCAAAATTAACGACTTCGGACGCGAGGCCCTCCGTCGATTGGTTTTGATCTAATAAAAGCACTCATCCCATCACTGGTCAGAGTTCTGATTGCATGTATTAGCTCTAGAATTACCACAGTTATCCAAGTAACTGAGTAAGATCTAAGGAACCAAAACTGATATATTGAGCCATTCGCGGTATCGCCTTAATACGGCTTGCACTGAGACATGCATGGCTTAATCTTTGAGACAAGCATATAACTACTGGCAGGATCAACCAGGGAGCTTCGTTTGTAAGTCATTTTAAACACGCGCGTCGCACAACACGCCGCACACACCGCGAGGGCGCGAGCGACTGACTCTGTGCGAGGCGCGCACTCAAAATACTCAATCCCGCGCGTCAACGATCAACAAGGACGTTGACGCATAACGGGCGAGCTCTCGATTTGTAATTTTCGTTTCGCACCCGCGAACGTCCGAAACGTATAATATCTCAACACGTCGGACGCGCTGCGCGTGCATAAGGGCGTTGTACGTCGATCGTTAATCAAGACAAAAAGTAGATGAACGACCAACAGACAAACCCCCATAGTGAACGTTCGAATCGAGACGAGTTCACGTGTGTAAAATATGTTAACACATTCGCGACATCATATACGATTCCGCCCGGAATCTATAGAGCGCCTCACTATAATAACAATCACAAACTCATTATGACGCGACGAACACCTGACGCGTCCGAGCGCCGGCGTCGCCGAACAAATGATTTCATACAACGACCGTTATACCTTGTACACGGACACGCATTAAATACGATCCGTCGGGGTCCGCACAGTTAAACACTGTCAAAAATGTGCGAGAGAGAGAAAGAACACTGCGTCACAAGCGGCGGTGCGTGCATCATCACACGGACACATGACTCTACGAACGCGTCGCGACATCTCCACCAGACGACAGTCGACATCGACAGCACATCTATTCTCGATGAACATCGACAGAGTTCGAATTTTTCGTACGTATCTCGCGCGCACAACACACAAACAACGCCACAATCCCATTAACACAAATTGTCCAAAAATACTCTTCTCGCCGCACAAATTTCGATTTTTGAATGATATAATTAACACAACATACTCTTATGTGAACGCCACAGAATACACGCAACACACTTAGTTAGTAAATTTATTTTTATTATATTATATTATTCTCTGCCTCGTTGGTCTAGTGGCCGTAAGCGCGACTGCTGCGCATGAGGTCTTGGGTTCGATTCCCAGGTCGGGCAAAATGTTATTGGGCTTTTCCATCAGGAATTTCTCAGTAGCAGCCTCGGAGTCTGGATTTGTGCCCGGTTGATGGCAATAGGCTCGCCCCCTATTACATGGGACTAAAAACATAACTGGCGAAATGTGGGTGTACTAATGGGTACACCTCTGCCTAACCCTTCGGGGATTACAGGCGTGATGTTATGTTATGTTATGTATTATATTATTATTATAAATAACATAAAATTCACATGTCGTGTGTTTTGTAGTATCATATGTCGTACACACATTTCGTCGTGCGCCACGCGCGCGCTCCGTCCGCACTCGGACTTCGCGTCGCATGACAACATAGCGTAGTCAGTAATAGATCTCATCGGCGGCGGTTCTGTTACGCCAACAATTGGCGCAAGCAAGTGGGGGAGCCGGTCACCACACCATATTAACGCAGATTATCAGATGAACCCCCGTACAGTTGATAGTCATTGCTGTTCACATCGAACCATACGTCCCCCATGTAAAATATCCCAGAGTCCCGCTATTCTACAACCCCCCCCCCCCCCCTCCTCGTCCCCGTTTCCGTTGATGATTACCAGTCCAACCATTATTAGTACCAACACTACGACCCCAGCCGACGCCGACGCGCCGCCGCCCCCCCCCCCCCCCCCGATGACCCCATTTTTTACACATTGGAACGACATCCCCTCTACCTGAGTCCCTGCTGATGTAATGTAATGCAGTGTAACGTCATGTACCTAATGTTATGAACGAACGAATCTTTCAGGGACAGGACCAACGAAGACGACCGCGCCAAACGACACCGCCGCCGCTACCTGGGATTTGGTGGATAGTGATGGGTAAGTAAATATACATTCTTTCCCCCCAAGGCAAGTTCCCCCCATCTCCCATCCTGTGTCCCATGTAATGTACCTAATGTAATGTAATTGTACGAACGTATTGTTTCCATAATATATATAAATTATTATATGTATAATATTGAACTTATTAGTTATGAACGAACGAATCTTTCAGGTACCGGACCAACGAAGACGACCGCCGCCGCCATCGGGGATTTGGTGAATTAGTGATGTAATGGGTAAGTAAATAAACATAATTTATAGATAATACTAGCTTTCGCCCGCGGCTTCGCTCACGTTAATTTAGGATTTGCCGATCAATTCGGGTTGTACTCTGCTTGAGTGCATGAGTGAACCCTTTATTTTCTGACACCCTAGTACTTTTTTTGATAAACCCAGAATGTTGACCTTAACACTCTGACTCTAAAACTTTTTATACTGCCAATAGAGATACATACCTTTTTTTATGACACCCTAGTACTTTTTTTCTTGGGTAATCGTAAATTGATTGTAAGAACTCCGAATTATCAATAATCGATTTTATGACACCCTAGTTGAAGCTGGTCCATCGACACTAAAAACTCACAAAATGTATTAGGTATTTAAATTTAAAATTCGAACATGATTCGAAAGACATGTGGCGCCATCTATCGCCATACGAAGGTTATTGTGATTTCCCTCGGGAACAGTACTTTTTTTCTGGATGAAAGGTACCCTATGTTTGTTCCTGTACACATGGCAATGTATATGCAAAATTTCAGAATGATCGGTTCAGTGGCTTAGGCGTCAAACAAACAAACAAACAAACAAACAAACAAACAAACAAACTTTTATGTTGATGATGTGTTGCGACAGCCCAACCCCCCGCTCGCGCGCTCGTAATTAATTTAGGATTTGCCGATCAATTCGGGTTGTACTCTGCTTGAGTGCATGAGTGAACCCTTTATTTTCTGACACCCTAGTACTTTTTTTGATAAACCCAGAATGTTGACCTTAACACTCTGTGACTCTAAAACTTTTTATACTGCCATGGAGATACATACCTTTTTTTATGACACCCTAGTACTTTTTTTCTTACACGGGTGGGAGCGAACGACATCCCGTGTTCCGATGTGATGTAATGAGTAATGAGAGAACGAACGTTCCAGGGACCGGGACCATCGACGGCGCCGACGACGAACGCCAAAGAAAGCCACCGCCATCGCCACCGACGATACGACGCGACACGACGGTGTGATATTGACGGGTAAGTGAATGTACAATTACAATTTACATATCATCCTTTGCGAAGTAAACTTTCCATTCTCTCTGAAGAAGTAATTTCATCCACATATTGGAGACACAAAGCTACTCCGTGTTTAGTTAAAAGCTTTAGAAAATACAATTCAATTGAAGCTCCCTGTCACCAATCTGAATTTCTTCCCATTTTTCACTGTAATTACAGTTCATTAGTTAAGTCACCGAATATACATTATAACCTTAACATTTACCGAGATGACGTATGTCATAACCTTAACGTCAACTTCACTATGGATAGAGACTGGAAGGGCTGTCAGCTCCTGTTTACAGATGCTTCGAAGCATGGAAGAGACTCATGTGTGGGAGTAGGTGTATACCACTCCCAATATAATATCGTCCAAAAAATAAAGCTCCCGCCTGAATCATCTGTATTTACGGGAGAATGTTACGGTCTTTTCAAAGCTGTCGAATATATACTTATGATGGGCTTAAGGAATTCACTCATTTTGACTGATGCAAGGAGTGCCTTACAATCTTTGGCCAGATTCCCTTTTTATTCTCATAATTCTTATATTATATTTGAAACACGTGAACTCCTATACAGGTGTTTTGTTAAGGGGTATTCAGTACACTTTGCGTGGATACCTTCGCATTGTGGCATTTTGGGTAATGAGAGAGCTGACCAGTTGGCTAATGATGCCGTATTGTGTGGAGACGTTTTTCCGTACAAAAATAACTCCCAAGATCTGGTAGCTCTCCCCGGGGTTTATCTACAGGAATCCTGGGGTCAGCTTTGGTCCGAGCAATCAGTGAAAGGGAAATTTTATCGTACAATTCAGCCATCCATTTTTGTTAAACCTTGGTTTAGCAAGTACAAGCTAAGCAAAAAGATTACAACAATAATAATACGTATGCGATTGGGTCACATGTGCACTCCTGCTCATCTTGCCAGGCTTGGCATTGTGCAGAGCCCTGCGTGTGAATGTGGCGCTGAAGTGGGAGATCTGAACCACCTTATTTTTTCCTGCCCTCTTTATGACCACTCCTCACTTTTTCAAAGCCTTATTTCCCTCCGAGTCCCTTTCCCCACTTCTATCTCATGTATTTTATTTAATTTTAATGTAGATATTTATAAAATCATAGCTCTTTTCCTTGTAAATAACGATATATCTATTTAAACATTAATTTATAACCGTATAGGTAGTTATTTTCTTTACCACGTAGTTCTTAGTTTATGCCAGTTTACGCATTGAGTCGGCCTTTTGTTGTATTTCCTTATGATAAGTTTTTATAATTTACTAGCTTTTACCCGCAGCTTCGCCCGCGTTAGTTTAGAATTTGACAATCAATTCGGGCTGTACTCGGCTCGTTGTTCAGCCAGATCCAGAATTATTAAATACGGACCAACTGTGACTCATCAAAGTCCGTCGGCGTTCAGTTTGTATTTCAAAGGTCATGCATGAAAGGTCCTTCTCGCCTGCGTCTGTTCTGGAGTTTCTGTCGCTGTAATGGCTGAGCTTGTTCTCTGAGACGAAGTTATGTTTGAACAGGCGTCTCTGTTGCTCTTACAGCTTGTTCCTCCAAAAGCAATTGCGTTTGGAAGGGAGTCTCAGTCACTCTCAGAGAAGCTCGGCGGGCTTGGGTCTCCAGTCTTTCCTGGCTTTAAGAAAATATCTCATCTGCTCTCAAACGGGCACGCCGCAATCGCGGCGGTAAGACCCCTCTTTGAGGAGTGGCTGGAGAGGCGCTACGGCGTCCTCACCTACCGCCTGACGCAGGTCCTCACCGGACACGGTTGTTTCGGGAGGTTCCTGTGTCGGATAGGGCGGGAGGAAACGCCCGGGTGTCACCACTGTGTGGATCGCCCGGAGGACACGGTGGAGCATACGGTGCAGGACTGCCCCGCTTGGGCAGAGCACCGCCGTGTCCTCACGGAGGCGATAGGCGGCGGCGACCTCTCGCGTCCGGACCTGGTTCAGGCCATGCTCCGGGGCGAGAGGGAATGGGATGCAGTCACCTCCTTCTGCGAAGCAGTAATGCTAGCGAAGGAGGAGGCGGGCCGCGTGAGGGAGAGAACCACCTCACGCCCCAGCCGCCGCGGGAGACGCCCAGGGCGCGAGGCGACATCCGGCCACCGTAGGCGCGGGCTTGCGGACGGCGAGTAAGGGTAGCTCGCCGTCCGATCAAGGACCAAGCCCGGGTCGACGGCGCGTTCTGTTCGCGCGCGCCTCAAAGAGCTGTCAGCACAGGGACGGGGCCCCCAACGGGGCCAACGCCTGCCGGGGTTGCGGGACGTCTTAACAGGATACCGTGGCCCCGGAACGTAAAGGGCAACAGAAGGAACAGGGTGGTTTTTTAGTCAGTAAAAGTCTGACAGTCCCTTCCGCCCCACCCAGAGCGGAAGGAGTCATTTGATGATTTTTACCACCTCAAAAAAAAAAAAAAAAATCTGCTCTCAAAGCTGCTTGTTGCTCCGGTTGTGCTTGCCTTCTTAATGCGGCATGAACGGAAGATTCCTGGAATTGAGCAGTAATTTTTGCTCGGGCTCGCAATGCGCTTTTGCCTGAGTTGGAACTGCGAGATATTTTAAAATAGAAAAAAGTAATCTACCTACCCTAATTAAAACACACAGAACATACCGCTTACGAAAAAATAAACAGTACTAAGGGACAAACTTAACTTTGCCGTTAGAAAACTGTTGTCTACATACATCGACATTTATGTCACGGTTAGTTTAGCAACTAACCTCTTCCTTCAGTCAGTCATCGACTACACGCATTAAGCAAAGCAACTTGTTACGTCAGTCCAGCTGTGATCCTATGAGGAGTTCCGTTCTATATCTCCGAAGTTCATCATCAGATCATAACAATATTTCTATGTGACCAATTCAGAAACAAGCAACTATAATTAAAAAATTAAAAAACACGACTGCCAAAATTGCACATATTTGTACTTTGTTTACTCGGTAGTTTTTTTTACGACGTTTTTTATTTACAGAGTTATATATTTTTTAAATCTACTTGTCAAATTCTAGACGATAAACACAGACACGGCCAGATTCATAAAAAAAAATATTTGAGGCTGGTATTAATTTACGTTTTAAAGTGACCACACAGGATTCTTTTTATTTTTAACTAGCCTATGTTACTCGGAACGATGCAAGGATTGTAACGATACCCCATACATCTAAATCGGTTCAGGCGTTCAAAAGTTATGGTGGAATAAAGAACATCACATACATACATACATACATACATACATACATACATTAACCCTGAACACATAACACTCCTTTTTTTGGGGCAGTCGTGTAAAAAACAACTCCCAAACATAAAAAAATAATCATCCAAATCAATTCACAATAATTGGTGGAGTAATCGCGGAGTATGCTTCATGACGGGGCGTGTTATAAGTTCGCCTTTATTCTTCCATACATCCTCTATGATTGCGTTTACACCTGTCAGTGTCAGTGACGACACAGTAATGCCAGTGTCAGTTACGCAGTTTTTCTGTATCCCTGACAACGTATATAAAGAGGGTCCCAGACAAACGAGGAAAGTTGTGGCGGCCGCGTTTTTTGAAAATTTTAAGAACAGGCCGCGAGTACTGCTTTGTAAAATGCCGCCAAATATGGAACTTTTAATAGAAATACTTGAATTTAAATTTAATCCACACTTCTCTATTCCTAAGAGTAATATGCGATGCTAATGATAATATAGATACCTCACACCTCAAATGTTTTATTAAACGGTTTCTTTTCCTACCTTTTTTTCTCATCTTCTGAGAGGGCTAATGAGTCATGAGAGTAATAAGACAACGTTACGGTTAGCCATATTGACTGACGTCCGATTGTAGCACGAACACCACAGCTAATGGCACTTCAGGCCGCCACTGTGACCGCGGTGATGTGTTTTTGCAGCGGTTGGAGCCGCGGTCTGCGGTTTGCCGCAACCGCAAGTGTATCCGTTTCGACCGCGCGGCCACGGCGAAATTAAAAAAAAAAACAATGCCAAGATTTTGTAAAAATTTGTAGAAGTTGATTCCCAAAACCATAAATTTGTCAAAGTTATGGTTAAAAAGTTATAAGGGTTTGAACGTGGCCGCGCCATTGAAACGCGGCGAACCGCGCGGCCACGGAGATCTTTAAAACTAAGCGTTGCAGAGATCTGAAATTCAGGTAAATAACAGATTGAATTTGTAAAAAAATTGTAAAAATATAGAAAAAAATCCTAGGTTTATATTTTGGGAGCTATAAGACTAAAACTCCATGGCCGCGCCATCGAAACGATGAAAAATACGTTGTCGCCGATATCTCGCTGAAAAAGCATCGCAGGGGTCTGAAGTTTTTTGTAAAACGTAGATTTGAATTTGTCGAAACTTGTAAAAATACTACAAAAAATCCTAGGTTTATGTTTCAGGAGCTGTAAGACTAATACCTCATGGCCGCGCCATTGAAACGGTCAAAAAACACGTTATCGCCGATATCTCGCTGAAAAAGCATCGTAGGGGTCTGAAGTTTTTTGTAAAACCTAGATTTGAATTTGTCGAAACTTGTAAAAATACTACAAAAAATCCTAGGCTAATATTTCAGGAGCTGTAGTACGGTATCGCGTAGAAATAAGTCGTGATTATTTATCGAAGAAAGTAATTGTAAAGCGAGTTTTTTTTTGTAAACAACACCTATTAATATGTAAAACTACCGATACTAGGCAAAAAACATGTATTTTTCGGTATTTATAACTTTCAATACGTTTTGAATATTTCGATAGGGTGACCATGGCTTTTTGTTTACAGAAAACTTTCCACCTATCGTTTTAGAAATAGTATCTCAAGGATTCTAAATTCAATTAAAATGAAACGGATAAAATACAAAATCATATGTTTATTTCTTTTAAATTCACTTAAATCATTGCTTGATTTGACAATACTGTGGTTTTGAGTACACGTGCCAGAACCATAACAAATAACTTTGCACAACATTCGTAATTCCTGTAAGATAGCATTATTTGATGAATAATTGTGGAATCAAACACATAACTTATGTCTAAGACTAAATTCTGCCAGAAATAACCCCCTGTAATTAACAGTATTATCACAGCCTAAAAATACATACAGTCGGTCGACGAAGACGTCTAGACAGGGCAATCGTGCGGGGTGTGAGGGGCGAGGGGCGGGCAAGCCGATCCCGAACTGCGAACAAAAATATGTTAGCAGTTCGGGATCTAAGATTCAGGGCTAGCGCGTGTTTGTTTTTAATTTATTTGTTTGTTATTGTAGAGTGCAGTTAAATAATCTTATTTGTAATGACGTGCCACGTTGATAACGCTAATAAAATGGCCGACCGTCGCGCGGTAGAATAATATTTTTTTAATAGTTAATCGCACAGGGCAAATCCTACTAACAGTTTGGAAATCCTACTAATATTATAAATGTGCAAACGTAAAAGTTAGGCAAAATAAAAGGCGGCTGCAAAATTTTACATAATATATGCTTCATGGGTATCGTGTCTATGGTTTTCGGGGGTGCTGATGACGAAAATGAGGTCAAAATGAAAAACCAAGATGGCGGCCGCAAAATTTTACAAAATATGCTTCATGGGTGTCGTGTCCATGGTTTTCGGGGGTGCTGATGACGAAAATGAGGTCAAAATGAAAATCCAAGATGGCCGCCGCAAAATTTTACAAAATATGCTTCATGGGTGTCATGTCCATGGTTTTTGGGGGTGCTGATGACGAAAATGTGGTCAAAATGAAAATCCAAGATGGCGGACCTCATTTTTTTATGATTTGATTTGGGTGTCAATTTTCTGTTTAATTGGGGTGCTGGTTACGAAAATGCCATCTAAATAACTTAAATCTGTCTTAAGTGACGAGTTATGCGATCGTAAATGTATGGAACAGCTGATATTTTTTTCGCGATTTCAGGTTTGGTCCCATAGTAAAAGTTGTTCATAATGATAACGGTTCATAACGGTTGGAGCCGCGGTCTGCGGTTTGCCGCAACCGCAAGTCCGTCCGTCTGGAAGCCACTTTATGCAAAACAAAATGTCAGAATACTCTTCAGCGGTTTTGGGCATAAAAAACTTGTAAGCAAACAACTTTCGTACTCCTAGGTTGTTTACTTGAAACTGGTCTATCGACAGTCTAGACTCAGAATGTATTAGATGCTTAAACTTAAAATTTGATTCATGATTCGATAGACATGTGGCGCCATCTACTGTCATAAGGACGTTATTGTGATTTCCCTTGGAAACAGTACTTTCTTTCGGGATTAAAAGTACCCTATGTTTGTCCCTGTACACCTGGCAACGTATATGCAAAATTTCAGGATGATCGGCTCAGTGACTTGGGCGTAAAATGGTAACAAACAAACAAACAAACTTACTTTCGCATTTATAATATTAGTTAGGATTATTATACATTTTGGTCAAATTCGCGTCCGTTTCATTACCAACCAAACAGTGATAGTGGTAGGTATAATACACAATACACTCCAATGTAAAACAGAGCTTTAATTGGATAGATAGGCACTTAAGTATATTATTGTCAGCCGTATCGCGATAGCTACTGTATTCGAGATACTGATAGGTGCCTACGACCTAGATACCGACATAGATTTTGGAAACAATGAATCTCAATCCTTGGCCCTTCCTTCTACCTTTTCCTTACCTATGTAATACATAAATTGATAAAGCTATGCACTCCTCAGATTTGTAAGTGTTGTAATAAAACGTATACCTACTATTTTATTCAAAATACTTGGAAAAGAGACGAGGGGAAGAAAAATATCAGTTACAATTTAGTTACTTATATTATTGCATTCAAAGATTTTGGTAATGTGCTTGAATCAGCTGAGATTGAAATTGGTTCTATTCCCCGCTGAGGTAAAATGTTAGAATAATAATTTTATTGCATCATTGGTCAGCACAAAAACATTAAACCACAGGGTGATGAGGATCAGTTGACTTGATGAGATTATCAATGTATAAGGTCCCTTCAATGACCATCTTTTTACCTGACTGCAAAGAAGGGTGATTCTTCAGGTTTTGCACCCACCTGGTTAGGAAAAGCCTATGCAATCAATCTGTCACAGTGCTGTTTTAAATCGTAATAGGTAACAAGAAAACAAAAACGTGTAACTATGGAGGCCATAGTAACATGTTTTCGTTTTCATACCACTGCACTAATTAATAAAAATAAAATATCTTTTGAAGTTATAGTGGTACAGAACAGTGAATGAGTGCATGAGTCCAACTATCACTTGGCTCATTTGATCCCATCTGTAAGCATAATAATTAATATTGCAGCATTAATTTTCCAAACTCATTTTTCAGGGCTGCAGACAACTCAACAGTGAACAATCAGACCAATTTTATACCACTCCCTGATACAAAATGTCGCCATCCTCTTTTTGGGTCTAATTATAAAAAGGCCCTAAAGATACTTGCAGCAATAGCAGAACTACCTGCAGCAATAGCAGAACTACCTGCAGCAATAGCAGAACTACTTGCAGCAATAGCAGAACTACTTGCAGCAATAGCAGAACTACTTGCAGCAATAGCAGAACTACTTGCAGCAATAGCAGAACTACTTGCAGCAATAGCAGAACTACTTGCAGCAATAGCAGAACTACTTGCAGCAATAGCAGAACTACTTGCAGCAATAGCAGAACTACTTGCAGCAATAGCAGAACTACTTGCAGCAATAGCAGAACTACTTGCAGCAATAGCAGAACTACTTGCAGCAATAGCAGAACTACCTGCAGCAATAGCAGAACGATTAAATGTGCAAGGCAGTGAAGAAACTTCGATAAGGACGTCAAAAAGAAAGAAGAAGAAAAACAATACCACTCCCTGATACAAAATGTCGCCATCCTCTTTTTGGGTCTAATTATAAAAAGGCCCTAAAGATACTTGCAGCAATAGCAGAACTACCTGCAGCAATAGCAGAACTACTTGCAGCAATAGCAGAACTACTTGCAGCAATAGCAGAACTACCTGCAGCAATAGCAGAACTACCTGCAGCAATAGCAGAACTACTTGCAGCAATAGCAGAACTACTTGCAGCAATAGCAGAACTACCTGCAGCAATAGCAGAACTACTTGCAGCAATAGCAGAACTACTTGCAGCAATAGCAGAACTACCTGCAGCAATAGCAGAACGATTAAATGTGCAAGGCAGTGAAGAAACTTCGATAAGGACGTCAAAAAGAAAGAAGAAGAAAAACAATACCACTCCCTGATACAAAATGTCGCCATCCTCTTTTTGGGTCTAATTATAAAAAGGCCCTAAAGATACTTGCAGCAATAGCAGAACTACCTGCAGCAATAGCAGAACTACCTGCAGCAATAGCAGAACTACTTGCAGCAATAGCAGAACTACCTGCAGCAATAGCAGAACTACCTGCAGCAATAGCAGAACTACCTGCAGCAATAGCAGAACTACTTGCAGCAATAGCAGAACTACTTGCAGCAATAGCAGAACTACTTGCAGCAATAGCAGAACTACTTGCAGCAATAGCAGAACTACCTGCAGCAATAGCAGAACTACTTGCAGCAATAGCAGAACTACCTGCAGCAATAGCAGAACTACCTGCAGCAATAGCAGAACTACTTGCAGCAATAGCAGAACTACTTGCAGCAATAGCAGAACTACTTGCAGCAATAGCAGAACTACTTGCAGCAATAGCAGAACTACTTGCAGCAATAGCAGAACTACCTGCAGCAATAGCAGAACTACTTGCAGCAATAGCAGAACTACCTGCAGCAATAGCAGAACTACCTGCAGCAATAGCAGAACTACTTGCAGCAATAGCAGAACTACTTGCAGCAATAGCAGAACTACTTGCAGCAATAGCAGAACTACCTGCAGCAATAGCAGAACTACTTGCAGCAATAGCAGAACTACCTGCAGCAATAGCAGAACTACCTGCAGCAATAGCAGAACTACTTGCAGCAATAGCAGAACTACTTGCAGCAATAGCAGAACTACTTGCAGCAATAGCAGAACTACTTGCAGCAATAGCAGAACTACTTGCAGCAATAGCAGAACTACTTGCAGCAATAGCAGAACTACCTGCAGCAATAGCAGAACTACCTGCAGCAATAGCAGAACTACTTGCAGCAATAGCAGAACTACTTGCAGCAATAGCAGAACTACTTGCAGCAATAGCAGAACTACTTGCAGCAATAGCAGAACTACCTGCAGCAATAGCAGAACGATTAAATGTGCAAGGCAGTGAAGAAACTTCGATAAGGACGTCAAAAAGAAAGAAGAAGAAAAACAATACCACTCCCTGATACAAAATGTCGCCATCCTCTTTTTGGGTCTAATTATAAAAAGGCCCTAAAGATACTTGCAGCAATAGCAGAACTACCTGCAGCAATAGCAGAACTACTTGCAGCAATAGCAGAACTACTTGCAGCAATAGCAGAACTACTTGCAGCAATAGCAGAACTACCTGCAGCAATAGCAGAACTACCTGCAGCAATAGCAGAACTACCTGCAGCAATAGCAGAACTACTTGCAGCAATAGCAGAACTACTTGCAGCAATAGCAGAACTACCTGCAGCAATAGCAGAACTACTTGCAGCAATAGCAGAACTACCTGCAGCAATAGCAGAACTACCTGCAGCAATAGCAGAACTACTTGCAGCAATAGCAGAACTACTTGCAGCAATAGCAGAACTACTTGCAGCAATAGCAGAACTACTTGCAGCAATAGCAGAACTACTTGCAGCAATAGCAGAACTACCTGCAGCAATAGCAGAACTACCTGCAGCAATAGCAGAACTACTTGCAGCAATAGCAGAACTACTTGCAGCAATAGCAGAACTACTTGCAGCAATAGCAGAACTACTTGCAGCAATAGCAGAACTACCTGCAGCAATAGCAGAACGATTAAATGTGCAAGGCAGTGAAGAAACTTCGATAAGGACGTCAAAAAGAAAGAAGAAGAAAAACAATACCACTCCCTGATACAAAATGTCGCCATCCTCTTTTTGGGTCTAATTATAAAAAGGCCCTAAAGATACTTGCAGCAATAGCAGAACTACTTGCAGCAATAGCAGAACTACTTGCAGCAATAGCAGAACTACCTGCAGCAATAGCAGAACTACTTGCAGCAATAGCAGAACTACTTGCAGCAATAGCAGAACTACTTGCAGCAATAGCAGAACTACTTGCAGCAATAGCAGAACTACTTGCAGCAATAGCAGAACTACCTGCAGCAATAGCAGAACTACTTGCAGCAATAGCAGAACTACTTGCAGCAATAGCAGAACTACCTGCAGCAATAGCAGAACTACTTGCAGCAATAGCAGAACTACTTGCAGCAATAGCAGAACTACCTGCAGCAATAGCAGAACTACCTGCAGCAATAGCAGAACTACTTGCAGCAATAGCAGAACTACCTGCAGCAATAGCAGAACTACTTGCAGCAATAGCAGAACTACTTGCAGCAATAGCAGAACTACTTGCAGCAATAGCAGAACTACTTGCAGCAATAGCAGAACTACTTGCAGCAATAGCAGAACTACTTGCAGCAATAGCAGAACTACCTGCAGCAATAGCAGAACTACTTGCAGCAATAGCAGAACTACTTGCAGCAATAGCAGAACTACTTGCAGCAATAGCAGAACTACCTGCAGCAATAGCAGAACGATTAAATGTGCAAGGCAGTGAAGAAACTTCGATAAGGACGTCAAAAAGAAAGAAGAAGAAAAACAATACCACTCCCTGATACAAAATGTCGCCATCCTCTTTTTGGGTCTAATTATAAAAAGGCCCTAAAGATACTTGCAGCAATAGCAGAACTACCTGCAGCAATAGCAGAACTACTTGCAGCAATAGCAGAACTACTTGCAGCAATAGCAGAACTACTTGCAGCAATAGCAGAACTACCTGCAGCAATAGCAGAACTACTTGCAGCAATAGCAGAACTACTTGCAGCAATAGCAGAACTACTTGCAGCAATAGCAGAACTACCTGCAGCAATAGCAGAACTACCTGCAGCAATAGCAGAACTACTTGCAGCAATAGCAGAACTACCTGCAGCAATAGCAGAACTACTTGCAGCAATAGCAGAACTACTTGCAGCAATAGCAGAACTACTTGCAGCAATAGCAGAACTACCTGCAGCAATAGCAGAACTACTTGCAGCAATAGCAGAACTACCTGCAGCAATAGCAGAACGATTAAATGTGCAAGGCAGTGAAGAAACTTCGATAAGGACGTCAAAAAGAAAGAAGAAGAAAAACAATACCACTCCCTGATACAAAATGTCGCCATCCTCTTTTTGGGTCTAATTATAAAAAGGCCCTAAAGATACTTGCAGCAATAGCAGAACTACTTGCAGCAATAGCAGAACTACTTGCAGCAATAGCAGAACTACCTGCAGCAATAGCAGAACTACTTGCAGCAATAGCAGAACTACTTGCAGCAATAGCAGAACTACTTGCAGCAATAGCAGAACTACTTGCAGCAATAGCAGAACTACTTGCAGCAATAGCAGAACTACCTGCAGCAATAGCAGAACTACTTGCAGCAATAGCAGAACTACTTGCAGCAATAGCAGAACTACCTGCAGCAATAGCAGAACTACTTGCAGCAATAGCAGAACTACTTGCAGCAATAGCAGAACTACCTGCAGCAATAGCAGAACTACCTGCAGCAATAGCAGAACTACTTGCAGCAATAGCAGAACTACTTGCAGCAATAGCAGAACTACTTGCAGCAATAGCAGAACTACTTGCAGCAATAGCAGAACTACCTGCAGCAATAGCAGAACTACTTGCAGCAATAGCAGAACTACTTGCAGCAATAGCAGAACTACCTGCAGCAATAGCAGAACTACTTGCAGCAATAGCAGAACTACCTGCAGCAATAGCAGAACTACCTGCAGCAATAGCAGAACTACCTGCAGCAATAGCAGAACTACTTGCAGCAATAGCAGAACTACTTGCAGCAATAGCAGAACTACTTGCAGCAATAGCAGAACTACTTGCAGCAATAGCAGAACTACCTGCAGCAATAGCAGAACTACTTGCAGCAATAGCAGAACTACTTGCAGCAATAGCAGAACTACTTGCAGCAATAGCAGAACTACTTGCAGCAATAGCAGAACGATTAAATGTGCAAGGCAGTGAAGAAACTTCGATAAGGACGTCAAAAAGAAAGAAGAAGAAAAACAATACCACTCCCTGATACAAAATGTCGCCATCCTCTTTTTGGGTCTAATTATAAAAAGGCCCTAACGATACTTGCAGCAATAGCAGAACTACCTGCAGCAATAGCAGAACTACTTGCAGCAATAGCAGAACTACCTGCAGCAATAGCAGAACTACTTGCAGCAATAGCAGAACTACTTGCAGCAATAGCAGAACTACTTGCAGCAATAGCAGAACTACTTGCAGCAATAGCAGAACTACTTGCAGCAATAGCAGAACTACTTGCAGCAATAGCAGAACTACCTGCAGCAATAGCAGAACTACTTGCAGCAATAGCAGAACTACTTGCAGCAATAGCAGAACTACTTGCAGCAATAGCAGAACTACCTGCAGCAATAGCAGAACGATTAAATGTGCAAGGCAGTGAAGAAACTTCGATAAGGACGTCAAAAAGAAAGAAGAAGAAAAACAATACCACTCCCTGATACAAAATGTCGCCATCCTCTTTTTGGGTCTAATTATAAAAAGGCCCTAAAGATACTTGCAGCAATAGCAGAACTACCTGCAGCAATAGCAGAACTACTTGCAGCAATAGCAGAACTACTTGCAGCAATAGCAGAACTACTTGCAGCAATAGCAGAACTACCTGCAGCAATAGCAGAACTACTTGCAGCAATAGCAGAACTACTTGCAGCAATAGCAGAACTACTTGCAGCAATAGCAGAACTACCTGCAGCAATAGCAGAACTACCTGCAGCAATAGCAGAACTACTTGCAGCAATAGCAGAACTACCTGCAGCAATAGCAGAACTACTTGCAGCAATAGCAGAACTACTTGCAGCAATAGCAGAACTACTTGCAGCAATAGCAGAACTACCTGCAGCAATAGCAGAACTACTTGCAGCAATAGCAGAACTACCTGCAGCAATAGCAGAACGATTAAATGTGCAAGGCAGTGAAGAAACTTCGATAAGGACGTCAAAAAGAAAGAAGAAGAAAAACAATACCACTCCCTGATACAAAATGTCGCCATCCTCTTTTTGGGTCTAATTATAAAAAGGCCCTAAAGATACTTGCAGCAATAGCAGAACTACTTGCAGCAATAGCAGAACTACTTGCAGCAATAGCAGAACTACCTGCAGCAATAGCAGAACTACTTGCAGCAATAGCAGAACTACTTGCAGCAATAGCAGAACTACTTGCAGCAATAGCAGAACTACTTGCAGCAATAGCAGAACTACTTGCAGCAATAGCAGAACTACCTGCAGCAATAGCAGAACTACTTGCAGCAATAGCAGAACTACTTGCAGCAATAGCAGAACTACCTGCAGCAATAGCAGAACTACTTGCAGCAATAGCAGAACTACTTGCAGCAATAGCAGAACTACCTGCAGCAATAGCAGAACTACCTGCAGCAATAGCAGAACTACTTGCAGCAATAGCAGAACTACTTGCAGCAATAGCAGAACTACTTGCAGCAATAGCAGAACTACTTGCAGCAATAGCAGAACTACCTGCAGCAATAGCAGAACTACTTGCAGCAATAGCAGAACTACTTGCAGCAATAGCAGAACTACCTGCAGCAATAGCAGAACTACCTGCAGCAATAGCAGAACTACCTGCAGCAATAGCAGAACTACCTGCAGCAATAGCAGAACTACTTGCAGCAATAGCAGAACTACTTGCAGCAATAGCAGAACTACTTGCAGCAATAGCAGAACTACCTGCAGCAATAGCAGAACTACCTGCAGCAATAGCAGAACTACTTGCAGCAATAGCAGAACTACTTGCAGCAATAGCAGAACTACCTGCAGCAATAGCAGAACTACTTGCAGCAATAGCAGAACTACTTGCAGCAATAGCAGAACTACCTGCAGCAATAGCAGAACGATTAAATGTGCAAGGCAGTGAAGAAACTTCGATAAGGACGTCAAAAAGAAAGAAGAAGAAAAACAATACCACTCCCTGATACAAAATGTCGCCATCCTCTTTTTGGGTCTAATTATAAAAAGGCCCTAAAGATACTTGCAGCAATAGCAGAACTACCTGCAGCAATAGCAGAACTACTTGCAGCAATAGCAGAACTACTTGCAGCAATAGCAGAACTACTTGCAGCAATAGCAGAACTACCTGCAGCAATAGCAGAACTACTTGCAGCAATAGCAGAACTACTTGCAGCAATAGCAGAACTACTTGCAGCAATAGCAGAACTACTTGCAGCAATAGCAGAACTACCTGCAGCAATAGCAGAACTACTTGCAGCAATAGCAGAACTACTTGCAGCAATAGCAGAACTACTTGCAGCAATAGCAGAACTACCTGCAGCAATAGCAGAACTACTTGCAGCAATAGCAGAACTACTTGCAGCAATAGCAGAACTACCTGCAGCAATAGCAGAACTACTTGCAGCAATAGCAGAACTACCTGCAGCAATAGCAGAACGATTAAATGTGCAAGGCAGTGAAGAAACTTCGATAAGGACGTCAAAAAGAAAGAAGAAGAAAAACAATACCACTCCCTGATACAAAATGTCGCCATCCTCTTTTTGGGTCTAATTATAAAAAGGCCCTAAAGATACTTGCAGCAATAGCAGAACTACTTGCAGCAATAGCAGAACTACTTGCAGCAATAGCAGAACTACCTGCAGCAATAGCAGAACTACCTGCAGCAATAGCAGAACTACTTGCAGCAATAGCAGAACTACTTGCAGCAATAGCAGAACTACTTGCAGCAATAGCAGAACTACTTGCAGCAATAGCAGAACTACTTGCAGCAATAGCAGAACTACTTGCAGCAATAGCAGAACTACTTGCAGCAATAGCAGAACTACTTGCAGCAATAGCAGAACTACTTGCAGCAATAGCAGAACTACTTGCAGCAATAGCAGAACTACTTGCAGCAATAGCAGAACTACTTGCAGCAATAGCAGAACTACCTGCAGCAATAGCAGAACGATTAAATGTGCAAGGCAGTGAAGAAACTTCGATAAGGACGTCAAAAAGAAAGAAGAAGAAAAACAATACCACTCCCTGATACAAAATGTCGCCATCCTCTTTTTGGGTCTAATTATAAAAAGGCCCTAAAGATACTTGCAGCAATAGCAGAACTACCTGCAGCAATAGCAGAACTACTTGCAGCAATAGCAGAACTACCTGCAGCAATAGCAGAACTACTTGCAGCAATAGCAGAACTACTTGCAGCAATAGCAGAACTACTTGCAGCAATAGCAGAACTACTTGCAGCAATAGCAGAACTACTTGCAGCAATAGCAGAACTACTTGCAGCAATAGCAGAACTACCTGCAGCAATAGCAGAACTACTTGCAGCAATAGCAGAACTACTTGCAGCAATAGCAGAACTACTTGCAGCAATAGCAGAACTACCTGCAGCAATAGCAGAACGATTAAATGTGCAAGGCAGTGAAGAAACTTCGATAAGGACGTCAAAAAGAAAGAAGAAGAAAAACAATACCACTCCCTGATACAAAATGTCGCCATCCTCTTTTTGGGTCTAATTATAAAAAGGCCCTAAAGATACTTGCAGCAATAGCAGAACTACCTGCAGCAATAGCAGAACTACTTGCAGCAATAGCAGAACTACTTGCAGCAATAGCAGAACTACTTGCAGCAATAGCAGAACTACCTGCAGCAATAGCAGAACTACTTGCAGCAATAGCAGAACTACTTGCAGCAATAGCAGAACTACTTGCAGCAATAGCAGAACTACCTGCAGCAATAGCAGAACTACTTGCAGCAATAGCAGAACTACTTGCAGCAATAGCAGAACTACTTGCAGCAATAGCAGAACTACTTGCAGCAATAGCAGAACTACTTGCAGCAATAGCAGAACTACTTGCAGCAATAGCAGAACTACCTGCAGCAATAGCAGAACTACTTGCAGCAATAGCAGAACTACTTGCAGCAATAGCAGAACTACTTGCAGCAATAGCAGAACTACCTGCAGCAATAGCAGAACGATTAAATGTGCAAGGCAGTGAAGAAACTTCGATAAGGACGTCAAAAAGAAAGAAGAAGAAAAACAATACCACTCCCTGATACAAAATGTCGCCATCCTCTTTTTGGGTCTAATTATAAAAAGGCCCTAAAGATACTTGCAGCAATAGCAGAACTACCTGCAGCAATAGCAGAACTACTTGCAGCAATAGCAGAACTACTTGCAGCAATAGCAGAACTACTTGCAGCAATAGCAGAACTACCTGCAGCAATAGCAGAACTACTTGCAGCAATAGCAGAACTACTTGCAGCAATAGCAGAACTACTTGCAGCAATAGCAGAACTACCTGCAGCAATAGCAGAACTACCTGCAGCAATAGCAGAACTACTTGCAGCAATAGCAGAACTACTTGCAGCAATAGCAGAACTACTTGCAGCAATAGCAGAACTACCTGCAGCAATAGCAGAACTACCTGCAGCAATAGCAGAACTACTTGCAGCAATAGCAGAACTACTTGCAGCAATAGCAGAACTACCTGCAGCAATAGCAGAACTACTTGCAGCAATAGCAGAACTACTTGCAGCAATAGCAGAACTACTTGCAGCAATAGCAGAACTACCTGCAGCAATAGCAGAACTACCTGCAGCAATAGCAGAACTACTTGCAGCAATAGCAGAACTACTTGCAGCAATAGCAGAACTACTTGCAGCAATAGCAGAACTACCTGCAGCAATAGCAGAACTACCTGCAGCAATAGCAGAACTACTTGCAGCAATAGCAGAACTACTTGCAGCAATAGCAGAACTACCTGCAGCAATAGCAGAACTACTTGCAGCAATAGCAGAACTACTTGCAGCAATAGCAGAACTACTTGCAGCAATAGCAGAACTACCTGCAGCAATAGCAGAACTACTTGCAGCAATAGCAGAACTACCTGCAGCAATAGCAGAACTACTTGCAGCAATAGCAGAACTACTTGCAGCAATAGCAGAACTACTTGCAGCAATAGCAGAACTACTTGCAGCAATAGCAGAACTACTTGCAGCAATAGCAGAACGATTAAATGTGCAAGGCAGTGAAGAAACTTCGATAAGGACGTCAAAAAGAAAGAAGAAGAAAAACAATACCACTCCCTGATACAAAATGTCGCCATCCTCTTTTTGGGTCTAATTATAAAAAGGCCCTAAAGATACTTGCAGCAATAGCAGAACTACCTGCAGCAATAGCAGAACTACTTGCAGCAATAGCAGAACTACCTGCAGCAATAGCAGAACTACTTGCAGCAATAGCAGAACTACTTGCAGCAATAGCAGAACTACTTGCAGCAATAGCAGAACTACTTGCAGCAATAGCAGAACTACTTGCAGCAATAGCAGAACTACTTGCAGCAATAGCAGAACTACTTGCAGCAATAGCAGAACTACCTGCAGCAATAGCAGAACTACTTGCAGCAATAGCAGAACTACTTGCAGCAATAGCAGAACTACCTGCAGCAATAGCAGAACGATTAAATGTGCAAGGCAGTGAAGAAACTTCGATAAGGACGTCAAAAAGAAAGAAGAAGAAAAACAATACCACTCCCTGATACAAAATGTCGCCATCCTCTTTTTGGGTCTAATTATAAAAAGGCCCTAAAGATACTTGCAGCAATAGCAGAACTACCTGCAGCAATAGCAGAACTACTTGCAGCAATAGCAGAACTACCTGCAGCAATAGCAGAACTACTTGCAGCAATAGCAGAACTACTTGCAGCAATAGCAGAACTACTTGCAGCAATAGCAGAACTACCTGCAGCAATAGCAGAACTACTTGCAGCAATAGCAGAACTACTTGCAGCAATAGCAGAACTACCTGCAGCAATAGCAGAACTACTTGCAGCAATAGCAGAACTACCTGCAGCAATAGCAGAACGATTAAATGTGCAAGGCAGTGAAGAAACTTCGATAAGGACGTCAAAAAGAAAGAAGAAGAAAAACAATACCACTCCCTGATACAAAATGTCGCCATCCTCTTTTTGGGTCTAATTATAAAAAGGCCCTAAAGATACTTGCAGCAATAGCAGAACTACTTGCAGCAATAGCAGAACTACTTGCAGCAATAGCAGAACTACCTGCAGCAATAGCAGAACTACCATAATGGATCCAAATCTACCCAAGATTGTTCAGTGGAACAGTCGCAGCATTGTGAATAAAAAATCTGATCTGTCCTACTTATTAAACAAATACGATCCCTTTGCAGTCGCTCTCTGTGAGACATGGCTTAAACCAGGGTTCTCTTTTAGAATTCCTGGCTATGCATGTCTAAGAACAGACAGAAGCGATGGGTATGGCGGTGTTGCCATACTAATTAAGAATAACTTGTCTTTTCAATCTTTTCCACTCCCAAGCCTCAGCGACGATATATCTGCTGTCGCTGCTATTGTAAATAAAATCTGTTTAGTATGTACTTATATATTATTCTCGTCCCACTGTAAATATTCTTTCTGAAATAAGTAATCTTTTTTCAGTTTTACCTAAACCATTTTTGGTAATGGGCGACTTTAATACACAACATCAGTCCTGGGGTAGTTCTAGTTCCAATTACTATGGGGAAAAGTTATTGGAAATTGTAGACTTAAATAATTTGTGTATTTTAAATACATGTCTCCCAACACGCCAAACAAATCCAGATGAGGGAATAAGTGCCCCTGACCTCTCAATCTGCACACCTGAGTTAGCATCAACATTATCCTGGTCTCCTTTATCATCTTCCTTTGGTAGTGATCATTACCCTTTAATCATTTCCTTCCCACATAAAAAACAAGATGCTTGCAAGACAACACCACGATTAAAGTATAGACTTCAAAATGCAGATTGGGATACATACAAAAGTTGTGTAGAAGAAAGAATGCTTGCTTTAACTAATTCCTTACAACTACATGATCCTCAGTTATTATCTAACCAATTAACAAGAGTTTTAATTGAGGTGGCAGATAATACTTTCCCTATTAAGAATGGTGCTAAAGGCAAAATTCCTTCACCACCCTGGTGGGATGCTGAGTGCACTCAGGCCATTAAAAAAAGAAAAGAAGCAGAAAAAAATTATGGTCATACTATGACTCGTCACAATTTTGAGATATACCTAGAAGCTTCGCGTACAACTCGTAAGCTCCTTAGGAAAAAGAAATTTGAAGGTTGGCAAAGATTCTGTGCATCTATCTCGCCAGAAGTTCACGCATCTCTAGTATGGCAAAATATTAGGCGATTCAGGTCAGCATTCAGTGACACAACAGCCTCTAAACTCCCATTAGAATTAGCCAATGAGTTTATGGACCATTTAGCTCCTCCTTCAGTCCCAGAACAGAGATCTTTAATGCACTATCCCTATGTTCCTATTCCTAATTCTGAATTGAATTCCCTGTTCACAATAAGTGAGTTGAAGGGAGTCCTTTCACATGTTAAGGATTCAGCTCCTGGTGAAGATGGCATACCATATTCATTTATAGCTAATCTGTCTGACTCTGTTCTTTTAATATATTTAAATCTCATCAATACAGCTTTGATATCTGGCAACATTCCATCAAGTTGGAAGTCTCAAACAATTATTCCCATTCTGAAACCAAATAAACCTTCATCTAATGTTACTTCTTTTCGACCAATTGCACTTTCTACAGTTCTTGCTAAAATTGTTGAACATCTCATTAAGAATCGTTTGGAGTGGTATTTGGAAAGCAAAAACTTGATAGCTACATCACAGTTTGGTTTTAGGAAGGGTAAAAGTACAATAGACAGCCTTAGTGTATTCACAACGGATATTCGTTTAGCGTTCTCTTCTAATAACTTTGTAATTGCTGCCTTCCTGGATATTAGCTCAGCTTATGATAATGTCCTGGTATCAATCCTAGAACAAAAGCTGAATTCATTACAAGTTCCAGCAATGCTGTCTAAATTCATAATTAACATGCTTTCAGAGAGAACTTTAAATCTTGTTCTTTTAGTATACGCACATACGTTGCTACAATTATATTCAACGTTAATGAAGGATATTAGCAAGAAGACTTTTACGGCTTGTCCGTACTCCGTAACTCTTAACGAGATTGTCTTGAATAATTTCTTGAGTAACGTTAATGGGAAACGGGGGAGGTCACCGCAGTATAAAGACAAATCATTATGTCATGCGTTAGTTTTCATACTACTTATACACAATTATAAGTTTAATTTCAATGAGCTCTGTCAGGAGTTGAAATTGACTCATCGGACTGTAACGTCCAAGGTTGCGTTGACCGGTGCCACGTTGGTTACGGTGGGTACTAAGAAAATCGCTCAATTAAAGCTTCCGCTGAACCGATCGGCTTTGAGAAGGAAAAGTTCAAAGTTTTGAATAAACATTTATATTAAATTATATTGTTTTATTTTGATCATAAGCTAAATCTTTCGTTTTTGTATTTTTTTTATATTATCTAAAGGTACTGCCTAGTCGGTCTAGTGGCATGAGGTCTTGGGATCAATTCCCAGATCGGGTAAAGTGTTATTAGGTTTTTCCATCAGGAATTTCTCGAAGTCTGGATAGGTGCCTGAATGATGGTAATATTTTCAACCCTTATTACATGGGACTTAAACGTAACTGGCGTACTTCGACTTTCGGGGATTACAGGCGTAATATAAAATTATACACGTTTACTTTAAGGTGAGGTAAGACGCAAAACCGTCATTTTGTATTGTGTTTTATTCCTAAATAAAAGTGATTTAAATTTTGAAAAAAATATAGTACTTATTTCAGTCTTCGGTCTACAGATTTCAGCTCTTCGATACACGATTGCTTGCACTTTACTGCATCCAATTAAATCGCAAAAACAGGTCCAACTCATGGAATGGATACCATTTTATTTGAGTTATACTAGGCTTTGAATAATAAAACTTATACCATCTTAAAAGAGCATAAAAAATGAGATAGAATTTGGCCTTATTATTGTGAAAGGATGAGAAACCATACCGCTAAGTCCAGAATCAGGTGATTTCATCTTTTCATACACTCGACCCTTGGCATTTAGTCGGTCTTGGACCGTGTCGGAGGTCGGATGTACGTAAATTTTTTTGCAAACCCAACATCACGCTAAGTTCTATTACTGACAGAGGCAAACATTAATTTTAAATAATAATACTTGTATATATTTTAATTTTCAAAATTCTTGTAATATAGCGGTAGTTCATTTTATCCTAACTATAATAATATAATATTATAAATGCGAAAGTAAGTTTGTTTGTTTGTTTGCTACCACTTTTCGCCTAAGCCACTGAACCAATCATCCTGAAATTATGCATATACGTTGCCAGGTGTACAGGGACAAACATAGGGTACTTTTAATCCCGAAAAAAAGTACTGTTCCCGAGGGAAATCACAATAACGTCCTTATGACAGTAGATGGCGCCACGTATCTATCGAATCATGATCAAATTTTAAGTTTAAGCACCTAATACATTTTGAGTCTAGACTGTCAATAGATCAGTTTCAAGTAAACAACCTAGGAGTACGAAAGTTGTCTGCTTAATAATTTTTCATGCCCAAAACCGCTGAAGAGTATCCTGACATTTTGCATAAAGTGGCTTCCAGACGGACGGACCAGCGGTTGCGGCAAACCGCAGGCCGCGGTTCCAACCGCTGCAAAAACACATCACCGCGGTCACAGTGGCGGCCTGAAGTGTCATTAGCGTGGTGTTTGTGCTATAACCGGATGTCAGTCAATATGGCTAACCGTAACGTTGTCTTATTACATTCATGACTCATTAGCCCTCTCAGAAGATGAGAAAAAAGGTAGGAAAAAAACTGTTTATTAAACACTTGAGGTGTGATACTTATCTATATTATCATTAGCATCGCATATTACTCTTAGGAATAGAGAAGTGTGAATTAAATTTAAATTGTTATTAAAATTAAACTATTTCTATTACAATTTCCATATTTTACAAAGCAGTACTCGCGGTCTGTTGTTAAAATTTGCAAAAGACGCGGCCGCCACAGCATTCCGCGTTTGTCTGGGACCCACTTTATTTACGTTGTCAGGGATACAGAAAAACTGCATAACTGAAACTAACATTACTGTGTCGTCACTGACACTGACGGGTGTAAACACATTCATAGAGGAAGTATGGAAGTATAAAGGCGAACTTATAACACGACCCGTCAGTGAAGCATACTCCGCGATTACTCCGCCAATTATTGTGAATGTAATGAAAGTATGATTCTTTTTTTTTGTTTGAGAGTTGTTTTTTTTCCGAATTGGTCCCATATAAATATTGTCATGATTTGATGATTAACTTCAGAGATCTGAAACGGAACTACTAAAATTAACTAAAAAACAATGAAATGAACTATAAAAACTAAAATTGCTCTGTTTAATGCGTGTAGTCGATGTCTGACTGAGAAAGAGCTTAGTTGCTAAACTAACCGTGACCTATGTCGATGTATGTAGACAACAGTTTTTCAACGGCAAAGTTAAGTTTGTCGTTCAGTACTGTTTATTTTTTCGTTAGAGGTATGTTCGGTGTGTTTTAATAGTTAGGGTAGGTAGATTAATTTCTTTTTATTTTCAAATATCTCGCAGATCCAACTCAGGCAAAAGCTCATTGCGAAAAAAAACTTACTTCTCAATCCCAGGAATATTCCGTTCATGCCGCATTAAGAAGGCAAGCACAACCGGAGCGACAAGCAGCTTTGAAAGCTGATGGGACATTTTCTTATAGCCAGGAAAGACTGGAGAGCCATGCCCGCCAAGTTTCTCTGAGAGTGACTGAGACTCCCTTCCAAACGCAATTGCTTTTGGAGGAACAAGCGGAAAACCAGAGAGCTGTAAGAGCAACTGAGACGCCTGTTCAAACACAACTTCGTTTCAGAAAACAAGCTCAGCCATTACAGCGTCAGAAACTCCAGAACAGACGCGAGAAGGACCTCTTATGCAGAAATGCAAACTGAACGCCGACGGACTTTTATGAGTCACAGTTGGTCAGAATTTAATAATTCTGGATCTGGCCGAACAACAAGCCGAGTACAGCCCGAATTGATTGTCAAATTTTAAACTAACGCGGGCGAAGCCGCGGGTAAAAGCTAGTAAGGTTATAATTTTGTAAACAAATGGGCAGAAAAAGTAATAGAAGTTGTCATCGCTGTCGCTTTGAAGGCTGATTATACAAAAAAGGTAAGGATGCATTGGCAATATTATTAAAACCTCCTTTGTATATTTATTTCTCTTTACTAATAGTAGGAGAGCACAGTTGAATTTAAACCCAATGCCAATATGAATAAGGAAGTCACGCTCGCAAAAGCTATAATGGTTTATTTTTCTCGCGGAATAGATTTAACAACCGCATCAAATATGTAAGACAGTTGAATTTAGACCCTATGCCAGCGTTCATAAAACCACCGTGAACGCACTTATTATAATGGTTTACTGTCTCCAAATGTCAAATAGGTAGTGGTCATAGTGTAGAAGTGTACACAGTATGATCATTTCCTACGAAAATATTAGTTATTAACTGCCGTGACCCCTGATTCACCTCCACGCTTTAAAATTACGTAGATTTTTAATGTTTTAGAGCAATGCAGCTGCAGGCCAAGCGCAGTGCGCCTATATCGACTAATGATTCAGGGGATAACGAGAAAGTTATTTTCTCTACTTTTTTATTTAATTTAAAAAAATCAAAATCAACATTTGTATTATAGGTCAATAGAGCATACGGAAGGGCGTAAGGTGTCTCCGTTAATTTTAATTGGCTCATGGCGTGGAAAATAAAAATCAGGCACTGCGACAACTAAAACGACAAGAAAATATTGTGATCGAGCCCTGTGGGCTTTTTATTGATAAAACCCATTTATTGGAGCTACACCCGACGGTATAGTCGGGAACACAATAATAGGAATTAAATGTCCAATAACAGCATTTAAAAAAGGAATTGATGTTGCTATTAAGGAAAACAAAATCCAAATATTTAAATTCGATAAAAAAAAGTATAAGAGTTATAAACAAAAATAGTACCTAATTGGTATTTCCAAGTGCAGGGCCAACTCCATGTTACAGAAAAAAAACAATGTATTTTTGGAATTTGGTCTGGTGAAAATCATCCACTATTAATAGAAAATATTTCAAGATATGACGAATTTTGGCAGATGAAGATAGAGAAAAAAAATATAGATTTTTATATGCAATGTCTGCCTGAAATTACCAGATATAATATTGCAAGAAAACAAAGAAAATGTCAATGATAAGCCTATGCAGCCAGGTTCAAGTAAATCTCAAGAACAAATTACAAGTGGCTCTACTGAGCTAGGTTTATGCGAAACAACAGAACTAAACTTTAACGAATTTTAGCTACAAAAATTGTTTTGCTTTTTAGAGAAAAAAATAATATTTTTTTTTCTTTAAATAATGTCGAGACTCTCGTTTGTAAGAATTTTTTCCTTAACACATTAACTATTAATTAACAAATGGTATATACAACAATAGAAAAATTTAAAGAAGACGAATGGATTACAGATTTTAGACATAATCAAACCAATAGACCTCGAAAAATGAGCTCCAGGACGGAATCAAGGATAACAAAAGTACAGTCGCTTCAAGAAAAAGCTTAACTTGAGAATATTTGTCACAAGACCCCAACATAATATTAAAAATGCATCGTTTGTACTCTGAGTGGTTACCACAGCAAAATTGTGTTGAAGTTTATTTAGCGACAAAACGTCAATATGAAACCATTTTTAAAACAAATTCTACTCATTTTTTAAACCTAAAATGATCAATATTCTACATGTTTTAAATAATGAGCAAGCCAGTCCACCAGAAAAAGTCTTTAGGAGAAAGCTATAAATGTGATTGTAAAAAAGAAAGAATTCGGCAAATTAAACTTGAAGAAAAAATTACAATTAACAAATCAACGAAAGGAACATGAGAAATAAGTATATTTACATACATACATACCTACCCGATCAATCAAATGTGTATTAAAATTGTAAACTTGGAGTTTACAAGTCTCGGGAGAAAAAAAATACTATGAAAGAATTGGAGAAAAAATATATTCTAGACATTAACAATTATTGGTAAATCCTTTAAATTGGTGTCGCGATATAGATGAGAATACGATACGTTGCCGCTGGTGGACAAAGTTTTCTTTAAATTAATGTAATTTTAATGAGTCATACTTGAATTAAATATTTCAAATTCGTTTCAAACCATACGACGTGGGCGTAAACCTAAATCAGATACTTCGTTAGAAGATTCTGCATTGGCACGTGCTTATCATCAACTTCTTCCTTTATGCAAGGCGATGCATATAGATTTATTTTCTTTGTTCAATAGTGGAGTGATGCCACGATATTACCACGCATTTTATAAATCCTTATTTCTGTAGAAATTAAGGAATTATGGAAATTAGTGAGGATCGCGATGATGATGCCAATGATAATACCGATTATTTATTAATGTTTTTACTTTGCTACTTTTTTATACTTTTGTTACTGATTGCAATTTGTGATCGCTATGAGAACTTTGTTCCCTATAAACGTCATAATTTTAATACATTTTGTGTTATTTCTTTAGTAATGCCCTCGAAGATACCGACGACCAATTTATTTTACATAATTGGTTTTCAATGATTACCATAATATCACTACCAAAAACTTTCTATAAAATACGGGTTACACTTCTTTACCCTCTTATGGTTATTTAAAGTTTTACCATAATAAGTCGGTAACTGAACATTACAATCTCTCTCTGTAATGAAAAAAAATGTTCAATAATCCAGTAAAGCAATATTATGCCAATGATTTTTAAGAAATTTACAAGAATAAATCGGTAAGTAAACATTACTGGAATAATATTGATAAGTCAGGATCGTAAGATATCAATACCCTAAAAATTTTATGAAACCATTTTCGGTAATATGTATTTTGGTGAATAACTTATTCTGTGTATATTTAATAGTTACACTTAATACTTCAAACTTTTCGGGTAAAAATTAGCTTTTCCGTCATATAACAATGTTGGCATAATTACCTTTTGTTGAAGAAATAGTATACTCTAAAAACACTAAAACATTTTTCCTGTAAAATTTGATTTTTGCGATTACCGGTTTATTCCGCGGGTACGTCGATTTGTTGATGCGTGAAATGATTTCTCTCGCACATATACCGCACCAGTTGGTTTCTGTTTAGTTACTTCTGTGAGTTCTAACGAACGAAATCTGCTTTCCAAAAATTTCCTAAACATATCAAGCGTGGGGAGATCGTCAGGGTCTTGTATATTACTGCTCACATGTTCTTCCCAATCTTTATGTGTTTGACTATCAAGTTTTTGTACCATGACGAATATTATCATAGGATCCCAATTTTCAACATTCACATTCATATTTTTGAGCTGGTGTAAACATTCAAAAGTTGTGTCTAGTAAATTCTTGATGACACTTGAACTGTCTACTGTCATCTTTCTTTGACAATAAAATTTCTTCATAATCGCATTGAAGTTTATACGCTTATTCCCGTACCTTCTTTTTAGAATACTCCATGCTTGTTCGTAATTGGAATCTGTCACTTGAATATGTTTTAAAATGAATGACGCTTCTCCTGTCAAGCTTGTCTTTAAATAATGCAATTTTTCAACTTTTCCTAGGGATGAATTGGTATGCACGAGCGTATTGAATAAATCATGGAATGAGAGCCAATCTTCGTATTGTCCATTGAATGTAGGCAAATTTATTTTAGGTAGGACAACACGTGGGACTTCATTTTGTTTGAGTAATGAAGCACTGCTTTCGGGTTCCGAGATAAGCAAATCTTTTAAGTCTGTCACTAGATTGATGTACGTCTCCTCATGCTCATAAAACTCTTCTTTCTCTAAATACTGTACTTGGCTTCGTTTTCCCGTTAATACATGTCTAATTATTTCGCCATGAGCTTCTTTATAATCCCTCCAGTAATCTTCGACACATTTCAAGCGAGACTCGACGTAATTTTTTGTTAACCGAGCCTTCGGGTACTTTTTAAGATTAACGTGAGTCCGTTTTAGTGTTAGTGCGATGTTTTCCACTATGTTCAGGGATTTCTTCAATTCAGTAGCCATTTTGAAATTTTGAAAATTACTTCGATTTTATCTAGTATCTATCCGGTTCGATTATGGACCATAATGTTTGGGTGTTAAGGTTTAATTTTGACTTGATGCTACTCTCTTCAATAAAACACGTCTTGTTAACTCAAAGATGTATTGGACACTGACTTATATGACCTATAGAATTAAAAACCTACAGACTTTAGAACCATAAGCAACTCAAAATAGTTTTTAACCAAACAGTCATCGTCGGATGACTCTGATGACAGTGATGATGATTCCAAACCTCCACCTAAGGTAGCTAAAACACAAGTAACTCCTGCTAAAGCTAAAGCAGCACCAACTAAAAAACAAGAATCTTCAGATGACAGTGATGACAGCGATGAGGATGAGAAAGTGCCTCAGAAGGCTCTTCAGGGGCCTTACCACAATCTTTTACAAAACATTCTTATTTCGATAACGTTTTGTTTCAAGCTTATAATAACATTACTCATATTCGTACCATGAACTTCAACTTTCAATGTTGTTTTATTCCTGCTAAAGTGCTGGGAAAGAACGAACTATTTCTAAGATTTGTCTATTGCTTGCAATAGTAGAAAAGAAACAACGCTATATGAACTGTATAACGCTGTCCCTTTCACACATCGGTCCGAATTCCTACTATGAAGTATGATCTTGAGAAAATTATTATTATTTATTTTTTAAAAACATTAGTACTTTGTATTAGGATCTAATTGTAACGAGTAATTTTCATAAAATTAACCCAAGTATTAAAAGATTTTGCTTTTTAATAAAAAATAAAATAAAATAAAAAAGAGGTTGCGACTAAATTATGACAATAAGAATCGGAACAGATTCTGTTCTTGTCAGCAATGTCAGCTGTCTAACGCGAACGGAATTTAAAAGTCAAAAATTTTAAAATTGATTTTTTTGTGGTTAAACTTATTTTATTTTATCTTAGTTACTTAAGATGTGTATCTCACTAGCATTTTGTAGTCAGTTGGATGCAAAATCATCATGGAATCAAGGTAAGGTTAAACACGGTAACTCTAATGTTTTGATTATGATAGTTCGAAACAATATGTTTTCAGACTCAGTTATAAATGTTTCATTATTAATTTTGCAGCCGAAGAGTTAATCTAGTTAAGAGTTAATCCTGGCGACAGCTAGAGATACTCTGGGAAATTTTAAAGTCCAACCGATCAACAACTACTGCCAACAATCGCTATGACAAATATGGAAAAAACAATGTCTTCAAATACTGGGAGAAGATATTGGCCAGGGATATGCCAGGTGTTCAGGAACTAGTAAGAAAACATAAGTAGTTAAGCATAATTTATTGTTACTTATAATATAAAACAAAGATAAAAAAGGGTATGCCTATATGGTTCGGCCATGTTGAGAGGAGGAGTGAAAAACGAAGACAAAAGGTATTTTTATGGCAGAGGTGAGTGGCAACGCAGGGAAGGATCGCTCTAGGAAGACCTACACTGACATTATTGGTAAGGTTCTTCAGAAAGGTCAGGTGCGCAGTACTCCTAACCGGCGTGCTTGTATGACGAGATGTATGAATGTAGGTAGGAGGTGGCGTTCTTTGGTTTTTGCCTACCCCTTAGGAAAAACATGTGCTATGTGTGTGTGTTAGCCCTGTCGGCGACGAGACCCGTCGACGAAGAGACCCGTCGAAGTAAAGTCTTGTCAGTGTTCAGTCTATCAGCGTTTAGTAATACACTCTTTAAATTATAAACAAAAATAAAACTTATTTTGTTTCAGGATCTTAAATGCCGTCTTCTCCACAGCCGCTGTACAAGAGTTTCACAAGTAACCAAACCCTGCTGCAGAGCGTTGTTGGTACTACGTGGCTGTTCGCTCGCATTGTTTTGTGGCTGTGATTAGGCTTCCCGAATCACATCTTCATTGTTTAATGGTTTTACAGATATGTTAACCCTATTGCAAGTGTCATATTTATAATATAACTTAACAATTGTATACTCGCGTATATTATTATTAGTAAGTGATTAAAGAAATTTTATATTTTTGTTTAAACTTATTGGTCTCTATTTACTTTTGCTTATTTCCAATACCCGTAAACTAAAATCTCAAGAAATATAATTCAATCGGCAAGTTTACGTAAATAAACACATTTTATTTATCCCTTATAGGATTATTTTGTTGTCCGTTAGTCTGTCTGTCCGTCTATCAAGACCCTTTTTCTCAGAACGCGTGGAGGTATCAAGCTGATATTAATTTCAAATACTTAGGTCTACTACCCCCTTGAAGCAGTGAAAAAATTAAATTTCTGAGTAAATGTAAAATACGTATTTAATATAAACTAGCTTCAAGCAAGCACGTCGTATACACGTCTCATCGGCGTCGTGTTTCGCTGCGAGGTGCTACGTAATCGATCTCGGAAACGCCGGTATACGACACTCGGCCAAAAATCCTCTTCTTATCCTCAAAACCACGAACGATCTATAGTTGATGTCGTGGCGCAATTCCAACTTTTCAACCCTCTAGAGTCCAATTGATCTTCACTCTGATAGACTCCACGACTTCCTCAACCTTCGTGGAGCATTGTAGACGTGAAACTTACAGCTGCGACGTAGACACAGCAGGACCCAGCAGCATGTGCAGCTTTTTTCGTACGTAGTTCAGCATTGGATTCTTCTGAAACCTCTATTCTGGATTGCACCTTGGTTATCTCCACTTTCAATGTAGTAATGTCCTTTAGAAGCGTATATATAACGTCGATGTGATCTAACGTGACGGGGCAGTTTACTAAGATTTCTTGCCACAAATTATTGCACGCCATCCGGGTCTGTCCTCTTCAACATGTCAATGACATCCTGAAGGCTCTTCTCATTTCCATCTCTGCGGCGAGACGGCATCTGGTACAGCTTTTCAAGCGACTGGAACAGCAACAGTTTACCACTGCTGATCTTGTCCTCCTTGAAATTGGACCTAATATCTGCAGGACGCTGACCTCGTGCATGTAGTCAACAGCATGAACTAAAAAAACCACAATGGAAAACCAGCATTTCATTGACTGGTTGAGTTGTTTGGAACTAAGTTTCTCCGGTCAGCCGCGATGGCCGCGCAACATGCGAATAAAATTCGTTACGTGCAACGCACTGCACTCCAAAAAACTACATTTAAATATGATAAATTTGCAAGACAATAATACTTCCGTCGAGTCCGAGGAACTTTTTTATGAATGCTAAATTTGACATTAAAACAATATTGCTGGTTGTCAAAAGTCACGTCGTGGTAGGAAAATGAATGAACTTTTAGGGGTGACGTCACCAAAACTGCTAAGAAAATAACATACTTTAACCTTATTATAAGCTTATTTTAAGGACGTCATGGTACGAAAAGTCAAAGTAATATTATAATAATATTGTTTTAAGAGCTTGTGGTTGGCCCCCTGAAACCTGCACCCACACCGGTGAAACCCGCTATTAAAGCTTCAGCTAAAAAAGTGTCTTCATCTGATAGTGAAGATAGCAGTGAAGACGAAAAGCCTAAAGCTGTTCAAAAGACGCCAGCTAAAGCTCCAGCAAAGGCACCAATCAAAAAAGCATCTTCTTCTTCTTCATGAGACATGCATGGCTTAATCTTTGAGACAAGCATATAACTACTGGCAGGATCAACCAGGGAGCTTCGTTTGTAAGTCATTTTAAACACGCGCGTCGCACAACACGCCGCACACACCGCGAGGGCGCGAGCGACTGACTCTGTGCGAGGCGCGCACTCAAAATACTCAATCCCGCGCGTCAACGATCAACAAGGACGTTGACGCATAACGGGCGAGCTCTCGATTTGTAATTTTCGTTTCGCACCCGCGAACGTCCGAAACGTATAATATCTCAACACGTCGGACGCGCTGCGCGTGCATAAGGGCGTTGTACGTCGATCGTTAATCAAGACAAAAAGTAGATGAACGACCAACAGACAAACCCCCATAGTGAACGTTCGAATCGAGACGAGTTCACGTGTGTAAAATATGTTAACACATTCGCGACATCATATACGATTCCGCCCGGAATCTATAGAGCGCCTCACTATAATAACAATCACAAACTCATTATGACGCGACGAACACCTGACGCGTCCGAGCGCCGGCGTCGCCGAACAAATGATTTCATACAACGACCGTTATACCTTGTACACGGACACGCATTAAATACGATCCGTCGGGGTCCGCACAGTTAAACACTGTCAAAAATGTGCGAGAGAGAGAAAGAACACTGCGTCACAAGCGGCGGTGCGTGCATCATCACACGGACACATGACTCTACGAACGCGTCGCGACATCTCCACCAGACGACAGTCGACATCGACAGCACATCTATTCTCGATGAACATCGACAGAGTTCGAATTTTTCGTACGTATCTCGCGCGCACAACACACAAACAACGCCACAATCCCATTAACACAAATTGTCCAAAAATACTCTTCTCGCCGCACAAATTTCGATTTTTGAATGATATAATAAACACAACATACTCTTATGTGAACGCCACAGAATACACGCAACACACTTAGTTAGTAAATTTATTTTTATTATATTATATTATTCTCTGCCTCGTTGGTCTAGTGGCCGTAAGCGCGACTGCTGCGCATGAGGTCTTGGGTTCGATTCCCAGGTCGGGCAAAATGTTATTGGGCTTTTCCATCAGGAATTTCTCAGTAGCAGCCTCGGAGTCTGGATTTGTGCCCGGTTGATGGCAATAGGCTCGCCCCCTATTACATGGGACTAAAAACATAACTGGCGAAATGTGGGTGTACTAATGGGTACACCTCTGCCTAACCCTTCGGGGATTACAGGCGTGATGTTATGTTATGTTATGTATTATATTATTATTATAAATAACATAAAATTCACATGTCGTGTGTTTTGTAGTATCATATGTCGTACACACATTTCGACGTGCGCCACGCGCGCGCTCCGTCCGCACTCGGACTTCGCGTCGCATGACAACATAGCGTAGTCGGTAATAGATCTCATCGGCGGCGGTTCTGTTACGCCAACAATTGGCGCAAGCAAGTGGGGGAGCCGGTCACCACACCATATTAACGCAGATTATCAGATGAACCCCCGTACAGTTGATAGTCATTGCTGTTCACATCGAACCATACGTCCCCCATGTAAAATATCCCAGAGTCCCGCTATCCTACAACCCCCCCCCCCCCTTCGTCCCCGTTTCCGTTGATGATTACCAGTCCAACCATTATTAGTACCAACACTACGACCCCAGCCGACGCCGACGCGCGCCCCCCCCCCCGATGACCCCATTTTTTTGAAATTATGATGGTGTTGTGTTGTGTTGTGTTGTGTGTGTAATGCGTCGTTCGTGTATTGAGCGGGGTGCGTACGCGTCGTCGGATGCCTCGCGTGTTCGTGTATTAATTGTGATTCTGTTCGTGTATTAATTTCTTGTTCGCGCCGCGAGCGGGTCGTGATCGTCGCAGCGGCGGGGCCGGCCGGTGTCGGAGAGTAATATTATGTTCACGAGAGAAAATTTACGATTTAAATTCGACGAGTTTTGTTAAAGTACACAGTTCGTGTATTAATTTTTTCATACACACCGTTCGTGTATTAACCGATTTCCATAACAACAAAGACACAACAATAATAATAATAATAATAACACTAAGTCAATCAGTCGCATCAAAATTCATAACAAAAATATTTCCTGATTTTTAAGAAACATTTTATTTTTAAACTTAAAACCTGCTTTTGCATACAACCTTATATATATATTCCACAATAGAACCAAAAATAAATAGTCAAGGAATGAAAAAACTAAAAAAACAACTTTTATAACCATAATGACGGCTGTCAAGGCCGTCATAAGAAAGAATTGAAAATATGTATATGGTGCGATGTTGACAAGAAGCCAGAAAAAACTAGTAGCACGCCCACCACCTCCGGACTCGTTGCTCAGCTCCGCCTCGCCACCGCCGGAATCCAGCCCCATCGTGAGTGCTGTGACACCGGCCTCGACAGTTGCGTCGAGTTCGAGCGACGAGTATTTCTCTCCGCCTTCGACGCCACCACCTGTTCGTCGGCGGGGAGGACGCCGGCCGCCGGGTTGCTTAGGACTCCGAGGCCCACTGGCCTCTGATAGGGTCCCCGCTTCCGGTGGAAGTGTGCAGCGCATGAGATGGACACAGTCCGTTAATGAAAACGTCATGCGCTCATACTTTGGGGCTACAGAGGGGGGAAGTAACTTGACTGCGTACCGTGGTCGGATGCTCTCTCTGTTTCAGGTGCTTGAGCCAGCTGTCAACGTATCGGCACAACGTCTGTCGGATCAGGTGCGTGCCATCCAACGTAATCATATGTTGAATGACATTGTGCTTTATCGACTGCGCATCGAATCACGGAGTAGCCACGTTACACTTGCTTCGCCAGTGGTTGCAGTCGCGGTTCAATCGCCGAATTTACCTAGTGATTCACCGCGACTCGACCGCATAGGTGAGGAGGTTGATGACGGGGCTATTACTGTGAGTTCCCAGTGTAATGTACAGTTGAGGAGTGCTTTGGAGGATGCGTTTCGGGAGTATCGTTCTATGCAGCCTGAGCTGAGACCTCGATTGCCTCGTTTGCCCATGCACAAGAAAAATAAGGCGCTGGTGTGTGCTCTGGATTCACAGCTGTCAAACTGTTTTGACAGCAGTGTAGACCTTGTTGATGCCCACTCGATCTTGTACTGTGCAGCTGTAGCGGCATGTCGTGTAGCTCACGTCAAATTTCCCAATAGTGACGGAGCTACACGACTAAAACCAGCGGTGCCAGCATGGCAGTGCAGGATCGAGCGTCGTATCGATGGGGCTAGAGCACTCATCGGCAAGCTAATCTGTTTTAGGGAGGGCAATACTCGCCCTAGAGTAATGCGCTTTGTGAGGCGGGCGTTCTCGGGGACTGATGTCAGTCCTCGAGATTATTTGTCCCGCGTCACAGAGCGTATCGACTTCCTGAAGCAGAAAATCTGTGCATGGGCAAACCGTATTCGTCGGTACAAGCGGCGAGTGGAACGATACACTCAGAATCGCATATTCCAGAGTGATGAGAGGTGGGTATACAGAGCTTGGGAGCGACCAGGCCAAGGTGTGATTGATACGCGCCTACCGGATGATGACGCCATGTGTCCGTTCTGGCGCAGCATCTGGTCGGTGCCTGTCTGTCACACTGAGAGCGATTGGACACGGGAGGTTGAGCGAGCGTGCGACCTGATACCAGAAATGGGGGCAATTACCATCAGCCCCCAAGATGTGGCTCGTGCGGTCCGTTCATTGCCTAATTGGAAATCTCCAGGGCCGGACGGGCTGCATAACTTCTGGATCAAATGGTTCAGAAGCTCGCACGTTTGCTTGGCGTCCCAGTTCCAGTCAGCTTTAGTGTCTGGATCGTTGCCCCAGTTCTTAACAACTGGAATAACCCACCTGCTCCACAAATCGGGTAGCACTGCGGAACCCAAAAATTATAGACCGATCACTTGTCTGCCGACGGTCTATAAAGTTCTTACATCCATTTTGAGAGCGAAAATTAACAAACATATTGAAGACAATTCTATCATGTCTGCCTCTCAGAATGGATGTAGGAATGGGTCCCGTGGTACTAAGGAGCTGCTCCTCATTGATATGGCCATTAACCAGCAGGTTCGACGTTCTCGAAAGGATCTATCTACATGTTGGATAGATTATAAGAAGGCCTATGACTCGGTGCCACATACATGGCTTATGAGGGTGTTGGAGTTGTACAAAGTAGATGCAACTTTACGCACCTTCCTAATGTCATGTATGGGGCAATGGAGGACGGTACTTCGCTATCCAGGATGTAGGCAGATTCCAGAGAGCAGCGAACCGATAAGGATAGAGCGTGGTATATTTCAGGGTGATAGTCTGAGTCCTCTGTGGTTTTGTTTAGCCTTGAACCCTCTAAGCACACTGCTGGAGGGTTCGGGTCTGGGCTATCGGTTGAGAAGAGGTGGTCAGGTCATATCTCACCTTCTTTACATGGATGATCTGAAACTCTTTGCCCCCAACAATTCGCGACTGATGGAGCTACTGAAGGTAACGGAAACTTTCAGTAGTGCCATCAGAATGGAATTTGGTGTGGACAAATGTGCAGTCATGCATGTGAAGCGAGGGGAGATTATGGAATCTGTGGGAACCCAACTCTCGGATTCCATAAACCTTAGATCCCTTTCCTCAACTGAAACCTACAAATATTTGGGTATGTCGGAAGCGTTAGGCATCAATGCTGCCGATATGAAACAATCGTTGAGGGAGCGCTTCTTTGGCCGCCTGAATAAAGTATTAAATAGTCTTTTGTCAGGCGGAAACAAGGTGCGCGCCTTCAACGGTTGGGTCATGCCGGTTTTGATGTACTCTTTTGGCATACTCAAATGGACTCAGACGGAACTTGATGCCCTGGATAGGAGGGTCCGCACATTGTTGACCGTAAATCGGATGCATCACCCACGGTCATCGGTAATGAGACTGTATGTCCCGCGGAAGTGTGGAGGTCGAGGCTTTTTAAATGCTAAGACCTTGCACAACCGTGAGATATGCAGTCTCAGGGAGTATTTCTTAAAAGCCGACGTGGGTATGCACCGAGATGTGGTCTTAGTGGACAAGGGCCTCACCCCGCTCTCCTTAGCGAACGAGAACTGGCGCAAACCTGTAGTATTGGATACTAATGATCGCATGGAGGTATGGAAGAGCAAGGAGCTTCACGGGCGCTACTACCGGGCCCTACATGGGCCTGATGTAGACTTTATGGCGTCCGTATCCTGGCTGCGCTTTGGTGACCTCTTTGGGGAAACCGAAGGTTTTGTCTGTGCAATTATGGACGAAGTTATAATGACGAACAACTACCGGAGATATATTGTGAAGGACGGTACGGTTGACATTTGTCGGGCATGCCACCGTCCCGGGGAATCAATCCGGCACATTATATCTGGGTGTTCTCGTCTGGCTAACGGAGACTACTTGCATAGGCATAACCTAGTAGCCAGGATTATCCACCAGCAACTTGCCCTTAAATACAGTCTTGTGGAATCGGAAGTACCCTACTACAGGTATGTGCCCGACCCAGTTCTTGAAAATGGCAATATCACATTATATTGGGATCGATCTATCATCACTGACAGGACTATTGTTGCCAATAAGCCTGACATAGTGGTGATAGATCGATTAGAGCGTCGCGCAGTGATTGTGGATATAACAGTCCCGCATGACGAGAACCTCGTGAAGGCTGAGAAAGATAAACAAATGAAGTATCTTGATTTGGCTCGCGAGGTTGTCGACATGTGGGATGTGAGTACAGCAATCACTGTGCCGATAGTCGTGACGGCCAATGGCATAATAGCCAAGAGCCTCGACCAACACCTTAGGAGGCTCTCGTTGGGCGGTTGGATCAAGGGCTTGATTCAGAAAGCGGTACTCCTGGACACGGCGCGTATTGTTAGGAGATTCCTTTCTCAGGAGCCCTGACCACCGGTGGCTTGGACCCTGTTCCCGACGCCGGTGGGATACTATTTTTTATATTTTTAAATGTTTTTATATCTTTTTCATAATAATATTTAAAAATGTAATTATATATGTATACAAAATAAATAAATGGAATAATAATAATAATGAACCACAAACGAGGTTTGTGTTGTTTCTAATTATTAAATGTTCCATCTGGTATATATATATCATCGTCCTCGGACGAATCACCTGGCGTAGGGCTGAGTCTCAACAGATCGCAGCACGACGCTGCTCTACCGAGCACAACACCCCGCCAGGAACGGAAGTCGTCTACAGACTATTCCGAGCCCCGACATCGAACTGAGGTAAATTCGGACCTTCGGAGCCGTGATGCACGCGTTAAACGGACAGCATCGATCTCCGCGATCCAAATGGGCTTCGACGTCGCACCTCACGTGGTGAAGCGCGACTAGTAAAGTCACATTGTTTAGAGCCTCCCGACTCTCGGGGCTCCACAGTGAGCATATCCTTGCCGGATTCGGCTAGGCTGGCTTCGGCCTTAGAGGCGTTCAGGCATAATCCCGCGGATGGTAGCTTCGCACCACCGGCCGCTCGGCCGAGTGCATGAACCAAATGTCCGAAACTGCGGTTCCTCTCGTACTGAGCAGTATTACTATCGCAACGACAAGCCATCAGTAGGGTAAAACTAACCTGTCTCACGACGGTCTAAACCCAGCTCACGTTCCCTTTTGATGGGTGAACAATCCAACGCTTGGCGAATTTTGCTTCGCAATGATAGGAAGAGCCGACATCGAAGGATCCAAAAGCAACGTCGCTATGAACGCTTGGCTGCCACAAGCCAGTTATCCCTGTGGTAACTTTTCTGGCACCTCTTGCTAAAAACTCTTTATACTAAAGGATCGATAGGCCGTGCTTTCGCAGTCCCTATGCGTACTGAACATCTGGATCAAGCCAGCTTTTGCCCTTTTGCTCCACGCGAGGTTTCTGTCCTCGCTGAGCTGGCCTTAGGACACCTGCGTTATTCTTTGACAGATGTACCGCCCCAGTCAAACTACCCGCCTGGCAGTGTCCTCGAACCGGATCACGCGGGAGTTGTACGGCGACGAGCGTTACCGCCACGTCGCCACTCTGCACGCTTGGAACGAAACACCGTGCGCCCGCCGATATTATCGACCGCACCAAAAAATAAATAATACTTTTACGTTATTATTTCAATTAGGCACACGATAGCACAAAAAAAATATGACCGCCTTCAAAAACTACAAAATAAAAAATAACTTTAGCTTGGAAGTCGGTGGCAATACCTACGTAACAAGAAACAAAACCAAAGCCGCCGACTTTCAAGCTAAAGTTATAGTCATATTTTTTTGTAAAAAGGCTTTTTATTTTTCACTTTTTAGTGCTTGTGTGTTAATGTTTGAAATCCTTACATAAGGACCTTTCAAACAATACCTCACACGATATAATTAATTTTGGAAAATGGTAGGAGGGGGGTTGATGTACCCCCTCCCCACTTCCTTCAGTCAGTCATCGACTACACGTATAAACAAAGCAATTTTTCTTGTTACGGCGGTTCTGCTGTCATTTTATAAGGAGTTCCGTTCCATATCTCCAAAGTTCATCATCAGATCATGACAATATTCCTATGGGACCTATTCGGAACTATACTCTTTCAAACAAAAAAAGAATCATCCAAATCGATTCATAATTGGCGGAGTAATGGTAGAACAAACAAACAAAAAAAAAAAAAAAAACATACGCGTCGAATTGAGAACCTCCTCCTTTTTGAAGTCGGTTGAAAAAAAGACGGGTTGCACTCCGGGAGTGCCGGCAGAAGTGAAAACTTGATTATTAACGTTGAGCATGTTTGATATTTTGGTAGAATACAATATTCATTTATTGCGCTATCGTACACAAACATGACAATTTATATTACATTAAAAATTTAACACTTTAAAACTATTACAATTATTTTACATTAAAAAGTTATACACGAACATTCGCGCAAGCGCCCTGCGCTGCCTAAACGAAACAGTAGGCCCAGGCATACATTTTCGCCGCGCCGTAGAGAGGGGATAGCTGTCTACTCTCCATCCGTCTTACGCTTTTTCGATCAGGTCACGTGTCCTGACGCGAGTTTAAGATTTTATACCCATTACAGAAAAAGTGCTCAACGCCGCTAAAGAAGTTTTCACTTCAAAAAAAAAAAAAACATACGCGTTGAATTGAGAACCTCCTCCTTTTTGAAGTCGGTTGAAAAGGGACTGCTCCGTGGCAATCTCCTTTTACATACCAATTTTTTTTCAACAATGTTGTCTTTTAAATAAAAAAATTTAAACGTGAACGTTTTCCTGTATATACGTAGATATGAACCTTCTTATCTCGGTGGAATACTACGGTTTCACCTATTGTAGCACGAAATCTCGGCGCGATACGAGTGGTGGCAGTCGCTAATGGATCTGCCATTAACCACTCAATGCTCGTATACTCGTGTTATAGGTCTCGTCTTAAGGGTTCATTTTAAAACTGTTACTACTTACCGAAAGTTCTTGTTTCCTTAATTGTGATAACAATTTCAATCTAAGGAAATTGAAATGGAACGGAACTTCTTACGGGATCATAGCAGAACTGTCGTAACTGTTTAAATTGCTTTGTTTATACGTGTAGACGATGAATGACTGAAGGAAGAGGGGGAAGGGGTACGTCGGCTCAACTCCTACTACTTTCCGAAAATCTATACCAGTCTATCTATCTATACTTCTATACTAATATTATAAAGAGGTAAAATTTGTTTGTAAGTTTGTTTGTAGGGGGTAATCTCCGGAAGTAATGAACCGATTTTAAAAATTCTTTCACTGGTAGAAAGCTACATTATTCGTGAGTGCTATAAATTATAAAGATATCATGTATATTAGCCGAACTATCTTAATTTTCAACCGACTTCAAAAAGGAGGAGGTTCTCAATTCGACGCGTATGTTTTTTTTTTTTTTTGTATATTTGTTCTACAATTACTCCGCCAATTATTAATCGATTTTGATGATTTTTTTTTTGTTTGAAAGAGTATAGTCCGGAATAGGTCCCATAGGAATATTGTCATGATCTGATGATGAACTTTGGAGATATGGAATGGAACTCCTTATAAAATGACAGCAGAACCGCCGTAACAAGAAATATTGCTTTGTCTATACGTGTAGTCGATGACTGACTGAAGAAAGTGGGGAGGGGGTACGTCAACCTAAACGTAAGTACGTCCTACCACTTTCCAAAATTAAATATATCGTGTGAGGTATTGTTTGAAAGGGCTTTATGTAAGGATTTCAAACATTAACACACAAGCACTAAAAAGTGAAAAATAAAAAGCTTTTTTACAAAAAAAGATGACCGCCTTCAAAACCTACAAAATAAAAAATAACTTTAGCTTGGAAGTCGGTGGCAATACCTACATAACAAGAAACAAAACCAAAGCCGCCGAATTCCAAGCTAAAGTTATTTTTTATTTTGTAGTTTTTGAAGGCGGTCATCTTTTTTTTTGTATAGCCAGGCGGAAAAAAATTGCTCTTACAACAACGTTATTTGCATGCGCTGCCTTAACAGTTGTATATAATTGAAAACAATGTATGGCAACCTGGTCTGCCTTTAATAGTTCTACAAAAAAGTCCGGGACACCATATTTCTATCTTTTATATTTTAGCAGATATAGTAGCTTTTAAGTGTTAAAAAAAGTATTTTTCGACGTACTTACCTTTGGACGATTTTTTAAACAACAGAATATTAAACCTTATCGAAAAAAATATTATTATCATCACAAGAACAACATAGAGATACGATTTGCCCAAAACAGTATGTCAATTGGTTAAATCGTTTCGAAAATAATATAAAATTACTAAATCGCAAAATGCCGCCGTCCATTCACGAACCACATAAGAACATGCTTTGTATGGACGTTTTATCCATTTACCCATGGTATTTCTGTTTTTTGTATATCGAACATTTTCAGCGATTGTTTATCATGCCTAAAAGGAAATCACAACTTTTCCGTCAGACATCCCAGAGCAGCTCGAGTACGCCGTACGGAAGCGTCTGCTCTTGAAAATCATCAGCGTCTCTCGAGGAATAGAGAAAGTGCAAGCACGCGCTAGGGAATCTAGCTCCGAGCGTTCACAGCGGCTTGCTAACCAAAGCTGGAGAACATCGCAGGCCCGTGCTCGGGAATCTAGCGCTGAACGTGCGCAGTTCTCTTTAACGTCAAAGTTTATTACGCAAATTATAATGAAACCATTGACTTGCAGCTCCTGTTTAATATCTTATAAGCTACTAAATAAATTGTGCAATTTCGTGAAAGCAAGATCAGAACACCACTTCCTGTTGTTTGAAAGTTATGACCATTTTAAAAATACGGGCCCTCAGTCCGCACTTTTATTTTGTTTTCGTATTATTACGCGTAACATATGAGAGATATGTTAAATACAAAAGCGTCACTTCTTGTGAAAAAAATTGTGCAACAAATTCGATACCAGAAAGAAATAAAAAGAACCCTCTATTGTAACAGAAAATCGAGTTTTAAGCACATTTACAAAGAGTTTTAACAAAGTGGCCCTCACGCCGCACGCACATAAATATTAAACCTTATCGAAAAAAATATTATTATGATCACAAAAACATCATAGAGATACGATTTGCCCGAAACAGTATGTCAATTTGGTTAAATGGTTTCGAAGTTTCTAAAATAGCCGAACTATCTCAATTTTTGTCTAGCCTGGCGGAAAAAAATAGCTTTTAGAACAAACTTTTTTGCATGCGCTGTCTTAACAGTTGTATATAATTGAAAACAATGTATGGCAACCTGATCCGCTTTGAATAGTTCTACAAAAAAGTCCGCGGTACCATATTTCTATCTTTTATATTTTAGCAGTATATATAGTAGCTTTTATGTGTTAAAAAAAGTATTTTTCGACGTACTTACCTTTGGACGATTTTTTAAACAACAAAATATTAAACCTTATCGAAAAAAATATTATTATGATCACAAGAATGTCATAGAGATACGATTTGCCCGAAACAGTATGTCAATTGGTTAAATAGTTTCAAAGATAATAAAAAATGTTTAACGCCCAACGAAGTGGGCACGGGTCAGCTAGTAAAAAATAAACGTGTGGGTTATTATTTGAGAGGGCTTTTTGTAAAGATAACAATAGGGATACGCGTGCTACTACGATGATGTGTCCACAAATCAAGTAACGAATCCACATCAATTTGTGTAGACATAGAAAAGTATATTTTTAGTTGCAATACATACATAACATCACGCCTGTAAGTCCCGAAGGGTTAGGCAGAGGTGTATTCATTAGTAATGCCACATTTCTCCAGTTATGTCTAAGTCCCATGTAATAGGGGGCGAGTCTATTGCCATCAACGGGGCACAAATCCAGGCTCTGAGGCTGCTACTAAGAAATTCCTGATGAAAAGTTGCAATTGTAAACAGAATTAATGCTCGACAGTCTCAATTACCATGATGCAGAAAGCTTTATTCTTCCAAAATTTTCGAGCAACACATACATTAAAGTAGGTAACTTGTTTGATGGCAGTCCGCCGTCGCCGCTAAATGATTCGGAACGAGCACAAAGTGGCTCAGACGAACGTCAAATTCATTTCCGACTATTAGCGAATGTCTTTGAGAGCGTCTCTAATGGGAAGCCTATTATTTTATTTTCCGCTCGTGAAATTGCCTTAATTTACTACAAAGAACTCTGTGAAGGAGTCTGGGTAATTTCGAGAGGAATAGGAATAGGAGAGCGGGTAGACCATGGCCAAGATTAGAACTTACCACAAATAGTATAAGCATGTTGAGCATGTTGGAATAATATATTCGAGTTGGTTTCTACCAAACTCGGCCCCTACCACACTTTTTAGGCTTCCGTAACAAAATGGCAAAAAACGGAACCCTTATGGATTCGTCATGTCTGTCTGTCTGTCCGTCTGTATGTCACAGCTACTTTTTTCAGAAACTATAAGAACTGGTTTGTTCCCACTAGTTCTACTGAACAGTTCTACGGTACAACTAATGGGATTTTTTTTCTCACTAGTTCTACGATATTAGGTATAACAAAATAGTAGAACTATTGGGATTTCTGTATTTCCACGGTTTGTTCCCACTAGTTCTACTGAACAGTTCTACGGTAGAACTAATGGAAATTTTTTTTCTCACTAGTTCTACGATATTAGGTATAACAAAATAGTAGAACTATTGGGATTTCTGTATTTTCACTAGTTCTCCTGAACAGTTCCACGGTAGAACTAATGGGAGTTTTTGTTCTCACTAGTACTACGATATACTATATAACAAAATAGTTCAACTAAGTTAATTAATTTAATTCCAGTATCTTATTGAATTATTGAGTGTAAGATCCCTCAAAACGAAAATAACTATTAAAAATTACAATATTTACCATTATATAAAAAATGAGTATTTTAATTAATAGTGTTGTAATGTTTCCAGTAATATTTAAGTGTCTTTAAAACCTAATATTCATATACGACTAGTACATTTGGTATATACCTACTTTACATCCATTCACGAGCGTCACTCTGTATCTGTGTACCATTTTATGTCAAATAAAAATTATTTTTATTATTATTTATTTCTAGAACCTATCAAAACGTAGTACTAGTGAGAACAAAAACTCCCATTAGTTCTACCGTGGAACTGTTCAGTAAAACTAGTGGAAATACAGAAATCCCAATAGTTCTACTATTTTGTTATACCTAATATCGTAGAACTAGGGAGAAAAAAAAATCCCATTAGTTCTACCGTAGAACTGTTCAGTAGAACTAGTGGGAACAAACCTAAGAACTATACTGTTGAAACTTGGTAAGTAGACGTATTCTGTGAGCCGCATTAAGTTTTTTACACAATAATAGAAAAAAAAAACAATTAATTTTGGGGGTTCCCCATGCTTAAAACTGAAACTCATTTTTTTTTTCATCAAACCAATACGTGTCGGTTTTCTATGGATAGATATTCAAAACTGCCTCGTTGGTCTAGTGGTCGCAAGCGCGACTGCTGTGCATGAGGTCTTGGGTTCGATTCCCAGGTCGGGCAAAGTGTTATTGGGTTTTTCCATCAGGAATTTCTCAGTAGCAGCCTCGGAGTCAGGATTTGTGCCCGGTTGATGGCAATAGGCTCGCCCCCTATTACATGGGTCTTAAAACATAACTGGCGAAATGTGGGTGTACTAATGGGTACACTTCTGCCTAACCCTTCGGGGATTACAGGCGTGATGTTATGTATGTATGTATGTAGATATTCAAAAATAAGGTTTCAAATATTATTTTTGTCTAAACTGAATAATTGAATAATTTACGCGAGAGACACTTCCAAAGTGGTAAAATGTGTCTGCCCCCCTCGCCCCTGTAACTTTTAAAATAAGAGAATGATAAAACTAAAAAAAAAAAAAAAAAACTAAAATCCCGACTGCGTAAAAACTGATTTTCAAAAATACGTGAAAAATAAAATACTTACATCCGAATTGAGAACTCCTCCTTTTTTAGAAGTCGGTTAAAAATTAACTTAAATAAAAACTAAAAAGGAAGAAACAAGCCCAGTAGTTTAGAATTATGTTAAGTAATACTAAATAACTACAGAATTAAAATAGTTTTATAATCTATACACACATAAAAACAAATCAAAAATTAAAATGGTTCGAAATTCAATGGGTTTTTTGGTTTGAAGACCTACACTATTTATCCTGATTTACTAGCCTATGTTATTCGGAACGAAGGATTGTAACGATACCTCATACATCTAAATCGGTTCAGGCGTTCCTTTTTTGGGGCAGTCGTGTAATAAAATAAAATAAAGGTTTTTAAAAACAAGCTTTTATTACCTGTTACACTTAGACTTTGCGAGAAATCAAGAAGGTGTAACACGTTTTTATTTAAATAATTGAGACCGTTTCTTACCAGACTATATCCTATCTAAATTAAATTACTTTGATTTTTTTTTTTTTGGCTTTTTAATAACAGGTAATAAAAGCTTCATTTTTCTTTCTTTTAATTTTATTTTAAATAAAAGCGCTTGATTTAACACTAGTATTTATTACGAAGGGTTCCGTACCAGCATACAATTAAATATTTACCAATACGTAAAAATACACGTTTCTTGTATGGCCATTTTTCAACCGACTTCAAAAAGGAGGAGGTTCTCAATTCGACGCGTATGTTTTTTTTTTTTGTATATTTGTTCTACGATTACTCCGCCAATTATGAATCGATTTGGATGATTCTTTTTTTGTTTAAAAGAGTATAGTTCCGAATAGGTCCCATAGGAATATTGTCATGATTTGATGATGAACTTTGGAGATATGGAACGGAACTCCTTATAAAATCACAGCAGAACCACCGTAACAAGAAAAATTGCTTTGTTTATACGTGTAGTCGATGACTGACTGAAGGAAGTGGGGAGGGGGTACGTCAACCCCCCTCCTACCACTCTCCAAAATTAAATATATCGTGTGAGGTATTGTTTGAAAGGGCTTTATGTAAGGATTTCAAACATTACCACACAAGCACTAAAAAGTGTAAAATAAAAAGCTTTTTTACAAAAAAATATGACCGCCTTCAAAAACTACAAAATAAAAAATAACTTTAGCTTGGAAGTCGGTGGCAATACCTACATAACAAGAAACAAAACCAAAGCCGCCGACTTTCAAGCTAAAGTTATTTTTTATTTTGTAGTTTTTGAAGGCGGTCATATTTTTTTTGTAAAAAAGCTTTTTATATTTAAATGTTTGTTATAGCGGTCATAAAAATACACATTTTGTGTAAATTTCAACTCTCTAACTATTACGGTTCAGGAGATTAAGCCCGCTGACAGCCGGACGGCACCCTTCGGGTACCGTACCCTAAAAACATTTTTTTATTGAATTTACTTAAAAAGCTTGATTTTGTTACAACTTTTAGAGCCCAAAACTTGAGTTTTTGATATTAATTCCAACTTACAACAAAGTAATCCTATGAGGGTTCCGTTTATACCTATTGTAAAATGGAACCCTAAAAGTAGGTACGAGTCGAATTGAGAAATTTCTTCTTTTCAACCGACTTCAAAAAGGAGGAGGTTCTCAATTGGACGCGTATGTTTTTTTTTTTCTTTTTTTTGCATATTTTTTCTACGATTACTCCGCCAATTATGAATCGATTTGGATGCTTCTTTTTTTGTTTGAAAGAGTATAGTTCCGAATAGGTCCCATAGGAATATTGTCATGATCTGATGATGAACTTTGGAGATATGGAACGGAACTCCTTATAAAATCACAGCAGAACCGCCGTAACAAGACAAATTGCTTTGTTCATACGTGTAGTCGATGACTGACTGAAGGAAGTGGGGAGAGGGTACGTCAACCACTTTCCAAAATTAAATATATCGTGTGAGGTATTGTTGAAAGGGCTTTATGTAAGGATTAAGCACTAAAAAGTGAAAAAAGCTTTTATTTAACAAAAAAATGTACTAAAAACGAGAAAATAAGTTTTGGGTTGACAAAGGGTCTGAGCTTATCAATTTTGGGCCTTCAATATATTTCAACAAAAATATACCTTTAACGTATTTCTTCACGGTATTTCTGTATTCGTATGACTATAAATAAAAGCTTTTACCACATAAATGATAGTACTTTTATACTGATAAAGCAATTGGTGCAAAATTATTCCCTAACCATTCCAAAATATCAAACATGCTCAACGTTAATAATAAAGTTTTCACTTCTGCCGGCACTCCCGGAGTGCAACCCGTCTTTTTTTTGTATATTTGTACTACGATTACTCCGCCAATTATGAATCGATTTGGATGATTCTTTTTTCTTTGAAAGAGTATAATTCCGAATAGGTCCCATAGGAATATATATTGTCATGATCTGATGATGAACTTTGGAGATATGGAACGGAACTCCTTATAAAATCACAGCAGAACCGCAGTAACAACAAATAAAATTATAAATAAAAAAAATATTTAAAAAAAAGCTTTTATTTAACAAAAAAATGCACTAAAAAGGAGAAAATAAGTCTACTTTTTAGTCTTTTGAAATCTATATTGATATTGATGTCCTCATTTTTGGTCCCACTTGAGGAGTTCCCTGGTTTGCAGACAACCCTGGATGTGGCATCAATTTCATGGTGAACCCACCAACTGTCTATCATATCCGAACGGGTATGCAAAATTTTAAATCCCTACTGCCGACCGTTGAGGAGTTCTCTGGTTTGGAGCCAATCCTGGCAGCAGCATTACGTCATGCTTATCATAAACATACTTTGTCTTTGGGACTTGACCAGTATGTAAAATTTCATGTCTCTACTGTTAACCATTGAGGAGTTCCCTCATCTGGAGCCAATCTTGGCAGCAGCAAAACGTTATGCTTATAATAATCATGCATTGTCATTGAGACTGGACCAGTGTGTAAAATTTCATGTCCCTACTGTTAACCGTTGAGGAGTTCCCTCATCTGGAGCCAATCTTGGCAGCAGCATCACGTCATGCTTATCATAATCATGCATTGTCATCAAAACCAAACGTGTGTGCCAAATTTCAGCTCGATAGCTTTAGTAGAAGTGGATAAAATATTGATTGCAAAATTCCAGGACATACATACAAAGTTACATACATACAGGTGAAGTTAAATAAAAGCTTTTAATAATTTAATTAAAATTGCTTTGTTTATACGTGTAGTCGACGACTGGCTGAAGGAAGTGGGGAGGGGTACGTCAACTCCCCTCCTACCACTTTCCAAAATTAAATATATCGTGTGAGGTATTGTTTGAAAGGGCTTTATGTAAGGATTTCAAACATTAACACACAAGCACTAAAAAGGGAAAAATAAAAAGCTTTTTTAAAAATATTTTTTTATTTATAATTTTATTTTCTACTTTTAAGTCTTTTGAAATCTTTATTGATATTGATTACAACAGGAGGGCCCCCGGTATCCTGAGGTTGTACGTTAGCGGCATGACATTTTTTAGCACCCCCATACCATTCAGCTCTCGGCACGTACTCACCTTAGCATTGGGTGCTTGTATGTCAGCGTTATAATATCTTTCAACACCCTCATGCCATTCAGCTCTCGGCACTTACTTACCTTAGCATTGTTTTTTTTTTAGCTATGGCCACATTTAGGTTCCATGTCATAATAACATTGCATTGTCATATAAGACGTCTGCCATTTTGGATTTAGAATGACGTGACTTTACTTATTGTTGTTTCAATTATATTGCCCTTTTGTTTGATACCCATGTCGTACGAGTTACTATTGAAATTATAAATCGCCATTTTGTGACGTCTGCCATATTGAATTTAGAATTACGTCAATTTATTTAATATATCGACGGTCCCTACGTATATAAAGACATGTATATAGGAGTCATTTCTGACATGTCTTTATGTACGTAGGAACCGTCGATATATACCTATTATGCCTGTTACATCGGTTGACCGTTGAGGAGTTCCCTGGTTTGCAGCCAACCCTGGATATGGCATCAATTTCATGGTGAACCCACTAACTGTCTATCATATCCGAACGGGTATGCAAAATTTCAAATCCCTACTGCCGACCGTTGAGGAGTTCTCTGGTTTGGAGCCAACTCTGAAGGTGGACCTGCTAACTGTCATTCCAATTGGTGTGCAAAAGTTCATGTCAGTACTGTTAACCGTTGAGGAGTTTCCTCGTCTGGAGCCAATCCTGGCAGCAGCATCACGTCATGCTTATCATAAACATGCATTGTCACAGGAACTGTACCAGTATGTAAAATGCAAAATTTTATGTCCCTATTGGTAACCGTTGAGGAGTTCCCTCGTCTGAAGCCAATCCTGGCAGCAGCATCACGTCATGCATATCATAATCATGCATTGTCATTGCGACTGGACCAGAATGTAAAATTTCATGTCCCTACTGTTAACCGTTGAGGAGTTCCCTCATCTGGAGCCAATCCTGGCAGCAGTATCACGTCATGCATATCATAATCATGCATTGTCATTGGGACTGGACCAGTACGTAAAATTTCATGTCCCTACTGTTAACCATTGAGGAGTTCCCTCATTTGGAGCCAATCCTGGCAGCAGCATCACGTCATGCATGTCATAATCATGCATTGTCTTTACGACTGGACGAGTATGTAAAATTTCATATACCTACTGTTAACCGTTGAGGAGTTCCCTTGTCTGGAGCCAATCCTGGCAGCAGCATCACGTCATGCATATCATAATCATGCATTGTCATTGCGACTGGACCAGAATGTAAAATTTCATGTCCCTACTGTTAACCGTTGAGGAGTTCCCTCATCTGGAGCCAATCCTGGCAGCAGTATCACGTCATGCATATCATAATCATGCATTGTCATTGGGACTGGACCAGTATGTAAAATTTCATGTCCCTACTGTTAACCATTGAGGAGTTCCCTGATTTGGAGCCAATCCTGGCAGCAGCATCACGTCATGCATGTCATAATCATGCATTGTCATTACGACTGGACGAGTATGTAAAATTTCATATACCTACTGTTAACCGTTGAGGAGTTCCCTTGTCTGGAGCCAATCCTGGCAGCATTATCACGTCATGCTTATCATAATCATGCATTGTCATCAAAACCAAACGTGTGTGCCAAATTTCAGCTCGATAGCTTTAGTAAAAGTGGATGAAATATTGATTGCAAAATTCCAGGACATAAATACATAATACATACATACAGGTGAAGTTAAATAAAAGCTTTTAATTAAAAAGCTTTTAATAATAACAAGCTACTATAATTTAAAAAATTAAAAAACACGACTGCCAATTTGCACATATTTGTACTTTGTTTACTCGTCAGTTTTTTTACGACGTTTTTTATTTACAGTGTTATATATTTTTTAGATCTACTTGTCCAATTCTAGACGATAAACAGAGACACGGCCAGATTCATTAAAAAAAAAAATTGAGGCTGGTATAAATTTACGTTTTAAAGTGACCACAAAGGATTCTTTTTATTTTTAACTAGCCTATGTTACTCGGAACGATGCAAGGATTGTAACGATACCCCATACATCTAAATCGGTTCAGGCGTTTAAAAGTTATGGTGGAATAAAGAATCTCACATACATACATACATATATACATACATACATACATTAACCCTGAACACATAACACTCCTTTTTTTGGGGCATTCGTGTAATAAAAAGCTTTTTTACAAAAAAAATCTTTTTATTTTTCACTTTTTAGTGCTTACAAAATAGAAAATAACTTTAGCTTGGAAGTCGGTGGCAATACCTACATAACAAGAAACAAAACCAAAGCCGCCGACTTCCAAGCTAAAGTTATTTTTTATTTTGTAGTTTTTGAAGGCGGTTTTCTTTTTTTGTAAAATAGCTTTTTTTTGGAGCCGGTTACAAAAAAAAGTATGCAGTATCAGCGGCTGATCATTTTACACAAAATGCATCCCAGATATAGTACCTTGCGATCTCATGGCGGAATGGGAGATGCGACTGTCGCAACCCAAGTTCGGGCACGCCGCAATCGCGGCGGTAAGACCCCTCTTTGAGGCGTGGCTGGAGAGGCGCTACGGCGTCCTCACCTACCGCTTGACGCAGGTCCTCACCGGACACGGTTGTTTCGGGAGGTTCCTGTGTCGGATAGGGCGGGAGGAAACGCCCGGGTGTCACCACTGTGTGGATCGCCCGGAGGACACGGTGGAGCATACGGTGCAGGACTGCCCCGCTTGGGCAGAGCACCGCCGTGTCCTCACGGAGGCGATAGGCGGCGGCGACCTCTCGCGTCCGGATCTGGTTCAGGCCATGCTCCGGGGCGAGAGGGAATGGGATGCAGTCACCTCCTTCTGCGAAGCAGTAATGCTAGCGAAGGAGGAGGCGGGCCGCGTGAGGGAGAGAACCACCTCACGCCCCAGCCGCCGCGGGAGACGCCCAGGGCGTCGGACGTCGCGAGGCGACATCCGGCCACCGTAGGCGCGGGCTTGCGGACGGCGAGTAATGGGTAGCTCGCCGTCCGATCAAGGACCAAGCCCGGGTCGACGGCGCGTTCTGTTCGCGCGCGCCTCAAAGAGCTGTCAGCACAGGGACGGGGCCCCCAACGGGGCCAACGCCTGCCGGGGTTGCGGGACGTCTTAACAGGATACCGTGGCCCCGGAACGTAAAGGGCAACAGAAGGAACAGGGTGGTTTTTTAGTCAGTAAAAGTCTGACAGTCCCTTCCGCCCCACCCAGAGCGGAAGGAGTCATTTGATGATTTTTACCACGTCAAAAAAAAAAAAAAAAAGATAATTATAGTACCTAACTCGGCATTGACGTTGATAGAAAGTGTTCAACCCTTACTCATGTCTCGTCAGTAACGTTCAAAGCGCTGTGTAATGGGGACAAACAATGCCGTTCTTGGTCGGGAGTGGGATCACTCTGCGGCACTAATTTGGCTGGTTCCTTCCTTCCGGCAGGAGAGGGCGCTACTGTCAAGTCGCCTGTGATTTAATCGTAGTTTTCCGTTCGCTCTGTACAGGATCATATCTATTATCTGGTAGACGTTTATTGTTGAAAAAGAACTCGTTTTATAATGTCGTAATTATTTTTGAACTCTACCGGGACTCGATGTAGGTAATGCCATCAGAGGGAGACTATTGACAGTATAGGCAATTACTTTAGTCCAATTTCAGATTAGCGTCAATAACGAACCTACTAGGTACTATTGTTTGCTATCTATTGATAGTTAAATGCATCAACCCGTGTACCCGTTGGATTTGCCATGGGCAAAAATAACACAGTTATTCTGTACTTTGCATCCCTATTTCATCAGAATTAAATCTCATTAAATTAGGATGTAATTAAAATCAGAATTAACTACGAAAAGTAGCGTTGGGCGATTAACACACGGCACAAGCACTAAAAAGAGGAAAATAAAAATCTTTTTTTACAAAAAAAAGCAACCACCTTCAAAAACTACAAAATAAAAAATAACTTTAGTTTTGGAAGTCGATGACAATACCTACATAACAAACAACAAAACCAAAGCCGCCGACTTCCAAAACTAAAGTTAATTTTTATTTTGAAGTTTTTAAACACACTAGCACGCTATTTCGTTTTCGTCTTTGATATATTACCTACGAAAGCCATTTTTTTATGTAATAAAAAGTAGCATGTTTTTATTTCAAAATATTATCTATAGAATAGAATAAGTCTTTATTTGCTTAAAATGTAGGTACATAAGAATAAATTGTTAAATTATATAATAGGATCCATGTACATTCTGCCTTAACGTAGCATGCAAATGTAATAAAAGTAGAGGTTAAAATAAAGATATTACAAAAAAATATCATTTAAGAAATCCTGCACAGAATAATAACATCTATCCATAAGTAATTCTGTAAAACGATTTTTAAATTTTTGCAACGGTAAGTTTTTAATTTGGTCAGGTATTTTATTAAAGACTAGCTGACTCGTGCCCACTTCGTTGGACGGTAAACATTTTAACTTGTGATGAAATTATGAGTGTGGTTCGGTTAGTACTGAGTGCTATGATTTATTTAAAGACGCTGCGCTAGACTCCCGAGCACGGGCCTGCGATGCTCTCGCGCTCTGGCTAGCGAGTCTCTGCGAGCGTTTAGCGCTAGACTCCCTATCCCTTATTGCAGAGACATGCTGCCTTAAATCACTGAGACGCTGCGCACGTTGAGCGCCCGAGCACGGGCCTGCGATGTTCTCCAGCTTTGATTAGTAAGCCGCTGTGAACGTTCGGAGCAAGATGCGCGATCCCCAGCGCGTGCTTGCGAAATATTTTCTCTATTCCTCGAGAGGCGCCGATGCTTTTCAAGAGCAGACTCTTCCGTACGGCGTACTCGAGCTGCTCTGGGATGTCTGACGGGAAAGTTGTGATTTCCTTTTAGGCATGATAAATAATCGCTAAAACTGTCCGATATCCCAAAAACAGAAATACCATGGGTAAATGGATAAAACGTCCGTACGTTTTATCCATTTACCCATGGTATTTCTGTTTAGAGATACGATTTGCCCGAAACAGTATGTCAATAAAATTGGTGACAACATGCTACGGACAATATGCTTTGTCCGTAGCATGTTCTAATGTGGTTCGTGAATGAACGGCGGCATTTTGCGATTTAGTAATTTTATATTATCTTCGAAACTATTCAACCAATTGACATACTGTTTCGGGCAAATCGTATCTCTATGATGTTCTTGTGATGATAATTTTTTTTTCGATATGGTTTAATATTTTGGTGTTTAAAAAATCGTCCAAAGGTAAGTACGTCGAAAAATACTTTTTTCAACACAAAAAAGCTAATATATCTGCTAAAATATAAAAGATAGAAATATGGTGTCGCGGACTTTTTTGTAGAACTATTTTAGGCGGACCAGGCTGCCATACATTATTTTCAATTATATACAACTGTTAAGGCAGCGCATGCAAATAACTTTGTTGTAGGAGAATTTTTGAAGTGAAAACTTCTTTAGCGGCGTTGAGCACTTTTTCTGTAATGGGTATAAAATCTTAAACTCGCGTCAGGACACGTGACCTGATCGAAAAAGCGTAAGACGGATGGAGAGTAGACAGCTATCCCCTCTCTACGGCGCGGCGAAAATGTATGCCTGGGGCTACTGTTTCGTTTAGGCAGCGCAGGGCGCTTGCGCGAATGTTCGTGTATAACTTTTTAATGTAAAATAATTGTAATAGTTTTAAAGTGTTAAATTTTTAATGTAATATAAATTGTCATGTTTGTGTACGATAGCGCAATAAATGAATATTGTATTCTACCACATAAATGATAGTACTTTTATACTGATAAAGCAATTGGTGCAAAATTATTCCCTAACCATTCCAAAATATCAAACATGCTCAACGTTAATAATCAAGTTTTCACTTCTGCCGGCACTCCCGGAGTGCAATTTTTCCGCCTGGCTATACAAAAATTGAGATAGTTCGGCTAATATGCATGATATCTTTATAATTTATAGCCTATAGCATTCACGAATAATGTAGCATTCTACCAGTGAAAGAATTTTTAAAATCGGTTCATTACTTCCGGAGATTACCCCCTACAAACAAACTTACAAACATACAAACTTACAAACAAATTTTACCTCTTTATAATATTAGTATAGATAAGTATAGATTAGTATGTATTAGACAAGCTACTATAATTAAAAAAAAAAAAAAAACACGACTGCAATAATTGCACATATTTGTACTTTGTTTACTCGTCAGATTTTTTTAACGACTTTTATATTTACAATGTTATATATTTTTTAAATCTACTTGTCAAATTCTAGACGATAAACATAGACACGATCAGATTTATTAAAAAAAAAAATTGAGGCTGGTATTATTTTACGTTTTAAAGTGACCACACCAGATTCTTTTCATTTTTAACTAGCCTATGTTACTCGGGATGATGCAATAATTGTAACGATACCCCATACATCTAAATCGGTTCAGGCATTTAAAAGTAATGGTGGAATAAAGAATCTCACATACATACATACATACATTAACTCTGAACACATAACACTCCTTTTTTACACGACTGCCCCAAAAAAGGAGTGTTATGTGTTCAGGGTTAATGTATGTATGTATGTATTATATTCTCTACATTGATGATCTTATCGTTTCTCTGAATTGTTTGTTTGCGCATAACTCTGTCATTTACGAACCGATTTGGAAATTTTTTTTTTTTATTCCAAAGCCTATCCTTTCCAATTGCTCCCATAGTCACCAAGTCGGCATCTGATGATGGAATTTTGGCGAAATCGAGAGAAGTTTTTTTAATTAGGTTCTCAATTCGGATGTTTGTATTTTTTTTTTGTAAAATAACTTTTTTAAATTAAGCATCAAGCATGCCAGCAAGCATCTTTACTAGGTCTATTCATGTTTTTTAACCGACTTAAAAAAAGGAGGTTATCAATTTGGTTGTATTGTTTAATGAGAAAAAAATGTCACTAAAAATTAAAAAATAAATATTTTTTTTTGCAAAAATAAAAACGACTTAAAAAACCCAAAGGCACTAAAAAGTTTAAAATAATACTATAACCTACCTATATTAATAAACCTAACCTAACCTACGATTAACCTATACTAAAATTTAACAAGTTTTTGGAGTCGGTGCCAAGCAATATACGATACCTAAATGACCAACTAAGGCCAGAAAAAAAATCAAAACAAAAATCTTACAGCTTCTAAATAATAACCCAAAAGATAAAAAAATATACTCTGGATTACCAGTCGTTTCAGTACTTAGCTTGGCACCGACTCCAAAAAATTGTTAAATTTTGATATAGGTTAATCGTAGGTTAGGTTAGGTTTATTAATATAGGTTCGATGGCCTGGACGATTCGACGACCCCAGCTGAGGTAGTAGCGGCTATCGCAAAAAGCGGTGGATGTCCGACTGAGGATGTGCGGACGGGCGAGATTCGCGCCAACGTTGCCGGGCTCGGCACGATTTGGGTGCGGTGTCCGGTGGCGGTGGCGAACAAGGTCGCGGACGCAGGACGACTCTTGGTGGGGTGGGTTGCAGCGAGGGTCAAACTGCTGCAACCTAGAGCCATTCGGTGCTACCGCTGCTTAGACGTTGGACATGTCCGGGCACGGTGCACCTCGGAAATAGATCGCAGTGAACAATGCTATCGCTGCGGTCAGCCTGGTCACAAGGCGGCCCAGTGCTCCGCGACGCCAAACTGCAGCCTTTGTACAATTGCAGAAAGGCCCGCGGGGCACAGAGCTGGCGGACAAGCCTGTGGCGCGCCCGCCCAGAAGAAGAAAACGAGAAGAGGGGCAACCAAGGCTGCCGGGGGCTCTTTACATCCCTCGCAGCCTGGCTGCCCTTTGGCCGACTCCCGGCCTAGGAATACCGAGAGTATGGATTGTGGATAATGGCACTCTACCATTTTCTCCAGGGCAATATCAACCACTGTGCCAGAGCTCAGGATCTCTTGCTCCAGAGCATGGCAGAGTGGTCGATTCATGTGGCGGTGGTCGCCGAGCCGTATTTTGTCCCTCCCAGGGATAACTGGGTGGGTGACCTGGACGGATTGGTGGCCATCATCGGCGGGGCTCTTGTCAACCCATCCCGAGGTCACGGCTGGGTGGCTGCCCTCGTGGACGGCATTGGAACTGTTGGGGCGTATTTCTCGCCCAACAAGAGTCTCGCCGACTTCGAGAGATTCCTTGTCGAGTTGGGTGCCGTCGTGGGCCGTTACCATCCTCGCCCAGTGCTGCTGCTCGGGGATCTCAACGCCAAGTCTGCCGCATGGGGATCTTCAGTCACCGACGCGAGGGGTGAGGCGTTGGAAGAGTGGGCGATCACGACGGGCCTGACTGTCCTAAACCGGGGTTCAGTCCACACGTGCGTGCGGCAACGGGGCGGGTTTATAGTGGACGCCTCGTCGGCCACTTGTGCAGAGAGGGGCCGGACCTGGACGACAGCCAGTTCGGCTTTCGGCATGGGCGCTCCACCGTCGCCGCGATATCGCGAGTGAGGGTCCTGGCGGGGGAAGCGGTGTCCCGGGGTGGGGTGATGTTGGCGGTGTCTTTGGATATATCCAACGCCTTTAACACCCTGCCCTGGAGTTGTATTCGGGAGGCACTGCGCTATCATCGCGTGCCTCCCTACCTCCGCCACATCATTGGGGCTTATTTGTCGGAGAGGTGTGTCACCTACGTGGGACGAGATGGTATCTACCAGCACCAAATGTCGTGCGGTGTTCCACAGGGCTCGGTCCTGGGCCCGCTCCTGTGGAACATCGGGTACGACTGGGTGCTGAGGGGCGAGCTCAGTCCGGGGGTAGACCTGACGTGTTATGCGGACGACACTCTGGTCACTGTCCGGGGGAGCTCGCATAGGGAGGCAGCGTTGCTGGTGACGGCTGCGGTCTCACAGGTGGTGGGCCGCATACGTCGCCTAGGTTGGAGGTGGCCCTCAGCAAGTCGGAGGCCATGGTGTTTCATGGCCCCCGGCGGGCGCCGCCACCCGGCTCACACATCGTGGTTGGGGGGGCTCGGATCGCTGTCGAGTCTACCATGAAATACCTGGGATTGGTGCTCGACAGCCGGTGGGACTTCGAGCCCCACTTCCGGCGGCTGGCGCCCAAGTTGCTGGGCGCGGCTGGTGCGCTTGCAACGCTGCTTCCCAATTTGGGGGGCCCGAGCACCGCCTGCAGGCGTCTGTATGTGGGGGTCGTGCGATCGATGGCCCTATATGGGGCCCCAATATGGGCGGCTGACCTGACGGCCGGTAGTATCGCCGTTCTCCGCAAACCGCAGAGGGCGATGGCCGTCAGAGCCATAAGGGGGTATCGCACGATTTCCTACGAGGCGGCCTGTGTGCTGGCTGGATCCCCGCCCTGGGACCTGGAGGCGAAGGTACTCGCGTCACTGTATAGGTGGCGCGAGGAAGCGCGGGCTCGAGGCCAGCGGCCGATGCAGCGCGAGTTTGAGCTGCATCGGTCGCAGCTTCGCGAGGTCCTAGTGGCGGAATGGCGGGACAGGCTGTCACGCCCTGCCGGCCTCATCACTATCGAGGCGATCCGGCCGGTGCTGGCGGACTGGCTCGGCAGAAGGCACGGCTCCCTGACGTTTCGGGCGACGCAGGTGCTCTCGGGGCATGGCTGCTTCGGGAAGTACCTGTGTCGCATAAACAGGGAGCCGGACGCCCGGTGTCATCACTGCGTGGACTGCCGGGAGGACACGGCGCGGCATACGCTGTCAGAATGTACGGCTTGGGAGGAGCCGCGTCGTGTCCTCATCTCTGAAGTTGGCAGTGACCTGTCGCTACCGACCGTTGTCGCTTCGATGGTCGGCGGCGAGGGGTCCTGGGACGCGGTGGTCTCCTTGTGCGAAACGGTTATTTCGCAGAAGGAGGCTGCGGAAAGGGAGAGAGAGATTACAACCTCTCTCCCGGCCCGCAGCAGGCGCACCGGGCGTCGGCGGAGGGCGGACAACGCCCTCTTCCGGCCCCCTTAAATGGGTCCAAGGGCGGCGGACTTGGGGACGTCCGTCGCCCACCATTCATCCGGACCCGAGGTGGCGGCGCGCCCCTCGCGTTCCACGCGCGCCCCTCTTTGACGTCGCGGGGGGAGTTAAACACCTCACTCCCCCCCCTTACCTGAGGAGGCCCGCGGAAGCGGGCCGGCACCAGTTGGGGATCGCGGAAGGCGCGTACGTTCCCGTGATTCCCGGCGTAAGTGTGAGAGGGGAACACTGGGGTGGTTTTTAGTCAGTAAGAGTCTGACAGACCCCTCCGCCCTCCCCAGGGCGGTGGACATCCATGAGGATTTTCCACCCCGGCAACAAAAAAAAAAAAAAAAAAGGTTTATTAACATAGGTAGGTTATAGTATTATTTTTAACTTTTTAGTGCTTTTATGGTTTTTTGAAGTCGGTTTTATTTTTGAAAAAAAAAAAATTAACAAGCTATAGGTATTTGTGCCAAATTAATCCAGATCCGTTCAGCCGTTCTAGCGGGATTGAATACTAGCGACTCGCCCCGGCTTCGCACGAGTGCAATGCTGATACACTAGACAATATAAACATGTTTTCTTTCGAGGTTACCTTTGAAAGAGCGACAAATAATATTTATAGGCAAGCGCAGACCCTATGTACCTGCATTATAAATCTGTAATATCTCCGAAAATATTCATTTAAATTACATGCTGTAAAAGGCCATAATGAACTACCTATATGAAATGCACAATGTTTTTAAGGTACTTAATTGGATAAGGATTAATGCTGTATTGCCTAAAATTACTTCTTAAATAAGCCATTATTTCTCGTAAAAAGTTAAGGATAAAAAATGGTTATTTTGGGTTATCCCTAAGAGATAGACAAATACCATCGTGGACTTTTATGTAGACCTTTTTAAGGTGTACAATACTGTAGTACATTATTATGATCTATCTCGAATGGTTCAGCCAGCGTTTACAATGTATGCGCAAAAAAATGTGTTTATTTACGACATCACATTAGAAACCTCTAAAATTATTAGTGTTTCTCTACTATATTATGCATGTATTATACATTATAAACCTTCTTTTTGAATCACTCTATCTATTTAAAAAAACCGCATTAAAATCCGTTGCGTAGTTTTAAATATCTGAGCATATATAGGGAGGGACAGACAGACAGAGAAGTGACTTTGTTTTATACTATGTAGTGATGAAACGTACCAACTTGAAGTCTTGTTTATTATTATCATCCACTTCGGGGCTACCTATACCCTTTTAATGATTTTTTTTTTATTAAATTGTTTTACAATGGGTAAAAATATCGATGAACATAAATAAAAAAATATATGAAACGAACATAGAACTTCCTCTTTTTTAATTTAGTTAAAACGCTATAATTAAGGCTTTAAATTGCTACATCTATGTGTGACTTGCTTATGCCCACGACTTCGTCTAATTATTTTTCGAAAATAAAAGTATATAGTAAAAATATTATTTTGGTATAATGTACCGTATGTTCATAAGCATGTAGTAAAAAGCGGTTATTTTAATATTCCAAACAGACACTTCATTTGTATTTATTTGTATGTATAGATGTATAGATAACTTTATAATATTAACAGTCTATCAAGATCAAGAAATAATATGAGAATAAAAAATAATATTATTTTTTAGTTGTAATCACACGTCACACGAAATAATAAAATGTATAGGTACCTATATGCATTTTAAAGTTATTTAAGAAAATTGATTAAAATTAACCATTAGTGGAGTGACTTCGCCTTATTTGAAATAAATCAGCCGTTGTAATCATGTACAGTAAATCGTCAGTAATCGATGAACTATACTTCTTGAATCACCGCGTGATATTCATAAACCTAATCCATTCATAGCCCTTAACTAGTTCATCTTCATCATCCACCAATCACAATGACTAGGCGGAGTTATAGAGTGAGACAACAATACTTGCATTTAAATGGGTGTGAAAGAGGCGGATTATTTAGTAACGCTGCGTCTAGAAGCGGGCGTCGAGGAAGCGTGGAACACGCTCATAACTTAGTCGTCAGTCAAAGTTTGCAATTTGAGCCATAAACTCGCGGTCGCATTTCGCGGGTTAACTATTTACGCGGTTTGTCCCAAAATAAGTAAATTATAAATAAAATAAGTGATTAACACAATGGACTATTAGTTGTTCAACTTGAAATAGGATTGTTATTTTGCTAGAGCTAAATTCTTTTTCTCTAGTTTTACAAAAACGAATCAAAACTAAATGTTTTAAACAATAAGTGAAGTGTTTGTGGTCGCTATGTCCGAAACTGGTCGTCGCGGTACAGCCTACACAATAGATAACATACTTGGACACACCGACAATCAACGGGGTATGTGAAACCACGACAGGTCATCCTCATTTTAACAGATGGGCCATATTCGCATACTAAGGGTTCCGTAGACGGCAAGATTTTTGAATTTTGCTTTGTCTTTACGAGCGCGTTTGTTTTATTGTTGAAGAACAAACTAATTTTGCTAATTTCGTAATTTTTTAAAGGGAATCGAAAAATGTAATCATTAACAAACCTGCCTTGGTATGGAAATGTTCAAAAGTCAAAAGTCAAAGTGAAATCGTTTATTTCAATTACACCATTAAAAGGCATTTTGGAAATTCATTGACTGGAAAAAACAAATTACTTTGATTCAGAAATAAAACGTAAGCTGCGCTATTGGGTCTCTCGATTCGATACTAAAATGAGCCAATGAATTTTCAGCTAGTAGACAGACAGACATACATGTGTTAATGTTTGATAGGAGACGCACAGCGAACTTACTCGGCATTCATAATATTAATATGGAAATAGGAATTACTTTGATTGTGTTTTAACCCGACTACGAAAACGCCAAAAGAAGGGTTTTGAATTTAGCAACTTTGTATGTTTGGTCCGATTTTCCGCTTATTTCCTATTCTACTTAGCGGTATATCGGGTGTCCGGTAAAGAATGGATTATCTTGAAATGGGTGATAGTAGAACTAATGGCGATTCAGAAAAAAAATACATTAAAAAATAAAAACAAGTAGTACCAAAGATATGATTAATTCAATAATATTCATTGTTTTTTGTTACCTTATTTTACATTCTTGTACACCACGACCACGAATTAATGAATTCCGTCGGTTTTTTATTGTTAACGTAATTTACGTTAACTAAGCTAATAGATAAGTAATTAAAAGTAGGACTGCTATTACACGGTTTTGAAAAAAAAACTACTTAAAGTATGTTCTTTTGGAAAAAATTGTAAAAAAAATTCTATTTGAAAAAGTTTAAGCGTCCGTAGTTTAAAAAAAATGTATCGAAACACAAGTGGCCAATAATTTTAAAAACTTATGTGTTTATAGCCGATTTCAAAATAGTATGATTCAGTTTTGTACCTAATGTAAATAGTGAATTATTGCTATTCGTTTTCAAAAGGAGCGGAATTTGGTTAAACAACAAAGTTTGCAATATTGTAACAAATTTGAACATTAGATGAACCTGACCATCAGGGTTTAAATAAAAAGATTTGTAGACGTTAGTAATTAATAGGAAAGCTTGGTTAACCTGTAATGCGACTTGTGGGATGTGATATGATGAAAATATGGTGTGACCGTGTTTTTTTTTTATTTGGGCTGTCTTATGGAAAATTATTACGCGAAGTCGATCCTTGAAAGACTTATGTAGCCGTGTCCGGTCAACCACATCAAAAATAAGCGATCGACGTGATATACGACTACTTAGAAGCGCATTTATTCTAAAATGTAGGGTCTGAATCAGAGGGGGTGGCAGACAATTTACAACGAATGTAATTTACAACGAATACAGTCTTAACATCACGCCTGTAATCCCCGAAGGGCAGAGGTGTAGCCACATTTCACCAGTTATAACACTTTACCCAATAACACTGCTCGACCTGGCAATCGAACCCAAAACCTCATGCTTAGCAGTCAAAAACAGTGTCATTAATATCAAATGCTGTTTTTTATTAAACCCCAATGACCAGATACATTTAATGTAAATAAATATTCTAATATCTCAAACTTTGTTGTTTACCCAAAATTCGCTCCTTTTGATAACGAATAGCAATAATTCACTATTTATATTGGGTACAAAACTGAATCATACCATTTTGAAATCGGCTATAAACACATAATCTTATAAAATTATTGGCCACTTGTGTTTCGATACATCTTTTTTAAGCTACGGACGTTTAAACTTGCTCAAAAAGAAAATTGTTCACGATTTTTTTCAAAAGAACAAAGTTCAAGTTGTTTTTTTTCAAAACCGTTTAATAGCAGTCCTATTTTTGATTAGTTATCTAACAGCTTAGTTAACGTAAATTACGTTAACAATAAAAAACCGACAGAATTCATTAATTCGTGGTCGTGGTGTCCAAGAATGTAAAAAAAGGTCACAAAAAACAACGAATCTTATTAAATGAATCATATCTTTGGTACTTCTTGGTATTTTTTTAATTAGTATTTTTTTCCAGATTAGTCATTACTTCTACCATGACTCATTTCAAGATAATCCATTGAAAACCGGACACCCTGTATAATGAACCAGACTGCCAGGAGTAAAGTGGTTCGCACATTTTAGGGAAGTTGGGATGGGTGAACGTTTTTTACACAATCGCGCCAGAACGGCTAAACGATCAGGTCACGTGTCCTGACGCGAGTTTAAGATTTTATACCCATTACAGAAAAAGTGCTCAACGCCGCTAAAGAAGTTATCACTTCAAAAATATTGAGGCTGGTATTACTTTACGTTTTAAAGTGACCACACCGGTTTATTTTTATAGTCTATGTTACTCGGAACGATGCAAGGATTGTAACGATACCCCATACATCTAAATCGGTTCAGGCGTTTAAAAGTTATGATGGAATAAAGAAACTCACATACATACATACATTAACCCCGAACACATAACACTCCTTTTTTTGGGGCAGTCGTGTAAAAATGATCTGGTCTTAGAAAAGAACTTTTTATTTATTGACCACATTAAAACAGTAGGAGAAAAAGCCAAAAAGAACTTTTATGCCCTAACGAGAATTTCTAAAGCTACCTGGGGCCTATCTTTCTTAACTCTAAAAACTATTTATGGGGCTACTTACCTAGGCTGTATGTGCTACGGCGCACCTGATTGAGCCGATAGGGCCACCATAGGCGCGGTACGACGTAAATTACTTCAAAGCTTTAGCATTAGCTTTAAAATTTATATGTAAAGCGTATAGGACCGTTAGTACTGAAGCCCTACCAGTACTTGCAGGTGTACTTCCAGTCGATCTCGAGGTGCAGCGATGTGCTGCAATTTACTATTCCGCGCGAGAGACCATGGACGCAAACTTTCTGACACAACATGACCGTGCTAAGATCTCTAAATTATTTAAACCGCGGCTGACGTCTGGGAGAAACTATTAACCGAATGGCAATGTAGGTGGGATAATTCTATCAAGGGCCGGCGGCACCTGCATCAGTTCTTTCCATCCGTTCGTGAGCGGCTGGCCAGAACATGGCTGGAGGTGGAACACTGTGTTGCCCAATTTCTAACAGGTCATGGCAACTTTAAGAGTAAATTATTTTCTTTCAAGCTTGTTGCTTCTCCTTTGTGTCAATGTTCTACATCTGACTGTGAATATAATCTGCTCATCACATCTTATGGGAGTATATTCTTTGGCAGAATTAACGCAATATTATGCTAGATAGTGTACAGGTTACATCCGGTGAAGCTTATTATGCGGACCTTGTAGAAACTAGAACTAATTTCCGTGCGTTCAAGCGTTTTTGTCATACCTTTTACTGGAATCAAAAGTAACAGCTCACATTAGGACCCATTAATTTAATAATGATTGCAATCCGTGGTGCTACCCAGTTGCAAAAATCCCTTTGTGCCTATTGGCCTAGTTCTCTTCTGTCTCCTGCTTGTTTGGAGAGAAGTAAAAATTATATTTTTTCTTACTCCTCGGCTATTCTTTTTTGATTAATTTCGTTGCGAGACCCAAGACAGTTAATGTTTTTCTGGGACTTGACGAGTTCATTGCCTCGGCGCTTTTTTGGTGGCCTCCACTGTTGATTCTGGCTTTCAGGAGTTGCAGTGGGTGGAAAAAGTGTGGCGGGTTTGTCCCAAAAAAAAAAAGACGGGTTGCACTCCGGGAGTGCCGGCAGAAGTGAAAACTTGATTATTAACGTTGAGCATGTTTGATATTTTGGAATGGTTAGGGAATAATTTTGCACCAATTGCTTTATCAGTATAAAAGTACTATCATTTATGTGGTAGAATACAATATTCATTTATTGCGCTATCGTACACAAACATGACAATTTATATTACATTAAAAATTTAACACTTTAAAACTATTACAATTATTTTACAATAAAAAGTTATACACGAACATTCGCGCAAGCGCCCTGCGCTGCCTAAACGAAACAGTAGCCCCAGGCATACATTTTCGCCGCGCCGTAGAGAGGGGATAGCTGTCTACTCTCCATCCGTCTTACGTTTTTTGATCAGGTCACGTGTCCTGACGCGAGTTTAAGATTTTATACCCATTACAGAAAAAGTGCTCAACGCCGCTAAAGAAGTTTTCACTTCAAAAAAACATAAAAATTAACTAGTTAAAAATAAACAGAGGAAAAAATAAAGTGAAAAGCGTAAAGTAAAATAAAACTTTAAGTCTTAATAATGAAGTCAAAGTCATTTATTTTAATTACGCCATTTACAGGTACTTTCTCATAGCACATTGTCAAGGAGTTTAGTCAGAAAGTTGAAGCTAGTTGCTAGTTGCTCTCTCGCAAAACAGAGGTAGGCCTCTATGGAGAAGACAGAGCAAAAAAATCCACGTGAACATCCAAATACATGTGAAAACAATGAAGATGAAGTTTTTTTGAAAATAATTGGGATTGACCTTCAGATTTTATTAAATTACACTTTATCTGTTGCATTTGTCAAAAATATTTTGTTAGCTTTTAAATCCCGAGAGTGTTGTCTTAGAGCGATTAAAAAACCGATTGTCTAATTAACTACCAAAATTATTAAAATTTAGATCAAAACGAAAAAAAGAAATTGCTCGATAAAATTGGTTCTAGTTATACCGTCACACAAAAAAAGAAAAATATTGCAATAAGCCCAAAGCAGATTCAAAAATTTCCGCAGACCCTCAGCTTTACAAAATATTATAAACAACTGGTATTTTACAGGACGTAATAGGTATGTAATTATTTTATTATTAATGGTACCTACTTAAAGTAAAAACTTTAAGTAGGTACCATTATCTATGGCTGAGGAAAGAAAAAATGTATTTATTCAGTTTAGGATCATGAGAACATAACACTTTACACGAATAACTAACATTTCTTCTGTAAATATTCGTAGGTACCTACCTACTTCGTATACCGTTTTTTAAACAGTATAAACAAGACCGATGTGGAGGATACACTCGTATAGGCTTATTGGTGATCTGACATGTAACTTTAGACTTTATTTCATACACATAGGACTTAAAACATGTATCATGATTTTTATTGATGTATAGAGAACCTGGAGGGCCAATTTGGCAGGATTAATATCGGACGAGTATGAACTCTGTGAGGGCATACACTATTCTGTATCATACCAATGTGCTGGAGGTACCTACTTTTTAAAGCCTTAAAATATTGTTGTCCCACATATCTACTTTATGCATCTAATTGATATAATCTAAACAGATATATCATTTTTATTTATTCGTATTTATCTGTATATATTTTATCTGTTTGTAATATCAAAATAACAGCTTTTTATTCAATGCAATATGAATGTTTGTACTTACGGCATTAATACCTACTCGTAAAACAATTTTTATAATGGTTGCCTGTCTGTATATTTTTTTCGGCTAATCCCCGAAATGTCTAGGCCGATTTTGATAGGAACTTTACTGATATTTTAAAAAGTAGCTTTAGAAAAATAATTAAGGTGCCGCAAAAAAAAACCATGAAATTGTGAACAAAATCAGATTCAACAGCAAATGATTGAATTTGTGAGAATTATTTTAGGTTTCTTTTGGCTTCAAAAATTATTTAAGACCCGTATCAATACACATTTAATCTTCGTTGAGCTTCACATGGAAATCATGCTAAATACTTTTGACTTTGAACAACCGGGCTTGGCAAGCTGTTTTTAATAATATTCAAGAGAAGAATTTCATAATCAAATCACAAAGCAAGTTAGGGTCTTAATAAAGATCAGGATTACATACCATTATTATCAACGGTCGTTTTACCAGTAGTCACTCTCGTTGATTCATCACATTGTACCCGTATTCTGACGTTTCATTCAATTGTATCAAAGCTCTTATAAAAATAGAATTAGTATAAATAAATAGTGAATAAAAAGCGACGTTAAGTGCTTAACAATACGCGTGTTTTGTTAAATCCTGGTTGTTTAACGGGGGTCATGTGCACGTACACTGGAACTTAACCTTTAAATGCAATGAAGTAAGTTGTGCTTTTCTGTGAACGTGTTTAGCTAGTTGAAAGTGCACATAGGGCGATGAGATTTACGAGGGACTGATATTGAACAGGAGCGACGGATTACCAGATCGATGTCATGTCAATCAAATGCGAACCAGTGGTAACAAGCAATTAATGCGACCTTAAAGATTTTAATACTTTTTTATTTATTTTCTTTTGCTTGACTCAGCGACAAACACACGGATTATAACGAATTTTTGATATTGACTTGATATTCTCCAACGACTGCCTCATTGGTCTAGTGGTCGCAAGCGCGACTGCTGTGCATGAGGTCTTGGGTTCGATTCCCAGGTCGGGCAAAGTGTTATTGGGTTTTTCCATCAGGAATTTCTCAGTAGCAGCCGCGGAGTCTGTATTTGTGCCCGGTTGATGGCAATAGGCTCGCCCCCTATTACATGGGACTAAAAACATAACTGGCGAAATGTGGGTATACTAGTGGGTACACCTCTGCCTAACACTTCGGGGATTACAGGCGTGATGTTATGTTATGTTATTCTCCAACTAAATGAGAGAAAATTTAAAACATGCATAAAACGCACACTATTATTCAAGTATATTATAAGTTAGATGATTATATCACGGATAAAAATGCTTGGCTAAATGCTAGTCCTGCTCCACAGCCACTCGGGCTCACCAATTAGAATTGTTTTTTTATGAGAATGATGTTTCTTACCCTCTTTTCAACCGACTTCAAAAAGGAGGAGGTTCTCAATTCGACGCGTATGTTTTTTTTTTTTTTTTTTTGTTTTTTTTGTGTGTTTGTTCAACGATTACTCCGCCAATTATGAATCGATTTGGATGATTCTTTTTTTGTATGAAAGAGTATAGTCCCGAATAGGTCCCATAGGAATATTGTCATGATCTGATGATGATCTTTGGAGATATGGAACGGAACTCCTTATAAAATCACAGCAGAACCGCCGTAACAAGAAAAATTGCTTTGTTTATACGTGTAGTCGATGACTGACTGAAGGAAGTGGGGAGGGGGTACGTCAACCCCCCTCCTACCACTTTCCAAAATTAAATATATCGTGTGAGGTAATGTTTGAAAGGGCTTTATGTAAGGATTTCAATCATTAACACACAAGCACTAAAAAGTGAAAAATAAAAAGCTTTTTTACAAAAAAATATGACCGCCTTCAAAAACTACAAAATAAAAATAACTTTAGCTTGAAAGTCGGTGGCAATACCTACATAACAAGAAACAAAACCAAAGCCGCCGACTTTCAAGCTTAAGTTATTTTTTATTTTGTAGTTTTTGAAGGCGGTCATATTTTTTTGTAAAAAAGCTTTTTACATAACACAGTCTTCTAACGAATAAGTACACTGAAAGTGTTAGTATTGTATAATTTAATATTAATTATTTCAATTTTGTAAATGTGGGTACCATGGAGCGTTTTATTTCTTGAGTTACTATGTGTTTTGACTTAATGAGCATGGCAGTTGAGAGCTTGTCATACTCACTCAAATGTCTCGGTGATGGTAGCGCGTGTGTTGGATCACTTAACTCCCTTCATGATGGTTGAGCTAGGTGGTGCTAATCCATGCGTCATGCTCGTGAACGAGTGCTGTCAGTTGGGACTGGTCATCTCTTTGGCTTACATCTTTTTTTTTATAATTTTTACTACTGTTTTATATTCATCTTCATTGTTTTCAGATGTAGAATCAACGAAAATAATGTAACCAGGATTTTGTAAAAACCTAATTTAAAAGAGTGCCGTGAAGTTTCTTGCTAGTTCTTCTCCATAGAGGCCTACCTCCGTTTTCAACTTTCGGACTAACTGACCGACTCCTTGACAATTCAAAAGTGCCTGTAAATGGTCTAATTGAAATAGATGTTTTGACTTTGACTTTGACTTTTGTATTCGAGTATTAATACCATTCTAGTGCCATAGGCTATATTTTCAACCGACTTCAAAAAGGAGGAGGTTCTCAATTCGACGCGTAAGATTTTTTTTTTTTGGATATTAATTGTTCTACGATTACTCCGCCAATTATGAATCGATTTGGATGATTCTTTTTTTGTTTGAATGAGTATGGTTCCGAATAAGTCCCATAGGAATATTGTCATGATCTGATGATGATCTTTGGAGATATGGAACGGAACTCCTTATAAAATCACAGCAGAACCGCCGTAACAAGAAAAATTGCTTTGTTTATACGTGTAGTCGATGACTGACTGTTTGTTGTGTTTATGTTTGAAATCCTTACATAAAGCCCATTCAAACAATACCTCACACGATATATTTAATTTTGGAAAGTGGTAAGAGGGGGGTTGACGTACCCCCTCCCCACTTCTTTCAGTCAGTCATCGACTACACGTATAAACAAAGCATTTTTTCTTTTTACGGCGGTTCTGCTGTGATTTTATAAGGAGTTCCGTTCCATATCTCCAAAGTTCATCATGAGATCATGACAATATTCCTATGGGACCTATTCGGGACTATACTCTTTCAAACAAAAAAAGAATCATCCAAATCGATTCATAATTGACGGAGTAATCGTAGAACAAATACACAAAAAAAAAAAACATACGCGTCGAATTGAGAACCTCCTCCTTTTTGAAGTCGGTTGAAAATACAAAGAAACATACAGCCGAATTGAGAACCTCCTTCTTTTTGAAATCGGTTGAAAATTACCCTTGACATCATTTAATTTCAATTGAATATAACATAACATAACATCACGCCTGTAATCCCCGAAGGGTTAGGCAGAGGTGTACCCCATTAGTACACCCACATTTCGCCAGTTATGTTTCAATTGAATATCTCCTAAGATATTATCAAATACTTTGCTGATAATCTGCAAAATCAAAAAAAGCTTTTTTACAAAAAAATATGACCGCCTTCAAAAACTACAAAATAAAAAAAATAACTTTAGCTTGAAAGTCGGCGGCTTTGGTTTTGTTTCTTGTTATGTAGGTATTGCCACCGACTTCCAAGCTAAAGTTATTTTTTTTATTTTGTAGTTTTTGAACCCGGTCATATTTTTTTGTAAAAAAGCTTTTTATTTTTCACTTTTTAGTGCTTGCGTGTTAATGTTTGAAATCCTTACATAAAGCCCTTTCAAACAATACCTCACACGATATATAAAATTTTGGAAAGTGGTAGGAGGGGGGTTGACGTACCCCCTCCCCACTTCCTTCAGTCAGTCATCGACTACACGTATAAACAAAGCAATTTGTCTTGTTACGGCGGTTCTGCTGTGATTTTATAAGGAGTTCCGTTCCATATCTCCAAGTTCATCATCAGATCATGACAAAATTCCTATGGGACCTATTCGGAACTATACTCTTTCAAACAAAAAAAGAATCATCCAAATCGATTCATAATTGGCGGAGTAATCGTAGAACAAACACACAAAAAAAAAAAAACATACGCGTCGAATTGAGAACCTCCTCCTTTTTGAAGTCGGTTGAAAATGACAAACTTACGTCAATTGCATGTATTGCAGTAGTGTGTGTAATTAGTATTGTAATTTCTAATTTAAGAATATTCTATAGGGTGAATGTTTTAAAATGTATTAAGTAGTCACTTGATATGAATTATGGAACCGTCAGTGAAGAATTCCGCCTAAGACATACGTGGCCGGTATTTGCCAGGGAACGCAGATATTGGTAGAGTTGATGTTGTTTAGTGACACGTCATGTACAACTGATGAAGTGTGACAAATAAAACTTGCCAAGTTGCAATTTAATATCAAGCAAAGTAACAATATAAATATTTTTAAATCAGTTGTAGAACTTTGTACGTTAATACAGCTATGATTAAAGGATGGCTGGATGGACGCTATAGTGTCGTGATGGCCCAGTGGTTAAGGCGCCTGCCTCTTGTGCATGAGGTTGTGGGTTCAAATCCGGGCAAGTACCAATGTGAATTTTTCAATTCATATGTACTTTCTAAAGTTTATCTTGGACATCACTGGCATCGGTGAAGGAAAACATCGTGAAGTAACCTGGACTTACTTACTGTCCCATTCAAACCACGTCAGAGGTCCTTGAGGCGGTTTCGAAACACTAGGGTGTGTGGGGTCGTAAGACCTTACTGCCTACACGATAAGAAGTAGGTAGAAGATTAAAGGATCTGTAATGGAACTTGACTATACGGAACTAGAGATAGGGAAAAATGGCAAAAGTTGGGGGAGGCCTACGCCGAAGAGGCGACTTCCATAATTAATTAATTTCACGTGCATGCAAAACATTGAAAAAAAATAATTAAATATTTTAATACGAATAATTTAATTTAATCAATTAACAATCATTTACTTACAATTACATAATTTTATATGATTTACATTGAAAATAATTATTTTATATTTTAATACGAATAATGTAATTTAATTAAATTTTATCAAACATGCAATCATTTTCAATTACATGTTTTTATACCTATGAATTTAACTGAAATAATAAACAATAACGATAATGGTAACGAATTGTGTAAAAAACAATAAGGGATATTAAATATTATGCTTAAATTGTTATAATGTATTTATGGTGGAATAAAGGCTTTTTTTTTTAATGTAACTTGGCACCCGTTAGACCTCAACTCTTTTATCGGTAGCTAACTAATTACTTAACTAACCCCAATAGTCGTTGGACGACCAAAGTTAGCCCCATTTTCACACGTTTTTTTTTTTAAAGCTTACTTGCAACTTAATGTTTTTAACTAGATAAGTACTAACAAGACAAATTGTTAAGAAAACGTATTATACAAAGCCACTTTGACGTTTAAAGTGTGATGCTCGTTATGAGTATTATTTGAATTTACCTTTTTTCTTTTGTAAATACTAAATGACCTACCATGATGTGTGTTTTGACTAATGGGGAGTTGAAAGTAGCTCGGAATGTTTGGTGTAAATTACTCAACACAACACACTCCAGTGTTCGCTTTTCTTTTCAACCGGCTTCAAAAAGGAGGAGGTTCTCAATACGACGCGTATGTTTTTTTTATTTGTTTTTTTTTTCGTATATTTGTTCTACGATTACTCCGCCAATTATGAATCGATTTGGATGATTTTTTTTTTGTTTGAAAGAGTATAGTTCCTAATAGGTCCCTCATAGGAATATTGTCATGATCTGATGATAAACTTTGGAGATATGGAACGGAACTCCTTATAAAATCACAGCAGAACCGCCGTAACAAGAAAAATTGCTTTGTTTATACGTGTAGTCGATGACTGACTGACTGAAGGAAGTGGGGAGGGGGTACGTCAACCACTATCCTACCACTTTCAAAAATTAAATATATCGTGTGAGGTATTGTTTGAAAGGGCTTTATGTAAGGATTTCAAACATTAACACACAAGCACTAAAAACTGAATAAAACGCTTTTTTACAAAAAAATATGATCGCCTTCAAAAACTACAAAATAAAAAATAAATTTAGCTTGAAAGTCGGCGGCTTTGGTTTTGTTTCTTGTTGTGTAGGTATTGCCACTTCCAAGCTAAAGTAATTTTTTATTTTGTAGTTTTTGAAGGCGGTCATCTTTTTTTGTAAAAAAGCTTTTCCCAAACTCGAATGACACACTGGAATGTATCTAGATTATGTAAGTGCGCCACACACGTGTAATACAATAACTTGTTTTCTTCCCCTAGATCGAATAGAACTGAAAAGCGAGAGCGTAGCACATTCAGACTCCGAGCATGAACACGAACACGAGCTGAGCGAGCACAATGATCTCGAGCACGCCCACGGTGAGCACAGCGAGCACGGAGAGCATTTAGAAGCATTAGACGCTGGTAGACCACGCAAGGTAACTTGATCTGAATTGATGAATTATTTGTGATTTGCTATTCTTTATGACTCTGAGGCAGAGCGAAAATAAATGAACCATGAGTATTCATTCGTTAGTGTTTTATAGGGGTAAACGTTTAAAGAAAATAACGTTAAATATTAATAGAATAATGATTACACTGGAATGAATACGTGTACTTTTCCTCCAAATCCGTTTAGCTATTTATTTTAACATGACGGATAGACAAACATCAGGACCATCATAATACAGACAGAGGGGTTCTGACAAGTGCCTGCCATCTCATCGCACGTTTGAATGGAGCTTTGAGCTCATACTAAATAAAAGAAGTAAGAAAATAAGATTGAATCAGGCATTTCGTCAAAATGCAATTATTATTTTAGAAAATATTGAAATTGAAGCTACCTTTTGACCTTCTTTTCGTAATTGCCCTCTTAGAAGTACCTACAAACAACAATCCTACAAACAACAATATAAATATGCAAGCCTGCATTTTAAACTGAGTTGTGTCTACCGGGAAACAAACCCTACTAATCATAATAAATACTAAATTACACAAACAATGGTGCCGATTCCCTTGGTCACAAACTAAACTAAAATTAAACTACATCTTTTTCTGTCCAATAAAACAAGAAAGAGACTAATGTAAATAAGAGCTGTCAAATTTAGTCAATCTGACACATCCATACAATTATAGTTGACATCTTAAAACGTATGGATTAAAAATATGGAAAAGTTCAAGGCAAATCTAATTTGACATCGCTAACTTAGTTCTTTTGTCACCGTCCTTTCCTTTCGCTGTAGGTTGGTAAGAGATGTCAATTCTCAAAATGTAGTCTAGTTTGTGACCAAGGGAATCGGCACCATTATGTTTATAAACCTATTTGTTTTTATTTAGCCGCTCAAACTTGTGTTGCGCACTTGTCGGTGTAAGTTCTCCCATCGACCTGTACACTGTTTGTCAAGCAGGTGCGCCGCAGCCGCACCACGTTCACCACATACCAGCTGCACGAATTGGAACGAGCCTTCGACAAAACGCAGTACCCGGACGTGTTCACGAGGGAGGAACTCGCCATGAGGCTGGACTTGAGCGAGGCTAGAGTGCAGGTGAGCACGACAGTATTAACCGACGTAAAAGAGGATGTAATTAAATCGATGTGTATTATTTTTATATTATAATCTATATTATTTTTCAACACACTACCCCGTTAAGTTGCTCTTATAACACCGATTTTAGAGTCACAATGCCGTGTATTACACACCCATGCTTTTTCATTATATTATTGAACTGGTGTGGTAATGGATTAATTTTTGTTCCTATTTAAAATAAGAGTTATGATTCTCTTGTGCCTACATGTTTTGTGTAATCAAATATGATATTTAAACATTATTTTTTACCAAATTGTTTATCTTTGCAAATATAATTATTGCCATCTTTTTGTGCTACTGAAACAAAATAATTTTAAACTACAGTTTGTGGCACTAACCTTAAACTTTTCAACTCAATGATTCCTACTGGCCGCTTGTAAAAGTATCTTGTTGATACCTTGACTTTCAGCTAAGCGTTATGTTTGTTTTTATGCTTATTTTGTGAATAACTATGTCAATTAATAAAAATGAACGTATATTATATTCATTATTTAAGTTATTCCTATTAAGAAATCTACTTTAATTTGTATTATTTTAAGCAAAACAATATTCAGTTCGCGGCACCCACTACCTACGTATTAATTTTTACCTCTTTTCTTACACTGGCTGCTTACAAAAAACCCTTGGTGGTATCTTGATAGACGAGACATTGCGGGAATGTGTCATATTTGCATAAATTGTAATTTAATTTTCTTATTTATTCTTTTATAGCTATTTTTTTTTCCATATATTGCATTTATGATTACACACTATAAAAGCTTTTTTACAAAAAAAGATCACCGCCTTCAAAAACCACAAAATAAAAAATAACTTTAGCTAGGAAGTCGGCGATCTTTTTTTTGTAAAAAAGCTTTTATAGTGTTTGGTCATAGGCGTGGTTTTCTTAGTTCAAGTAACGAATAACTGAAATAGTCCAATTATCCACCACAGAATCATTTTTTTATTCTGTGGCATAGTGGCTACTAAATGATTGGATCGATTTTGATGAGGTTATTTTGTCTGAAAGCTGACGTGATCGAGATGTTTCTTAGCTATAATTTAGGAAGATCTGTTCAGGCGTTTGGTGATCATCAGCTCATTTCCTACTTGATAAAACAATTTAAATTTCACAAATCCGATTGATTTGTTTGGGGTATTGTTACTTCGGTGGTATTTTTAATACCTATGGTTTTTTTTGACAACTGTAAATAAATTAAGATCGTTTCTAGTAGTTAGTAAACTTGGGTGGCAAATACTCACCAAATGAATACGGGACCAACTAATTGAAAAAAAAAATATTTAAATTAGGTCCTTAAATTATTTATTTATTTATGTATTTAAAATAAGCACACCAACAGCACTGTCACATACAATTCAATAAAGTAACATCTTAACTCGGCATTACAATAACCATGCAAATAACAGGTGTGCATGACATTTACATAAAATATATTAGAGAGAGAAGAAAAACAATACATACAGGGATATTTTTCATTCATCATCCAAATTTTTTATTTTTTTTTTTTGCAAAAAATATAACCGACTTCAAAAAACCCTAAAAACACTAAAAAGTTAAAAATAATATGATATCCTACCTATCATGAGACCATTTGATAATTATAACCTTTCCGACAAAAAAAGAATTTTTCAAATCAGTTGACAAACAACGGAGTTAAGCGCGAAAAAACCAAAAAAAAAAAAAAAAAAAAACTAACCATCGAATTGAAAACCTCCTCCTTTTTTAGACTGAAGTCGGTTAAAAATCCAGGTCTCCTAATTATATTATTTTCATATGTAAACCTTATAATCAAATAATAACAATCAGAATGTAGAGACACGCAGCAAGGGGGGTGTAGTGCAATCAAGTTCAACAACCTATTGTTGAACTGTATTTATTCCACACGTGAAATTTTCCGAAATATCAAACTTTAATACATTGTTAAATTGATATGGAAAAGTACAAAATCTAAGCTAACGAAACCGCTGTCAGAGTTCTGGTGTGAATATTACAAAAACTAAACGCTTTTCATCATACTGTTTCCGAAATACATATACAATAATACATATATCTAACCGCATGTTTAACCAAATTGCAAAGGGTTGTCCGTAGAGGTGCGAGGGTAATTAAAATTAGTTCCATTCTCATCGCGCGGCAGCACAATGAGCGCAAATTGTCGATGGTCTCGCGCTCACCGCAACGTGTCACCAAAGCTAAGCAGGCCGCACACTAACCGTTCCTTGACTAGCATACACAAACAATACCTCTATATTTACAGCTCCTAAACTTGACATTTTGCGTTTAAGTTTGAAACATGTAAGAACCCTTCAATTTGTTTACTACTTTTGCAATGTGTATTCAAAGTACCTTCCTTTGTGTATTGTCCTTTCCGTGCCTAAAAATCTTCTAATCTAAATAACGTACTAAGGACTGACTTTTGACGGTGCAGTTCTATTATTTAACATAAAATAAGAGCACAGTTAATCGCATTAAGTGCACAGTCGGTATTACGTCACAGCGGCGCGGCTTGCCGTACAATGCGCGTTAATTCGCGCGTCATTACGCTCTCGTCGCGAGAGCGCTAATGTTTGCAGCGTCGTCAGCGCCGCATTATCGCGACTCCTTCGCTAATTGTCGCAGATATTGTAATCAGGCCTCTTGCAGACTGCAGCGTTTTGTACAAGAATGAAATTATTAAGTTCCGTTAAAAGATAATAATAGCCAATGTGCATTTACGGCGTCCGCTCTTTGCAACTTGGCGAATGGAGGCTGGAACTCGTAATTGTTTTCTTCATTGCTAGCTATTATCGCGCCTCAACTAAGATTCTTGTAGTAGTGAGTGCATCTTTTTGTTCTTAGTATTTTGTTAATGTTACGCTGCTGCTTGTTGTCATGTCTCTTAAAATCGCTAAGGTTCAATGTGCCATGAAATAACACCATGTTAACTATCTTTCACATTTAGACAAGTTAGTTGATCATGAAGCACCGTCCCAAATTCAAACATAACCTGCATGAGAATACCTACAATGATTCATTTACCGCCAGAAACCACATAATAATTTCCTTTGTTTTGTTCCTAAATTCTTTGTGTGAAGAGTTGTCTGGGCCGACAATTTGACATCATCGTAGTAGAGGGTTGCCTAATCCGAGCAACTGCAGTGGAGGTTCTTCGTCGCTCGTTACATCCATTCATAGGTCGTAACGATGCCGACGTGTCATTAAAATATTAATTTTGGATTTTTGAAGGGTTCTACAAATGTCGAGGAAGAAGAATATTTTCGAATTGTATAATTATTATTAAAGGTGTCTGAGAAACACAAGCATTCTATGCATTTAAATATAAGATAAATTAAATTGAATTTTAATTTTTTTGAAGATGCTCCCATTCTTTAGTCAACTAGAACTACTACCTACTACAACTAGACTTCAGTTGTCAATTTTTAAAAGCTTTTTATTTAACTTCACCTGTATGTATGTAACTATGTATGTATGTCCTGGAATTTTGCAATCAATATTTCATCCACTTCTACTAAAGCTATCGAGCTGCAATTTGGCACACACGTTTGGTTTTGATGACAATGCATGATTATGATAAGCATGACGTGATGCTGCTACCAGGATTGGCTCCAGATGAGGGAACTCCTCAACGGTTAACAGTAGGGACATGAAATTTTACACACTGGTCCAGTCTTAATGACAATGCATGATTATTATAAGCATAACGTTTTGCTGCTGCCAAGATTGGCTCCAGATGAGGGAACTCCTCAATGGTTAACAGTAGGGACATGAAATTTTACATACTGGTCAAGTCCCAAAGACAAAGTATGTTTATGATAAGCATGACATGATGCTGCTGCCAGGATTGGCTCCAAACCAGAGAACTCCTCAACGGTCGGCAGTAGGGATTTGAAATTTTGCATACCCGTTCGGATATGATAGACAGTTGGTGGGTTCACCATGAAATTGATGCCACATCTAGGGTCGTTTGCAAACCAGGGAACTCCTCAAGTGGGACCAAAAATGAAGACCTCAATATCAATATAGATTTCAAAAGACTAAAAAGTAGAAAATAAAATTATAAATAAAAAAAATATTTATAAAAAAGCTTTTATTTAACAAAAAAATGCACTACAAAGGAGAAAATAAGTTTTTGCTACAATTATTTCAGGCTGTATTCGTATGACTATAAATAAAAGCTTTGGCGCTCTTAAAGAATGAAAAGTAGAATTATGATTAAACATTTTTTCATATTTAATATTTAAAGAGCGCCAAAGCTTTTATTTATACGAATACAGCCTGAAATTATTGTAGCAAAAACTTATTTTCTCCTTTGTAGTGCATTTTTTTGTTTAATAAAACCTTTTTTTTTAATATTTTTTTCATTTATAATTTTATTTTATTCACTTGTTGACAAGGCAGGCGTGTGTTTTACACGACTGCCCCAAACAAAAGAGTGTTATGTGTTCAGGGTTAATGTTTGTATGTATGTATGAGAGATTCTTTATTTCATCATAACTTTTAAACGCCTGAACCGATTTAGATGTGTGGGGTATCGTTACAATCCTTGCATCGTTTCGAGTAACATAGGCTAGTTAAAAATAAAATTGATGCCAGCCTCAATTATTTTTTTTTTATGAATCTGATCGTGTCTATGTTTATCGTCTAGAATTTGACAAGTGGATATCCTAACTAATATTATAAATGCGAAAGTAAGTTTGTTTGTTTGTTTGTTACCACTTTACGCCTAAGCCACTGGACTGATCATCCTGAAATTTTGCATATACGTTGCCAGGTGCACAGGAATAAACATAGGGTACCTTTAATCCCGAAAAAAAATACTGTTTTCGAGGGTAATCACAAAAACGTTTTTATGATCATAGATGGCGCCACGTGTCGTTTCGAATTGAAATGACAGGACATGGGTAATTTTTTCCGCGACATCGTCTGTGTACGCTATAACCGAAATTTACGCGGACGAAGTCGCGGACAAAAGCTAGTAAAAAATATATCGGGTGTCCGGTAAATGATGGATTATCTTGAAATGGGTGATAGTAGAAGTAATGGTGATTCAGAAAAAAAATACATTAAAAATAAAAACAAGTAGTACCAAAGATATGATTAATTTAATAATATTCATTGTTTTTTGTTACCTTATTTTACATTCTTGTACACCACGACCACGAATTAATGAATTCCGTCGGTTTTTTATTGTTAACGTAATTTGTGTTAACTAAGCTGATAGATAAGTTATCAAAAGTAGGACTGCTATTACACGGTTTTGAAAAAAAAACAACTTAAAGTATGTTCTTTTGGAAAAAATTGTGAAAAAAAATCTATTTGAAAAAGTTTAAGCATCCGTAGTTTTCAAAAAATGTATCGAAACACAAGTGGCCAATAATTTTAAAAACTTATGTGTTTATAGCCGATTTCAAAATGGTATGATTCAGTTTTGTACCTAATGTAAATAGTGAATTATTGCTATTCGTTTTCAAAAGGAGCGGAATTTGGTTAAACAACAAAGTTTGCAATATTGTAACAAATTTGAACATTAGATGAACCTGACCATCAGGGTTTAAATAAAAAGATTTGTAGACGTTAGTAATTAATAGGAAAGCTTGGTTAACCTGTAATGCGACTTGTGGGATGTGATATGATGAAAATATGGTGTTTTTTTTATTTGGGCTGTCTAAAGGAACATTATTACGCGAAGTCGATCCTTGAAAGACTTAGGTAGCCGTGTCCGGTCAACAACATCAAAAATAAGCGATCGACGTGATATACGACTACTTAGGAGAGCATTTATTCTAAAATGTAGGGTCTGAATCAGAGTGGGTGGCAGACAAATTACAACGAATGTAATTTACAACGAATACAGTCTTAACATCACGCCTATAATCCCCGAAGGGCAGAGGTGTAGCCACATTTCACCAGTTATAACACTTTACCCAATAACACTGCTCGACCTGGCAATCGAACCCAAAACCTCATGATTAGCAGTCAAAAACAGTGTCATTAATATCAAATGCTGTTTTTTATTAAACCCCAATGACCAGATACATTTAATGTAAATAAATATTCTAATATCTCAAACTTTGTTGTTTACCCAAATTTCGCTCCTTTTGAAAACAAATAGCAATAATTCACTATTTATATTAGGTACAAAACTGAATCATACCAATTTGAAATCGGCTATAAACACATAATCTTATAAAATTATTGGCCACTTGTGTATCGATACATCTTTTTTAAACTACGGACGCTTAAACTTTTTCAAATAGAATTTATTTCACAATTTTTTCCAAAAGAACATACTTTAAGTTGTTTTTTTTCAAAACCGTTTAATAGCAGTCCTATTTTTGATTACTTATCTATCAGCTTAGTTAACGTAAATTACGTTAACAATAAAAAACCGACAGAATTCATTAATTCGTGGTCGTGGTGTACAAGAATGTAAAAAAAGGTCACAAAAAACAACGAATCTTATTAAATGAATCATATCTTTGGTACTACTTGGTTTTTTTTTTATTTGTATTTTTTTCCAGATTAGTCATTAGTTCTACCATGATCCATTTCAAGATAATCCATTGAAAACCGGACACCCTGTATATATCACTGTAAATAATAAACGTCGTAAAAAAAACTGATGAGTAAACAAAGTACAAAAATATGTGCAATTTTGGCAGTCGTGTTTTTTATTTTTTTAATTATAGTAGCTTGTTTATTCTTTTTAATTATAGTAGCTTGATGTTTTTTAATATTATTTTAACCTCTTTGGCTACATTGTTTGTAGAAATTTCTTGTTGACTTTGATAGACACATTGTAAGAACGTCACTGATGATAACTTTTTAAATGTAATTTTATTTTCTTTTTTTTTGGACTGCCTCGTTGGTCTAGTGGTCGCAAGCGCGACTGCTGTGCATGAGGTCTTGGGTTCGATTCCCAGGTCGGGCTAAGTGTTATTGGGTTTTTCCATCAGGAATTTCTCAGTAGCAGTTTCGGAGTCTGGATTTGTGCCCGGTTGATGGCAATAGGCTCGCCCCCTATACATGGGACTAAAAAACATAACTGGCGAAATGTGGGTGTACTAATGGGTACACCTCTGCCTAACCCTTCGGGGATTACAGGCGTGATGCTATGTTATGTTTATTTTCTTAGTAATGGTAACTTAATTCGAATGATAATTAATAATTTAATTAGGTAGTATGAAATCAATGTTTTTTTTTGTTTAATTTATTTGAATCTAATTAAGTGAATGAACAACTTATATTAATGCATGATGAATGATGGACGTTAACCTATGGCGAATATTGATGTAATGTTAATCTAATATTGAACCCGCAGTAAATATTGTACACTTCATAGGTACATGTTACAGCGATCCTTTATATAACAATCATACGAACTGATAATTTACCTGTGACAAACAATAAATGAATTTGATCTATATCAATATTTATTCTTTTCAAGTGTGTTGATGACACACGTGAGCATTTTCCATTAAATTCTTGGGTCCATTACAACAATAACCAAATTACAACACTAGTGTACAATGTACAGACACGTGATATATACATTCGTTTTGTAAGTGTAGATATCAATTAGCTACCTAATTAAATCCCACTGAACTGTTCCATAATTACTCGTAATCTCAATAACAATGGTTAAATTAAGCGCGGTTTGGCGCGGAGTGCTCTTTAACTGCAGTTAAAGCGAGCGCCTGCAATTTGGTAATTAGGGACTTCATGCGCGGTCTGCGAGGGCTGGGGGGAGGGGAGTATAATAGTAAGTATTCGACACCACGCTTGAGGGATTTGTGGGAAGTTCCGGATGATTTAGATGTCTGTAGTTACAATGATGATCCTTTAATTTGTTAGATTTGGATGCGAAAAAAAGCGTAGTCACAATCTCCTGATGGTGTGCTCAGAATCCATAGTATAAATGCGAAAGTAACGCTGATTGTCTGTTACGCTTTCACGACTAAACCACGGAACCGATTTTCATAAAACTTAGTACGGAGTAAGGTTTTACCCTGCGAAAAGATAATTTACTTAATCAAGCTACTTTTTATTCCACAACTTAGTCTGCCTCCGCGATAACCGACATTTACGCGTGCGATGTCGCTGGCAGAAGCTAGTTTATAGATATTATACATATAAATTGTAGAAGACCACTTTAGGATCCCCTAAAGTGGTCTTCTTGTAAAATCATAAACATCATTGGCGCAAGATGTTATGTGATGAGCATGAAGAAAGTGCGATGAACTAACAGCTTTGACAAGTCTGATCAGTTAGGTTATTTGATTATCAGATCACCGAAATTGTCACTTTCAGTCAATATATATTCACAAACTCTAAATGCTATACGAAACGACTTAAAAGTCAAGACATTTCATAAGAGCATTCGTATTTGCAGTTGTTAAGTACCAACCCTATTGGTATTTAAGTATTGGGGGTGCCACACAGTTCTTAAATCACACTCAACGCAGTGCAAATTGCTTTTAATCCACTTCATAGATGCCGTTCGCCGACAAAGGACGTAGTACTTATGTCCTTTCTCACCGATTTAAAATCGACCTTATAATAGTAGCTGTAAGGCTCGTCTTGCTGTGTGCTGTTTAAAGTTTTAAGTTGAGAATAAAATGGAGTGGGTCTCAATAAAAATGTCTAGTGATTGCTCTATGTAATCGACACGAGGCATTCTATTCAATGTGAGTAGTACTTGACAAGCCTAACGAATTAAGTCCATGTTTAATTGATGAATTTCACTGCGACTTGGGAAATCTAAATGCACGTCCTCATTAAATTATTTTGCCAAGAGACCAAAGTGCGAGTCGCCAATTGGCTGACTATACTAGATTTAGCTACGTAGCGCAATTATAGCTACAACACACTATTCATACAATATTATAAATGCGAAAGTGTGTCTGTCTGTCTGTTTGTTACCTCTTTACGCTTAAAACGCTGAACCGATTTGGGTGACATTTTGTATAGAGGTAGTTTAAGACCCGGGGAAGGACATAGAATAGTTTTTATCCCGGAAATTACCCCATTTTTTTTTTTTTTTTTTTTTTTTTTTTTTGAGGTGGTAAAAATCATCAAATGACTCCTTCCGCCCTGGGTGGGGCGGAAGGGACTGTCAGACTTTTACTGACTAAAAAACCACCCTGTTCCTTCTGTTGCCCTTTACGTTCCGGGGCCACGGTATCCTGTTAAGACGTCCCGCAACCCCGGCAGGCGTTGGCCCCGTTGGGGGCCCCGTCCCTGTGCTGACAGCTCTTTGAGGCGCGCGCGAACAGAACGCGCCGTCGACCCGGGCTTGGTCCTTGATCGGACGGCAAGCTACCCATTACTCGCCGTCCGCAAGCCCGCGCCTACGGTGGCCGGATGTCGCCTCGCGACGTCCGACGCCCTGGGCGTCTCCCGCGGCGGCTGGGAAATTACCCCCTAAGGCCTACGTTGTGGAAATTACCCCCTAAGGCGGTGAAAAGGGGGTGGAAGTTTGAATGCAAGTACGATTGATATTGTGTGAATGTCACTCATAATACATTAAATTGTAATTACAAGCTTTTATTTAGCTTGCACTGTTCGAATGTATGTATATAAGTAAGATGTCCTTTCAAAATTTGCAAATCATTTTTCGGCCATTTGTTGATATCTGATTGAGCTAAAATTTTGCATACACCTTTAGTTCTGAAAAACAATGTCCAACACTCAATATTGAAATAATTTAAAATGGAAGCTTGTTTTTTTTTTAATATGTATTTATTTTATTTTTACGACAATGCATTTATTTCACATCAGAGTTCAGCCATCATGATAATAAAGTTGTAGCATTTTGTCAACCGACTTCAAAAAGGAGGAGGTTCTCAATTCGACGCGTATGTTTGTTCTTTTTTTTTTTTTTTGTATATTTGTTCATCGATTACTCCGCCAATTATGAATCGATTTGGATAATTCTTTTTTTGTTTGAAAGAGTATAGTCCCGAATAGGTCCCATAGGAATATTGTCATGATCTGATGATGAACTTTGGAGATATGGAACGGAACTCCTTATAAAATCACAGCAGAACCGCCGTAACAAGAAAAATTGCTTTGTTTATACGTGTAGTCGATGACTGACTAAAGGAAGTGGGGAGGGGGTAAGTCAACCCCCCTCCTACCACCTTCCAAAATTAAATATATCGTGTGAGGTATTGTTTGAAAGGGCTTTATGTAAGGATTTCAAACATTAACACACAAGCACTAAAAAGTGAAAAATAAAAAGCTTTTTTACAAAAAAAGATCACCGCCTTCAAAAACCACAAAATAAAAAATAACTTTAACTTGGAAGTCGGTGGCAATACCTACATAACAAGAAACAAAACCAAAGCCGCCGACTTCCAAGCTAAAGTTATTTTTTATTTTGTGGTTTTTGAAGGCGGTGATCTTTTTTTGTAAAAAAGCTTTTTGATAAGTCAGTTCATTGATCCCAACTTCCAATGTGAGGTGTTTAGTCCGCCATAATTGTCGACTCGACTACCATTGTAAGAATGCAGCGACTCTGCAAAACGGTCTCATTTGAAAATTATGAAATTACACCAATTTTTCCTTCTACAATGTCTTTTTATTAACGCAATGTGGCTCGACTAGCTCAATTTGTTTCTATTCTCCGTGTCATTACATGCAAAAGTGAACTTTACGGCAATGATATAAGGTGTATTATGGTACATGGTTGTGAAGGAATGGAAACCACGTATGCGTAATTGCTTTTCATTACGGTTCCATTGTAGTCGAGAGGTGCGGACGAGTGGGGGGTGAGGAAAGCGGGAGGGCGTCAAATTGCCAACAATTACACAATAAAAAAATTTAACAACTCGTATTGGAACCATTATGCAGAAAGACTCAAGTTCTGATTTCTGGTGTAATGGTAAAATGCTCGCTCGTTTCATACGACGTTTTTCAATACATACCCGTTTCTTGACAGTCGTTCACACAATATCTTCTCTGTCAAGGTGGAATAGAGACTTACGAGTGGCTAGTACAACCAAAGAGGTGACAAGTTATGGGCTTAGGTGCCTTAAATGCCTTTAGTTATCTTCTGAAATTCCACCCCTAAAGTGGTAAAATAGGGGATGAATGTTTATATGGAACATTCGTTTTTTATTTTATTTTTTCAAATTCAAATTAAATTCAAATTCATTTATTGCAAATAAGGGTAGTTATACAGGTGGGTTTATGAAGAACAGGAAAGTTGTTGGTATCACCATATTTTGCTCTAGGCATGCAACATTTAGTTCGGAACGTGGTTAGTCCCTAAATTAAAAATGTAAGTAATTAAAGTTCATAATTTTATTACACATGTTAATGAAATAAAATTAAATTGCCAATTATAGTCAAAGTAAATATGTCAAAGTTAATCCATTATGCTAAATGTCAAGAATAAGTAATTATAAAATCCATAATTTATGTCAACTTAATTATTAAAACACTATTTAGAGTTTGTCACACAAATATTCATTAACACTATAATAAGATTTTTACAATAACATTTTTTGAAGTGAAAACTTCTTTAGCGGTGTTGAGCACTTTTTCTGTAATGGGTATAAAATCTTAAACTCGCGTCAGGACACGTGACCTGATCGAAAAAGCGTAAGACGGATGGAGAGTAGACAGCTATCCCCTCTCTACGGCGCGGCGAAAATGTATGCCTGGGCCTACTGTTTCGTTTAGGCAGCGCAGGGCGCTTGCGCGAATGTTCGTGTATAACTTTTTAATGTAAAATAATTGTAATAGTTTTAAAGTGTTAAATTTTTAATGTAAGTAATATAAATTGTCATGTTTGTGTACGATAGCGCAATAAATGAATATTGTATTCTACCACATAAATGATAGTACTTTTATACTGATAAAGCAATTGGTGCAAAATTATTCCCTAACCATTCAAAAATATCAAACATGCTCAACGTTAATAATCAAGTTTTCACTTCTGCCGGCACTCCCGGAGTGCAACCAATCTTTTTTTAACACATGTAGTACATTCCAATAACATTTTTCTTACAACGTTATTTCAATGTTAGAAGTAAGAAAAATTTGGACTTCGGTTAAGTAAAATATTTTCCAGTTTTATTCTATATTTCACCGTAAGGGGATAAAAAAGAAATTGAATGTTATACCCAAATGAAACAATGTACAATTTTTTGCACCTATCATGTTATCTGTTTACTACCTTTGGTCGACTGATAGAGAATGCCTAAGGCATTACGGCCGCCTTTGTACTTTTTTTGTTGCATAAAGTTAAAATAAAAATAAATAAAAATATTTTACCCTTGTAGGTAGTAGCAACAAGGGATGAATATTGTTGTGTTAAAATCGGAACGGCAGAAGCTATTGATGTTAAACTCAATATTTTATATAAGCTACTTATTACAAATGAAAAGTAATAGCATGTATCGTTTTGGATAAGTAGCTTTAAGGGGGTGAAATAAGGGTGAAAAGATGTTTAGAAAATCGGAATATAGGTTTAAGGGGAGGTTAATTTGGAGTGGAATCTAAATATTATTGTCGTTATTTTATGTATCAGATGCTATGAAATAATAATATTAAACTATACAAACTGCAGCATTGAATTCTCGTTTTTTAAGAGGTTGCCATAAATGACAACTAATCGAATAAAGTTACGACACCTGGTCAATAAATTAGTAAATAACATGTTTTACAGTATGCCGGGATACACCACATTTTTAAAGAACAGAATCACCCCGTTACGTGTGCAGTTAGATGTGTCGCGCAACTATAATTATCACTGTGTGCGTGTGGGTTCATCGCCCTACTTGCCTTAACGCGGCAGCAAGATGGCAAGTTCAAATTCGAAATCTTTTATTTTTGACTAGCCCTGGCTTCTTACGGGTGCACCGACTACTCCTGTGGATTTCCCAAAAAAATAATCTTTCATATAAATGTCAACAAAATATTTAGTAAACATATGTTATTTTGATTGACATTACAAACAGACTTCAGAAATTATCTTGAATATCTACAGAATTGCTATTAGAAATCCTTTTAACCGCTAAGCGTTATATTTTTAATAGTGTAATACAAATGTAGGTAGGTACCTATATAATATTGTAGACACTAACATTGGTATTGTTTGCAGGTGTGGTTTCAAAACAGACGCGCGAAGTGGCGCAAGCGAGAGAAGGCACTCGGAAGAGATCATGCACCTTTTATGCACCACGACCACGGTAAGAAAATGTCTCAGTTTAATGCTTATTATTATACTAATTCTATTTATTATACTATCTAAAGGTTGTAATCTAGCTTACTAAGGCATAACTAAGCTTTAAGCTGACACAACATCAATTACCGACAACAAAAAGTTTAAGAAAATAATACTTAACTTTTAAAAAAGTTTTATGTATACATATAGTAACACAGACGTTATTTGAGAAGACAGCCTGTAAAGAAAGAAATAATTTATAAGGTTAATTCTATTGAATGGGCATTGGTAGGTAGTTCATTCTTTAATTTCATGAAACATCCGAATTACAAAGGAACGTGAAATGTTAAGGTGCTCAAATAATTCCTATTATTTTTAAAACAACATTAGTCCAAAATAAACACTCGTAATTACATTGGAAAAATACTTTCCTTGTCAAACGACACATATCCCTCTACCCTATAATGACACAAGCTACAGTCATCATCAAAATTCACAAGTTATATATTTCACGTAATTGGTGCCCGTTTATCGGCCACAGCGTGGTAATGAAATACGAACTCGATTGCACCCGATGTTTACCGATCATTTACCGATCGCTATCGGCGGTGTGAGCAAGCAATCTGTACATAAACTAGGGTTGATGATCGTTTGGAAACTTTTCATAATTGCCCAATTAGGAGGTGATATAGCATTACAGGGTTTTTGTAGTTTTTGGATTTAAAACGAATAAAGTCAATCCCAAATGAATTTGATTTATAAAACTATAGAGATAGGTACTTATAGGCTTAGTGTTTATTAACAATAATATTGTATCAGTTTATTTAACAAACTAAATATTCGACGTGAGAATTCAACCTTGCAATAGACAAAACTTACTTCATCACTGAATAGATTGACTCAAAGGAAATGGGTCTGCTGTTTTATTATGTGAAAACCCTAAAAAGCATCACATCGCTGGCTTATTGAGCGGGTGTCAGTCATACCGAAATCACTGACAATTAGTAGCAATTGCAACGTAATCGCTCGTCACCCCTACACACTGCGCTCCCTTCGATTTAAAAAACGCTACTATAAAACTTTACGTGCGCACATTACATATTGATTTACATTTAATCATTGTGGATGTGTTGGATTTTTTTTTTTGTTTAATTTAACACAATTGATTGGAAACATCGTTTGACTGTGTTGTTGGTAATCAATAAATTATTTTATGGACAAGATTTATAATTTTAATTAAATATTGCAGTAATGATATGTATGTACCTTAAATGCTAAATTTGTCTAATTAACTACTAAAATAGTTGCCGAATTACTTTCTCGTAATTCAATTAACTGCCTCGTTGGTCTAGTGGTCGCAAGCGCGACTGCTGTGCATGAGGTCTTGGGTTCGATTCCCAGGTCGGGCAAAGCGTTATTGGGTTTTCCATCAGGAATTTCTCAGTAGCAGCCTCGGAGTCTGGATTTGTGCCCGGTTGATGGCAATAGGCTCGCCCCCTATTACCTCTGCCTAACCCTTCGGGGATTACAGGCGTTATGTTATGTTATGTTATGTAATTCAATTAACTCAGTGGGTAACTGGGTAAATAATAAAATGGCACAATCATTAATTTATAATTACTTTATATATTCGAATTTTATGAAAAATACACCAAAACACAATCAAAGCTACCTCGAAGCGAACACAGTAAAAAGCTTTTTTACAAAAAAATATGACCGCCTTCAAAAACTACAAAATAAAAAGAAATACTTTAGCTTGAAAGACGGCGGCTTTGGTTTTGTTTCTTGTTATGTAGGTATTGCCACCGACTTCCAAGCTAAAGTATTTCTTTTTATTTTGTAGTTTTTGAAGGCGGTCATATTTTTTTGTAAAAAAGCTTTTTATTTTTCACTTTTTAGTGCTTGTGTGTTAATGTTTGAAATCCTTACATAAAGCCCTTTCAAACAATACCTCACACGATATATTAAATTTTGGAAAGTGGTAGGAGGGGGGTGGACGTACCACCTCCCCACTTCCTTCAGTCAGTCATCGACTACACGTATAAACAAACCAATTTGTCTTGTTACGGCGGTTCTGCTGTGATTTTATAAGGAGTTCCGTTCCATATCTCCAAAGTTCATCATCAGATCATGACAATATTCCTATGGGACCTATTCGGAACTATACTCTTTCAAACAAAAAAAGAATCATCCAAATCGATTCATAATTGGCGGAGTAATCGTAGAACAAACACACAAAAAAAAACATACGCGTCGAATTGAGAACATCCTCCTTTTTGAAGTCGGTTGAAAAGTAATTGTTACGGAAACTCGCTTATATCGTTCGATAGAACGATATTAGAGCGTCATTATACTAATGCGCGTATAATGACGCGGCCCAGTTTACGCGATGTCCCGATAGCGACAATTGCTGGCAATCCGTTTACCGGCTGATATATTGACTGTTAGGGTTTGTGGGTGTGATTGTACGTGTGTGCGTGGGGCGTATGTGTGTACCTTTATTATTATGTACGACGGAGAGGAATACTTTCACTTTTGAATTAAAAACTCCGGTAACTGTTTGTATTTCGTTAAATTTTTTTAAAACAATATGGAACATTTTCTGCAGTGGCATGTTCTCGTGGTACTAATGACTATAGGAAGCCTTTTGGGTTACATGAGGACTTTCTGTCGTGTATTACTTGTATTATTACGTGTGCGTGACTCGTTACCCGTCACGCGACAAACATGATAATTGCTTATAATTTGTGTTGATACGCTTCTTTAAATTTATACAAACTGTAGGCTGGTCGTGAAAGTTAATACCATACATAAATAGGTTCCTACTATATTTGAACCTAAAATATTTAACGTGGATATATCAATTTTGCTGCCCCTAGAACGCGCCCAACGAGCAGTTTTAAAGGTTGCTACTTTTCGCCCATTCAGATTTCCTACACATCAGCTTTATATAGCATGCAAGGTGCTAACAGTACGACAATTGTTTGTTTTGAACGTAATCTTATTACAACACACTGAACTTTATTTTAACCCAGTACCCTCAGATAGGAGGAGAAAAGATCTGGTTTGTGCTAACCTTCGGACGAAACATGCTTTTGCTAATCGTTTTTACTTATTTATGGGACCCTACTTATATAACCAGTTTAACAGAGTACTAAAGATTTATAGTTTAAGTTATAATAGGTGTAATCTACTAGTTCAGGAATACCTGGCAAAACACAATTATGCAGACACGGAAAAATTACTAGAAATTGTGAAATAAAGTCTGTATGTACACACTCTAATAAAAGTCTCACTGTTTACCTAATCCACTCTATCTACTTTAACATTATTCGTTAATTTATTGTAACATAATATATATCTTACATTCGATAATATAACATAATAATTAATAATATAGAAGTCTTAATATTATATACCTAAATAGTTACTTGTTAAGTCATTGAAAATAATATGTCTTCTCTATAAGTTAGCTACTAACAAAATTTACTAATGTCCTCTTTTTAAAATGTTTGAACTAAATTGATGGCCTGAAACACAGGTTTTCATAAACCTAGCTCAGGCAGGTCTACATTATAGTTAGAATTAATTTTCCTCTATGACGATTAATGTAAATCTTAGTTTTACTTATATTTGAATAAAATTTTTATTTTTTTTTATTTTATTTTTTTATTTAATAGCAAACGGCTAAGGCAGGTGTAGCCGCATCACTACAAAGGGCTTACTGTTACCGTGAGTGATATCTGCGCGCTATCACCTGCCTAACCACATTATACTAAACAAACATTACATTATTTATCTACTAACTGTACTTGTGATTTTGTCAAAGGGTGCTTTTACTTGACTACGCAAAGTGAAAAGAGGATCCCTTCGCATGTTTTGTATCAAATTGATAAGTTCTGGTAAATATTTACGACTCTAGCTAAAATTGCAGGCGTTGCCTTAAGCGCATATACATATACGCAAACGGGCACTGCCACAAACCTGACAGTAGTAACACCTTCAATTTGATAGTAACTTCCACCCATCTCAGTAAGTTCTTCGAGGGTCATTAATATTTACGGTCTGGTTATGCTGTCAGAATAGAGCAATAATTAAACAACAATATTTATACATATATGATCTCTTCATTCTCTGGAGATAATAAGTAATATCGACAGGATAATAACCTGCATACCAACCCGAAGGATTAAGTTAAGATTGATTCAATAAACCAATAATATTCATTATTTCATTCATATTTTTCGTTATTCATTATTATTTGGTAAGTTACCTTAACATTACAGGTAACAATGATAATTATTATATCATCTGTTGACAAGTACTGATCATTTGTATTGTTCCAGTGGTAGGTGAATGGGGCGGCGGTGGTCCGCCTGGGGGCGAGTGGTGGGCGCTTGGTCTTGGAGCTGGGCTGGGGGCGTTGGGCGTCCCGGCGCCGCTATGGCATGACGCTGAACCAGCCGCCGCCTTCAGAGCGTTGCTGCATAGGTATTTATGATGTTATTGCAATATGGCGGTGGACGCTCGGTTATGCTTCCCGATTGGGCTAAGTGAATTTTTTGTAACTTTTTCAATCGGGTAGTTTTGTCTCAGTAACAGTCGATCTGGAGTTTTTAATAACGCTAACGGCAATTGGCATCAACTTCATTAAGAATCCAGGTTTCTGTGAATCCTATAAAATAAAAGTTAATAAGAGACATAATACTCTATATGAACCCCATGATAAACGGGTAACCTCTGCCTAACCTTTCGGGAAATACAATGAAATTATAATTGAAACGATTCACTCAACGTCCCTCTCTCGAACAGGTACGTCCTCGCACTTCCACCACCAGCACTGCGCCCTCCTGAACCGGAGCCGTCACCGTCTTCCCCCCCATCGCCTCCGTCGCCGTCCCCCTCGCTAGCCCGCCTCGCCAGCGCCGAGGCCCTACGTCTCCGCGCCCATGACGCCCTGCTGCAAGACCGCGTGGTCCTTCAACATAACAACAAGGTCCACACGTAACCTGAAGCGAGCCAGTGGGAGTTCGACCCCTACGTGTACGCACCTGGACATTTTTAAATGCGTTTCTGTAAATATCCATAATGGTGTGTTTGTGTATGTTGATAGGTCCTCAAAATAATCTTTTCGATGTGGTTTTTTTTAAACAGTGGATAAGATTTTTGCAAGGTTGGATCACACTAATTGCTTATATGGGTCAGTTTTAATTCTGCGATCATAGAACTTCGATAGGGTGAAGATTGCAAAAGGTGACCGACAAAAAAAAAATCTGCAATACACAACTATAAATAAAATTTGATTCTTACTGCAGGCTCAGGTTTGCTCCTCAAATACTTTTAATAAAAGCTCATGGACCCATGGGCCCATGGACTTCAATACATTACATTCAAGCAATACATTGCTACAAAATTGATATTATCAACATACATTGAACGTACCAATGTTGACCTTTTGCAGCAGCAGAAGTCATGGATCTCTAGTTCGCGTAATGTTAGTGACTGCACAGTTTTGTTTACAGTAAAGTGTATTTTCAATATACTAAAACAATCAATTATACATTATTCTTGTAGCTTATTTAGGTTTATAATTGAATATCAGTATTATTCTGGTTTTTGTAACAACAAGCCGATTAAAATAATCGTTCCAATTATAATAAGATGCACATCAATAAAAATCATGCTTCATCAGTAAGCATGTGTTTAGTTTGAAAATTATAATGTACTTACTATATTTATGTTACTTTTAATAAAGTTTTTTAGAAAATCAACGTAGTACCTATTTTCAAACGGTCCTGTATGCATTGGCTTACATTTGTTTACCAAGAGACACAAGTACTGTGTGGTAATATATTGAGTGTTATATGTTTTCCTAGAGTGAAACTAGTCAAATATAAGTGATAAAATAAATGAAAAGTCTTGAAACGACGTTATAATGCCGGTCCCGTTTGGGAACACACTTGGGGCACACATAATGTTTCAAAGATTACAATTTGGTTACTGAAATATGTTTAAAAACTACAAACTTTATAACGTAGTATTATGCCATTGTGTGAAGGACCATGCTATATCATTAAAACGTGTGCCTTAACGTTCGACGTTATACTTATTTATACTATAATATGTAACTATCGTTTTCTTTACATTCCATCAGATCTCAACGTGTATTGTAGTCATGTAATTTAGCAATAGTTATTGTTGTAAATAGACACGTATTATTTAAGACACAATTATATTGATAAGAGCAGGTTTTTGTAATACTGTAATGTTTATTTGACTGATTTAACCCACCGAATAATTATAGATTCATAAATACATCTAGTAAATTAAATACGTGCTTATGTAGACATAAATATTGAAGTAACTTGATTAATGAACACAGTTTTGAAATAATTATGTACCATTATTATAAATAAGACCTCTGTCAATATTTTTGCGCAGTTTAACAACTATATGCAAATGTATGAAAATGGTGTCCAGTGTGTTTTGAATGTAAATATTGAATAAGAACTTAATCGTGTCTATGACAAGGGGTGGGCCAAGCAGTTAGTGGATAAATAATTGTAATTTGATTATTGTTTCATTTGTTAGTGTATTTTCTTTGCTGCATAAAATAGTAATCAATATTAGGTAAATGAAGTCAGTTTTACAGCTTTCATTTTCTCTTTAGATGGTACATGTTATCTCACATATAAGAAATAAGATGAGCTTATTCATGGTAAAATTATTTGGATACCCCACTTACTTCTAAGGGCTCTGTCTCTCGTACATTGCGGAGTTGCTTGCAAGATAATAAATGCTGCGAACTATATTTTGCACACCATTTGTCCACTCTGTTGGCAATGCATTTTAATTCATTATCAATACATAGGTATATAATTAAAAATTATTCGAGTATTTGCTTGTCTGTCTGCGCTACTACTGTTCCTAGTAAAAGTGCAGTAGGTGAGAGATACTGACGGCACATGGCTGTAGAAAGCATCATACTAGAACATGTGACACACTGCGATCGAACAGTTTTGGTATCTTTCATAATACATTCTCATTGGGAATGATTAACGCCTAGTACGCTAGCGGTGACGCCCCGTCTCTGGTCTGAACAGCTCAGTGTATATAGTGTAAATGGTAGCGTTTAGTTAAGTATAGTAGTGCACTTACACGCGTTATGTACCGATTGTATGAATATTTATTGAAACGATTAGTAGTAGTCAGTTTGCAATAATGTGTCAGTAGTTGTGTTAATAAATACAGAGTAATAACTTTTATGCTGTTTCTGTGGCCACCCTACCCATCCATAAATATCCATCCCATAAATATATTTATGGTAGGAAGAGCCTACCATAAATATATTTACACTAACAAAAAATGTCATAACGCCCATAGCATAGTCATATAGTTGGGCCAAAAAGTCAAAAAGCAGTGAACGAAACACGTCATCTTTACAATGTCTCCGCTTTCAATACAAATCAGAATAAAGAGGGTTAAATCTGAGAATTCTAGAGTTTTCTGCTTAATAGCACGCCATCTTTTCTTTACCTAGAAGCTCAAAACAATCTGTATAGGTACTCCACCACCTTTCTATTTATCGATCACTAAATCTTTAGTAATCAAAAGAACTTTCAGTTCAATCCTCCTCTCCAGCCCCTCACATTAGGGTGTGTGAGAGATGTGCGCTCATCAGCTTCTCCGTCAATTGTTCCACAAAGAACTCAAGTGTTTGAAGAAAGATTAATTTGGTAAAAATTTGGGAGTCTGCCGGGGAGCGAATTAAGCCAGACCACACATGTCGATGTAGATACCTACTAAAGCCGTTTTGTCTGGTTGGTATCTACTCATAATTTTAGAGTTTTCGGGATTACTTAATATGTACTCAATTTGTTTACAAATACCACATTGTCATGTCGCCGTTATTGGTCTACGGTATCAAAAATGTTTTCTGTAAGCAGATTTTCTGTTTATACATATAATATAATAATGTGGATTACATACCTTTAAGGGATAGAAGAATGTTTCTGCTTACCTATTATCCTTTCGAATTATTATGATTCCTTACTCTTCTCCTGTGGTGATGGTGGTCTGATCGTCACTGGAGACTGCGAAGTACTGTATATGTATAGTGTACTGGTAAAGGATTCACCACAAAATACTCTACTCTCTACAAATGCCTGAAAATAGTCAAAACACCAAAACAACGGGAAAGACAAAAGATCATTCCTCTGTCATTTTCTGACATGTATCTATACCTACACTTATAGAGGTATAACTCATGATAACAGAGATCCATTTACGTATTTAAAACGTTCGTATTCTGATCGTAGCCTCATCTCAATCTGTCAACATGGCCTGTTTTTACAGTTTTGACAAGTTATTGACGTTGATTGTCGTTGAGAATAGAAAAATTACATGAAAAATAAAAATACACACAACGTACCAGCCCAACTAGAGACTCCATAATTATAATAAACCTATCTTCAAATCCAAAACCCAAACAATACAAAATTATTATGAAATTCAGTATAGGAGACCGAATTACGAGTACATCACCAACCTACTTACATAGGCATTCAATAGTTAAGGAGTTCTTAACTCGACCGGGAGCCGTCGTCGCGGCGTGGCGTTGCGTCGATCTGCTTAGCGGCGCTCAGCCCTCCCGTAATCTCCTTAAACTGTTACTTATTGTTCACGACGACGTTGGGGGTGAGGTAAGAGGAGGCAAGCGGGAGGATCACGCCCACTCGGCAAATGTCTTCGACGAGCTTGTAATTGGTGAACATCTGACACATTTATTTCGCACTTTCAAAGATACTTTGTGTGAAATGAGTTTGGTAGAATTGTAATTAAGAGGTGCTCGGTGGAATTGTATGAGACTTATGTGCCTACGAGTGTTCGTACATTATGTGTGAGAGGGGTTTGTGTACATTTGAGTCTAAATTGATTTTGGTTAAAGAAGATCCGCTTTATCCTCGTAAATTATTCAGTCACTTAGACTGCTTTGTAGCTCGCTCGACTCAAGTATTAATGTAACAGGCCTATAAAGTAAATTTTAAAATTCTCCAATTCTTGTTGAGGTTTTCTTAGTAATGTATTTACTAAGAAAACTATAATGCTATGTATAGCATTATAGTTTGCTCGTCGTTCGAAGAGATTTAATAATAATGTTACACAACGTAGTAATACCTATAGAGTTGATTCCACATCTGCATATAAATTTTTCTTATGCAATCTGTCATCGTTGGTTCCTCATTTCACACTCAGAAACCAATCTATACATAGACCTACCTATTTGGCAGGTATGTAAGTACTTCATAGATGCTACTAAGTATGGATTTGACCTTAATTTCCGCTCGGACAAAGTCGCGAGCCAAAGTTAGTCATTAATTAATTATTGTACTGTACTATCTACTGACCTTCACCTGATCTTACACTCATTGGTGAAAGGACTGTACAAATATATTGAAGGCTGGCATGACGCATACCAGCCAACTACATTTACCTAGTTAGGCCAAGATAGGTATGGAACGACAGGCAATGTAGGGATTATGTCAGAACTACTGACCCAAATTATGTGCCTGCAACCGCATAACATCATTCAGATGAGAAGACTGATTTATTTTATATCCGTTTCTTACCAATTCTAAATATCGGTCCTTTCCTTTATCGTGTGGGCAGTAAAGTCTTACGACTACACACACCCTAGTGTCAGAATTTCCAAACCGCCTCAAGGGCCTCTGACATGGTTTGAGTGGAACAGTAAAAGGCTAGTATTAGTCCAGGTTTCCTCACGATGTTTTCCTTCACCGAAGGAAATATCGGTAATCATTTGTCTTGCCATTATTGATTCAGAGAGTTGTTTCTGTAAGGGGTACCAATTCTGGTGAAAGATAAAATCTTCGTTATTACCAACAAGATGACGATAATATTCGTCCGTGTCTCACGTTCGTGCGCTCCTAACTCAGTTAACTTCATGATGGACTTGGATAACAACAGCGTGTGCACAGAGGATTAATATCGAAGGCTGTCTGTAAAGCGCTTAAAGATCCTTTCATTTTGAGGTTGAGTTGCTCTTGTAAGCCTGTTTTAGGCTACAATAGTGGGTACATTCTATTCTTATTCATGGATAGAGCGAGGAGGTCGACTTTATAATTGGTATAATTATACACACGTACAGAGCTACCTACATAATTGTCGTAAACACGTGCGAAGATTGAAGGAGATGTGTAGCTAGTTGTTTTTTTTTATGTACTTTTAATGATATCTGGGGTCAGAACTCGTTCAACGCAGTTATATTCAAAATATCTCCTTTGTGATCATGATTAAACCTATTCACAATCATAGCTTTAAGTCTGAGTCATAATTTAAAAAATATATAATAGATAAGTATTTTATTTAATGGTGTTGTTTCAGAAACATCTGTTGTAATTGACAATATCAACTGACGCACAATGCTCAGCGAGATGTCAGGAGTCGCGCTACTACAAGAGAAACAACAGAAGTATGAAGTTTATTGTATTAAAGCCGTATTCTTAGAAACACTCTGTATATTTTGGCTACAAGGTGCAGTCGCTCCATCTAAAATACTGGTGTTCAGCTGCATCCGGTTAGACTAGAAGCCGACCCGAACATAGTTGGAAAAAGGCAAGGCAGATGATAAAGGTGCTTGTCTGTCAATCTTTATATTTTCTGCTAATATTATGGTGAATCTGCAACTTTAATTATTTGACCATTAAGTATGGTAGGAAAAAACATACGCAAACTGAACAAAATATATATGACAATACCTTACTGTACATATTATACCTATTTAACCGCTTAAAGTAAATAATTCTATCTAATAAAGCAGTCAAACATTCTTCACTTATTTTTACCCAATTTCAGAGGATTACAACATTTTGATTTACTGCCATATCTCTGCTCTGTGTCTTGTCCCCGGGTCGCGAAAACAATGCTTCTTCACCGCTGTGCCTGTCGCAGACATGCAACCATTGTTCCTTGTTTTAATTACTTACCGGAACACAATAAATACCTTTTTAAAGAAGTATGTGTTTCGATCGGGTTAGTAATGAGACGGGTGGAATTATGGTGAACCAAATAAGGTTGCCGACTGCCTTCGACTGTCTTTGCAGCGCATTTTTTCCGTTTTAATAATACCTATTTGTAACGGACAAATCTTAATAATGGTTATAAACTTCTGTTACTTTTAACTGTTCGATATTTGAAAACATGTTCTTACGTCTATAGCTTTAAGAATAATTATTTCATTTGATTATGATTCTAGTGAGGTGATTTTGTCATCACGGTTTTGCCTGGATTGCAACCCAAGCCGAATGCGAGGGCTTAATGTTACCGCGACTTTAACGATCAAATGCGTTTCATACGACGTTTTTCAATGCACTTGTGATTACTAAACTTTTTATAAATACGAAATTAAAATTACAATTCTATTTATCATGTTAGATTTCTACAATATCTCGTCTCTGTCAGGGTCAATAAGTTACTTTTACAACCGGCCAGCAGGAACCCAAGAGGTAAAGAGTTATTGGGGACACTCCATAGTTGAGTCCCGTTTGTTGCCTCATTATTAGTTTTCAACCGACTTCAAAAAGGAGGAGGTTCTCAATTCGACGCGTATGTTTTTTTTTTTTTTTTTGTTTTTTTTTTTTGTGTGTTTGTTCAACGATTACTCCGCCAATTATGAATCGATTTGGATGATTCTTTTTATGTTTGAAAGAGTATGGTCCCGAATAGGCCCCATAGGAATATTGTCATGATCTGATGATGAACTTTGGAGATATGGAACGGAACTCCTTATAAAATCACAGCAGAACCGCCGTAACAAGAAAAATTGCTTTGTATAAACGTGTAATCGATGACTGACTGAAGAAAGTGTCTCTTACCACTTTCCAAAATTAAATATATCGTGTGAGGTATTGTTTGGAAGGGCTTAATGTAAGGATTTCAAACATTAACACACAAGCACTAAAAAGTGAAAAATAAAAAGTTTTTTTACAAAAAAAGATCACCGCCTTCAAAAACCACAAAATAAAAAATAACTTTAGCTTGGAAGTCGGTGGCAATACCTACATAACAAGAAATAAAACCAAAGCCGCCGACTTCCTAGCTAAAGTTATTTTCAACCGACTTCAAAAAGGAGGAGGTTCTCAATTCGACCCGTATGTTTTTTTTTTTATTTTTTTTTTTTTATTTTTTTTTTTTGTGTGTTTGTTCTATGATTACTCCGCCAATTATGAATCGATTTGGATGATTCTTTTTTTGTTTGAAAGAGTATAGTTCCGAATAGGTCCCATACGAATATTGTCATGATCTGATGATGAAATTTGGAGATATGGAACGGAACTCCTTATAAAATCACAGCAGAACCGCCGTAACAAGACAAATTGCTTTGTTTATACGTGTAGTCGATGACTGACTGAAGGAAGTGGGGAGGGGGTACGTCAACCCCCCTCCTACCACTTTCCAAAATTTAATATATCGTGTGAGGTATTGTTTGAAAGGGCTTTATGTAAGGATTTCAAAAATTAACACACAAGCACTAAAAAGTGAAAAATAAAAAGCTTTTTTACAAAAAAATATGACCGCCTTCAAAAACTACAAAATAAAAAAAAATAACTTTAGCTTGGAAGTCGGTGGCAATACCTACATAACAAGAAACAAAACCAAAGCCGCCGACTTTCAAGCTAAAGTTATTTTTTTTTATTTTGTAGTTTTTGAAGGCGGTCATATTTTTTTTTTATTTTGTGGTTTTTGAAGGCGGTGATCTTTTTTTGTAAAAAAGCTTTTTTATATCGTGTATTCTCTCACACAAACACTCGGATAATCCTTGTTCCCGTACTACTTAATTACATTTTAAACGCCACCCCACTGCAAATAATATTGTAGAATTTTATTAAAGATACTTCACAGAATTTCCGAGTGATTCTTGGTAAGGTTACTCAAACAAAATGTTGGCGACTGTAATTATTTTTCGGATTTGGTTGGAGAATTACTGTAAAGGGTTGAAAATTTGGAATTTTCTGTTTGTTATTTGGGTTTTAATATTAAATGTGTATGAGTTTGTCGTGTTTGGGTAAGAATTTCAAATAATGTTTGTGAAAGATGAGATTGAATCAGATGGTTGGGACCGTTTGTGAAATAAATAAATAAATTCATTGTCGTTGTTTAAAGCAGAGGTCAATAAACAACTAGTTATCCAGATAATCATAATGATGAGATCGTCACACAAGTGTAAAAGAGATATACCTATGTGGTATACTGCATTTAACTGCCTGATTCGTTGAACTACTGACATATTTAAATTATTGATCACCAGAAAACTGTGAATCCAAGACGTCTTCAAATACTTAGCAAACCACGAATCCAAGATGAAATTATCGTTGTAACAGCGGCTTATGACCGGAATCAATACGCGATGATGGCAATAAAAGCTAGATGTTTGCTGTCCCCCCCTGCGAGCGCGTCAACCTCGCCCGGCCCCCGCGGCGCCCGGCAATTTAGCCGATATTAAGTTTATACAGCGATTTGTACCCTTCTTTACACCGGCCTAGGTTTCGGAGCGACGGGTACTAGGATCGAGAGACATCGTCATAACTTAAGTATTTTTATTTTTATGGTTGGCTTATCGGTAAAGATGCGTTTAGGATTTTGAGTTCACATAAACTATGCCAAATTTTAATATGTGCACAAAATAGTGAAGGAAGGGACTCTAAGTAGTAGATTGCCAGATTTTCACCACTGTCAGTTGCAGAAAAGTCTTATAATAGCTTCGAAATACCTACTTATGCATTTGCACGGTAGTGTATTACAGTACATTTGCAGCACGGCGTGTGCTTCTTAAGTGGTTCTAAAAATGTTTTAATTTCTGAACAGCAGCTTGAAACTGACTGGATATGGCGGTGGGAAAACGGTAGAAAACCAAATGCAATAATGTTGTAATTGAATTCAAAATATCAGAAAAAGGAAAGAAGAAAGCTTTGTCGCTGAGTGTCCGTTGCTCCTTAAGCCTCAGTTGGTGAACGTTATTATTGGGTCAATTGCCCCTCCCCTGGCGATATTAGTTCCACGCCCGCGGCTGATCGGCCAAACTCACCTTATATTCATTATTACAGTATTATATTCAATATACTTTTATGTATTCAGCGGTGGATTAACGATTGATTGAATTTTTATATGACTGCTGTGAATGCTATGATTCTTCTTCGTTTCATTTAAACCAGTAGATATAAGTCGCCTGATAAACACAGCTCTTTTATTACTCGATTACGTTTAGCAGGTAGAATGATACTGGTTACATTATTCCTAGAAAACATCGCAATTTTGTTGTCGATTCCTACTCGTGTTGTGCCGTGCGTCGTAAGAGAGTTCATATTTTCATTTGAGCAGTTGCTGTGGCCTTACTTAATATTAATCAAGGTGAATTAACTATGTGTGTACGTTAACTCGTAAACGTAGAACAGCGCAGTAAGAAGTGCTCCCCACCCAGACAGTATTCCAAAGACGCCTTCAATTTAATAATAGAGGAGCGATTCGGCTTTTCACTACAAGTTAAAGTAATTGACTAATCGAAACCTATTTCAAAAATAAGTCTTGCGTTTATACTATTTTCCTCGTATTATATACTTACATTCCTTCCGTCCCCAAGGACCAATAAATTAAATCAACAATAAATCTCACGAAAGTCAATATTCACTGAATTGTAGTTAATGTGCAAATATGCGCACGCACAGCTGACCGGGCACTTTGTACTGGACTGTTCGCGAATTAACCGGGTAATGTGAACAGGGGTTAATGATGATGTTGTGCCAATAGTTTGGCGTGGGAAAAGGGTCTCATTGTGTACCAATTATTTAGTTTTCAATGCAATTGTATTGTGAGGGGTTAATTTATTTGAAATTCAATGGCACTGTGATTGGTAGAATTTGGTGATAATTCTGTTATTGTAAAAATTTTGAAAGGTTGTTGGTAAATTAAGCGACGATAGTTTCAATACAGATATAATTATCTGGGTTTTCGTAAAACTGAAATACCTACAGTCCTAAGATTTGGACCAATTCAAATAATGTTCATATAAACCAAAGGCAAATAGAGCGACTGTAAATAAGATTCTCAAAAGACTCAATTGATTAACGAGTAATACGATACAGTTAACCGAGCCCACTATCGATATAATACCATATTATCGATACACAATATTATCGCGCCGTAGCACGTGGGCACTCGACGCGTGAGATTCGCCGCGTGGCTGATAATGATGATGATTATCTGTTTATACACCTGAGGCCTGAAGACAGAGGGTTTCTGCTTATATTTGCTTTGATAGAGAGGTACCCTTTTATTTAAATGTAATTACTATTTTTTACGTCATTTGTGTTAAACAGTCCCAGTTTACAGATTTGAAGAAAGGTCAAATAAAAATAGTGAATGTTTGTAGAGACATGTTTAAATTCTTTAATCTAAATAGTAAATTTACTTAAAACCTAACCTACTGAGCATCACTTATGTACCTGGTGCTTCAATCGGTCATCGCGCAATCCAACATTATCTTTTCTTTAACAACAATTTATCAAAGCCATTACGTTTTATATAAACATAAAACATTGTACATACATTTTACGACTACAACAGATAGGCGTCAGCTGTTGTTTCCCGCCACATGATCGATGGTGTAGGTAATAACACCATTATCACTATATTAAATTTACACCTCTATGACGTCACAAATAATCAGAAAATGAGCTTCATTACACTCGATTGATAAGGTTCGCGATATGAATGTAATTGGTCCTTAATATTGCGTTTATTGTTTTAGGGCGATATTGTGTATATTGGCCTTTATGAGTAATCGCTTTCGGATAATAATGTAACGAAGTTGTGTTATGATGAGATAGTCGTGAGTACTATGTACTGTTCTCATAATTACATAGATGGATCTTCCTCATGGATATTATTTTGAAAGTAGGTTATAGGCAGAGGGTTCATTCCAGAGATATGAGAGCTTTTCTCTTCCTGCTTTGCCTCTCAAAACAGTCGCACTTTCGCAAATAAACTTTTGTAGGCACTTATTAATTTAATCCTATGGTGTTCATAATTTATTTATTTATTTTGAAAACAACTAAACATTTCATCTTAACCTTATTATATAAACTTAACAAATATATTAATGTACAGTCAACTGCGTTTTCACGTATTACTATAAGTAATAATAATAAGTCAACATAATAAGTCAACCTTTGGGGAGAGAGGGTATTTTTCGTGCTTTATTAGTAATGATAATACATACATACATAACATCACGCCTGTAATCCCCGAAGGGTTAGGCAGAGGTGTACCCATTAGTACACCCACAATTCGCCAGTTATGTTTTTAAGTCCCATGTAATAGGGGGCGAGCCTATTGCCAAATAGTAATGATAATATTTATTATTAATGTAACTTAGTAAGTAGAGTAAAGATTTTTTTTTATTTTTTTTTATGACGAACAAAATACCATTCCACAAAACGAATAAGTTTACGCTTGCAAATATTATGGGTATGTTGGTTATTAAAAAGCGGCCATGTCCTGGCCGTACCTACGAGTCGAACATGCACAAATAGGGCGCCGTACCACAGTACAATTTTTAACATAATTATTGTTTATTTTGCAGAATGAACCCAATATTATGTCAGATATTGTACAGGTTACATCCGGAGTTGTTTACTACGCGGACTACTTACACAAAATACAATACATTTTATATTTTTGTAATACGTACACTGTGAAAATTTAAAATCTACCTAGGTACTTATTATAGTTCAAAAGATCCAGCCCTGAGACAGACGACTTGTGACGTATTAGGTAATAAGTACGGAACCCTAAAAAATCAAAATATGAAAATCAATTCGCTTATGGCAGGTCTGGTATCCGAAAATCATACTCGAAATCACTCCGTCGTGTGACCCCCCAAACAAAGTCAGCTGCAAGCCAGCATGCACATAATCTGCAACGTTAACGAGAGGCATACAGCGCTTAATTGGACAGGTACACCGAAGATATACAGCGTGTTCTAAAGTAAAACTGTTTCTGGATTTTTTTATTACTAAAAACTTCATCTTGCGGATGCTTTTTGGAATAATTTAAAATAACTTGTCCTATAAACTTCTGTAATGAAACATTGGGTTGGGTTTTTTTAAATAGTTTTTATTATCTTTCACGACATATCTGGAGTGTGTAGGTACTACCTATAGTACTCTTTTGCATAATTATTTAATGAAAACAGGCGAGATCGTGCTTCTTACACATGACTCAATAAATAAAATAGTCGTAAATAACTACAATCATTATATTGAAACAAATAACTGATCGTAAGATAAATAATAAACCTTGCGGAATAAACATTATTTAGCTGTGGTAAAATTAGTTTTCGAAAAATATCGTCGCGTATACGACGCAACACGACTAAGTCATCATTTCGTAGACATAAGGTTATGTCTACTACTGTCTTCTAGGTAGAAGAACATATCAATTCTGACTCAGACATTCTGCACGAAATTTTTGCCTCTTGGTAATTTTGCGTGGACGGTTTTCAAAACAGAGCAATAATATTTAAGTGTCATACTGTATGGGTGCTATAATTAGCCAATCAAAATAATTGGCATTTAACGATCAATTAGAAGGCTTTCTGCAAAACGTTCATACTGTATCACATAGTAGTGGCCCTTTGAAGCGCACCGGATCGAAGGACCAGCGAACACAATGATTCGGTATCTCTTGTCTTTGGCCGGTTTAGTGGCTACTGTCATGGGATATGGTGAAGGTAAGGTAATAAAAATACCTATCATGTTTTTCCTATCAAGTTTCAGCTACATTTTCTGCACTCAGGTAAATCATAGACTCCATAAAAAAAAACAATGTTTACTAAGCTGGCACCGACTTCATTAACAATCGTTTTTAATCTAAGGTTACTTGTTGCTTGATTGAATTGTGAAATGTGTAATCAATAATTATGTCCAAATCTTTTACTAGATCCTCGCGTGGGCCGGCGGGGCACGCCTATACCGGGCCCGCTTAGCTCTGTCGGCGGTGGCGGCGAGGAATCACCCCCAATATACCGGCCGGGCAGCCAGGCGTAAGATTCATCTACTCGTACATAATTATATTATGCAACCTATAAGTACCTACCTGATAAACGCAAGTAAAACATTTTATTTAAAAAACAGTTGATAAATACAGTACCTAAGGTTAGAAATAGCATTATGCATGAAAATATCGAACTGAGAGGGAACAATTTTGCTTCGAGCTTCTATATTATAAGACCTAGTCACAGTACTCGCAATAAAACTTGTTGTTTATACAGCTACGTAGTCTCTCAATTCGTGAAACCAAAGGCTCCTCACCAGTACTGGGAGGAGGAGACTTCTCTGACCATCATCCCAGAGAACAAGAACTGTCTGCTGTGTGAGGCGCAGGACACGGGCGCTTGCCGGGCCATGCCGTCGTGCGTGTTTTGCGAGCCCACGGTCACTGCCTTATGTGAAAGGAGCACACCTTGCCTTAGATGTACTGGTAAGGATCACACACTTACATATATTTTTACTGTAAGGACCAGCTATCTGAGACCTGCGACTCCTGCGAGACGATAAAAACTACATTAAGAAAAATATATAACACTAAAAATGAGTTAAAAGGAATTGGACTGCTCTGCGATCAATATTGCTATTTGACCACACTTGATTGATGAATTTGTGATTATATCAAAATCGTTAGATAGTAAGATACTAACAGTTGAATGTGTGACGTCTATGTACTTAATTTAACACAAAAACAAAATACTCAAAATGCTGCATCGATAGTTTCCGACAAGTGTTAGTTTGTGTTTTCTTGCTATAGCTCTTTCGTCAGGCGTCGGCAATAAGTTCCAATTTCTGAATAATTTCAGATTTACGTACTAATATTTTTTTATTTATAAACTATGTGTGCGTGTTAAAAGCACACGTGCGTAATAGACTACATCATGATCTCAAAAGCGGCGCAATAAAAGCCACTTAAAGAGCACTTGCCATGCTGGTGTTGAAAAATAATTTTATTTTCCAGTGATCAAGAACCCATTCTTCAAATGCATTCCTGGCGAGAAGTACATGGACGAGTGCGACTCATGCCGTTGTACCGACGGACATGACGGATGGTGCACAAACCAATACTGCGAGTTCCGCTCCCTCTACCTTTACGCGATGAAACTCAGCGATGGAGAGTTCTATTGAAAACTTACATTTCTAGTACTAGCTGTCAGTTTACTAAAAGTCGGCACTTCTAATGATAATCTACTTGAATGTAAGTTAATATTAATAAACATGAGTCTAGCTTAGTTTTCTTATCTTAACACTCATTAGATTGCAAACCTGTTTCACATTAACTCTATTCTATAGATGTAAAGAAAGCGCATTAACTACCTATTGGCACAAGTTCACACACCAAGAAATATGCTCTGTATTACATAACATAACATCACGCCTGCAATCCCCGTATGGTTAGGCAGAGGTGTACTCATTAATTTAGTACAGCCACATTTCGCCAGTTATGTTTTTAGTCCCATGTAATAGGGGGCGAGCCTATTGCCGTCAACCGGGCACAAATCCAGACTCCGAGGCTGCTACTGAGAAATTCTTGATGGAAAACCCAATAACACTTTGCCCGACCTGGGAGTCGAACCCATGACCTCATGCACAGCAGTCGCCCTTGCGACCACTAGACCAATATAAACAAAAAAACGGATAAATATAAGAATTACGGATTATGTCAAACTCACGCTAAAAGTTGGGTATCGTAATGGTTTGCCAATCCGTAACCCTATTCTTGCAACTACTTCATACGTTCTTACTCACAAATAAGTTACCAACCGTAAAATAACAAATACTCCATCGGTCCGCAAATACCTTCAATTTTGAAATCTTATCAACGTTTTACCGGAAATCCTTCCCAAATATATCGACTCTTCCTTTAGAGTTTACCGATATATTGGTGTTAAATTCACCATATTCTTCGTCAAAACATTTTAATTACGATTGACAACCCTACAGATCTTGCCGCCACACCTGAATACACGCACTACACTGAAACGTTGCTAATTGACACAAATATTTACTTCCATACAAATTATTCGGCTATTCATCAATACTTCCGATACGGCACAGGCTTATGCCGAAGGAATGAGGTACATATTCGTTTAAAAGGATTAGCAAGTCCAAGGTGGGTGGTCAAAAAAGGATTATAGGAAGTAATTACTGGCTACCGTGAGATAGTTCGCTGTAAGCCTCAACAATTTGGATAACACTTTTGAATGTTATTTTTGCAATGAAAGTGAAGTTCTTTGTTGATTGATCTTTAGAAAGTGTATTTAAAGAAGTATCATTGTTTTTTGCACAGATTATGAACTTAGTTTATTTTAATACAGTAGTTAAGTATCGTTTGTTGGATACTTGAGATAAGGTCAGAATTAGAATTATGAGAACTAAATAACTACGAAGAAATCGATACGTCGTATTTTATGGACAAATCCATAAAATAAACAATTTATTATTGTTTATTAATTAATTCTAGGATACTAACTAGCAGGACTAAATGTATGCAGATGCCAAACAGTGGTCCTTGGATCCGCAGCAAATTATCAGTCCCGTCACATCATAGAACTTTTTACTTACTTTATTCACGTTAGAAAATCTCTAAAAAATACTTACCTGAAATATCAATTACATACTAACAATGCAACAATTGTAAACTGTCGCACATGGCTACGAAATGACTGCTCGTCTCACATTACCTGTTTATGTACTGTGTATGACATTGTATGAGACCGGAAACTACAACAATATGCAACAGTTACGGCAATAAGGTTTCCTTTTCCATAGAGTAAGGATATAGTGTGAATAGATGCGACTGATTAGAAATGCGAGTGCAGTGCGCACTTTAATGTGCTACTTTTAATGTGACAAATCATCTCTTGCATATTTTTTGATGACTTTTTCAGTGTGTTTTATTTACCATAACAGTCAGATAATCGTTACTGTTGTTAATAATTACACTATGTGAATGATTACACACATGTTGACACAGATAAATCGAAATGCATATCAATGCAAATTATAACAACTATTGTTATAGTTAGGCTGGTATTATATATTTTAAAAACTTGTTGTCTTCATTGCTCATTTCTGGTAAAGAGTGAACCTTAATTAATCTGCTTAGTAGCCTTTTCCCAATTATGTTAAGTTCGGCTTTCAGTCTAAACGGATGAGGCTAAATACCAGTATTTTACATGGAGCTGACTTCCACAAGCCAGTAACTGGGTAATACGATACCCCTCGGTAAGACTGGTTGTCAGACTTTCGGGCTTCTGACGACCTGAAACCACAGTCGAAGATTCACGTAGGTATGACATCCGGGACCAACGGCTTAATGTGCTTTCCTAGGTATAGATGAATCTCGGTGTATAAAGACCCATCAAAGCCATCAACCAAACATCCATACATCAGTCAAAACATTTATTTATATTAGACCATTTACAGGCACTTTTGAATTGTCAAGGAGTTGGTCAGTTAGTCAGGAAGCTGAAGCTTGTTGCTCGTTCCAAAACGAATCACAGACGGACAAACCCCGGGAAACGTAGCTTAATCAGATGGAACGATCCGAGTGGCTGTTATTACTTAGCCACGAACTCCCAGTGAAAATTGAACCTTAATCTAACTAGTAATTACAGAAACTGTTGTCAGCTCAGCGAGCTTCTACCACGAGAGGTCACCATAAGCCTCTCTATAAAATCAATATCCACACATGTCGTACACAGGACTTCTCCCCAAGTATTAGGAACTCTTCACAGCACAAATTGCCGTCCTCATTGTACTCACACAAGGACCGCCCGCTGACACACATTGTGCGTACGCGCATAAAAACTGCTTGTAAACCCATCAGCCGTCATTAGTGTGGTTATAATGGTTATAATAATGTGTGTAGCAAAATAAATAAATATTAAATATTGAGGGGATAGAGTAAACGGGTTATTATTATATTTTTTGTGTAAATGTTACTTATGAGATTTTGAGTTTTAATAGAGTTGTAAAATTGTGGTAGGGTTGTTATAATTGTGTATTGAAGAAAAAATAGGCTCGGATCATTAAGTACATAATTCAGACGGACCACATGAACGTTTAAGGCCATCTTATGGCCAGCTTTCTAAAAGTATGGTTCGTTTACAAGTTAACAACACACACACACATCCTCGAACCTAATAATTATTGGAATGGTTTTCATAACTCTAAAATATTGGTCCTTAAACCTTAACTTCAAACCTCAAACTGTGTTTAAATTAATACGAGGTACTTACCTCAATAATCTTAGAATGTAAAATGAACAATGTAACCTCTCAAAATATCTACAATCTGATACAATATAGATATTACAATTGATTTCATTCAAATGTAATAAATGTGCTAATGTTCATGACAGCACGCTTCATGTGTTGGTAATACATTATTATGTCAATGTCGTTGATACACATATTTCGGTAAATCCTGCAACAAAAAGATATTACTTACACTTACTTGCAAAATTATTTGACCGCAATATAATATAGAATTCCTCATTTATTTAGCCTAGCTTTTTGAAAGCAAATCAAATATAAAATCTCAAACGAAGATCTCAAATGAGCTAAGAGTATGTTTTCAAGGAATCTTAAAAAATAAACGCCCCTCCCTCGTATATTTTAGATTAGACTTAGACTTATTTGGTTAGATATTACTACGTATGAAAGGGAATCCTATATTAATTGGTGACCCCCTATTCTAAGTTATTTGAATGCAAGATAGGTATCTCATTAATACATCCGGGAACCTACACACCATCTACTCGTTACCAATAACGAACGTAAGAGCAATTCCGAAACATCAAAATATTGTTACTTTGTCCTTATATTGCACGTGAGTGTACACCTAAATAACCCAGAAACCGCATTCACACGCACCGACAAACGTCCAAAAAAATGAGTATCGATGTCGCCCGCTGTGCTGCGACAAATTGCTAAAGGAATTGTTGGCTATCACCCACAACTCGCTGTAACAATATCCTCGTGTTGGTTTACTCGGCCGTATCATATTATGCGATTTTTTTTCAAGTTTATTGTGAAGAATGCTCAATTGCCAGTTGACATTATTATTAAGCTTCGAATTGTCATATACCAAAAAGCGTTAAGCGGAGTTTAATTTGCTGTAAATGGGCGGCGGAAACGCGTTGTTGTGAGATTTTTTACGACGTTGTAAAGGTGGCACATAGCCGCTAAGGAACAAATATGACCATCTCCTAACTAACTTGCTTTGAGGGTTTGGTCTACCATCTGACTGCAACATTCAAAGTATGATTAAAATGGTTCGATGGCAAACACTATTTGGCTTATTGCCAATTATTTCTTATCACGATCTGCTGCGGAAAACCTATAAAATACCTGTAAGTTTTAACAAAACTCAGTTTCCTGGGAATTGAAGCTGATATAGAATGTGAAATTCTATAAATTTCATGTAAAGTGGGCTATCGAGCGACAAGAGTGGCCTATGTATGTTGTTGGACCAATCAGTCCAAGCCGTCCGTAATGAGGTAGCATTTGGTAACCTTTGTTATCGTTGCAGTGGTGTATATACGTATAATCCGTATACACCACTGCAACGATGTATGTATTTTTCAAAGGAGGTTACGTCTATCCATGATGTAGGTACTACAAAAAAAAAACTGTCAATCGCTGTACGTAATTAATATAAACACTCAATATATGTCAATGAAGCACGAGCTATAATGATTTTACGTAGATCATAATTAAGCAGGTCGTTCGGAACAATTACTCTATTTAAAATAGTATGTGTAGGGAACTAACTGGATATTGCTAACAGCCAATCTCGACTATGATCTGTGATCAAAAACAATCATCGTGATCGAGTTTTATTGTGCAACGGCTTCAAATTTATTTTCATTGCAGATCGCGATCGAGATTAACAGTATAATTAGTGCCAATAAAATCACAACACTACCGACGACGCGGATCCGGATCATTGAGCGATTCACTTCCATCTAGCAGAATAGATACAGCCTAATACATGACATTTATAAACACTATGACGTCAGTAACCCACTTTTTATCCTCTCAATATCAACGATGTTTCATAATGTACGTAACATCACCGTCGGGACTGATCTTCTAATTTTCCATAAACACAGCACGTGGACTTGCACATAATTAGCTACAAATGAACAGGTCAAGTTTCTAGCACAAACAGAAATACACAAACAAGATCGTAATCAGAAAACGCTTGAACGTCCCCAAAATAATCCAAAGTAATGTTTTCTAACGCAGTCCAGGGTTTGAAAGCCATCTAATTTAGAACTGATGTAGTCATTAAAATCTTTGTAAATACAACAAAAATAATTCAAGCAAAATTGATGTGCGTGCAGCTCCAGTGTAGAAACGATACTGAAATTACTGAATTCTGAAACATGCGGGAGTTGGCGGATGACGGCAGGAATGGTTGGTTACACCGATTGGCTAACGCTTGTTAAGAAATCAGTTTGCGATTTACTACATTTGCATAGTGATTGTAAAATTATGCTAATCGATTAACGCCACTTATACAATTATTAAGTTAACCCATACAAATATTTCGACTTATTTTTAGTAATTCCAGATAAAAATGTTCAATTGTAATCCGCTAAGACCTACCCACTTTCAAAACTCCTATGTTATAGCTCAAAAATATAGATCTAATTAGACTCATGTACTGGTTACTGGTTAGGAGAGGCCTATTACTAGCAGTGTCTCTCGACTGAGATAATGGCATACAAAGATATACTTAACGCCAGTTTCCTTGCAAATAAGATAAACTAACGTTGTATGCAAAATTTTGCTCGTTTGCATTACAAGACGGAGAAGCTTACAAACGGACTCCATCAATTCATTATAATTTATGAGCTATTGAATTAAAATATGAAGTATTTAGTTAGTATAATATATTATGGGTTCCGACATTTGCTTTCATACAATTCTGATATATGTACATCTTACAAGTCAAGTTAGATCGTAAGGTTCATATAGAATGCAGCAGAATACCTACTACTTACTAGAATAACTTAACTGGTGATTAGTTTCGATGTCAAGTAAGAACCGGCAGCGAGTCTTTAAAGTATTTGAATTTAAGCTCGCACTCTAATAAGAGTAAGTTGAAAGCTGATGTGTTCCGTGCCTGTTTAACCGGCTGCGGTAGGGCACAAAAGAAAGGTAAAGTTTAATGGTTGTATGTCTCTATGTTACCTGTTAAACGCTAAAGCGCACGAATTTCAACAAATAACGTATTGTTGGACTTTCATTGACGTCACGAGTAAGCGACTGGTATATCTAGCCAAGTGACAGTCGGACATACACACGAAGAGTTCCGTACTACCTTACAATATTAAACAAAACATACAAATAATACGTATCCCTTATGGTAAACATATTTATTTTTATGGTCCTGAGACAGACGAACGAACAAACAGACAGCGCGGACTTTCAGTCGCGTTTGGCACTCTTTGGGTACAGATCCTTAAAAAACAATAACAATAACAATTTACGTCAGTCTTTAGCCATCATTACTAATGGTAAGTTTTAGGAAGTAATAAAAAAAACTATCCGACAAAATTAAATATTTGTAGTCGTCGTTTGGCAGTCCAATGTTTTGTGTTTTTTGTACGCAGCTAAGACTGGCTGATATTAAACTTCCACTAAACCGTAGATTAAACATCACTAACCTAAAACAGTTCCACTGAAATAATATACACAGACATACAAACCCTCACTCACACATGTTAACGGCACGCAACACACGTGGGGATTGCCCACGCGCATGTTACCAAACACAGCTGCGGACAGGCCAGATAACCTAGATCCCCTGCCTCCTTCGCTCAGTTGTATATTTGAACGAATGCAGGGAACACGTTAAACGTGCCAGAGGTCTTGTACTATTGGTAGTAGTGTTGGCTTCAGCATCACAGTAGTAAGACGCGTACGCACCTTATTTAGTGGTCGCGAGAGAACTTTCAGAGGCTCGTGGTGCAGTAGAGAAGTCGAGAGAAAAATTAAATTATAAATTCGTAATGCATTATATTATGTCTCCTAATATCCAGTTTATTTCGTTGTCACCTTATCTTTAAAAACTGCATCATATAAATATTAATTAACGATAATGCGATAGTAAATTATAATTATTCTAATACTTGTTATCTGACACCAAATGAACAAACTAATTGAAGTACCACCATAATGGTCTAAAATTGGGCAAATATTTGCCATTTTCAATTTAAAAATTAATCATCACAGAATTGTCGTCGGATTCGTCGAAATTCGTCGAATTCGTCGAGTCAGATCCAATTAACCAAGTTATACAGAAGTATTATAACTTCTGTGAGACTGTGTCTGTGTTAAATAATCCGATTTTGAAGTAGGTGCTAAAACCAACGGTGAAATAATATGTAAAAAATGATGTAACTATAATCTTACTACTATTATAAATGCGAAAGTTAGGATAAATGAATGTTTGTAACTCAATCACGCCAGGGTGGCTGAAAGGATCTACCTAGTTTACATTTGGCACATAGATTGATAATAGTCTGCGACAGGAAACAGGCCATTTAACTCAGAAAAATTTACGGTTCCCGTGGGACAATATATCAACTTGAACAGAGACAAAGTCGCGGGTTTAGAAGTAGTTTTAAAAACGTCCGCTACTGAAGAATTAGGTAAGTAAATTCTACCTCAGTCTCCTCCATCATGCAACAATTAGATACCTTCACTTACTCAGGGCCTTAGGATTAATGTTTTTTTCATGGTTGTCTTAAGTTACCTGCAGAAATGTAAAAGTTGTAACTTTACAAAAACTTTAAGGTTAAGAAACTCTTAAATATTTTACTTTTCAATAGAGTTCACTAATTGCGGTATTACGATTCCTAGCATAGCTGCTTCTTTCAATTATTGGACATATTTATAATTTCTCACACTACTTGCCTATTGCCTATTGCCGCGTCAGAGGCGCGATTCAGATCATCAAAGGTGCAAGTGAAAGGACAATTGGGACACTCCAGCATATTAATATGGGACAATGTCTGATCAGAAGCTTCGCAATCGCAATGTGTGCCAGATGGCAATGAGTGCCAGAATAAATCGCTTAATAGCTGAATATTATGAAATAGACATACGGGTGTCAAAAAAATGTTCTTATATTTACGCCTTTTTTTGAAGTCGGATAATAACGGCTAACATATTCAAACAACCCTGTATTTCTATTATATTGAAATGTTCATTGAGGCCACAACACCAGGTTCACCGCTGAACAAAGTCTGTCATCTCGACTATCAGTATCCAAGCCTCGGCACTCTTTATGTCTTACCGAACGGAAAAAACTCAAGTTTGGGACATACAGACAAAGGTTTTTAACTTTTAATAATACCTAAGAAATGTAAAACCCATAATCGACTCTAAATCTAAATAATAATTGTAACGTCCCAACTCCCACTGCTCCTGTACGTCACCACGAGCCTGTTTAGACTCTCCAACCAAATAAGACGGTCCTCCGCGCATTCTGCAACATTCTATTAATATGTTACTCCACCTGTCTCAACACACTACAATCAATCTTATCATGACTACATAAAAGCTATTTCAGCTTACACGACACGTCCAAACCTTCTTTTTACCTGCCGTGTTATTATAAATTGTATCTCATGGGCATAAGTGCGTTTTCCACCAACAGTTTTTGTGCAAGCTACTCGTAGGACATGACACACACTGTGTCGTTGGCGCTGTCTGTGTCGTCATCGCGGAAGCCGCCTTAAATATTGTGAATACAGCGGCCCCCTGCTTCCACCGCTGCAATATTTATATTGCACTTTAAACTTTCGGCGGTTGAAATGAAATTTGTTCAACGGTGCTGTGTAAATTCAGAAATAACTCGTCTGAAATTGCTCATATCAATTTCTACCTTATAAATTCTGCTTTAAAGTTTAAATTACACTACATACGTTTGTAGAACTTAAGCCATATTTAGAATCGACACGCTCCGGGTTTCGCCTGAAATGGTGTCGCGCTGCAGCGGTTCTATCTCTTTCTAACTAATAGGTAGTTACATCTGGAATTATGTCTGTCTTTGTCTAGCTAAATTGGTTGGTGGGCATGTGTTGGTTTTAGTCAATAGAATATTTTGAGAGTGCGTACCGCGGATAAGTTTGTGTTTACGTTTTGGAGTTGTTCATTAAACGGGAACTATTAATACACGTGTAGGTAATAGCAACACTAGCCGGTTTCATGAAGACTTTATGAATGTTCTTGAGATCGTGTTACGTGTGATTTTGTGGCCATGGCTCATTAGACACTAGCCACATAAAGATGGCGAGTAAACACAATTGAAAAGCGATCTATTGTAGAATAGTTGCTGTATCTTAATAGGGTCCATAAGTGTACTTAAGCGTTAAGCCCTTTGTAATATGTTTTATACACATTGTGGTATTCAAATAAATGAATATGAATAATATGACAGTTACAGACTCACTTAATAGAGATTTTGCATGACGGGTGGCTAATACCTAATAAGCCACGAAGTGGTCATTATTATCTCTTCCTCAGTCAAGCAACAAGGAAAGACAAAAAAATATCAGCCAGATATCTGCCTATTGCAGACAGTCAGCTGTCTATTCCTGTTGCTAATGCAAAAGGAAATCAGTCACAAGTCGCCCTTTCAGAAACAATTTGTCAATATACCTACCTATCCACAAAATACCATCGAAGTCTGAATGAGTTCCGTAATGCATACCTAACACTTACACGATTGCTTTTATTTCGTAGACTACAATACACAAACCGGATCCGCATTAATGCTTGCACTTTAACTCGTGAACCAGCTCACTTGCTATAGAACGATAAGTGCTCTACAGCGTTTTAAGATTGATTGTCACAATGTACTTTTATAGCTTGAGTAGAAATAAAACAAAGGGTATGCCTTTAACACAGCTCAATTCGGGAGACATTTTAACCTCCGCTAAAAGGCTAAAAGGTTATCGAAAGAATGGGTACTCAACATACTCTTACTCGGGAAACTCAATTTCAATACAGCATAATCGAATATCATTATAATTGCTTGTAAACGTCAAAGACTGCAAAAGTCGTTTATAAGAATAAGAAGAAATGTCCATTCTTAAACATTATCCTTCCTATGAATTCGGAACTCGGTATTGAATGTGGATAGTAAGGGATATTTCCGTAACCACAACTGTTGGCATACGGAGGGCAGTATTAAATTAGTAATTATTAGGTAGTTAGGCAAGTGACTTTGTTGTTATTAGTCATCAGGAGGACACTACTGTCCATCTCTTTGCCAGTATCCCTTGGCGAGTAGGTATCGTAAAAGTTACCAATCGATACATAGGTACAAGAAGACGTTCTTTGGCAGATATCACACCAGACTCTTCTGGCTGGTTATGAAGAGTCTCGAGCAGCACAGATCGGCAAGCATATTAAGATAACAATAATAGAAGAAAAATGCACGAAATCTAATCTGTCGCGTATATTTGGTGCATGCAATCTATGCAATAATAAATAATACAAAGTATATACCTAATTAAATATACTTGAACCCTTCACCAGTTGTTGTTCTACCGATCACAAAAGTGTCACCACTCTATAAACAATTAATAACTGCTAATAACTCATTATGACTCTAATTGCCACTGGCTAAAGATCACAGTTGCTTTTACTGTGCATTTTTGCCAGAGTATTTTGAAACCTTAGAGCAGCGCTGCTTTCTAAGTCAAACATCAACTGTAAGCCAAATACAGAACATTTAAAATTAGTTCCTAATCTCACCGTAGGTCAAGCTATGCTGGGCACGATGATTGCAAAGATATGATAAACAGATGAGCAGGTGTTGCGATTTTGGCAGCCTAAGTGCGATTTGTCGCTAGACTTTGTAGTTATATTTACCCAGCAACAACATGAATGTGATAAAAGAGCCAAGTTCGGTAGCTACAACATTCGGTTTACACGGTGTCACCAATAAAAGATTTGAGATCTTTAATTTATACAATTAATTAAAAAAAAAAAAACTATGTAGTAAATTACGTTGATCATTAGGTATGTATCTTGCGGTATATGCTAGATATTAAATATCTAATAATAAGTTAGTTAGTAAAATCATGTGAAAAGATATAGTAGGTAACTAATTTCTAATGGGAGAAGTAAATTTTTTTAGTTATATCTAACACTTGCCAAGTTACTAATCCGATATTTAAAAAGGAACAAATTGTTTTTTAAATGAATTGGAGACCGTTATACATTAATACATACAACTATGATTGAAGAAACTGCTGTGGAACTTGGCACCCATTATATCGGGACTCTTATATTGGTGACACCGACTAAACCGAAAGTTGCTGCTAACAAACTTGGCTCTTTTTAATGCTCTCACGTTAATGTTTTATTGACTTATCATTTACTTTTAGAAAGCAACATTATTATTCTTAGAGAGAGAATTCTTATTTAAACACTGAAATGAAATATCTTACACAGGTATACTTACATTACTTTAAGAACTTAGATAATAAGGTAATTATAACAAAGGTTTATAATTTTTTTGCTTTTAGTTTTTTCGTAGGTTTATTTTTTTGTTAAAAAGTTTTCTGCGTGATATTAGACGTTCAGTTCAAATAGACATGTCTACGATTTGGGTTTCCTAGGAAAGCGGTGGCGGAGGGCGCTATAACATATACGACAACCACAATGACTTTAGATCTTTTCAACCGACTTCAAAAAGGAGGAGGTTCTCAATTCGACGAGTATGTTTTTTTTTTTTTTTTTTTTTTTGTATATTTGTTCTACGATTACTCCGCCAATTATGAATCGATTTGGATGATTCTTTTTTTGTTTGAAAGAGTATAGTTGGGAATAGGTCCCATAGGAATATTATCATGATCTGATGATGAACTTTGGAGATATGGAACGGAACTCCTTATAAAAACACAGCAGAACCGCCGTAACAAGAAAAATTGCTTTGTTTATACGTGTAGTTGATGACTGACTGAAGGAAGTGGGGAAGGGGTACGTCAACCCCCCAACCTACCACTTTCCAAAATTAAATATATCGTGTGAGGTATTGTTTGAAAGGGCTTTATGTAAGTATTTCAAACATTAACACACAAGCACTAAAAAGTGAAAAATAAAAAGCTTTTTTACAAAAAAAGATGACCGCCTTCAAAAACTACAAAATAAAAAATAACTTTAGCTTGGAAGTCGGTGGCAATACCTACATAACAAGAAACAAAACCAAAGCCGCCGAATTCCAAGCTAAAGTTATTTTTTATTTTGTAGTTTTTTTATGCGGTCATCTTTTTTTTTAAAACTATCGAATTATTACCTACTAGTTAGGAAAATTATATTCTTTGTAGCAGCGCCACAACCTTTAAATGTTTGCCAACTTTGAGGCAAGTATGGCATAAAAGATGATGACATATAGATGCGCGACTGCTGTGCATGAGGTCTTGGGTTCGATTCCCAGGCCGGGCAAAGTGTTATTGGGTTTTTCCATCAGGAATTTCTCAGTAGCAGCCTCGGAGTCTGGATTTGTGCCCGGTTGATGGCAATAGGCTCGCCCCCTATTACATGGGACTAAAAAACATAACTGGCGAAATGTGGGAGTACTAATGGGTACACCTCTGCCTAACCCTTCGGGGATTACAGGCGTGATGTTATGTTATGTTATGTTTATATAGATGCATAATTATTACTAGTTATGGATTAAAACGAAGAAAGCTAGCTCTAATTGGCCACGATCGTGCAGCCGCATCTTAGAATACTTATCAAAAGTTAACAATGTGACGCGCCGACGCCGACGTTCCGCGTCCCACGTTCATGACGTTCCGCGTCGAGACACTTGGTCAGTGAAGTATTTAATTGCTTGTATAGCTCACACCCACTTGTAAATATCTCATATTATTCCTAGCTTATTGATAGAATTGTTCAATAGTTGTAAAATATTAATAATGCAAATAAGGAGAATTTTGCTAGACAATATGCTTGAATTAATTTGACGGTTTAAATATGGAAAAGCAGCGTTAAGTATAGGCTAGAAAATCCATATTTCCTGGCGGGTTTTTACAGATTAATAACGTGCAGTATTGTAATAGGCTTAATAAATTGAGTATTAACATGTTGTCGAGGAAGTAAATGTAAACTTTTCAAAAAATTGACAATTACTTTGTAGTTGTCAATTACGAAGAAATTTTTACAAGAGTGAGAGGAGGAGGAGTTTTGCTTCGATCTTGTAAATCCGTTAACTGTGAGTCAGCGGGAGATACACGTCACTATGTGTGTATGACTAATTATCTGAATAGTTTAGAAGAAAATCTGGCATACTTCGCTCCAAGTCTACATGTCAGTCGTTTAGTTGTGACCGACATTATTGTCGCTCTCATTTATATTTAACAACTTTGTGCCTAATACTATTTTCACCTAGTTTTTATTACGTGGGTGCTTGTGAAGGATTATTTCCAGTTTCGTGTACCTCGCTGTTCTTCGTATCTCTATTTATGGTTTATTGACGAGGAAAATAGACTTTCGAAGATGTTATGTGATAGAGATATCCCTTCGAGGATAAAATTCGAGATATTAATCTTATTTAGCATCAGTTTCAGAAATTTATGAAGAAATGTTTCCAGCTCAGTGTGTCAGTGAAGCACCGCCCACTCGGCAGCGTGGGAAAATGTGAATCGTACCACATTATATATAGCGGCGCTGTACTACATGATATTCAATACGAGTTTGCAGGAACGAAGATTCATTCTAAAACTACCAGCCATTTACAGTTGGGCATTTATATGTAGGTACCTCAAGGGATTCTTAATATAATTGCCTATGTTTCTATGTCCTTAGAACATTCATTTTGGAAGTCTAGTCGAACTATCAAGTTCATATTTTGTAGAGAATAATTAATTTAATAATACCTAATAAGTACCTTAATTAATTCACATTTCAATCCAAATGACTAAAGCAAAACTTGATAAAGTTACACAAAATACTGAATGAAATAATTAAGGAAGTCTCCAACAAATCCACACGCAACGAGCTTACCTTCAGACTTTATCACTATTTATTCTCAGCTCCTGTCGTCCACCGAGGTTTGAAATAGCTGTTAAGACCAATCTAACCAGACTAAACAAAGTCTATTGTCATCTTATCTCTGCTATTAATTGTTGACCTCAGACATAATGCACTCATGAGGAGGTAACCGGCTACAGCATCAATCCTTGGTGAAGACCATGTTTAGCTATCAACATTAAACGAATATATTGTGTCCGTGCTACTAACCGCTCAGGAGTACCCTCGTAAGGTTATTTCTAAATTATTGCTGCAATTATAGTAATAATCGTAATTCAGTTACCGTAACAGATCGTATTTCAACATTATCATCAAAACAAGCATTCCAAAGCCAAAGCAAAGTTTCTAAGAAAATAGTTCAATAAGTATTGAACACATACTGACAAGTTGAATAACAGATTTTAATACAAATAAAAAGAAAAACTTAACCCATTATGTGGTCGGTTAATTAAAGAATTAAAAGTCATAGCACTCTATGGTAGCAACATTAAACATTAGCTGGGTAGTTATTTGCTCCATTTGTACCGACCTGTGGGAACGTCACTGGCTGCCAAATTATTTGTCGCACCCAATTCAATCGTTCCTTTTATTCGTATTCATCAAGTGAGAAATAATTGGCAATAAAAGTAATGAAGGAATTTATTCTCATTAGCAATCATTATAGTTTTTGTGAGAATAGTAATGTGGTAACTTGATTGATTGTACGATTATTTTCTTAATGAATTAGATAAAGGAATTAATGACAGGTCTTTGTTTTAAGAGACGGTTAGTTGGATATCTATCAATTGATTTCAGTAACACTCGTGGGCTGCTAAGTACCTAAGTTGTAGTTATGCGCTTATAAGATACTGATAACAATAATTGCGTTAGACAGTGGACTAACAGGCAAATGTGTTGCGTGATCAACCTGCGGACAACACTGTGCATATTATAAAAACACATTCAGAAACGCGAAGCTATTCAATATTCATTAATATCTTCATTATGATAAACAGTTTATAAGGGAAAATGTCATCACAACTAAATTAACCTAATAAACTAAAACTGTTTACCGCACCTACCCCAATAAACTTGATAAATCCGATCCGTCGTCAGTTCAATAAGTATGTTCGATAAATCTGTCACATGTAAATCTACATTAGTGTAGTCCCAAAGGAAATATTGCCAATTAATTGAGCAAACGAGGCGCGAACGACCGCTTATTATACGGGGATAGAATCAACATAATAAAGGACAAATTAAGTACACAGCCCCCGTCCGACGATCATCGCGCAGGGGATTAATGACGTGTGCGCACTTTACACGCCGGGACACGGAAAGTGGACAGTCACAGTTATAGTGTACAATTCATTTTAGAAAGAAAGTTTCTGGTCAGACTTTTTAAAACACTTTGTACTAAAGAAAAATCATTTTTTTTTAGTGAAAAAGTTCATAATTTAAAGTGTGTGTGAAAACATGATTTAATTTAACATTCTTCAGTTATTAAGTATAACTAAAGAATGTGATATTTAATAATTACGTTATTTGTATTAAAGATTTGCCCCATACCTCGTAGGATATCGTAGGTGCGTTTACAAGCATTTTCTTAACATGACATTTTCACTCCAAAACGGTCGCTTAAATAATAGGCCAAATAAATTGAACGCTACATTTCAGTCAGTGACACAATCATTGATTGGCTACAAATCAAGCTATTCCACTACAGTATTGTATCCCTATACTCTGTCCCGCAGTGTACTGGGCAGCAAATCGTCAATTAGTGCTATGATTGCAGCGCGCCACGCGACCAGCGATGTGCACTTTGTGACGCCCCTTGTGGGATACATCTGATATCATAGACCAAGCCAACTCAGACATGCAACACTGTATGCAGTTGAGGCATAATTATTTGCCTCGACTCCTTTCTAGACGATTGTGAAGTAGGACTAAAGTAATAGCAATAAAATTATATTAAATGATTGTTAACAAAATTACTGTTATTTAACTTCTATGGTCTAAGTTATGTAAAGTTTACTAGGTAAAAAAAAACAGTAACGACACAAAATAGATAGGTACAGGAGTTCGACTCTTTCCAACAAGTGAAAACGCAAGCCATCTAGCATTGCTTTGGAGGCAAGTTGCATTCCTAATTAAAACTTGTTTTTAACAGTTGCAGCACGTAAGTGCTGCAACTGTTAAAAACAAGTTTTGATTGTTGTTGAGATTGTTGTAAAACAATCAGACTTTATTAATGAGCATCAATTAGGCGTTACAGACATCACCCATTTAAAAGGTGTCGTGTCTGCCAAAATAATAAGAAGATTAATAATCTGTGACAGCGCAGAGCGTGTGACTCGACTTATGATTTAATACGCTCACTTATTTGATCTGTCCTCTCTGTAGAAATCAGATTTTATTAATTTTGCTACAGCGCATACAATTTTCATCACTAAAAGGTACGACAGGATGAATGAAAATATGCAAAGAGACTCAGCATTTGAGAAATACAGTGTTTTATTGAGAAACATAATAATTTACTTGTATTGAAAGTCTTTTTCGTTTCATGCGTTTTGTCAACTGAAAACGATAAAAATCTTGCACTTTTAATTGGTATGAAAAAATTACTAATACTGATTATTTAAAGAAGAACCGAGGACCACGGAAAAGCAATCGGTTTTGGTCCTTTCGGATCAGATCTCAGTTTTGTGTAATGTTGTGGAAATCGTTCTTTTATTAGAATTTATGCTGCATTAAACACATTTTCTAAATTCTTGGCTATTCTCTAATTTATGTAGTTTCCTTTTATTCTACTTATTATATTCATGGTCATTATCGTGGCATCAACATCAGTCTCACGTCATTGTGTTACACCGCGATGACGATAACAAACAATATGCACTCGACGACTCGCAACTATCGAATAACACGCGTACAGATAAAACTAATAACTTTCAATAGCCGGGATGCATCCGAGATATACTAAAAACAGTAATGACTTATCTACCACAACGGATAATTTGAAAGTCGACTTTACGGAGCTTTAAATTGAACTGGTAATTCATTGTAAGAGGATTCAGTATTATTGATAAGTGTTTTGCAATCCCAGTGAAAAAGATCGTCGGATGGGGTGCGCCGACCACTCGACCGGCAAATATCGTAGATTAAACTTTTTTACGAATCAATTTGTACGCCAATTAGGGGGATGACGCGACCATTTTCATTTAAACAATTACGTGGATCAGCGATGCGAGCTTTAACTGCTTTAATGCTACTGTGACTAACAGTATTTTCAATTCAATCGCGTATGTTTTTAAAGATTTGTAAAATTTTATGTGCTTTACGATCCAAAAGGGATTTCATTGCTTGATATGTTTTACTACCAGCAGGTTCAGTTTGATCACCGAAACTATTTTCTGACAGTGTTGCAACAGCTGTTTTACTTGCATAATAGCGACTGCTGCAGATGCTGGTTGCTTATTAATAAAGGCTTCTTAGGTACACGTACCTAACTACCACAACTACTACGTGTAGTAGTTGGAAAATTTGGTAACATTAATATTGTGATCAACTTGGGAAACATCACATTTTATTCTGTTTTGGTATTTTTAATTAATTACTTTATGCACATGTACAAAGAAAAAACACACTGAAAAACACACATGAAACAAACACGTGAAAATACACTGTACAAAGACGGACCTAATGCCTTGTGCAATTTTCTACCGGTCTACCTTAGGGCGATGCTAAGATAAAACAATGAGACATATCATTTGATGTGAATGATAATTAAGTAATATCCAGCAAAAAAATAAATAAAATAAACAAAACACTTGTTTCTAGTAGTGTAGCCGCGAACAACAGATGTTCTTCGCGTTGGTTTGTGCCTATAGATACAAAGTGCGCAGACGATGTGCGACCGGCTCCGTTACTCGTGTGCGGCCACGAGATTAGCGAAAGTATAATAGAAGTGCAATGATGTATCAACTGGACCTGAACAGCGTTTAATATATGGATTTATGTTGTTATTTAGTATTAGTTACACATTAGGAAGCATTTGAAGGCTAAATTAGAAGTATTTTGGCCTTCTGGTCCAAAATCAAATGGCTGATAGTTTTGAGTTTTGGTCATAAACAAACGTAATTTACTGGTTCTACACCTAGCGATCCAGACTTCAATCGCCGTCTCGGTGGCTCCACAATGCGTACGGATCGGCAGTGAACTTGCGCTCCTATTTATAATCCTCCCTACTGCGCCTGAAATAAATACATTACGACGTCGATACTGATCGAGCAGCGGACCTGAACGTTCTAATACTTGTGTTTCACTATGAGAGTACATTGTTGCAGCCGTAATTCATAAACGACTTGTGTACCAAACAGGATTTACTGCGAAGTAAAACCACTATTATAAATAATGACGTCATAATGACATAATGTCAGCACCAATTAGTAGATGGGTTACCATGTTTATTTAAATACTACAACATGTGAAAGCTTGTTGAGTAGGTAATAAAAGATTGTTATTAAGTACTAAACAATAAAATGATGAGCAACTAGATTCAATTCCCTTTTTTTATTTGATGTTCAAAAGTGCCTTGTAATGGCCTAAGTGAAATAAGTGATTTGATTTTGACTGCTGCGTATTTCTTGATTTTTTTTAGTTACATCATGTACGTATGCAAACAAAAATTAATTAAAATTATTGTTGGATAAAAGAAATTCTGTGTAGATTATGTTATAGGCCATCTAACTAAGTATGAAGTAGGTGGGCGGCTCCAACATACTCGCCTTTTACGGCTAACACGATTATTACATCGAGAGTACGCTATGATTCACATTCACCGATGTAGCTCTGTAGTATAACGAGTGAGCTGTGCCAATAAAGCCGGCAAACAAATGAGCTGGTGTCAAAACAAAGTTTTTGTATCTATATGATCTGTGTTTACAATATTTTCAGCATGGCTTTCATTGACGAAGATTACAAAATATTATGAATTGTATATTATGTATAATTTATCATTAAGTCTGAGCACTTCAAATGTCCTCATACTGACGGAATGCATAAGTTCGAACAAAGGGACATTAAGGCTGATTATGTAAACGCTTTCGTTATTCTGTATTTTTTTCATAGATTGCTAGTTCTGTAAACTTGCAATCACAAACACTTCCTTCAGATAAGATTACTGAAAAGCGACAAAAGTGTTAAGTATAGGTATATTGATGTATGATTGGATGAGTAATTGACTTCTTAATGCTTACAAGAACATATTATGCCTCGCTGTTGTAGTGGTCGCAAAACGCGGCTGTTGAGCATGAGGTCATGGGTTCGATTCCCAGGTCGAACAAAGTGTTATTGGGTTTTTCCATCAGGAATTTATCAGTAGCAGCCTCGGAGTCTGGATTTGTGCCCGGTGGATAGCAATAGGCTCGCCCCTATTACATGGGACTTAAAACATACTGGCGAAATGTGAGTGTTCTGATGGGTACACCTCTGCCTAACCATTCGGGGATTACAGGCGTGATGTTATGATGATTATGTTACGTTAACAAATTATTCCAGTAACCAATTCTCTGATCAGTAGAACGGCAAAGATTAAAAACTTTTAAGAGCGATCGTTGACGTCTACGGGCTATAACTTCTGGCCTACTTCCAACGTACGGTTTACTCAACCATACGAGCAAGGCGATAGAAAGAGGTAGATGGCATTACTGAATGTCAAACAATGCACTTCTAAAAATATTTGGCTTCTATTTGTAGTCGCGCCTAATAAGTGCGCGCTTGATCTTTTGTAGAAAGTCGCAAATAGAAAAGTGCTGTACCTACATGCATGGTGATAGTACGATGCGATACAAATTGTTTAAAGATTTCAGGACTATCGTTCACTTCGGTATAACAAGTGGAAGTCACGAAAACTTTTACAACAGCAACAACAGATTATTAAATCGTCATTAAATGTTACCGCTGGGGGATCTAGAATCACGTACTGAATCCAGATAAGTCTTTGTACGTTGTCCCTTCCGCCCCGCTTACATCTGATAATAGGCCTTCCATTACGTTTGAAGACAGGTTTCATAAAACAGATTTCCTTAAATATAAGATTAGAAACATCCCGTCTACTCGGTGATGTAAGGAAACTGCGGTTTGAGGAAAAAGGAAAAGCAGCAGTGCCAAACAGGTCGTGTCCGTGATTTGGTGGTGCATATGTATGATGATGAGGTAACATAACGGCATACACATGTGAACTGGGCTATCCGATTCAAACAACAATCGTTCAAGTTAGTATGCACGTAGATTAAATAGTCTGTGTTTAAAAATAAAGAACAACATAACAGGCTCAATATAGGCTTCGATTTAGGTTTGCTAAAGTTCTGCGAAACAGTTATCTTCCAGATCATAACTTGCGATTTAACAAGTTATTTTAAACGCCGCCGGGCGCCGCACTTAAATTGGTTTGCGTCCCGTTTCAAACTCGCTCGGAGATAGAGAGCATATTCTAACACCCAAGCATCGGCGCAATGATTACACGCCTCACACCTGTTACCACAAATAGACGCGGCCAATGCACCCGATGCACTTGCATCATACCTTTAACTCTGCACACTTACCACTACTACATTATCTCTCTGTATAACATGCATTGCTGGTTTAATATGCAAAGTAAGGACAAGTACTGCAATAAAGTCATCAATGGTAACAAAAGTTAGCGATATTAACAGATGTTTAGAAGCAATCAGTGATGAAACAGTAGCGGTATTGGTATGCAATTGTGAGAATCAATGAATGGTGATAGTGACAGTTCGCTACCGTGATCCAAATATATTCTGTTTGTTGTCGTAGTATAATTAAACTTGACTAATGAACTCTCAGTCAGTGTTACAACGATGGCATGGCGATCTCTATGCTGAACTATATACATCTCTAGAGTTACCGATACAATGATAGCAACTACTTCTGTTAATGATTTGAGCTTCTAGGTTCGATATCCAAGTAGCAAAATATTGTAATATAACTAAGTCTTATAAGATGTATTTGATGTCGACTATTATACTTGGTTGCTTGTAAAGCGTCCCGTGTAAAACAGATGACAGTTGCTCCACGAAGAACAGTTTGTTAAAGTAAGAAACTTGCCATGTTGCAATTAATAGACGCACACGTCATTCGTCTAGTTTTTCTTAACTAAAATATAGATACTAAAGTTATGTACAATATAAACAACAAAAAAATCATAGTAGAAGATTTACTGACGTCGTTGTTTAACAGTATTGTTTTGAACTAATTCCGTCAACGCTTGCGAAACCATTGGAAGGTCATCATCATACAACGGAATTTGGAAGACTTCTCTCGAGAAAGTAACAGATCGTTATAAAAATCGAATGGTTCCCCGTCTGTACCATCTGTTTTAATACTAACAACATCGAGGTCCTAAAACCACTGTGAAATTATTATTTACTTACTGTGAAATTATTATTAGTAAATAGAAACTTGCCTATCAAGATTCTGTAGGCACGGATGTAATTGAATCAATTTGTATAGAGGTACCACTTGACCCAACTACCTCCCTAAAGCAGGAAGGTCGTGAGCGCAATCGACCAATCACAGCGCAGTCACATTTTGTTTGGCTACGACGTAGCGCCTCTACAACCTTCGTAGCAGGTTGTAGAGGCGCTACGAAAATGTTACATTTATTTTCATAATTTTGTATACATTTGTTCATATTTCAACATTATCATTTTCTTATAACAAAACGGGAACTAATGGCGGCACCGTTTCAGGGCCAGGCTACATTAATTTCTTGCTGCTGCATTTCTTTGTAATAAGTTAAAAAGTGTAAATATTATTTACTCATTTTATTTACGCCTATTTGTACAAAAATGTATTTTATCCCATGGTATTTAAAGCTACAATTACGCATCTTAATAGTGCCCCTTTATTTATTTTCTTCACTTCACTTCATTGTTAAGGGGTATTTATACATGATATTATTATCCGCCTCAAAGGACCAAAGAAAATTACATTTTAAACGCTTGTGAAAGGTGTTTTACTTAATCCTTCTAGTTTTATTTTACCAGTCAATTATTGAAAAGAAGGGTATTCTAACTATGAAGAAGCAAGTAATAAAATTGTTTAATCAATTAATTCTTATTCTTATGAAACATAACACCGTCTACCAACCAAACACATTATAACAATACCTACACAATCAACTGACAAGTCGGTATTCATCAGCTTTAAAGCCACTTAAAGCTCTCGATCCATCACACAAGCCGTCCTATTCACACCTGTACTATTAATCACAGAGTCGCCGATCAAGTGATCAATTAACGCAGACATGCCTATCCACCTTGTTTCGGTAAACCAATTACGAAGAGTATCCGAACTATTCATGAGGCAAACGTATTCAGTGTAATTCCTCAGTTGAGTCATGAGTTAATTGAAATAGATTATTCTTGTACACAGGATTGTTGCCATAGTTTTAGAGAAACAAATAATGGAATATGCTTTTTACAAGATCTTGTGCTTCTCTTATGTTATCAGTGAAAACTTTTAATTGGCCTTCTTTCACTAACTGTAAACTATCTGTATCCTAGCTGTAAGTTTTCTTACTTACTCAATTCCCACGTAATGAGACGTTCGATGCGTTGCATGACAATGAGCTGGTTTGTTTATGAAGCCGGAAACTGGCCATAGAAACTTATTTAAATCTTGCAAGTTAAAGACCCACTTCCCGGTGATCGGTTGACCTGAAATGTTTAATTATATATGCATATTAATAATTATGCATTTTTCGTGACAATAAAAAAAAGCTTGTTTAAAAAACATGACCTTTTTTACTCTATAGTTTTAACAAATGAATTTGCAACTTTAAATACCCGCACTATAATCGTTGCAGGGCAATTTAAGAACAGCGCAAATAGGTACCTATATCCTGTTTATTTTTTTCAAATAGCAGTTGGAATCCAGGTGAATAGGTAACCATATAACATAAAAAAATACGTGGACTATAACATGGAATTATAGTCGGTGTATCTAAATTATTATCATTATTGCACTAGTTAAGTATTGTGAGTTGCAACAGCTGCAAAACACATTTGCATAATAGTCATCTTCCTGTTAGCACTTCTTGACTGGGTGGCATAGTCCTCACTAGCAGGGACTGTGGGAGAAATGACCATCTATGATAATCAATAGAGGGAACTACTTAATATTAATTTATTTGGTAGTGTTAAATTAGAAATAGTTGATTTATGTAGCTAAAATTATTCGACAGTAAATTGTTGAATTCACTAATGACGGCTACTACTGAACTGAATAAATTGTTTTTATAAAGTTTATGCAACTAATAATTGAGCAACTAATTGCACAATTTTGTTTGTTGAGGTCGTATTGTTTTTCCATCATTTTATTGAATAATTTAAACTATCTCAAATATTACGCGCTTTAATAACGATTATAATATCTATGTGTATATGTTATATGAACACATGCGAAACGTAATCATCGTCCATTACTCATTAAACTCTATTGACCTAGTAACTGCACAATTTGCAAACATTTTCGTCGTCAAAATATCCCATGCTATTGTCGTCTTTTTGGAAACGTAATAAGAGTTAATCTGCTTTGTTTGGAATGATGTTACCCAGTAAAAAACTTAAGGGCTTCTACTTGAAATAATTAAAGTTATCTTAAATATAATCAGTAATGTGATAATGAATGTGTAATATTGCCGATATTAAAAAAATATTAAAACGAAAAAATTAATGTTAAAGTGAGGTTGGATCCTTAACCACAGTTCTGTTAGTACTTGCAGTTAAAAAAAGCAATAAAGTTAAAATTCATAGTTAAACGCCGGCGTCCGCCCATCGCCTGAAATGGCACAAGGCGGGCGGGCCGTCGCTCGCGCCTGTTACGGCGCGCGGCGCTTTATACTAAAATATTGACTGTAAACCTTTCCTTTAACCCCAAGGAATGTCCAAGGGTTGATAAGATGCATTACAGTTAGTATATTTGTGTAAAATATGTAAAGAAAGGCGGGGGCTGTACGCGCGAGGGGGCCGGCGCGCTCGCCATGTATGGCGCGCGGCGTCTGCGCAGCTGCCCCTATATAAGATTCCGCGACCGCTGTTCGCCGCACTCGCAGTCTCGCTGCCGTAGAGTCAACATCCACCGCGTCCCAAACCAAACACAAACGCCAAAATGTGCGACGACGATGTTGCTGCGCTTGTAGTCGACAATGGCTCCGGCATGTGCAAGGCCGGTTTCGCCGGCGACGACGCGCCCCGCGCCGTCTTCCCGTCCATCGTTGGTCGCCCACGTCACCAGGGTGTGATGGTCGGTATGGGTCAGAAGGACTCCTACGTAGGCGATGAGGCCCAGAGCAAGAGAGGTATCCTCACCCTGAAGTACCCCATCGAGCACGGCATCATCACCAACTGGGACGATATGGAGAAGATCTGGCACCACACCTTCTACAACGAGCTGCGCGTCGCCCCTGAGGAACACCCAGTCCTGCTGACTGAGGCCCCCCTCAACCCCAAGGCCAACAGGGAGAAGATGACCCAGATCATGTTTGAAACCTTCAACTCCCCGGCCATGTACGTCGCCATCCAGGCCGTGCTCTCTCTGTACGCCTCCGGTCGTACCACCGGTATCGTCCTGGACTCCGGCGATGGTGTCTCCCACACCGTCCCCATCTACGAAGGTTACGCTCTGCCCCACGCCATCCTCCGTCTGGACTTGGCTGGCCGCGACTTGACCGACTACCTCATGAAGATCCTCACCGAGAGGGGTTACTCTTTCACCACCACCGCTGAGAGGGAAATCGTGCGTGACATCAAGGAGAAGCTGTGCTATGTTGCCCTCGACTTCGAGCAGGAGATGGCCACCGCTGCCGCCTCCACCTCCCTCGAGAAGTCCTACGAACTTCCCGACGGTCAGGTCATCACCATCGGTAACGAGAGGTTCCGTTGCCCTGAGGCCCTCTTCCAGCCCTCATTCTTGGGTATGGAATCTTGCGGTATCCACGAGACCGTGTACAACTCCATCATGAAGTGCGACGTTGACATCCGTAAGGACCTGTACGCCAACACCGTCATGTCCGGTGGTACCACCATGTACCCCGGTATCGCCGACAGGATGCAGAAGGAAATCACCGCCCTGGCTCCCTCCACCATCAAGATCAAGATCATCGCTCCCCCCGAAAGGAAGTACTCCGTATGGATCGGTGGATCCATCCTGGCTTCCCTGTCCACCTTCCAGCAGATGTGGATCTCCAAGGAGGAGTACGACGAGTCCGGCCCCGGCATCGTCCACCGCAAGTGCTTCTAAGCGTGCACATGACCCTCGCGCATGCGCGGAGTTCCGGCGCCGCTGCTGCGTGACCCTAGTGCTGTGTATTGTGGTGCTCTCGTTCCGCAAGGAACTCTAGCATTTGTACGTTGTACGTAGTGATACCTGACAGAACTGAACATCTAAGATAACGCCATCTATTGTAATGTAATTTATTGTAAAATTTATATAAATTTAATTTTCTTTTTTTTATTTTTATTATATACACGGGATCGTTATGGATCTCACGCCAAATGTAATTAATAAATAAACGGTTAATTTATTTATTTTAATTACATTATTTCTTTTTATACAACCGTTGACTTTGGTTTTTGTTTGGAGTCCCGCACCCGCATTCCCCCTGCGGTATAGTGTTTCATGCGACAGCTAAGTGAGTCAGTAGATCGCACCTGTCTATATCTGGGTCACACTCACTGCCAACATTCCGGCGATCAATCGCCACCTACTTGAAACTTTTAAAATTCATTGGGAAGACAAGGAAGCATAGCTAGCTCACTAGAGTAGGTACACTTCCCCTGGAGAGAGCGGGGTTCGCGGTTATAATTAGAAGCGGAGGTTACCACACGCATCAGAATTAACCACCGCGTGCACTACCATAAATAGTAAAGACAACTCCCGCGGCCAAAAGCATTTTCTAAATTTAACGTAATATCTTGGGGCGGCGCTGCCTAACCTGCCATACAACACTGGTCCTTAGGAGCTTACGATAAGCTAAACATTTGCATAAACCACATGTTTCCGTAAATATCGCGAGAGCTCGCTGGAGTAAAAGAAACCGACGGTTCGGCTTGTCTATTAATACAACAGACTCCCGGCGTGTTCAGTTTACATGTACGACGAATATTAGGAGCAATACGTCGATATGACGACAATTCTTGTTTACCACGGCGCCATTAGAACTGGTTAATAATAGTCATCGTTTGAAACCGTATGAATGTGGCAAGAATCCAATTCGTTATCACGTTAACGCTTTAGATTTTTTCAGTGACAGGAATTTGTATTGTTGTGGACTCTGACACTTCTGGTGTAATACAGTTCATTCAAGTTCATGACTTAACAGATTGAATGGCAGATGAATTAGAATCAATTACGTATTAACACGGAAGCAAGAGGTTAGATAACCTTAGCGCATCTTCCTCAAACGGTCTTTAATATCCGAATCTATTTTAGGAACTTTACATCAGTGAACGCACTTCGCTTGTATCTCGGGGTACAAGCTTTAACACATGGTGAGTAGTGTTTTGGTTCTTAGATATACATGTGTTGCTTAGCTTCCTCTTGAACTCACACTCATAATAATTATGCTTTTTATCGTACAAGTTGTCATCACGTCACGCATCATCAATCACATAATAATTACCAATAACCACATCCACACATACTACTCATACTATCTCCATAGCAAAAATTTACTGTTGTCTTATCGAAGGTAGGACTTAGGGGATAGTTTCCCATCATTATCAAATACCTATTCATTAAACACAAATAATATTATATCATCCTTACCTTTTAACTTTCTTATAACCACAATGCATTAACAACCATCGGAACAATATCTTAAATATCGTTTTTTATTATATAAAACACTAACCATCATCAGGAATTAGGTATATATTAAATATCATCTATCATGATCTTACATTGTACTAGTTGGATATAGCTAAAATATGTGTGCTATCATTAACTAACACCAGCCAGGAATTTGTTTCCTTTAATAACTCCTAGTAGGAGAAAAAGAGGTATCGCGTGGAAGATGAAATACATTTGTTGGTTAGGTTATTTAGTTTAACCGTTTCTGGATGATCATTAAGTAGGTATTTGAGTACTGCTCATCGATGGGGAGCTCTTGGGGTATCTTCGAAGTCCATTATTTATTGACCACGTATAGGTTAACTAACCATCAGCCTACCTTGAACTTGTTCGTAGTTAAGGACTTCCATGATTTATCTCCGACGGTCTTTAACAGAATTAGGTATTATGGTCTAATTAACATAGAAAACAATATATATATTTTATTATCTACTGCAGACCACATCCATCATACCACGCGTCTTCCTAAACTTTTTCAACACCCACAAGAACAGGTGTGACAGCTATTCTTAACTCGTGATCTAACTATCCGAACATGTCAAACGAAACAAGTTTTATTGTTGCATGGAAAAAATTCATCACACATGTACAAACATCGCAATGTGAACTATCGTGAAATACCATCCGCTTGCCAATGCTTTCATTACTATTCAATGGCAACATATTTTTATAGGTTTTGCCATTGAAACATACTCCATTATAGAGTATGCGTCAGTGAGGTATTGGTATTCATTTCTTACATATGTTATATTGTGTAATTGTGATGTGACTTAACGGGGCTGACATGTTCTTACAAGAATAAAAGCCCCTAAAATAAAAATATTAATTAAAATGAATTAAAAAATACTCTATATATGATACTGTTTAAGGTTCACCGGTTGGTTACCTCTAGTTTGAGGTAGAATAAAATGATTTTTCCAGGCCAGATCAGCCATTCGTTACAAAATTATGTTCAACACCTCAAAACCAGTCGACTGCAACACGATGTCATGAGATTTCAAAGGAAGGGTTTACCGCCGCAATCTGATAAAGACCAAATTATACGGGTCCTTTTCTGACATTTCCCAAACATTCTGACAATGTGACAATACATGAAAGTTCATTAGTTGGTACATTCTAATCGGATTGTCGTTGATGGCACGAATGGTGGCGAGTGGCGGCGAGCTAATTGAAATAGCTGCGCGTTTAATATTCAGCTCTGTTACATAGCGCGGGAGCTGTTCCTCAGTCGCATTCAATAGGTACTGTTCATGGACAAGATTAAAATTTCTGTACCTCGACTCATTTAAACATTCATATTAAAACTTCAGAACGCGATTTTTAAAATATAAATAATAAATTAACTTGCAGTTGGTGCATGTACGATATACGAAGAAAGCAAAGCTTGTTTTAAAGAGTTATTCCCAATGTAGCGAGATGGTAGTGAGAACCCATCCAGCTACGTGGCCAAATCAAAGTGAAGGGCAGCAACGATATAAGCAATCAAGAATTGGGTGAAAACAGCGTATCCGTACGTCATATATTATGTAGGTACTACCTATCTACATAGTTCTGTGTGTCATCTCTTGTTCCAAAACTTAATAGGTCCCTATTTCTATGTAATATGCCAGCTTTCCCTTGAATTTGTTAGTAACAATCGTCATGAACCTAACGATCTCTCTTTATAAGCTAAAAGTCAGACTACAAAGTAACGGTAAAATTACAGTTCCACGCTCCCGGCTCATCTCCAACCACGAGTATTTGCGCGCTGCGATATTAGACAAGTTGTCGCGGCCGCCTCATTTAGACCTAACGACTACTAAACTATATTAATAATCATTATTAACCTGCCCCGGCACGTCCGGGGGGGGCGAAGTGGGATGAGGGACGTAAGGGGCGACGGAACAAGCGACCATTGTTGGAATCTATCTGTCAAAGGATAGACGAATTTAATTGACGCGCGCTCAATAAGGGCTATTATCCCGTAACTGTGATGTTGCTCTTTCGAAGCCGGTGAACCGGAGCGAGCGACAGCTTTTTATTAATTTCGCACTTAATAACTTTCAGATGATATTCGACTGTGAAGTTTTTCATAGCGACACAATAGCTCGGGTCGATAGAATTCGTTTGATGTTCACGTTTTTGTTGCTTGTGCTTTCTGTTAGTATTTTATTGATTTGACGAAAAATCTGGTAATTGGCTTTGCCGCTTTGGGCAATATTGTAGAAATTGTTGGGACTTTGATTGACTTGAACGGGGAAATCTTCTGTGTGATGTTGATGTTTTCTTACAAAATGTAAATAATTATGTTACCAAGTGGTTTATAAAACTCGTAGATATGTAGGTACATGATTTCCATTATGAGCAAAAAGTGAAGCGGTAGCTAATTCAGTATTTACATAATGCTTGAAATAGTCAGATAAATTATTTCATGTTGTGCTTAACTCTCGAAAAAGCTCCTTAAAGACTGCTGTAATGGAACCGGTTCGGCGAAATACAGAAAACAGTCCCTGTTTGTGTGAACTCCAACAATTATGCCCGAGCTGCACTGCTGATGCAAATGTCGTAACAATATTTATAAAATTCATTGTTTATATATTTTTACATAAATTGTGTAGTAAGAATGACAAAGTTTTCTAACCAATAATTAATCAATATACATTTATACATACAGACCATTGGTTGTGCAACTTCAACAACACACAATTGGCCAAAGTAACACCAATTGTATTTCATATTGGTTCTGACTCAAACCTCCTCTCTAAAAAGCCACAGGCTGTAATTTAACAGGCCTTGCGTTTTGGTAGAATAATACATACACATACCTATAATATGTCGTTGAATTTTTAGATCCTTACAATCATTTGCTTCGCCGTTTAAAATTCTATAGAAACAGAATAATTTCAGTAACAATGTCAGTATTTAAAAAATCGGTGTGAACGTTCTTAAAATGTCGTAGGCCAGTCGTTTTGTAGGATATTTTGTTGACAACAACTATGTCAGTGTCCGTTGGCTCCAGGCCAGCGCGCGGACGCAAGCATGCTGCTATTGAAGCAGATAAAAAGATAGATATTACAAAAAATTAAGAACGGAACAACTGTAGCCATGCGCAGTTGTCTAATTACTCACAACGACAATGCTGAGTTAATTACAAATCTACTTAACATTTTCAACCGACTTCGAAAATGGAGGAGCTTCGTAATTTGACGCGTTTTATTTTTTCTCCAAAAATTTTCAACCGTATTTGATGATTCCTTTTTTCTTAAGGGTACGTGTTTGTTTTATTGAAACTATGGTCCCATAATAATCTCGTAAAGATCAAATATAAACCTTCGGAGATTGACAATAGAACTCCTTAATAATGAACTGTACCTACACTTATTGTGATTTGGTTAGGTACCCAAAAAAATAGGTACTTTAAGATACCCCATACATAGTGAAAAAGATGGATACATTTGCTGGTTAGGTTATTTAGCGTAAGCTTTCCGTGACGTATTTGAATTATGATATATTATAAATTACTTGTAGTAATAGGTACTAAACCGTAAATAGTTAAAATAACCGCCTTCACTTTATTATTCACTGTAGTTTTTAAAGGCGGTTCTCAATTCTGTAAGAAATTTATTGAACGCTTCCATGAAGAATAGCCATAGATGAAACTTTCATAAAGCAGCGTACTTCTACGTGTTAATAATAAAAAATTACGATCAGCAGTTATAAGGTAGTGCTAGGAGCAGTTCTATTGTTCCTAAGAGCAGTCAAGTGAATGTTTTGAGTGTATAGTACCTAAACGGACCCCCATGATTACTATACAATCAAAGAAGGTCAACATCAATTTTGTCAAAAAGATGATTTATCTGCGGTGCAACTGTTTAAAATTTTAACTTGCCCTGCACTTAAATGTCGTGGAAAGAATCATGGGGCCCGTGTTCATCATAATTATTATTATATCGGTAGGTATGTACCTAGGTGTTTTTTTTTCAAACAATATGGCATTGGGTATTCCAGTTAGATATGAAAATTTCAGCATTGTAAAATTTATATAGAAATTAATAGTACATGAGACGTACCAACATATTATTTGCCAGACGTTTTCGTCAGCTGACTAGCACAATGATAATCCCTTATCTTTCAAGCACAAAATTAATTATATACTTACGTACCAGCTTTATGACAAAAGTCATCCCTCTTACGAATGGAATCAAACTTCAGCAAACATATAATGTAATTTGAACATAGCGGGGCGGTGGGGTGAGGTGGCGGGGCACGGGGGGTTGCAGAATTTAATATTGGCAGCGCGCGCGGGTTAAGGCGGCGTGCAAATAAAACTCTATGAAACCGCACCCCCGAGCTGTTAAGGGGTTGAGCTTTGCTGGTAATTAATTTATGATTTGTGTTAAACTATATTTCTAAAGAACAGCATAGTCTACTGCAGAGTGTCACTGAACTGTCATGACCATTACTGTCCTACATTGTTGTAATCAAATCGCAGTATGTTATACTAAATACATACGATAAAACTGCGCTTATTAAAAAAAAAAAATACAACGCTTTTGACGTAAAAACCTGCACGTTACACTATAATCTGGAACCACCTCCTGGAGGAATGGGCATCAGAAAGTCTAGGTGGAGACTATCGGTTAGTATCTGGACCGGTGGCGTCTGCAAAACGATTCTGGGAAAGCTTCAAATAGTAGTTCAAACATTCAAAGATATGGGGGCAACGCACAAAATCCTGTAAGTTATTAAAAGGACTTAAATCCAGCTCTGAAATGTGGTCGTAACTGAGATACGGCTGCGAACCTTCGAAAAAGCATATATTACAATAAAGACATGTTATGTTAAGCTTTAAAAGCTCGCGTGATCTTCCCCTTAACCGTGTGTCTGCGGATATTTTTACAAACGTTATTACTGTGCGGTGCGCTTTAGCTTTCTTTATTAAATTGTCGTTAGGGGTCGCCGCATTAGCCGCTCGGCTTTCGGCTTTCAGCTCTCGGTCTCGGCTCGGCAAACGGCCGCGGGCAGCGTCGAATGAATTGAAAGGAACAATATTGTGGGTGTTATGATCGTAAGCGGTAAACGATGGTAAATTGTAATTAAAATGAGTTTAAATGATGGGTTTGTTTGTTTGTGTATTTTTTGTAGAAAGTAAATAACATATTAGATGCATATTAAGCTATTTAATGTATAACTAGCGAATGTGAGTGTCTTTAAACGAGATGTACCTATGTATATGTGTATACTTTGGCACGATTTTGTAGCATAAACAGCCTAATGGAATTATCAAATGAGGAATCAAGACAAATCCCTCGATTTGTCTTGATACCGTGACACTAGATAAATAATTATTAGAGTTTTTAGGGTTCCGAAGGGAGCTAACCGGACCCGATTACTAAGCCTCCGCTGTCCGTCCGGCCGGACTGCCGTCCGTTCGTCTGTCGGCGGGCTGTATCTCATTAACAATGAATGAACAGCTAGAGTTGAAATTTTCACAACATGTGTATTTCTGTTGCCGCTATATCGGCTATCAACAAATAATAAAATCAATTCAAAATTAGAGCGGGTAACTCACCCCCACCCACCCCACTTGCTTTTTGCTAGGGTTTTAAGGAATTCAGCATCCCACAGTCTATTTGATGCTATAGCATCAGCTCAAGGTTAGCATGTCACCGAAGTAACAGTAAGTAGGCACCTAAACCAAATATCAAATCAATCGGATCTGTGAAAATATGTAAAGATCTTCATAATTTATAGCTTTTTGACGTGATCGAAATGGTTCTCATTTCGATCACGTCAGCTTTTATATAACAAAACACACTTCCTTCAGTCAGTCATCGACTACACGTATAAACAAAGCAATTTTTCTCGTTACGGCGGTTCTCCTGTGATTTTATAAGGAGTTCCGTTCCATATCTCCAAAGTTCATCATCAGATCATGACAATATTCCTATGGGACCTATTCGGAGCTATACTCTTTCAAACAAAACAAGAATCATTCAAATCGATTCATTATTGGCGGAGTAATCGTAGAACAAATATACAAAAAAAAAAAAACATACGCGTCGAATTGAGAACCTCCTCCATTTTTAAGTCGGTTGAAAAATAACCGGCCAAGAGCATGTCGGGCTCGTGCAGTTAAAGTTTCAACCAAACTATACTAAGCAGACAATAGAACGATTTGATTAGCGAAATGAACGTACTTACCTGCGCTACTAATAGCGCTATATTGCATTAAAAGTTTGAAAACAATCTTTTTATTTACAGCTTTCACTTACCATATTGATTTTTAATTTATTTATTTATTTATTTATTTTAATAATTTTAGGAAAACTTACAGCTAGTCATATACAATAAGTTCGGGTTTAGATACCATTAAAAAGGCCAATTACAAGTTTTCACAGGTAAGAAAGTAAACATAGAATTAAATAGGTAGTAGACACAATAAACAGGTCTGTAAGGTACTTGGGTAAAAAAAAAGCAAATTAAAGACTATTTTACGTTTTGAAAGAAGTGAGTGCACAGCGTCTTTTTTCAACCGACTTCAAAAAGGAGGAGGTTCTCAATTCGACGCGTAAGTTTTTTTTTTTCTTTTTTTGTGGCTTTGTTCAACGATTACTCCGCCAATTACGAATCGATTTGGATGATTATTTTTTTGTTTGAAAGAGTATAGTCGCGAATAGGTCCCATAGGAATATTGTCATGATCTGATGATGAACTTTGGAGATATAGAACGGAACTCCTTGTAAAATCACAGCAGAACCGCCGTGACAAGAAAAATTGCTTTGTTTATACGTGTAGTCGATGACTGACTAAAGGAAGTGGGGAGGGGGTACGTCAACGCCCCTCCTACCACTTTCCAAAATTAAATATATCGTGTGTGGTATTGTTTGAAAGGGCTTTATGTAAGGATTTCAAACATTAACAAACAAGCACTAAAAAGTGAAAAATAAAAAGCTTTTTTACAAAAAAATATCACCGCCTTCAAAAATCACAAAATAAAAAATAACTTTAGCTTGGAAGTCGGTGGCAATACCTACATAACAGGAAACAAAACCAAAGCCGCCGACTTCCAAGCTAAAGTTATTTTTTATTTTGTGATTTTTGAAGGCGGTGATATTTTTTTTAACTTATGTACACGAGTGTAAAAAAGATCGATATCAACATCACGGCAAGTCGAATCGTATACACGACTCGCCCTAATCATGTACGAGTTTTGTCTATAATTTGTTCTTGTCACTGGTATATACAACAGGCGAGGCTTGCGCAAATACGAGTAAGATGCTCGCAGGTAATAAGTAATAAGTAGGTAAGTGAAAGCTGAAAAAATGTTTAATCATAATTCATAGCAAAAACTTATTTTCTCCTTTTTAGTGCATTTTTTTTTTTGTTAAATACAAGCTTTTTTTAATTTTTTTTTTATTTATAATTTTATTTTTTCGCCTTATGATGCTCGAACTTGCCGGGTTTGCGGAACGTCTTAACAGAATACCGTGGCCCCGGAACGTAAAGGGCAACAGAAGGAACAGGGTGGTTTTTTTCGTCAGTAAAAGTCTGACAGTCCCTTCCGCACCACCCAGGGTGGAAGGAGTCATTTGATGATTTTTACAAGGTAAAAAAAAAAAATATGCTCGATCTTCAATTGCACCGAATAATGTCCTGTAAAATTCCGGTTATTTAAACTGTTTTCGAAAGCTGAGGAAGTTGTTGAATCTACTTTGGGGTCATTGCCACCCTTCTCTTGTTATATTTTTGGGTGACTGAAAATCTGAAACGAATTTTGTCAAACAAAAGTTTTCTCCTTTAAACTAAGTTTAAATCACTTAGGTTAATGTTAAGACAGGGGACTTTTTATCGACCATAATATTTCAATATAATCGGTGAAATTCGGGAAGTTCATGAAGAAACCTAAAATTTTCTTTCGAACGTTATTATCTGGGCCGTTCGATAAAAAACCGAACCTGTCTGTTTTGTTATTACCCGAAGTAGCTAAAATTGATTTCTTTATTTATTATTAAACTTACACGCTATCATTATAGGAAGTACCACAATACAATACTTAATTAATTAATTATACTTAATTCTAAAGGGGGGAAAATCCAAATTGCCCAAGTAATTCTTTATAACATCAGCTTTCTGCCAGTAAATATCAGTTCAGCTATTTCGGCAACAGGGAAATTGAATTTTTGTTATAGATACTGCACATTCGTATTACAAACAGACACTTCAATTTTATTTATTTGTTTAGACGTGAAACTGTACTTCCACTCAAATAAAAAAAAACTTCCAATTTATTCGGTTGAGAAATGCGCGGAGATTATGCTTACAAACATAGAAAACCATACACAAATTGCGAACCTTCCTTTTTTGCAAGCTTTTTTTTAAAAAGCTTGTCGCGAGATTTACCTGTGCAGATAAACTAATAAATTAAATAAATTGATCTGAAGGATTTTAAGTTTTAAAATTTTCAAGTTAAATTAAATCGAGTAGGTAAGTACTTACTTAAATTATGCGACAAGCTTTTATATCATGCAATAAATTGTGAAATGATGTTCTATGATGAAAATAATAGTTTTAAAGGAAGTGTTTATTTTAATCTCTTTAGCGAATTTAAATAAAAGCTTGTTTTTAAGAAAGGCTTTTTACTATTAATTTAAAAAAGTTGACTAAAATTTTCTGAAATCAGAGTTAAATAAAAGTTTAACTTAGCGCCATCTATGGCAATTGTGTGTAAACTATAAAAGCAATATACTACAGCTATTCACCAACAGATGGCAATAAAAACAATTTAGCTAACATCAACAAAACCTTTATTATTAAACAGATAAAAGAATACTTAAAGATTGTACTTTTCTTGCAATAATAACGGCTGCTGTTAATTAGTGCAAACAAACTACTTTTTGGAAATCAAACATCACACCGAACCTTACAGATTAGATTTCGCGCCATCTATTGGTCATTCACGAATTTAAAATGAATTAAATAGTATGCTACTTGCCGCTATTTCCCGATAGATGACAGGACATGTAACCAATTTTAAAAATGGAATAATATTTTTTTTGTTTCGCAAAAAGCACATTCTTGTAACATTTGAATGAGCAATCTGAAAAGATGTTGCCAATGTTCAATTCAGAACATTTTATTCTAATTCCTTGTTTTTGATATTTGCTAGTTATAAGTTGCTTGTCTAACTGTTAAGACAACTAAATTACTAATAGCTTGACAATTTCAAAGGCAACAGCTGTTTAGAGCAATGTCTTAAAGGATGATATTGTTCTAAAGTTCAACAAATCTTTCCCTACTACTAAGTACTTTTAGTTTGTGAGCGGCAGGCGGGCAGAAGTTAATAAAATTATAAGCAAAACCTTAGTATGAATGTTACTTAGATTTATGAGACGACAGATTGTGCTATATTGACCACATCTTTACTTGTTTATTTACTGAGATACCTACTGTTAATAATTACCACAACAATTTATTAAAAATATCTCAAAATATCTCATACATGTGGTTACCTACTTCAATAATCTATGACATAGGTTCTTCTAAAGTAATCCATAAAAATCTCAAATTATCAAACAACCAGCTAAAGGAAAATTAAAACACCGCTCTCTCAGACTAAGAACATAATCACATAAAGCGCTTCAGTACAAAGGCTATTACATACAAGACTGCACCGAAAAAAAACTCAGTGGAGTTGCACTTGCAGCGCCTTAATGAAGCGGTTACATAAATTTCTCTCTTTAAAGAGCCCAATAAAGCAATCCAATAAGCAGTCGGGGCGGGGCGGGGCGGCCGAGGGGCGTGGGGGGTGCTCAATAAACCCTCATATCTTCAGCAATTACGACAAAACAAATGAGAGCTAACGAAATTCACCTCCGAGAGAGATCGACCGTGGAACAGGGTGGCATGGAGTAGACTTGTGAACAAACGTTCTTCTAATATTTAAATTAAGTAAGAAGTACATATTTTTTTTTTTTTTTTTTAAATATCTTGGGACAACTCACACACGGCTATCTGATCCCAAGCTAAGCAGAGCTTGTGTTATGGTAACCAGACAACTGATATACATACTTATATAATTTTTAAATACATACATATTATAGATAAATCACACCCAGACACAGAACTAACAATCATGCTCATCACACAAAGTTTGTCCTGGGTGGGAATCGAACCCATGACCTCCGGCTTAGCAGTCAGGGCCGCTAACCACTAGACCAACAGGCCTGTCGTACATAAAAGTACTTTACGTTAATCTTGATGTTTTAGTAGGTACTTATGTATCTAATGACTACTAACTAGTAAATTGTCATGTACATACTATTTCGGGTGCCAGTACCTACCTAAATGTTGTAAAAATGTTTTTGCTTATAACCTGCTTCGGGTAATGTATGTTTAGCTTTATGTAGCTTTTAAGACGACTTCGACTTCGACTTGGCTAGAACAAGTAATTACTAGGTAACTAAATCATAATTGTATCGAAGAAACTCGTTATTATCAAGTCATTCATGACCTAAAGTACCTTCATTATTATTTATTAGACTGCCTCGTTGGTCTAGTGGTCGCAAACGCGACTGCTGTGCACGAAGTCTTGGGTTCGATTCCCAAGTCGGGCAAAGTGTTATTGGGTTTTTCCATCAGGAATTTCTCAGTAGCAGCCTCGGAGTCTGGATTTGTGCCCGGTTGATGGCAATAGGCTCGCCCCCTATTACATGGGACTAAAAACATAACTGGCGAAATGTGGGTGGACTAATGGGTACACCTCTGCCTAACCCTTCGGGGATTACAGGCGTGATGTTATGTATGTATGTTATGTATGTATTATTTATTACTGAAAAAAAAAAATATTTCACTGAAATATTACACGACCGGAGAGGATATTAATATGCTATGCCGCTTCGCAAGCGCTATCAAATAATACTATAATGTTTCTACACATTCAGTGATTACTTTTACTTTGATTAATTTTATTCTAGGTACTTTGAGAAAAGTATAATTAAAATCTATTCAAAGCTAAGAAAAATAATAATCATTTATTTTTATTGTAATAATGCGGAATGAAATAGATAAGTACTGCAAGTTCAATATATTATAAAATACAGACTGATGTTTTCTGAAAAATTTACAAGCGTGTTCCACTTGGACCCTGTTCCTTGTTCCCCGCGGAGTGCCAAAAGGCTGTGTGTCGGGTGTTTTAGGGTTTTTTCAGCGGCTTTGACTTGCAAATTGTCGCAACGCCCGCCATCGCCTGAGGCGCCCGCGTAATTAAAAATCAGAGGCAACACTAGCGATGCGGCGGCGAGTAGCGGTACTATAACATGTATTGTTTTACTTTCAAAAGTTATTGGTTAATTATTTTCTACACTAGAACATAACAATGAGCAAAGAGACGCAAATATTGTTGAATTTTTAGAACTTTTAGTACTAAGATATTAATATTTTGCTGTTTTCTATGACATTGTTTAGTTCATTTATTTGTTAACAGATGGCGCTATAAGGACAAAATTGCGTAATTATTTTCATCACATTAACGTAAATTAGACTTGGCATATCAACATAATCGTTTAATAGGCTAAATTCAACGCTGTTTATTCATTTTGTACGAAGTATGGACCTCGTCATTCGGTTAGGAGGTGTGACGATCTTAGCAGGGTCACATGAGGGTGGCTGGTAGCAGCTAAATAGGTTGGTAAGAGTGGAAGACCAGTCTGTCCCATTTCATCTTCCTGCCTTTGTCCCATGTTACTTGGGGTCGGCGCAATACTTTTTTTTTCCATTCCGTCCTGTCATCCGTCATGCCATCATTGTCCATCCAATCAGCCTTTCCCAAATAATCAGCTTAATTTATATCTACCATTTAAAATAAATATAATAATACAATTAATGTTAAAGTTGATGTTTGTTTATTTATTTATGTAAATTTTTTGCAACAAAATTACAGGCTTAATGCCTTAGGCATGCCTTAGGCTTGGTTTATGAATTACTTCTCAACGCCTGAACGGATTTTAATGAAACTAGGCACTCGGGCAGATCAAGACCTGGATTAGGCTCTTAGGGTGTTCTTATCCTGACAGTACGTTCCCATGGAATAATAATTGTTGATATTTACGCGGCTGAAACCATGGGAAAATCTAGTTTAATGATAATCACGAAAGATCAGTTCAGCTTTAGGGTAACTCTAATCAATTCATGAGTCAGTGGGTATTGTTTTCAGGGTCACCTTAATTAATTACAGGGTACAGGCTACGGGAGGCATTAACATTAGATTTATATAATTCTCTTTAATACCTAAAAACCTATTAAACAAATATTTACACAAAACTTTTCAGATACGATCAAGAAATACTTTTTCTCCGATTTTAACTATAAAAGTGTAGGAAAGCCGCAGCAGTAATTAATAATGGTGCTTAATACAATAAAGGTTGAGTCGACGGCGCGGCCCAGTCACGACACGCCATAATTATACACTACACTAATTGTTACCGAAGAAAGTGAATAATTAGATCAATAAAATTCGTATAAATACTACATATTTCATTTGATATGAGTGTAGTATTGGGGTGCCTGAGTCATTTTTCAGGGTTCCGTAAGCCTTTGCAAGGAGTTTTGGAGATTTGAATGTTTATCAAGTTAAAGTTAATGTAATCTGGCCTTTATCTTCATCTTAGTAGGTAGGTGAATAGCAGCGTTCAGGGGAAAAGAAACCATAGTGCTTCAATGTTTAAGGTTAACAATGATCTAATGCGCATCGTATGACGCTTGAAGACATTATTAAAAAGCTGAATATATCTGCTGCTGATATTAGTCTTTTTTTGCTGATTTTCATTGAATTCTTGTAAGCAATCGGTGCAACTAAGAGCGTCTTCAAACAATAGCAGATAAATTCCTTCGTTTTGATACATGACCTCCTTTTTCGCCGCTACATAGTCGAGTAAAACCAAATAGAGAGGAGGCGTCACTAATACATCGCAAGTATTGAGACCGCACTATAGCAGTGCGTTGTGTCGCTAATGCGCGCCTCCCGTGCTCGCTCGTATCAGCGCTAATAGCCGATGACTGCGGCCCGCCCCATGCGTACCTACGCGTTGTGACCGGGAGGCAGCATCCTGCTACTTTACGTAATCTTCGTAATGCTGGTAAGAAACCTTGCTATATTTTATTAAGGCTTGCCAGAATCTGACAATTTTTACAGACTTGGGTGACAGAATTTTGTCAAGCGCCAAACGGGAGCCTCCGCAGATTGTTGCAAGAAAGTATGGTCTTTGGGAATATTAAATATTGCTTGTCCTGTGTAGATAGACGCTATAGACAAAGACCAAATAGTGGTCAATAAACTTCTTAATAAGACAAAATGACGTAGCACTACCTTCTCTCTACTCCTGTACTACAACGTTGTAATTGTTATGACTGCTCGTTAATTCAGTGATTCAGTTAAACTAACCGACGCAGACATATTGTGACTAATGTCAGCACAACCTAGCTTTAAGTTCATTAACTGTTTTGACGAAAACAGTTAATAAACTTAATGTTAATTTATAAATTAACATGCTTCTTATTATTGTTTCATTCATCTAACATAACATTACGCCTGTAATCCTCGAAGGGTTAGGCAGAAGTGTACCCATCAGACACCCACATATCGGCAGTTAGGTTTAAGTCCCATGTAAGACCCAGGGCGAGCGTATTGCCATAATCCGGGCACAATTCTAGACTGTTGGAAAAACCCAATAACACTTGCCCGTCCTGGGAATCAAACCCACGACCTCATGCACAGCAGTCGCGCTTTGCGACCACTAGACCAACGCACGATTAACGTAACGTAACGTCGTGTGACGACTTGAAATTGATTGATCAGCCTACCTGGACAATGAGCACAGTTCTTTCCCTAGTTGTCTTGTCTATGCCATTGACTTGGTATAATTATTATTCGGTGAAGTTTTGTGTTTAGGACACACCGCTTGAAAAATATTAACTTTTTGTAACAGTATCAATGTACGACATGGCACTGAGCAGTAAGCTTGCAGTCAACTTGACAGTCTTTGGTCACCACAGCGATAAATCCAAGTGTCGGCGAGCGAGTACGACACACAAGATAACTCGACTGATAGGAATGCCGTGGTCGGTTTTATAGGAAAAGTCAGGAAGAAAACTTTTTCACTGTTTTCAAAAACCAATTAGTACTTACCAGATTTTTTATCACAATTTAATTAAATCTTGAAGTTCTATATGTCATTTCAACAGACCAAAGTACGTCTTGGGTCGATGAGATAACTGAGTAAGTATAATTATTAAGACGAACGAAACGATACCTCATTAGCTTTAGGTGACGATTGGTACACTATTAATAGTGTACCAATCGTCACCTTGTTATATTTAAGAGTTTATATTGAGGTAAGTCTGTTGTGCCACCACAGAACAAGACTTACCTCAAACCTCTTTATTTATGCTCTTTATAAACAGTATTTTAATATTTATAACAAATTAATAAATAAATAAAGAGTTTATTGTGCTCTTGCTCATACCGCCATCCCGCGGCAGCGACAAGCGACGTAAATCATGGCTAAGTCTCGCATAACACACAACTATGTGCTACCGCGGGCTAATTGCTACTGATTTACATTTTAGGCAAAAGCCCCCATATTTGTGTCTTTTCCTTATAAATTACCCTCACATTTGTAAGTTTTAATGTGCTTCGACTTCGTAATCAGCTCGTAAACTTGCATTGAGGGACACTGGCTAAATAATGATTTTAGTATTGCACAGTAAATTGACGGTCATTATTGGTGAATAAGTACTGTGCTAACCTTTCGATATTTTTAAATATTTTACATTTGTAAATATTGACATACGAATGAATAAAATGATAAATTGAAAATAATAATAATACTAGCAGCCGTATGGACAAGAATAAAAAAACTTTTTCTTTTTATTTCAACCGGAAACCGTATTGATAAGAAACGATATTATACAAACAATTACAATTTCCGGTTAGAGTAACTCTCAGTGAATCCGATAGTGTTCGCATTACGGAAGCGCGTAGCCGCTACGCCGTAGCTGCTCGTAGACCGGTACTACGCGGTATAAAGCGAAAACTTGCAAACCATGTTTATTTGAGCGATTGTTTGGATTGACTCAGTTGCTACGTGCAACTTCAATAGTATCAGTTCGATTTATTTAATAACTAATCTTATCAAAGGTACTAAGGTGGTAGATAGTCATTCATTCATAATTAAATATTTTTTATTCTATTAGAACGGTAGGCAACATCTTTGTACGCTTTAAACCTATATAACACGGACGTAAGAATTACAACAGCACTCTCAATTAGCTGAGTTACTCTCGTGTATTAATAATAGTATTAGACATTTACTTTTCAAATATTTAGTCAATTAATGAAGAAACGTAATACAGTCGTGTGGAGTAACAGCACGAGACAAAATTAAATTTTAGAAAAAGTCGTCTCTGACACTCTTAAGGAGTTTGCTCACTAGTCCGTACGATGCCATGACCGTGCTATGAACGTACTTATCAGGCACAAAAATAAATGTGTCACGAACTACTATGTATGTACTAACAGCAGATCAACCGATATTTGTTGACACTCGACGGTGTTGATCAGTGACGGAACGGCAGGGCATTGTCTCGTAGATTTCAATACAAAGAATATTTAGCACGGCCATTTTATGATACGATTATAGTAAGCAGACAGCTTTACTTGGGTAACATACATTTTCTAAAAATTCTGTATTAATGCCTACGCGGGTTGTAATACTATTGGGATTGTGAAAACAAAGTCTGTCGATGAAAGAACACATTTATTAATCTCTCGTTATGTATAGTAATATATCTCTTAACTACTACTACCACTCACGTATATACAAACATATAAATAGTACATTCATTACATAACTATTTACAAGATTTAAGTCATTTCTACTTCTGATATTCAATGTACGGAATGTTTCGTTTGTACCAACTAGTATATTAAGCTTGCTACACGTATTATGAATTTAAGTGAACTGACTTTTTAAATTATGGCAGGAAAACAATTGTAACGCCATAACTTCTGTATATCAGCCTTATTACTATTACTAGTAGTTCGTCCGTATTTAAGTTACGTTTTAAGTTACTGCTCAGCCCCCATGAGTTCCAATGCGATATTATACAGCCTATAGCCTCATGAATCTGGCTGTCATATTATTATATATTCAAAAACATTTTTCCAATCGACTTGTAGTTACAAAGATTAGCGCGTTTAAACAAACAAACAAAAATCTTTTCAGCTTTATTATATTAGTGTAGTTTTGAATTTTAGTTTTCAAAAATTTTTTTTTTTAGAAACATTCCGTACTTGAGTGACACCGCTCTAACACACGCTAATAATTATCACGTCTTTATTCCTTCACGGCGAACTTCACCAACGAGCTGTGACTATCATCATCTGCTTAAATGTACTGATAGTGTTTAGTTTCATTACTGAAATTCGCCCTTACCTAATAACACAATGTTCTATATTTCCAAATTAAGATTCCTTACTAAGTTTATTTACAAAGACTATTGTAATATTTTATGTCACGGCCTGTAGTAACATCAATCATAATAAAGATAAAAAAATATCTTAAGTATGGATGTAAGTACTTTGAATTTGAAGTGTATCTTGAACAATTAAGAATATTGCAACTGGCTGTGTTTTTACAAACGTGACAAATGAGTCACAAGTATTTGTTTATTTTGTTACATGTCTAATTAATATATATATTATTATGTTATCTTCTCAGGCTTGCATGTATATTACACTCTAAAATAAAGTAGAGACTCATGCAATTCATTATTGAAAAACTCACTCAGCATAAAGTAATCTATAGTAAATACATATTTGCGACATATCACTGCCTGGAGCAATTGTTTACAATTAAGTACCTAGTTACAATATTTACATCACTCATAACGTCATAGCAAAATCTATAATTAGCTAGGTACACTTTCCACACATAATTATTTATAGATGCAAAGAAAGAAAACGTAGATGTACAAAGTTGTAATGTGAAAATACTTTCAAGTGGACACGGAGTTAAACTGTAGTAAAGAATATTAACTCTAATATTTAAAGTGAATGAAATCGACAATCTTTAAAAAAGTAACGACACATTTAGATAAGGGTAGAAACCACCAATCAATCGACGTACTACTACACACTTTTTTCGACCTGTCAAAACGCGATTCTCCCATAGATTTTATATGGGAAAAGACAGCTGTGACGTCTCTTTTTTGCCGACTCAATTGAATAACGATTTATTAATTTGAAAGCAATTAAAAATAAAATTTTACAGTTAATTGAAAATTCATCGGGTTTTCAAGCCTAAAATAAAGTGTTTCTTAACACATGTTTTGGTGTTAACTAAACAATTGTATGTCTTCTCATACAAAAAAATCTGTAATCTTTATGTTACCAACTATACCTTAGCGACGAATATTTACAAGTACGTATTGCTTCGATACACTAATCACATGATAATTTTAAAATATAGGAAAACAATTCTCTATTATTAGGACAGTTGGAATGTGTAGTGTAAAATTATGAGAATCGGATATTATAGTACATCAAGATAAATAATGTGGAACATTCTGAACGACAATGAAGAGTTTGATATGTTTATTGGTTACAGAAGTCATCGACTATTTTATATACAAAGTTTCAATATTGGATGCCTCTTCTATTATCAAAAGAATGTTAATTCAAATGTCTAATCAATAGCAATAATCTTGAGTCCGTTCAAGTCTTTATTTATGTGCAATTGGTGACTTAAGGTTTCAGTCAGCAGTACCTACCTAGTTTAATTCCAAAATTAGTTTCAAAAAGTAATGATTTTAATCCAAAATTTGAATAAACTTGGAACTAGACGTTTGTTTTATTTTGATAAAATTCAGTCACAAAGTTTCACATATTTTTGTCAAAAATTATAAACACCAAAATTATTATAAAGGTAAGCAATCTGCAATTTTTGTGGCGCATATCGAATAGGGTCTCTGGACTTAAAAACCTCGAAATTAAAACCAAATATTATATACTGACTTGTCGACTTAGCTATACTATTATATATAGTTCCAAACCACAATATCTTAGAATATTAGACCATTTGAAGTCCTTTATTGAGGCTCTCGACGTGTTCCTTGGCCTTCATGCGAAGTGCCGCGATGGAGGAAGAGCGAGGGTCCGGGGGGGCGCCACTGGCCGCTGGCGCCGGCGGCGTTAGGTAGCTCGGGTAGCCAGACGGAGGATGGCTCAGGAAACCTGAGGAACATGGGCACTGTCTTTAGTATGCTATAACCGCTCATCAATTACTTTATTGAGGGTGTGATTGGTTTAGGATCTTGGGATATTTGTGCAATTATTAATACATACTTCTCGACTGTATTGGTTCTTTAACGCCAAAGCATATTTAAAAACTCTTAAGTAAGTTTTCCAATAAAACATTATGTGGTTTAACAGATTTTTGATCTCCACAAAATAGGTGAAGTGCGATACCACATTTCAGCAATAGGACCGGTTCGGTTCCACGCCTTCATTCGTCAATTTTTACCTGGTAATGCCGTGAGCAGTGGTGGTGCAAGCCAAGGATCTACGGGCAGCCCCAGGCCTCCTAGCCGCGGTATGCCACCTCCCGCACCGCACCCGTACTCCGAGAGACCAAGACGAGCCGCTTCCATCTTTTCCTGACGACGCCACTTCGCTCGACGGTTTTGGAACCACACCTGTAAAAAAGAAAAATAACGTGTTAAAGGCATCGAAAGTATAGTATGAACCGCATTATGGCAGCAAATAATGGTTAAGATCGAATCATGAGAATGTCTAATGCTTTAAGAATAGTGCTGATTAAGGAGACACTTCATTTAATAAATAAAACAAGAATTGATATAATCAGAAGCCATCGTAACACAGTGGCGCTAATATCTAGTTATGTTTGGAAAAAATATAAGTATCAAGATCACGAACATTTCTCCAAGTTCATCGTAATTTACACAGTGTTAAAGTAGTTATCGTGAAAATTATGGCCTGTAACGAAATTTGTTTATCGGTATTAACGCGCCACCTATTAGAGCATCAAACTTTACGATCAACGGCAATAAAACCCCTAAAAGGTTTGCGCTTAGACAATAAATCAGAGAGTGAACACGTCACTTCTGAACAGTTTGTGGAGGCAGACATAACAAAACTAACTTTGAATACGGCAAAGCATGAAACACGAACTCAATCACATAAATGGTGTACCATCATTGTGCCATCCACCCTAGAGGCTCCATCGCGGCGTCGCAATATAACATCTAAGTTGATAAAAACAAAGTTTACTTTAGATTATTCATGGCTAAGATGTATGGCATGAATGTGGTGTCAAATTGTAGTGTGAAATGATATATTCAACTGGGGTCGGTTGAACGGTAAAAATACGCGCGGTTCGCGTGACCGTTTCGATTTCAGTGTAGGAGACAGCAGGTTAGGGGCATGCAATGTTTGATGACTTACCTGTCACAAGTATTAAATTTGTTCAACAGTGAAATATCAGAAATCGTTACGGCGTCGTCTATTGTCAACTCCGCGAGTAGTTAATGCGCAGAAATCACATTCAGTCGAAGACTCGATGATTTAATAATCTCTGTTTCTAGTCTAGGCTATGATTTTGACATCTCTCTATCTAAATCACAAACTGAAGAATAGAGATGACATGACATGAATAAAACGACGAGAAGGCAACATGAAGATTACCAAAACCAATCGTATTATCAAGCTCTTTTGAAATCTTAAACTCTCGAACTCGAAGCTTCAGCCTAATTAAGAAACTTTTCCTAAACTTATCAATAACGCTTATATCCTTTATATAGTCGAACAAATAACCTCACCACTTGTATCATACGTATCGTGACGTGTGTGATTGTCTCACCCAAAGTGTCGGTGTCGATGTCACTGCCGCGTTCATTGCGCAATGTATTAGCTAATTATCATAATGAGCTACACACTATCTCGGGCTAGACATATTCATAAAAGTTATTCGATTAACAACTCGTGTGCGGGCGGCCCTCACGGCGAGGTATGAAGTATGGTGTCGGGCCGTGCCACGAGCGGCAGTTACCGATGTACCGGCTTCAGTCCGCTCCACTTCGTTTTATTATAATATTGATTCTAATAGACACTGCTGAAGAATATGTCTGTATGTTTTGTTTCCAATATTTGCCAATACGGACGGTAAAAAAAAATTACGACTTGACTTGACTTGACTGACAAGATGTCAGTCCTATATCCACACGATAATAGCTATAAACGTTAGGGTAGTAGTGATATTGAGAAATTATAAGTAGAAGCATAATGACCTCAAATTTTAGTATCCCATATAGAAATTCCATAAGTGGTATATATAATTATAACGTACCTACTCAATGCTATTTTTGGCAACAAGACCAGGCGCTTATAGCTTCAATAAAAATAAGCATTTAGATATCAAATCTCGTTAACCCAGGTTGTAAACCAGAATGGGCATTGTTCCGTTAATTAACAGAAACGAAAACTACATTAGAAATCATAAAACGTCTAATTCTTAGTTAGTGAGTGTTCGTTAAACACGCAACATTTTGTCCACGCGCGCCTAATGTCACCCACTGTGCATCGCAATAAAAAATATTCAAACGATCGTCGACTTGTTCTGTTCTAAGTTGTTTGTTTCGTGTTACTTACACTTTACACTGCGAAATTGAATTAAGACTTGCTTTGTATTACTCGGCAACGAAATTGCCCATTTACTGCGAAGCTTGTTTGGTTAGTCAATCAATTTTGAATATTACTTAAGTTTGTTGAAACTTTATAACAATACAAGTTTGGTAATTAATTAAGTCGAACGGTTCGTGTTTGCTTTAAAAGTCATACACACATGCGTAAATACCTACGCATTGATTGCCATCAGTAAATAAATAGTGTGGAATTGTGTGGTGTGTTGAATTTCGTTAAGTTATTATTTGCAAAGTAGCGAGCACCCCTGTACAGCAAAAGCCAAAACACATTCATTGTCCTCTATTCTTGTCACTGACAAATAATGAACAAGAAAATCAATGCGTATTCGTACGCGTTGTTTTTACTTAGTTGCGACAGATTCAATCAGTCGGAACAACAAAACAAAATAACCAAGAGGACGGCCGCGCCAACTGTCGCGTTTCAAAAAACGAACGTCACAACACTAACAATGCGGTTCAAATATGACAGATGTCAGATTTGCGCGTTCGGGCGCCGAGCGTGCCTCGCGATTGGTCGGAAACACTTCGTTTAAATATTATTCGATTGTGTCGAGAGCCGATCCCGCTGTTTGTTACATTGGATTGTTCGTAATTACATTACTCTGCGCTTGTATGATGTCTTTTGACTTTAATCGAGTGTCAAATTGACTTTGCGTGCGATTATTTTCGTAATTGAAATAACATGTTTTATAGTAGGTACCTATCCTATCTGAAACAAACTGCACTTGAATAGAATTTAATTAGCATTAGGTATTTTCTTTACAAACAAGGTTTCATGACCTACGTGTGACCACTTAGGTCGCTTCACAGTTGAACAAATTTAATTTTTATTTTGACTGTGTTATCGCGGGCATAAGAGGGTTGGCGGAGGTAAGCCGGGGGGGGGGGGGTACGAACGAATTAACGTGTTATTGGGGTGAAATTAAAGCGGTTAAACAGTTCGTGCTCGGAATTGTTCAGCTAATTGGTCCCGCGACACACGCGCGTCGCGCGTCGTCGCAAATAGTCTAGCGCTGAGTGTGACTGTGTCTCAGCTCGCTACACTGTGTTTAGAATTCAAATTGAGACCAAGGTCGGGGATATTGTGGCAGATCAATAGAGCGTACTAATAAAAAAAACTTACTTTTGCTGCCAAAGAATTTAATTTAATTTAATTTTAATTATAATAGCTATCTGCTATTGATTGTTATACCCATGGATATCTATGGTTATACCTAATTATGTCGAAGAAGTTTAACCTTACCTACAAAGTTTCAGCCTAAAGCTACGTAATACTATAAGCCATACTAAACCGTGGTTTTAACGTCTCCATATAATTCTAATATTCTTTGCGAGAAGCGTGCGGCGTTCCAGCGCGGCAATACATCACCCAAATTATGTTTGAGAGGCACACAGTGAAGCTTCAACTGAACACGACACTGCGCACGGCTAGCTCTACGACTGTCTTTGTCAGCCCACATACACGAAATACGTTTCAATATTGTAAGATTGTAGTGAGAAGAATTCTTCTTCATGAACTTCTCTATCTATAAGTGGTTTTGATGATGAAGTAGACAGATATGGAAGAAACTCGAATCCTTAGTTAGTAATTTTATAAATGCGAAAGTAACTCTGTTTTGCTTCTTTCTTATCGATTTCGATGGGTATGAGGTAGGTCTGAACCCCAAGAATTACTTAGGCCATTACTTGATCCGGGACAGATTTCGAGATATGTGACATTCACGCAGAAGAAGTCACTGGCAAAAGCTTATAAGATATTTATCTTGGATTTTTAGGTTGTGTAATAACAGAACCTGATCAGAGACTGATTTACTCCTTGTTTAACCCATGTGACATTTAACCTAGATTTTGGAAACAGTTCATTCTCAAAACAAGTTATAATGCCACAGAAGGCGCAGAACATCGCGCCTGGATGAAAAAACCACCCCAAAGAAGCTTTTCAGTAACATTGGCTCATCATTGATGCGAACCTAAACAAAATTGTATTTATACGTCCGATACGAGTCGATATGACTTCCTTAGCTCTTCGCCTTATTAAATCGGAAACGCGAGCAAGTAAGGCGTCGTACAGAGAGATTAGGGGTGGGGGGGGGGGGGTGACGTCAGAGAGGGGGGAGCCACTGACACTTCCGCGAGGTAACGAGATACATTTCGCTTATTTGTATGCCCACACACCTGTGAGGACTGGGCTTGTATTAAAGGAGACACTTTTCCTCGACGGAAAAGAATTTGATGTAGGAAGTAGGAGTGTTGGTAAAAGTGGTGTGATTTTTGTAATTTTTAAGTTGGATAAAATTGTAGCACACACCAAAAGCTGCACAGAAGGGCACAAACAATTTATTTTTCGATAGTTTGTGATTTATAATAACGCAAATGAAATGAATCAAACTTGAAGCCTTGTTTTTGGTGGGCATTTTTATAGGTAGTAGGTATTCGGCTTTTAGTTTCTATCTTTATTTTTTTATTATCCTCAAAACCTATACTAATATAATAAAGTTGAAAAGTTTTAAGTTTAGACTGCCTCGTTGGTCTAGTGGTGGCAAGCGACTGCTGTGCATGAGGTCTTGGGTTCGATTCCCAGGTCGGACAGAGTGTTATTGGGTTTTTCCATCAGGAATTTCTCAGTATCAGCCTCGGAGTCAGGATTTGTGCCCGGTGGATGGCAATAGGCTCGCCCCCTATTACATGGGACTAAAACATAACTGGCGAAATGTGAGTGTACTAATGGGTACACCTCTGCCTAACTCTTCGGGGATTACAGGCGTGATGTTATGTTATGTTGAAAAGTTTATTGTTTGTTTGGTTAAACGCGCTAATCACTAGGACTACTCGTTGGATTTCGATAAAGCTTTTTGTATATGATAGCGAGATTCATGAGGAATAGTATGGCGATTGTACATCACGCTGTGACCCAGGGGAGCGCAGTAACCCGAGAAGTAACTAAACACGGGTGAAAAACACTATGCTGATGAAGTCGCGGGTACACGCTAGTACGTCAATATAGTATATTCTTCGAACTTTTTCAATTGTAACATGCTTGTCCGCAGGCATGGCAGGTCTCATCGCTGAAATATTTTTATTGTGTCCCGTCAACTGTCCGTCAATATCGATTTGGCATGCAAACTAAAACAAAAGGAGCACGTTGCACCCTCCGGATAGGAATAGCAAAAAAATCGTCGGACTAGTAGCAAATAGAAATATGGAAAACTTGACGTACCGTTTCTCGTGTCAAATATTTGTACCATCGAGTGCCTCTGTAGTTTCTGCAAAAATAATCGTGAAATCGAAACCGGCACGTAGAAGTAACCATACTTGTTTTGTCGAAACATAAATCTAAATGAAGATATATGATAACGTGGTATTATACAACAGGAGAATTTGTATGATACAGCCTGGTGATAGACGGACAGACAGCGGAGTATAATAGGGTCCTGTTTTACCCTTTGGGTAACTCTAAAAATAAACTTGAACCGTAATATCTCTACGTACTTTAATTCTTCAGCTTAGCTGAAAATCAAGAGACAAGAGATGAAGGTGCGAGTAAACCTGTAAGTGTGTCATATGTATGTATAGAGACACAGCGATGTCGCCGGTGAAGTTAGCGTTAATGTGTGTGCGGAGCGCGGGCGGCGCGCTAATCGAATTGTCTAGTTAGCGAGCCAATGGCGGCGCGCCCGACCGCTCAATGGGATTAACAGTCTGTACATACTTGTTCATCTTTGTTACATAAAGTATACATTACCAGAGATGTGCCGGGATGTTAAAAATGTATATCCGCTGATACAAATACGAATACGGTTCGATGTCGGAATACGGTGTCTAGCTAAGCGAACACGGATACGTAAATGGACCACAACTTACTCAGTCGGTGTCGGTGTGTCATGTTTCGACTTGCATCATAGCCGAGATCATCTTTCCAAAAATTACTTTGTTTTTTTAAGAGCAAGCTTCAGGTGTTGCGTTTATCGGTTGACCTTGCGAAGAAAAACAGGACAAAAACAAACAAGGAAAAGGGAAGGTTAACTAAGCAAATATTTTGTGAAATACGGGTAGATAAGTAGGAAAAGCAAAATAGTAAGAACTGCACGCACAGGCGTTGTGTAGCAACCCTAGCTGGGCCTACGCTGGAGCTACGCCGGCCTACGCCGGGCCTACGTCGGGCCTACGAGCTCAGAGCTAGGCCTACGTGAACTTCTGTACGGACACTTTTCTTTGTAATCAGTTCATGGTTGTAAAGAAACACTAAAATAGCAGTTGTAACAATACTATATTATTATGCTGGGTATTTTTAACGTGTCCAGGGTTCACAAGAAAATGTTGCTATTGCAATTTTCAAAAGAGCGGCTGCTGAGTTAATTTAACAAATTACATAAACGTGTTGCAGGTATCGAGCAGCATCGACCGTCTCCGATATCTCTTTATTTACACTGTAAACGCAATTGACTTCTAGCGCACTCTCTCACTCTAACGCCCTACATAAACATGAACAAAAAGTACTTCGCCTTCTTTCTGTTACGCAAGAAAACAACAGAGATAGTACATACGGCTGACACGCATGAGAGAACGAGATAAAACATATCGCCATCTTAGATGCAGCCCGTGGACCAGAAGTTAGCCAATAACCCACTTTGTGAGACGAAAAGGAGCTTATCTCAAACACAATTGCCGAAGTAAATTGAACTGTATTCTTAGAAAGTTAAAGTTCAACATTATTTACGAGGGTTGGAGGTAAAATTAATAATAACGTTTGTCGGAGGCTAGGGAAGTTCTTAAGGGGAGGGTTCATGCGACGTGCGGAGAAATAATGATGGCGTGTCTTTGATGGGACCTATTGTGATGGAAGTCTGGTTTTGAAGTGGCCTTTAATATAATAAGGCCTATTAGTTAACTTGAAATTGTATTTTGTTCCGCAACTTGTTTAGGGTTACGTAGAAAGCCAATTACGAACTTTAATCCCGAGCTAATAATATATCACAGGAAATGTGATGAAGTTTTTTTGGAAGGCAAAGACACTGACAGGTAATAGGTGCGACATTTGAAAGGAGTATGTGAGGATCGTAGCAGATCGTACACCCATGGGAAAAAGGCGTGAGTCTATGAATGTATTCATATGAAACACTATGCCATCAAATGGAGCTTCGTCATTAACTTAAAAATAATCTTAATTACCTAAAAATAAACAGTTTAAAATCCTTAAACCCTCTCGCCCTACACGAGATCTCCTTTATCACAGCAGCATCAGTAGCCAAGCCATAGGTCACAACATACAACTGTAAAAAACTAACAAGCGCGCAAAAAATCATCTCGCCGGGTTCCGCACGGTACACGAGCGCACAAAAGCTCTAAACGCCGGCAAACGCATCAAAAGCGAACCCAAAAACATCAATCACTCAAACTGAGTTAATCCACAACTAAATTAACTCGCGGCAAACAAGATCACACTCACCCTTAACTCACCAGTTGACAAAACATAATTGACTTTATTCTTCAACGGTAAAGTCCAATTTCGCATGACCGACTAAACCACCGTCTGTTACGACCCACAACTTTATGGTAGTGGCATTACGATTTAGAATCGAGTGTAACACAACGTTTATCTCTTGATTTCGTTCTATCTTCACATCATTTAGTTCGATGCCGCTTCTAAAAGGCTTAACTGCCGTGCTACATTGAAATATCTGCTTTATTACTGAAGTGTAAGGTTTGTTTAGATTTGCGGTAGTTATGTTGGGGTTTTGCGGGAAGAGCCGGCTCGAGTTTTTATTTCATTCATTAGAGAGATATTTAAGAGCTATTAAGGCGTAAATAAGCGCTTCTTTTGTGCGATTCGATGTAGTGAGTGAGGTTTTTCCGGATCATTTCCGAGAAAACGCTGGGTTACCTCACATGCTAACCATTCAAGAAAAAACAGGTTACAAAAATAGAATCATTGTAAAACTAAGCATTATGTTCAAGACTAGAATAAATTTCGCGGTCTTCATTACCTTCGCAAAAGAAACTGACGATAACCAATCTGCAGTAGGCACTAACCAACCTTCACAACTAGATCTAGATTCAACACCTACATAGTCTAAATAAAAGAATCTCCTCCCACACAAACACTCTCCGCTCAATATATCCGAACAAATTCAATAAAGGCCCGAACAAACAGCTCCAGCGTTTATTGCATAACGCATCTTCTAAAACGCAGGGTAAACGCTCCGGTTGCGGGCCGAGGGTGGCGCCCTCTGTTTATACGGAGTGCGCCCGACTACTTAATAACGACTTATTTATTTGCACAAAGGATCGGAGCTAGTAATTGCGTGGCCGATAATATGAGAACTATTAACTGGTGCACGCGCCTCAATGTTTGTCGAGACACTGATGACGGCTTGTTAGTTTTTAAGTAAACATCGTTTTCAATTAGTTCTAGGAATTTGATTTAATCAAATGACTCGATATTTCTTGATAATAATTATGTTCTGATACTAATATCCGTACGCGTTTATTTGCAAAATAGCAAATTAAAAAATACCCTCGTTTTGGGATTCGCCGCAGTCGATTAAAAAAATATAACATGTAATCGTTAACTAGCTTCGATGATGGCCAAAGGCCGAGGCCTATCTCATGACGTACCTACATGGAATAAAATGTAGAAAGAAATCACCAGAAGCCACGCTGATACCATAAGAAATTATTTAAATCAGGCAAAATTAATCAAAACTAACAAGTCAAAATAACATCAACACGATCAATAAATTCAAACCTTGTGAGGTAATTGAAAACGACTATAAATCCATTGTAAAAACTTATTCAATATGTAAATCAAATCCGACCACAGACACAAAATGGGTTTTTAATAAAATTCCGCTCCGTTCGAAAGCAATTACAGTATTAAGTAAATTATAAAAGGTTCCGTTCTAAAGGCGAACTTGATTAATTGACTCGTCGGCGCAACCGACTTTATAGAATTGCTCGAACACGACAATGGCGCCCGATAAAAAGGGCAAAATCAATCGAAAACAAATTACTTACAGAACCGAATAAAATTGAGTCGTTAGTAACATTGTGTGTCGTGAAAAATAAACGAGAGGCAATCGAATCAACTTTGTAGAGGAAAATTAAAGTCGGGCTGCACTGTTGGTGATGTGGATTGCGCGACCAATATGTTTTTAAATTGCTTCTTTCTTTATGATCGGTAAAGGCAAATTAATTAATTGTTCGATATGCGCTTTTATTGGACGCGAGTTCACGCGAGGCAGTTTGTTTGTGTAGTTTTACTCTGTTGGTTCACGCGTTTATTGTGTTTGCTATGCTGTAGTTTGATTTGATGCGAATAAAACCCAGTTTGCGTGTGTAACAAATTCAATATAGAGACTTTATTTTGAAATATTTGCTACTCTAATCAATACATACGTATTGCGTACGGCAGGTTAATTTATAAAAGCATTACCGAAGAGTAACTCTCCTCGTAGGTAACTTTGAGATTCTGTAACAGCCAGCATCAAATTAAAATGTAATACAAATCGCGGAACGTGACAACAACACGACTCCATTGAAGCATTGCTTCCATTGTGTCAGTTAGTTCTCACCGCATTCACAACTAGCCATTAGCTGTCCCTCGAACAAACACAATAGAACACAATGCGATGAATGGGGTTGCAATTACATGTTCCTAATTCGCTCATTTCACCCTTGAGATCCGCGGAAAGAGTGTAACTATTACTGATGGAGTTAATTATTTTTATATTAGCTTTATTTTGTACTTTTGCTTTTACTAGTAAGTCTGTTGTCAACATTATCTGACCCTTAACGTTACGTGTTAAAGATCAAAGTGGATCAGATATACTCGAACCCCTTTTGCCTAATATCGTAAATCTTATCAAACAGTTAAGATATTTTGCTCTGTAGCTAAACAGCTCAATTGAGTCCTCGCCTCGTCCTCGCCATAAGTAATGGGTACCTTAAGATATGTGACATCACATATCTTAAGAACTGTCCAGTGCTCATTTAGCCTCTTGTGTATCAGGCTACGAGCGCCCGCCGCTCGCACCTCTGCGAATCAAACAAGCGTTTTGGCTATAGTCAGCTTGATTGAGTAGCAACAGCTTTCTTAGATAAATATAAGAGTTCGATAAAGTAATAATGGGTCTTCTTAGAAAGCCCTTTGAACCTGCACAAGAAAAAAATACCCGACGAATAAAACGGTAAGTAGCTTTTTGGCGTATGCTTAACTTCTTTAACAGTTGACATGAGTGACGTTAAATAATAGAGTATCGTTGTTGTCATTAGCGTGGCGGTGGTGGCCGCGTGGCGGGTGCGTGGCGGACGCGTGGTGGCCGCGTGTTGCGTCGTGCGGCCGCCCACCCCACGGCCAATCTGGTGTAACTCAGTTTGCAAGCAACGGTGTAAGGTTACACCAGAGACGGGTATTAATTTTTGTACTTTCATGTTAAGCTCAGTTTTATCACAGAGAAGGAGCATCGCCAAACAAGGAGAACTTACCATCATCATCGTCAGCAAACTGGTCCTTCTAGTGACATTGAAGCAAGCCAGAAAACGTACATGCGCCATGCTATGCGCAATGCATGCGAGTGTGTTGCGTCATGTGTGTGTGTGTGTGCATGTTATCTCTTCACCACCTTTGGTTGACTGTTAGTGAATGCCTAAGGCATTAAGTCCGCCTTTGTACATTTGTTGCATAAAGTTTAAATAAATAAATAAAAATATGAACATAGAACAGCACTGTGTCACAACACCAGACCTGGTAATAAATGTTGGTTCAAGGACGAAAAAATATTAGGACCAAATACCTATTTGATCTTCTGCAAGCTTCCAAATGAATTTAACTAGATAAGTCGAGTACGTAAACCCGAAAACGTATCCGACGGTCTTGGTTATCATTTCCATGCATTGTTAAAGATGACATACAGGTCGTCTAGCTTTAAGTTCTGTGTAAATCTGTCTAAACGTGATTTGTAATTGGCTTTCTGGAGACTATGATTTACAGTAAAGCTTTCGACCTAAGTTGTTTTGGAAACTGGATTATCCAGTTACTGATACTTCATCCTACTTACTTACTTCATACGACTTATACAAGTACATATTTATACGTTGATGTAGGCGGTACATAAACGGACAAATCGTTCGCGCCGCGGAGCCCGCGTTAATTAATTTATTGTGACGACCTCCACTAGGAGTGGAGACGGCTTTTGTCGCACTTGATTCATTTTATGTGATTTTTATAGAAACTGGTGGTAACTACTTGATTACGAAAAGATATATATTACAGCCCTTATCATTATAGGAACTATCTTTACTGTCACGAGCGTCGGTATCTAGGCAGGCTACATAAGCACTTAAGTTTGCCATGGCATGATTTCAATAATTGTCTACCTTATATTTCTACCTTATAACAAATCAGTAATAATCTGTGGTGACTTTAATATTAATATTTTAGAAAACAATTCAAATAGCAGTAGGTTATTAAATCTTTTTAAATCATTTAATCTGTCAAATGTGTTTTTAGAACCAACACGAATAACCTCCACTACTGCTACATGTATTGATAATGTCTTTTGCTGCTGCAACTACTTAGATAAAGCCATAGTAAATTATCTTCCCTCTGATCACAGCGGACAAACCGTTACGTTTGAGTACAGCACACCAACACAAAAAATGCAAATACAGTCAAGACCAATAACATCTGGTAATTTAAATAAATTTAATAGCACTTTAATTAATAAGTTAGGTGTTCAGGACTATAACATGAACAACGGTAGTATTCTGTATGAAGAATTTTTTTCAGTTGTGCATACAGAGTTTAATAATATCTTTAAGAAAAAAACTAAGTCTGTTTGCCCTAAGTTTTTATTCAGTGACTGGGCGACTAAAGGTATCAGGAGAAGTAGGGAAAGACTTTTTGAGCTGTATGGCCTTAAACCTTATAAAAACACTGAAACATTTAATAAGTATGTTGCTTCTTACTCAAAAATTTTTAAAAATACGTGTAAGGCAGCAAAGGCCTTATACATTAGTAACAAGGTTAAATCAGCAGAAAATAAAATAAAAACGGTTTGGAAAATTATCAATAATGAAACAAATAAAAACAAAAGGTATAATACTGATTACACTCTGGAGACTTCTCAAGGTCTCATAAGCAGTAATATCGATGTGGCTCAGGAATTTGCAACATTCTTTACCAATATTCCAATGAAAACCACTGAAACATTAGATTCCTCACCCTCACTTGCGATTGACTTACTAAGAGCGAATGTTTCAGCCTGCCCTAAGGAATTTAAATTTAAACATATAAACCCGGTGGTCGTTATGAAGGCTTTTAAAGAACTTAAGATCAAGGTTACCGAAGATCTGTGGGGCATGTCTACTAATGTTTGTAAATCTATTATTGAGACATCAGCACCCTATTTAGCTTTAATATTTAATTTGTGTATAGACCAAGGGATTTTCCCGACTTTAATGAAGTACAGTAAAGTCATACCGCTCTTCAAATCCGGGGATAGCAAGGACACCAACAATTATAGACCTGTTTCGGTTCTGCCGGTTTTCAGCAAGGTGTTTGAAAAAGTAATGCTAAATCAAATGCTCAATTATTTTAACTGTAACAACATCTTACACGATCAACAGTATGGTTTCACCAAAGGGCGTTGTACTACTGACGCTGGTGTTACTTTAATTAAGCACATCTTTAATGCATGGGAGGACTCACAGGATGCCATTGGCATATTTTGCGACCTCTCTAAAGCTTTTGATTGCGTAAATCACGAAACACTGTTGCTGAAGCTTGAGCATTACGGATTTGGTGAACTAGCACTTAGCTTAGTAAAATCGTATTTGAATGATAGACAACAACAAGTTCAAGTAAACGGTGTTACTTCATCAGGATTAAAAGTAAAGATGGGGGTTCCACAGGGATCAATACTGGGCCCATTCCTCTTTCTGGTATACATTAATGATTTACCTCATTTACTAGAAAACCAACCACAAATGGTGTTATTTGCTGATGATACCTCACTAATTTTTAGAGTAGATAGACGAGCACAACACCTTGACGACGTAAATAACGCCATGCTTAAGGTTCACAATTGGTTTACTATTAATAATTTAGTGTTGAATGAGAAATAAACGAAATGCATAAGATTCACTTTACCGAATGTTAGAAGTACTGAACGTAACGTTATATTGAATAAGGATATACTTGAATTCGTCGAAAAGACAGTTTTCCTGGGGATTACGCTCGATTCTAAGCTGCAGTGGGGTCCCCACTTAACATCTCTTGCAGGGCGGTTAAGTTCAGCCGCTTACGCTGTCAGAAAAATCCGTCAATTAACAGACGTGGATACCGCGAGACTAGTCTATTTTAGTTACTTTCATAGCATCATGTCTTACGGTATTTTGCTTTGGGGACGGGCTGCAGATATAAATTCTATCTTTATCCTGCAAAAGAGGGCCGTCAGAGCCATCTATAATCTTGGCAGTCGAGATACTCTAAGGGGATTGTTTAAAAAAATTAACATCATGACGGTACCTTGTCAATATATATATGAAAACATCATGCACGTTCGGAAAAACCTTCAACTTTTTAAGAAAATTAGTGATAGACATAATTTTAATACTAGAAATAGGAACAAATTAGATCAACCAAGTTTCAGATTGTCAAAAGTAAGCACTTCTTTTATGGGGTACTGTGTTAAATGCTATAATAAAATACCTCTGGATATTCTCCAACTAAATGAGAGAAAGTTTAAAACATGCATTAAACGCACACTATGTAGTCGAGCATACTATACGTTAGAAGATTATATGACAGATAAAAATGCTTGGCTTAATGCTAGTCCTGCTCCACTCGGGCTCACTAATTAGTTTTTTTTTTTTTTTTTTTTAGATAATGATGTTTCTTACCCCCTTTTTATTGACCTGAATAACTTGTTTCGTTATCAATACTATTACTTTTTCTTTTTTTACATACCACAGTTCATCTAACGATGAAGTACACTGAAGTGTTACATAGTGTTGTATAATTTAATATCATTTATTTCAATTCTGTAAATGTGAGTACCTTGGAGCTTTTTGTTTATTAAGTTACTATGTGCTTTGGCTTAATGAGCATGGCAGTTGAGAGCTTGTCATGCTCACTTAAATGTCTCGCTGATGGTGGCGCGTGTGTTGGATCATTTGGCTCCCTCCATAATGGTTGAGCTAGGTGGTGCTGATCCATGCGTCATGCTCGTGAACGGGTGCTGTCAGTTGGGATTGGTCATCTCTTAACTGCTATAGCTTACATCTTTAATTTATATTTAACTTCAGTTTTATATTCACCTTCATTGTGTTCACATGTAGAATCAACAAGAATAATGTAACCAGGATTTTGTAAAAACCTAATTTAAAAGAGTGCCGTGGAGTTTCTTGCTCGTTCTTCTCCATAGAGGCCTACCTCCGTTTTGGAACGAGCAACTAGCTTCAATTTTCGGACTAACTGACAGACTCCTTGACAATTCAAAAGTGCCTGTAATCGGTCTAATTGAAATAAATGTTTTTGACTTTGACTTTGACTTTGATTTCTACCTTACTTCTAGCTCGTTTCTCAAGCTTGGCTTTCTATTTAAGCTAAATACATAAGGAGTAGGCTTGATAAATTATTTAAGGATTGAGTAATTAAGAAATACGAGAAACAACGCCTTGAATTTTGGGGTTCAAATTAACTCCAAAAACATTATTACAAGTATTAATACGGTTCAGGTTTAATTGATAGCAAGGGAAATGTGTGGTAGGTAGGTAGCTATTACCAGCACGACAAACAGTTACAAAAAATATGTTATACTTATTCTATGAATTGATCTAGTCATCGCCAAGAATCGAAATCTTTATGCTATTCCAAAGAAACATTTCAATTTGTCTAACACAACTTACTTGAAATCCCTAATTAAACGCACTAACGCGAACCGCCGCCATGCTTGTCTGGCTAAAAGGTTAATTTAGTATTTGTCAGCTGTGGCAATTCGCGCTAACGTTATAACCGCCGCTCTCTTCGATTGGGAAGAAACGACTTTATTGTTGTACAATTAAGTTGATTTTTGCTTGTTGCGCGTTATAAAAGCAACTTTTCAAATTGCGTTAAGCCAAGAGACGGCGGGCACGTTAAGTTTGCTGAATCTCTCGTTGACTTATTCTTATTAGGCTCCATTAATGGGCTCGCTTGAGTGGCGAATTGTAATTAATTTTCGAGCTTTGTCTTAATTGAAGTAATTATGTAATTAAGAGATGATTTATGTCGTTCACTCGGTGTGGAGGCGCTGGCGCGCCGTTGTTTGGCTTTGAGATATTTTATTAGGTGAGAATTTATTATTATATACCTACGCATAAAATTAAGTCGGCTAAACTTCACTAATAAAGATTTTCATTTCGGAGAATTAAAAGAAGATTAAGGGACGGTCATTCGATTTGATCGGAGATATGTTGGTATTGATGGGAGTTTGCAACTAACACTTAAGGTCGGAATAAAGGTAATGATGTAATTATAGCGACAATTATCAGTGAAGATGAAACTCCCAACGCCTACGGCTTCCAGCTTCTCGGTAAACCAAGTCAAAAGCACCGTCTCAAGAACATCTTACACGAAATTAGCCAAAACTATAATCCTGATCCCTGACAAAGGCCCCAAGAACTTAATACATCGGGGTTTGAAAAGAAATCCCGTCTCAGTGACGGTCTCAAATATCACTTGCACAATGCAAAACTGTACAGAACTGTGATAAAAACCTTAATGTTGAAGAAATAGAGGCGTTAATCGATGTTTTCAAATTTGATAGAATGTTGGCGGATCAATCTTTCAACGACCCGCCACTCGAAGCCGAATTGTAAAGTTTTCAATTGAAATGAAAGTAGTATTTGTATTGAATTGTTTGGCAAATTGGACGGATAATCCGCTTGTGCGCTTGCGCAAGCCGCCATTGTTGATAACAACAAAATGGCGTCGGCACGCTAATGGCGCGAAAACGAGACACTTGCATTGTTACCGTCATTGCAGATGCACGCTTTGTTCGACGTTAATTATGATGTTTGACAATCTTTTGTGTTTGGTACTCTATCATACTTAATTAAGATCAAGATGATACCTAGGCATTCACGGGGCGCTATAATACGAGTAATATAGGTACCTAAGCTACATATTAAAGGGTTGTTACTCATAGCATAAACAAATTTAGTTTGGTCTTTTAATTATTAACTCATAGACATGATACATCGAATATATAATAAGTAATAAATAACAGCAAACAGTTTTTATTTATGCACCCTTCTTTAACATCATAGGTGTGTGGTTAGCTAATAAATTTTTTAACATAGACTTTAATACAGGATCTAAAATTAAAATTTATCCAGGAGCAGACTCTAAAATAAATAAAAGCTTGCAAAGTGAACGGAAATATCAAGTTTAGAGTTCCGCCGGTCGTTCGCGTAATCTACACCGACATGATACGTACGGAACCTACTATTAACCATTCATTGCATTATTCTTTCATATTTCTTCTTTGTCCAACCTCCAATATAACTCGACCAAGGGATGTAAAATCAAAAGTTCGTTTAAGAGCTCAAGGTGAACTGGCTGCTGTATTATAAGCTGTAATTGAATTACCCTTATTTAGTTGTTTCCTGTTATTTAAAAGGTTTTTTAAACAGGATGAAGCCGTCAAATTTTAATCAAATTATTATCGAACAATAGTACAGAGTTATGATTACCTTCGTCAACTATTGAACTGGTTTCGCCTATTTTATTAGGGGCTCAAACATAATACACGTCCAAGAATTAAGTAATTCAATAAATCATACCCCATGATTTTTTTTCGTCTCGACTGAGGCCAATCATTCATAACGGTAAGACCTGTCGGTATAATTACTTCACGTGGTAATTATACATGTCGTGATTAATTTTAGACTTTTGATTCAACACTTAAGCAAAGGTCATCAAGCGTGACTCTCTAAGGAAAGATTATTATAATAAGGCGATGCAAAAACCTCTGCTATGGAATATAGGTAAATCATAACAATGTATGATGAAAACTTTGATGGCGATAGAAAGATAATTAGGTTAATAAAACAAGGTCCAGTAATACCTACTTTAAGTTAAATAACATAACATCACACCTGTAATCCCCGAAGGGTTAGGCAGCGGTGTACCCATTAGTACACTATTTTTAGTCCCATGTAATAGGGGGCAAGCCTATTGCCATCAACCGGGCACAAATCCAGGCTCCGAAGGCGCTTCTGAGAAGTTCCTGATGGAAAACCCAATAACACTTTGCCCGACCTGGGAACCGAACCCAAGACCTCATGCTCAGCAGTCGCACTTGCGACCACTCTAGTCCAACGAGGCAGTAAAATAAAAATAAATTGCCTAATTATATTACAAACTCTGTACTACTTCTGCGCATTCTATAATTTTACAACTTATCGATGGAAAATAAGCTACAATAACAATAGCGCCCAAAAAAGTTATCGGTATCGCGACGTTCAGTAATCAGGCGCCGCAGGGGGGCAGGGCAAGGCAAGGGATCAAATGAAAAGAAACGGGAGTAAATGATGTGATCGCAATAAACACAATTTCCCGTACTTCTGAACAAATTGCCGGCACGCCGTTGCTCCCACGCGACTTACGTGCTCCCTGTGTTCAGGAATCGTATTTAAACTCGCTTATGTTGTTAAATGAGCAATTGAAAAAGTATGTTTAATCTATAGACTTTTTGAAACATATGGAATTTCGGATAAATCGTTTCTGGGTTGATTTCCAGAATAGAAGGATCAGTGAACACGAATGTACTTTTTTTTTGTCCAAAACACAAGAAAAATGAACGGAAAAACATGAACACGAAATATTCAGATAGAGGAATCGGATTGTTACAAGCGTGTTTAGCGGATTAAAGCAACTTGCCAACATCAAGATAAAATTAACTAATTGAAACTATTACTCTCATCTATGTTTAGAATACTGACAAACTTGGCATGGGAACTCATGTTCTTGATCTCATCCAATAGGTTTATGTATTGACACAGCAGTACATCTGGGACAATATAACTCTGTTAAGTGTATAGTCAGTAATATATCGAGTGTTCGTCCACGCTGAGCTCAAGTTAAGTTAACACCGCGTCGAGGCGATAAGTGAATTACACAAGCTCACAGAGCACGGAACAACTACGAATAGATCAAAGTGTTTCTTGGATTTGAACCCAAAAGCAAAAGTGAATTAGGATTGTGTTTTCGTCCTTCTGACATTGTGCGACTTGGAAGCGTCTAGAAAAATAACTAAGTGTAGATTTCTTTAAAAATTGGCAATGATTATGGTTGTATGACATAATCCTACCTACCTGTTCTATGCAGAATTCCTCTTTTGAATTTTTTGACTGATCGTGTGTCGATAGTTATGTTTCAACCTGCTAAAAATACATATATATTTAGTTGCACATACTTTTCGTATGGATTATGCTACAAAATTTTCCAAGATTTTGACTGTCTTTACGTTTTATTTATTTGCTTTTCGCCTGGTCTAGTCGCGTCTAAGCTCACAGCTTCACGTGTCTGGAACGTGTGGGATTAAGTTATAATAGTTATTAATTGCGCACTAACTCGATCGGCGACGGCGCTCCGTGCTAATCCAATACCACTCTACACTGTTAACTCATTATTGTGGAGCTTATATAAACGTGTTTACATGGCTTTTTGGGAGGAGACTCGTTATAAATTATCTATGTTACTGATATTAATCATGCATACCTTGATACGTAGGTAAAATTATGTCGTCAGTTTATATGAACTACGCAATATTAGTGTTTGCAATGTGTGTTTACAATGAGTGTTTACTTTCGTAGGTAAATTTTGCCCTACTCTTGAACAAACTAGATGAGATGACAATGAAGTTTGGAATATCATATACCTTCCAACTTTCATGTGTATAGAACAATACAGGCACGACGGTATGTGCAGGCTCGCGACGCCACAGCTGCATACGTTTACACGAGGCGTGTAGGGTGACCATAATCCCGCGTCTCGCTATCTTTACCGGATCGGTCACGGGATTATCGCTGCACGATTACGACCGTGTAAATTGTGTTTATTTAACCACAATAATTGGGGCTGTCTGAGCCAATTCATAATGATAGTAAATAATTGCTTTTCACAAAAATAAATTAGCTATAAACTCGATCTATGGTAAGCTATAGCTTACTTAATAAACCCTATTTTTGTTAATTGTAGAGTTATTTAAAAAACTTTTGTATCAAGCAGTCATTAAGAAGTTACTACTTAACGGCTCTAACAATATCTCATGACACGCGTTTCTTTGCTAGGTCTCAGAGGTAGACAAGTATAGATCTGCAACTGAAGCAGATTTAGAGAAACCTTAACGACTTCACATGGTAGTACATAAGTACCACGACCATATCACATCACGAATCACTTAGTGAATCAACAAAAGTAATTATAATTAGTGTCGGAAGCTAGACGCTAGACAGCGTTAACGACGTGACGAAACAAAAACTCCTAATGGATATCCATGAACCCTTTCTTCTGGTAAACGAAACTGTAATTACTGCTTCAGAGCTGGAAAATTAAGGGCTTTCTTAACAGCTGGCAGTAATTAACACCTCAATCTATTACGGTTGTAATTTTCTTTCAGTTAAAGTGATTTTTGTTATGGTAGTAGTACCTAAAGGAGTAGTAAAGGGTTTAATGTTTTGTGACTCGATACGACGTTACATTTTGTTGACATAGTGTATTATAAATATATAGTGTACTTATAATTATGTAGACGAAGTAGTAGAACAGGCAACTTTCATTACGTAACTTATCACAAGCGTCCACCGAAAGTAGCAAATATAACTTAAAAAAAATAACAGTAACAAACTTTAATTTAAAAACCTACGCGAAAAGAAATCACGAAATAATTCGAGTAAAAACTTAATAAAAGTTACTTAAGAACTATTTTAAATAAAAGGCACTTAAAAATTCGTACAAAACAACATTGAACTCTAAACAAACATTTTAAAACTTATTTTCCAACACCCCTCAGAAAAAAAGACACTTTACCACTGAAAATGACGTTTTATTTTCTTCGGTATAGAGAACATATTCGTGTGGGGTGTTAAGCATAGGGTATCACAACCGGGGCGTTAGGTACAAAAACGTTTATTAGCACATTTTGTCGCAAGTGGAGCGTGACGGCGATAAGTGACAAGCTATTGAGATGTTTAGGGTGAACACCTAATATGGCTACAAATTGGGACATGCGCAGCATAAACTGAAAATTATGACAAAAACGTCATGAATTAAAAATCTACTGAACTTGCATTCAATAAGTTTGCGTAAATGAATCAGAAAATTGTGTTATGCGAAGTTATTGAATGTCTTTATTGTTTACCCTCATTATGACCCTGTAATTGTGATAATAGTAAGGTAAGTTTGTTATTACGGTCGAGGCTAAGTTGCAGCCCAGCCGGGAGCGAGGGCGTAATGGAGCCGATACTAAAATGATAAAATGCTCACAGGTTTCTAAAAAAATATTACAGACATTACATAAATGTAAAAGTAACTTGTTCACACCTTGACATAAAACATATTGTGTGTATCTCACATATAATAAATTAAACTTTCAAATCAATAATTTATAACAATGTTTATTTCTCACAAGTGTCGTGAAAAATGTCGTATGAAACGCGTGGGCTTTTTATGATTACACTCCCGGCTACTTTACGCCCTGGCTATCGACTCGAGCTGCAATAAGAAACTCGCTTCACTTGTATCATAATACTATTCTCTCATGTTTACAGGATATGTACATTATAGCTTTGTGTGAATTGTGTACGACTTTTTTGAAAATGGGCTAAACTAACCACAACTATTTTTATATTAAGTCATAGCATTGGATTTCAGTACATCGTAGTCACCCTACTGTGATCAACGCAGCGAATTCGATTACCATCGCTTTCTCATTGTTGTCTATTTGACGCTTAATGCACTCTTCTATTGTTACCGGTCCAGTTTCAACAGAACCCTCATTCTCAACCACTTCAACTATAAGAGAGACCAGCTCATTTTCGTCAGAAACTTGGATAGGTCAATTGAAAACGGTCAGGGAAAATAGAACCCTAATTTGTAATAAGTCGTTCGTTTCAAGAGGTCTATTTAAATTGGTGGGTGACAAAATAGAAGTGTTTATGTGTGACTGACTTTATAAAGCTTATAGAATCAATTTGTATGGGAGATCTGATAAGATTATGATAAGGTCGCAATTGTTAGGAGTTACTTTGATGGAGTTTGCACGTTTGTCGATGCGTGTACTCGTAATGTAACGGAAATTATAAGGGTTAGATGGTTTTATTGTGTTTGTTTAAATAATTATATGTTACCTACAATTTGTTGCTATAAAAAGGTTTCACGTTTAAAACCGTTCTCAATGCACGAACATTTGATCTCTCTTGCTGAGAGTGTGTTGACGCCGTTATCCACCACGTGGCCTGGGCCCAATGCGAGTTGGTAGATGTCATACATGTCAACGTAATGTTGGTTTTAAGACATCAAATGTGGTGACATAATTTCATACTTTCCCCTAACCGTTTTCTGAACACCAAAAGCACTCACAACTCTGCTAATATCACGATTTTCCTTTAGTTGACAAAGACTTTAAGGCAAAACAATTTAGTATTTCAATTCCAAAAAGGATTTTTATGGTTTCCTAATATGTACTACTACCTTTTGTCGGTGACTTCATCCGCGCAAAAATAAAATAAAATATAGCCTACGTTACTCGCAGATAATGTAGCTTTCTAATGGTGAATAATTTTTTAAATCGGTCTAGAAGTTTTTGAGTTTATCCATTACAAACAAACAAAAATACAAATTTTTCCTCTTTATAATATTAGTGTAGAAAATGTAGAAATACAAGCCCTTAAGTATATCCTCACACTGGCTGGCACTGTACTGTGTTTATCAAAAACACAGTAATTACCGACGCGTCCACCGTGACGTTTCAATTAGGAACCCTTTCGTTCAGACGATCTAACGCCGTTGGATGGTTGGCTATCAAAATACAAGTCCCTTCTGTTTCTTGATGTATAGTGGTAGATTTCTTAGAAAACGGTACTTTTAAGACAAATAATAATCAATTTATGAAACAGGTACCTTCTTAAAAAGTTATGATATAGCAAAAAATAATAATTTGTGATTTAACATTTCTGTATTGAAGTATCTGCACAAGTGACATGTTGTACCAGATTCTTAGCAAGAATGTATTGATATTCTTAAACAAAAAGAAATTAAAAACGACTAAGTTAAAAGATTTTTTTTGCAATCGGCGGCATTAATCAATAAATGTAGGTACTTTATTATAAATATGTATAAAATATTTTATAATGAAGTACATAAATTGATTATCATAATTTCAAATGATAATATCGCATGAAAAAACTGCTATCTGACCTCCACATCTCAGTAATTAGGGCTTTAGACTTAGACAAGCCCGCCTGTTACCATGGCATTTATGCTAATCTAGGTTCGATAACTCAACATGGACACCCATCCACGATTTAACCGTAGCTGCTAGCTAGCACAACTTAAACCTGCAGATCCCAAGCCTCAACTTAAATATAGGGTGGTAAGATACACAGGGCTGAGATTAATAAACGCCATGCAGTAGAAGTAGAAAATTGGCGACAAATGCTGAGCTGTATAGGTATGCGAGTATGTAAGAGTGCAGCACATACATCACGTAGTGGGGTGTCGGTGTCTGGGCGCTAGTTTAAGCGAATTACCGGCCGCTTCCGTAGTAGACGTTGCCTAACGACACTACGCGATTACGCGACTACCTACGCTGTATCGAACTAACCATCGATTTTAGAATTTTGAAGTGACTGGTGACACACGAACAAAGTGAAGTTAAATTGACAACTTCGACATTTCAGGAGAAGAAATCTGCTAAGAGTAGTCTTTAAACGCAACAAATTAGAGTTGAGAGCAGATTGTTTTGTACTTGTTTGAATATAAGAAGGATCCAAAACCATCAACTACATACCAATAGACGACAGGAATGGACACAACATGGAAGGCAGGTAAGCAGCTGAAGCAACAATGTTATTATGTAGTCGTTATGCTCAGGATTAAAGGTTGACACAAGTATCTTGCAACTTGATGCAAAAACTACAACCATTCGTTCCAACAAATGAACAAGCAGAAGTTATTGCAGTGCACAAAGAACATGACACTTTTATTGCACACTATTAAAATCAGCTTATCCTATATTGAAAACCAAGTGTCAGATTAGTCCTCAACCGCATTATTTGGCAAATAACAGTTCAACAATCTTATTTATGCATCTTATGGAGACTCTGTTCTAAGTGAATAAGGGCGACAATACCTTGGACATAAACGTTTTTCAGTGGCTTAAGAAAGCAATTAAGTAACGACCAGTTTAATAAGATCTCCAAAATTGGTAACGGTTTCTGTAATTCATTAGTTTTTGTTCGTATAGGAGAAGCAAGGAGGGTCATGTTATTTGGTGGGGCATCAATACGCCTGACATATGTTCGGCCTGCAAAGCCAAAGGGGATTGAGAGGCATAAGCCCCTTGGGTTCATTATTGCCCCTTTACCCTTCGCGTAGGGCCCTTCACTCAATGTTTGCAAAGTGTACTTATTTCACTTAATACAAGAGAAAAATTCATTTAGCTTATTTTGCTGAACGTTAAAAAGTTAACTTAAGATGTTTAGATTACACTAATGGCTAAAGTTTTATTTGTTTCTGAGAAATGTGAATTATAAATTTTTCCAGGTTTTTGTAAAGTAAGTTAAGTACACGTTAATATACTTAATCAAATGCTGTAGTTTATCGACTAACCTGCACCCTAACTTCAGGCAGGTTCACTTTCATCGCCAGTTCCTCCCTGGAGTACACGTCGGGATAGTGGCTCTTCTCGAAGGCCCGCTCCAGTTCGTGTAGCTGGTAGGTGGTGAAGGTGGTTCTGTTCCGCCGATGTTTCTTCTTGTTGTCGGCTGCGGAGCCCGGACGTGCGGACTCGTCGTCGCTACCGGGGGGAGACTTGTCGTCTGTAGGGGTCCGCTGGCTGTAGCCGTCGTTGCTGTTGCACGAGCCTTCACCTGGAATTTGTGGGTAATGGTTTAGTTTATAGATTTGTAAAATGTGTATTTTGCTTGGAAATGCTGACTGAGGATATGTTTAGTGAAAATATACCTTTTTTGAGATACTATGTTTATTCTTTTGCTATGGTTGTAATAATTATGATGCATAAAGATACGTCTAACATTGATTCTGAGAAGATTGCGTCTTATGCATAGACAACCTATCCATGCTCTGTTCATTTATTTTAAGTAAACTACAGTAATTTAAACAAACAGAACCTCCAATTTATATCGCACACACACACTCGTCCAACATTCAGTCGGCACTGCAATTACGCAACGATCCAACACAAGGAAACAGCACCATAAATCAAACGAAACAATTTGAGCTTGCGTATGCTAATGTTGAGCCGTGTCTTGACGATAATGCAATTATATTCAAATATACCACGCACAGTGCGCCAAGTGTAAACTAGCTAGACGAAATTTAAAGCTGTAAAGTGAAAATTAAGTGTTTCAAAAGTATTTGGTAAGTTAGCAGGCAATGCAATAGATAGTAATAAAACCTTGTAGAAAAGCTGTAATTAAATAATAAGTTAAGGTAACAAAAGGTGTTGCTGATCATAAAATTATCATCGCACTAACAGGTCAAAATTAAACATTGTTAACGAAAAATGACATAACATCACGCCTGTAATCCCCGAAGGGTTAGGCAGAGGTGTATCTATTAGTTAAACCACATTTCAGTTATGTTTAAGTCCCATGTAATAGGGTAGAGTCAGATAGGTGAATTTCTATTATTTCTTAATGAGCGTCAACTGTCTTATTGTGTGCAATAATCAGTAGGCAATGTGTGAACACGTTAGAAACTTATACTAATCTTAAAAGGCAAACATGTCGAGGTACCCCTTAGATATATCTTAACAATAAACCGTATCAAACATTAAACAAACATTTAAAATCTAATTACCAGTAATTCTACTAACAGTCTGTAAGTGATACCATCGCACAGTGGGCTACAAGTAATCCGTGCCAGACAATAAATCTGAACACAACTTGTATCACAATATATCATCGCGTATCGCATGATCTGCAAACCAAGGCCTTCCTTACACGCCAATTATTTCTGACTTGGAAAACATGATCGTTTAATATTTTGATGTCAGTTAGCAGATATTTATTTTGATTTTCTTTTGCCTGAAAAAGGATACTTTCAAAACAAGGATTATTGGTGCCAAAAGTATTCGTAGATGAGGTTCGATACGAAACGTATAAACTTACTTTAGGTAGATAGACTTAAACCGCCTCCGATATCCGATCAATTAGGTATAATTATTTACTCAAAATCAACGTGCCGACCCCCTGATTCTTAAATAAAAGCGTGACGAATATAATGTAGCACCACTTCCAGCAAAGTAATTCCTTATCGGATTCGAAAGTTGCTAAAATATTCATACACCATATAACGTGGTGAAAATCATGTTCCACCGAGGGAAGCTAGAGGGGTAATTGTTTGCGGAAACTCTGCATTTATCACTTCCATTATTTTGTCCGCGGTGAGTGATTGAGTGGCCCACTGGGCGGGTGTTTAATGCATGTGTATAATTCTTTCACAAAATATTTATTATATATGTAATCAGTAATGGTTTCAGAAGTGTATTTGTTCAACGCGGACTACTGTACACCTTGGGTCACTTTATAAAGAGTATAGCGCCATAAATATTCAATACGTCATCTGTCAGTTGTACAAACGATAGAAATCAAGTGTACAAGACATACAAAACATCGATGCACGTCGCAGTAGATTGAGCGATCAAAAGTCACAACATAGTGGTATCTCAGTCACTCTCGTCGGCTTTAACGTCGAACGAAAGAGAGCGTTGTGTCACATTTAGATTACTGAAGCAGATTACAAGCGGCATACAAAACAAATAAAAATATTGTGGGCAACGCATTAAGACATTTTACACTTATCACGATACGATCTGGAACCGTATTTTTTTCCTTTTTGTAATAATTATCGATAATCTGGCAACACTCGCGAGCATTATCGTCTATAATGGCTTGTCTCGTTGTTTTTTTTAATGTGGTAACCCTAATCATGTGTCAGATTTACCGTGTTCGTATATATTAAAGCTCTTCGCGGCATTAATAATTTTTTCAAAATGGATTCATTATTGAATTACTTATGGAAGGTTTAAAGATTGGACAAGAAATCACACTCAATCATTTAATAATCGTTCGAATGTGTCCCGTTTTTTAAAGTATTAAAACTCATTCAAAGGATACCTGAGGATATTCATTTCATAAACATATTCCTAAAACGTCTACAAAACTGACAGCATTAATTTGCCAAGTTATGCGTCATTGGCTATAAGCATATCTATCAGTAAGCTTTCAAAACATTAAAATCAGTTTCAATTCATGGCAATCAGTTCTAATTGTGTGCTTAACTGGCTAAATAGATATTTATTTTATAGAAACTCTTGCTATTAAGTGTGGACCTCCTTACACATTGATAAAGCGTTATGCAATTTGAATGAAATTATTACCTGAAATATGTTTATCTATCAGCAATCACTACATTGCTTAACATGGACACACTAATAAATTCCAAATTTATTCATCATTATAGTTCTACGGAAGTGCTGAACATAATTACCGTTCACTTATTCCGACATTTTCTCATCGACTGCTCGTTAATTGATATTGATTAAGATGATGTTGTTTATGCTTCACCTTCGTATCGGTTTGACATACAACTTCTGAAGTGAAATGTTAATCATGTTTTAATTCTCCGGCTTTAATTGATGGTTTTTAGATTAATTAAAAATGAAATTGCAGATTATTGTAGTGTTGTGCAATCATGCACAACACTATACATACAAAAGATGACGCCTGTAATCCCCGAAGGGTTAGGCAGAGGTGTACCCATTAGTACACCCACATTTCGCCAGTTAGCACAACACTATAGTCTAGTCTATTAATTAGGTAGGTATGTGGTAAAACTTCAACAAAATAACACATATTTATTGAAAATGTCTTTTGAATTTCGCTAAATTACCTTCCAACACAATACAATAGGTTACCTTATATTTTGTTGGTTTAAAAGAATTGAGTAAATATCATTATGATTGGTGAAGTAATCGAGCCTTAAATCATACCATCATAATAACGTCATTAGGAGATTTTACGCTGGTCTTACAATATTACGATTTATGTAACAAAAATATTCATTGAACGAAATACCGTTGTTTAATGTAACCTTATCAAAACAAACTTGACACAGAAGATGATGATTTGATGATTAGTTAAATTTTAAATGTATGTATGCCCAACAAATTAGAAAAGCATACACTGAACAAAACATACCAGTATTTAAACTCACACAGATATAACGAAACGAGCTTAGTTACGGACCAATGAAAGCTTCATCACAACCGCTCGATTACGGGAACTCGATTGTGCGGCTCACAATCGATTTGCAATCGCTATTACGAGCCAATATTCGATTATGTCCCCCTGCGGTGCTGACCGCAACGCTAAACGATCATTCGATCACTATTAATGGCTTCTAGGCATAGCTCGCGTTTATTGATGTATGGTATCGACGTGCATTTTAATTATCCCAGATTTTTTAAATTATTACTTGTGTTTATTTGCAAAAACTTGCATCTTTCAAAAAAGTTCATAAACACCTATTACCTTTTTCTATTCCACCATAAAATCGAGCCATTTCTTCGATTACCAAAAAGTTTAAGAAGTCTCATAACGCAAGTCCCTAGCCCTCATAACAGCGGTGTAGTGGCCGCGCACGCCACCTCAGATCGTGCCGATAGCGCACTAACTCGATTAGCTAATTAATAATTTCACACAAATTATAGTAGCCAAGTATTCGTGACCTCGTTAGCTTTTATTTCGAGCAACGGATTTTATTGGTATCAAACATTTTTCTATTTCATTATTGTTTGACCTTAAAGGCTGGTGCAAAGGCACCGCCGCTTTGCGCGATGCTAAAGTTTTATTGAATCGTTGTGCGTGGATGTGGGTGATGGGCATTAACTAATTATGAGTTGTGAATTGGCTTTTATTATTATTCATTTGCCATATCATTCATAGGTGTTGTATTGATTTATTCTTTTTTTTTTTGTTCAGATAGTTTATTTACCACGAATTGTTAGTCTGTAGGTATTGAATAAAATTGTATACTATTTTTGTTTATTTGTATGGAAACTTTTAAGAATAGGTAAGGTCATTGAAGAACAGGTCTTGGTTTTGCAATATGTGCAATATGCACTGTGACCTGCTTGCACAAGTAACAATTATCATACCTTCTAACTCCGACTTACTCGCTAACGCGGACCAGACCCTTAAAATAATATATAACTCCGAATTTTTTTGGTGCGGGGTTTCCTAGTTTACTTTAATTTTCAAGGATTTTGTTTTATTTTTGAAAGGGTAAACAAATTTGCATGGTATTTTAAAATCGTATGTTAGTTTTAATAATGTTTCAATTATTATTGTAATAATTATTTATTTCAGCTCAATTTCCGCTTGTCCGAACAAGATGGACGGTGAACTTTAGACTACAATGTGGACTATGAACGTGTACAGCATACTTGTGTTGTATCTCAAGCGTAGTGTGTAACACTTACAGAAGTGAAAAATAAAAATAAACAGCTTCGCTTAACAAAGTGTTTAATACGTAGATACGATCTTGCGCGCCACAACACAACTCAAGTTACAAGGTGCATTAGCTCGCAGCTACCGGCGCGGGCGCGGGCGCTCGGCGCTTGTATAGCGTGTTGTGTTTTCGAATTAACATTAATTTCATCCTATACAAAATTATAAGGAAAAGTAATTTTCATTTGTTTATGTAATTAATCACTTTTAATTTAAAGCAAAGATTTAGATTAAATTATCCTGAACGACGCATTATTTTAAGTTCGGATCATCCTAGCAGAGAATTGCGTAGTTAAGTCCCGCGGTTAGTAAGCCCTTACGACTGGCTAATATTGTTAAAACGGACCTTAATAAACGTTTGAAGTATTAAAATAGAAATCGCATACTTACATAGGCGTATTTTCTGAACAATATCCTAACAGTTTTCTTTTCAGTATAGGGAATAATATATAACAAAATCCTTCAATTAATTATTTTTCAACAGAAAATCTTCTGAATAAATAACAACATCCTTGTGCTGATGATGTATGCGCTCCATTAGGAGTGGAGCACAGATCTGAGCCCGATAACGTCTCGCAGTATTGGAACTAGTTGTACTGACACAAACACAAACTCAGGCAGTTACATAACTTGATTACTACATTTTAAAATATCTAATATCAAGTATGTCTGCAGGATACTTAATTAAAACTTGAAATTTGCACTTTTTACTTTTATATTATACTGCTTATCCACCAAAGCAAATCCATACTAATATTAAAAATTTAATGCGAATTTAAATCTGTCTGTCTTAACAGACAGCTTTCGCGACTAAACCACTAAAACGCTTTAGATGGAATTTAGTACGGGGTATATAAGTTTGAACCCCAAGAAAGGACATAGGCTACCTTTTATCTCGCGACTTTGTCTGCGTCCGCGATAACCGATATTTATGCAGATGAAGTCGCGGGCAAAAACTAGTAGAGCTTTATTAGAATATTCAAGAAACAGAATTTAAGGTAGTATTTGCGTGATGTTTCAACATTCATTAATTCGTTACGATTTTATCAAAATTAGTATTATAAATATTTTGATAATAATAAAAATAATTTGATAATGTTTTAAATTTTAGCAAAACAAAAAGTTGAAATTTTTTCATAACTTTTACCTTGGTCAGTACTTATAGACAAAGCAAAGATCTATACTTTCTCTATTTACAAGACTACCCCAAAAAAAGGGTAAAGCTTTTCCATAAGCCTTCCACTGGTCTCCACTAGGATCGTGCAATCAATGTTATATAGAACTAGACATTTTGGATTCGTGTAGGTATGCCAATATTGCATAAGACCCTTCTTCTACCATAACTTAGGTTTCTACTACTACTACTACTACTACTACTACTACCATTATCGAAGCTTGACACTTCACCCGCTCATATTAAAGACTTGCTTCTACCCGCGACTTTGCCCGCATGGTGTTTATTTTTCATTAAAATACGTCTTTGGTTACTGCTCCGCTCTCGTGAGTCGTAGCGTGATATTATAAAGCCTATACTATTCCTCATAAATATAGCTATCATATACAATAATATTCGCCTGCCTCGCTGTCTGACTGCCTCGTTGAGCTAGTGGTCGCAAGCGCGACTGCTGTGCATGCGCGGTCTTGGGTTCGATTCCCAGGTCGGGTAAAGTGTTATTGGGCTTTTCCATCAGAAATTTCTCAGTAGCAGCCTCGGAGTCTGGATTTGTGCCCGGTTGATGGCAATAGGCTCGCCCCCTATTACATGGGACTAAAAACATAACTGGCGAAATGTGGGTGTACGAATGGGTACAGTGGTACACCTCTGCCTAATCCTTCGGGGATTACAGGCGTGATGTTATGTTATACAAAAATATTTTTTTAAGTTCATTTGGTAGTCCTACAAATTCCAAAATTCCCCATGATGAAACGGGGGTCCGCCATTTACGCAAACGCTTATTTAGGAATATATTTTGTAACGATCGAAGGGCAAATCGATGCCCGATAAGTCAGAAGGTATCGTAACTCTAATTTCATTAATGCTCTAATGAAACACTAATCTTTCACTAATGCACCGGATGCGGCATGTCAACGCTGTACCCACTCCGGTGATCATTGAGACACGAATGTTTGTACAAACTGGCGATCAGCGCATTAGTCGATCGATACGATAACCCGTACTCTGGCATCCGCTTGTGAAACTTGTGCTGCATTGAGAGCAGTTATTAATGTGATTGTGACTATTAATTTTTTTGTTTGCACCTTTACAGTTGATGGGCGCTTTTGGAAATCTGTTTATGGAACTGAGGAAAAAATCAATATAAGTTTTTTTCTGTAAAGCATACTATATGCGTCGCGGAACGTCTTATCGGGATTCCGTGGCCCCGAAACGTAAAGGGCAACAGAAGGAACAGGGTGGCTTTTTAGTCAGTAAAAGTCTGACAGTCCCTTCCGCCCCACCCAGGGCGGAAGGAGTCATTTGATGATTTTTACCACCATAAAAACAGCATACTATAAGTACCCAACCTATTATAGGTTCTAAATAGGTAAGTAGATAATATTATGAAAAATAAGTACCTACGTTAGTGTGTGTTATTATAAATATGCTTTTTATTACATGGGGCTTTTAAAACATAACTAGCGAAATGTGAGTGTACTAATGGGTACACGTCTGCCTAACCCTTCGGGGATAACAAGCGTGGTGTTATATTATGTGCTAGTATAATAAAGCGGAAAAGGTTTTTGGTTGTTTGTTATAACGCGCTAATTTTTGTAAGTGCCAGTAGTACCTATTGCAAAAAAAAATCGTATGTGATAGCCATATCCATGACCCATTATGAGCTGTATAGAATCACGCTCCAACCAACGCGGACGAAGCAGTAACAAAAGACATAACTTCTAGTTAAAAAAAAAAAACCACTATTTTATAAAAAGCTTGTAAAAGCTGAAGAGTTTGTTCGTGTGAACGCGCCTAAACTTCAGATTTTTTGAAGCTTTTATTCCATAAAAGAATATTCAGAATCGTATTCCGATTCTGAATTGTAATTGTTTATGATAGCCATATTCGCGGGTAATAGTATAGGCTATACCTATATCATCACGCTACGACCCACGAGCAAGGAGCAGTTAACAAAGAAGTAACTTAACAGTTGGAATAAAATCATGCGAATGAAGAGGCAGGCAGAAACTGGTTATATTAATTAACCTTTCGAATGTCGCGCGTACCGACTTTGACTTTAGCGTTAAGTTACTTTATGGTTACTGCTAGCACTCCCTTGGGCAGTTGCATGGTATTAAATAGCCTTTAACCTACCTGGATGAACGGGCGTTATAAGGAATTTCACAACGGATCACTAGTTATTGAGATTAGCGCATTCAAGCAGGCAAACAAACTCTTTAACTTTAAAACATAAGGATGCATTTATCTGCATAGCACTTGTCAGTGTGTTTCTGTTCATTGGTACCTATATTATTCTACTAAACTATTCTTCTTCTCTTACATAGTCTCGCACGGCTGCATCACCTAGCCTAGTATGTTCCTACTATTGATTTTTTATAGCGGTCCTGTAACGTTCAAAAATGCTTGCAAATTACGACACGACGTTTTTTGTACGACAAATTTTAAGTTAAACCGGTTTGTGACGGATCTTACAAGAGTTCAGCTATTCTTTTCGAAGTTCGCAACCCTTACAAGCTACTATAATTTGCCTATGTTACTTGGTACGATGCAAGGATTGTAATGATACCCCATTCATCTAAATCGGTTCAGGCGTTTAAAAGTTATGGTGGAATAAAGAAACTCACATACATACGTAGATTAACCCTGAACACATAACACTCCTTTTTTGGGCAGTAGTGTAAAATTTGCAGTCCCTTCCTACCTTATCTCCTAGGCTTATAAACCTAACGATTTGACTTTAATAAATAATTGAGCACCTAGATCTAATCCACCGATCTTTGTACGTCTACTCACCTTTATTATAGGTATATATTTAAGCCTTTTACTCATATACTACTATATTTGTTAATTTATATACAGAAGCTGTTGGTGTACCTTTTTAATAAATAAATATTGAACCCACATAAAGTTACATTTTATGCGAAACTAACACGAGAACAAACAAAACTAACGAATTTAAAATTTGGTAATTCAAGTTTTGGAAGTAAACAAGCGGTCATGTTACCTATGTATTTACTTGCGCCGTGTTCCTAATGTTAGGCAATGTTCACTGTATTTACCGTGACATGTGTACCCGGCCATACAATATGCATGGAGACGGTAAAGCGAGCTGTGGTCACATACCTATTGGGAATACCCTAATATTATAAATACATTTTAGTTTTTGACTTCCACTGCAATGGAAAGCATTTGCATGACTCTGAAATCTTTAGTTGGCTGACATCGTCATGAATATGATTATTTATACATTCAGAAGATGGCTAAAAACAACTTTAATTTGCCTTTAATTTATTTTTGTGGCCTCGTGTAGAACACCTAAATTATATAGGTACTTATTTTTTGAATTTATGGAGACGCCGTAGGTATCATCCACTTAAAAAAAAAACTAATATAGGTATGATGAATAATTAAAGCTTAAATAATCATACAATTTTAATTATTGATTTGTTTATTTTTTAATGTAAACTAAATTGAGAATATTTTGTTTATGTTTGTGTATATTTTTTTTTACGAAATATTTTATTATAACCGTTGGAAATTTTCATGTTTCATATTCTTTTTAACTTTTTTTGGGGGTTTTAATTTTTAATTTTATTAACGTTATTTTTAAATATGGTGTGCAATCAAAACGATACTACAAACTACTAAACTACTACAAGCATACAAAAACTTTTTCATGAAAGATTTTCCTCGGCTACGCTAAGACAATTGTTAAACCGTCGGCTGCGCGCGGTCGGCGGGCGGGCTATTTCGCATGAGTTCGGGCGGCGCTTATAATGCAACGCCTATTTACAATGTGCAATTCATTGTACAAATAGATAATGCGGTTTTATTATTTGATGCATTTAAATATTTTCCGTTCTTTGGCAAATAGGTTTTCTTGCTAATAAGGAGCAAGTTTATTATTAGTTTTTTTTTATCTAGTTTTTAAATACATTATAATATTGTGGCTTATCGATATTTCATGGTAATCCAATATTTTAAAATAGGTATATCAGAGTCAATAAAGAGATAATCAAACCAATACAATAAAATGTATCTATCTTTCTTCTTTATCGCGTGGGCAGTAAGGTCTTGCGACCCCACACCCTAGTGTCAGAGTTTCTAAACCACCTCAAGGACCTCTGACATGATTTGAATGTGACAGTCCAGGTATCTAAATAATACCTGCTCAAATGAATAAATATTATAAATTTATTGGTAATTCATTATCATTCTGAGCATTGATAATCCTTCGTTGGAGCGAATTATTACCCAGCATTAGGTGGGTGCATGCAGTACTTATTCAAGAATAATATCCTTAAAAAGTAACTATAACTAATATTAATAAAAATACTTCGGTTAGAATAATGTCTACTTTTATTTTGAGGGTAATCACAAACAATAAAATTTTACTAGTATTCAAACATCATGAAATTTTTCTAGCGGTGTCTCTTAAAGTCAATATTTGAAACATCTACACGCGGTTAAAAAAAAACAAATACCTAACTGCTACTTGCAAAATTACCCTGATGTTTACAGTTGACTGGATGAACTATTACGCCAATCCATTAAACATACTTGAGTTTCGTTTTAAAGATAAATAAAGTCCACCTACCAGCACTCTCGACAGCTCCTGGTGACACCGGCACAGTCTCACACTCCCTCTCTTCTCTTCTTTGCTCAAACTCACTCTGCACTCTAGTAACTTGCCTCTGGCCATTCAGTCCTAATATAGCGTCTATCGTATGCCTTGGGCCTGGGTTAACACTCGTAGGCACTTGTGTTAAGCCTAACCTAGATTTAACAGCATCAAAACTCTGATTTAGATGCATTTGTTGTGCGTGAAAAAACATACCCATTCTGTTAAGTGTCTCTAAGTTCTGTTGGTGTTGCGAAAGTGATATTGATTGATCCGTCACATTAATTGAAGAGTTAGAATTCGGACTACTCATTTGTGAGCGCGGACTGTTCGTGTCGGAGCGGTCCGGCGTCTGGTTGCCGTAGTATCGGTCGTCGGGCGCGTCCATCTCGCAGCGTTACGCGTACGTCACTGGCGCTCCGAAACTACTACTAGAGTCGGCGGGGAAGAAAGAGGCGGAGCCTATTGGAAGGGGGGCGAGCGAAATTGCCCATTGAAAGTGCGAAATTTGGGGTCGCGAAGTGATTTTGTTTGGTAAGAAGCAAGAAGCGGCGTATTAGCATTTTCCCCTCGGAGTTTCTTTGAACGGTATTGAGAGTTGGTGATGGTTGAATAGTTTTTTTTCTGTTTGATTGGGTCGATTGTGCTAGGTGTTAGAGTGTTGCCGGGAGTTTGTTAGCGATTTCTTTGAGGGTTCTTGACGCGCTTGTCGGTTGTTACTCGCTTGTTGCTTCCTTGCATTTTTTGAAGAAGTGAAAACATAATGAAATTGAAATAGTTTTAAATTCCCCTGAATTGACATTATAATTCGTGGCATCTGCTAAGTTAATTTTATTTTAAAGTTTTATTTTAGCTAGTAAAATCATAATTAAATAAGAATTAAATTTAACACAACACGTTAAGAATTCAATGTTAATATTTAAACACACAACTTTCACCAAACAAATTAAGCTGAATAACTGGGTACTCAACGTTAACGTTTTTGCATACATTACTCACGATCAAATAAAGCAGCAAAAAAACAAACTAAGCGCACGGTGTAGTAGTGAGTCCAAACTTCCAATTACGCAAATGCTAATGAACTCAATTCTAATTAATCACACTAATCAATACGGGGCCAATCAGACGCTACCTGTCTCAGCGGAGCGCGGGGCGAGGGAGCGAGAGCACCGCCGGACATCTGCCTGTTAACACACAAATTTAACCAAATCGGTTAACCCGTAACCAAACAATAACAGCTTTTCCAACTGACCAGAGCAATGAGTGCATTGCGACTTATAAGCTCAAGCTATGCACAGGAAACAAGACCTTATAATAGGGCGTTGAGTCTGAAAATGTATTGCGCTGATTTAAAGACATAAGTCGTTATTGCATCCGTGCGGGAACCGTCAATATAATTTTGTCTTCTTCACACTTACAAAGATCTCGCTCGCTCTCATCTCAGGTGTAGCGACGGTTGTTAGGGGGCGGGGCGCGAAGTGACGTCACACGTCGATCGACCAATCGTGTGTCGGGTTTTGTTTTTTTCTTGGCGCTTCTTGTATTGTCGATGCGTTTCTTTTGTCCGGCGCGTTCAGTGATTGTTCGCGGGCGGCAGTTACACGGTTAACTTTAGGAATAACAAGCTTCCGACTTTTAGATAGAGATGAATCCACTAGGTTCTTATTTTTGTTTTATTAACTTAATAGCTGTTAAATAGCATCTTCTACTACTAGGTAACCTCAGAAGTGTAAGAAAACCAATAAATGATCTAATAAGAAAATCAATTGAAACAGTTTGAACATAATTTAATCATAATAAATGCGAGAGTTTGGATGGATGTATGATTGTTACTCAATAACGTCAGAACGTGTGTATCATGTTTAGCACAGATATAGATTATAGGCTGGAATAGCACATGGGCTACCTACTTTTTTTCCCGAAAAATTGAACCGAAAACTTTGACCCGGACGAAGTCGCGGGCAGAAGCTAGTTATTTATACATAAAATTAAGTTCCTAGAAATGTATGTATGGCTTCGCCGTTTCGCTACCGTCGTGAAGGTGATGCGAATATTTAGTTTCTGAAGTAAACTAGTAACGAAACAGCCAAGCCATACATACATTTTTACTGATATGTAGAATTTGTGAAGTTAGGGTCGGCAGAGTTAGGACGTGTAGATTCAGAAGCTTGGCTCTACATGAGATCTGATATCTTTTTCACAGAGCAAACCTTATGTGGGTCTTGGCAACATTTTACATGAAATGTTTTTGGTGGGATTTCAGTTCTTTTTGTAAGTTGCTAGGCAGTCTTTTTTGTGTTTATTTTTCTCTTCTTTTTTTGGGGTGTAAGTATTTCTTGCACATCAGCAGTGCAGGGGGAGTTCATGTAACATTTATGTTTACATACCAAATTTCAGCTTTCTAGCACTTAAGGAAGTAGCCAAACATTTTGATGATCATCAGTGTGTCAGTGAGTGTGTCAGTGACGAAATTTGTGTATTTTAGATATCAATAAAATCTAAAGTATTAGAGCTATTCAATTGAGGCTTTGTATGTTTAATAAGTCTATTATTGACATCATATCCTAAGAATATGAACTATCTGGTACATCGGAAACCAACTCTATGAGGGTTCAAAAAAAACGACGAAACACTTCGAGAAAAGGTAGGTAGTGCCCTTGCGCTTGTCTTGGCGGGGGCACTCCCGTGCCCCCCGATAAAAATATAATTATGTGCCAGAGCTATGCCTAAATTGTAGATTTGTATTTATTACCCAGAACATAGTACAGTTTTGTGTTACCTTTCGTTATACAGGCAGAACAACGTTGCATTTTAATAAGAGGATAATATTATATTAGGCACCTATCTTCAATAATTTCATTTTTAGGTTCAGATTCAGAGAAATCAGAGCAATATGCTTTTACCGTTCCATGCATGTTGTCCACAGTGCATCAATACATTATAGTAATTGGACCTGAATATTTAACGCGCTCACAATTAGTACAAACTCTTCGCTTGATTGAATGCACGCCACTGCTGCTATTGAATGACTTTTAATTGCACGTTCCGTGTTTTTATGTTTTAAAAGCATTCATAATGTTGTCACACTGCAACTAACCATTATGTCGTAGACTTTCAATTTTTATGCTGGCAATATTGCCTAATGGATTGTCCTAATCAAGTTCCCGGTAACAATCAATTTGTGATTTGATTTTGATCTTGATTGAAATTATATTGGCGTGCAAATATTGTTAGTTGCATGTTAGCTTATTGTTATTTACTTAATAAATAGGTAAAATTATAATTTTGTAGGTAGGTATGATTTATGAACTAATTTTGAGGATAAGAAAAATATATCAACAGGTCAGTTCTTCACTGTCGACCGTGCGCATGTTGTAGATCCGAAAATAATTTCGGTTTGAGTACAACACTTGAGACACAATTTCAGTTCTGAGCACGTGATTGATGGAACTTAGACAAGTATGGAGTGATTATGTGAGCCGAAAATCGTCTAAAACATCATCAGCTGTATGCATCACAATACTGAGAAAACGACGAAGAACTGAACGCCCAGAGAAAAACCTTTGAAGGACAACCCACAGTTTCGCTCCGGCAAGACATCGTAAAATCTTTAAATATTTTAGGTCCATGCATCTTGTGAAAATCATTACATCATTTAACTAACATTTTACTTTCAGTGTCAATCGGAAATACTTTCTTATGATTATTGATTATTTTAACTTCACAGCAGCATCCACTTTTCTAAGCTAAAATAGTAAAACTCACCATGAGAAAGTATTTACATATTATTTAAACAATTTTAAAAGTGTTTCTATTAATATCCCGATAAACTAAATCATTTAATTTTATTATATCCTAGAAAAGAAACCACAAACAATTTGGTTTTGCAAACTGAAAAGCAATTAAAACTCTCCGAGATAACAGACATGAATTTACTAATTCAAAGCTCAATAACGAGACTAAATATAATAACGATCGCTAATGCTGGATTGATGCTTAAATTAAGCGAGTTTGCGCTGGAGATTGATTGGGATAAGTGTGGGAGGGGGGCGGCCGGAGGGGGCGATGGGCCAAGGGGGGTATGAGTCCGGGACACGCTAATCTAGTACGACCATATAACAATTTGTTGACAGTGATGGGTTATGTCGATGTGAGTAATTAGATCATAGGGTTAGAGGTGGTGAGTACGTAGGACTCTTTATTTAGGTAACGTTGGTAATCGTTTCCAGTTTCAGCTCAGTCTATATGTCTACAGAGTAAGTAGGTAGTGCTTAGTCACCAACAACAATCAATTCGCCTGGTTCAACTTAGCATACTCATAGCATTTTTATCGTTCCAACCTCACAAGGCGAACTCAACCTTTATGGTTCTTTAACATTCTGCTACTGATATAAATGAATTTTTGACAGCCATCGGGATTCTGTTATGATAAACGAAAATCAATCAGAAAAAAAAATACAAATTCTTTCTTCTTGAACCTTTCAATCATCCAAGTTCCAACGTTCACATGTTTATCGACAACGCCACATCCTTACGCTACCTGGTTGCTGACAGCGACCTCTGTAATTGTTGAATGAGCCAGCATTAAAGCGCCAATTAACCAACATTGATTGGTTTTGAACACCCCCCCTCTCCTTCCACCCTTCACATCCCTCTGTGACCCTCGCTGCGGTCCCGGATAATTCAGGATTAAAGGGCTAGCATGGATGTGTAGGACTTGTGTGTACCACAAAATTGAGGTATGCCTTACATTGAATTGTTGGATACCTATGTCATATTATACTTCAGTTAGTAGTTAGTAATTAACCCAGTTATTAAGGATCCAGAAAATTGTGGCCCACTAACTATTTCAGACCTAGTTAGTAGTAACGGTAACACTGTTGATACAAATAACAATTACTTATTGCATGATAATAGTCAAGTATCATTTTAGTTCCAACTCTACTTTACAGTTCTATTTTATTTTAGGTCTAACTCTAGTTTACAGTTCTATTTTATTTAGAACAAAGGCGGCGAGGATAATTAATTTGTCTAGTTTATCCTAAGTTACCACAGGAGTTAGGTATACCCTATTACTACTGACGAGTAATTAGTTCATCTGTCGTCCGAAAACTGTTTCGCGTATCATTTGCGTATAGGCAACTACATTACTTTACTATTTTTAATCTAATCTAAGCAATAAAAACCCGATGCACGCGATCCTTCCTAAAATTTCGGCTACAAACAAATCGAAAGCTTACCAATTTGAATCAATCAAAAATTGCAATTGATTAAAATAACAATCCCGCAAGCTGTCAGTGTCCAGTTGCCGCAGAGTGTCCACTGTCCAGCAAAGGGACAGAGCAACAGAGGTACCCTTGAGTTAATTAATATAGCTGCTCGTGATCTATTAATGGTGGACGCAGCGGGCGGTGCGGGGACCCAACGGTGGCCGAAGCGCGGATAATCCTGGTACTAAATACTGAGTCGCTGAAATACTAAAACAATGGTATTTGCTGTCTGAACTTTGGAATGTTCCTTGCTGATCTTCTAGACTACCATTAAATACTCTTGTATGACATGTGCTTCCATCCAAATGCCTCCTATTGCTCAGTTTATGTAAAGTGGATTAACCTAACACACTAAGTACGTACATAATTTTAATGACAAAACGAAACGTTACCTCCCTATTCTATATTTCTTCTAAAATCCGATTCATCGATATTCCCTGTCGTCCCAACGCATGGCCGCCTTACAACACCTGTGTTTGACACGCTTTGATCTCCTGAATTATCCTTTATCTATTCGCTGTCCTCAGAACAAATCCATTTCATTACGGGGCACCTTGTTCAGACGTGATTGTTACCGTTCTCATTACCGTTACCTAATTACCACTTAGACTGCTCAAAGAGTTCACCAATAACACTGAAATGTTTTATAATAAGCATTTAATTAACTCGGTTCACCTTTAAAGGGCTATGTTGTGATGTAACGAGAGATTTTTTAACATTATGACATTTTATGATACTGAACTGAAAAACTCATGATAAGGTCATTGGTGACTCTTGCGAAGATATAGACATATACAGCTTTAACATATTTACCCTAATTGTTAAAATGTTTATTGTCTCATAAACTATCATAAAAAATTTAGATGAATAATTCTACAACACAACAACGATTCAATTAAAGACACTACTGTCCTTAATTACATGGTTGTTAACCAAACCATTTCAACTCAAATAACCTGTCTATGCCTTACAGTAATGAAATGGTATAGCCGTAGTATACAATGGTCCAATCAGGTGGTCGCAACACCCGACACAAGACACAGCGGCTCATCTCAGCTGGCAATCGAGTTACCGCGCTGTTACGCGCTACGTGGTCGCCTGGACACACGCATAGAGTAGTTGGAAATGCAGAGGCTGTAGGTATTGCGGTTTCCTTCGAAAAAATATTTAAAAGAAAAAGAAGTAAGTGAAACTTTACATATTCTTGGAGTAAATAGAAAAAGCAAAAGGAGAACGTATTCACGACAGAGAAATAGATCTAGCAAGTTAAATATTGTAGACCTGAACCTCTACGAATAGCACAAACTGGAGTGGCTCCTTAAGCATATTGATTTGTATCTAAAATAGATTTTGGGTGCCAATATTGATTGTGTAATAGATTCGTAATCTTTTTTGTCACGGAAGTGACATCAACTATTTGTAAAACTTTAACGAACCTGTGTCCTTGCAGGATCTGACGTGCTCATTACTCTGTGCTACCTCGACATGCAATCACAAGACGCGGAACAAGTAACTAACTGACCGCTGCAATAGTGTTCGGCTGGACACTATCAACTCACGTAACTCACTTTACTGCTCCAGTTACACTTGCATACTATAAGGTGCGCAGTGCGCATATTAACACGTGCATACCTGCTCCATTATATTTCTGTTCGAAAATCAAAACCACTGTGCACTATTTTGTTGTTGTTTCAGTAAGTATGGATTGTTTTAGGTTTCAATGCATTCACATTTCATGCCTATTCTTTTCCATATGAAACTTTCTTTTGTAGCTACTAGATTCAATTATTTTTCTTTTTGTAATGTCGTGGCGTAATTGAAATAAATGATTTGACTTTGACTTTAACTTTAAAAGTAAATGGAAAAATAACCATATAATGAACTAGCACTAGTCGTCATAATTCAAGAAACATTTAATTTAAGGCTTTTCATGGACATACGGTTCAAACTGTGAATCAGTCTAAAAACTAATCTAGTTTAAACCCATTTTATAGGATTTATATTGCATAATAATACCCCATACTCCACTGTTAAATATAAATTATTTGTTTGAAGACCAATAATAACTCAGCGCATCTTCAAACTTTTTTGCATTTTGCGAAAGTGAAAGATTTCAGATAAGAACTGCTCGGAACTAAATGTTGTCCGTGATGGCCCAGCTAATTTTAAATTTTTGGAACATTAATTATCAACGAATTTAGACAGACTTCTAGTATTTAAGAAATAGCATTGAGTCTCCTCTGTCTACTTTAATTCATATTATAAGACGATGCTAAAGTGCTGGCTGCTACATGGATGGATAATATTATCTTCCATCGTCACCATAAGCATCTTTCAGCTTCGTATGTATACACTATTAGTTAATTACATATATTAGCTAATTTTAGTTACTTAATATTTTAATAAAAAAAGGCACAAAGCCTTGATATAATAAATGTTTAATACTTAGATGCAAAGGTCGGTCAAATCATATAAGCAGCTCCGGCTCTGTTCCCAACATGCCAGTCAATTAAACCTGATACTTATTCCAAACATTTGGACCAACATTAGCCTAAAATGTTCGAAAAGTAAATATTCGCTTACTCATCCAATCCATCACCGCGGATCGTAATAACACTCGCTCAAATTAATACCTGCCCACTCAAAAATAGAATTGAAAAATTGATGTCCAACTTAATCAGACCCTTCCAATTGTTCCACCATTATTAATGCTTTCCAAATTTTGTTCACTGAAGAAGGGTGACGGGTCTAAAGAAACTGGTCATATCTTAATACGGGCTTATTACTGATGTTAATTTTTGGGTTGTTTCGGGTGAAAAAAGTTTCGAATGGTATTTAGAGTGCTTTTAGAATCGCCATCGATATATTTACGTACAAACTCATAGTTTTATTGTACAAATTATTATCATTTGGCTACTTCGTGCGTAGTAGTGACGTATAAATTGATAGTTTGAGAGTTGATCAGTTGCTAGCATTTGTGTAGTATCTTTTAGCGAATGTCTGCATTAAATAAACGGCAGTTATGTGAATATTGAAATGACAACTGGAGATATTCTATTATTGATTCTATTATATTGGTACTATTTTAGTACTACAGATAGTCATAGAACTCTCCCAAAAAAGTGCACAACTTTGCACAATAAAAAAGTGCCTAACGGTACTTTACACTCGTGTAGTAGAATCAAACCATAGACAATATATTAGGTATGGTATTTTTTTTTACATTTTGTTAAACACACTTTAAGTGTACGACTACTTGGAAAAAACTGTAAATACAATTGCTGTTTTTTGAAAAAAAAAAAAGAACAAGCGCTTTTGCTTACATACTTATACGTAAACTTCTTAAAAATTTATAATACATACCTAAGTATCTACATAGGTTATTTCTTAAACAACCATAACACATTACGTACAAAACGAAGAAATCGATAATAAATCAAAGGTAATAAATCAATAATAGTTACACGATCGAATCAAACAGCACTCAGGGTGAAGCGCCTAGTTGGCGGCGTGCTAGTGGTCGTCAATTACGCTGCGTACAAAAAAACTTGATTGTCGACTATTTCGCTGTTACACGTGCTTTGGTAGATGCTTATAATGTACAGTAGTTATGGTTTTTTGTTTGATGTAATAAATGTTAGCAAATAGGTAACATTGAATTATTTCCGTATTGCAGAAATTACTTTTAGGAGTATTTTTTAACATTTGTGTCAGAACCAAACTTTTGATCCTCAAAAAACTTTTGATCCTTATTATCTCCCTTGGATATGGTGCCTTTGTATACTTTCTTTAATTCGTATTTATATTATGGAACTTACTCCTATGAATAACAAGTGAGCAATCTATAAAAATTTCGTGGAATATCAAGAATTGACATAATAATGGCTCGCAGAATGGTCATTCACTAGTGTTACTTAAACATACAGTCTAATCTCGTTTGAATAGTATAAGTACGGTGTTATTATGTATGTTGGATGAGAACAACTTTGAATTCTTGTGGCTTTACTATTTATATTGTAGAAAGGATTAAGAAGACATAAACTTTTTGGATTGCCAGTTAAAGATGTCATTGTATTCAGAGAATGAGATGCACATGCGAATACCACGACGACTTCCAAACAAGATAGGAAATTCATATTTAAAAACTTTACATAACAATCCTCGCTAATAAATATCAGCTTCTTTCAAAAAAATATTTCGCTCTCTTTTAGTTAGAAACACGCAAAAATTTCATAAACAAAGTCTAAAATTAAAGTGTGACTGATGTAATTAAAACATGATTAAGAGGCTCCTTCGTTAAGCAGTTGGCGTTCAATCAAAATGATTTCACGGAGATAAATTGAGTGTAAACAGAGCGAGCGAAACATAAAATAATCTTGTTTATAACGAAGAACGAACATCTCGCTCTAATCTTATAAAAGCACAGACTAATTTGTAGACAATTGCAGAGTTAAGGAGCTTGAGGCTTGCTGCTAGTTCGGCATTCACTTCATTGAGGGCACATCGTGATAATAACCGGAATTATTGAAGTTGAAGAGTATTTTTGTAGTTTATTGGATGCATTACAGGATTTTTTATTGTGAAGAGAGTTGACCCTTCTGTACTTCCCAAAAACACCATAAAAATACTTAAGAACGCCACATAAAGGTTAAAATGATGTATTAATCCTGTCAGGACCTTACCAATCTGCTCAAGCCATGTCAATAGATAATCTCAACTCCTAACTACAATACTAAACCAGAAACTGTGTTTGGGACACAGTTGTTACCCAACTAGTAGCCTGCCGTGTTGTTCTAGCACAATATAAAACAATAAAAAGCCTATTAAGTTGGAACAATATAATCTTCCCCGGCGTCCTCTCCCGTACCCTGCGCCCTTCCCCTCGGGTCCACCTCTCCGAACACTCTGGCGTCCAGCGGGCGGTAATTACCGACGCCTTGAGACTCAGTTAGGAAGCAATAGCGTTACCTTTACCTTCACAATTTATTTCTAAGAAATCACTTTTATCTCATTATTTGTATTTGTCGCTTTAAACGAAACTTTAAAAATTGTTGTGTTGCCGAAGACTTTTATTAGATTCTTTTACATTAGGTAGATAGCATACTTAATAGATTGAACTGAAAAAGACTTAGTGTGCTCGACATCAGAAGACGATACTTAATGAAATTCTGATGTTTTAAACTCTTATTTTAGAAGTGTTCCATAATTGAAGACTATTTAAATTATTTTGTAATAAGAGTTGCACAACAATTTTTTGTATCTAGACAACAATTTAGGAGCTTATTTATAAACTCAAAATATAATTCATGATTAAATACGACCCCAAAGTAGGTATTCCAACGATTACGAAACAAAAATAAATTGTAACTTGAATCGAATCTAAAATTCTAATGCGAAGATATTTAAATAAAGAAAATACCAAATTACAAAATAATACGGCAATTTGTCACAGAATGATTTGAGACCTTTAAAATGAATGTCAAATTGAATCGTAACAACTAACAAAACCAAATAATGCATCTAAATAACAAAATGTTATCAAAGAGAACAAAAACCTCTCAAATACTACGGGCATCTTCCATCCTTTTCGCTCGCTATATCGGTGTCCTGTTCACTCTAATCGTATTAAGCATCCATTTTTGTAAGCGCTCCGAGCCCGATCCAATTTCAAACTCATTTGTTAGAGCATAAAACAATTATTAAAAAACGCCAGTGATTTGGCGAGCAATTTTTGCCGTTTTACATCACTTAACGCTGGCTATAAAAAGCTGTGGAGATGGGCGATTATTTTAAACACAACATTGGTACAATTATAACACTGAAAACCGCCATGTATACTTATTTATGCCTGGGTATTGTATATAGTGACTTGTTTAGGAATAAGAAAATATTCAAATATTTTGAAAACGAATCTTGTGTAATCTGCAAATCCTGTTACATGGAAAAATCTGTAAAAAGTTTGTAAGTAAGTAGTTTTCATTTAAAAAACAATCAATTTTTTCACAAATTTTTGGAGCCAATCATTTTTCATAATTTTGCTTGCTTTATTTTTTTATTTTTAAGATTTTAATTTGTTTCTCATTTATAAATAAATATTTTTTAAACTGTCTCCTTACCCAGCATTGTCCATATACGCAGGTCCTGGGTTTTTTCGTCATAGTAATCGAATGATCGTGCGTGCGAGCCAACAACGGGTGCGCTCACCCCGCTTGCGCCACGAAAACAATAATGTTTGAGTGATGTCCTACAGAAATACACAAATATAATATGACATGACCATTTACAGTTGTTAGGCAGTAAGTTTATGGCACGGTACAAAATAATACATGTTCACTCTTGTATGGTTTCTTACATTTGCATTTTTGTGACAATCAGGGAAAAAATTGAGGTCTGTTCTTAAACCACGCATCACACATTATAGAAATTACAAAGAAAACTCTCATCTATGATCTTCGTCTTCGTTCTAAGTGTCGCGACTAACAGGTAACGGGCATGTTTAATCACTGATGATAGAAACGCAGGAACAGGTTCATAAAGGGATAAGGGAGTAGGTAAAAAGTTAAAGAACTTGTCAAAACGGAACTCCTGAGTGATGAGTGATAGAACCAAGCAAGCCTGAGATCAAAGCCACGGACGAAATCTAGTATCACACTATGGGTATAAGTAGGATATCGAACTATAAAAGAATAAACTAAATATTCTCTGTGATTGTAATTACATCTATGATAGCAAAATGTGATTGTTTCGATTATATTTGCAGTCGCGCCGGGCGCCAGGCGATGCGCGACCTCGCGACATGTTGCGCTCAGTCGTACACTGAACATGTTATTACGAACAAACGTGTCGTTTTCGCTGCGGGGCACCGCGCGACAATCTCCATGTACTCTTTTGTGTGTTACCGTTTTATTAGGGTTCCGGGGTACAAAGGTGCAGCAAAGCAGGCTTTACGAACAGTTTTCGGCAGTTTCTTTTATATCATCATAGGATCTTAAATTCCATAATAAATAAGTACTTAAACAAAATTTCGATTTCGAATTTTTTTTTTTTTTTTTTTTGGTCTTGGGTTCGATTCCCAGGTCGGGCAAAGTGTTATTGGGTTTTTCCATCAGGAATTTCTCAGTAGCAGCCTTGGAGTCTGGATTTGTGCCCGGTTGATGGCAATAGGCTCGCCCCCTATTACATGGGACTAAAAACATAACTGGCGAAATGTGGGTGTACTAATGGGTACACCTCTGCCTAACCCTTCGGGGATTACAGGCGTGATGTTATGTTATGTTATGTTAAACAAAATTTCGATACTACTACATAATTTCCAGTATCCATTTAGATTAAATAAAAATTTTGGGAAACATACCTAAGATTATTTCTAAGCCTCAAAAGTAACGCGAAATAATTATTGTTGAATCTTAAATTTTCCAGTTTTATCAGTGTCGAGAATCTAGTTATACTGCCTACTTATTTTACGTAGCGATAATCAGAATTATCGATACAGAACCAAAGAAACAAAACTTTAAACTAACAATATTAGAGACGGGATATCGCCCGCGGGTGGTAAGCCGTCGGTCCCGGGTTCGATCCCGGCCGGGGCGGGGCCAGCTTTTACGCTGTTACCGGGATCATATCCCGGGGCTAGCAAACTGTTCAAATCAACTCTATAATAATGAAACTTTGAAGGGGAATTAGATTTTAAATTTAAATTAACTGAAGGCACACACACTATATCGTGTCTTCGATCATGCCCCAGTTATGAGACGAGTGGATATTTGTAGTGAGAACTGCGTGTGCTGCGGCGATCTATTAAATTCGTTTATTCTGAATTTAAATGACAGAAAATAAATCCACTAAAGAAAAATAGATAGATAAAACCGATAGGTACAAGCATATTAACATGTTATGATATACAACGATTTTTTTTTTGATTTTTTTTATTTTTACAATGAAAATGTAAAGTTTTTAGTTAAACTATATAAATAAGAAATATTAATGGAATTAAACCTCTAAAAATTAAGTTAGCAGCTTAATTTTAATCTTTATATTTCTTTGTAATATATATAAATAATGGAATAATGTAATTCAATTTTATCATTAACAGTGATATACCTCTTTTTGGTTTCAATTAATAAATAAGGAGTTGGTTAACTCTTTCTTTTAAGTCAAAATTAAATGCAAATTGCTTCTTATTTAAGATAAATTATTTAATTGTAATATTTTTTGAATGCAAATCAAATGTTTTAATTTAAACTATAATCCTATTTTTAATTAATTAGTTCAGTAAATAGTAAGAGTCGCTATTAACTAAATTATTCTTATTTGGAGCTACATACGAGTACATAGACCGAATTAACTCCTAAGTTCTGCCTTTTATAATTACAATAATAGCAGCCTATTATGTTTTCACGGCAAGGTGAGGCATGAGTATTGATTACCAAGCATGCTCAAGGTGGATCGGTGGTTGCAAACTGTGATTTATTATAAGGCTAGGTTTTCTCGGATTTTTTTCCGTCAATGATGCCCAAGATAAACTTAGAAAATGCATATAAAATTGGAAAAGCTAAGAAAAGATTGCTACTTGCCCGTGCCCTGTTGCGAACTGAGAACTGTGCATGTGAGGCGGACGAGATTTTAACTAACACGTCAAGCCTAAATCCTATTGCATATATTCAATCACTTCCCAAAGTTGTCGAACACTCTCAGCGCGCCTGTGATGATATGTTCGTTATTGCATTACACGCACACAAAGACGACTAGTCCAATAGTAGAGATGTTATCATAACGATTAACTCACGACCCGATCTCTAAACGATTGTTCGCGGCAAATTGCTCGAGCCTTAACAATCCGATCGTGTGATAACGTCCTAATAAGAGCCTATTTAGAAGATATTGTTAGTTTTTTGCGAGAATGCGACAGCTGGCGATGGTTTTTGCGATTGTTGAGGCATCCTGTAAAATTGTGCAACGTCATTTCTGTTTATATCTGTATAGATTAAAGTGAAACCGACAAAGTTCATACTTACGGTACAGGCATAATTAATTCGTTTGACATTTTGATTAAAACCATTTACAAAGTATATCACTTAGAACTCCTCTAGTGAAATATGGTAAGTACGTAAGTATATTGTGGTACCCTTACAACTTTTTTTTCATTGAATAACAAGTAATACCCTACACAACAGTGCTACATAACAGCTATTATTAACTCTAATCACTTCCCAAATAACAGATACTCTTAAATGTGTAGGGATAACAATTGTGGCATTTACTGCGTGTAATGACGTCTGTGGTTCTGCAACTGTTTCTGATTTTGACTGACTGCAGCTAAGACAAATGAGAGAATAGGTAGGTACCTATTATTTTATCTGAAAATTTTGTTGAAAACCTTTTACTGACTTCTCTTTTTTTTTAAATGTGATGGAAATAATAAATCCCGATAATATTTCATCCAATAAATCGCAGTATAAGTGTCTTGTTATTTTTTATTTTCTAAACTATCTTTTATTGTATCCAGAGCTCATTCTAATTGTATCCCTTTGCATATTTCACAATATTTGCACATCTTTGCAAACTACAAATAAATAAACGAAGTTGTCAATGCACAGTGGTTCTAAACCAAAAGAAGAGCGACAATAACTTTGACAATCGTAAACGGACCGAAACCACAATGCAACAAAACAAATCGTATTACATATTGCTAGCTCTTTCTGAATCGGACCTCTCATTCGCACAGGCTCCCCGCTGACTCGTTAGCAACGAATAAACCTTGTAATACAATAAAACAGAAAATAGTGTAAAAAATGCTTGTTCCAGATGTGGCTGTGCAGATACAGAATCTTTATTGCAGTGTGGTATGGACGGCTTTTGCATAATTTCATGTTAGTTTAAGTATGTTCTGCATGCTTAGAGTGACATTTGTTTGAGGCGTTCACCCAATATGGTGTTAGAGAGAAATAAAATTGTATTTTTCTATTTTTAATTGGTGCAAATTTTCGTTTTCGGGGGGAGATGAATGCGAAAACAAATTATTTTTAACTAGATACTTTGAGGTAGTTATTATTACTTAGCCCTTAACAAAAACACGAGCTTAGCATGCTCTACAATGTAACTATTCAGATTTACAATACAGGTTAGTGTTGGGGTATAAAACTCAATCAACCAAATCAAGTTTTAATAATATATTTTTTTTCCGTAGGTAGGTATATAATAATTTTAATTTTATATTATTTGGGCCCAATGTGCCAATAATGTCAAGGATGTAGATAAACAGATATCTGGAACACTCCAGCAAATAATTTGAATAACATAAATAAATAAGTTCTTAATTGTAAGTGACCACTATTTGCAACATTTGAAAGAATTAAATAAAATCTTGAGTATTTTTAAATTAAATTTAGATTGAAATACTGGAAAACTACACTAAAATCGCAATTGAATTAAAAATCGTAAATAGTGATTTTAGGTGGGTTGTAATACAATTCTATAAAACCACCGGCGAATTCAGAACCAAAAAGAAACTAATATGGTAACATTACACAGGTCGGCCTTACGGTTTGTGAAATACAATCTGTTTTAGATATAACATTGATATTAGTTGGTTATTGTGTCAATGGGAACGGATGTCTAACCAGTAATTATGCGACAAACCTTACCGCAATTAAACGTACCTACAATGGACAGAGAAATGATTTTTTATTGCTTAATCATACGGCTCAATATTTACAAACTAAAATACATTTGAAGAAAAATAACTATTTAACTACCCTGTTTCATGTTATACCATAACAAAAAAAAAAAAAAAAAGAATTTGAAATCTACATTCAAACGTTAAGAAACGCAAAGCAAACAAGCTTTACATTTTTAATCCATAACGCATTCGTGAATATACAGCTTCCCGCAAACGCCTCCAAACAAACCTTTGAACCGTAGCCGATCTAATAACGTGAACGAAATCCTTTTATACGTCCAACAAAAACCCGAAACCACTAATAATGCCGCAACATTTCGAAGAACCTTTTTTTCCAAAGTTATCGAGTAGTGACCACTGTGCGGCTGAGACGTTACAAGTACAATGAGTACAGATCGGTTTTGTCTAGGATTTCAAGCAGCTCGTATTACCGTGTGTAAGTGTGATGCACAATGAGACAAATGTAGCAAAAAGTTGGTCGTGAAATGACCATTGCACGGATTATGCGTTTGAAGTAGCACATTCTGATGCTTTTATTGATGGTTGTGATAATATTTTCTTTGTTAGTTAGTGGTTTATATAAAAGTCGCTCTTTCTGTACGAAAGGACTATTAAGTATTTGAGCAGTGGGCCGTAAACATATAATTTTATCGAAAATTTTACTCTGATGACACAAATTGATTCTTTATTGTTAACTCTATCACTAATAGTTTATTATTAGTGTACTTAATACTGTATAACGAAGGTACTAGGTACTACATACTTAGTATGAAACCCACATGTTGTGTGGAAAAAAAACCGACATAATTTTTCTAACAGAATTATTACTGAAAATTCGAATAACCAACTCGACGCATATTTACAGGCGCTCAATTTTAGATATGTTGTGTACATACATGGACTCCACTGCCAGGTGTTCAAAGGCATAGAGTCAGGGCACAGGGGGGAGGGCGAGAGGGGCGGGCGGGGAACAGGGAGGTGCCTGAATTCGATTCCGGGCTATTGAAAAGTTTCAAGAGGCGAAAAGCTTCGACAAACGAAGCTAAGTGAATTTCGAGCCCTCGGAAAAACCAGCAACGGACTTGGTACGCGGGAATTGTTGATAACAAGGAAAACGTTATCAACAATTCCCAGGTTGAGAGAACAATATTATACAGAGAGCCAATATGTCTAAAAATATCATAGTTTGTACACATACCCATTTGTTTATTAGGCACTACTTAATGTAATACAGTGCAATAACTACCTAGGACTCTGACTAGCTTCTTAAAGAATCTGTTATGATTTAAGAATTTTACCAAATATTTTATTTACTAAAGTAAGATACCAAACCAGAACCAACCAGAACCAAATTCAAAAGTGTATACTTGATAAATAGATACTGACTCAGTACAGTACAGTAGACGAGTAGTGTAGCTTCTCGTGTCATTTAAGATAGGTTTGGTATGGTATTATGACAAAATAATCACTATTTAACATGGTAACTTCTAACAATAGTACTAGTTGTAGTACCTACTTCCTTTAGCACATAAACAATTACTTTTATAAACTGCCTCGTTGGTCTAGTGGTCGCAATCGCGACTGCTGAGCATGAGGTCTTGGGTTCGATTCCCAGGTCGGGCAAAGTGTTATTGGGTTTTTCCATCAGGAATTTCTCAGTAGCAGCCTCGGAGTCTGGATTTGTGCCCGGTTGATGGCAATAGGCTCGCCCCCTATTACATGGGACTTAAAATATAACTGGCGAAATGTGGGTGTACTAATGGGTACACCTCTGCCTAACCCTTCGGGGATTACGGGCGTGATGTTATGTTATGTTTTAAAAACTGAGTACGTCCCTGTGCAGGCGGCTTGGTTCCAATTTTTATCAATCCCATTTCATTTCCCCTTACGAAAGTTTTCCTCCAATTTCGCGCTCTCGCCCCCGCCCTTTTGGTGTTGGGACAACCGAAGCACATTATTATCATCGATGTTTTGTTTTCTGGCCAATTATCTAACTAGAGTTTAGGATATAGTTCAAAATGACAAGCTTACCTAGTTAAATTCTAATATTTTTATACTTTACAGCTTCTTAATCATTCATTGAATTCTATAGGTTAGTTTAAGTTGGAGGTAAGATCTTTGGATTTGGCATCAAGAGATATCCGATTAACAATTTTTAGATAGGCCATCGAAAATTGTAACACTACCTACAGCGTGATTATAGCAAGCTTGAATAGAGAAAAAAAAAACAAAGAAAAAATCATAGTGTTTTTTTACTTCGCGATCGTCAAGAGCTTACTATAAATTGAAATAAAAATATCGATAAACCGTCACCACGGTACATCACTACAGTTTAAACATTAAAGTATTTCTCGGGAGACGCGGACGTATCAAGCGATCATTTCTCTGTTATTACGCGACCGAATTCAATTGAGGACCGTTTACATCGACACTTGCTTATTATCTGACCCAGTGTATTTGATGGGATCATACACCACAAACAATACCATTGGCGTTTGTTTTCAGGTACCATTTTCCGGAAAAGCCTAACAAACGACCAGTGGAAATCAGTCAATATTGTATCACACAACTTGAAGTCAATTCAAACTTTTTATGGACAATTAAATATGAAAAGTTCGTAAACATACTTCTTAAGAGGTTAGACCTTGTTGTTAGGTTCATGAGAGGGGGCTGTGGGTCTGTGAAAAAAATTCTTATCGACGTAATTATAAACACAACAATTAAAAGCAAACCAGCAAGCTGGTAACCGGTGGTGGGGCTGACCATCATAATGCGCCGCACGAGCATTTAACACTGCTGTACTAGTGTACCGACCAAAGACTTAGTACAATATGTACTTACCGACAATTTGCAGAAAACAATTGTGTGATGACTAGGGATACATTTTATTAACCTAAAGTTAATTTTCTGCACAGAAAGCATGATGCAATTTCTAGAATATTGATTTGATAATAATAATTACATAGATATATATTCATGACCACGGTTTGCTTTAAGTGCATCATATCGAAAATTAAGTACCAATTACCTATTATAAAAAAATCTTAAGGTAAACTTTTACGAGACCGTCGACAACAATCTATTTCACAGGTATAAAATAAAATATAATGTCTTCAAAAACTCTTTTCGTTCTTTATAATTTGTTTTGTTGAGTTGAGAACCGTTTAGAGAGCAATTACTGAGTTCCCTCTTGTTTATCGGACTCCCAAATAATTTAGTTTCGTTATAAAAATATACAAATTTTCCTTTTTCATGAAAATTCGTGATTTCTTTTAAATTGGTTCGCTTCACTTAATTACTCGTTTTTGGGTGAATTTAAAGTGTTGTTTAAGGAGTGCCTGCCTGTGTAGATATATTATTATCAAGCCTGCCAAGTTTCTATTGGATTGTAAATTTTATCCGAGAGGGGCAGTGAGACTATAATATTTAAGTGATTTTACTCGCATTAAGTAATTTTTGGTAAAGGTTTAGGGGTATGCGTCACCGAAGGCTAATGTGTCCGCGTCAAAGCGTAAAGCCGTAAAAGATGGACGATGATTGTGTTGCACACAAGCCATTTACTTTTGTTGATAAGTCTATTTCTTTACGTCGATGCAGACCAACGTAATAGTAAAGATAGGAATTGCTAACTTTACCAGACTGATAAAAAATAAAAAACTTCTCCTTTTTGAAGTCGGTTAATAAGTAAATAGAGTTAATTTCCTTTAAGGGCGTTGCTCCGAGTAATCTAATAGGATACTCCGATAAAGTCTACGTCACATGCTTTTTAACGGATAAAGAAGCTTCCTCAAGGTTGTAAGTAAAATTGATTTAGATATAGGTACACAAAAACCTACCTGCCTATATTTATCCTGTTTATTTTCATTTATCTATTAGGCAGCATTAGGAATCGTTCACAGAATTCTGTGTTTAGATCACTTCATTAGTTTAGATTCAATTAGGTAAGCCAGAACTTACTCTTAAAATCTCAAGAAAAAATTACCCTACTTAACAAAAAGGTGTTAATGTTTGCTAATCCTCAAGCCCTTTTCACACAAAGCGGCGAACCGCAGCGTTTCGGCAATTACATGCTGTGATGCGTATCCATAATGTGCTCTATTGTTGTTTTGAGCCGGGAATATACATGGTGCTTCATTTTATAACTATTTCTATGGGTAGGTACTTTACAACACAAATCTTTTGAATGCATAGGTTTTATTGATGAGGTGTCATTATTTTAATGTTTATTAGAAACTACAACTTGAATGACCACAGCATCTCTGTGTGCTTCTCCTCAACAATACTGATAAAGATTAATAAATAAACTAATCAGCATTATTACTAAATTCAGAAACAGAAATAAAATAATAACCTAAATAACTAGTTTTCCCTTTGCGTATGTTTAATGTTCCCTTTAGAACTTTGTAGATCAACCTGTATACAATCAAATTGCCATACGATTATTCCAATAATGACATCGGAACCATTAGCACCCATCATCCCTTAAACATTCTCATAATAATAACTACAACATTATATTCCTAATCCGTTCATTCACGGATCATAATCGTTCATTCACGAGCATATTCTTTCATTCATTGAACATACTTATTATTTAACGGTTTAGCGACAAACAGCGGGAGCTTATGGATATGCAGTAAGTAGATTTTTACCATAGTTTCGTAGAGTTCTACAAATCTATGGTATCGATTCTTATGAATGTCAACTATAATGAAATTTTGATGATTTTTATGTGGCCATCCACTAATCCTTAGCAATACATAAATGCGAAAGCAACTCTGCCTGTCTATATATTTCGCTTTCAAGACTAAACCACTGAACCGATTTTGATGAAATTTAGGTACGGGGTAAGTTTAAACCCTAAGGAAGGACCCAGAGGACACAGAGGATACTTTTTATTGCGCGACTTCGTCTGCATCCGCGGTAACCGACATTTACGCGTACGAAGTCGGAGGCAAAAGCTTTTCCTATAAGACTGGTCTAATGCGTGATCGTGGTTTCACTCATACACCTAAATGTACTTGCAATCTAGTTAGGTTATCTTCGAAATAATGTTAATACTCGTAACTCCTGCAATACTTACAATATTAAACATAAGTAAAATAGGACGCAATAATTTACACGGAAATTGTAAAGAAAATGCATTCACTCTTATGCAATTGGGTTGGGGTGCAAGTAAAAAGAACTAAGCGATAGATATCATAGATAAATCTTGAAATAATAATCTTGTCATAATTTTATCCTATTTTAGTCCGATTGCCTTTAAAGAACTAGAACAAGATATCCCACCAAAAATATTTCATGTAAAATGTTGCCAAGACGACCACATAAGGCTTGCCCTGTAAAAAAGATATCAGATCTCACGTAGAGCCAAGCTTCTGAATCTACACGGCCCAACTCTGCCCACCCTAGCTTCTCAAATTCTACATATCAGTAAAAATGTATGTATGGCTTCGCCGTTTCGCTACCGTCGTGAAAGTGATGCGAATATTTCGTTACTGAAGTAAGTAACGAAACAGCCAAGCCATAGGTACATACATTTTTACTGATATGTAGAATTTGAGAAGTTAGGGTCGGCAGAGCTGGGCCGTGTAGATTCATTCGGTGCCGTGTGTTAAATACCCGTAATACGCTATTATGCAATCTGTAGAATTGATTGTACGTAAAAGTTAAGTTCGTATTCATCTTACTAGGTTTACTTACTTAAGACGAACTTACAAAAACCAAATTTTCTCTCTATTTTCATAACTGTTACCTTCATTAGAGTCAGCGGGCTCCGATGTTTTCCAACCTGCTTTGTCCTCGTGCTTTGTACCACACATCGTTACAATGAATGAGTATCGTTAATCACGTTATATTTTCCATTTCCAGTCGTCTTCGGAGGCATTTCCATTCCATTTCACTTACAATCAGCTGCTGCAGCTATTTACCGACAAGAAATTATCTTTTAACGAAAATGTATTAGGAACTCAATTGTCACGGGAAATTGATCCAAGACGTTAGTTTTGATGTAGTTGAACGAGACTTTGACGACTACTTCTGCGACATTTTTATTTTAATTTAGTAAGTCTTGGAATGGGGCTGTTTGGTAGTTGGTAAATAATACTTGAAAAGATTTTAACAAAAGGCGAAGCTAGAACACGATACATTTAGATAATCCTAGTACTCAGGTAAATAAAATTACAATACGACGTAATTCAAATCGCAGGCAACAGCAACTTTCCTGATCACATAAGAAAAAAAATCTTTAAAATGTGCAACTTTTCCCATAGAAACGTTGTCTAAAAACCTAAACATGTTACCCCGACATGCGACCGATGGTAGTTGACCAATCTTATCAAAAGCAACATTTTATCATGGCAGCTAAAAAAATTACCGCGGTAAATAAAACGATCCTCTAAAACCTAATCAAAGATAACGTAGGATTACATGACGTAGGAAAACATGTTGCCAAACCAACTCTTCCTAAAAGGACCCACTTTACCTACAGATCAAACGATATTAAAACTGAGCACCAACTCCTTTCATTTTTGAACGCATTGTTAGTGGCTAATAAAGCGGTTTGATCAAAACTTCTTTGTGAAATATATCCGTTTCCTTGTATTTCATACACGCTTATGATCTGCTCAAGATGTTGTATAACACTTCACACTATTGTCTGACAACTCCCACGCATACGATAATTTCATTTTATTTTCAACCTTCTAACAATAAAATAAGGTGGTCGCAGCCGCAGTTTGCATTTTTGTAAGTACCTATTCGTAATCCGCAAAAACAAATCCATTTGCGCAAACCGCCGTAACAACAAACTTATGTTTGCGTTTCATGATTGAACGTTTTGATGTTACTTCTTTAGAATTTAGTTTTTAGAAGTGCACTTTTATTCTGGTTTTGCCAATGCTTTTGTATGGAGGCGTTAGTTTTGACACAAAATGTTTTTTGCGCATGTTCTGTAGTATTTTGCGCAAATCTCAAGAGTGTATTATTATGTGATAGATTACGAGCGTGTGTCGGGTGTCTAAGATTATTTTTTTGTGTCAAAATAATGCTTTCGGCGTGTGTTGTTGATGCTGATCTGTTTGCTTGTTTGTAATCTTCAAGTGCGAACAAAATGTTATGAAGCTTCGGCATAGTATCACAAGGATATTGTTGAAATGTTGGATAGATAAGTAATATACCCACAAGCTAAGAATTTTGTACAATGCTACCTGATGCCTGCGACTTCGTTCGTGCAATAATTTCTTATCACGCCAGTAAAAAGTGGCCTAGCTGTTTCGGGGATTAGTTTGAAAAAAAAATATCCCGACTGCAAAAAAAGTGAAAATTAAAAAGTAAAAATTTTATATTATAAATCTCATAGAAAATAATATTTGCTTATACAATTTTTTTAAGTATTATAGTCCCATGCCGTTCTAATTCTCAATATTATATTTATTTTCTCCTCAGGGCGTATTCAGAACATTCGATACCTTTTTAATCATTGAGCAGTATAAATAATTTTATCATTAAACAAACTAGCATTTTATTTAAACAAATTAAATCGTCACAAAATAAACATCTAATTAAAAGGACGACTCAATCAACAGAAGTCAAAACAAGATTACACTCACTGACACAAACTGACGACTAATTTCGCGACACGACTGTACGATAAACGCGAAAACGCTCTCAAATAATCGTTCAGCAATTAAAACTGCTTATTTCCTTAATTCAGAGCAATCGGACGTTTAAAGAACCTTTCCAGTCACTTCAGGCGAATTTAAACCTTATACGACAGTATTAAAACGTATAGTAGCACAGACTGAAAGCATGAATTTCCTATCAATGTTTGTTGAAGTAAAATAAGCTTTATTTGACTGTGTTAAGGTTAAATGTTGTAAAGCTGACGATGATGAGGTGACGTAAATGGGAAATTGTGCGCTAACTCGCCGTGCCGTCGGAATAAAACAACTCTTTGCGCTAATAATGAGGAAGAATGCACAGAGCAGCGTCAGGTACAGATACTACACAAGCGGCTCTTAGTATCTCTGTCTAATTTCACGATGACCAGCACACGATTGGACTACGAATCTTCGATTGGTACATCGTCACAATCATCGTGAAATCAGTTTAAGATACTTACCAACGTACATATTAACATCAACTAGTACCTACCTATTTACTAATAAAAATCCGAACGGGAAACTTTGAAAAGAATCTTGTATTTCATACGACTTCACTCAACTTTAAGGATACAACTGCAATACCTAATGCGTCTTGTGACACAGACATATAATAATTTGAATAACACTCACCTCCAGTGAACTATGTTTAACATAAAAGCTCTAAGCCGATCACCAACTGCCAAGACTGGAAATCTTCAAACACTGCGAAGCAAGCTGCACGGCGACGAAGATCATATACGATCTTAGAATCAATCGACAGGTAGCTTAAAGTAATCATTTATTACAAAGTAAATAAGTACTAAGAGGATAATTCTACTAGGTATCTAAGTTTTAGGACCGATTGCAATCTAATCTCTAGCGCATTCTGTCCAAAATTTTGTTAATCTACCTACCTACATTTTTTTACATTGAATGTTGCTGAGATGAGATTGTGACTAGATTTTGCAACATAACAATACGCCTGTAATTCCCGAAGAATTAGGCAGAGGTGTAGTCAAAGTTCATCATCAGATCATGACAATATTCCTATGGGACATATTCGGAATTAAACTCTTTAAAAAAAAAAAAAGAATCATCCAAATCGATTCATAATTGGCGGAGTAATCGTAGAACAAATATACAAAAAAAAAGAAAAAAAAAAACATACTCGTCGAATTGAGAACCTCTTCCTTTTTGAAGTCGGTAGAAAAACTCAATAACACTTTCCCGACCTGGGAATCGAACCCAAGACCTCATATTCAGCAGTTGCGCTTTGCTGTCATTAGGCCGCTAAGCGCAACTGAACGACCAACGAAGCTGTCGTTTAAGAAAATTAGTACAATTATTGGCCTTCAGATCAAAATCATTATCTACCACTTAATTACGTCCTAGCCTCTGTATATACAAGCTGCTCTGTGCCACTGATCGCTCTGAATCAAACGTCGAACATTAACCATTAGGGATGTGCACTCGGCACTAGAATTGCTTTCTTGCTTGATTACTTCGTTTGCTGTTTATGAGATGCTCGTTTACTCGTTCATCCACGAATACCTACCAATCGTTTGACATTCTGAATATCTTGTCATGACATGTGTTCCTAGCATGTAACCAAGTAGGTAAAGTTCCAATAGATCACTTTTAAATTACCAACCTACTTAATATTCGTACCTACCTGCCTAGTAACTTACGTAAATAACTGTCTAAGTTTTAATACGCATCAGGGTGTCGTATTTTGTTCGGAAGAGTTACCGCGGCCCTAAAACACAAAGAGCATTTAGATTTAAATCCATCCGTGTTCCACGGATGGATTTTAGTCAGTAAAGAGTCTTACACTCCTTGCCGCTCCGCCAAGAGTGGAAGAAGTAGTGCCATAGTAACGATAACAATCACGAAAAAAGTAAGTACCTACCTACGTAAAACAAGAATAGAAAAAGACATTTAATAATTTAATATTTTATTATATACAAAATAGCTTACAATAAATTATATTCTTTATGAGCTAATTACATTTAGGTACAAAACGAAAAGGTTGATCTGCGTGGCCACTTTACTTATTGACTTTTCCAACAAATAAATAACACTAATTCTATACAAATATTTGATACAATTTTAGTTATACCATTTGATTTAAGTTTAAAATATATGAAATGAATGAATAAGGAACTAACAAATAAATAAATAGCAGCAAAATAATAAAAACTTCATGGACGTCAGTCAACAATACAAGACTATCTTCAAGTTAATAAATTCTTTGACACAACTCTACGACACGACATCTGGTGTCCAATAGCTGCAACGTAATTTGACAAACCGCAGCTTAAGTTACAAAGTATGAAAGTTACACGTATTGGGTATTAACTCAATGTATATTACAAAAAAAAACTGTGTAAATTATTAGATCTTCATACTTTGTGTAATAATAAGAAAGTTATTATTATTATAATTAATACGTAGTAAGGAAACTTTTATTCTATGCCATCTAGCAGGAAATTAAATCAACCTAAAAGAAACATTTAGTATAATTTTGTAACCTACATAATGTGACATTATTTGATTTTTTCATTTTGCATTAAGTACATAACATTTCACATTAAAACACAGTTTAATGATGAAACTAGCTATAAAAACTCTTGAATAATTGAGTAAAAATTAAATAATAACCAGCGCCATCTATCCTTCAGTAGCGAGTCTTTTGGGTTTCTGCAGCGTTCGTTGTTGCTCGTCGCGGATAATTTCCACTAGCGTTTTTACCGCGATATCCATGTCTTCGAGGCGGATTTTGCTAAACGTTAGCCGTAAATACGGACAGGTGGCGCTAGTATCGTATAAGAATGCTTGTCCTGGTATTAACATGAGTCCACGTTGAAATGCTGTTTGGAATACCTAGAAATAATAAAACACATAAAACACAAGTTATGTTATATTAAAAATATAAAACAAACACGAAGTTTCCTGCAGAATAATAAATTCGTCAAAGAATAAACAATCTTTTTTTTTGTGTTATTTAATCTGTGCAACAGTTTAAATATCAGCCAATGGTTGACTAGATTTTGAATCATATGCATTCAGAAAAAATGGCTGATGGTTATTTGATCGTGTAATTTGCGTAAATTGTGAGATCAATAGTTGTAAAACGCCAACTTTTGTTGTAATGAAGTTTGCTTGTATAGTGTTTAATTGAAAAGTTATTTGCGGGATGAAATCGACTAAAATATGCCAATTAATTGTTAATTGGTTTTGGAGAGTTCCATTTTTTATGTGGGCTGACGAGTCAATCACATGAAGAAGGAGTAGGTGTAATGAAACCAATAACTTGCAAATTGCAACGGAAAATCGGGGTGTTGCTGGTAAGCTATTTTATGCCGCTTTTAAGTTTTATGACATGCACGCTGCCTCGGACCTTGGTTTCTTTATGTGATTTCGCAGCCTGGTGCCGTTCGCGGCAAAGATTTCAGAGAAATCTAGATAAATTGGTACCTACCTATAGAAATCTTTAAAACTTGAAAACGCTCGTCACTCGCCCACATTATGTAACTATTTAGATTAAGTAGATACCTTTACGGTACCTTTGTGTAAAGTTGTGTATACATGTAAGTACTTACTGTGTATAAATTATTTAGCTTAAAATCAACCATTCTATGACAGGTAATATAGGTACCTACACAAATTTTCCCTTTGTTTTCCAATTCGACGAATCGTGAATTTAGTGTAGGAAGGTTTTTTTTTACGTTTATTAATCACAACCAAAACAGTGTACAATAAGGTATTATACCTATACATTAACTTGTGACGATCTGAATCAATCATCCAAATCGGTAAATTCGGTGATTGAGAATCACAGCGTCGAGTTCAAAATAATATTTTGATAAGGTATGCGGTTTATGTTTGGTAAAGTACTTAGGTAGTAGGTACTTACCCCAACATAAATTACCCATAATATCAAAAAATAATAAGAGTTGGCGACGTTCGTATCGTCATTAACTATTTGTTAAACGAGTAGGTACCTAGTTAAGTGGGTAAATTAATTAAGTATGTTCTCGTATCTTACCATGTTATGCACATCGTCGACGCCATTGACTCGCAGCCAGAAGAACAGGCCAGCGTGAGGCATACAGAACGGTGCTAGATGTTCTACAGGCTTGAGAGCCGTGTGTAGTGCGTCGCGGCGGCGTAGGTAGAAGTCGCGCGCGCTGGTGAGATGGGAGGCGAGGGTCTTGCGGCACTTCATCAGTTGGAGGAGAATCGCCTAAAGGAGAGTTTCAAATGTTGAGTCTGATTTACCGACGGCGCCCTGTATACAAAAGTTGTATACGGACCTATACCTAAACAACTTTTGTAAACACCTATTTGGGTCAATAAATAAAATTCCATGAAATTTCGTTAATATGATACGGGCGCTACAAGCTTATATTAATCCTAGCTACAAAATTCCAACGAGGTTAATTACCTACTTACTTATTAACAAAATATGACTACATTATGTTTGTAATGGAAAGCGATGTCTGACAAATCTCTTCATGTACCCAGATACCTAGGTACTTACCTATCTCAGACAAGTACCTACATGAATCTAAACATGTTAACATTCTGTTGCAAAAGTGAAAAAGCTTCATTTTGCCCCTTTCCTCACCTGTGCTAAAGTACAGGAATGTAACAGTTCAGCTTGTGTATGTAGCTCCAGTCTCTCCAGCAGCGGTTTGGGCGCCGTCACCCAGGCGCCGCGCAGCCCCGCGCTGATCACCTTGGACACGGAGTCCAGCCGCAGCACCCGCCCGCACGTGTCCAGAGACAAGAACGACGGGATGTGGCGCTGAGGACAATTGAAGAGGTTACGAAAAATAGGTATGTGAGATACAATTACGAATTTAGCTACGTGTATTTAATGGATGTATCTATCTACCTAATATGCAAGAAAAAGTAAAATTTTTATTTTTATTTTTCAGGAAAAATAGGACAGCCCCATGGCGTCAGTACGAACTTTTCAGAAACATTTTAAACATTTTTTGCCAAAAGCTACGCTTGCAATCATGATGAGCTGTTACTGCCGCTGTACGAGTCCTTGAGACTTTTACAAATGAATCGTGTAGCCTCAGTAAGTAGAAATAGTTTTTAGTAGTACCTATAGTAGTATCCTAATTTTTACCATTCCTGTGCCATTTTCGAGAACTTCATAAACTAAACTGATACTCACGTCCGTGTAATTCAAGAACATGTACGGATCGTCTTCTACGATCAGAAAGTCGTATCTGCAAGCCAGTTCGTAGATTTGTCTGCGTCTCTCTTCGGGTAGAACTGTGCCCGTGGGATTGCTACCTGTCGGTATTATGTACATCATCTTAGGCATCTTTAAACCTCGCCGCAATCGCTCGCCGAGAACTGCGTCCAAGGTTTCTGGTAGCATGCCGTCTTCGTCTTCTGGAATGCCTAGGATTTCTGGCTGATAGGGTTTCAGCTGGAAAAAAAGGTGAAAGTTCTATTTCTTTCTACTATGTATATTAAAACAATAACATAAATAAGAAGTACTTAAAATGGTACATCGCCATTTTGTTAGATAGTTACTTTAAGAGGCTAGCCTAGAGACAATACCAGGCATTAATCCTGACTACAATCCTGATTTGTAATTCCTTTCGCGTATTATGTTATAGTAGTTTTTATATAAGATACATTGCATTCACATGTATGATTCTGTATGCAAATAATGTAAAACATTGTCTACGTATGGCGTTTCTTGCCGATTATATCCATACAAAACTGCCTTTTGAAAGGGGCAACTAGATTCAATCCTTTTTTTTTTTATATGACTTTTAAAAGTGCCTTATAATGGCCTAATTGAAATAAATGATTTGACTTTGAGTTTGGGGATTGAACTGAAACAAGAATGTTCAACAGTTGAAATTCAACTTGATGTTCTAATATGAGTCACGCAATAACCCTCACAGTGCTATAAATGCCGGTGTACGCGAACTCGCTGGTGATGACAGGGTCGCCTGGTTCCACTAACAGCTCCACACACTGGTAGATGCCGTGCTGGCTTCCGTTGGTGACCAGTATGTCACGCGGCAGCTCTGGCGGACGATGCGCTTCCGATTGAAATGCGCGCAACTCTGATAGTAAGGCTGGAAGACTGAAAAAAGAGCATACATAGTTATTAAAAATTTTCAAGCATTTTTTTTAAATTATATACGAGGACCTACATCGTGCTCGTAAGAACATGTGACGTGACATGCATTATCCCAGACCCGAAAGAACAAACTGTACTTGTTCCGTATTAGTATCAAAACTAGCAGAGCACTAGCCAATCGCTCAGCAAAAAAAATGTTACCTCGTTATAATAGCGTCTGTTTGCATCATAAGTAGGTGCTTAAGTCCTTAAAACTAAGCGGGAACTTTCCAATACATTAAAATTATACTTGTTTTCAGATTTGCAAGAATTATGTTTGGAAACCCTATGCTGTCAATGAAAACAATCACTGCGATGCTCGGCGTATCACATGCCTTTCATCATAAATGAAGATCAAAGAAGAACAATAAATAACACAATGGCATTAAGTACTGACCCTTGTGACGGCACATACTGCAGGGCGGCGGCAAGGTCTTTGCCCTCCAGCACGAAGCTGGAGTGCCGCGTGTCCATTACCAGACGTGTGAAGGGGAACACCTGCTCGTTGGGCATGCCTTCCGCCAGAGAGATCATATCTTTGCCCACCTTGTAGGCGAGAGATGCTGAAAGAAAAAGGTTGCTGTTAAAGATGCTTATTGAGCAAGGTGGGTAGATAGTTTAAAAGTGATTTTTAGATCAAAATTTCGGAGTTCAAAGTGAAACTCTTTATTCAATTTTTTTATATGTATATTCAGTTAGTTAGACTGCCGAAGTGTCAACATACATGGGGCTTGATTCTCTTTAGTAGTCGCAGTGACAAAACATTCAGCCATGACGTGCCGCCACCGTGTATGTTAACAAGCTCTCACAGTGACCCATACAACACTGACGACCGTGTCTACACAAGCGAATTCGCCGTGGATATTTACTCCGAAAAAATGTGTGTGGACAAGAGGCCTTATTGTGCAACATGTGAGCATAACATAAGTGAATACATAAAATATAATTCATATCGGTCAATTGTACTTGTTCCATTAGTTATCTAAAGAAGGTAAACTTTTGTGTCCTCACTCGTGAAAAAACATTGCGGAGTTTTCATCAAATACCTTAATTTTATCAGCGCACTCAGTTTACGTCATTAGAGATAAGATTGATGTAATATTACACACCTACTCATCCATCAAGAGTTATGGTAATATTAGCTAACGAATTACTCAGCAAACATGTCAGAGAAAACGTGTCCTTGCGTTCACATCGACAAACATTTGATTGCTAGTTTTTCAAAATGTTTATCAATCTGTCTCTTCAGCTCACACATTTTTTCATTGTTCGCTCTCTGTGTCTTTTTAGTGAGGAGGGATACGTTAGTATGATGGTTTTATTGCATTATGTTTACACAAAGTTTCTTATCTTATGATGAAGTGCTATTTGGACAGTTTCTAATCACATGAATTCACTAACGCCGCATCTATCACTTTATTATTAAAATATTATCAGGAAATCTTATTGAAAGATTCAAAATCACGGATATCTATAAGCATTATAGGGTACTGAACTCCGTCGTATCTGCCTGATAGCATCATTTCAGAGATAATGTACCTACTATTAGATCACATGGTCAGGTAGGTGGGTACTACGATAACAGAAGCGCACATTGTCGCGCGTTATACCACAAACAAACAAAAGGCAAAATTCACGCGTGACATTGAATAGTATGGTAGGAAATAGGAAACCAAATATTGTTGTTTATCTTCAGAACATTGTTATCTTTTTAACAAGGTTTTATTTTAATTCCGCAGTGGATATGTTGATGCTTTGTAAAAAAGAAGTCTTCGTTTATAGGTTGGGTCGTTATTAGGTGTAAGTGTAGGTAACATGCAAATCTTCTGTAAATTGGGTAAACTTTAAATAATTCGGCTAAATAAATAATATATGAATATGTAATATAGGTAGGTACATTACGTATTCACATATTTAAAACATTTTAACAATGAAATACATCAATGTCAACGTAGTACATAAGGTTAGTGACCATTTTCACACTTGTTGTATTGATATTAAAAACATCGAATACTTAATTATATTTCTAAATAAAACACTAACTCTTGTATTTGGTAATTATACACCTACCTGCTAGACGAATGAAATGTCAATCTTTAAAAATAGGCTAATCAATTTTCTTTAAGAAAAATATGTCATTTTAACTCATTCTCATTATTGTATTATCTAAATTGCATTTAAAATGACTAAGCGAAGGGGCGTGTAAATGTTGATATTATAATGATTTTATCTATAGTACGCAACGTTTGTCGTATGTAATCGTGTTGACGAAATTGTAATTAGCTTTCGCTCGTAAAGTCGAAAGTCAAATCATTTATTTCAATTAGACCATTAAATGGCACTTTTGAACGTCATTTACAAGAGAAAAGAAAAATTATAATATTGAATCTAGTTACCCATTCCAAAAGGTAGTTTCGTATGGAGAAGAACGGGCAAGAAACTATACTTACTCTTTAAAAAAATATATATATGATTTACAATAAGTAGTAGGTACATTAATTCTATTTATACGAATGTGAAGACGATGTACCTAAAATAAAAGTCATACAAAGTACTACAATACGTACCAAGTGCTACAAAGATTAAAAATTTAAAATGAAAGCTAAATTAATTGTTGTAGATACACAGTGCTCGCTCACACGTTTACAATATTGTGATCGTCAACTATCTTTTCTAACATTTCAAAAGACATCGAATCAATGTGTGAGCCATAGGCGCTTTGCACACGGAGCAACTTTTGCAGCAACTGGCAACTGGCAACTTAATGGCAACTCGCTGTTTACATGTAATTCAATTGGACTGCGCACACAGAGCAACTCAAGTTGCGAGTTGCGGCAATCGTCAACAGTTTCCAGTTGCGGCAACTAGCAACTTATTTAGTTGCTAGTTGCCGCAACTAGCAACTGTCAAATATTCGATTTCACACCCTCCCTCCCTCGCCCTGTGCCCGGCATAGTGTTGCCATTAACAACTTAGTGGTTTTTCCCACTAAGTAAACACTACTTTTTGGGGTAATGTGTAAAATTCTATAATAAAATACTACTTGATATTCCCCAACTAAATGAGAGAAAATTTAAACCATGCATAAAACGCACACTATCTAATCAAGCATTATTATAAATTAGATGATTTTACCACGGACAAAAAAATGCTTGGCTAAATGCTAGTCCTGCTCCACAGCCACTTGGGCTCACTAAATAGGATTGTTTTTAAGAGAATGATGTTTCTTACCCTCTTTTTTATCGACCTGAATAACTTGTACCATTATCAGTACGATTACTTTTTCTTTTTAATACTACAGTCATGTAACGGATGAGTACACTGAAAGTGTTAGTATTGTAAATTTATTTCAATTTTGTTTTTGAAAACCATCAACCTAAAACTTGCCCACTAAAAAATCCACAAGCCACCAGATACAAATTCTGCTCACCAGATGGGGGTCCTAATCCACCACATCTAGTGGTAATACCGCTAAGTTTGCAACACTGCAACTCGGCTAAAAAAGTTGCTTACAAATTGCCAAAAAGTTGCGGCAACCGGCAACTTTATGGCAACTAGCAACTTTTACAGGAAACTTTTAAAAAGTTGCCAGTTGCGGCAACTTAAGTTGCTCCGTGTGCAAAGCGCCATAGTCATCACCAAAGATAGAATAAGGGATGATTCTCATTAGAGCGTGCCGTGCCCGGGCCGGGGCGTGGACGAGCCGACGTGGTATTGAAGTGCGTCGAGAGGGCCCGGACGGGACACGGATAATGCACTGTGTAATATAAATTGATTCATACAAAATATATGTAACAGATTTAAAACCGTGCCCCGTCCGGGCCCCGCCCCGCGCACGGCACGCTCTAATGAGAATCATCCCTAAGTCTTATTAAAAAACAATAAATAAATAAAAAAAATTACCAATACATGACAAATAATATAATTGAATTTTTAGCAGCCAGTTGTTTAATTTTTGACAATACTTTAAATTGCCCTATGGAGCAGGACCAGCATGTTTCCAAGCATTATTATCTTGAATATAATTCTACATATTAGTACAAATTTATGGCTTGGCTGTTTCGTTACTTACTTCAGAAACTAAATATTCGCATCACCTCCACGACGGAACCGAAACGGCGAAACCATTTTTACTGATATGTAGAATTTGTGAAGTTAGGGTCGGTAGAGTTAGGCCGTGTAGATTCAGAAGCTTGGCTCTACAGGAGATCTGATATCTTTTTCGCAGGGCAAACCTTATGTTGTTATCTTGGCAACATTTTACATGAAATGTTTTTGGTGGGATGTACTATTCCTCTATAAGGATATTTATGGGGTATCTTTGGAGCCCATGATCAGTCAACCACGGATAGGTAATCTTCCAACAAATATCTTTGATCTTCAGTACAATAACAAATTCACAGTACTTGAATAATTGGTTATTGAGGAGTTCCATTGTCTATCTTTTAAGGTCTACATCAGATCGGTTAATAAAAGGATAAGAAACATCATTCTGTTCTAATTAACAAATTTCCGTACAAAAAAAGTCATTAAAAAAGTGCAGAATTCAGAATTAAATTCTTAAAGCTAGTTCCTTCGAAATATGGCTTTGTTAATTGTTATTTGAACTACTATTTAGAGAAAACTTTAGTACAAGTATTTACTATAGGTATACTCACTGATTTGTCTCGTTAGCCCTGGCTCCCGTCGCGAAGCCCTTGTACTAAGAAACCTGTCATAATCGCGCCCGGTCAGCGGCTTGTATTTGTCATCGTGGTAGCTGTTCTCACTGTAGAACTTGAAGAATTCATCCACATTCACATCTTTCTGTGAGAATTGTTTCTTCAGAATCAATGTCAATGCGCGAGCTTCGAATAGTTTCTTCGTCAGTTCGCTGTTCACCTTCGCTAATTTTGTAGTCGCGAACATTTTACACGGGATTATAATATTTTATTTTAATGTTGTATTTTATTTTTTTTATTTTAATATTATATTTTATTTTAATATTTTATTTTTACTTTAATGTTATATTTGAATATATTTTTTTTACAATTATTTTGTTTTTTTTAATTTCGTGGTTCAATTTCGGTTTCCCGCCGCAGTATAGGTTCGCACTTCAAGACGTTACCGGCAGAATGTAACCAAATCAGTGTTCCTTAATAAAAATGCTTAAGATTACGTCAAATTTAATGATAGCGTTATTATGCGATAAGATGATAATGAAATACAAAATTGTTTAATGAGGCGGTAATGTTTACCAAAATTCCCGCGTAACAAGCGACCAAGTTCAAGATAATAATATTCACTTCACTTTCAACAGGTTCGAGAATTTCAAAGTAATGTTAAACGAAGGGCAAACAAAATATATAAAATATGCTGAGTATTCTGAAAATTGAGTAGTGCATTGTAGGTGTGATTAATTAAAAATAACACGGTATTGTTCTTTTTACTTAATCATATGAAGAAGATTAACTATTATATGCGACACATTAGAACTTTAAACAGACACACACAACACGAAAGAGTACAGGTGTGTTTTATGCAATCGAGAACTTCCTACCGTTCTTACCAGTCGTTATAAAAGGCAATTAGGGGAATAAATAAGTAAAGAGGATGATGGTGATCTGTATCCTCTGCACTGCTTATATCAACATCTTGCTGTATAGAATTCAGATATCCTGATATTGATCCAAAATGATTATAATATTCATCCGTAAGTACATTTTAATTGTTGTGTGGAAGTTACTGTTTATTTAATTAAAAAAACCGCAGTAGGTATCTACCTCGTAGCTTATAGAAGGCAGGAGCAATTGGTTTAAAATATTTCGTTATATTTTACAAAGACTATATATCTTTGGTAGGTACTTTAAGTACCTACACTATAATATCAATGGTAGACATTATGGTGATTTATTCTTAAGAAGAATGTTGTGTTTATTGTTTTCGGATATTTATGCAGACGGAGCCGCGGGTAGTTTGTAACGCTAATGTATGAAGTACACAAAAGAATTAAACTGTAATAGAAAGGTGTTATCTATAAGTGCTCGCGAGTGGAACCGTGAGCACAGCTATTCATTTGTACCTCCGTTGAGAATCGAGACTGGTATAGTTAATGAAGGCGGTCATATTTTTTTGTAAAAAAGCTTTTTATTTTTCACTTTTCAACCGACTTCAAAAAGGAGGAGGTTCTCAATTCGACGCGTATGTTTGAAAACCTTACATAAAGCCCTTTCAAACAATACCCCACAAGATATATTTAATTTTTGAAAGTGGTAGGAGGGGGGTTGACGTGCCCCCTCCCCACTTCCTTTAGTCAGTCATCGACTACACGTATAAACAAAGCAATTTTTCTTGTTACGGAGGTTCTGCTGTAATTTTATAAGGAGTTCCATTCCATATCTCCAAAGTTCACCATCAGATCATGACAATATTCCTATGGGACCTATTCGGAACTATACTCTTTCAAACAAAAAAAGAATCATCCAAATCGATTCATAATTGGCTGAGTAATCGTAGAACAAATATACAAAAAAAAAAAAAAAAACATACGCGTCGAATTGAGAACCTCCTCCTTTTTGAAGTCGGTTGAAAATGTGATAAATAGTGTTATAATCATCTGACGCCGTTCACTAGTTGTTTGTGAACATTTTGGCGCACAAGACAATTTATCATAATGTAAAATATTTTGTTGTTTCAGATCACCTGTTATCTAAGAATACTGAAAAATTGAGAAGTCATGTTTACCTACTTATGCAGATTTTGGCGAGCGCAAACAAAGAAGATTCCTATACTTTTTTTTTAATATCCGCAGTGCTAGTCCAATATTATGCTACCAATACGTATTTGCATTGATTGTTTTTAAATACGTATGTATGTAAAAAATAAACTGAACTAAATAGAGTGCAGTTATAGGAAATAAAAAAAATTTTTTTTTCGGGAAACTTCAAAGATTATTTTTTATTAGGATTCATTGGGAAACAAAAACTGAGTAACTTTTGCTCAGCTTTTGCCTCCCAATGAATACGGTCCCCACAACACTAAAACATGTTCTAAAGCAATGCGCAACTTGTATTTTTGTTTAATTTAAGGAATAAATGTCTGCTTGCGTTCTAGTAACACTTACTATTTCATAATTTGTGACTCCTGCTATGCCTCGGCGTCGATTTCTCGCTACCAGTCGGAGTGCCTGCAACGCTCGTTCCCGGGATTAGTCTGTAATCAAGTTATTCAGAGTTAGATTTCTTTGGTTACGTTTCATAGTTCTCCTCAGGTACATGTAAAGGGTGACTGGTAATTAGTGTACGATATTTATACACATGATTGTACTCACGTTAACAATTAACATACCAAAAAATTAAAAAAAAAATGGGTTCATAACAAAATTAACGCTCCATCAGCGGTAATTTAACTTAGTTATCCTTTTTTACAAACAAAACTGTTCAACTTTTGACATTATTTATTTATTATTTCATCAACTATTCAAATCAAATGTACGGAACGCGTGTTGCGATATTAGCTGATCCGAGCGAGGCCGTTCGATGATCCGTTGCATGTAGGTAGGTACTTTTTACACGACTGCCCCAAAAAAGGAGTGTTATGTGTTTGTTTGTTTGTTTGTATGTATGTATGTATGTGAGATTCTTGATTTTTTTTAATGCCTGAACCGATTTAGATGTATGGGGTATCGTTACAATCCTTGCATTGTTCCGAGTAGCATAGGCTAGTTAAAAATAAAAAGAACCCTGTGTGGTCACTTTAAAACGTATATTAATACCAGCCTCAATTATTTGTTTTAAAGAATCTGGTCGTGTCTATGTTTATCGTCTAGAATTTAACAAGTAGATTTAAAAAATATATAACACTGTAAATAAAAAACGTAAAAAATTGACGAGTAAACAAAGTACAAATATGTGCAATTTTTGCAGTCGTGTTTTTTAATTATAGTAGCTTGTTTCGGAAAGTTGTTTGTTATCATGTGTATAAATATCGTACAGTAATTAGGTACCAGTCACCCAATATGTATTGCGTATGATGTTGGTTCAAATGTTTTGCATTAGTTACATTGGTTGTTATGTTTGTGTCGAAAAAAGTAAAGTTAAAACGTCTTGGTAGTAAAAAGGACATCTACGAATCGGTGGTATTTACAGTTTATGATTCTTGAATTATTTTAAGAAATGAGTTGGTAGATAATTGTTATCTATAGGAGCTAGCTAGGAATAAAGAAAAAGTACAAATTAAAGTTCTCAGCCACCTTGCGTCACAAAAGTCGTTTTCCAAAAAAAATAAAGTCCTAAATAGTTGTCCATTTGTGTGATTGTTGATCGTATTGGTATCGGTAGGTTTCAGTAAAGTAATGATATAAATATTTCGCTTTGGTGCCGCTGTTTCGATTGGTTTTATTAGATGTTCATAATCATTAAATTTTATAAAATAATGATATATATAATTATTTTTTTATAAATTGTAGTTCGAACCTCATGACTCGCTTGTATTCGTCCATCATCTCGTCGACTGGCTCCACTCGACTGGGATCGTATGTTTTCAGTGCTAAGTATGGCGCACCTGCAGACACTGCGTTTGTCATCTGTTAAGTAATATCGTCATAAAATAAATTAATTGTTTTACTTCTTGATTTACTGCGTCGCCGCTGTCGCTGATAAATTAGATTTCAAAGAAAGTTGTCAAAAAAATACTTGTGGTTTCTGTGGCGTACCTAAATAGGACTTAAAATAATAGTAGCTGCTTCTCCTGAAACATGCTCTAGCCGGTAAACAAAATGGCAAACACCAACAATTTTGATTTGAATAGGGTTATTATTGAACAAAAAAGCATTATAAACATATATTTAAGGTCGGTTTTTTTGAAGGCCTTTTAAAAAAAGAATTATCATTTTTGTTTTGGTTTTGTATTTTTTATTTATTTGTTTTTTTTTTTTTGTTTCTTGTTAAATATTTTTGCTAGCTTCGTTATTGAAAAATATTTGTTTAAATATTAATCTACAGTGGTCGTGTGTAGTGTCTTATTAGGAGTACAAATTCCACAAAATAAAATGTAATGGGACTTATTTTTTTGTTTATGTATGTATGCATAAACCTTCTTACAAAATTTTGATTAAAGCAATATTATACAATTCGCTTGTAAGTTGTTTGATGCCCAGGGAAAAATGAAGGTAAAGTAATTAGAGTTTAGAAAAAGTATTATTGTGTAACAATTTCAAAACGAATAGGGTAAGTTATAAGTTCTGTGTTTTGGTTAAATATGAAAAAATACAAAGGTTAAATATGACATTTTGTACATTGCCCAAAATAATAAATAAATACTCTGATATTAGAGGACATGATGAATTCATTTCGAACTATCAAGTCATAAGAGTGTCTACTACTGCATGATTGTTTGTAGACCTAAAATGTATCTACATTTTAGGTCTACATGCATGGGGGTAATTCTTACCCTCAGTCAATATCTATTTATTTATTTATTTTATTTATTTATGTATTTAATGCACAATGTACACAACATAGTTTACACGCTAGGCTTAGAACTAGTGAGTACATTACCCTGTTAGGGCGCAGCAAGATAACTTAAGACTAATAATAATATTGCAGCTTGTATTTATTATCTAATATCACATAATATATAAGTAATATACATATATTTTTATATAATATATTAGGAACTTTTGCAATTAAATACTTTTATAACTTAAATTTAACTATATATATATATGTATATATTATAAGGAAAATATTATATTTCAAAAAAATGTACTACAAATATTATAATGTTACCTTACCACTTGTTTGTTTGCCTCCATTTCGGCTAGCTTTCTGTTCAAGTCATTCTTCAGTCCTTGCATCAGTACGAAGTCTTTCTCCAATATACCTTGTAGTCCTGCGTTGGAAGAGAATGAGTGTAATGTATTCTATAAGTCTGTTTGGGAAGACAGATAACACACTATACAATACTAGCTTGTGTCCACGACTTTGTCCACGTCAAAAGGTGATCCCTACCACCTAACAGTATGAAATATACTTTACGACCCATTGTCAAAGTTATTTTTGTCTCACTTTATCTTGAAAACAAAAACTCATAATAATAGGTAACATAGGTACTTAATCTAAATTAATCGATAAAATAATCGATTTCATTTTCCCAACCAAACCCAAAAAAAGTATAAAATGATACCCATATTGATTTCAGACTTTGTTGTCCCATTTCACGCCTTTAGGGGTTGATTTTTAATAAGTGTGTATTACTTACTATTATCAACTACATTTAAAACCTTCGTTTCCGATACCTTTGTAGCGTCCCTAGTCTAGATAACGATTAATTTGGTAAATTACAAAAAATAGACCAACCAGCATTCTCCAGTAGTTTATCGAGGTCTGTGAGCGGGAACTCTGCTGTGGAGGGTGAAAGTAGTTGCGAGGTTGGCGCTGGCGACGGTCGTAGTAGACGAGGGGTGGTGGATGACGCTGTGAATCACAGGGTAAAGAAATAAAAACCTGGCAATTTTAGAACTCCGTACCTAAAGGGAGAAACTGAACGTTTTAGAACACTGTTTGTCTATCTGTCAGAATAGCTTGTTCTCAATACCTACGAGACGCAGGGTTTTCAAAAGTTAGCATAGGTAGTGTTTTGATTGCATGCACACAGAACACCAGTCGGAAAATAGAAAATATTTATTTATATTTATTTATGAATTTTAAGTAATACTAAACTCCATGTTAAATATATGTTTGTTTATAAATTTTGGTACACGATATTTCGCGGTAATTCTAGCGAACATAGTCAAAAATTTTGGTAAATTAGAGGTTTTTTTTAACGAATTGAGACAGATGGGCATCTGTCTCAATTCGTTAAAAAAACCGAAATATTGAAACTCCAGGCAGACAAGCGAACGGGCCGTTAGCGTAGATTTAGTAATAGAGTCCCGTTTTGACAATAACGATTGAAAACTTATAAAAATAACGTACTGCTGGTAGCGGGGTAGTCGGGGAGGTCCCAGGCGGATGGGCGGCGCGCGCGCAGTGTATCAGCGGGTGGCGGCATAATGTCGCCAGTGGCAGCCGCCAGCCGTAGCGTGCACACGAAGTCGCAGCCCGACAACAACACCTCGCACCGATCGTATCGCTTGTACTCTCTGAAACACATTTTGTTTTTAAGTATACTGTGGCTCCGGAACGCATAGGGCAACAGTCAATATATATAGTCGGACAGTCCCTTCCGCCCCACTCTGGGATGATTTTGACCAACCCCCAAAAATAAAAACAAGAAAGGCGTCGCATGTACTCATCCTTTAGGATTACCAAATCTCTCAACTTTACAAAGCTCTATTCAGCTAGATATTCTTGGTACCAGCGTTGCCAAAAACACCGCCTCAGCTCTAAAATCCTCTTGTACATAATCAATAATCCTCTTGGTCTTTCTGCTCTAATGAAGATTGATTATTATCGTATCAAGAAAATATAAGACAACAGATACAAAATGCCATTTTTTTAAGTATGGGAATAGACGGGCTACGGTCGATTCACTTGTTCACCGCGATTTTCCAATTTCTCCTTAGGGTATTTTGAAAATATTTTGGACACAATTTAATTATTTTTATAATTCAAAACCTGCCAGAATTACTTTACCTGTATTCTTTATCGAACCCAAGAAGTCCTATACTACATGTAGTCCTACAGTCGAAAAACAATACCCCCTTTTGAGGCAGTCTGCTAACAATTTTTATAGCGCCTATTCAGAAATAGCAATGGAATACTGACGGTTCATCTTCGAGTCCTTTCTTGTCCCAATCATCTTGGTTTTCGAGCTGCAGCATCAGTCCGCCGGTCGACCCCTGATACACACTGGACCCGCGCCGGGACAGGACTATTGGCTCGTTATCTAATATCGATTCTTCCTCTTCCTCTTTACGCACCGGACCTGAAAAAAATTCATGATAAATCTTTTGAGTTATAATAATTTTAGTCGCCAAGGTCCGTTTCTCGAATTTCCTTTTTCTAAAACTTACAAGTTCTTTATTTTCGTCCTATGGGCGTGGAATTGATTAATTGGGACCCGGCCAGATTAATGTATTTCTAGGTTCTCTCACCCCTTCCCACCCACTGCCTTGACCCTGCAAACTTTACCGACGAAAACATTAAAAAAAAATGGTTTTCTCACCGGGATGTATGCAATAGGGTCCAAACTCGGCCTTTTTGCCGAGTACACCAAGAAACGGAAATTTGATCTTGATGGTCTGCAGCAGGCACTCCTCGTATAAATCCCAGATGTGCACCGTCTGTTTATCAGAATTTATCACGTGAAAATACAACTTATTCCATAGCAGGCACAGGACGAAAGTGCTTTTCTTTTTGAAATTATTGGTTGCTTCAATGCTAGCGACATTTCTAATAAAAATTGGATTCACGTCAGAATATTCTTATTAAAAAAATGTCTCTTCAAAAGTCTGATTCCACATAAGTCTCATATGTACTTACGTACCTGTCAGTCAATTTTCTTATTCACTAATTAAAAATAAATATGTGGCTTACACAATTATTACAATACGCGATGACAAGCTCGTGAGCAGCTACAATAGCGATATCAAGTATGGCGGGTGAGGTTGGCGCGACGAGCGTGGCAAAGGCGGCGCGTGCACACGGATGCCAAAGCCGCACCGCGCCGTCGCAACCGCCTGTCGCTACCAAATGTAGCGCCGACACAATGTGGAAACAAGTGACTCCCTAAAAAAATATTTGTAAATGAAATAAAAGAATGAAAAAATACTATTGCGGATGTACTGTGTGTAGGATCATTTAATTTTAATTACTTGGAATGGCCACGTTAGAATTCAATGGTAATCCTTTGGGACATAAACGAACTAGCTCTCCGGTCATACGGTGTCGGGCAGTCGACGTTTCAGGCCCTATGACCCGAAGGTTTGGATCCAAAATAGCTCAAAACTGTAATTATTGTTAATAAGATTACCATATTGGCGCTGCTTAAAGGTGTTAGCAGCCGCAGCAACACAGTCTGCCGTACTCAAAACAAGCGATGGCGCAAGGCGATGGACACGGGTTGAGTCACTCATAAGGTGAACCACCTTCAAAAGTAACAACGCCATGCTACTTGTACCAAACCATTAGTTCTTTGAGATAGTAAATATCCGTACCTTTCATTACCTGTATTAAATCTTATTAGGTCGATTTAGATTAATCAAAATTTAATGTTGCCTATTATAAAATTTCTTTCAAAATGTTAAAAACCTTTATTAGTAAACATTTAGTAAGTACCCTCATGACTTTGAAGACATAGTCATCCATCTTGCCCGGCACGTGTCGGATGCGCAAGCTGGCGGTGGCGTCGTGTGAGCACGTCACGAGAATGACTCCGCCACGACTGAACGCCACACGTTTTACCGAGCGTGAGTGTACTCGTCGCCACCGCGTGATACTGCAGTACGACGAATGAGGGGGGGACGCCAGCTCCTGAAAGAAGTTCCTAATTAAACACGGAACTTGCCCTTCACTGTAGTAATTGTTTTACATCTCATTTGAACTAGCCGATTCCAATAATACTAAGCCGAACTCTTTATTGGAAACATTATTATCATCCCATATTTCATCAGTCGTAACGAATAGTGTGATTGTAATCTTACCATCCAAAAGTAATAATTGATGGCGTCGGGCGTCTTGGTGTGGAATAGTTGCACCTTTGGCTGGAGAAAGCGGACGAGCGTTACGTCGCCCAGCTCCGTCCCGAAAGCAAGCTCCGAGGTATCACACGTGTATGAAGACGGACAGTACGCCAAACACTGCCCAGAAAGAAAATGAAAATATCACTTTTAAAAATGATGTAAAAAATTGTAAATTAAAGTAGTGTGTAAGCTTCTTACTGTAGGTATATTGGGTAGTCCGGTGATGCAGAAAAGAGGTGTGTGTGATAACGTAGCCGCGTCGTACATGGTCAAACTTCGGTCCGATGCTGACATCACCAGGAATTGCGCGTCCTGGCCATTTGAAAGATTCAAAAATATCAGTCATGAACAGTCATGAACAGCTCTGGCCGTAGTAACAAAAAAATAAGCACTTTTACCCGACTACTAAAAGTAGAGGGAAAGATAGGTCAAGTAGTGTAGGGCACTGACTGTACCTAGGTAATATAACGAACTTACTCATATGTTAATGTTCCGTTTGTGAGACTTCTTAATATTTCCAATTTCTCAAGAGATGATAGACTGACTCATGAGGATTTTTCAGGAAATTATTATGATCTAACGACCAAATAAATAATCCATCTAAAGTCCCGAGTCTGCTGAGGGTCACATAGACCTGTCTTTTAGCGAAAAGTGACTTCTCTAAATCACTAACTACTTTATCTAGAGTGCACTCTTGCAACTTGTCTATAGTAACAGCCCAAATAAGTATTAACGGTTATAAATTATTCCTAATTATCAAGTACATTCAAGCTATATCTTTGAAATGTTCTAATTAAGCCCTTCTTCTAAAATCAAACAAGGAACATTCGAAAAAAAAAAAATTTGCTCATTACCTACTTTAAGTCCTGCAGAGGTCGCCATATTCATTCATTTAATTTAACGTCACTTAGCCTATAACTAGCGGACGATCAAACATACCTTAAATTATCATAAGTAGTTTAGAAGTTATGAGATCAAAGTCAAAACACTCATTTAAGCTTTGCCGCAGTCGAGTTAAAATTCTCCATTCTCTCCATTGTTATTTGCATCCCTTTTAATACAAAGCAGTAGACCCAAACAAATAAAATCACTCACGGGTAGGTATACTGTATCAGTTATCCAGCGGTTCTTAACACGACCATGGCGTCCTGATCTATGATAAAACATCTGTAACAGAATAAATTTGTAAAGCTATTACTGTAGTTGTACACCAAGAACTTTTTTATTGAAGTGCAATAATTTATCTATGATTATATAGAAAAATTTAGTACCTACATTTGTAGGTAGGTACAGTCTTATTAGGAAACTAGCTGTGCCCGCGACTTCGTTCGCGTGGATGTCGGAACTTAGCAATGTATTTTTTATCATTTTTTTTATTTATGCTAGTACTTCTTTATAAACAACATTAGCTGTTGAACCATCTGGAGGATACACAAAAAGGTTATTGGGGTTGTTTTCGCAGCTTGGTCGTTGCAGGGAGTCAAAATAGCTCGCTGACATAGGCAAGAACCGGCTTGATTTCCCATGTTTGTAGAATCTCCGAACACAGAAGAAATTAGCTCCTGTTGTGATGTAACGCAAGAACAGACATTATCAACCAAAATATATTTTCCATCTTTTTGTACGGGGTACGTGCCATCGCCTATTTGTAACAATAAATTGGAAAAGTCCTATGCATTTTCGCAGCATCTTAACTGTGCACGTATATTTACACTCAGGTGTGTAGATGATATATTGCGCCATAAAGTAGAACTCTTCAGACAGGCAGCAATTTCATCGATTCTTGTTCTTCGGGGTACTATCGGGAATGTCTGACGGAAATCACCGCAGAACAGCACCATAATGCCTCCCAGTTCAATCCTCCAAGTTCTATTCACTGCTTCTACAGCTTTGCGGTTAGCCATTGTGCACTCATCCCATATAATTAAAACACAATCACGTAATACCCTAGCTTAATCGCTATTTCGCGATATGTTGCAATCCGGGTTTTCCGTAGGGTCTAAGTCTATAGGAATTTTAAATGTTGTGTGTGCCGTTTTTCCTCCAGGCAATAATGTGGCTGCTATCCCTGAAGAGGCGACAGCAAGGGCAATTTTATTTTGGTTCCTTATTCGAGCCAAAATAACTTTGGTTAGGAAAGTTTTACCTGTTCCGCCCGGTGCGTCTAAAAACAGAATTTCACCCGAGGCGTTATCTAAACTGCAGCGTTATCAAACGTCTGGCGCTGTTCCTCTGTCAAATTTGCGCAGCCATTTTGTAAAATTTCTTCGAGTTCTACGGGATTATAACTAATTTCTGATACGTACTCTCTGTTTCTACTCGTACGTTCCCCATCGACTGTCGGTGTGGGCAAACCGTATTGATATATCGGGTTCCCTCCTATACTTATGATCAGTATTTAATTGAACATGTCTCAAAAAATGTTCAGCAAACTTGTCATTGTACTTACGCCATTTGGACCAAATCCGCCCGTTCTCCTTTGAATATTTTAAAAATGAATGAATGTGTCACAGGTTTTTTTACTGTGTAATTAATTAAACACTACCTTGAGTAACTCCGTAGTAATAGTGCAATTCTGCGTATTCACTCAGGGAATTCGGTTTCAAAGTTCATGTTTTTGCAAAAAAAAAACAAATTTTTGGCAAACCAAGTTCAATAGACAAGCAAGAGTAATTTGTGAGGTTAATCATGATTCAGTTTGTATCGTGCAGCAATCATAACAGCCTATGGCTGTCCACTGCTGAACGTAGGCCTCCCCCAAAGAGCGCGATTTTTAAAGCCTGGAATCTATCATACAAAGCATTTCTTTTAGGACCATTTACATTTCATTTAAGAAGAGGAACAGAGTATATTTCCACTGCAGCCATAATGTTCTCAGGTATGCTCCAGTTAGCATTGGCATCTTGACTAGTCATCCATTCTTCTGAATTAGTAGTTTCAGATTGCTGTGTAGTGTTGTGCCCTGAACAATTGCATTGTGATTCGCTCATCAAGCCCTTTCATTTGATAAATAGGGGTTAGTATGGAAATTATAAACTGCCGTTTCGTGACGTCCGCCTTGTTGAATTTAGAACGACTTTACTGGCATTACTCGTTTTCATTAGGTACGAGACGATTTCTGCTAGTTCCAAAAACTTTTCGACCCTTGATATATTTAAAAACTGTTTTACTACTATTATAACTCATGTGTTAACGGATTTACATATAAAAATTACCTCGTAGGAATACAGCAGCTGCATGTCTCCGCTGTAAACGCCAACACGGCCACCGCGAGACACCGCCACATAGCAGAAGGAATGGTCGCGCTCCACGCACACCAACTTCACCAATGTCTCCCTCTGCCACGTGTTTGAATGTATTTATTACCATATGTCATTGATTTTATTTTACAAACTTTTTCTATAAAAGAGTATCAATACGAAACATTTTACTTAATTTCTTCACTAACATCACATAGCCGTTAACAATTAAACAAAAATTACTGCTGGAAAAGGGTTTTTATTTTCTATGAGAAAAGACACAGTTTACGGTAGCGTGCATTGTAATTCACGCAAAACATCACGCTTACTGGTGCGTGCACCAATACAGGGGTCGTGAGGTATATAAGTTTAATAATAAGATTTAAAACTTGTAAAAAAAAAAACATAAAAATAATTGGAACCCACAATATCTTCTAAACCAGAAGGTTCATAATTTTTTAGACCATAATTCAAATTCATAATATCTAGTCTACAAAAAGTAATATCGTAATGATGTAATAGTCGTAATTGTAACTTTCAGCTTTGTTGACTGTCTATTTACAGCCGTTATCTTCATATTATGACATCGTTTACGCATTTCAGCGAAAAATTTTAGATTTTCTACTTATGTTGTTTAATTTAGGCGTTTGGGTAAATACCCGCATACTACATACATACAGGTTGAGCACCGACCCTATCTAGCTTTTAACCAAATTTAATATAGGTTCATACCTTGCAATGTTCTAGTCTCTTGACGTCCTGTTCTTTAAGTGGTGTCCATACTTCGGCTCTGGTGCTAGTCTTTTTGGCTCCAACAGCCACAAGCCTATTGATCAACTGCCTCCACCACACCTTGCCGTTACTAAAGGTGTCCAGTACTTGAAATAACTTATGTGCATGCGTCGTATATTTATGGTGACCTGCAGTTGAACATTGTAGACTAATAACTTACATTTGTAAACATTAATATAAGTACTTTAAAAATTGCATAATTGCTAATTTACCAAATATATTATCCAGTGAAGTAACAAATCCGTTCTCGTCTAGCCACAATGTGTCTTGTGGCGGTGGTGCAGTTTCCGCAAACTCTATGCCTTCCTCAGCAGCCGCCGCACGCATCACTTCCTCTACGCGCCTTTGAAATACATTAAAATTGTTTAGTAAATCATCCTGTTTTACTGGCATCCAAAGTATAATAAAGTGTGAAGGTTCGTGCTAAATTAAACCCACCTGTCAATATCTTGCGCTTGGTTTCTCTCCTTGTTCTTCTTGAAACATCGTCTCAGTTTGCTAAGCACTGGCGGAGTCATCTTATTCATCAGTATTCGAGCCAGGAATTCATCTTCATCATCACTGTTGGCAGAAATGAACTTTGAAATATAAAAGAAGCAAATCATATACTTTTTTTTGACAGGTTTTAAATCCAAAAAGTACGCACCCTGATAAACTTTCATCCGACGCACTCCTCACTGAATAGCTCCTTTCTATTATCTCAGAACACTCTTCGAGCAATGATTTTTCTGATTTTATAGACATTTTGTTAAAGCTTAACAATAACCTTTGTGGACTATGTTTGGGTTGCTGTTGTTTTGTCAATAATTTAGCGGCAACAGGTAAGCTTACGACACCGCCATCTATCGGTAAAATGATGAACGCTAGCAAAAGTTACAACTTGTATTTCTCATTGGCTTAGATTAGTTAGGTACAATGTATTGTGCATCCTTTTTATTTGTCACCGTCGGCCTTCCCCTTTGGGCTTTTCACGGGTGCAAATTGCCGAATTATACGGAGGAAAAAAAAATGCAATCCTTGTCAAGACAAGTAGTAGAAAGAGATAAAGGTTTAAATTCTCAAGAGAATTTAAACCTTTATCTCTTTCTACTGTTAGTAGGTATAGGTATGATGTTTTATCACTCATCAACAAGTTTCACATATTTGACAACCGACGGTAAGTAATAAAAAAAAATTCCGCGACTATAAAAATCTTTTAAAACGACATGGTCTCGTTATTATTTTAATTTATTATGAAGTGTATATTTAAATAACCTCCTTTTTGAAGTCTGTTAAAAAACGGAACTAGTATTAGAATACTATTCTACGTTAGAGAACCTACACATATAACCAAAAGATAAAATATTTAGGAATTTAATCGTTTTTTTTTAAATAATATTAGCACAAACAGCAAAAATGTAGCATAATTTCAGAAATTAAGACCTGAGTTCTTTGGCAATATTGTGAGATAAACTTACATTAAGGCTACTTTTTCTTAGTCTGCTTTGAATGTGATGGAATTCCAAGAAAGAATTCGTGTATTTGTTTACTAATCACACTCGCTATGGCGGGGCTGCCAGCATGGACAAACCACAAAGTGTTGATTTACATAGTTCATTATCAATTTGTCAATAAGAATTGCCATAATTTGCAAAAAATAAAACACTTTAGTGAACATTGTCTATTTTATTGTATGTATGTATAATAATACTTATAAACTAGTCGATAATTCTAAAATGTAGGCTATACGTACACGGAGTGAGCGAATTTTCGTATTCAATTAAAATATTATTTGTTCTAAACGTCATTAATCACTCAGTCCTTTACTTATAGAAAAAATGATAAATTAGTAAACGGTACATAATTTTCAAAAGGTGTAGGTACTTTGACCCTATTAGTAAAAAAAATATCAGGACGTTTATGAAGCTAAATTTTATGTTTTGTAGGTTAATTCAAAATTAGTTAGAGTTCCCTTTGGTGTCTGTAAATAAAAATAAGTATTATACAGATTACTTAAAACTAAGAGATTCTCAATAAAACGATGACGGCTCCGAATATTATAGTGAAAACAAAGCCTATTTCTTACACACAAAACAACGGACGGAAATAACTTCTCAGGTTAAACAAATTTCAAACAAAAATACAAATACGTGTGTACATAAAATAATAAAATGATCTGCCTCTTCGGAGCCCAAACATAATAGGAACTATCAACCACTTTCAACTAATACAAAAATGTTAAAAATACAGTGGCCGTGAGTTTCCGATTTTGTTTATCTATATTGAATATACCTAGCTATACATTTACACACATAAAACATACTTTGGATAAAACACCGTATACAGCATAAGGTCTGGATTATATTTTTTGAATTCTGAGATACACCGAGTCACCTAACAACTCAGAATTTTTCGTATAATGTTAAACACTGTACTAAATTACCCTCTTTTGTCATATAACTATTTATCAGTAATCTAGAATCAAATTTTGGAGAAAACACTGTTCAATCAGTTTGTTTTTATCAGTCGCAAAAAGCTTTACAACTGGGACACATTTATAATTACTATCACATTCCCTATTGCATAAAATATTGTATTTTGGCTGCACTAGGTATGTGGTAAATTGATCTATTAGATTTCGGGCTCAGTCTTAATCTTAAGTTTCTATTTGTTAGAAATGCTGTTAATACTGATTATATTCTTTCACAAGATCAATAAAACGATTTACGACGAAGCCCGAATAAACAAAAATATTTTCTCTATATTCTTAAACGGTTGACTATTCTATATATGAATTTGGAATGTAGGTACCTAAAATCTATAACCTTGATTACAACAAACTTGCGTTAATACATTAATATTACCAGCTATTTAACACTATTTAATACTTTATACTCGTTACTTAAACAATAAATAGCTTAATATTAAACTATAATTTATTATTGTACGAATGCGTATACATGTATTTTCTCGAATACAGCTCACAATTTTATCGTAAGAAGGTAATAATGTCTCTGAAAAATTGCAGAATAGCCTTAGGACTGAAAAAAATATAAGTACCTATCCCCGAAGATTAGATAATCTTTTTCATAATCAAGATCAGACATTGTTTACATCTTTATCATAGGTAAAATGATTTTCTTGAGTAAATCCCTGACACGCCATGACCTACCTAAATTTTCCTTCATCTAGTATTGTATCATACAATTACAGGGTATACCAGCTATTAACACAGCCCTGTACAATCGAAAATAATCAAATCTTATATTTGACGATATTAACCCTTCGTATACCTACTTGTAATGAAAACTGATACTATTACGATTTTCTGCCACCACTGATCTGAGAGAACCCAAAAGACATTTTACCAAATCGAGTACGTGTTTAATGTGCGTAGGTTCACTTTCTTATTCTGGTTATACTGGTGCACAATTCATGATAGAGGTGTGCTGTATGATCATTCGACTAGACAGGGCTATGAGATCAATGCACAAGATGAGTCGTCAGCGACGCTAGTATCTGTACCTATCGTCACGTAAACGTTTCGACATCCAAAGATAAGTCCGCTGCCGAGCTACTAAACCAGTATAGATATGCGCTGTAGACATCTTTTGAGAAGCAATACGCCAACAAAACAATATTCCACAGTAAATCGTAGCTACGCTAAAAGGTAGACGAAGGTGTCATGCGGAGCATTGAGACAGCTTTATGATTAATTTGAATAGCAGTGATAGAAACAATTGACCAGTCATACGAAGGCGTTAAAAATTATAATGCTCCTCTTTAGTAGACAGACAGAGCTGATCGATTAGAAGGGGTTGTGCGGTCAGAAGACGGGGTAATGCGGTCAGTAGACGGGGCTGTGCGCGTCGTAATTAAGCTGCAAGTACGGTGGGATGGCGGCAGACAGCTCGGACGCGCGCCGTCGCAGCGCCGCGATACTGTGCCCGCGCCACACCTCTTCCTCGGCCGGCTCTCCGCCGTTACCTGCACAAAATTAACCAAATAAATACCTTGTAGCAAAGTAGGGCACATGTGACTAATGTTCACATCTCCAATTACACTGAAAATGCATGTTTTTATCATGAATACACCTATATATTGGAAATAATAAGGTTGCAACTGCCACTATTGTTGAGTGATAGTGTAGTACTCACCGGAGGCGGTGGGCGAGGCGTTGTTGTTACCGCAGTGCGCCATGTGCGGCGGCGTGGGCGAGCCCTCCAGCGCGCCCTGCTGCTGCTGGCTGATGTTGTTACAGTACGACATCATCGTGTCTCCTGCAAGCGGCAACAACACAATTCATATTAATACCTACTTGTTACTACTATTTGTACTAGTTGCATCGAACACCTATTTTTAGCCAACTACAGCGAAACCAAAAGGAGTGTTTCTGATTTCAGTATGTATAACATATATTCTGAAATACTTGTGAGCTGTTCAACTGATAGGTACTTAACAAAGTTTTGTTTTGCTGCAGTAGTGGCATAGCTTAAGGGACGTTAGTTTGGAGGCCGCTTTTAGGCCGTTCACTATCCAAAAAGTTGTACCTTATCTGAAATAGCGGATAATACCTTCTTGTCTAGTATGTAAAATCAGTCTCTGCATCTATGTTTTACTTACCGAGTGAGTTGAGCGGGTAATGTCCCTGGTAAGGCTGTCCGGAAGCGACGGAGCTGATGGGCAGAGAGGGGTTGAGGTCAGCAGCAAGCTGGGGTAGTCCACCCGCGCCGAAGCCGCCCATTGATACACCCCCTTGTGATAACTGACCAAGACCTGTAATTGTGACAGTTCAGAATTAGTTACAATTTGTTTTCAAATTCACTTAAAATGAGTTCAGGAAATTGGCATGGTCAATAAAATTATTCACACCAATCTGCATTAGACGCTGATCTGTTAATTCTGCATTAACAAATCAGCGTTAAGCTGATGCCATCGGTCAGCACAATGCTCGTGGCTGCGAATCATGCCCGAAATAGAGCTACAGCACCGGTTTTCGTTGATTTAAACTAAAAGTTTAACTTGACACTGTGGTGTGCATCGCCTCGCTAGTCAGTTACAATAACGACCAGTACTAATTGGCTGATCAGGTCGCTTTACAGCAATTAAAATAAATGATACCATTGAACTCACCGGCTGGCATCGACCAGGGTCTGTCTGCAAACACGCCAGGACTGCAGACATCGCCAGCGCCGAACGGTGGCAGGCCGTGCGACGGCAGCAATGCGCCTGGAGAACGGAACACGTTGGTACTCTTCTTGCGCTTCTTCCACTTCGCACGGCGGTTCTGAAACCACACCTGCAGAAGAACAACATTTGTGTTAGATGTTAGAGTCAAAAAGTCTAGCTATAAAGTTGCAGGTATATAATTATGTCGCCACTGCTGTATTTAAAATACGAATACCAATGGCTTTTTCATTAATTTTTCAAATAATATTATTATGAGTTTAACCGTTTTATTATTCTGGCCTCCAAATACGTTGCACTATAATATAATTTTTTTTTCTACCTAATGCGGATGTCTATCGTGGACAGATTCTCCTTCATTTGTTTTCTACATTTTACTTCCTCGACAACTTTGTGTTAGGTTAGTTCATAGCTATAGTTATCATCTAGTTATAGATACATATTGTGTCGTGCGCATATTACAGTTCAGTGCAATAAACAACTTAAATAGCGAAATCTGTTTGTTTCTTTTTGTCTCTATGTAAAATTCAAGGGAAAATCGGTTCTTAACGAACCTGGGGCTTTCGATATTCCGTGATGAGTGAGGTGAGTAGGTTCTCTTCCGCTTTAATACATTTATGTATATTTAGATTTAGGCAATTATTAAAAATTACTTGAGTATAATTTGAAAACAATATACCTGTAATTTTGATTGAAGATCTTTTCAAATTGATACTAGCGTTACTAGACGGAATCGTAAAACCCAGACCATCAAACTGTAAGGTTTTTCCAAAACTTATGTACATCACCCTTCCTCGACTATCATCTATCACGCAGAGAGCCCTAAAATCGGCACGTCCACGTGGGGTTTGTCTTAAATCGCGCGTCATTTGTCAGCGGGTTACAATTTATTGATTCCGATAATACTCGGATAAGCCGATATTATTTATCATTGTTTACTTTTGTTTCTCTTCTGCCGTTGATGATATTTGCTTTGCATTTAGATACGCTGTTCTTTAATATTATCCTTGTGCTCTTCTCTCTTTTGCGAAGAAAAGCTCCATTGCTGTCACATTTTGACTTGTTTTAATTTTCTTTAACGAATATTAGTAACATAATAAGTCTTTCTTTCTCTTCACTAAATATTACATTATTCGTCGATCATTATCAACGCCGTCCGCCTGGACTTGTTTTCGCAATGACAGGAACCCTATATAAAAGATATGCAACATTACGTATAAAAGATATACAACTTTACGTATAAAAGATATACAACTTGCATCACTTTCTTCTTTGATGCAAATTTTCAACCGACTTCAAAAAGGAGGAGGTTCTCAATTCGAAGCGTATGTTTTTTTTTTTTTGTGTGTTTGTTCTACGATTACTCCGCCAATTATGAATCGATTTGGATGATTCTTTTTTTGTTTGAAAGAGTATAGTTCCTAATAGGTCCCATAGGAATATTGTCATGATCTGATGATGAACTTTGGAGATACGGAACGGAACTCCTTATAAAATCACAGCAGAACCGCCGTAACAAGACAAATTGCTTTGTTTATACGTGTAGTCGATGACTGACTAAAGGAAGTGGGGAGGGGGTACGTCAACCCCCCTCCTACCACTTTCCAAAATTTAATATATCGTGTGAGGTATTTTTTGAAAGGGCTTTATGTAAGGATTTCAAACATTAACACACAAGCACTAAAAAGTGAAAAATAAAAAGCTTTTTTACAAAAAAATATGACCGCCTTCAAAAACTACAAAATAAAAAAAATAACTTTAGCTTGGAAGTCGGTGGCAATACCTACATAACAAGAAACAAAACCAAAGCCGCCGACTTTCAAGCTAAAGTTATTTTTTTTATTTTGTAGTTTTTGAAGGCGGTCATATTTTTTTGTAAAAAAGCTTTTTATTTTTGACCATATAATCCATATTCAATTTATTTCTTCTTTTTATTTTGATTCGCGACCAACTATATTCATCATGGATGGGAGTTGCATTACAACCTTAAACAACGAAACAAAAGAACCCTCGCCTCGCCACATGGAAATGTCAACCATATTAAAAATTTAAATTGTCAGTTGCTTGGTGATAAGCGGGAACGACAAACGTTACGTCACGTTCTGTTTCATCACAAAATACGAGGCGTGTGCACAATGCCATTTCACACCGACACCTTCACAGAATCGAGTGGAATATCACTGATTTTAATATAAATACACGATGAAAAATCCTGTTTCTAACACAAAACTGTTGTATTGAGTTTTTTCGGGTTCCGTACCCAAAGGGTGACAAACGGAATCGTATTACTATCCGCTATCGGTCTACCTTTGCATCCGTCTGTCACCGGGCTGTATCTCTTGAACCGTTACACCTAGGTGCAAATTTTACAAGGTGTGCATCACTGCTGCCCCTTTTCAGGGGCCATAGTAATAGCATGGCATGACAGTACTAGGGTCCCGTATGTTGTTATACATAACTTACTTTATGACCACAAAATCCAATCTGTTTTCAAAAATGCTTATCTTTCTCCGCCCTACCCGCTTCCGCTAAAGTAACACCGCAGCCTTAGTATTGCGTGCAAACGAGAGGGCAGACGAGAGAAAGAGAGAGAAATACTCATTTGGCAACTGTCACCGGCAGGACTCAATTATTTATGGTGTCAGTGGTCGGGATGCTAGCAAACATTCAGGTTTTCCGAGCTTTTTGTTTGTTTTCGACTTGGCGGTAAATAAAAGTAGGCGCTTGCCTTTTGCTGAAATAGAGGTTTCATTTGTGTAAGCAGAAGCAGCTGAAAGAATAATATTCAAGACTGTTTGTAGGAAAGTTTTGAATCACATTATGTGGCGTTATGCATATATTTAAGTTACCCACATAATACGAACTACTTAAATTAAAATCGGTGAGCCTTACGGTGTGTTACAGTTGATACGAGTACAATTATAATCCCTAATCCAGATTATAATTGGTTGATTGTTGTATGGTATACCTACCATAAAACGCCATTGAAGCATTAGTAATAATGACCTAATGAAATAACAAGGCACTGTACCTAATCAATGATAAGTTATTCGCAATCATTACCAATTAACAAGTATTTATGAATTTATAGGCTATGACCTAGCTTTTACACGTACCTTCTTGCTCAACATTTGAACTCGAAAGTATTTGTTCATGCGAGGTTGACGCGTAATTTGTATATTGTCAATAAACTTATATACTCGTCTTTATCCTGAGAAACAAATATAGATACCAAGTTTCAGAACGGTGGAACAAGCCATTTATCTTGGAATACAATACATTTGGTATGAAGTTGATACCCATGGGACTACTGATCCCGGCCGCTCTTCGCAGTGACTGTGACCCACGCGTGCGGTGACCAATGCTGGTAATCCTAATATCACTCACATGGCAGTCCGTTTGGATAGATTCCGAATTCTTTGAAGTGATAGTGTGCAGTTAGATATTATTTCTCTATTTCTTTAATTAAAAGTTTGAAATTATTTTAGTTACTTTTTTTTGGTACACTTGGCTTGTCGTTTTCACTAGCGTGTTTTTTTTTTGTGTTGTCTAGATTTTATGCGTATTCTCTCCTAATCATTGACCCGGGGCGTTGCGAGCCCAAGCTGAGCCCTTCATAGTATGATGCACTGTATCTTTAGTGCAGTTACAGTCACACAACTATAGCAAAATAGCGTCGCATGTACTTACTTAAACCAAGACTGAAACATTAGAACTGCATCTTGACTTATTTTTGTCGTAGTTATTGCATATACTTAGAAAAAACACAGAGTGGTCGATGAATGCAGCCAGTACCTATTTATTTACCCCGTACGAATATTTATAATTAAACAACGCAACTATTTGTAACTATTTATAATTTTAATATTAATATTTACTAACACTTTGCATACTTGGAAGGTGAAGTTTATCATCGTATTTTTCTTACGAAATGATTGAAATTACTGAATTTTACCCGCAAAAAGAAAACTACTTATATGTACGTGTACGTATATCATAAAAACGTAGTAACGTAGTGAAAGGCATAGGAACTGGCCACACGAAATATGTCCCTGATTTTTTGCATAATGCCTATAGATTGGTTTACAAATATAATATTGTGTCTGAATAAAATTTTGTTTAGACACTCGAAGGTCGAGGACCTTCGATTTCTCAACTCAACAATCACAAATCAAAATAACGCAACATTTCCCTCGACCCTGTAACAATTTTTGAATGTTTGTGTAATACAATGAAATTCATAAAACGGGCGTTGCTTCTAATTGGGCATACGGTATAGTTTCCCAAGCGTGAGCGGCCAGTCGTGAGCTTGCAGTTAACAGGCTGTGTTTGTGTGTCGTGGCTAGCGGACGAGCCGTGCAGCTTTTGCAGAAGTGCAAACTATAGCAGCAAGCGGGAGCGGGAACGCTTAGTTATGTGAAAAAATAGTCAAAAATATTTAAATTCATAATAAAATTGTTAAGAAAATATAAACGACGTGCAGTAATCATTTGAACGCTAACCGCAACCAATCATTGACAGTCGTTTAAACTTAGTAGCGTAAATTTATTTGAACGAATGATAGAAATTAATTTAGCTATTAAACCGTCAGGCCATCGTCAAGCGCAGGTCCACCGTTGTGGGCACGGTGGGCATGCCCAAATGTGCAAAAAATCCTTAAGTTTGAATTTGTTATTTAAAGTAAAGACCTAAATAAAATTATTCAGTTACAATTTATACCAGGTTATAATTAAATCTAATATGCTTTCAAGCGGTAATGATAATGTGATGCGCGTGATTGAGTCCTACTTGCACTTGGCTGATTTTAAGTGACCGTGGTCACATTCTCTTTTGAGGGCTGGATCCGCGACCGGCCGCCATGAAAGGAGATTAAGGATATTTATTTACCGAACGACTAATGGTCATTCCGCATACTTCAATGCCACGGACACTCACTTAGCATCCTGGCGGTGTTGAAAATTTCTTGTTTGTAGCACAAATGATTATTAAATATCTAATTGACATTGAGAGCATTTTGCAAAACCACATAGGTTCATATCACAGACTTGGTGACTTATACTGTTGTTGTTGCATTGTTTTACCTGAGCTAATAACACACAACTTGGTTGTTGGCGCCAAAAATCCGGGCATCTTAAACAACATTATATTTATACAATAGGTATGTTTAGGTACTTACTCGTTTAGTCATCTGCACTTAGCTGCTAGATACACAACAGATATTTTACGTGTGAAAAAAATATGCAAATGTGAAGGAAATCATCTCAATATACATTGTTTGGACTGACTAGATGAGGGAAGCCTTACAAGAACTGTTTTTGACGGTATAGAAAAGTGATGTAAGAAATGCGTTTAATAAACTGATCGAAAAAAGTGTTTGTTTTTTCAAAGTAAAAAGTAAAAGAAAACATTCTGCTACTCATTGATTAAGTCCGGTAAGTTTCTCTCAAACATACCGGTGCAATCTTTATTGCATTGCCACAATTAGGACGAGCACGCATACGAGTATTTGTTATAAATATTAAACGAAGCGATGGACGATTTTTCTAAAGATCAGGATTTAGGCAGGTCCTGAATCCAGATCTTTAGCAAAAACGTCCATAGGCGCATTAGTGCATACCTTTTTAGTGTAGATACCTACCTACTTCCTTTTTAGACGGTGAGTCATCTCACCAAGGCTATAATGAATGTAGCACGCCAGCCATGGCGCCTATCAATTGCGCCAACGGTGTGAGTTCTAACGTGAAGAACAAACACAAAGTCACGGTAGCAAAGCTGTGACTACCTGATAAAGTACATCAAAAAATGAAAGACTAGCTATTTAAATGAATCATTTCCATTTAAATTAAAGATGGAGAAAATAATTTAAGCTTGGTTGTCAACCAAGAGACAAGAATTATGAATCCTCCAATTTTCAGACCAATCGCGCGGATGTATCCCTTAAAGTTCTTGTTTTAATTAATAATGGTAACGGACGACAAACATTCTATTGTCTTGAGTGTGAAGTACGAAGTCAGTACATAAAGCGGTAAATACCCTTCGCTCAATACATACGCGCGCACGCGTACACGCCCTGCCAGTGATGGCCTGGCGGTGTCGATGTGAGAGGCAATTCTTTTAAGTATTTCATTTAGTGTCTGACTTACAAAAAAAAGAACAACTACGCCATCATTGCAACGAAATTAATATTAAACAACAAGAATTAATTCAGTCATTAATTTTTTCCAACGTTATTTTTTGAATATGACAACTTTACTATGATCAAAGTTGAGCACCTACATACAATCGAAACGGAAAATACGAATAAGTTATCAATGAAGATATGATGATGGTGTGGACATTAAAATTGACGGATTTGGTTTCTAAGGTCGGAAAAAAATGGTCTTCTTGCGGAAAACTGCATCGAAACAAAAGGAAATGTTTATTCGGTATCTGTTTCACAAGAATAATCTCATTTAAAGAGAAAGCAATTGTATCGTTTCTTAAATGAATTTTGATTGCAACTTGCTAATTATTTTCTGCTCTCATTGAGAACCTACACATTCATGCACTCGATGTGAGTGCTTTTGCAGTTTACACGCATACATTATAAAGCGGAATCATCGATACAATAATCATGATTAGGGTAATCCCTAGCCAAATAGCCCCACCCACGGCCGCGGGCTATGTAGCACTGTAAATATACGTATACATTTGTATACTTATGATGCTTTCCAAATATACGTTTATAAATACGAAAGATACGTTTTTATGCGTAATGTTCTAAAGTGATTGCAAAATACCCGCGAAAAATGGGAATTTAAGGAAAAATGTTTGACTATCTATCAACGGAACTCAATCTCTAATAAGTCTTATCAAAATCTACCTAGAAATTAAACACAGTCGATGAACGATAAACTTGTAGTTTTAATCTGAGAAAAATCTGTATTTGTGTACCTACCTGCTTCAGAATCAAATCCTAGAAATACTACTATTTCCGAAATATTTGCTTTCAATTTGTTAAATTTGTGAATCAGTAGAGGAAATTTAACAGGAAAATCAATCACACTGAATCCACCACAGAGGCACTGTAGTTTTCTCGAAAAACTTGAAGAGAAGTATGAAATCTACCAAAATGTTAGCTAATTTAATACAATTTGTTCGAATATTATTTCAATTCCAATTTACGTTCTATTTTGTTTTAGGCCATCGTTTCAGACAGAGTTTACTAATCAGGAGAAATGGTTTTACGTTATTGTGCCAAGTGACTTAAGTACCTACTTTCTTTGTAAACGTTTTCTATTTCGATTCTCGTTTTATTAAACAAATCCAAACAGTATAAATCTATTATTAAAAACAGTTTCCATTGAGTTTCTTGCTCGTTTCGTTTTTCTTTATAGAGGCACGCAGAAGTAGAAACTGAAGGATAATTTTATAGTCTATCAAATTAATTTACTTCACTCACCCGTTAATTCTCATTGCTACGAAACAACTCTTCCGCTTTAGATCTTAACAAATAATTATAACTTGAATAAAGTTGAACGCATTTGGTTTACATTTATGAAAAGTTAATAATTCGTTGTGACGTGAAAGTCGACGGCTCGTAATCCGTCGGCTCTGAGCTGCGCGTAAATTGAATGAATCATTACGACGCGCCGCGCTTATATTAATGTTAGCCCTTCTTAGACACCCGGCTGTGGGAAGTTTCGCAATTTGGTGCACAGAAAAATGAGCTGTTTTATTTTAAAGAAGGTTTCATGAAAACTTACTTTCTGAAATAAATATTTGGAACATCATCACATGTGCGAAATAGAAAAACAGGCGTAAATTTTCCATGATCAGATTTTTCAAAAACTGCTGTGTGCAAATTATTCTGTAGGTACCATTAATTAGCTATGACTGACGAATCCATCAAAAATATATGAAAATTCATTAAATAAAGTACAAGTTACTTAACTCTACCCCGAACCAAATAAGGACAGCTGCAGACTACCAGGGAATCATAACGACGAGAATCCCTCGGGAGGTTTAATTTAGTTCTTGTGTATCTGTGTGAAGCGCGAGGCGCGGTGGCGGGCGGCGCGCTCGAACGGAGAACTTAAATTGAGGTTGGTACTACCGGTAGAAGCACTCTCTTTAGCTGAACGAATAAGAATGTAAATGTCCATTTCAATAAGGCTTTTAAATCTGCTTATTAAAAATCTTGAATTTACTTACTGACAGATAATATAGGATTTACTGAATCATGAGCTTACTGGTTTCACCAATAATAGCAAGGTAGTTAATATAACACTTGAAAACGGAACTACATTAATAATTTACACAGATAAATATGAACTGCATGCAAAACTTAACAATATTAGCGATGCATAAACCGAGACACGTATTTAATTGAGCGCGGTAATCCGTATTAATAATAGAGCAGCTGGCGACCCCTGGCGTGATACTACAGATTTAAAAGTCAATATCCTGCCAGGGATTACGCCAGGGTACGCAGAAACAGGGGAACGAATAATTAGGTGTCGACCATAGTGCGAGAATGTGTCTATGAATGAAGTCAATGGTGCTTGTTTATTTTACAAAGCAGTAAGACAAAGTGTATCAATTTTATGGGAAAGGTACAAGTATATTTACATAGATACATTTTCTAAGCATAGTGATGCTTATTTGTAATAATACAACGCCTTCAAAAGTAAGTGTCAATCAACCAACCACTGAACCAGTCAATCGACTCAGCCTATCACAGTCCACTGTTGGACAGAAGCCTTTCGTAAGCAACGCTACAATATATTCCACTTTCACAAAAGGTTTCAGTGTTTTGTCGATTGTTTTTTCATACACGAAACAAACTCCAGCAAACTTCCAGAATAATTATACGTATGGAATTCTCATTATTTATCTTCATTTATTTTTTGGTTTTAACAATTATTTATAAACAGCCCCATCCCAACAAACCATTACGAACTAAAGAAACAAATGATCGCTCATTTCTTATTACTTTTGAACCCACCTGGGAATGAACCGACTACACTGACCCTTACTTAACAGACCCCGGTGTTGCCAGCAAAATTAACTCGCCCGCTGATCCTCAATACAATTTTATTGCAAATGGCCCCAAATAATGCTAAATCACAGCTAAATCCCCATAATATGGGGTAGACCCGATTTCGGGTCTATTTTTTCGGCAACATTATCTTTTATTGTGATAAGTGTTTATGTTATTGTAAATGTATTATGAATAATGTTATAACATTAATGAGTTTTGAAGTCACACTTAATGGTATAAATGAGTTTTGAAGTATTTTCCAAAGAATTATCTCAAAAAGTTTGTAGAGTGAAATTAATGATGTGATTTTTATACCAAATTCAAATGGGAAGAGATTCTCATTTCGACTTTATTTTTTATTTATTTTTTTAGCTTTCTATACCTCAAAGGAAATATAGAACCTTTATAAGATTACTTTTTGCTCCACTGTCATAACAAAACGATTTTTCTTAAGATTTTGGGGAACGTAGAAAGTTGCATTTCGGCACAATGTTAGATATTGATAACACATACATCGCCAAAAATAAATATAATTTTATTTTTAGATTTGAACGAGTTACCGGAATAGGAAAAGTTACTTAGCTAAAGCATACAATGCAGGTATTTTTTTTTTAGCTAGCTATCGTAAGTTTCCTTCTTGTAAATTTGGTTATCGGACGATTAAACTAGGGATTAACTCAATCTAATTAAAGATATTATAATATTATGTGCCGGTAACTACACCACCTGTCGATCGATACGTGTGTTATGACTACGTTGTAGTTAACTAATACCCCCTCATTTGTTGTGATTCATTGTGTGTAATGTCATAAAGTAATTTTGGTAATAAGTAGTTAGTAGGAATTAAAATTATTTGAAACAAAAATAATACTTGAAAAGACACTGTGGCAGTGATATTTTACGTTTCAAGTTTTAAATATCCTATTCTTATTTTAAAGCTATGCATATGATAACAAATACAGTGTCATAGTGAGAAGCTTAACTAAACTTTACCTAATCTTTACACTGAATTGAAAGCTGAAAGGTATTAATAAAATAACCTTAAAATCACAAGACAAATATATATAAAGAAAAAGTGTTAATATGCGAAATAATAAAACATTACACGTCCTGGTAAGCTAAGCGTCGGGACTTGGACCCTAAGTTATTGGGTTAATAAATCTTAATGTAACGCGCCACGGCAGGCATGCTAATGCCTCCTAATGTTGCAGGGGCGGCCACACTTGCCCAATATATAATTATATTTTGTAAGGGGTAAATTTTGCATACTCCATATCGTAATAGACAGCGTAGATAGATATAGTAGATAGATTCCAGAAGACTACTAAATAACTTCCAATCTTTGCCAAATATAATATGATGCACATGGGTTGGACAATACTAACTTTAGTAAAAACCAAACAGAATAAAACTCCTTAGAAGTACAACTGGCCAGCCAGCCACAAACAAGCGCTTGCTTTTCTTTTTAGTTCTGCGTATAGCACCTACGATGAACAAAGCTCTGTGAACCTATCTACAATAAATAATATACTATTCCGTAAAGGAACCAATAGCGTAATAATAAAAAACTTGCGAGAAAAATTTAATAATGTATAATTCTTAACAATTAATATTATAAAGAGGTCAAGTTTATAAATTTGTGAGGTTTTAGGGGGTAATCTCTAGATCTACTGAACCGAATAGAAAACCACGTCATTTGTGACTATATAGTTGATATGACAGAGGGGCATTAAATTACACTACGTAAACTATACGTATTTAGTATCAATTCGATACGGTATAAAATTAAATATAAATAAAAATGAGTATTTTTTTTTTCTAACAAACTAAATAGCTTGCAAATCAGAGTAAAACGCAAACACCCTTTGTAAATAAATTTAACTGACCTTAGATACCTAGGTATTAAAGCGGCAACGTAGGTGCATGACCTATGCGTATAGACATTATCAGCTGTTAGGAAAGATACATCGTATTCAAACGGGGCAAAATCTTAAAAAATCATTTGCGACTAAACTGCTGCTCTTATTTAATTGATTTTAGGTACAGAGCTTAAAAATGGTACCTAGTATAGGCAGTTTAAAGGAAAGCCCATCTGTCGTATCAACTTTGTATATATTACCCAAAAACTTTAAATGTTTACCGCCCAACGAAGTGGGATCGGGTTATCTTTCTTAACTTTAGTATTTTAGGCGAAGATTTGTGAAAAATGGCGTGCGTATTTGATTGTTCGAACCTAGACGGATGCCAGCCTCCTTGATTGACTGTCGTAGCCATCAAATAACCTGATATTAGAAATGGAAAGTGAACATGTTTGTATATAAAACAAGATATTAAGACGAGATAATATATATAATATATCTAATATAAACGCACGCGTGCTTTATACGATGCATTATAAAACAAAAAGCAATGCAATAAGAGCCATTTTACGAGCAAATGTGTTAAAACATGATTTCCGCATCCATCAGTAACATTCATTAACGCAAAATCGTATTCAGAAACTAAAAAAAGTTTAATACAAAAAAGCATCTGAATAATTAATGATAGAAAAAGATTTCCCATGTAACGTACCCGGCGACCATTTAACTGTCTAATTGTCGAGAATATCAAATGAGGGGCAACGCGTAGCATTTATTTTTATCGATGTTGGTACCCGGTATAGTGTCACAACACTAGGGCCATGCATCTTTTTAATAATGTAGGGATTTGGTAAACAAAATGCGACACAGTTGGGACAGCGTTATTTTTTTTTTTATTTGAGTTGGAATTGAAGTGAAATTTTATTTGCGATATATTAAAATTGGCTCGACGGCCTCGTTGGTCTAGTGGTCGTAAAATGAGACTCCCGAGCATGAGGTCTTGGGTTCGATTTATCAGGTCGGACAGAGTGTTATTGGGTTTTTCCATCTGAAATTTCTCAGTACTAGCCTCCTCGGAGTCTGGATTTGTGCCCAGTTATCCGCAAGGACCATGAATCATGTTTTTATGACAATATTATGAATTATTAAGATTATGAATGGGATCTTGGTGTTTGTCAAGTCAGCTGATATTATTTCATCTGTAGAATCCGGTTATATTTTGTTTGCCAGCCATCAAGCTTCAGAGGATACCCGCAGAGCATACCTCCAGATATCTTGGGAAGACCATGGACAGAGGCTTTCAAAATTTCCTTTTGGACATTGATGTTTGCCATCCTTTGTAGGTAGAAGCTAACATTTTGGTTCAAGTGCCGTCGTGGCGGAGACCGGCTAGTGGCAATCAGAAGGAATGCGAATGTGACATTCACATGTCTAGTTAAGTTATTTAGTTCCTTATAATCATACTGAGTAAATAAGTTTGAATCTAATGTCAATATCCCTGGCTACCTAAGCGTAACACGTGCACTATCATAAACATATTTCATGTAATTAGCTAAATCGCGAAGACCATGGATCTATGGCAATGCATGTATAGCAAAGTGAAAAACGTGAGAATAAATTAATCTCGAACAGTATACGACGATAAACAGCGATCGAAATTATGACCGGCGCGATGACCCATCAAACGTGTAGAGTTGAGAGAGACCATAAGACACAGTAATTATTTATTATTTTGAAAGAAGAATATTAAACCATTACCTAATACCTGAATATGAATTTCGCCCACGAATGTTATTATGAAATTAGAACTTCTACGTAGGAACAAGGCCTATCCACTCCCAATATTAAAAAAAAATGCATAATGCTTGAAATTATGACGTTATGTAATTTTACAGTGACGTTAGCGCATATATTAAAACCACAACGTGTCATACTATCATAAAAATGTTCACCATTCTCTCGAAATCAGAATAGTCTGCTGTGGCTCACCTACCGCTTCGTCTGCAGTATAATATTTTTATGGTAGTGCTAAAATGTCCGGCCGGAGGATTTCCGACCTCTCTTTGTTCTGATATAATAAAGTTAATAGTGTAAGATAGCGATACACTTCTGCATTTAAAAGGTGAATCGTTACGTTCCCATATAGGTTTACTAGTTTCGTTTTTACCTACGTAAGAAACATCGAGTACTATTTAGATATTTGAGTGCAAATGTTGTTTGCTTGGCTATTTAATTACAGGTATTAAATACTGCTCTGGGTGACAAAAAGAATGTGTAGCACGAAGTGTCTAATGAGCAGAGGTTATCTGGTATATACAGGTCTAATATACATTTTTACTGATATGTATAATTTGTGAAGTTAGGGTCGGTAGAGTCAGGCCGTGTAGATTCAGAAGCTTGGTTTTACATGAGATCTGATATCTTTTTCATAGAGCAAACCTTATGTGGTCGTCTTGGCAACATTTTATATGAAATGTTTTTGGTGGAATAGCTTTATGTAGGTTTGTTATTTTGCGAATGCCTTCAGTAAATCAAAGGAAAGGCAATATCGTAATATAAATAAGTGTTTAATAACGGTTCAACTGCTGTCAAAAGGCTGAGCAATTATGCCCCTTACTCGTGAAGTCACCACCCACACAATTTGGAACCGTACAGGACGCGATGCGCAATGGCTGAGTTACGTGACTTTTTACTCTCATGGTTCATGCCCCGTACCTATGCCGTATGTATGCGTGCAGATCTATGCAAGTTAGGAACAAAGTTTCGGTTTCTAACTTTCAGAGTGGGCACAATCGGTTAAAGACTCGTCTCATTGTCCACACGTGTAATCCTACATTTCCTCACGAACGTGTCTGGCTGCATGCGCGTCTGTCATCTTCCTCTAACTTACTGGCAGTCAACTAGTACAGTCACGTCAATAGTATAGAACGGCAGAATCTAGTCCAAGATTGACGTTATCATTGTCATCACGGGCACGCCGCAATCGCGGCGGTAAGACCCCTCTTTGAGGAGTGGCTGGAGAGGCGCTACGGCGTCCTCACCTACCGCCTGACGCCGGACACGGTAGTTTTGGGAGGTCCCTGTGTCGGATAGGGCGGGAGGAAACGCCCGGGTGTCACCAAAAAATCATTGTCATCACCCTATCCTGTCTTTATTCTAATCGACAGTCGTCTTTTATTTTTGAGTTTGAGTCAAAGTTACGTTTTCCATCTTTGACTGAACTTTGTATCTTCCCGTATATAGACATTCTGTTTGTTCGCTCGCTCGGATGCATATTTATATAATACAGTGCCGAGTGCGGCCGAAGTCGAGCAAATAGTCAGGGAACTCAACCAGTGTTTGCAATTGACCAGCCGGCACTGTAAATAGTTCAGTGTATCTACTGTATCACTGTGTACGGTGAGCTGTCTACATAAATAACACCAGTTCTTTAAATCTTTAAAAATCGGTCTTTAGATTGCCAACCCCGCCCACTAAATCACAGTTCTGCCAATCACAAAATAAGTGATTTTTTACTAGCATTTTTTGTCACTTAAAGCGACATTTATTAATTAATCCAATCATGCCTAACCTCTGAGGTCGAAATACAATCGATTAACGAGGTCCGGTTTCTGAGGTCTCAGGTACATTACCAATAGTAGTAGTAGTAATACTTATTGATTTACCTTATTGTGGTCGACCACCTTTGCTATTGTTGCAAACAAAACTGAATGTATTTAAACGAGAGAAGAGTTGCATTGAAATACTGAAAGAAAACGTGGTTATGACAAAGAATTTAACACCAAAGACGATAATAAAAAGATGAATTAAATGATAATTTTCCCTTTATCGAACGATTCTTTGATAAAATGCATGTCAATAGACAAAGAACTCGAAACAATGAAAGTTCATGCACAGTAGCCGGTTGTCTGGTATCGCCCGGATCGGCGCGCTGCGGCCACACGGACGCTACGCGACGGACAGACAAACACATTTGTGTTCGTTTTGTGTGTTTCTCCGGGACCACTTCGCGCCACACTGCGACATTCTTCGTACGCGTTTTATTATTTATTTATTGTGCGTAGCAAAGCATCGACTTTTTTGTCGTCGCTACCTTTTTTTAAACTCCGAGGTGTAAAGGTTAGTAATGTTTGTTTTGTTCGTCGACTATATTCATACATCACGATATTTTTGTTGAAATACGTTATACGGGCTAAGTGTGTTAGGTGACTAGATGAATTACCAATTCTGAGTATTTCTCCAATCCAACGTCAAGTTACGAAATGCCCTTAGCAAAGAAAGAATATAGTTGAAAGATGGCTGACTATGGTATTGCGTATTTATATTGCCTACATGTTTGATCATTCGAGCCGGATCTAAAGCCAGATTTGTTATCACTGCTAAAGTAACAAAATACAAATTACAAACTACAAATTATTTTGACCCTACTGAAACCTACTTGCCAATCTATCCGTAGGATATTATCTTTTTTATTTATTTTCTGATGGTGTTAGATCGTTTTCTGGTGTGCATACAGCTGTAGAATTAACAATTAATTCGAAATAATTATACCTTTTGTGTAAGTTAACTCGAGTCTCGGACTGAGCAAAAATTTTGTAACCCAAACGGAACATATATTGCCTTGTAACCGATACAGGTTAAATAAGGTCTATTTGTAATAAAGATATTATATTTATTTAGTAACCCCAACGGGTGAAGATGTAAGTAGATTAAATGGACACAATGTAATTACCACAACAGTGGATTATCATATTCCAAATCTCGCTAGCAAGTCCTACTTGCAAAATGTTGAAACTTCCTAAACCAATTAAAAGTCTAACGAAAACAACGCTACCATTAAATATAGACCGTCATCAATATTTATGAGAATCCAATCAATGAATGGAGCTTCATTCAGTAGCAACCCAACACATAGTCGATAACAGTTACAATGAATAACATAGCACTAAACTTGAATAACTGTGACGATAAACAGGCAATTTTCACGGATTACAACTGGCTTCTTGGTGACGAACACACGGATGAGAAAATAACGAGCAAGTCGAACAACCATCTTAATAAGAAGTCACGGGGCTCGCACGTTAAAGAAAAAAGCCATTTTGAAAATAAAAGGCACGAATGAAACGTCGAATGAGTTATCTTGTGTAGGTACTTATAATGAATGATCGATATTCATGTGCTTCCACAAGTAAATTGTTATTAAACCGGTATCAAACTGCAAATTGGGAAGATGGTTACCTAGTTATTGCGTTAAAAGTAACTTTTCTTGAATCGCTTATACACCAGCAAGCTATACAGCGGTCTTATAAAGCTTACTGGTGTATCATTGCACGACAAGTCAAGGAAATTTACTCACGGCTTATCAGCGTTTTTTTTTTAACTCATCCCGGCGGCATATAGTGAGTGAAGACTCACTATAAAAACCATAGAACAGCAGTATAGATTCGCAGTTACCAGTGTCTTAAGTAAGTACCTACTTTTAGGAGATTTTGAGATCTTTTGAATAGATATGTAACCAAATAAAAGAAAACACAACAATAAAAACTTAACGTAACCCTAAAACTTATACAAATGCGGACAAAATCCGCCGCATTTGCTTCAACTGCAACGAAAGTTTAACCAAAGCTCGAGGTCCCAATAGACCGTGTGTCGCCGGTGTTAACGAAATACAAATATTAGTCAACACACGACACAAATTAAGACTAATGTCTAATGTAAAGCATAGTTTAACTTGAAACTAAGTGCTTGTACAAAGTAACAGTCGCTGATTACCTGCAGTTAGTTTTTAATGTTAATCTATACAATAGTTAAAGTTTTATAAGCTAAACATAATGTAAATTGCTACTAAAACATTCCTAATAGTATCGGATCAGTCTATAATAACATCTATAGGGGTAATACCTAGTGCGCGCAACGACGCGGACGGCATTACTATTCCGACTGCGGCAAGGGAATGCTAAGGAATTTTAAGTCTCCGTAATTTACTAAAAATATAATTATAGGCCAAAATTGAGCATGACAAGAAAAACTAATTGAAATACTAAATAAAATGGAAAAAAGTGGATCATTAAAAATTGACACAAAATCTGAGCCCTCAACGAAAGAGATACCAAACCACGGTCAGAAACCGTTACTAAATGACGATCATGGCTACCGCATAGCAGGCAGGCAGTTCTCAATAAAAAGTTAATATACGAACTTAAACCCATAAAACTCGAATACGCGAGCTTGTTCGACTATGAACTTTTTACTAAAGCGTTTGAGATCTTCGACCACCCATTCAAATAGCCTTAAAAGAGCATAACTTAAAACTTAAATTTTTATTCGTGAAACGCGAAGGTTGAATCCAGGTAGAAGGTACCGTGAAATGTATCAGTGTAGTGCAACTTTTGAGCTGGACGTGCGAAGAGGGAGTCCCACAAGGTGAACGTTTGGGACCAATTCGTTTTATATTGTTTATTTTCAGCGGATGTTGGTAAAGGTATAACGGTGTTAGCGATTTAATTTATTTGCCATTTGAAATCACCTGTTGATAGTTATCGATATTTGTAATAAGCAATAATAATAATAATGTTCAATAGAAAACTCTTATTTTAGTAGCTTACTTAATTGTGTTCATACATAATGTCATAATAATTTTTTTGAAAAAAAAAATAGCTTTATCCTATAATTGACATGCGATAACCTCTCTAAAATCTCACTTTCTAGTGGTACTGCTGATCACTGACCTGCACTCTACTCTCGGTGAGGCCAATCCTCATGGCAATTTCCTCGCGCATGAAGATGTCGGGGTAGTGCGTCTTAGAGAAACATCTCTCCAACTCGTTCAGTTGTGCCGGTGTAAACCTTAACATGAACAAAATAACAATTATGGCTAAAAGCTGACTTTTCAATCGTCTTATTACTTTTGTTTAAGGAATAAATGTGATAGTTCGACAGATTTTTTATAGAAAATAAGTGAAAACACCATGTTTATGTTACATTATTACATATAAAAGTAACGACAATCGGTCATCATTTTAGGGCCAAACTCTATTAGCCTGTTCCACAACCACCAACCATGTTTATTTAAACCAACCTATGAGGGTATTTTTTTCCTACCTTGTTCGATGTCTCTTCTGTTTTGCGGGCTTATCGCTGTCGGAAGCTGATGATGACATGCTGACTGGCACGGTGGCCATGTGCCCTCCACTGTGTTGTTGGTGGATGCCACCTGTACAAAATATCTTATTAGTGCATGATGCTTCCGAATGGAAGATTCGATTCAGATAAATCTCCCAAGCTTATACGTACAAGTAAAGCCCATAAGCATATAGGCCTCTTTGTAATCCACTTCGTCTGCAACTGCTATACCCGAAATTCACGCAGGCGAAGTCGCGGGCAAAAGTAAGTGGTTTATGTTTTCTTTGTTTAAACTGTTTTGAGTTGCCGACGTGCATGTCGAATAATAGTATATTTTCACAGGAGTTGTGTTGGATTTGTGATTCATGATTATTAGGAGTACCAAGCACTAAGACATCTTAGAATCTGGCTCAATATGAAATGGGCTTATCTTGGTACTTATGTTTGACATGTTATGATTCGAATCGCTGACAAAATTCTGCGACAGTGCTAGTAATTAAAATCTAATTAACCGTAACCGAGGCTTATGTAAATTGAGACAGCATTTTAATATACCTACCTTGTAAGTGTTCGGTGCGTATATTGTGCGCGATATGCAGACGTGGCCCGAGCGCATGGTGCGACCGGTCGATATTCGGTTTGATTTCGTGCGGCTTGCTGTCCTCGGAGCACGACTCTTTGTGACCTGAAAAACACGAGCTAGTAAGCAAACAAAAAATCGTCTTTGGCCGCACACGTGACCCAAACTACGAAACCAGTGTCCTACAAAGATTATTTTTCTTTCTACGTAACCAGTTCCAACAATATTTTTTTTATTCTGAAACAAATATTTTTCTACAATTTTTTTTTTTAATAATTCTTTTTATTACATACATTGTATGTGAGATAAGTTTGGCATTGGGGTCGAGGCTGATTTGAACTGAGATCGGAATGTTGAAACGCTCACGCATTTCATACGACGTTTGTCAACACACTATGGAGGATTTCAAATTGTTATAAATTCATTAATATGAAAATAAAATAGCAAATTAATTTAACATGAGTGATATGACATTTACACAATCCTAACTTATATATTATAAATGCGAAAGTAAGTTTGTTTGTTACCATTTTACGCCAAAGCCACTGAACCGATCATTCTGAGATTTGCATATACGTTGCCAGGTGTACAGGAACGAACATACGGTACCTTTAATCCCGAAAAAAAGTACTGTTTCCGAGAGAAATCACAATAACGTTCTTATGATCATAGATGGCGCCACGTATCGTTTCGAATCATGATTTTAACTAAATAATTGAAATGACAGGATATGGGTAATTTTTTCCGCGACTTCGTCTGTGTCCGCAATAACCGAAATTTACGCGGACAAAGTCGAGGGCAAAAGCTAGTAATATATATTTTCTGCAAAGACGTGAAAACAAGTGACTTTTACTAAGCAAAGCATACTGGAATAATGTTCAGTTGTAATATATCCTGAAAGACGTGCCTAAAACAGCTTCTTATGCGCCTTTTATTTTTGAGCCCACGACGTGTTTGATAATACTTTCACCTATCTTCAAAACGTTCAAAGTACGAGATAAGGTTCAATATTTTACAGTTATATGTATACATAACGACTAAGTTTTCTTAAATATAAATGTATACATATATTTTATCTAAGGATCGCACACTGCACGTTGTACTCCAGCATTATGCATCAACATTGCAACTCTGGCATCACGAAATTAGGACGAAGTTCTGATTTTGAAGCCCAACGCTTTGTTTGCATCTTTGTAAACATTAAGGTTTAACTATTTAGGTAAAATAATTGTTTTTAAAACTCAATTCAATAGCTTATATTGCCACCCATGCTTTTATTGCGTTTGCCATCCTGTTTTTCATCAATCTTGTATTTTTTTTTATGAACTCATGAGGTGTACCACCACATTCCTGTTGTTTAACCACTTTTAGTTCCTAGATAGTTTCTGCAGGCTGAGTCCTGGCTCTGACTCTTGTCTCATCCTATAGGCGTTCAATAAGATTAAGATCAAGAATCTTGCTAGCCACTATAACAGACCGAACTTGCGCAGGTATTGAAAATACGGTTGCAGATGTATGTGGATGGATATGTCACACGTGAGCATGAAACCTGATCTTGGACATCACTGACATCGGCTAAGGAAAGCATCATAAGGAAACCTGGACTTATTACTGTCCCATTCAAACCATGTCCTTAGGTGGGTGAGGCGGTTTAGAAACTCTGAAACTAGGGTGTGAGGGGTCGTAAGACCTTACTGCCCACACGGTGAAGAAAGAAGATGAAATCTTCGCCTATATGTCATAATATGAGATACAGAGCTGCAAATGGCTTCCTCACTCTTCGGTACACTTGTGTGTCTCCACCGTTTCCACAAATTTTACCGGTTGTTCGTGATCTCTAATATTAAGTTTTCGCTTGTTATAAATAACTCGTGGTGTAAATTTCATTGCACCAAGATATACCGAGACTGCAAGTGCAACAACGTCTTGAGCAAATAATACTTCTTGTCCTTTACCCTCAAAACTTAAACAGTTTTGAAGTTTCATTATTTTAAGGAATAGTACGACTACTCAAACAGAACTGTTAATATAATGTTAATATATTCGAAAACGCTTGCGTTTCCCAATATTTACACTTAACACACTATACGTCAACAAATGGCCGAAATGGTTATTTTAGATTTTTAACACTTGTTTGAATTTAATATTATCTTTTTTTGGCAAGAATGGTAGTATGCCTCTTTTAAGACTAAATCAAATACGTTAATAATTAATTGTATAAACATGTCAAATAAACAGTAAAGGCCTTATTATAAAACAAAGTCTTTGCTTAAACCAGGTTTAAACCATAGAGCCAAATTTTGTATTTAATAGATACTTTAACTTTATCGAAATAAAAGTTCGAAATTCAAACACTGGATCACATGTCCAACCGGACCGGACCTAACCTGGACCTGGACCTGGTTTAAGCAAAGGCTTTGTTTTTCAATAAGGCGGTTACATTTCTAATTAATAATATATATTTTTTATTTAATTATTGGCCACTTGTGTTTCGATACATGTTTTTAAACTACGGACGCATAAACTTTCTCAAAAAGAATTTTTTTCTCAATTTTTTCCAAAAGAAATAGTTCAAGTTGTTTTTTTTTCAAAACCGTTTTATTGCAGTCCTTCTTTTGATTACTTATCTATCAGCTTAGTTAACGTAAATTACGTTAACAATAAAAAACCGACGGAATTCATTAAATCGTGGTCGTGGTGTACAAGAATGTAAAATAAGGTAACAAAAAACAGCGAATATTATATAATGAATCATATCTTTGGTACTACGTGTTTTTTTTTAATGTATTTTTTTTCTGAATCGCCATTAGTTCTACTATCACCCATTTCAAGATAATCCATTCTTTACCGGACACCCGATATATGGATAACAAAATTTTGTGTTAAAAAAATATTTTAGAATGTGTAAATACATTTCAAGTTCTTATATTCCGAATAAATGTACCGATTTTAATGAAACTTCCTACACCCCATACTTCCTACTTCCTACTTGCCTGATACTCTGATAGATAGGTCTAAAAAGGTAATGGAGAACATTTCTTTTTGTAGAGACACCAGTGGCCCAGGTAAGTTGTTAACTGGGCCACTGGTGTTTCTCAAGAAGAGGGGCTATCTAAACTATCTCCATGTATGTTCTACTATTTTTTGTGGTTTAGGAGCTAGACGTTTTCAACCGATTAAAAAAAGGAGGAGGTTCTCAAATCGGCTGCATAGTTTTTTTATGTTTGTTACGCGGTTACTCCGCCAACTATGAATTGATTTGGACGATTCTTTTTTGTTTGAAAGAGTATACGTCCAAATTAGTCCCATAGAAATATTGTCATGATCTGATCATGAACTTCGGAGATATGGAACGGGCAGAACTGTCGTAACAAGTAAAATTGCTTTCTTTATACGTGTAGTCATTGACTGACTGAAGGAAAAGAGGGGTACGTCAACTTCTCTCCTACCACTTTCCAAAATTAAGTATATCGTGTGAGGTATCGTTTTAAAGGGTTTTTTGTAAGGATTTCAAACATTATTATATTGATGTTCAAAAATGTAATTAAGTAGGTAGGTTAGGCAACATGTGGATAACGTTGTGAGTTACACATACACTGTATACTTTAGATACTAAGGATTGTTAATTAAGAAACTTTGTGTAACTGTTTGTTTTCCCAAAGAAAATAAATAAGTAATATGTATAAAAATTAACCTAACCTAACAACAACAAAAGTAAACAAACTAAATTAATAGATATTGTAGGTATTCGGGAAGGAATGAAAAGGTTGAAATATAACTTTTCAAACAAATACATGGGGGCAAAAAAAATCTGTTGGTTAAACAATCACTGACGTACTGTTCTGTTGGGGAACACTGCATGGGCCAAACGTGGTTTGGATGGAAACATTCGTGGGTGAAAAGTTCTTTGGATGAAAAGTCCATGGTTGAAAGATTATGTTGATCAACAGTTCATGTGGTTGAAAGATTGTGTTGATCAACAGTTCATGGGCCAATGGACTGTTGGCAAAACGTTTCAGACTCCGACTGAGGGCTACATAAATCTGTCTTTTAGCAAAATTTTTCTTCCCTAAATCGATCACTGCTTTATCGAGGGTTGTGCACTGTAGTTTGTGGACAGTTACAGCCCAGCTTAAGATGAGCGGTAGCATTCTGCGTTCGATATCTCAATACCCTCTTTGCGCTTGGAATGTTGTGCAAACAACCGTCATCATCTTTTAGTCTTAGGCATCAAATTTTATAAGGGCAGATTCAGGCAACTCGCCTTCCTCCAATTGATCTCTTCGGAGAGCAGGCCATTTATTTTCTTAACAATGCCCATGGCACCATTCACGAGTCCATCCGATACGGAAATATTACGCCTTAACATGACTCGTGATTCGATACCCAACTTTATAGTTGGTAAGGAACCACCGCACTTATGAATGTCTTTAGGAATAACATTATCTGGTGGCTTCCTACCATACGTTGCCGCCTCGCGAGCATTAGCATTTTCAGCAGTCATTTTTTCATTATATGTGTCAACTTGTCTAACAGTAGGAAATATACGGACAGCAACCCCATCAGCAAAATCGCCTGACAAAGGCACGTGTCGCCGCTCACAAAGTAATTCCAGCTGAGCTGTTGTTAATTCACCAACCTGCAAGCTATTCAAGAGGTCAATTACCTCAATGTAATTTCGCTGTCGCATATTTATCGTAAGTCATTCAAATAAAGTAGATGATGGTTAAAATGAGCTCAAACTTGTATCAATAACGGCCCCTTAGCTCTTTAAAACAATACAAATAACTAGTATTTTACAGGATAATATGCGATGCAATTTAAGTTCGAACATGGTAAGGCGGAAAAAGCAATATTTTAGTTTTCAAGTGAAAGCTGATAAAAATTAATTAAAGCGAATTTTTATCAAGTTTTCAAGCTAAATGTCTAATGTTGGTGCAATGATATATTTTTGGTGTTGGTATATTAAAGCCATCATTTGGTGGGAAGTATTGTTTAAGAACTCAGTAAAACCTGTCGCTAATAGATATAAAGCGAAGTAGCTTTTATTTCGATTTTTTGAGCCAATATTTTATCTTTTTAAGACCTGAAACTAAACCCAAATAAATATTTCATATTGTAAAATAAAAGGTGGTATGCCAACAACAATCATGCAAATGTTATGTTATGCATTGCATTTGTAAAAAAATAAGAAAAATTATGCACTGTTTGGTGGAATTAATATCATCTTTCTACTACATTCCCAATATTCATTTTTATTGTGTGTATTTAACTTTAGTAATAATTTCTCCCGACCGAATTTCAGTTTAGCCAAGTAGACAGGTATTATAGTGCACAATTGCGTGTGCCAACAGATGCACTCCATCTTCCCTCACTCTCATAGTCCGATGCAACGGCAATCCGAGACAACCGGGATGAGATCAGACGCAGGACCAATGGATTTACGGGTTTACCGAGGCACAGGGGTAACATACCACTGAACTCCAAAATCCAGGCTGCTACTCATAAATTCCTTATGAAACATTTCAATAACATTTACCCAACCTGGAAATCGAATCCAAAACCAGTCACATTTGTATCCATGAGACCAACGTGGTAGTTACGTGTTATTGAATGGACCAGTCAGCACACTTACAACATTGATTAAATTATAGGTGCAAGTTAGCTGCCTGTATACCAAATTGGATGTGTAATCGGTGGGCTGGCTTATGAGCGTGGAGTTTGACACAATCAAAGAGAGTTCTATACAGCAAACAGCAGAATGTAGGTAAAGTCACGCTGAGGACGATAATAATGATGATGATACTCAATAGCTTGTACGACGGTAGGTACTCCGACTAAATAAATCGAAATTCGATAAACAACGTAATCCGTTCTCCTTAGCTATTTAAAATTTCTCAGACGATACAAAAATGAAACTACGCCGTTTAATAAATCCAATTTAGACGAAGAACAAAGTGTTAATGCGTGAAATTGGCAAAGTTCGGTCGTCGGCTCCTCCCAACGACTTTGCGATACTCGGCATTTTCTATTTGCCAAGAAATTGCGAATTTTCAAGCACAAAACTTGCGTTTCAAGTTGTAATCGGATATGAAATGGTATCGTTTATAGCCGTAATGCCAGACCGCGACGTTTTACTAGATCAGATTTAGGATATTATTGTAAATAGGTAATAGGTAAAAAAGACTCAAGTCATGTGCAGAAACATACCTGTCCATCTGCATTTGCAAGTATTTAAGAAAAAAAAAATACGCTGTTTGATGGTATTAATATTATTATTTTCGAGGATTTGATGAAATTGCCACCTTGGCTAAATTTGGCGAGGGATCTTATTACTTTGTACTGGTTTATGAGTTGTCACAAAAAAAAAGCTGTCCTCGCCGTTTCCATCAGTTCTCATACTATACAGCAATTATCTATCATAGAGACGTACTATTGATAGAGGTTTTCTATGATTGACAAATTTTCTCGAAAATTGAACACTTTTCGGAGTTCGAAAACCATTTCGGAGGCCCTTGAGGCGGTTTAGAAACTGACACTAGGGTGTGTAGTGTAGTCACTTGGCGTGACCTGGTACCGGGATATATGTTTATTGAAACACTTATTATTATTTAGTTCGTGTATTCACTTGAAATTAAATTATATTTGTTAATACTAAATCTAAGTCTAGGCTTGACAGCCGCTGACACGCGATCTGTCTCTATTCTAAAATCAAAGTCATATTTATCTCATATTAAATAGTTTGTATATGGCTCAACCAGCCAGGGTCTCTACAGTAGGGTCGTAAGACCTTGCTGCCCACACGATACAGAAAGAAGATCAGAATTCGTTTCCTAACTATGCTGAAAGTGTTATTATGACCTCACGCAAAAGTTAAAACAGTTAATAGCGCAACTGTTTTGTTATAAGCCCAAACTAACGGTCAATATGCCTGTTGAAGACTAAACCAAGTAAGTCACAAATTGGTATACGATCATAATTAATGTTAAGGCGGAACATAAATGTTAACATTGGACTTAACTGTCGTCCATGGCGCTACGGGAGTAATTCATAAAATCGAATGGTCTGCCCTAAGTAAAAAACAGTTTGAAACTGGATAACTTCCTCAGGTTTTAGACCCTGAGGAAATTCTCCAAATTTAAATTGTTTTCTTCCTTAACCTCTTAAGTCATCAAACTCTAAGTATAGACCTGAAGTTTGAAAACTCAAGTATAACAGTACCTAACCATTTCGGTGATGGCGTCCACATGTAGCCTTCGACGTCTAAATTTGACGTTTTAGGTGTTAAAGGATGATGAATGTTAAAGGATGGTGTTGAAGGCTAGCGGTGATGTTTCCTTTCATCTTATACTGCACTGTGACAGTACAGAAACTACAGAACAACTTAAGACTGTCGTCCAGGCCGTTGAGTCACCATAAGCATATGTAGCTCTAACCATAGGCAAATGTTTTTTTAATGCTGTGGTATCTCCACTAACATATAAATAGAAGTTTTGCGAAAACCGTCCCCCGTGTCCCGTGTATAACTCCTAGTTGGCTAAAGAAAATTGGTTACAGTTTGGTCTAACATTCCGTTAATGCCAACACTCTGGACAAAGGATTTTCTGAAAATATGATTTAAACAAAAGGATTGATGCAAGGATTCAGTGGCAATTCTATGTTAGTTTACTTGCAAGACCATACATATTTGTCAGTTATTGCAAAAGAACGATGTTTCTTGGTTTTTGTCTCACAAATTGTAATCAAATCATGGCTTCGTAAACTTCCACATTTTTTTATTAAATGTTGTATAATACCTGGTACAGGTACTTCGACAGGTACGTCTTATTCCAGTTATTCTAAGAGTACATACGTAAAAATCTGTTTTGGCTGTATGCAGAGCGTGACATATAAATAGACATACAACCATACTATTTTTACTAGAAACTTATTACACACTTTATGAGAAGGAGAGTGAGTAGGGGAGAAGAAGTTTTAACTTATGCATAATATATGTACTTGTATATATTCCACAGACAACGGAGAGACAAGTTATTATCAAATATTTTCAGGCTCGAAAACCGCTGGTTGATGACAATAGGCTCGCCCCCTATTACATGGGACTTAAACATAACTGGCGAAATGTAGGTGTACTAATAGGTACACCTCTGCCTAACCCTTAGGGATTACAGGCGTGATGTTATGTTGTTATTTTTAGACTTCTAACATTGACATTGGCACATCAACCAGGCCCGTGGATTAATAATAAACGAGTTCAATTTGCATGGGGGTCGATGGATATTGCAAAATGTAGATCAATCTAAAACTTGGCCGTGGCGACGTTACTTGACCCGTATTTAGATACCTTAACTTACTATTATATTATTCGTGGAACCCACGAAGAGATTTTTGAAACCTTTTGAATAAAACCAACATTACAACAACAGTTATTTAAATCCGAAATATATTGATAATCAGAAACATATATTCTGATTATAAATATAGTATGTAAGAGGAAGTATGAAAGGTAGCGCTGGCGACAGAAAAGTTTACAGGGAATCGTTTATTCAATATGGAAATGAGGAGGGATGAACTCATGTGATTAAAAGCGGACATAAAAGCAGATGAATGAAGAGGGAGAGCATGGCCAAAGAAAAAATGGTACGGTAATGGAATGGTATGGTAATGGTATGGTGGTGGTAAATGGTATGGTATTATGTGAAAATTGATACCTTTAAAAGAAAAGGGACGCATGATGCATAACGGTTGGCAGAACGGAATGGAAGGAGAAACCGTGTTGCACCCCAAGAACCATGGAACAAGGGCCGTAATATGACGTTTCTGTTATCATTTACCAGCAACCTGCTCAGCCTAGACTACAAATGTAGAAGAGTACGGTATGTTCAATGAATTTCAATATTTATAAGTACTTACGTACGTATATCTACATTGTATTAATTTTTAGAATATATTGATTCTTTAACCTCCTCGTTCCCTGAAGTCGATAGACAAATATTTATTTATTTATTTAAACTTAATGCAACAAAAGTACAAAGGCGGATACGTAAGTTTTTATTTCAACGCCAATTTATTTGTCGTACCCTGATATTTTTATACAATTTTACAGGATATTATTGTCAGATCTATTCAGTTTCGTCTAGTAAATTGAATGGCAAATTAACGTGAAAATGGTCGCTCGAACAGACGTATGTAGAACGGGGTCTACTTACACATTTATTTGCAGACAGTAATTTAAAGCATGATATAGCTAGTGAGCACTTTATAAATTATAGAATAACAGGTCCAAAACGACACTTATCGAAGCTGAATATGTTCGGCGTTTTTTGACGAAAACAAATTGTTATAGCTTTAAATATTGTTACTGTAAATACCTCTTGAGTCCTTTCCTGTTGAATGCACCAGTAATCACAATGTTGCTACACGACTGCCCCAAAAAAAGGAGTGTAATGTGTTCAGAGTATGTATGTGAGTTTCTTTATTCCACCATAACTTGTAAACGCCTGAACCGATTTAGATGTATAGGGTATCGTTACAATCCTTGCATCATTCTGAGTAATTCCGTACGTAATAATGCTCGTTACCACGGACAGTGATTTTTCACACCAAAAATAAAAGTCGTTTCCCAGCAATAATTTTGCTTAATATTACTTTAGTTCAGTATGCGAAATTAATTACGGTCCTTTTACACCCCGTATTTGTGCAGCAGCAAAGAAAGAAACTTGCATAGCTCACCATCGGTGAAGGCAGATAAACTCAACGTCTTGGTCCGTTAACGCTTTTAGACATTAATTTCTTCGACTAAGTTTTAGTATAGGTGCGTTAATCTAATGAACTGACTTTTTGTTTTTTTTTTTTTTTTTTTTTTTTTTCCGATGGGAAATCATCAAATGACTTCCCCCGCCCTGGGCGGGGCGGGAGGGAGTGTCAGACTTTTACTGACTAAAACCCATCCATGTTCCTTCTTGTGCCCTTTGCGTTCCGGGGGCGCGGTATCTCTTTCGAACAACCCGCAGCCCCGGCAGGCATCGGCCCTTAGTGGCCCCTTCAATTGTTTGCTGACATCTCTTTGAGGCGCGCGTGGAACACGAACGCGCCGTCGACACGGTCTGTCGTTATCAACGAACGGACGGTGAGCTACCCATTGCTCACCGCCCACAGACCCGCGTCTACGGTGGCCGGGAGTCGTCTCGCGGCTCCCGACGCCCGGAGCGTCTCCCGCGGCGGCTGGGGCGTGAGGTGGTTCTTTCCCTCACGCGGCCCGCCTCCTCCTTCGCTAGCATTACTGCTTCGCAGAAGGAGGCGACTGCATCCCATTCCCTCTCGCTCCGGACCATGGCTTGCACCAGGGCCGAACGCGAGAGTTCGCCGCCGCCGATGGCCGCCACGAGGACGTCGCGGTGCTCCGCCCAAGCGGGGCACACCGCCACGGTATGCTCCACCGTGTCCTCGGGGCGATCCTCGCAGTGATGACACCCGGGCGTTTCCTCCCGCCCGATGATGTGCAGGAACCTCCCGAAGCATCCGTGTCCGGTGAGGACCTGCGTCAGGCGGAAGGTGAGGGCGCCGTGGCGCCGCTCAAGCCACTCCTCAAAGAGGGGACTTACCGCCTCGATAGAGGCGTGCCCTGCACGGGGTTGCGACAGTCGCTCTCTCCATGTCACCATGAGATCAAGCCGGAGGTCTGTCCGCTGAGCGGCGATTTGCCGCGGCAGCGGAGTTTCCCCCCGGCCTAGTACCTCTACGCGCCACTCGTGCAGGCGCGCGAGGACCAGCGCCTCCAGATCCCACGGCGGCAATCCGGCAAGGAGGCTCGCCGCCTCACCGGAGATCGTGCGGTATCCTCGGATGACCCTTATGGCGATCACCCGTTGGGACGCGTTTAGGTAGTGGGCGGCACGTCGCCTCAACCCCCGCGCCCACACCGGGGCCCCGTAAAGGGCCATCGACCGCACGACCCCCGCGTAGAGCCTCCGGCAGGAGGCGTTTGGACCCCTCAGGTTGGGTAAGAGCCGCTTGAAGGCGGCCCCAGCCCGTTCCAACTTGGGAGTAATGAACTGACTACACCCTGATAAATATACTGTACACTTCTTTCTTCACAGACAGCATTTAAATTACATCCACCCTAAGTTAGGAGCAAAAGTCGAGGCGGGACGAGTCTTAGCGCCTCAGTCCCGGCTCACCGGGATTACGAAAGGCTCATAAACACGACTTAATGGAATTGAATCCCGTAAAACAGAACGGTTCGACGGCAGCCCGGGATATTGTGTGCAAACTGTTTTATTGTAGTCTTGCTTTTCTTATGGGGGACTGGGGACTCGAGTAGCCTTTTGCCATTTGATGAGAAGCTAGGTGTGCAAGGAGTGTAATCTTAAAATTGATGGTGACCACTTTAATTAATTATCAATGAAAATATTGATTGTGTGGGTGGGTATGTAGCCCATGTAGTATATACTATAGTGTATTTTAATCGTAAGACTACCTAAAGTAGTAAGTATTAAATAAGTTTGAATAGTTTTTGAGACTGTGAATAATTATTTATTAATCTATATGGTTAATTATTAGCGTAGAGATAGACAAAGAGCAATGGTTAGAATTTGGGAAAGATGATGACTAGTAAGGAGTGACAACTGATATAGCAACGAATTTTGTACTGATATCAAATAAATTGAGACAAGGGCAGGAAGATGCATGGAATACTACGAATAGCATGATTGTCAGAGTCCTGTGGATGATACGAAAATACGCTATGCCGCTTATTTTAGATGGACAATAAAGATAAGAGTAATTAAAGGAAATTTTGAAGGTAGGTGTATTTCATATATACGTCGTGATATGACGCGTGGTTTTCATCATCATCATCGTTACAGCTGAAATTTTCATCACCATAGCGACTGGCTTTTCTCGCATCTATGTTCTTGTTTATTTACAATTAAGGAACCTTTGCATATGGCTATACCAATAAAAGTGTCATTTTGTGCAGACAATGGTGCCGATTCCCTTGTTCACAAACTAGACTAAGTTTAGAGAATTGACATCTCTTACCATACAGCTAACGGAAAGGACGGTGACATTAAAGAACTAAGTTAGCGATGTCAAATTAGTTTTGCCTTGAACTTTTCCGTATATTTAATCCATACGTTTTAAGATGTTAATTATAATTGTATGGATGTGTCAGATTGACTAAATTTGACAGCTCTTATTTACATTAGTCTCTTTCTTGTTTTATTGGACATGGAAATAATTTAATTTTAATTTAGTTTGTGACCAAGAGAGTCGGCACCGATGTACCTCCTGGATTAATATAATATTTATGCTAACAGGTAGTAGGGTTTCTGATAAATGAGTACACCATGTTTTGTATAGTATCACTGGTTTTACTATTATCACTTAAAAGATCTGTGTCATGGGAAGGGAAAAAATGATAACCTACCTCCCAAAGCTGTCGCGGTGAGGTTATTGAGCATGGCCTCTAGGGGCCAACCCTGGCCGCCCCCTATGTCGACATCGTCCTCAACACAGCTGCACAAACCAATGGCTACTGCTGGCACTACAGTCCACCCGCTAGCACTCACGAACTACCGGCGAGCCCGCCACAGCCCAGCAACGAGCATCTTCCCTTAACCAAATCACAAGTCCACTTTTAGCGACACAAAAAAATCCAACGACACTCACTCAAAACGACAAAAAGGACGAAATTCCAGCGAAAACCCGCCTTAATACAAAATAATTAGCGCTATATTAAACCCAATTAGTTTTAATTACGACTCCGTTCAAACTTATTTACACACTTAATTTTTGTTATAAAATTAATATAACCCGTTTAGTATCAATTTGTATAAATTTGCAGTTTGATTGGTTCGCCCTTAAAATGATCGTTTAATGTGGAAACCGACCGTCGACTGGTACAAAAACAGATAGTGCTCACATTGTTGCCGACCCTGCTCCACGGAAAGCTCTACGCGAAGAAATATACCCGTCCTTGTCTAACACCTGCATAACATCTGAGCGTCTCGCTCGTTTTGCACGCGTGCATCAGTAATGGATGCTTACATTTTGTTTACGTTCGATTTGAACAAACGAATAATCTATTATTTCATTCGTGCACGTATTATTGATACGGACCTTTCCCATTCATACAATATTCATATACCGACATAACTGCTTTGGTCTCGTTCTAACTACAGCGTTCAGTACAGTATGATCGTAGTTCTGTCTCTATCGCTCACGAGTTTTGGATATCGAACGCATTCCTTGCCTCTACATGGCGACCAATCGGAGCGCAGAGAAATCACTTTCAAAGCGTCTAGGGCTGGCACCCACGTCGCGATATTGAAATATTATTGCTATAGCGAGCGCAGGGCGTTCCGTTCTTTTGTAATGGAAAAAACAAATACAGGCAGTGTGTTCGTGATATAAGTCGCTATAGTTGTGTTGTCGGAGGTAAATAAGAGTACTCGAATGAGATCCGTTGGAAATATTTCAGCTGGGTTGCGTTCGAAAACGTCGCAGTCTGAGTGCGATTTCTTGTAAAAGCGCCTTTAATTTTCGGACGTTGTTGAATAAGGAATGCGGGGGAATGGACACTTGACGAAATGGATACGGACTGTTTTTATGCTCTTTTTTGTTGTAGATCCATTGAAGCATTTATTTTATTTTGGTACAATATATATTTTTTTATTCCCGGACTCATGGATCGCATGATTTTTATTAGTAAGTGATAAGCATAGGTTCAGTGGATAGTTTTTGACATATTTCTTTAGTCTAGTTCGGGCTTTAACTTCTTAAATATTCTACACATATTAAGTATATAGAATTATTTTAATGACTAAATATATATAAATATAAAAAATATATAATAATTAAACCAAACTTGATAAAATAGAGATTGGTTGGTCAAAAGTACAACAATTTTTGTAGTCTTGATTTTAAATCAAGACTACCGAGACTTTTTTTACTCTTATCAGAGATTTAATTAGTTTGCACTACTTACTTAGTTCGATTAATAAAGAATATGTACCTACCTAGTCGCTTTTCTATATTAACTTTGATTAAATTCCTTGACGTAGGTACAAAAGTAGAAGAATTTCATAAAATTGTGTTACATGAAAGCAAGCCGCTTTCATGTTATACAATTTGCTCTAGGGAAAAATTCTTCACATTCTCGACGAATCTCACAAAAGTAAAACAATATATATAACTATATTCTCGCAGAACTGCTTTCCCCGGGATTACCTACTCCCGTACATGAAATTCAAGTATCAAGTTCCAGCTTGACTAATATCTCATACTTGAACCATTCTGTTTCCCATTCACAAATGCTCTGTTAGAATGAGCTCCGGGCTGGAAAGGGGTAATTTGATTAGCACCATTTCCCTACTCCGATCTACAATATAAATTGCAATTTAACATAATACCTTGAACTATCTAGGCAGGTATGATAACTTTATCCTTTATTATTCTCTTTGTAACCTTTCGCCAATGAACGGACGTATTGTTTCTCGTCCCTTTACAATAGGCAACTCAAAATTGGAATATAGAGTACTGCCACCAATGAGCCTGACTGCTACGCCGGCCGGTTTGATCAGTGACTAGCATGCTTTTTCCTTAACCTTCCAATTTATTAGGTCATAACTTTCAAAACGTTTTTCCAGAGAAAGCTTCTCCGGTAACAAAAAATAATATTTGATCAAGATTTCTTTCGTCTAATAACTTGAAATATTTTTTGGAACAACTGTATCGTGACTCTTTAGCGATACAACAGTAGGCATGATCTAATTAGAAACGATTCAAAAGCAAGACATTTCAGTTTAGGTTCAACTGCATCGCTCAAATTTGTACCAATACAGCAATACGCTCAGTTGAATTTGAATCGACGTTGTTACATTTGCTTAGATTGACATTTTTTATTCGTTTGCCGGTTAATTTCGAACAGTCTAGCTCTTCAATAAGGATACGTTCTTATGATTTACCCTACTTAAGACCACGTAAGCTTGGCCAACAGCGAAGAGCTTCGTGCCTAAGTATACAACGGCATGGTCGATAGTACTACCCTGCATTTTGTGTACTGTGCAAGCCTAACATAATATAATTGGCACCATTCTTCATTCTGCAGTGCCGCGACTATATTTTGCTGGAAATTGCAGTCTTGGGTTGAATAAGATGAACACCGTATTTACCGAAGTTTATACGGACGGGTTTGTCAGTACATTTGTGCTCTCCAGAAGCAGGGCCATATAATTTCAGTAATATGTCTAATTGCGCCATTCACCAGACCATTACCTTAGCCCTAACGAATATTTCTAACTCCTTAGGTAGCCCTCCTGTCTTGTTTATATCGGATAGTATATTATAATGTTCCGCTGACGATGTCTGGAGATCCTCTTTAATAGTGCTCCGAATAGCCAGTAAAACTAAGGGCAAGGAGTCTGTCCAGTTGTGGTGGGCATGGCACATGATCACCGTTTTGAGTTGCCTGTGGACACGTTTCACCAGACCGTTACATTCTGGGTGGAAGGCGGTGGTAGGCCGTACTCCTTTGATGTTTGAATCCAGCTATTTTGGAAAAACGTTGGAACAGTGGGGACTCAAATTGTCTTCGATCTGTGACAATATCCATTAGAAAGCCAAAGCGGGAAATCTAGCCTGACACCAATACTTTACCGACAGATCAAATTAACTGATTATTTATCTAATCAAATAAATTTTAACAAATGGAACGAACTTAATTTCCAAATCTGATGGGGTTGCATATGGATGTTGTCTAGGACCAAAGCGCTGGTCAAGACGAAGCCCAAACTCGATAAAATTATGTCGTTTTATTACGGACTTCCTATCCACCTTCCAGCTCCATCATCACATCAACTTTAAGTCATCATTGCATCGTCATCATTCTTGTATTATCAATAGAAAAAAAAAAAAATGTGTTGCTCTGGAAACTAAAGAAACGACATTTAATGTTTATTTATCCTTCCTTATTTCTGAAGCTTTTACACGTTTTAATATCTTACATAAATATCAAAAGCTAATCTCCATCTTTCTTTTCATAACCTATAAATCATGCAAATCAATGACAAGCGCTATGCGCGTCAAAATTTAAATTAAGAGATACAGCAATTTTCTGGGTTCAATATTTATCTGCTTCATAATTGAGTTGCAAGATGCCACCCGAATATACATAGTTACATTGTAAATATGAAAGTAATAATAAAATGTACCCACGGCACGGCTATTTAATTTTCCTTCCATTTCAGAAATCTTTCTATCCCCAATGATACTCCAAGTAATAATTTAAAAAAATCTTCTGCTTTTGAATATGGTCGTAAATTAACACGCATATTAATTTGGCTTTTCGTAGCACTTCTGCCAAGTCACTTCGTTTTGGAATATTGCACATAGTACTTTCGGAGGACATAATTGAGATTTAAGGGCCACTCAAAGTTGCGGCGATTCCTGAAGAAGCAGCTGCAATGGCAATATTCTAGTCACCTCTTACAGTTGCTAATAACAAATTTATTAAAAATGTCTTCCCCGCACCACCTGGAGCATCAATGAAGAATAAATCGCCGTGACCTAAAATAATACTTTTCATTATCAGATCATAAGCTTCTTTCTGGTCTTGGTTTAATTTCGGCACATTATCAGCAACTGACGTATAAAGTTCCTCGATATTCTATGTCATTTTCATGAGATGATGACGGTTACGCATCATTGAGACTTGTTCTCGCAAATGAGAGAGATTTCTTTCTTTTCTGATATAGATATAACAATATCCTCAATATTAATGAGATATTGATTGTAAATAGTTTTTTTTCAACCCATGATATATTATCATCTTTATACCTATGCCGTCAAGCGGTTTTCGAGATTTCGTGATGAGTGAGTGAGTGAATCCTTTTGCTTTTATATAGGTACAAAACAAAATATAGAGATTAAAACTTGGAACTCAACCTCGGACACGATTATATCATAGTCTCATATAAATGTTCTACCGACACGCGCTACGTAACTAAAACTCACTCGTTTTGACGTCACTCGCGTAATTGCTACATATTGCATTGCTGTACCACTTGACGTGAGCTGACAACCCGGTTCAACAATAGTGAGGACTCACTGTCACTTTTCTTTCGTCAAAAACCAATTAATATACCTATCAGGTAAAATTATTAGAGCCTGACACCGCCAGTGGATGCACATTCTTGAAAAAATGAAGTCCTTCTTAGCGACGCTTCCTGTGGTAACCTGATTTCGTAATAGAGGTGGTTAAATATTATATGTCAATAGAATGTGATGTTGCAACTCCCACACCAAAGAGTACGTATTCCATAAACGTAGGCTAGAGGAGCGCTACACATTTTATTTAATGGCCCTTTTCTTTTAATTGTAATTCGCAATTAGAATCGTTCCTGAGTACATATCTTAGACATCGGATAGAAAACCCTAAGTGCACTATGCTTTCAAACTTTTCTATATCTATTCTTTGTTCCACTATTCGTGTACCAAGATAGGTAACAGCGGGTGCAATAAAATGGCGCTTGGCAAGTAGTTCTCTACCAGAGTGCTGCATTGTGACAGCCCGCTTTGATGTGACGCAAGCTTCAAACTCAAGCTTTGTCGCGAACATGCAATGTACGCGTGCACCGCTTAATAATATTCGTGAGTAACAATATAATGGATGTTGCCCGGTAGGTACATAGAAGAACAGTCTGGTTAAAAATAATATAGGTACTCAGCGGCTATATGATAAATAACATCTTCTGTACGAGATAATCATCCATTTATTTATTTACTGCTTAGTTATTAACCGAATTGTCTGATGGTTGTATTTTTTTTATTTTTAGGTTTGTTCGCGCTTAATTCCGTCGCTTGCCAACCGATTTGAAAAAATCTTTTTTTGTTGGAAAGGTACGGTACAACGGAACTTTTTAATAAGTGGAAGGCAGATGAAAGATATACGACGATCGTAATCTTCTTGGCTTTCAGTGGCCAATCGAGTACGAAACAGACAAAGACGACGATTATATCCTTCTTGAATTTCCTTATTCAACCTACGTAACATGTGGATCCTCTGCTTTGACAGTCTGTTTTCGCGCTGGTCAGGGTTCTTATTCGAAATGCGTTGAGCTTTTCTTTCCCTAATTTGTGTTAATCGTCTTCCTTTTTTCATTCTCAGTTTCAGTTCGACGCCGTTTTCTCATACGAGAAGCATGTTTACTAGGCCTACCCATATTTTTGAACCGATTTCAAAAGAATGGAGGTTCTCAGTTTAGTTGTGTTTTTAATAAATGAGAAAAAAATATATCACTAAAAATTGACAAACAAAAATATTTTTTGCAAAAAAAAAAACCGCCTTCAAAATAATAGTATAATTGACCCATATTAATAAACCTAACCTAACCTACGATTAAACCATACTAAAATTTAACATTTTTTTTTGGAATCGGTGCCAAGGAATATACGATACATAAATGACTATGTAACTAGAGACTAAGACCAGAAAAAAAAAAACAAAACAAAAATCTTACTGCTTCTAAATAATAACTGTACTAAAACGAAAAATACTCTGGAATTAACAGTCGTTTCATTATTTAGCCAGGTAGATTATAGTATTATATTTAACTTTATAGTGCTTTTAGGATATTTTGAAGTCGGTTATTTTTTTGAAAAAAAAAAAAAATTCTATCGCATGGCGAACATGTAATTTTCCGAATGACGACTAAAACCTCCTCAAATTACAAAACTAAGTAGAAGAAGGTCAGCGAAAAACTAAAACTTCACCAAAGTTCATGAACGGCTCAACACCTTTGATTAAAAATGCAACCAAGTTTCCTGTCTCTTTTGTTTTTTGGGCCCCGAATAAAACGATAACTCCTTAAATACCTACGTGTTAAGGCTCATATTTGCACGTAAATTCTTCTACAACTAAAAAGTGAGCTTTTAAGTTAGAAATTGCATAAATTAATATAAGATTCCTGCAAACAAACGCAGCGAGCTAATCGTGACGGATTAAGTAAACACTTGGGGTTTCACTTAGCGCCACTTAGCGCTGCCCCGCCAGATTAACAGTAATGTGTCTTTACTTAAAACTAATGCAATTACAGTGCTAGAACGAGACGCTGCTAAACGAGGGAGAAGGATGGGAATAACATACAGCGTGTAGCCGTTTGATGCCGATTGATCGGGGATCGCTAGAAGTGGCTGTACTTGTTGCCCAGTCGGTGATGGGAACGTGTGTGATTTAATTATGTTGCAGTGTGTCTATCTTTATTAGGCAAGCATAAAGTGGGACGCTTTTAGGCTAGGTGAAGCGTCGAACTGCGCAGGCTGGCTGGTGCCCTGGTGGCAGCTGGATACGAGAGCAGTAGTTTAAATAGCAAGCGATTAGTGACGCTTATTTCCAGCTGTGACTTTGTAATCCAATCATCATCAGGTTAGGCTAACAATATAATATAGTTTGGTAAAAACCTATCTTTCGTTTGTCTCTATGTCTACGTTGCGGCACATTATTAAAACCACCGTCAAACATCTCACTTTACACATCGTGTATGAAGTGATAGCATGAGGGTCTCCTCATGCTAACACGTAGTTAAAGAACTTAAACTTAAAAATAATCAAATTTAACCAGCCATCAACCATTAATTAAACCAGATTTTAAACCGGTAAAAAAACCTTTATATTAAAAACAAGCCAATTTCAACATTAATTTATCCTTTATCCAGGACCTTGCCCCGTAATAGGATAATACGATGCGATGGTATCATTATTTTTATTTACCTATACCTGACAATAAATTTTCTTGTACTTACCAGAATTATAATAATAAAAATCGGCCAAGTGCGTGTCGGACCTCGCGCTATGTAGGGTTTCGTAGTTGTCCATAACAATAATGCGGACAAAGTGGGCTTTCAATAGAATTAATACGTAATTTTTACTTCTCCAAGAACATAAGTTAGTTGACTATGACTCTTTAACTTGTAAACCCTACTTAGCTGTGATAGTTCTCCTTTACAAAATAAAATAAAACCGTAAATATATCTCATCACAAATATGGAGTAACACGGGGACTTTTACCCACATTTTTGCTAAATGTGCGAATATTTTAATACAAATTAACAAATTAAATTGTTTTTACAATTTATACTACTCCTACGATTCTTACGTATCCATAAACAACCGTTTAGCCAGCAGAGGGGGAACACTCGACTCTAACAAAATAAATTGCACTTTAAACTTAATATTTTACAATCTCTGAATCGATACGGGATATATGGGATAGACAAAAAAAAAACATCTCCGCGACATAATTGTAGATGATTTCAGTTGTGTTACCAAGTGGTCTTTTCACAAGTCTTTATTGGACTGCACCATAACATTAGCACCAACAAAAAATTCTAGTCCTTTTGGAAGACCTTGAGTTTTGTTACGGATTTCCTGTGAGCACCTTCCGACTTCATAATTAAGGCCCTGGATATCATTTGGACCAGAGTACTTGTAAAGATATTATTAGGTATATCAAACGAGCCCAAGCTTGATTAGGTTCAGCTTCATCATCAGACATCTCATTGCTGCACCGCTCTATGACATCACAATATATTAGCATTGCAATTCTAATTTACATAATAATATGTTGTGTAAAATTTCAGTTTATTCGAAAACCGGGAAATGGGTCAGATACTGCACCGACAGTCATCAACAAAAGGAGAAACTAAATAATGATTAAATCAAACAATAAAACTCCAAAGTTATCGTTCGATCTGGTTTTAAACAAATAAGAGCGTGAAATCTGTAACAAAACAAAACATTATAACAAACTTATGCAAACAAACAATAAAGCAACCAAAACACCATTACAAGGGAGAGAGGCCGGCGGGCGCTAAGCGATGATTTTTAATAAAAAATATACCCTCGGCTTAATATCGGATATGCCTATGGGTATCTGTAAAAAGTCTGCCAAAAAAGCAACAACTTCCAACTCGCTGCCATCCAAAATATTTACTTTACTGTACACCACACAGTCGAAATTTGAATGCACACATAAGTTCTGCCTAACCTCGGTGGTTCACTTTCTGTATCTTATGAAATTCAACCTTATATAATGGAATAAGGTCTCATTTTGCAGGGTAGGTGGTAGTCGTTAGGGCGAATACAGACGATCGTGTGGGGTAATGCATGGTAACACCAAAACCGCGCGTAGTTTATTATAAGTTAATACGCATCCGCCTTAACTCGCCGGATAGCTTATGATAATATACTTGAAGCCAAAATTATGTAGACAGAATATTATTTCACGTGAAATTGTACCGACCGCAGAATTAAGTCACCTTATTTGCATTGTACAATTATTTTCCTCAATAACCTTTCCAGCGTTTGCTAAGAATATCTAAACAATACCTATAGCATACCATGAGTCGTCTTAATCAAAAATTCTAAATTGATATTTTAGTTGCCTATCTATAAACGTGTATTTCTGAAGGAGTGTATAATGCAGAAAGCTTCCCTACTAGACCAGGATTCTAACAAATCTTGAAAAGATCTGTCATATTTTGTCCACCAACGGGGCCGCACAATTTAGTTATGTCTCGTCGCCCATTTCTCATGAATCACAGTGTACTGCACGCTCCCCATTTTAGCGTTTCTATTGTAATAAAGTTACACGGTTTTTAACTCGGCGGGCACGGGACTTGCCACTAACACATTGGCACTAAGATACCGTACCGTGCTCCCTACACATTCGACGGCAGATGTCCCGATTTTCCGAGGAAGAGTCATCAGTAATGCATGTCACTTGTTTGAAAGGGGCCCGTAAAAATACGTCCGTTGTTTCTATACTAATATAAAGATTGCTGCTGTAGATATATTCATTTCCCATTGTAAAAAGAAATTAATTGATGACACCATTTCAGTAATGAGAACTATGAATTCGGAGGGAATTAATCAATACGTGGATAAAAAATCTGTAATGATAAACTAGACTACTACTAATACTTCGGTGTTACAAGACACAATTGTAAGTATTACGAGAGACAATGTCAGCCAATACTCAGTAGGTAAGTTTAATATCATGGCAGTCTATGTTGAACGACCCAGTACTTAGCTACAAGTTTGGCCTTCATCAAAAGCGTCCATGAAATGAAACAACAACTTGCTACTTTCTTTGCAAGTTTTAAAAATCATCCAAAAAAAATCCTTCCCATTTCTACAACTATAACTAATGCAACTGCTATGGAACTTGGCCCCCGTTACATCTCAACTCTTTTATCGGTGTCACTGACTAAAAGAAGGTTACTCATTTCGTTGACTTCAATAAATGCGGGTGAAGTAACATTTTACAAAAGATGAATTTAAAATATAAGTAGGTAGATACGTAGTAAGTGCAGGTGGGCAGACGAGAGAATAATTCATTTTGAAATGAATACTTCTTCCGCCACCCGCTTAAATCGCTGCCCCGCATAAAGTTTAGGTACCTAATAGTGCGGTGTTTGTTTATTATCGATAAAAAACTCGTCGCCCAGGAATCATACATTTTATGTAAGGTCGTCGCAAAATATTATAAAAAAAGCAAATTCTTTAACAAAGATACTTTTTTTATTTTAATAATTTCAATTCAGTTATGAAAAGCCGTACTTATAACTATAAACATTTAACTTATGGTTTTACCGAACTCCGTTACTCTCATATGCTGCGTGTTCAATTTTTGATGACACTTTTTGTGAGCATCAAAATCCCGAGAATACTAATGTGATAATCTTGGGATTCTGTGATGTTGCCCAAATCATTGAATTCCGTATTTGACGGCTCAATACTAACTATTTGAGGATACAATAATTAAAGATCGAAAAAAAAGAAAAAAGATTGAAAGATTATTGGATCATCGCATTAAATGAATACGACACTGAGTTGTTCCACAAATTGTTAAAACTTCATCTGATACCTTACTAATGATTTTATTTTAATACCCTTCACTGCTGAATAACGCATATTAGGTACACCAGCATCTCTTAGTATATCTGTGCGTCTCGATATCTATGGATTAAACCCCAGCGCACACCCCTGTTTGGTGCCGGCGTAAGAGCTAAGCCCTGTTCGTGCTCCCTGGGGAACTAATATATTGTTATTTGTAACTGAGATACCCACTGTGAGTTAGTTGCTGTTATTTGCGAGCCGTTTGCTCAACGCTCGATATTTGATACTTACATCACTGGAGTTTTTTGGCTTGTTTTGTGTTTAGCTCAATTCAATTCTGAATACTATGGTTAGTTTGAAATATGTCAGAATTGAATTAAATTTCGAAAGAACAATCAGAATATTTTATATTCGTTAATCAAAGTCAAGTCGACTAGACGCTAGACTAAACCAATAATTTATTATAATTCAGTCATTAAAATGCATACAACAACAAAAAATGTAGTACTGCAAATTAAGAAATAATGGCTAAATTATGTTCAAATATAATTATATAGCGTTCATGTATTACTCATATTGGAAATGTAGTCATCCACTTTTAACATTTCAAAAAACATAGATAAGTGTGTGTGGGTGCCAGAGCAAACTACGAAAAAATATAATTAAAGTATAAAATATATGTAATAAATTAGGCAAGGTAAATGAACAGTTTAATTTAATCCTCTATAGAAACCACATCATAAAACAAACTTTAAACTAATAAATCTGACTAAAGCCAGGCTTTAATGCCAGTATCACCACACGCGAATTCGGGATACTTATTTTATTATATTTCTATCAAGAACGACAAAAATATAACATATTTAAACCGATACATAACCATTTCAAAGCTACGCAAAACGCTATAACAGTTCACAAACTCGTAACCAATGAAAACCCAAAAATCCGACATTCAGCAGATAGCACAGATCGGGGCACAATTTTTCCTAACGCCCCGCGCAATAAGCCTCATGATCCGGCCAGTAAACACCACCCGGAATACAAACTGCCGCTAACTAGCCTCGAAACAAACATATTTCAAACTGTATTAACGCCTGATTTATAAAACGGCTTTGTACGGAAATGGCGGAGAAAAAATTCCGTATTTCGCAAGCCGAGCTTTTTATGATCTCGTAATGGTGTGAGGATTTAGGCTGAATGATGTATGGAGCGGATGAGCATGCTATTGTGGTCAAAATGTTTACTGGTTTAACATCTTGTTGGAAACCAAATCACTGTCATTCTATTACATAAAATAATCACTAACAAACCATTTACATCACTAACAAACCATTTACTATTGCTAGTCATCGCCGAAATCGCGGAGCCCATGTTGTATTCCTCCTATCATCCAGATCACGTCATCATTGATCAGCTATCAACAATTAAGCTCAAAGAATGCGTTAGTCACACAGGCGTTATTATTAAATCAGTGACGTCAGTCGCGTGGCGGGAGCGTGCCCCATAGCAGACGCAGGTGAGGCCCGCGCTGCGCCGCTTGCGCACATTTCATCTACTGCTACGTTCCGCTTGTGCACCTTTGATTCGTACCTTTTTTTTACTTCAAACTTCAAAAAAAAAGGGAGAAAGAAGGAGGTTCCCGATCTTTCTTCGTCCGTATCATGTGGCCCACATTTACTAGCATACTTCACCACATATACGCGTCAGCCGTAACGTCCTTCCCATACATAAAAAAGTTCAGGCTTGTAATTAATAACCTTAACACGTTGCGATGTCTGCTGGTGCTTTAGGAAATCCAAATCGAAAGCAACTGTCATTGAAGTTTTTGTGACAGATACGATTTTTTCAATTGCTGCTATGCCTTCCGTAGTAGAAAAATCTGGAACCCTGTCACACCACAACAGCATCTGCAAATGGCTAAATATCATGGTCATTGACAGAAACAACGTTACTTAAATGAGGAACCCCTTCGTCAACAGTGTGCAGAATGCTGGTTGTATACACAAATCGGGTCTCTGTGCGAGTAAGATTGGGTTAACACCATGGGGTTGGGTTGAATGATCAGACAATGATTCGTATACTTGGGCCGAATCCTCAATAATCTCATTTTCTAACTGTTCTATTTCTGGTGCAATTATTAATGGGGTAAATGAATACACGTTTAACATTATGGAATTGAAAAGAAGTATGTATTTTTTGTAGTTTTTGAAGTTGGTTGTCTATTTTGTAAAAAAGTTTTTATTGAAGTTTGTTATGATAATAAGGGCTTGACAAATGGCACAATTTTTTAAAGCCTATATCGGAGTATAAATGTATAAACTGAAATGATAACAGCATAAGTAATAGCCTTGTTGGTCTAGTGGTCGCAAAGCGCGACTGCTGAGCATGAGGTCTTGGGTTCGATTCCCAGGTCGGGCAAAGTGTTATTGGGTTTTTCCATCAGGAATTTCTCAGTAGCAGCCTCGGAGTCTGGATTTGTGCCCGGTTGATGGCAATAGGCTTGCCCCCTATTACATGGGACTTAAACATAACTGGCGAAATGTGGGTGTACAATGGGTACACCTCTGCCTAACCCTTCGGGGATTACAGGCGTGATGTTATGTTATGTAATATTATAGTCTTACAGATACATAAAAGTAGATCAAAGCGGAATATATCACAATATCATACGGCAAAGGTGCATTTAATAGTCCGTTGATTGATGTTTATTGGCGGGGGGGGTCGCTACAATTTGACCCACAACACAGTTACAAAAGCTGTCGCGAATATTATTCTGTCGTTCTTATTCCTTGTGATATAAGTATCATTTTCAAACAACGTGATGCCATTTAAAAGGCAGTGATCAGCTGGTTTTAATTCATAGGTGCGTTAGTGTAGTCATTGCCGCAGTACAAGTTAAGTGCAGTAGTATCAGATAGTAAACCCAAAGGTTCTGTTTATATAAAACTTCTTTAATGTTTGAAAGGTGTAACAAAGAGTTTCAACAGTAATAGTAGGGGAGGCCATGAAGGGATTTTTGGATTTACTCGAGCGCGGCGGATTAATATAAGGGGGGATACCTTGCACCCTGATAAGAACCTCCACCATATATAAACCTGTATATAGAGGCGCAAGTCTAGGGCAGCGGATTTTATTTTTCAAACCATCAGATTGAAGAAGTCCCTGCACATAACTGTCAGTTTAAGGGTCAGCACGACAAGGAGATCAAGCTGAACTGTCTGTAAATTAATCTGATTGACATAATTTTTTCTTTCATTTTTAACCATTTTCAACGCCTTCGTACGGCCACCCCCACCATGCGAACCGGCAGATTAATATTCCTCGGTTATCAGAAACACGTGGGACGTATACACTATTAATATCTGACACGCTCGAATATATATTAGTGTTTTTTTTTAATCTTTACTTATGCGCTACCTCCACGAGTAAAAGGACCTGATAATGTAATCATTTTTACTTTTTAACATCTAATCTTCACAATCCAAAAGGCCCCCACGACGCTGGAGTAAATCCATAATTAGCATCTTGGGCTCCCCAACTATAAGTACTATAAGTACCTCTTTAGCTACCTACCTATCTTATATACTTTCTATTCAAGCTTGTTGAAATTTCTCAGTAGCAGCCTTGGAGTCTGGATTTGTGCCCGGTTGATGGCAATAGGCTCGCCCCCTATTATATTATATTCCCCTATACATGGGACTTAAAAAAAAAACTGGCGAAATGTGGGTGTACTAATGGGTATACCTCTGCCTAACCCTTCGGGGATTACAGGCGTGATTTTATGTATGTATGTCAAGCTTGTCCTAGACGAATATCTTATGTGAAACAATAACAAGCATTAGTACTTACTAGCAGCAAAATTATTAGAGTAATTTGTTAATGTAAAATATTTCAACAGAGTAACTCGTTAGTGTATCGACAGATTTTGGTATTTTACTGACAACTAGCAGAAAACCACTGCAGTTACAGTCATTATGAAGCTGCTTTAAGTACAACTTAATAAATTGCAACAAAGGTAACTGTTACTGTATGTGTACTGATAGTCGATGAGAAGTTTCATGATAATCTTCAAAGTACAATACTGGGACCTGTTGTACTGTGTGAATCGGAATGGGGGGCCTGCTTTGCTTCACAGGGTTTGACGCATTTGGTGCACTTCTCAACTTGTACACCATGCTCAAATGGTGAACTTAGCAACTGGTGCACTTCTCATATGGTACACTTCGCAACTGGTGCACTTCTCAATTGGTGCACTTCGCAAAAGGAGTACTTTTTAAGATGAGTGGAGATTTGGAAAAATTGTCTAATAATGAAAGAATCTTTGGTTTTGCGTAGGTAATTTTCTTAAAAAATACATGTAATATCAACAATATAATAATATCATATAATAGGGTTGAGTAGTTGGGTAGGGTTGGGTTGATATAATATCATATAATATCAATAACCTTTATAATTTTAATTAAACTCTACTTATCTAAAAAAATAAAAACATCGCACTCGGAAATAACAAAAATATAATTATGTAAGAAAAAAACAGATTTACAGCAAAAAGTTATCATAATAAAGACATGATATTTTTATTGAAAGAAAAAATGAAATGTAAAAAAAAATGAAAAAGTTAAGCTTTTATTCAATTAAAATAATTACTATAACTAAAAGAAGTACAGTTTAAATTATAATATTATAAAGGTTATTGATATTATATCAACCCAACCCTACCCAACTACTCAACCCTATTATATGATATTATTATATTGTTGATATTACATGTATTTTTTAAGAAAATTACCTACGCAAAACCAAAGATTCTTTCATTATTAGACAATTTTTCCAAATCTCCACTCATCCTAAAAAGTGCTCCTTTTGCGAAGTGCACCAATTGAGAAGTGCACCAGTTGCGAAGTGTACCATATGAGAAGTGCACCAGTTGCTAAGTTCACCATTTGAGCATGGTGTACAAGTTGAGAAGTGCACCAAATGCGTCAAACCCGCTTCACACAATCAACTTGAACTTCTGTCTGTGCGTGCTCGGTGTTGTCAGTTCAACATGATGTTAGAGGTTCTCATGAGAACGTTTAATCAGTGCGCATTGCTGACGTAATTTTATTTGACAGTCGTTCTGTTCCGCACTGCATCATATCAAACGCAATATTATATTAGTTCGCCTTTGTAGTTTAATATTGAAGTAACATTGAAGTGCCTGTCTACCTGTCAGCACTCATCTCCGAAATTGCAGTACCAATTGGAAAGGAATTTTTAATTTACTTTTTCGTAAGTAGTGGTAAGATATTAAATATTATCTGCTCCCAAGCTTACTACGTTTAAATACGGTAAACAGTGTTACTACACTCCTTCACAGTAAAGAGACCTTATTTGTTTTGATATTATGGTGATTACCAAGCAGTCTGTTGTTTGTCCGAAAGTTACATTGTCTGTCTGTCTACACTTTCACGACTAAAACATTGAACCGATTTTGGTCAAATTTGATACGAGATAAACTCAATTAGGGGGGGGGGGGATATCTCCAGCAGTAGACAACGTTCGTCTGATATAATGATGATGAATTCCCACGCGAGAGCTTCGCTCGCCATAGGTTTTGATTGCTGCTCCTCGTACGCGACTCGTGATGACCTATGCGAGTGTGCGCATGTGCATGAGCGTCGGACGATAGCGTGTAACAGCGAGTTGCTATGTAAAGACGAAGCGTGCGAATTACAAACACATCGGACATAATGTTTGAGTTTGATTGGCAGTTAACAAGATAATGGCGGGTTGGTATTGACAGGCAGAGTTACATTCATTACTATTACGGCGACGCCCCCCCCCCCCCCGCCCGCCGCGCCTGTGGCCACGGGCGACCGGTGGTAATTGATAATTTTGTAGTAAGTTATAATGAAGTAGGTAAGGTAGGCAATTTCGATAAATTTTCATCTGGTGTGATTTCACAGGTAGGATTTTATACTTATGGCAGATGTACCAGTATTCCTAATCAAGAAGCATACACCGTGCATGCTCCTTGATTAGGAACACTGGCAAAATGGCGCCACCTATCTTCACACCAGAAAAGACACGAAGAGAATGAAGCTTGATCAACAAAAATCGTAAAAGAAGAATGATGAAGGCTAAAATAAGAAAGATCATCCATAAGGTGAGTAAGTAGGTACTCTCTATTTTAATATTACCCTTTATTTATTTTAGCATCACCGATGCCATTAACACTTTGATTTCCACTAAACCTACGTTTATTGCTTTTATTTATGACTTGCAAGTTCCACCTTTACAGAACAAACAATAAGGGCGGGTGCACACCGCTCGGGCACCCTGCTGCGATAATGACCTTGCAAACATGCGCTACAATAATAAATAGATATTAGAAGATTAACGCTGTAGGCGGCACGTGCCGACGGGTCGCGGCCGCACGCTGGTAGTTACCGCCCGCCAGCCTGTACACGACATTATGAATTTTTAGTTGGTTTTCATTAGGGCGGGGTATTGCTTAATAACTGATCGTGGGATGTTTATCTTAATTTAGTTAGATATTAGGTATGAGATTTGTTGAGTTACCGATTTGTATGAACTTTATTCATTGTGAAATGAACGAGTCAGGAATGAAAGATTTTAATTTAGCACTTATGTTGTTCTTCTTATTAATGTAACATTGGGTATACAGACACAATTTAATAAAATAAATGTCAATACAATGGGATCTCAAGAGCGGCGGAGGAATACTCCGCATAGACGGCATGCCGCGTGCCGGGACGATGTCACGACAAGATGGCCGCGTAGAGACGACGCAAATTAATTCATCCTTCGGCAGAATTGACGATATACAGCAAGAAAATACGTTCATGGCCGCTAGCTTAGTAAATAATTCATTTTTTATTTTCAGGCTACACCGAACTGACAACCTTCGCAAGACTAAGGAGACTACGCAAAATCGAGCTCAGCGGCGTGCAGCTGGAGAACTCTTGGTGTAAAGCGAACATACACGCGGCATTCGTTCGTTACCTTGAACACTTGATGCCTACAATAGAGCACAAGAACATTACACACAGTTAGCCCCATATTTATAAAGTTAGATTCACTAACCTTTTTTATCTAGCCTGTTTAACCATGTGAGTGAGTTCAATCATTTTATTGTGGTAAATTAATTTAATCTGACATCATTGTTTTATAAATGTCACCGGAAAATAACAAGATCCGTAAGTTTATCAATTTACTAGGAAGTTTATAAACTTTCGTAAGATTCTAAACGGGTGATAAATTGTAATATTTTACGTCCACATTTTCGTAAATTTATCAATTTCCGACGTCATACGGTAAATTTATAAACTAACGAATATCTATTCGTAAGATTTTATATGGTTCGACCAATCACAGAAACTCTTTTAAATATACGATCTTTGAAATACGTAAAATAACACACTGCTCTCTGATTGGTCAATGTTCATAGTGGCAATGCTTTTGGTTGTCCGCAGCTTGTAGGTCACTCGTTATGGGTACTGCTAGATAATCTTAACAAAATAAAGCTATTTTTCACAGTTGCAACACAGTTCAACATTCAAAACTAATAAAAACGCACGAGCAAACCAGTTTGTTTATGTTCCGTGGCCAGCAATGGCGGCCGCGAGGAAGGAGAAGTGACACGTGACAGCCAACCAATCAGATCGCGCGTAGCGTTTGGTTACTGCTTACTTATTATTTTACGAGTGAGTTCAGTAAGTTTATCAATTTACGAAAATGTGGACGTAAAATATTACAATTTATCTCCCGTTTAGAATCTTACGAAAGTTTATAAACTTCCTAGTAAATTGATAAACTTACGGATCTTGTTATTTTCCGGTGACATAAATATCTCAAGTACTTTACTTCTACAATATGCGCTTACCCTAACTAATCTATGTACATAATTATATACGAATACCGTTCAAACATTGAAAGCTCTGACACTACAGCAATGTGACGTTTTGTTGTTTCCTCTGAGTCGATATTTAAATCATTTGACCTTTTAGGAACTATTGTCCTCTGAGTTAGAAATGGTGGTCCAGAAAACCATAAACTATTGTTTATTAATGCACTACGTAAATTATCTCGTGAATCTGCTGGGTTGTCCTTGGTTTTCACGTGAAACCATTGAGATGCCTTCATCGTGATTAATTTTTGCTGGGTACGACTCGTCACAAACGTCTTCTATCTTTTTTGTTAAGTCAAGGCAATACGACACTGGAATCTGTCCAGGCCTTAATTTTATCCCTAGAAATATTCAAGACATCTGCGGTTTCTGTTTACCTATAAAATATTTGACAGCAAAACTGCTCCACACGACTCTAAACGAGGTAAACTAATTTGCTTGATGGGGGCTACTCTGGTTTTTATAAAAAAAATATAAACATTTCCTACAACATCAACAACTTCTTGTATTCGCAGGTAAATTACGGGTAAATACGCAATTTTGAAAGCGTCACTGAAGCTATGCAGTTTAAGATCGTAGTGCGACTTACTTCCATTTCAATGAGGTATCCGCAACTCTTCACGGTAAGTATTCCATTCTTTTATTCATTCAGTGTTTATTAATAAATAAATACTACGTTTTTGAACAAGCATGGTTCTTAACAAGCCGACGTCTCTAAATGTGTGATATATTATTATGTTGGTACCCTTTATTTATGTCGATGGTAGTCTGTGTTCTGTAACCCCTGAACGAAGTCACTGTACTGACAATTACCGGTAGTTATATTCCATGTTTGTGATTGAAACACCTTTTTAATTATAATTTAATGAATTGAGTGAATTATATTTTTCATATTATATTTTAATATGCTAAAACCCAGACATCAGCTCTCGTTGCGGACTGACAAGTCTTTGCAATTTACAGACTATCTCATAGTAGTAAACTTATCAAATAAGATTGAATATGTCTAAACCAGCCAGAGTCTCTACCTTCCTATTTCATTCCAAGAATAGCTCTTAATTCGTAGCGAGCACGTTCAGGATTTTCCTCCGTACGTTTCTGCCACTAAACATAGCCCTCGAGCCATTCGCAACCATAGCGACAATCTATCTACCTGAGGGCAGCACAGAGAGGGTCTCTACGCCGTCCGACTGTACTTGACAATAGATTATACTGAGTGGACTGGAAATAAACAGTATTTCTGTGTGACATGTTGTCCTCCACTTCAGGATTGTGCGCGGGGATGAGAGGCTCTCGAAGACGACCTTAGTCGACCTGAGTGGACTGATTATTACATTACGGGTTAGTATTTATATCGATTAATTAAGTTATAAGACATCGACATAAATCTATTTGATCATCAAACATTAACTTTCTGAGATCTCAGTATTGTTAACTAAACAGTAAATCTTCTTAATTCTTCGTGACATGACCCGGTCTCATCATTCAGATGTCTTGTAATTAGTCAGCGCGTAATATTAGTCGCTGGTGACAGAATAAGGTCCGCCATCGAACGCTGATTGATGGTAATGAAACATGTCTCATACATGACTTGCGATCCCGTTCATATTGACTTGGATACACTAATTATTTGAAACTAGCTTAAGCCCGCGACTTCGTTCGCGTGAATATAGCTTATCACGGGTTTTTTTGCGTATCCAAGTATTTTCCTAAAAAAAAAAGCTTTAGCTTGCTTCACATCAGCTATGTGGCAGTCTCGCCAACATCGGACCAGCCGTTTCAATTACTATTATTTGCATGATAATTCATGTAGTTATACAATTATGAATTGAAGGCTAAATTGAAAATTGAAGTGACCAGTCAAGAACACCTTTTTAGTCACTAGTACTGGTTGGTGGTATAATTATTATATCTTCTTTGATACCAATAAGGTTTAGACAAAAAGTTTATATTTAAATTTTAAATATACTTTTTCATTAACAACAAAAATGTAAACATTAATGTCTTGATAGCCAGCTCCCAGGACATACACCATAAACGTGGGAACCACACTCATAAACGGACACCCGAAAACTATTTGTAAGTACCTGCATAAAACAAAAAAGAAATAGACTTCTTTCTATTGTTCCAGAGATATCGACTCTATATCATTGTGGTAAGGGCTACTGTATAAATGACCTCCCACGCTTTGGATAGTCGATAGAACCTCACGCGCACTTAGGGTTGCTGAAATCTGGACTTCGCTTTATAAATATGCATTTGATGATTCTTAATCTAGTGGAGATTTCTATTGTTTGGGGGCGCTACTGGATGTGGTGAACTTAATTGTGAATAGAAATTGTTAAAGGTAAGGCTACAGAAAATAATGATGTCTTCCAATATTTCTTGTAAGAACAATTTATTTGAGCACAAAAAAAACGTTGCACCTCGTTGATAATCTCATTTTAGAGATGCCAACTCAATAAAACTTATTTCTCGTTTCCAGTAATAAATAAATGTTGGCATTTCCAAAATACTAAACTTTACTTTTAAAGTCTTGTATTAATTTAGAGCAACTAAATAACAGATTTCATGCAACCAGACTCACAAGTGTAGTTCTACTTTCAAATATTGAATAAAATTAATAAACTAAACATCAAAAGAGTCCTTTTCAGAATGGTAGGTGTATGCTTTAGTAAATGTGGCGCGTTTCTACGAATCATCACAAAGTAAACAAGCAAACATATAGGTATAGCGCTGGGTCATGAGTGCTTTCATAGCACTTAGCACATGACTCAATCTAGCACTTTTGACTTTTCCCCGGACAAGGCGTTTGATGAACCAGTATGAAAAAACATTGCGTTTTCATTTAAACCTTTAACGAACTTGAATGCTTTAGTACATGCTGTAGGTACAAGAAATGCATGTCAATAAGAATGTTGAAGAGTGACAAGAAGGGATAATTGGTAAAAGTTAAAAAAAAAAGATTTTTAGATGAAGTTTGAAATCAAAGAAAAGAGCCAATTGAAATGGAGTCGTTTAAACGTAGGTAACGGAAAGGGATAAAGCCTTTGTGTAACAGATGAAAGAAAATATGAATATGTAGGGACAATGTAAGTGTGAATGATTTCGTATCAGCATTTTGAGGTGCGATCGCTAGTTACCTACTGTGTCGCTCCGAGGAAATGTATTTTATTTTCGGGATTTTGGAAATGAAATAAACATAGGTACGTGGTTCCTACGGGAATCGAAATCTTTCATTTAGTGAACATCGCAATCACTCCCAAAGAAAATTATGCCAATAATAGTTTGTGTTTGCGATATGAATGAAAATCGAACCACAATGAATGATCATATTACAGCTTCCTAAGACGAATGGAAGAGCAAAACATTTTGCGCCATCTCCAAGTAGTATAAGACAAGAGCAGGCAGAAGAAAAAGTAAGTACTTGATGTTTACCAGCAGTCAGCGTGCTGTGCGGGTCAGCCCTGTGCGAGCACCGCGCGCGGCCGGAAGCGGCGCGCGCGCATGCACGGTAGCCGCGAGCTGATACCTCAATTAGCGGGTAAATGTCAAAATTCTATGTGAACTACGCGCCGACATACAGAGTGTTATGATTGCTTTCAGTGGAAATTTTATAGAAGGCATTTTCTATACTTAGAATTTCATGTCACGTAAGCACATACCAATTAGCACCACGCTTGATGGACCTGGAGCAGAGAATGATGTTATTTATTCACATATGACATGTGCATCACTCTGCATTTGGTATAAATTATTATTTAGACCCTAAGGATGGGAATAGTGTTGGTGGCTAATTGGCAACACAGTACAATGCAAATCACACTTGGTAGGTACCTATTTTATCATCGCAAGCTAAGCTACTGATTTAATTATTTACATTTGTTCACCACAGCCTCATCGAAAGCATTCAATTTCTCAGGCTCTGATCATCCTTTTGCTGTTGCTATAGTATTTATCAACCTTCCAGTTTGCATAACCTCGAAGGTGAGTTCTCAACCACACGCTGTAGCTCCGCAAATGAGCAGCGCACGGCCTGCTGTTCACACGTCACGCGGAATATTACATGCCTCGTCCCCCTGCCCGCGCTCGACACATGCCCGTCTATGCTGCCCCTTATATAGGCTAGGCCACTGATACAGTTACAAGTTGCTTCATACAATGAGATCAAAATTCTGTAACAGCAAGTGAATTGTAATGAAACCTCAATGAACAAAAAACATTGTGGTATTCCTCGGTTTTTGATACATGCTACAAAAGGGTTTTCGTTTGTCAGTAAACTTGTAAACATCACGCTTACTAAAACGGTTTACATTAGGTACCAACAACTCACCATACATAATTATGGCACTTTATTATCTGGTCTATTGATCATCATTCACATTTATCACATCATCGTGCTTTATCTGGCAGGAAGTAGCTAAACTAGTACTACCTAATCCGAAGATTAGCAACAATTATGATGCAGTTCAGGAATCAAAAAATGCAAGGAACAGAATCATAGTGCGATGCCTCCACACATAGCGCGCAGTAAGTCACCAGTTAAACCGAAGATTAGCGCAACATCGCGTCCGCCCCTCGCCTTATAAATCAGAGCCCGTGATTTAATATTAATGATGTTTTAACCTTAGTGATTTATTGACGATGGCCCAAACTTAATGAGAGAGCGGTTTTCATTGTAACAACATAACATAACATCACGCCTGTAATCCCCGAAGGGTTAGGCAGAGGTGTACCCATTAGTACACCCACATTTCGCCAGTTATGTTTTTAGTCCCATGTAATAGGGGGCGAGCCTATTGCCATCAACCGGGCACAAATCCAGACTCCGAGGCTGCTACTGAGAAATTCCTAATGGAAAAACCCAATAACACTTTGCCCGACCTGGGAATCGAACCCAAGACCTCAAGCAGTCGCACTTGCGACCACTAGACAATAATAAAAATAAAAAAGTAAAAATATTAGACATCGACTTTCAAGCACGAGCATATTCAATTATTTACATTTGCTCACAAAAACGTAGCACGTAATTAGTGTAATGTTTTTGTCAATGCTAACAATTATATCCTCTTACAATTTTCTGGATTTCCACTGCGTGTTAATCCCTAGCAAGTAATCTTTCACTGATTGGCCCACCGAGTCATCGTGTAGCCTATTTGTCCGACAGAAAGTTAATAAATAAAATGCGAATTCGGTTCCCGCTACCTCCTGTTAGTTGCTCCCAGCAAGACGCGACCCGCTGGTGTCGGCCCCCACTTTTTGTTTATTGCTAATAAGCTATCGTAAGCTATCTACGGGCAAATTGCGTGCGCTGTGGGGGAATGCTCCACTTTTTCTTGTTTCCTTCTGACTTGCGTCTCGCAAAAAAAAATATGAGTTTACTAAATAGCGTTAGAAGGACCAATTTTAAAATGACTTTGAGTTAATCAAATCTTCATAAAACGTAGCGCATCAATAGTGCCAATGAATGGGATGGAATGGGCTATTTGAGCGTTCATAACATTTGAAAGTACTCTTGGAAAATCAAATTCTTAGAATTTTCATTCCTGTCGGGGATCAAACTTGCGACCGGTAACACAGAGCTTTCATTTTACTGAGTACGTATAGATTTTCAACGGTTGCTATGTGTCGAGTAGTGCCTACTATCTGTTAAGTGGTGCAGTGCTCCGGTTTTAGAGCAAACACCTTTTTATTTGTCTCACCAGTTAGCACGCGGCGGCGTGATGCTGGAGTGCTAAAAGCCACAATGGAGACGTGATAGAGCGTCTCCATGTTTTGAATGTATATTAAATACCTACATGACATAGCAGATAGCTTTTATGTGATTTGAAGGGCAAGTTTAGTGTAACTTTTTCTTGTGATAAAGGAGTGTGCTCTGTGCTGGTCCAAAAATTAGTTCGATAATAATAGCAAGTAGGTTAGGTAGACAGAAACACACACTGACTGTTGTACGTTCGTATTTAAGTATACAAAATAATGTTAAAATTTAATACAATGTTGAACGATGACACTCTTAAAAGTACAATTGTTTTTTTTTTTGTACATTTTCCTTAACCTTTCAGTAGGTCCTTCTGGAAATGAGAACGGCACACTCACGTAGCCACGTCGTCACAACGTCCTCACAAACGTAGACATCGCCTTTAATATCAAGGAGAAGTGCCCTCTTTACTCTTACAACAATCAAATGAAATAGGTAAATCTGAGAGAGACGGGAAACTTCTTCACAATCACAATGTTTCGTGTTACGAACGACTCCACTAACTATTTTCTATGACATTGCTTACGTATTGCGAGAATATATTTATCAGATACAACCGCTTCATAAACGAACATGTACCTGTTTATAGTTTTCCCAAAATATTAAAAGATTCGATTATTTATTCTATTTTTTTTACTACGATTATACATATATACCTACTCGTAGATACCTAATTTAATCAATTTAACAGTTTAAACCCAATGAAATCGTTATTACATGTAGGTATAAAACAGACATAATTATTAGACTTGAATGTAGTATGTACTTGTCTTAGATGTAGGAGAGAACCGGCGCGTATGTAATTATGTTACCGTTGTTCGCCTTATAGGGTGGCAGATAAACATCACAGAGAGGCGCTAAAACAATAGTCTGTGACACAGCGGTGATAATTGTGTAACGTCTCGTGTCACGACGCGGACACCAAGCGCACACGACGCACATGCCACGGGAACAGTGCTGCGACACGGTGAGCACCATCTACCTATTGTACTTATGATTGGTTGGATTGGGTAGGTAACTACTGTAACTTGGTTAGAGTAGCTACCTACCCAATAAAGATCATCATTAATTTTGCAAAATTAGTACCTTAAACTAGACGGGATGTTGAAAGTAAGGAAACGCCTTAAATTCACGGGTCAAAGTCCTGTACATAGATTTAGTGTTAGTATAAATTACGGTAGGATGTATGTCAAAGTCAAATCATTTATTTCAATTAGGCCAATAAGGCACTTTTGAACATCATACACAAAAAACTAAATACTTAGAATTGAATCTAGTTGCCCCTTCCAAAAGGTGGTTTTGTATGGAGAAGAATGGGCAAGAAACTCCATAAGTACTCTTTTAAAATCAATGTTTACAACATTTGTTTACAGAATCATACACGACATGGCACGTGAAAGCAATGTATGTACCCTATAAAAAAAAACGAATTAATCATAATAATTAAAAGGCACAAATTTAAAAGTTAGAATATGTTCAAATATACATAGTTTTCACGTGTTTACAAATATTGGAACTACAGACGACCACTCTTAACATCTCAACCAACATGAAATAGTGTGTGAGTCCGCGCAATCTATAACACACTTTAAAATCAATAATTAAAAATAAAACAAAATTAAGCATTAAGAAAAATGAAAAAAAAAAAGAAAATCATTAATAACCAGTTTGATTTTGTCTAGAATGTGTAATTGTCCCATGGAGCAGGACCAGCATGTTTCCAAGCATTCTTATCTTGAATATAATCCTCTAATTTGTAATATGCTTGTTTGCAAAGCGTTATTTTAATGTGTGTTTTAAATTATGATCAACATATCTATCTTTAAGATCAATGATATTAGTCAGATCCCTAAAACGACATAGCAGCTAATGAAATTTCCATGTAGCTATAAGTTGAACGGTAGTGTACGCTGCAGAGACGCAAATGAAACGTCCTAATCTCAGGGGCATTCATTGCGCTATCATCTATAGGGTGCGCGCTTCCATGCTCGTAATTTTATTTTAGAAACTTCTTCCGTAATTTATAATCGAATTAATTGACATAATACATTCAAATACCAATAATTTGTTAAGAGCGTAGATTCGTTTTCAGTTTTCCGCTTTTGGGCACCATGGCAGTTTAATTGCACAGTACCTAAATACCTAAATATAATCTATTTAGTACTTACCTTGTGTCCATTCAACACTAAAATCATGTAGCTTTTTTTAGTTCAATTTTCAATTCACCTTTTGACAAGACAGGCGTGTTTTTTGATTATTTTATTTTTACTCATTCTTTTCATTGCTCATTGACTGCCTCGTTGGTCTAGTTGACTGCCTCGTTGGTCTAGTGGTCGCAAGCGCGACTGCTGTGCATGAGGTCTTGGGTTCGATTCCCAGGTCGGGCAAAGTGTTATTGAGTTTTTTCATCAGGAATTTCTCATTAGCAGCCTCGGAGTCTGGATTTGTGCCCGGTTGATGGCAATAGGCTCGCCCCCTATTACATGGGACTAAAAACATAACTGGCGAAATGTGGGTGTATTATTGGGTACACCTCTGCCTAACCCTTCGGGGATTACAGGCGTGATGTTATGTATCATTCTTTTCATGCACATAACATATGGCACATGGTAAGTACTTACATCGTATCATCACGCTCAAGTCGCGAGGAAGACGTAGGTAAAAAGCTTCCCTCTTTTTTATAAGTATCATCTATCTTTCTATTTCCATTACTTACTCCTCATGTTTTCTTTGTTGCTTTCAGTTTACCACGAGTGCCAGCCCTGGAGACGCGCACACCCGCGTGGGGCGCGGTCCGCTGGGACCCGCCGGACACGACTCAGCCATTATGACGTCATCAGCGAACAGGGAAGTGACGCCTGACGGGAGGTAGGTATCTACTATACAAGAAACACGGACAATGCACTGGAAGAACGACCGGTGACAGGCAAGGGTGAGGTGTTAGTAAATAAAATACAATAAAATATTACAATGTTTGTTTTATTTTTATCATCTCATTTTAGGTTACAAATAAAATGCTTGGTGCAAACGAACCAATTTGTTCCCATTTGATAGGGTTTGCCTATCTACAAAAAATATTAGCATCAACACATAACACAACATCATCATGAACAAAAGGCATCCAAGTTTAATTTAGTCATCATTGGATTAGCATATTCTTAGTAGGTACCGCCATGGTGATCATTAGTAGAGAACTAGGTTTATTGCCTAGTTAATTGCTGATAAACATCAAACTTTGCAATAAATTGTATTGTTGTACCGATGACTGAAGTTGAATGTTTAAACAAGCGGTCTGGTGAACTTATTTTACCACAAGCAATTTACTAGTGCTGCCATCTGTCTGGTTTGTAGAACAACTTAACAATTTACGATCGAGCCATCTGTTATGTATTACCTGAAGCACTTTGAACGTATAACCATTACTTCACATGTTGGTTTTAGTACCCGACAATAGGTGGCGCGAAATTAAATTTCTAAAATACTCAAATATTTTTTTACTGATTCCAAACAACGCTTTAAAATCTTTATTGCATTAATCCGATGCAATAAAAAACTTCCGTCGTCTTTTGATTTAATTTGCAGTTTTTTACTAATTATTTCATTGATCAATAGTGTACACTAAATTAAAGATTGTTTATGGCATGAATGTACCTATAGAGGGCGGTACATTGTATCGCGGCAAGTCAGTGTGTGCAGAACCACAGATAATATAAGCAAAACTGCAGATACGGTGAAGTCAACAAGTCTACCGTATTCAAGGAAGTACCTAATCTCATAACGTAAAGCACCTTAAAATTGCTTGCCATGCTTTTCCACCAGTGGGCCACAGTAACACAAGTCTTTTATTTTTCTAATAAGTAAGCGTGCGTTTAGTTGGCGCTTGTCTGCGCGTGATCAGAATTCGTCTACTGTTTACGTTATTATGGCAACCACAACCAGTGTGAACCTCACGTAATACTGTTACGACATGTTTGTGTACTTGCGTCGCGTCAATTACTGCCACTGTGCACCGCATCTTAAGACTGCACCAGTTTATTTTGTACACTTTAGTGGAAGTGAGATTAGATATATTATGATATAATCAATGACTGCCTCGTTGGTGTAGTGGTCGCAAGCGCGACTGCTGTGCATGAGGTCTTGGGTTCGATTCCCAGGTCGGGCAAAGTGTTATTGGGTTTTTCCATCAGGAATTTCTCAGTAGCAGCCTCGGAGTCTGGATTTGTGCCCGGTTGATGGCAATAGGCTCGCCCCCTATTACATGGGACTAAAAACATAACTGGCGAAATGTGGGTGTACTAATGGGTACACCTCTGCCTAACCCTTCGGGGATTACAGGCGTGATGTTATGTTATGTTATGATATAATCAATCAAGTCGCTAAGAGCTTGACATTAAGCGCTGTGCAGCGCTGCCTGAAAGCTTTTGCAACGTAGGTACTTAGGTACCTACCTATATCTCTTCGTCTATTTTTTATTTGTAAGATACGCTGCGTGTATATAACAAGGCCTTAAAAAGTTCACTTAAGAAAATTGATGGATATGTATAGTTCAATACAAAAAAAGTACCGGAAACTTATGTTCATTTTTCAGCTGTGCTAATGAAATAGTAATCCTAGTAGTACAATAAAAACATAATACATTATCATTATTTCTGGAAGGAGGGAATAGTACCCGGTTAGTACATTTTACCAGTAAAAGAAATGATATGTGTTGTAAGTAACTATAACCACCAATAAGAACTGAAACTCAGCACATGACCAGAGGACTAGCCTTTTCTTGGGCCAAAGAATCGGCATTTCCATACAACGTGGTAACGCTGCCAGCCTTTTGGGCACTTGCCCCATTGACAACAAGCTCCTTCCTTTGTTTTCGATAAATTGTACACAGTACTGTAGGCACTTGATAATTTTTATTTCTGTGTCTAGATTATTTATTATGAAGTAACTACCTCCTGCCCACGACTTAGTCCGCTTCAAATTGGATTTCTTCATACAAACTTTTAAACCCCTGTTTCCCCTTAGGGGATGAATTTTCAAATCCTTTCTTATCGGATGCCTACGTCATACAAAGAACACGCCCTCCAAGTACCTATCAGGTGTCTACGACCAGCGGTTAAGTCTGTGCGTTGATCTGTCAGTCAGTCAGGACAAAGCATTTTGATAATATGTGTAGACAGATGTACCTACTGCAGTTATGATTAAACATCATCTATCGTAATTATTATATGAATGTTAAAGCTAATGATGTAAGTAAGTTTGTACTCCAATTAACAAGTTCTCAAAATCTCACGCCGTTAGCGCATTTTGCGCAAGTGTCGGAGGTTCTTCACGAGATTGCGAAAGTGGTGCACGCACTCGCCGGCACACAGAGCGTGTCAAAGATCTAGCTTCGTAATAATGCTCACAAACACGGGTTGTACACCGACACGTCCACAGATTGCCCAGGATACATTGATCCGCTATGGTGACGCTCTCACTAAGACAAATATCAACATAATGCCACCAAAAACATGTTGCCAAGACAACCACATAAGGTTTGCCCTATATAATATGCCCTATATGATATATAGCTTGGCTCTACATGAGATCTGGTATCTTTTTCGATACCAGATCTCCTGTAGAGCCAAGCTTCTGAATCTACACGGCCTAACTCTGCCGACCCTAACTTCACAAATTCTACATATCAGTAAAAATGTATGGTTTCGCCGTTTCGCTACCGTCGTGGAGGTGATGCGAATATTTAGTTTCTGATGTAAGTAACGAAACAGCCAAGCCATACATTTTTACTGTTAAGTATGTTGGAAACCAAAAAAAACGACGAAACACTTCGAGAAAAGGTAGGTAGTGCCCTTGCGCTTCGCTTGGCTCGTCTTGGCGGGGCACTCCCGTGCCTCCCGATTCTATAATCGTATTGAATAACTACTGCCTCGTTGGTCTAGTGGTCGCAAAGCGCGGCTGCTGAGCATAAGGCCTTGGGTTCTATTCCTAAGTCGGGCAAAGTGATATTCGGTTTTTCCATCAAGAATTTCTCAATAGCAGCCTCGGAGTCTGGATTTGATGGCAATAGGCTCACCCCCTTTTACATGGGACTTAAAAATAACTCGCGAAATGTGTGTGCATTAATCGGTACACCTCTGCCTAACCCTTCGTGGATTACAGGCGTGATGTTATGTTATATTGAGTACTTAGTTAACATTTTAACTTAGTTCTCCAGGTCGCCGCCTGCTGTGTTATCACATTGGAAAATGCAATGGGATAGACTCACAAGTATTTGGGTACCCTTTACTACTTTCTACTCAACTATTATTTGGAGTAAGTACCCACCTATCTACAATATACATAATATATTTTTTGTTATGTAAGTGTTAATAGGTAGATATCTAAAGTATACTATGTAAAAAGCAATCTCGATTCTTGGCTGTAATATGACGTCAATTGAAAAACGCGACCGGGGAAAATAATTTCTGCCCATTCTGGATTGCGTGTAAAAAACGTAACAATAAATATGTCCATTGATCCATTCTTCTGTAATTGCGAAAGTAAAGCATCCGCATATAACGTGATGAACCTGTGGAAGTTGTGTGCGATATAACGTAATGACTAATTTTACAACATTCACATTATCGTCCTGATTCAAAGCATCTCATAAACCTGGCTTTTATATTGACCTCAGTATTGGTCGCCTTCGAAAACCATGAAAACGATACACGACAGAAATTTACAATGATCGCCATTTTGGTTTTTACTTGGCCTTTATTTTCACAAAACCCCTCAACCCTCGAAAACCATGACACAATACCTATGACGGTTCAATTCGTAAAAAAAACGTATCGGCTATGAAACTGAGTGAAGAATTGACTACATTGATCGAGAGCAACTAGAAGGTAATTCAAGTTTATACTAATAGTAATTAGTTTGTAGGCGTAGTAATAAGTAGGTACACAAATGTATATGTTACAGCCGTATTATATCAATGTTGCGTCACGCATTATTATAGCACAGGTGTGACCGAGGCTTTCATGGCCCCCGGCAAGAAAGTAAGTGCCTACACTCCATTGAGACTTTTTATATGTGGCTACGGAGACAAGATGATTTGCTTGCGACAGAATTTAAGGTTAGGAATTATTAGGATATAGGTACTAACTTAGTTTCCTAGTAGATATCAACTAATTGCAGACTGGTTTCCTTACAACAGCGAGGTCGAGCTGCCAAAAGTGCTTATTAATTAATGAGAAACCGAATAAAACCTAAAGCGAACCGAGTACTCTTTTAGTTATTATTGTTCACACGTATTAGTAAACTCAGTTTTATGTTATTTAGCAGACAACAAAATTGCAACCCTTGATGTGCTGCATGTATAGACTTACACTTACAATACAATAACTGTATGAAGACAGTGCTATAGTGGTCATTGTTACTATGACTATTCCCTCATGGACTTTCTCTGTCTTAGGTACCCACGAGACTGCGCTAAACTGTAATGTTAATTATTATTGTGAACCAAAACCCAGCATACCCTTACACAACAGTACGATGGTCAAACCGGACACGACCATGAGACAACCGAGAGATCCAAAATCTCAAAACATAGAATGTGCTCTCCACTCTTTCATTCAAGCTTCTTGGCTGCTGACGTCACTCGCGCGCGCCGGCCGGGTTGCGCAACGAAGGCGTGCCGAAGAAAGTGGAGAGCCCATGTGTTTACTCATAAGTGGCTACCCGCCGACCAGCGAGCACTCGGACATAGTAAATAATCTTACAACACACTTAATAACATCACATTTCTCTTCCGAGGGCCGGCGGATGGCTTATAGTAGAGCCGTGTGCCTCCACGCGTTAAGGAGTGTCCTTTCGTAATATGATCGTAATAAGGAACGATCTTAGCGGATCCTACTTCATGATTACGACAAACCTGGGCTTTGTATTCAGTTCAATAACTTTTACACACTACACTGGTCATCCCTAACAACAATTTAAATGATTCGGCAGAAACCATTGGTGGTGGTTGCGAAATGAAGTACCGAAGTTAAATAAAATGATTCGGTAGTTATGATGTTCCCGTTCATTACCCCAACAGATTGGATGCTAGGAGGAAGGTATTCTTGAAGGAGCATATTACGCTCATTCCGTATGCATGAAGAAGTGAGTGATTAATAGCGTGAAACTACATTTATTTACCTATCGTTTAATGTTACGAACCAAATGAAAGAAAGTAATCATCGTCTTAGGCTACGCTGCTAATGAGTGTCTCACATTACTAATCACATTCACGTCTAGATGCAAATCAGATAAACTCCACTTTCCTCACAAGCAGCTGAGACTGGCGGTCAATGCCGTGTCGTACCGTCGCGTGATATTGACCTCTACGCCTTGTCTACTCTCTATGCGATCTATGAGAGTAACCACATTGATTATATTTATTCCATCCGGTTATAAGAGAGAATATACCAAAGGACTGATGGATGGATTGCAAAAGTGACATGGCTGGAAAGCGGGTGACTATTGTAATAATGGCTAATGAGATGCATGAATGATGAAGATGTTGCGCAGCTCGCAGCATCTCGTCTCATCTCTCTTCTTCTTCAAATATTGGCAATCGTAGCAAATGACTGGCCAAACGAGCTAGCGAGAATACTGAATGATTTGAACAAAGTTGTATGATAGAAAATATAAAAAAAAATCTTTCCAAAGACGTCTTGCTAGCATAATGATCATTAAGGGAATTATTTCATCATTTAAAATTCCCGTAACTATCTATTTGCAAACAGCTTCAACGACACAATCATCATAGCTACAGCACTCGCTATATTTATATAATTTTAACACTGAGGAGTAAAACTATAGACTGTTCATCCCAACTTCGTAGTTCAGTTTCAACTCGTTAAGGTAGGCACTGTTTGTCTCCAGTACGACAAAGTGAATAGAAATATTCGGTTTCGCCTTTCACGGATCTGTCGGTCCAGCTGCGAGTAAATTGTTAAGAAAACCATGATCTCGAAGGAGCTAAGTGTGTTGCGTCAGATTTTCACCGGCAACGCTACATAGGAAACCACAAAAGGTCCACTTGTTAGTTTTTGTGACCAATTCTTCAACTCACGAATTCTTCTTGACAAAGTTTGTCGCCTATCAGGCAGATGTAAGTGACTAAACCTCTAGAGTATTCGTTGCAGTATCTATCTTACGTTACACAAAGGCACACAGTTACTGCTAGGTCTGAAACTAGATTACTTACCTAGTGCTCATGACAGTATAGTTAACTTCAGATAATTCGAACAATCAATTTCATATATTGCAGGTGCAAACTACAATGTCACACAAACGTGTGTAGTTTTTTTTTTTTTTTTTTTACCGATGGGAAATCATCAAATGACTTCCCCCGCCCTGGGCGGGGCGGGAGGGAGTGTCAGACTTTTACTGACTAAAACCCATCCATGTTCCTTCTTGTGCCCTTTGCGTTCCGGGGGCGCGGTATCTCTTTCGAACAACCCGCAGCCCCGGCAGGCATCGGCCCTTAGTGGCCCCTTCAATTATTGCTGACATCTCTTTGAGGCGCGCGTGGAACACGAACGCGCCGTCGACACGGTCTGTCGTTATCAACGAACGGACGGTGAGCTACCCATTGCTCACCGCCCACAGACCCGCGTCTACGGTGGCCGGGAGTCGTCTCGCGACTCCCGACGCCCGGAGCGTCTCCCGCGGAAAAACGTGTGTAGTTAAGACGTAATATAAGAGATCGGTTCAAGTTGCATGTAATGTCGTGGCAGGACGAGGTCTGAAACACAGGTTCCATTAACCTAGATTGGACGGCTAGGTAGCGACTAGGTACCTAAAATTGGAAATCCGACCCACCATTACTTGCACCTAAGTATAATAACAATAATATCTTACTTTAAGTTTATTTTAAGGCACTTTTCATTTGAATTATAAAAAAATGCTGCTTCAAAACATTGGCAGCAATGTAGCAGTGGCTGATCATGAGGAAACGTTTCTTGGGTGCTTCCTTATGTAATTGCTCGGTGGTAGTCTCTACGGACTGCTAGCTACCAAACAATTGTGAAATTTTGCCGGTCACTGGCAATTATAGGTCGCCCACTGTTACATGAGACTTAGGCAAAATTCTGGTGAGATTACCCAGACATACTACGGATTTACCTGTGCCTGCCCTTTCGAAAAATTCAGGCGTGTAGTTCCTGCTGTTATGTAAAGTGGGTTTTCTTCCTCTAAAAGTTGTGGCGACAGGTTGCGCGTACGCAAGTGACGCTAATGATCCCGACACACAACACCATGTAACTCAATTTGACCATACGACTAAGAAAGTTATGACATTTTCACACTTTTACTTTTTATCACAAATTCACAACATTATTTGTTTTAATTCGCATTAGTCAAATCTATATCTAACTAGCGAATCGCCCCGGCTTCGCACGGGTGAAAATTTCTGACATTTCCCGGCGTATTTTCTTTCATAATAACCTTGTCCAAGAAATAAAGAACACAACAAAAATTATTCTGCTAAATCGCTCCAGCCGTTCTCGAGTTTTGCGCTTAGCAACACATTTAGCGATTCATTTTTATTATATAGATGAGTCAGGAGATACTTTCTGGACTTTTACAATATGTATGAAACGAACCTGATACCTAAGGTTAGCGGTTAGATAAGTAAGGTTTTGCAAGAGATTATACAAAACAAATGAATATTAAAATCTATGTGAAAAATACAAGATTTTTTTCTTCCGTTTCGACGAATTTCATTAATATATTAATTAACATCGCGTTGTTATTTATTACAACGGCTTCATCTCTATGCTAAATAGAAAGTGCTAGGAACAAATGAAACTCTTCCTTCTGACTGACAACACAACCAAAACCAACAGCAACCTCCAGTCCATTCAAGAGATAATGAAATGATGGCCACATGAAGTAAGTTATCAATGGAAAAAATGGTAAGCAGCTCCATCATAACTTAACATTCAAATTGATTGCATCCATACCTTAAAACAAAAACGTGTCCGCTACCTGAGCGCAGATTGTGAAGCTATCACACGAGAGCGGGTCCCTTGAACCTACAGGAAACACAAAAAACTTACCCGACATCAAATAAATTAGACAATCAAAATATATCACGTAACTTGAAGGCGCGGGACACAGGGACGCACTACAGCGACAGTTAAAATTATGTCAAATGCTTGCAATAACTTGAGTAAATTCTGATTCGGCGGTCTATAAAAATGTTTTGAAATACTAACCACGTATAAAGTTAGATAAAAGTTATTATTATGTTACTTTCACTACTCGTATATTCGTAAAAAAATTAAAACATGACGGAAAACCTGGAAGTTAGTAGTGACTATAATCTATATCAGTATTAGCAAGCAATAGCTTGATTACACGATAACAACTGTTTTTCTAGGTAGCTTCAAATCTGAGGTGGGCCTTAGTTCCGGATATTGCTGCTATAACAGACGTTTTATGTAATCCTAACATTCCGTTGACAATATCTCCAAATATGATGTCTACAGAACTTTCACCAGCAGGCCTAATCTTTGTATCAGGGTGGTTTCATCATTTTATGGCACCCATTAAAATCATCAGCAGTCAATATTATAATATTTTATCAAAGAGAAAAGAAAAAATGGGTAATGGGAATGGGTTTACCTACTCATCACAGTGTCGAGTAAAAGTTGGATAGAAGTCCAGAGCACTATAAATTATACACATTAGACAATTAATTCTGCGAGCACTAATAATAGCAAGTTAAGAAACTAATTTAATGAAGTCCATCTAAAAGCTCTGATTCACGCATTAATTATAAGTTAACGAATACGTCCCTGGCCAGTGATAGTTAAGTTGCAGTCAAGTTACGGAGGCTTGGAGTCAGTGTTCGCGCGCCGGTCGAGGTGATAACACGCAACTTATACTTAACTATAAACTTTTTTTTTATTTTCCCAAAAGTTAAGTAGAGTTAACGGAGTGTGATGTTGAACCATTTTTGTATTTCGAAAAATGTGATTCAGTCAACGAACCGGTTCGGGTTTTAATTTTTTTATTTTATTTTTTTAAATTGGGATTATTCAAGTGTACGAACTATACAGACTGTTTTATTTGGAATTGAAGTGACGTTGTAATAAGGTAAGTTTTTACTAATTTATTTTTACTTTAATCAGAGAAATAAATTGATTTCACAATGTAGTATGTACACATAATATATTGTCATATGGTATAAGCTAAGATATTTATTTTTTCACAAAATAAATTGCGTGTAAACAGAAAGCCACTATTTTTGAACATCTTCAGTCCTAAATTCTTTACGTTCCGCGCTGTATACGCCGATACGCTTATAAACTTTTGAGATACTTAAACCATCTGTCCCAGTAACCATGTATGTTTTTTTAATAATAAAAAATATATTATAGAGGTACCACCAGGAGCTGCTGAATTCAAATTTCCAATCAATATATACCTACTCCAGTTTTTAGACCCAAAGCTTGATACAACGACTTTTCTATTTCTTTGAAATATCCCACCAACCAGTTAATCGTATGTAAGAAGTTTAATAATAACACAAAAATCATCACTAAAGACTGGACATGTGTAAATGACCATCTTATGCTACCCCATCTGAAAACTCATAAAAACTTATTTAGTTTGGAGAACTAACAACATTTCAGTACCCTTGTGCACTAAAGGCTCGGCTGTCACACCGGTATGACAGAACAATCGATAATCAATTGTTATTATAGTAACAACTTATGATGAGTTCTACGGTTCTACTAAGGGTTAGAGTCGTGTAAATTAACCTTAAGAACTCAACTCAACATACTGTGGCCATTCGGTTGTAGATACTTCTGGCTTTTGTAGGTACAATTAAGTACCTATACAAGATACAAAATCATTGGGTGCATTAAAATAGCCTCCACAAGTAAATGTAAGTTCGCTAGCTATATTACTATACACAGGCGCCACTTTCCTCAATCTCATAGTCCAATGGAACGCCAATCCGACACAACCGGGAAGAGATGAGGCGCAGAAGCAACGGCTTTACGTGTTTTCTGAGGCATGAGGGTGTCACACCACGAACTTTCAGACTACAACACTTTTTGCCCGACCTGGGAATGGAACCTAGGACCCCACGCTCAGCAGTCGCTGTTGTGACCAAAAGACCAACGAGACAGTTCAGCTCCGTTGCCACCTTGCCGACAAGCATTTATTTTTACCAGGGCATGAGTTTTTTTTTTTATAGGTATGCAAAATGTCCGAGAGCAGACACATTCATCAGACGGTGACAGGTTACTTTCTCTCTCAGTTTAAGGGTGTAAAGCTAGCTATAAAACATGCAGCGACTCACGTTTTGTATGAGCCTACCGCGATCAAGTATGAAAAGACATATGATACTCAGTCGATAGAGTGCAGGTATGTCTAACACAGCCCTGCACTTGGACCACGCAGGATGAGTTTTTCTTCTCTCTTTGTAATATTAAATATAAAGGTAGAAATTTAAAAATCTAAATAAAATTGTTATTTAATACTATTGACCCGCCTCGACTTGGGTGCAATTTACTAAACGTCATATTATTTTTTTAACCATAATGTTATCCAAATATTTCAAATTTCTTGTGGTTTTTCCAAAAATACCAGCCAAATCAATCGAGCCGCTCTGGAGTGATGATCTTTCGTACATGCGACTGTTAATTTTTTTTATATTGTTTTTGTACCGAAATCCACATCACACTGCTTACAATTGACCTAAAACACAAAGCAATCTTTTGCGCCTAACCGCCTCGGCCCTCAGTATGTTAAAAAAAAATGTTTTAAGTAATGTAACATTTGTCTAAAAAGTTTAATTTACAACTTCAGGTTTTCAAGATTTTAAACATTTCCGTAAAATATCTAAAATCAAATTCAATTTCACATATTAAGTAGATACTTTCTCAAAGCTATTTTGTTCGTCTAAGGTGGGTATTTTATAATCTTATAAAATGTTTATTTTTACAATAGCATTAATATTATAAATATTAAACTGAGTGTGAGCTAATGGGTTTCTTTGATTCGAAAAAAATAAAATAAAAGAGTCGATTTCGCTCATTGTCGTAACTATAATGACAAATAACGATTTCTTATTAGCAGTCATTAAATAGAAAGTCTCTTGTAGCTGAGAGTATTGGACATGGCGATCTTTGCTTTTCTCTCGATGGCAACACTCCATAATATCCGCAAGAGGCATTCTATGACATCTAATAATAACCAATACCCACTGCTAGATATACTTTCCAATGTAATCCAATAATTAATCAAGCACCTAAATCTCCTTGAAAATCATATATTCAGTGTGGGGATGACAATGAATTAAACTTGCCTGCAAAAATAACAATCTAGTCTAGGTATTAAATAGTTTGGTCACACGACATTATTTTTCACATTATGTTCATATGTCATCGATAATAAACACCTGGTTACTCGCAACCTTCAATACTCAAACCTGAACCATGAAACACTGAGAGATACATAAAATCCTGAATAACTGGGAGAAACTGTAATTATTTTTGACGTGAAACGATTTTTTCAGCGATATGACTAAATTTACGGCTACAATAGCAACAAACAGTAGTTTAAGTGCATTAAAAAAATGTCTTATTGCATCTGTAAGTTGAAACCAGGACATTCATTTTATTTTACGATTTCATAATTGTACTTTAAATAAGATTATGAAATAAGATATTCACGTAATCTGGCGGGTATTATATGTATACTTACACCTAATAAATAAAGTTTTGTTTCTGTCGGAAGTTTTTTGGATTCAAAATATAACGATTATAATATTTACGACTACAAATTGTATTTGACTGTTTTACTTTAATCCACACAATTTAAAAAAAGATTACCTACGATAATGAGTGTATCAATGCTATTTTACTGTGTTTTAATTAGCAACTCGTAGATATCGCGACCTATTCCCAGACAAGTTCAATGTTTTGTGTTCAGTAATTTTCAAATATTAAAGTCTCTTTGGAAGAATTAATAAATTATTTCGTACGTGATCTAAAGGATTGAACAAATTGATTGTGATTAAAAATTGATTCTCGATGCGATTTAAAACGTAATGCCCTCAGTTATCAAAAAACCTATGAAGCTGAAATTTGGCAGGAGGGTAATTTAAAGGTAGGAGAAATTAGCTAAAAAGGGATTTAACTTTGAAAGGGGTTAGCAAATATTTGCTGAAGCAGGCACGTGATTCGGACACAAATCAGATCATGATAATGTAGAGAAATTAAGAAAAATATCAGAAGGCCAATTCCTATAAATTAAACGTTATAAGTCGTAGTCCCATTGCAGCGTCAATCATTGTCATACGAGACAATTCTCGTATGACAATGATTGACGCTGCGATGACTACAAACATGCCCTTTGACTACAAACGTGTCCTTTACTAGTCTAAATTACGAGTATGTGTAGGCATGAAGACAAAACATAGTTATTACTCTTCGATAACTAACATTATCATCAAAATAATATTGTAATAGTTCTACTAAACAGCGGTACGCCGACAGCCGACTAAAGACATTTAGTTAAGTATAAATTGCCTATACAATGGTTCAAGACGGAACAAAGTGGGTTTGGCGACTCTGGGAACTAAGTCAATAATATTTTTAATGTTTATAAATTCAATGAAAAGTCTCATAATTATTATTTGCATTCTTCGTGGAATAATAGCAGGTGTTTTATTAATCGGTACATCGGCATTCCTTACGGACGCGGCTGGCGCGAGCTCCACTTTCGCACTCGGATTCCGGAATTGAACGCGAACAGACCAGAATAGCCGACCTCTCGAGAATGCTACGATACCATAATAATATCGAGATTGATTTATACACTGTGTGTGGTACTGGCAGAATTCGCGCATGCTGTGCGTCGGTAGGCAGAGTGATTGTTAATTTACCAAAAACTTGAAAAGGGTCATTGTACTCATCATTATGAACAACTTTTACTATGAGACCAACCTAATGCCAGGACGGTAGCTCGTTTCTGCTATTGGGTATATTCTACTACATTACAAAATAAATCCAAGAAAACGAGCCATAGAAAATAACAAGCTAATAATGACATATTAATAACGTACATCGACCACAGTCCACAGGAGTGGCGGAAATAAGACGGTTCTAATGTCCGACAGTGTTCCATAAACTGCAAATAAATTATAATGCATCAATAACATTACCATGTACTGGCCTGCGATATTTGTTATAGCTAAAGTAATAACAGAATTAAGGTTTGCCTTAGACTGCCTCGTTGGTCTAGTACTCGCAAATCGCGATTGCTGAGTATGAGGTCTTCGGTTCCTAGGTCGAAAAATGTTATTGGGATTTTACATTACGAATTTCTCATTAAAACGGCCTCGGACTATGGATTTGTGCCCGTTGATGGCAATAGGCTTGCGCCCTATTAAATGGAACTTAAAAATAACTGGCGAAATGTCTGCCTAACCCTTCGGGGATTACTGGATGATGATGATGACGTTATATTACGTTGCTATTAAAAAAGAAGGTATATTGTAGCAAAACGATACAACTTTTGATACTCGTACCAATTGAAATTAGGCCTGATGTAACAAAGGTCCCTACTGGCAAATTATCTGTCAATAGTTTTGAATCTGGTATCAATTATAGCTTCCCCTGAATGCTATTCTAGCATTCTATATACGCGCCTCCGTAAGCGCATCAACACGCGTCAAGTAGCCGACACAACGACGCCTCGTTGATCTCCGGTTACCTCGTGAGGGCAAATCTGACACGTTTACAGACCTTACGTAACCCAAGAATGCTGAACTTCATAACAATGTCCGCAGGTTTCACCATACTAACCTGTCGTTAACGCCCATCACTTTCTCACATTAAGAAAGTTGTCACCCAAAGTTTGAGTCGCCCAATATGCTAAACTAGAGAAATCCGGAAACGATACGGCCATGGTAACTAATTAGGGCGAGCTTTAATCGAAGTTTGATCACTAGTTAAGGTTGATTCTACATCTGATCTGCTATAATTAACTAGTTACGTAACATTATGTAGGTACTGTAGTTTTGGTTTCGACAAAAAACGCCTACAGAGATTTGATACGATTCCATTTTAAACGTTTTTATTGAAAACAGTATCTATAAAAGTGTAATAAAATCGTAGTTAAACGAGTATAGGTAGGTATTTGCTGGAAAACATTGTTGACCTACTGATCCGTGACAGTCATAATGGCGAATTTGGCTACTTCCAAATTAAACCAATAGACATTTAAGCTTTAAGGAATATCCTTACTTGATTCGTAACGCCACAAAGTTTATCTAGTGAGCATCACTTGTTACCGAAGAGGCCGGTATGGCAGCCACTTACATAAGCCCTCCTTGTTGTCCAGTACATAAATAGCTACAATTTCCCAATAAACGGGTCCTTTCTAAGCTCATTAACCAGTTATGGTGTAAAAATGTAAATACATCGGCTCGCGCATGCGCGGTCGCGTGCGACTCGCGCGCCGAACATCTAGCGCAGTGGGCCGACGGTTTTCATTGCACACACGATTTACATTCGTTGCTAGTTTTGTTAGAATTAACATCTGATTTGAATAGTTTTGGAGGGAAATGGATGTGCAATTTATGGATTATGACGGCAAATTATACTTTGCTCGTGACAGCAGCTGATGAAGCAAAGCTATTAAAATAAAATGCTTGTCATCGATTACCGATATATTGCATGTTATGATGATAGCCCATTCAACAAACAAAGAAATTCAAAACAATTTGTAGATAAGGTTAACTGTATCTCTCTTACCCTCATACCTTTCCTACATCCTCTCGAATATAGTATCAATTCACGCATTTTCGACGTTAAGTAAAAAAAAGTGTGTCATTCCGGCGGAATTTGTAACTAACTTTTAACTTACCATGCCTCGTTTGTCTACATCTAACGAATAAAGATAAGTGCCTACATACAGGTGTTGCCGTGCCGTATGCCGTGTGTGAGCGGGCACTGCGTGTGAATGCCGCGGGGACGTCGACCGGCGCTTTTCCGCGCACTATCTAGACCGATCGGAACAATTTCACTTAATCACATAACTATTTCATCTGGCTTGCTATCTACGGATTGGTTTTGTAAATCCGGGAGCACGTTGCAAAATAATATTTTTATATTGTAGCTCTGTATGTGAATGTAGTCAGGTCGATTTAGAAAGAGAACATTTTTGAATAGATAAGGCACAACCATCGTTATATTAAACTAAATATGAGAAATCAAAGTCAAATCCGCTGGTGCAAGAATAAAGATATAACGTAAATTTAAAAACGGCTATCTTTAACTGCATGTGGAAGACAAGCCCAAACTAGTTGTGAACTTGTGAATAGCTAAGGATGAAGGTCGAGATGAGTTGCTTTCTCATAAACCAATTTAAAATTAGATTGAATCTCCAAAACTGAACCATGGTAGATATGACCGTTATGAGCTTACAATCTTTACCTACTAGGTTTTTTGTTTTTTTTTTAACACGTTAATTTCCGTAAAAAAAGTAATAGAGACCCGTAAAAATTCACGCGGTTAACGTCACGCGGATAGAAGCTACACAGGTCATACGGTTTTGTTTAAATCTTGTAAGCTGAGGTCCGCATCGACTTAATGCTACAAAAAGAAAAAAACAATTTTGATGAAAAGAAATTGAATAGGTAATTTTAGATTTGTGAACGAAGAAAATATAAAGAGTAGTGCAGACACTAAAAGAAATAGTTATGGGGCAATTTAAGAAATTGATTCTATTGATAGAGAGAAATTTAAAGTGACTGAAAGAGGTAGGCTAATCGCATTCAGATAACAGGACCAAAAAGTAACACACTTTTTAAACGCTTCACAAGCCGGTAAAATAAAGTTGTGAAAATTACTAGAATGAATAATATTGCCAACAGAAAAATCTCGAGAATTTGAACCAAATCTCAATATTGTTCGCGAACGGAAACTATTAGCACAAAAACAATGGTTCCCAAGCGACGACAATTCGTTACTCGCTATTACCGAAATTCCGCATTTCGTTTATTTTTCATTTTATTGTATTTTTCAACTTTCGCCGAAAACCCGTCGAGGTAACGCGGTCGACGGCTTTCTTCTCGCGTAACGTTTACCGATGCGTTTACGTTATCTTTTGTTTTGTGTCGTCATACTAATTATTAGATTACGCAAACTTAGATGTAATACTTAAGTAGTTTTTTAATACTTTCTTTATGTTTAGTGTCTTATTTGTTGAGTAATTTAGTTTTATTAACTTGTTGCTATTAGGCAAGAAAATCTTAGTACCATGACTTCTAAGCTTCTCGTCTCAATGCTTCTGATGAGAAAAATAACTTTTTGTTATGTTAGTTAATAATTAATCAACAACCTATCATTACTAATTAGTAATTATACGCGCTAATATTTTGATACTTTGTGCTGAGGAGTAGGTATACCTTAGTAGCCAGTCCTATGTGGAAAAATGCAGATTCAAGAAGCAAATCAATCAACTCTTTATCTAAAAAAATTCATATTTACGGCTGCTTCGCAGAGTGACTGCAGGTAGCACCTGGATGTAAGTAGCCTCGAATCTCATTCCCGCGAATGTTAGACTCGAGTACAAAGTCATGTGTCACATGGTAGGAAACTGACCAACGTCCATCGATCGATCAATCGATTATAATCTCTTAAATCAAATTAAAACTCATCGACTTCCCTCATCGAAGGATATTGCCAGTGTATAAACTGTCGATCGCCGTTTTCCTACGTGTGGCAACACTGTCTTTCACACGGTTCAGCGCACGCACTGATTGGCAAAATTGTAACACATTCAACCGGGATTTGAACGGAACTAGACGTGTTATTGATTCTCTATTGTGACGTTAAATGTGCTTTAATGTAAGTGATAATCTTTATTAAATAAGGCATTGAAACCTACATCCTTTACCAAAGCATAATAACTATTACCACGTTTTTAAGTCTACGATTACGTACAAATTTTCGTGAATGAGTATTTAATTTGTTAATATTGTTTAGAAATCTTACTGAGCCTTCAAAAGAAAGATTCTCCGTCCTTGAATTACAATTAAGGACAATTAGCAACACCATACTCTGTGGTTGGCAATGAAGATTTAGTCGCCATCGCTCGACATGATGAGTTGAATGTTAAGATAACTATTGCTACCCACTGCAAGCCACACTCACGCGAATCAGTAAGGCCGCAGCGTGCTCAAGTAATCAGTTGCATCTCATTCATTTGTCAAATTAACAAGTCAATTAATGTTGGTAATACATTGTGTCAAGATCAGCCCACGCCTGCCCATCTTAACTATCACTTCCTTGGATATCCGAATGCTTAGAATAACAATAGAATAGACTTGGTAAGTAACAGGTTAGTTAAAGTTACGTTACATTGGTTAAATAAACTACGGTTTCGGGTCGGTGCAATGTTATAAATATGTAACGGATTTACTGTGGACGATGCATTATTGATGTGGTTTAATAGTTTTATTCATTCGTGATATCTCCCCATTACTTTATTTGTAAAAACGGATTCCTGTAGGCTTACTCTTGAACAAAATCGAGAATGAGATTAGAATCGACTGCATTTTTGACTACCTACAGCGATTAACATGAGGTTGCCATACAAATGAAAACGTAAATTACCAAATTTTAAAATATTAAATAACTCGTTAATTCTATAAATAAATGTCTTTTTATATTTATTGGAATTCAAAATGGAACGGATGTACATGTAATGTCGATTCCAATCTCATTCTCGATTTTGTTCAAGAGTAAGCCTACTGTTGGCATTGCCAGATAGGTAGCTGCTGCTGGAACCTACCTACTCTTCTTGCATAATTTATTAATTCACAACTTTTAGGATCGCAAGTTGTACCAAAAAAAACTGAGAAATATAGCTTAATCGACTTAAAGCTTTAGATTGACAGATGGTTATTACTAACAAGGCCATTCAGCCATACTATCCACCTCCATACAAAACAATTACTCGAGGTTGACTCATTCCAAACGCAAGGCAAGAACAACAAACAGCAACACTATAATTTTCTTTGGTTCCCCGACTGATATGGTACGACGTAGAACCATACTTACTTAAAGACACAGGATGTGGGTGCAAGTCATTAAATCCATAGGTATGTCTTCACAAAACGATTCACATTTTTGTTCCCAAAATTTTACCAAAGTAGACCTGTGCTTGACCTGAAAATGTTGTTTCGTTTTTCTACCAATTCATGGAACCAGTCTCATTGTTGAGTTTCAAGATGTGAACAGTAGTCTCCTAAAAAAAACCTTAAACTGCACTGCAATCCAGAAATACGATAAAACAGAAATAAATCGCAATTAGATCATTCAAATTCTACCATCACTGTGTACATAGGTACAACTTCAAATAGCACCACCCCGTTTCACAGACAATTGATCTATTAAAAGCTCTCGTACTTCCTCGGTAGATAGCGCGAATAATAAAGAGTAATGGTTTGAATACAGCCTTTGAAAACACGCCGTCACCGTGAAGGACTCGCCATTGTTAACACTGCCCGCTTTAACAACCGAACGAATGGCCTCCGCTGGATCTAGATAAGCTGCAGATTTATTTGATGTAACATCTGGAGTCTGCCTACAAATTAGATCTGTGAAGAAGTGCTCTCTAAAGTCGTCAAAATCATAAGTTAACGTTGTTAGGATGAGCGGATATACATGGGCTTTTTATACCTTATTTTTGCTGCTGTTTCATGAAATTTCGACGCTTGTCGCTGTGCTAAAAAATCAACGACCAAGATTTGTCAACTAAAGCACGTTTTTATGGACTTCTATAATATGACGGATGTCACAAATTCTGAGACAATCTCGTGATAAATCTGTTCAACCGTAACTTTGAAGGTTAACTACATCTAAGTCACATATTTTTTTGTCTCACCAACCAAATTAAGATATGTACCATTAAGATTGAGATAACAACAAGGACTATAATGTAACATGTAGGTAGGTACACACCTACATTCGCGTTTTTAAAATTGTCACACAGGTACAACGTACAGTTATGTTTCTGTATTGATACTCGTATGTTACTTTTTTGACAATTTGAAATTCTGTCGTACCTAACGTATAATTTATATTTGAACCAAACGGACCAAGGATCCAGAGATGGCAGCCAGTACTCGTAATAAAAACCTATGTCCTAAGAAATAGCTATTACTTTTTTACCACTTCAAGACAAACACTTAATTCTCCTTCCACTTCTTTCTCAATCTAGGGCTATTTGGAAACATAACAGTAGGTAGGTACCAAAATATTAATAGTTACGTTACGTTCGTGTTAATAACCTAATATCACATTTTCACAAGGGAAATGACATAACTGACCGATCACTATACCTTAAACTTTCATTTAATACTAATTTATTTACTTGAGAGCTCTAATCATTTGGTTAATGTGAGCACATTTTGCAATCTCCATCCGCTGACAAATGATTTATTTTCATTGAGTCATTATAGCGTAATATTTACTAAAATCCGGTTGATTTCGATACTTATGTGTAACATGTTCATAGTAGGTAAGTATTGTATAACGGAAAAGGTGTGTCTCTAGGTTTTAAATGTTAAGAATATCAAGAAGATATATCAATATCGTTATTTTGATAGACCAATTTGTGATCATACCTATGAGAGGTATTTTTCACCCTTCCCGATATAGTATTAGAAAAAAGAGTAGGTACTCAAATTATTTTCGTTGTATTATAATGCCCATTTCTTCCTTAAGCTACGCCGATGGTTATAAATTTGATACCTATTTTTGCTCATAATAAATTCACAAAAAACTCATTGCAGTAAACAAGTTTGTGTATTGGCAAGACAGTGGTCACAATCAGATGGTAACCATACTAATAACGGTCTCTCCAGTACGCTATAGGTACACGTTCTAATACTGTCCTTCACATCAGTTCACAAAAGCTATTGCTTTTAACTACAGCCCTCTCACCATACATAAGGTATTATATGAACTAGATTAATTGATAATGGTACCTATATGCAAAATGGAGGTGTGGTCGAGTGTTTGGTACACATCCTGTATTTAACTTATTAGGTGCTTAAAGTTTATTAACTTGTCAAATTAATAATATGTAGTACACACAAAATCGATTGATACAATCTATGTACGTTCTAATTAGTTGTTTTTAATTGGCCCAAATCCAAACTAGTAGAAGAACCGCTTAGCTAACGTGGCTTAAAGATACAGGTCTACCAAAAGTGTTTTCATTTATAAGGTTCACAGCCATCAACCTTACAGCTTCTATGCCCCTGAATTTGATACCCTTAAGTTCTTTATTTTAGAAACTGACCATTATTTTGTTAAGACCCAACGCACATACCACAGCGTAATATACGAATAGGTATCTCGAGATACTGCTAAACGTCTAGACCTTACCAGTAGTAGGTTGTGGGTTACAATTTATAGTATTTACAACATCATTACCGCCTCACCATCCATCTCACCGTCTGCCCACTGCGAGACTTAAGGCAAGGCTGCACTATTATTGGGTAAGGACGAGCACCCACGCGACGCACAAATGAATATTATTGCAATCACATCTATTGTATTGTAATTCTGACAGTCCCTGATGGCTTTTGTGTCGGTTAATTTGTTTGTACCAACATTTTACCTCTGAACTGTGTCTAGTCGACTCACCGAATAATTAGGAAAAACGAGTGTCGATGCTGAGACATAGAGCGACACAGGCCTCCCGTGTTGTTTTATGTGCTGAGATATACTTAGGACTAAATTCAAAGATGGCTTTAACCCTAAAAGCGCAAAACACCGTAAATTTTCATGTCCTCCCGTTCTTCTAGGAAGGCTATCTTTGACCAAATACGATCTTGTTCATGGCTTCTCATTAATTTTTCATTCATATTTTACAGTATTCGCGCAGTTTTGAGTTATGCAACAAACAGATAAATCCGCGTCAGTATCCAAAGTATGTGTATGCCCCAGCATTCGCAACATCATGCGTACTACCGACGCATGGGTAGGTAATTACAAGCACCTTATTTGGCAACTAAGATGAAACCAGTTCATGTAGGCCGAGTCATTTGCAACTGAAAAATTACGTTAGAGCCTTGTCGTGCTTTTGGACATAATTATGCAGTTAAGTACCTGGTTCATGGAATCTCTTAGAGGCCCACGCAATCAGACCACAGTGCCATCAAAATGTACGTTTGGTTACGTGATGAAGCTCTGTAAGTATGGCAGAAAATCCAGGTGGTCGACGGCCATTAAACAGCTAAAAATCTGCTTAGAATCGGTTCAAAATTGAGGCGGATTCTCAGTAAAATGTTAAATGCTTAGTTTTTACATTTACGTCTCCTAAATAATAAAACTATTTAAATAATATTACTATTTGTTTCTAAATAATATTACTATTTGTTTGATGGCATTCAAATGTATGTTAAATCTATACATATAATAAAATCGTAGAGACGTCAAAACTGTACTTTTAATATTTTTGAAAAAGAGAAAGTGCTTAGGGGTCGGTGAATGATACTAAAGCCGAAAATATTTTTGTTTTAAATTTTTGTCTGTATGTCTGTTTGTTTGTTAAAGCATCACGCGAAAACTGCCGGATAGATTTAATACCTAGTTTTTACATTTACGTCTCCATAATAATACAACTATCTATTTGTCTGATGGCATTCAAATGCATGTTAAATCTTCAATAAATTGATGAAAATACTACGCATTTTATCACCTCCTATCTCAATTATACATTCATTTTAATACTTATAGTCAAATCTTAATTGAAAATCTTCTAAACGATATTTTTAGAGACATCTTAAAAATTCAATTCACTGCATAAAAAAGTGAAAGATTATTCGTCTGCATTTTAAAGTAACATAATTATTATATTCACGATTCTGTTGAGTATGCGCTAATATTTAATGAACGTTTCTCTTTTTTTTACAGGTAAATTATCTGCCAGTTTATGATAGAGTGTAGAACGTAACCAAAATCAAGTAAGTAGAACCAACGCAAAGATTGAAAACTAAGAGCCTCTTCTTTTTAAAAAAGACGGGTTGCACTCCGGGAGTGCCGGCAGAAGTGAAAACTTGATTATTAACGTTGAGCATGTTTGATATTTTGGAATGGTTAGGGAATAAATTTGCACCAATTGCTTTATCAGTATAAAAGTACTATCATTTATGTGGTAGAATACAATATTCATTTATTGCGCTATCGTACACAAACATGACAATTTATATTACCTTAAAAATTTAACACTTTAAAACTATTACAATTATTTTACATTCGCGCAAGCGCCCTGCGCTGCCTAAACGAAACAGTAGGCCCAGGCATACATTTTCGCCGCGCCGTAGAGAGGGGATAGCTATCTACTCTCCATCCGTCTTACGCTTTTTCGATCAGGTCACGTGTCCTGACGCGAGTTTAAGATTTTATACCCATTACAGAAAAAGTGCTCAACGCCGCTAAAGAAGTTTTCACTTCAAAAAGGTAGCTTTTGACAATACACCATGATGTAGTTATTTAGATAACTATTGACAAAAAAGTTTGAGTTGCTACGCGTGTTGCAATTGCAGAAGACGGCCATCTAACAAAGCTTGTATAACGAATATGTGTGCACAGTCTGGACAGATCCACTCACATCTGTGTGGTTCTTACTTCAAAATCCGACTTGGTGCTCATAGTTTGGCCACTCTGCAAGGTAATTTTTGAAGCCCATATGGAACTTTTAAAGAGATGTTTACTACTAAAGCTTCTCGGAATACTCGACTAGGAAACCACAACCTAATTTTTCAGATCTCAGGTTTAAAATTGACGTGTAAAAATGTGTTATTTTTACAGAGTACATCATAGAGGAATGTATGGTTGGCCTAAAAACATGGGATACACCTTGATGGGTTTGAATGCCCTGCAAGTAGGGTGTGTGTGTGTGTGTACTTGCCTATCAACCTATCATTCCGCACTTGGAATTTTGTAAGTCTTTAGACGAATAAACGTAACTACGCGGCACAGTTTTATCCAGCCTTTAATCTAAATGTCGTTAGAACAAGGTAAACCACACTCTTGAATAATTTCGTTAAAATGTACACAGTGACAACAGAGTAACAGACACAACAACACTCTGTTCTGAACTATGTTTTTTTAAATCGATGTTTGCTACAAAGGCTGACTGAATATCGCATGACAAAGTAGATGGACATTAGTAACCAATAATCATGTCTAGTAATTACTTTCACACCTATTATCTCGTAAATCCGCAAGTCTAGTCTTTTCGTTATTTATCCAGCATAATTTATACATTTTCAAAGCCAGACGAATGCGTTTCACAGCACTTTTCAATTTTGAACCGGTGTCTGTCAAATTCTATAGACCGATAAATGCAACCTGTAAAAGAAAAGTACGTTTTTAAGTACGCATTTAATTAGATAAATACTCGATTTTTGTAAGGCATTTTTATGCAACAGAGGATTCCAATTGATAATCGCGTTTGAACATCAATAAATCAGACAGCTAGGAGCGTAGGCATAATATTTTTAAATTGCTTATGAAAAATGCTGAACCGATATTCATTGATCAATTAATAATGAACACAAAAAGAATTTAAATGGTATGCAAGACATACATTTGCGCGTCATGTGCATCTTGCACGCAATTACGCAATTTTAAATTCTATGTTCTTTGAATTTTAGTTCATTATCAATATCAATGAAAACTGCTTGAGTAAATTACTGCGTTGACCGATATTCAACAGTTTCCTTGGTCACTTGTCTCAGAACATCACTGCAAGCGTTGTCTCTACTCTGTCACAATATAGTAATGTATCCGCTGTACAGTAATTGCTTGGCAAATGGATGTCGCGACGTGAGCCAACAGTTTCACTCACTGTCGGCTTTTCTAACTCCATATAGCTGATAGCTAGCTATAGTGTTCTATGATTTGCACTCAGGCTATACAAGGTCCCTACCAATTTCGATAGAATTTTTGTTAAAGTCAAATATCATAGGCACTTTGTGTAAAACCGCTAAAAATATATCTCATTAGTTTTGCGTTCATAATAGTCCGTTTCACACATTTATGTAATAAAAACTACCATTTTGCGTATTAGGTATACCACTAAGTTAAAACACGGGATAAATACAAATTCTACGTAACTCAGAAATGAAAATTATTTTTTAAATGCGAACAGCATAAATTAAGTAAGTAAATAAGTATTTTAATAGCTTTCAATAACAAGACAAGACAATATTTTTATAACTTACTGTCAACATACAATAACGCTTGAGTACTGAAAATGATCTTCTCAACGCTAGTCTAAAGAGTAATGTACTATTCATGCAGTGAAAATACCGCGTGCCGGATGCTGAAGCTACCCAGATTTCTAATGGGGGAAAACTAAGTTTAATTTTACACGCTTTAGAATAAACGTAATGTAACGATCTTGCTTTGTTTTGTAGACATTACTTTGGGAAATTATAAGGAAAATGTAAACATTTCATTTCTGTGATTTTCTTTAACATATATTATTACCGATCAATTTGGTAGACGGCACGGTAAAATGATGTGATTCAGCTACTTACAAACAGCAAGCACGTTCAGCTGTTACAATTTAGACACTATTTATAACATTCTAAGTCGCTTACTCATTCACCACATTTGAATATCGACTACGATTTAATTAAATACTAAACCCGCAGAATACGACAAATTATGATTAGTAGCTCTGTGCTGTGACTCACTCATCTAGGAACTGATTTGTACAGATTATATCTCTCTCAGGTGTCAACAATTCAGTGACAGATAGAAGTTAAAAATGTATAAATAAAGTACAAAAAGGTTGCACTCAATTTTTATAATGAAAAGTACTGACCTGTTCTTCTCGAAAACTTGGCAAAAGACATTTAATCGCAAAAAAATAAATGAAAAAAGAAAGACTTTATGGCATCTCACAGTTTTTGACAACAAATGGCCAGTGTTATGTTAAATTATTGAAAACTTGAAAAGAGGTTACTTAAATTTACATATAAAACCTTAATGCCAATGACCAACATTTTTTATTAGAAGAATAAAATTATAATACTAGATATTAATTTGTAATAGCCGCAGCTTGCAGTAAGGTTTGGCAAGTTTGGCTTTAAAAAGCTATGATAGCAAAGCATAATTATTAATGTAATTATTCTCCGTTTAAGTCTCTGATGAACCGAGACACGTCACAATAGAATACATAATTACGTATGTAAGAATAAGTAATAAACGAGTGATCGAGATAGCTTGCAACTTCAAGAACAAACGCGGCCAGCGGAGTCACATAAGATTTGAATACAATAAGGTTGCACTCAAATTATTATAAAATGATACTGACCTACATTCATGAAAACTAACTACTGTTGGCCATGACATAACAAAAAAAACCTAATAAAATATAAATCTTAATGGCGTCGTGATTTATTTTGACAGACAATGGCCAGTAGTAACTTATTGTGTTATAAAATGCAACTGAAAAGAGGTTGCATGCCTTGAATATTTTTGGAATTATTAATGTTACATTCCAAGCGGGCAACGTTATGAAGAAATGTGAAGCAGGGACTCGTAACAAACTCGTAAGAAATACAAGGTATCGTGTATCATCCGCTCGAATTACCAAATAGAGCCTATTACTCAACGAAGTGAGCCTACAGCGTCCAAACAACTTTCACTATCATAATCAATAATAATAGCATTCAAAAATATTTGCCATAGATTGTGGAGGTTCGGTCAAAAGCTTTCACCGGTCAGTCGGCGGTCAATAGTACCTAGGGTTGTCTCTGTTTAGATTAGTATGTGTAAATCGGAAGAGGAAAACAAGTAGAAGTGCGTAGATTGTAATCGTGAGCCTTCACAATGTATTTATAGAAAGTTGTAGGTTCAACTAAGACTTACGCTTCATAAATATGTGAAACTGTACAATTAATAAGCTCATGTCATTTTATAAGAGGTTTATTTTATTAAGCAATTACTTTTATCCACTTAGTGATCAATACTAATATTATAAATCCGAAAGTAAATTTGTTTTTTTGGTACACTTTCACGGTTAAACTACCGAACCGATTTTGATAAAATTTGGTACAGACTAAGCTTAAACCCTAAGAAATGAAATTGGGTGCTTCTGCGACTTTATCTACATCCGCGATAACCGACATTCACGCGGACAAACTCGCTAGTAAAAGCTAGTATAAATTAACGACTAAATATTTTAAAGCAAGTTTAAAAGAAATAAGTAAGTTATATATTTTCCTAAGTTGTAGCAGCCCTACCGGCCATGTCCAACAGGTGCATCGACCTGAAAGAATTAAAGGGAGCGAGTGTTTGCTAACTACTTACGAAGGTACTTTGTTAGAGAGGAGAAAGTTCACATAAATTACCCAGTATTATCCTAAACACCAGGCGTTATGTAGATACAAGCACATGAATATTCTCGGTTTGAAACCAGGATTGTAACAAACTTTGCGAAACTAGGCTGAATGGATGTTTAAATTTGCATGAGTTTAGAAAGAAAGCGATAATGTTAAATTTTGTGTGTATTTTTGATTCGGAATTTTTATGATGTTCGTATCAAAATTAAACCAAAGATAATAGACACTGGAGCTGATTCCCTTGTTCACAAACTAGACTAAATTTAGAGAATTGACATCTCTTACTAACATACAGCGAAAGGAAAGGACGGCGACATCCCGTGACATTAAAGAACTAAGTTAGCGATGTCAAATTAGTTTTGCCTTGAACTTTTCCGTATTTTTAATCCAAACGTTTTAAGAAGTCAACTATAATTGTATGGATGTGTCAGATTGACTAAATTTGACAGCTCTTATTTACATTAGTCTCTTTCTTGTTTTATTGGAAAGAAAAATATGGAAATAGTCTGATTTTAGTTTAGTTTGTAACCAAGAGAATCGGCACCACTAAAAATATAAGTAAAATAAATGAACAAAAATCCTTACTTAATATTATAACTGCGAAAGTAACTCTGTCCATCCGTCTGATTGTCTGTCTATCTGTTTAGCTTTTATGGCCAAACCATTGAAACGACTGATGAAATTTGGTTCGGGGTAAGTTTGAACCCTAAGGTAGGACACAAGCTATTTTTTATTCCGTGACTTCGACATTTACGCGGACGAAGTCACAGGCAAAAGCTAGTCTGCATTAAATTTTAATAGGTTCACGCAGATGCGACGTGAGTAAAGAAAGAGCTGTCAAAGTTCATAGCACGAATGAGTGATTCTGCATTGTTTATGGTCGCGTCGTGTCGTGATCGTGAGAAATATTATGAACAACTATCGTAAGAGTCAAGGTTGAGTTTTTGTTAACACAAAAAGATTGAATACTTTTATGTAATTTTAGATGACTGAACTTTTCACCGTCAATTAATTGTATTTAATAGCTATCTTTAGCCGCGACCGCGTTTGCTTTCTTCAAGTTTTTTGCCGAAAACCTTTCAAATATTTAGTTATATTAGAATTCAGGAAACCTTGATAGTTTTGTAACAGTTATTAGGGCATACTTACTTTGCAACTTACATTGTTATTGGACCTCCAATTAACATTAATAAAATAACGTTACAACGCTTTCGTTATTTCACGGTAAATATAAAGCAATGTGAACTATTAGCTATTTACAAACAAACTAGATCTCACCCTAATCGCACACACTTCCGTTCTGTCTTTGGTAAAGAAAATATCAACAAAATGCATTATTGTATTATGCATTATTGTGTTATGTATTTTTCTTATACATGCTAATCCTTACTATTACTCATGTTATAAATGCGAAAGTCTGTCTGTCTTTGCTACGTCTTCCTATCGTGTCACGAGTAAACCACTGAACCGATTAGGTACGGGGTAAGTTTTATCTCCAAGAAAGGACATAAGCTACTTTTTATCCCGCGACTTTGTCTGCATCGTGATAACCGACATTTACGCAGACGATGTTGCGGACATAAGCTAGTGCTATAAAATATGGAGTACCTATAGCTACTTAGTTACCTAGTGACATTGACGAAACATCAAGATCAATGTCGCGGCATGATGCACTGCATCTCTCACATCCTCTGTGGGTCATCATCATTAGGCAGGTATTACAATTACGATTACTATGTACTCTACACTCTGCGTAGGTCGGTAAGAAACGTCATTACGTCCTACCTTCTCTCTTAATACCAGTGTATGATCGACAATCTTGACATTATGTTAGCGAGACCGTAACATTGCTTGAATACTTACTGCTGTGTTCTGCATTAGGCATGCTTAGCCTTTATTACATAGCTCATAATTATGTATGACATAACTTTGACATTTAAGTAGATATTTTGTTGTGTTCTTCATGCAACTTACAGTTTACTTCATCTCATAATAATTCATTGTTTTAGTAAGTGGTACTTAAAATCTAGAAGGTACCTATTACTGCTAAATACGAGACGATAATGTATTATTAAATATTAAAATTAAATAGAGAGGCTACGCTCTTTTACCAAATAATAAAATTCTATACTTTTATTTTTTATTTAAAAGTTATTTAAATATTCACTGATTAATGTTAATTTAAATCATTAATATTTCCGCGAAATATACCACCGAATTAGTTGCGGTCACCTAACGACAGTGCACAGGTCTTTGACCTTACTTTCATTGCCAATGACGAATACTTTCCACTAATTTCGCGTAACCTTGTCAACCAGTGGATTGCAAATTATATGCTAAAATTATAAAATTAATGGTTTTGAATTAATTTAACCAAATACCGATATTCAGATGATCTGCCGCTGTTGCTAAAGAAACCGGGGTTTTTACAATATTTCTATTTTTGGTTTTTATATCTTGTTACCCTACATAAAATTACGTAAATTTATTGTTGCTCGGAGATACTAATCAATTGTTGCAAGGTTGCTTCATCAGAGATGTTTTGAATGTTCTCATCAGATTCTTGACTTGTAATAATATTACCGCATATTAAAATTAAGTGCGCAATAAGCAGTTAAACTCTCTTAACTGTTAGCACTACGTAATTATCATAATATCATACTAACATTTCTTCAACAATAAACTTTTCCTCGGTTATGTAACAATAAACTTTAATAGAGCCAAATTATTACTAGAAAGTAAAAACTCACTCAAAAATCTTCTAAACTAATTTAAAAACGACAAGTCTACGGAATAATAATCTAATTTATCCAATCGCACAATTTACTTGTTCACGGTGCGGTGGTTAGCAAAGCAAACCATGTCAACAATATCACAGTCACGGTTGTTTCCCATCAGACGACGCCATGCTATCGACAACTTTCTGTGACATCCATCTTGCTATAATGGCTTATTATAAAGCCATAGCTATTGTTATGGAATCCGATAAATTAATAAATGTCACTTTCTATCTGATTTACATAGATCCGCTGTGCTTTTGTGAATGAAACACCTTGTGGTGTTTGCTTACTTATTTCTTTACTTTCACTTGTATTTCGCATATGTTGTTATATTAGTTTAAAGCGTTTTGAACCTTCACATTTTAAAATGAATTTATTATTCGTTTGTAACAAGCACCACGCCCATTGGGCAAGCTGGTAAGTGTATAAATAACTGTTTGACAAGTCATTTCTGCCTTCCTGAATATTTAGTACGATCGATGACTTGAGTTAAACTAGTAGAAAAATAGTTTTGGGTATAGGTTGGCTATAAATAGCGCGTTAACTGCTTACGAAACTTTTGATCTGTAGTAGTTTCTACACCTGTCGCTTAATAATGTCTTTTTTTCCGAATGAAAAAGGAGCGTGTAAAAAAATGTTTTACTCCTGAATGCAATTACGTCACGACAATTATCATCCAATCAAGCGCAAAGTTATTTCTCATAATGTTCTCTTTTTAGCCTAGTTATGACGAATAACACTAAGCTGATGGAATTATACATTAACAAAATAATGGTAGCCCACAGTTCCAAGCCAGGCAATGCACTTTACTTTGAACAACATATATCGTCACTACTGCTTACTAAACCGTGAAGGAATACTGAGCCTAGTCGCGTTCTAGAAATAGAAAAGAAAACAAATACGTTATCAAATAATAATTGCCTTAGTATTGTAGGTATAAATAAAAGGTAATATAATTATGTATTGATCGCTCTACTTACTACACTTGATAACCTTTGCAAGGAACCGTGCGTTGCAAGGCCTCCGTTTGTGTGCCAACTAACTACCAATTGTTTTTGTGCTTCATTGTAGTGTGTTACAGCTGCTAACTGCTAATTGGATTTCCTAACTGTTTTGTCTTAGCATGGCAAGCTGCTGATTGATGGGGTTCTGTGAGTCTGTGCTAATGTTCCTATTGCGTTACTTTAAGCTTAACATTTAACGCAAAAGATCAACCTTACTTTTTGTGCAAGTCGTTAAAAGTAATTCACAAATCGCAATAATGGTTACTAAAAATTTAGTTACATGACACGAAATATGTGTATAACAAAATTTTACGCGATATTTATAATACATATAAATAATAATTCATTTCAAGAACATCTTGCTCAGTATCAAGACGTGATCAAATTTTATGGGTAATTGGTACATATGTAAGTACAAGGCAAGGCTTAAGGCTAAGGCGAAACATTGCAGTGCGAAATATTTTTTAAGACTGCGTAAGACAGCACGACCTGCACGACAGCCTGATGTATGAAAAATGTCCATGAGATCGTTTTCTCAATTACTTTCTCTGATGATTAATGCCGGAGAGAACCTCTCGATATGGATAATCGGCTTTTGGGAATTGATGCAGGTTTTATTAAAGAAATTTCACATACGAGTTTATTTTTTCACCGTAATCTTAAGAAGTTTTATTATCATGTTATGATTAACATCTTAATAAGCCTTATGTGAGTATGAACTAGCTATTAACATGTAAACGAGATTATATTCATCTCACTCTGCCGGTAAAAGGAAAATACACAGATACGCTTTGCACTACATGCTGTGGCACGTACTCTTTGAAAGCATATTTATTTACATACTAAAAGAAAACGGAGCGGTATCACAAAAAAAAATCTTACATAAGTTATTAAAATATGTCAAGCACCTAATCCGACAAGTTATTCCGCAACATAATACAGTCATAAACATTCATGGCGAGCGGTAAAAATTTACAAACTTAGCGCGTAGATGGTAAACATAACTAAATAAAATTCACTTTTTACTTATGTCTGAGACACGGCCGTTTTCACTTTCGCCGAAACTCGTCGAACTGCCTGCCGCATGATTTATGTGTGCGTTGACGTCAACTTGTCACTACATTCATCACGTTGCCTAGTGTGCGTGAGGAATGACGTGAGGAGGCAGACGTAGGCTTGAATGATAAACAAAACACAACTTAATTGTTGCAATTCTATGGTAATTTTGACATTCAAAAGTATGTCAACCAGCGTCAGGTGTGAGTAAACCCGCGCGCAAATCAAAGACGCCGACAGTGTCTTATTAGATTCCATCCCCCATATGTAACGATAAAAGTATGTAATTGTTTCTGTCTTTTAGGGAAAAGACAGAAACAATTACATACTTTTATCGTTAAAAGTCGTTTTATCGTTAAAGCTACAAAAGATTTTCTTCCAGGGAAAATCTTTTGTAGCTTTTGAATTGAATTGAATAAAGAGCCCAACTTATCTGAAGGCATATAGATTTACTAATAACAGCTTCTATAGCTAACATTATACAACATACACAATACATATTAACAATTAAGTTACCCACGAACCCGGCCACTTGTGGTTGTTACGTAACGACATCGTTCGTTATGCAGGCCCATCGTGCGCGAAGAGAAATTACCACCTTTTGAACTTATTCGAAGCGCGGGGTCGTTGACGTGTGAACTTGACTTATTATTATTACATCGTCTTTGTTGTCGTTGTAGAGTAAGATTTTGTGGTGTTTCCGTGCAGCGAGCTGTAGGAAGACAACAGAAACGATGGATGGATTGTGTAGTGATTATTGCTATTAGGGCTAGCTGAAGCTCTTTTATTCTCCATCCCAGATCATGTGGAAGAAGAAAACTGAATGGTGATAGATGATAACGTCAATTTAATTTCGTTATTTTTGTAGGAGAAAAATACACCTAGGTATGATAAGCAGTGACATAATACATGTAAGGGTAGGCGCCAGCTTATAAAACTTTTTACAGCGATATTCAAAAGACTTTTATGAACTTAAAGATGTGTATAGTCTGTAGTTAATATAGTAAACAACAAACCTCAAACACATAGAAACTACTCAAAATTACGTCCGTGATTTGCACAATAACTGCACAGTATAAAATGACAATAAAAATAATATATTACGATTACGAACACCAGGAAGCACTACTGCGGAACCCGATGCGACCAGAAACCATGTAATTTACTTAACCGTCAGCCCACACTGAACAAGTAGGAAGCTAACGATTGATGAACATTGCAAATATTTACTTAGAAGGCATCTACTTAACTTTCCAAGCAGTGCTACAAGTAAATGCCATTACCAATGTTAGTTAAACACATACAGCTGCAGACGCTGCAGTTCATAAAAATGTCACAAGCAAAACTTAAATAATAATACCTTTCTAGCTGTCAGACTTAGTACTTATGGTCGTGTTCAATTAGTGAACTCTACGCTACACATAGACTAAGAGATCGAGATAGACAAGCAACCTTTTACCAGTAAGCCCGGATGGACAGTACAGACCTATCTTCTTTGTTTATTATCCCCTGAGGCCCTGAACCTTTTGCAAGCGTGGTTCATTTTCAACAAGCGGCTTGTTTTTGGTGGCCGCAGAGAGCTATGATGCTGCTCACAGTCCTGGAATATAATAGATGGTTTAGGTCTCAACAATCTGTTTTATTTCACACTTTGATTCACATTTCACATTTTTGAAGCTGATGCTTTGTAAACGGAGAGACTTGTATTGTTGAGTGAATGGTCCGTCGTTTAGGCCTCATTAAGGAGACCTACTTCCACATTCGTTTTGTGTTGAGTAGAAGAAGACAATAGGTTACATAACTAATAATAGTAGGTACATCATTTTCTCTTAGGTATTAGATTTTCGAAAAATTCTGCATTTGCATAAGCTTTGTGTAAAAATTGGCAGTAGAAAACGTTAAAAGATAAAAAACTTTATTTTCTTTAGGATACATATAAAGTACGGTCTTCCAATGAATAACTAATTATAGAGTGCCATCATTATATGAAATTAGTGTAACTATTTAAAGTATTGTTGTTCACCCACAATGCCAAAGCTCCCGTTTAATGTGTTTCCCGAGAAAGCAACGGACAAGGAAAGTGGCGTCGTCCGAGTAAAGCAACACCGGTATTCACGTATTTAGTCGGGGCTATCTACTCTCGTTTCCGCTAGAAAACCTGTCGCATCTCAGCGGTTGCAATCACTATCATTTTACCTTGTTCATATTCATTAAGAGCTCTTATGTTTGTTATATTGGACGAAAAATTACCTGCTTTCTTTACACTCAGTAACGCATTTTAATTACTTATGTTATTCATTTTCTTAATGAATAAATAAGTTTTAATGGACTATCTTCTGGCCGCGACATTCAAACATAGGCTCTGGCATTATGCAATAGTGTAGCTTTCTATCTGTGTAAGAGTATCTGAAATTGGAACAGTACTTCTAGAAATTACCTCGTATACACAAACAAACAGACATTTCATCTATTTATAATATTCATTTAGAAAATACCTACCCTAACTGGGCAAATGGTGGTATATCTATAACAGATGCGCAAATCCCTACGTACTTGTCAAACCATCTTATTACCTACCATAGTATGAGTTTAGAACGATTTGAAATTTAAAGCATTATCGTCATTACTATGTTGGTCGTAGGTACATGTTTATTTGCTTTTTAACACTTTCCTAAACGTTAACTAGTGCATGTGCACACTCACAAAACCATGAGTGCATTAGTTACGCTTTACGTAGAAACCGGATTGGGCCAGTCATAACCAGTTTCGTCCAGTTCCAACTGGACCGGCCACTCTTCCTGTTATTTCACTTATTTTTTGTGAAACTAGCCGCATGCCACTTATAATTATGGCCCCTGTCTATGAAAACTAAGTTAATGACACATTCATTATGATCCTTATCAACGTAGCAATTACGCTTGTTTTCGATTTTCCCGTCGTTAAACTTAAATTTGTCATAAACGACATTAAAAAAGTGGTCGCATTGCGTTTATTTGCGTGTTTTATGGATATGGTCTTAATTTCTTCCTTGGTTGTAGAACGCTTTCATAGAGTTTATAAGCTTGATAAATAACTCACAATTTAATAGTAGTGTCCAGTTTATCTAAGAGATTCAAATACAGCTATATGCTGCTAAATGCCTTGTGAGATATGACACGAGCTAAGAATTCTGCGATAAGCTCATTGCTTAGTGGATAAACGAGGATGAAATGGATTTTGTTTTAGAAAGTATCATAATGAAGATACTTTCTACGCCTCACCCTCGTTATTAACCATTTACTTGTATTTGATTATCTGATTCTATTAATATTTTTGATTCAGTTGCTATGATCAGTTTTCATTTCCACTAGTTTTAGTCACTTCTTATCATTCAGCATTTTTTTTTAATACCTAAGTTTCGTACTTAGACGGCTAGTTTGGAGAATATTCTCAACAATTGGACATTCTAAGCAAAGGCTATTTTAGGATGTGAATGTGTAATTAATGTTGCGCTTGCTGAGACGAGATCGATACTATTTCGTCCCCAAGTTGATGCAGGCAATGCCAAGTAAATACTACAAAAACATTGAAATGCCAAAACAAGAAAACAGCGAAACGACATAGAAAAGAAGATGTACAACACATACGATAGTACAACGCTCTACTTACCCGGAAGAATCACTACGCTTCGGTTAACCAACGAGATAGCTCAAACAACTTTACATTGTAACTGACATTGTGACTTATAGCGTAATTCATAGAGTGCAGGATCGAATACATTTTTGATCAAATGAGAAAATCAAAATCAATTGCAGACTGATTAATGGTCTTAGTAGTGAAGTGAAAATGGAGGATTAACTAGGATTTATAAATTGGTTTACTAAAGACTTTCCAAAACTTATGCCAAGTATTGAACAAAACCTGTTTAAATATCAAACTATTTCCTTCTCTGAATAATTCTAGAATTTTTTCAATTCCTAAATTCTTATTCGAGGCAAAATGCAGAGGGCAAATGCATTTTACTGATGATGTAGGCTATAAGGGCGAGACAATAATCTCGATAACATCCATCTAAAGTTTGCATCCACTTCAACAACTATGTAAGCTACAAATTGATGATTTACACATTACACCACAATCATGAAACCCGTTAATCAATCGATTGTATAAGCAATTAACTAATAATCCAATTATAGCTACATATGTGTTCAGTGAGCAGAAAAACCGCAAGTGCAGTGACCGAGCAATTGATTATAATTATACTAAATGCGTAATGAGTACATGTTTTGAAGCTGCGACGGTTATGGTGATGCTTAGAAGGACATTTTGCCTTTGACCTATAATCGTATACAACAATAAATTGCTCTATTATAAGACGCACTAAACGAAATTGACCGTATGATATAACCCCTTCAACACTGAAGGAAAGTTGTAGAGCAGTTCGAACCAAAACCACAGCAAACATACTAGTAGTACGTGGAAGTGAACCAGAACGTCAGTAGGAATGTTACGAGCAGTGATGGTTTAATATTAGCTAGTGGTTTAATATCCGCGATGCAAATGCACCTACTTGCGAGCCTGCCGCCTGCTAGCCGGTACTAAGTTTCACGCGGTGCTCAAACGTGAGCTATCGACTAGACCTGTCGCTGTGGCCTGGTTTCTATTTAGATTGTGGAATCACGTTTTCAGTTAAGAACATTATTGGAGTCCTTTTGCGTGTATACAACACTATACGCCATAACATTAAAGGTGGACACACACATAATCGATGATGCGACAGAGTGGCACCATCAAGCATACTAACGACGACACGTCCAACGTATCTTCCATAAGATCCACCCTAAGAAAGGTCAATATTGCGTAGAAATTCTGTCAACCTGGGAAGGTCATGTCCTTCACAAAGGTGTGGTCAAGAAGCAGATGAATGTGGCTGATTTATCACTTATTTACAGTCGTGATCAAGCTACAATTGAGGATCAAGTATCCAGGCAGTTCTATGAATGGCTGTATTTGATTTGATATGGTTTTTAATAGTATTAGTAGAAACAGGAGTATTCCAATACTGACTACGAAGAAAAAGCTATGCACGTTTGGTGTAATCTCTTAATCTACTCGTATTTTTAGGTTTCAAAGAAAAACATGGACGATCTAATGTTAACCAACAGTAGTAGATAATAATCATTTCAGTTCTAACTTAAAACCGTTGGCGTAGTACCTTACCACTAGGCAGATTATGTAGTAGATAATTGATACCAGCCTTATATCTAACGGTAGCGATTAACGAAGTCCTTGTACTTAACAGAGACTTGAAACATTCTCTACTTGATTTATAGACCAGACCCGATGACATTTGCGCAGATACTGATACTACGATGTCGGCCATTTACTATTACAAATATTATCCTTTATTATTGGCTAACATGCTCTATATTTGTCGGTTTCTTGCGTCTTTATAATCGATTCAATTTATGAGATTTCATACGTGTGGAAGTCGTAAGATAGATTTTTAAATGAATATAATCGTCTAGAAATCTTTGAATACTGGTCATTCTAATTTGTTCTTACATTGAATGTTAAACTAAACAATTTTGCCTTACTTTCCTTCTCAGTAACAGCATATGATTATCAAAATCTATGTTCCGAATCTTGACAGGTTAATTTCCATAATGGCGTTGATCATGGTTATCAGTCACGCTGGGGGTGATGTGGACCAAGCCACAGTTATAATCAGATATGTACAATAGCTGTGTGCATGAGTATAAAGATGTAAACGTAAACAACCATCTACGATTGAGTAGTGGTTGCTCCCTAATCTGTGATTCATCATAATTGGGCCACTACTTTTAAGGGACTTTTTGTGGAGCGAAGGCATTTAGCTACTCTCATTTTCATATTCCCAAAAGAAATGAGGAGGTTTGTTTTTGCTTCTTTTGGGTGATCTCTGCATAGATTGTTCCGGTTGCCATGAAAACACACGATTAGTCACTGATCTCTACGTATTGTTGTTTGGCGTGTGTTTAACAATGCGTCGAGTGTCATGTCTGGAGGAAGCCTGGGCTATGGTTTCACAGCGGTAACTCGAACTACGTCGTTATCTGTGGCCAGTGTACTTAGTTTCATCAGTAAGGCATGTACTTCGACTGCCACGTAGATAGGAATATAAGATGCTATTTTCATGCCTATAAAAACCACAAGGTAAACGAAATCGAAAAATAATTACCATCTCATTCCTCTAATATAAAGTCGAAGCTAGAGTTATTGTAGTATTGAATCATACATTGAATCGGATGCTGCACATCAACTCGATATTTTTCGTAACCCAAGGCAAGAGAAAACATAAAAATGCGACTAACAATCAGCTATTTAAATAATATTACATAACTCTGTCTAAAGTAATATAAACCATGCATCCACCGTTCTCTACTGACAAATAAAGTTACACTGCCGGCCAAAAAAGTCTAAAACTAACAAGTCACTTTCACTGAGGCAAATTATACCAAACAAAGAGAGTTCTATCCGTCCGTCTGTAGTCGACTGATAGCTATTGTTAGCCGTGTGATGAACACAGCTGGCGTAATATAGGTCAGAAGAATGATCCGTTGTTATGGCTGATAGTGCAATTTTCGAAGACATTGAAATAATCAAATCTGTTTTATTATCATTTTTATGGTGGCTAATATTAAACCAAAATAGAAGAAGCAGGCTGTAAAATACTGTTTTAGTGATTGTAGATGATATCTTGTAATTGTTATTGGTTTTATTACACACAATCGTCGCAATATTTTCGGCGTCAAAAACACTTTACAAAATCAGGAAGACCAAACATAATTAGCTTCGGCCAATAATCGATGTCGACACAAACAATAAAACATATCGTAAGCACCACTCTCGCATGCAAACGTCTTGCAATGGCAATTAAACACACATAGGTACACAAATAATGGCATAACGACATAATTTACGCAAAAACCATTAAATAATAAAATAGTGACTTAGTATAAAATTACGTAAAACCGAACGCACAGAAGTGGGTAAACGACAATACTCGTTCCGTTCCACGCGAAGCAACCAAACGCCCGAGATATGCAACCGCGCATGTCATTCACGCGGCCCGCACTGTTCGTGTGTTATTGCTTGTTTATTCTGTTTTTTGTTGTTGTAAGAAAATTAAGATTGTGATCAGACCTGAATTGTAATTAAATTCCACGGAAATTAAATATTGGTCTACGCATGTACAAGTTTTATTTATTATGCGAGAACATAATTATTAGTTTTCTAATTCGTCATAACTAACCACTATTGGGTATACCTGTTGTTTAAACATTAATATGGAGAACCTAGTCCAAAACGATTTTTAATCTATCATCCAGTTCAGAAATAGGTACTAGGTTATTAAATCTCAAATCATCTCCGGTTATAATTGTGGCTAGTCTAACGATAAGCAGCGGTTAGATCTGCAGCCCCCAGCAATCCAATGTGTTTATTTGTAGAGCGGCCACTGATCGTTGTCGTGACTGCTGGCTCTCGTGAAGGCAACGCTAGCACGAATCAATGAGTGCACTTCATCTTCGGCTCGCGGTTATTGTACAATCGATGACATGATTTTTTTAGTGCAGGATTTTCTTGATTCGTCATTGTGCAGTTGCTGTAAAAATATCAAAGTAGTGAAATTAATAAATATAAGTCTCTAATCACCAATCCGCCTTGAGCAAGCATGGTGATCATGCTCATGGTTTCCCTGTATGTGAATAGGCCTTGGCCCTGCAGTGGTATTATTGTGATTTAAGTATATATTATTAAAAAATAACCTTAATTTTTACGGTACGTAACTTGAATATTTAGCCCTAATTCAAGTAAATGTACTACACTGTCCACTTGCATCGCACCACGCTTGTGCCAGGCGGATGCTTAGCTGCGCGCACAGAAAACGCATAGATATACGAGTACAACGCAACACCTAATAGTCGATTGCACGCCAGCACGAGTGAACGAACTGTTGACAAATGGGAAATAAGTACATTCTTTGCGACGTGACTGCAATACGTATGGGGTCTAATGGGGTGGGTATGGACATGGACACATCCATCGTGAAGCAAATTGCAGGCTGTCATATCACGCTCTTTTACCCTGAAGGAGAATGTAACAGGAGGAGAAGGTGGGAAGGTGGGAGAAGGAGAAGCTGTTTATTTGTCTGCCACACGTAACATTATCAGCATTGTTGAGACTAAATAAAATCTGCGTCATCTTGCATATTGTCAAAAGTTTAAAATACTAAACAATGGCTACCAACCTTCGGCAGACTACTGCCTTGGAATATTTACCTAAGTAGATAGCTGTTTGCGACTCCTTCAGTGAGCAACTCCCTATCTTATGTCAAAGACATCTTAGCACAGATCACTTGACCATAAGACATCGTAAGTGTAAGCCATAAGCACACACGATACATTACGACCATTTACAGACAATAATAATATTATGTATCGTGCGCAGTACGCGGCTAATACGATGTTCTTTTTATCTACTTACTACTCGCCTACCATTTTTCTTCGTTTCCATAATTATTGTCACTTACGACAACTAATAATGCGCTGGGTACTATTATTTAACTTGCCGTGTAATATTGGTTGGTTGGTTTTAAATTGCAAGTAAAACTATAAAACTCAGCTTTTCCTCTCCGATGTTGCGGTGAAACGGTCATTATGAGAAACCGCCGACTTTCACTGAACAGCCAATATATTAATGGTAGGGCGATCAGTGGTGACAATGTTTGTAATGTGATACACGCTGTTGCATTGGGCTTACTTTAATGCTCTGTTCATAGACTTGCGCACTTGTACTGACTTGCGTGATTTATCGTGAACTAAGCATCATGCTTTGTCTGTTTGCTACCAAATGCTTCACGCAGATCTTCCATACATTGCGTGACAGTTGCCAGTTGTGCGTGTCATGATGCTTACATTCTGTTTAATTAATTGCTTTTCTATCTATTTGATACGCTTGATTTTAAACTACTACTGTATGTGTTAGACCACATTGTCCGGCCACCAATAGCCCTTAGTCTTATCTTACCACCTTAATAACTTTCACCATACGTACGTGGTCATATACCGTTTTTGTTTTAGGAAAAACGGACACAAACAGACGGACGGCCGCACTTTCTCGTAGATACGTATAACATAATGCAGGTACCAATTAGCATCGAGACGAGGAAAGTACATTAGCTACAATACGACACGTTCAATTACCTGTGCTGGGAGCGAGTCGCGGTGCAAGGCAAGCGCTTGTAGCGTGCGCGAGATTGGGATGATATCGATTAGATTATTGTAAAGCATCTGTAGGTTAATAAAACGTGTACCATATAATATCGTAAATATTTCTGTAACAGATAAGGGTCTAACTAGATGCTTCTGAACCAAGATTTGAATGGGATGAGAAAGTAATTAAATAAGATCAAACAAGCTGTTATAATTAAACAAATTAAAAAACACGACTGCAAAAATTGCACATATTTGTACTTTGTTTACTCGTCAGTTTTTTTTATGACGTTTTTTATTTACAGTGTTATATATTTTTTAAATCTACTTGTTAAATTCTAGACGATAAACAAAGACACGACGAAATTCATTTAAAAAAATAATTGAGGCTGGTATTAATTTAAGTTTTAAAGTGACCACACAGGATTCTTTTTATTTTTAACTAGCCTATGTTACTCGGAACGATGCCAGGATTGAAACGATACCCCATACATCGAATTCGGTTCAGGCGTTCAAAAATTATGGTGGAATAAAGAATCTCACATACATACATACATACATACATACATTAACTCTGAACACATAACACTCCTTTTTTTGGGGCAGTCGTGTAAAAATAGATATGTGGCATGTATGTAGTATGTAAATAGATATAAAGCAATTAGATAATGAGCGCAACTTCGATCTATCTTCTAAAAAGGGACAAATCTCAAACACGGTCAAATCGTCATTATTTTACGTGTTTTATTAATAAAGTATAATACATACTGTATTTCCAGCTCTAATATGATCGTTATTTCATCCCGCCGCCGCTTATGGCTGGCGTCACAATAGTAATCAAATGAGCTTTCCATTTTATACTGAAGATATTAGATTAATACAATTGTGTTGTGAAATTATATAGAAATCAATGCGTTGTACATTACAGCTTGTCTTTATACGAGGTCGATTAATTTCTTTGCTGAGCAAGTAATGGAAGAAGAACATTATTTAAATAGGTTTATTGATGCTTTTGCAGTAGTAACATGTAAGGTTTAATTTGAATTAAAACGGCCCTATAGCAATCGGGTCGGGTAACAATCGTAATTGCAGAAGTAACAAAATACATTACTGTCATAGTCATTTTTTTTATTTCAATCGGATCATTCAATGGCACTTCTGAACGCCATTTACAAAATAATATTAATTGATATGAGATGATAATTGAATCTACATAGGTGCCTCTTCCAAAAGGCAGTTTTATTTGGTGAAGAAAGGCCGTGAAACTCCATACATACACTTTTTACAAAAAACGTTTTACAATCATTTGTTTAACATTAATTCAAAGTACGTCTAAAACTATAACTTTTAAATAAATGGATCTCTTGATTAATAACTTTTAATGAAACGAGGGCATAAGCATGATAGTTATTTATCTGTATTGCAAACAAAATGATAAAAGCAGGTAATTAAAAGTTATTGCACAGCGTATTACACATTTTACAAGATTTTTGTATCAAACATACAACTGTAACACAACTTAATGTGCGTTTCTTAATTAGGGATTTCTTAAGACTTTACATAAGGCATTACGCACATTACTACATAAATATACAAATCAGTGATCATAACCGAGTTCACTGACCGCCGCCAACTTAATGTTACACCGCATAGTGTCATAATCGGTTCAGCTAATGTGTCTCCTAGTCCAAACACCGTACTGTCGTCGCTACATGAAATCCTTAAAAAAACAATATGAGTTATGTGAATCAGATAAAAGTAAGGGCTATTGTTGCATCACTATTACAATACAGTGCACACCATGGCATGTTCAACATAGATCACGTTGCGCAAGCGTCGCGAAGATTCACACATGCCTGGTTGCATGGGGCACGGAGTTACGGTGACCTAACAGTACGTGTGTATGACAAGCTAAATGACCTAATATTCATGCCACAGACTCGTAATTAGTTAAAGGCCGAAAACGCCTTAGACAACGTTTTGTTTGAATTCTAATGTGCTGTGGCAATGTGCGTAGACGTGATTATTGTGACAGTTCATGAATGAACTCACGTTTGACAAAATGTTGCCCAAAGACGTGGGCAGTGCTCTATGCTTGCCGAGGATTGTTATTCATAAAACGGGCTGATTAGGTAGAAGCTTTAAATGGGTATCAAATAAATATAAGAGTTAGGAATTCTTAGATTTATTTGATAGCAATCAAACCATTAAAGAAATGGACCCGAGCACCCTACATTGAAAAACATCAAATTATATCAAAATCTGTCTTATAATATATCCAACGGTTCACTAAAGCAAGAGTGATATCGTGTAAACGGTAGGTCGAAGAATAAGCCAATTTTATAAGTACCTACCTTTCCCAAATTCTCATCCTCATTCGAATTCTCAAAACATGGACTTAAAACTACGTTTCTACATAAGGCATTACTTCAACTTAATTGTGTCAAAAGATACTATCAAATGGCCACTGGCTAACGTTTGTTTGTCGAGAGTATTTCTCACACTATTGCACAATACTAATCAAGTGTTCTATGCAACGCATTGTTCGCACAATAGTCCCAGACGTTATAATCATCTTGACCACAACAAATTACCTTTAGATGGACTATAGTAAACACTGTTCGTCTTTCAGTCTGGGACCGGAAGACAATTATTTGAGTTGTGTAAATAAATTACAAATGTAACGTGGTTATCAAAACAAAAATGCTAAGCTTCCGACTACTTAACTAATTGTTTATCAGATCGAGATTTTCCAATAGGGACTGCTCTTCCTTCTCCATTTACGTTATTTAGGGTTCCAAACGGACCCTATTACAGACGGACCGTCCGTCACCAGCTTGGTGACGGACGGTTCGTAAAATTACTACATATTTTTGTATTGTTTATAAGAGCTGAGGGTCCGTGGAAGTTTTTGAAAATACTTTAAGGTTTTTTGGCCCTTATTGTGAGTTTTCTTTAAGAGCCGAAAATCTTCAACGAAAAGTACAAAACAACATTTTTGCCTTTGAACATATTTTTGTAATTTCGGGTGACAATAAGACAGAGATAAGTTGTTTTTATCGATAAGATAAGTTGTTTTTATCGATCGAAGACTATACTTTTACGATTAATTACTAATAAAAATATTTCCACAAAATGTGACACAAAAACAGAAAATCTGCAAAATCTGATGTAAAGAAGAATATCCCAAAAAAATATTAAAATGTCGACTAGCTCCTAAACCGCAAAAAATCGTAGAACATACATGGGACTAATTTGGATAGCCCAAGAAGAGAGGAGTCCAAAATTTTCATGTGGACGTCCTTAGCTGGGCCACCCTGTATGTGTACACACAAACACTTACTTTTGCTTTCTTTTGATTGCAGATGGCGCACCGCACCGCGCATCGCCTGGCCTGCCTCGTGACACTCCTGGCCGTAGCGGCATCAGCGAAGAAGGATCAATCGAGATGGTCTCGTCAGATCAGCACGTACATGTCAGACATCAGCGACTGGGTGCCGCTGTCAAGCCCGATCGAGAGAGAACCGGAACCACTACCACAAATCAAGAGACAAGCCGTCGCAGAACCTAGAATACTAACAGAACCTTTCCCAGGACTCACAAGACCAACAGGATTCGGCCAAGATTCCTTCCCATCGAGGAATTTTTACAATACCCCCGCAAATAGGCAGTTGTACTTGCAATCTGTGCCGTCTGCTCCACAGAATTACCTGACAGACCAAGGATTCGGGCAAGGCATTCGATTCGGACTATCACAACCTAACTTTCCCCTGAACCAAGGGTTCGTAGCTCCCCCATTCGGCTTTGATAGCGTCCAACCGCAAAAGCTCAGACCACAGGGTATACTTAACCCAGTCAGCTTTACTCAAGCGTTACCAGGTTCTTCTCAAGCAAAACCTTTCTTGAGTCATGGACTGAAATCCAAATTAGAAGCACCGAGGCTGGTTGATGGATACCGAGCGGAGAACATAAGCAACGACTTTGGTTTTAATGTAATGAAGAAACCACAGTCATTACAGAAGATCAAGTTTGATACTATTGATAAACCATTAATACCAGAAACATTGTCACCGAACTCTAAACATGAGAGGGAAGAAGTTCAGCTATTATATGTTCCGTTGGAGTCGCTAAACAGAGGGCAATTCAATTCAAGAAACCCTTTGACAACTTCTCAATTGGTAAATTCGGAATTATATGCTCAGGGAAACCAAAGGCTCAACCCCATAAAGCAGACATTTATTAGCGACTACCAGAGGCCAGCTGCTAAACCACTCGAACCCCTATCCGAGAAAAACTACTTTTCGGAGTTTAATTCGCAAATAAAAGACGTCGACCAAGTGCCAAAATACTCAACGATTCCGACGCCTTTCCCGTCGCAACCTCCAACCACTCCGAAACCGAAAAAGTTGAAGCCGCATCAACCACCTCTAGCTATTTTCATGACTAAAGAAGTCAGTAAAAACAGTCAAGTCAAAGTGGGAGACGTTTTATCTTCTTTGAAGAATGCCGATACTATTGCCGTGTTGGATTCAGTCAATCCATTGAACGCACCTAAAGTTTTCATTGGACCCTCTACGTTACCATCACCAGAAAACTTCGTCAAATTCGAGCTACCTTACTTATCCAACATAGAAAATAGCGACAAGAAATTGAAACAGTTGCCATTCTTTGTAGCACCTTTGAGTTATAACACTCCAAACGGGTTCGCCAAAATTCCTTTCCCATCTCCTCACGTCGGATCAGTCGTTATTAATTCTCAAATCCGAGACTCATCACAGACACAGGCACCTTCACAACCGGGATATAACCAGAACTATTACACGGTAGCTCAACCGACATACAAACCTGCGACACAAAAGCCAACATTCAGTTACTACAGCACTGCTGCACCTAAACCAAATCCCATGCCAAATTACCAGTCCAATTACTACTCATTTGAGCCGCAGACTGTTACATCTATCCGACCACCTAAACAACCTGAGATTGCCATAGCTCCTCCTAAAACAGGTTCTTATTTCATGAGCAATATGGATCCTCAATATAACTCACAAAAGTACAACTTCCAGCCGCAAAACAATTTCAAGTCTTCGGAATTGAATGACCAGTATAACTTCCAGAGGAAACCCGATCATACAACCACTCTACGGACGACTACGACCACCACGACTACGACTAAACCACCTTCTACTTATCCGAGTCAATTGCTGGAGACTCATAACCCGTACTCGATCAACCAAGCGTTTCACTTTAGCACTCCGTTAGACTACCACAACTATTTCGATGACTTGAAACAACCTTACGCCACCCCTGGTACGGTTGGGCATTCATCACCATCACCGACGCCATCTTCCACACCATCGCCGTCACCGTCACCGTCACCGACTCCGGCCAGCCCGTCGAGTACTGAACCACAACTAGAACAATTGATAACCCAAAAACCAAAGTACCACCAACAATCATCGCCCAGCTACCTCCAAAACTACACGCCCGAAATACATTATGATTCTGACCCAAACTTAAAATACCCCGTCTTTAATCCGACTGACTATTATGCTAAAACAGAGCTAACCTCTCAACAAACTCAGCCGAGTAGCTCTGCTAATTATGATTCAAATTCTCCAGCTGACAATCATAGCCAAGAAGTGACTACACCAGTAAGAAATAATTATAACCAAGACGTGACTGCACCTGTGAGAAATAATTACAACCAAGAAGTGACTGCACCTGTGAGAAATAATTACAACCAAGATGTGACTGCCCCTGTGAGAAATAATTACAACCAAGATGTGACTGCCCCTGTGAGATATAATTACAACCAAGATGTGACTGCACCTGTGAAAAATAATTACAACCAAGATGTGACTGCACCTGTGAGAAATAATTACAATACAAATGTTGCTGTTCCAGAGAAAAACAATTACTATTCAGATATTAATACACCTCTTAATAATAATTACAACACAAATACCGATCCTCAAGTTAACACATATAAGACAGAATATAGTCAAAATGTTGAGACTCCGTCCACTGAAGCACAAAACGTTCCGTCGGATCACCTAACTGATGAAAACAATCTGCCAACCGTTTCTGATATAGATACACCGGCCAAGTACAACAGCAATGAGTATAATGCATATCAAACTAACTTGAATGACGCAGAAAATAATCCTACTTCTTCATCTACAACGACGACAACTACTACTCGCAGAACCCTACAAAGAAACAGGGGACGACCTCGGTACACTACCACACCTCGAACTGAATCTGAATATAACAAAGTTGTAGTAACAAGGCGGCCTTTGAGAGAAAGAAAACCACTTCCATCAAGACCACGATATGAACCTAACAAAATCACTACCGAAAAGCCAAGCAGGAAACCTATTGATTCAAGTGAGAGCACAACTAAATCTTCAAGGCAAAGGACGAGAGGCCGTATTCATTACAAGCCCTCCGATAATGAAGATATTTATGATAGAAGAGTCAAAACTCACAATACCAAGGAAGAAGATCTTGCCTACCAGAGAGATGTTTTGCACCAAAACTATCCAGTAACGCTTATGGAACGTATGAGTACTATAGACATTGAAGCTATGACTGAACCCACCTCTAAACAAACGTCAGAAAGAGTTGAAGAGCCTATTACTGAAAGTGATACGGAAAATGCTTACACTAACGAAAAGGTGTCTATAAGCCAACACTTCTCGAATAATGAGTCAAAAGAAGAAACTGCTTTGCCAACATTTACAGCAAGAAGTACTTTGCCAGCAGAGACATCTTACGTTCCTAATGTGCCATCTACCCGCCAAGAATATTATTATCAGTCTAGAAGCAGTATTGCACCAGTTGAATCATCTGCTTATGACGAGTCGAGTCCGGAGAAGGAGGAAGACATCTATGTCAAGCAAACAACACCTTTATCGAACCCAGAATATGCTGAAATAAGTTCATACGCTACAGAAACACCTACCAGTCCTGTTACCGAACAGAGTGTAAGTTATTCAATTAGTAATGAATTTGCTACTGTTAAGCAAGATGAAGAAGCCACTACTGTTCCTGAAACTGATGACATTAAAATAGACAGCCAAGAGCAATACGAGAACGAAAAAGAAGAAAATGTTGTACAAACTACGCCATCATACAATCGAGTGCGTGTGCGCCCTGGAGTCATCAGACAATACCATCAAGCTTCAACAGAATCATCCAGAAGCAAAGAAAGGAGGAGACCTGCTCAACCAGTTACTTACAGACCAGCTTTCGACAGAAGACGAACAACCATGAGGATAGATGAAATCGAAGCTGACTTAAAAACAAAACAAGTACATGCTAGACCAGAAGTACAAGAAATCAGGCACCCTGTCTACCGACCGGAATCCACAACAGAATCTTCTGCTACTTCACCGTCAACAACCGACGGTGCCACAAAACGTGGACACTTTCGCCGCAGAAGACCATCATACTCCCACACAACTACATCGACCGAGTCATCTAGCACTAAACGTATTTATGAGGTAAAAAACAGGTTCAGAGGACGAAGACCTACAGATAAACCGGATGTACAAACTGAAGCACCATCGTCGACCACTAGAAGTCAGCTTCATACAAGATACAGTCATAGACCAAGACTCTCTGAAAGATACAACAAGAAACCCGAAAACGAAGAAATAGAAGATCAAGATTCAAACTTTTCTGTTAATAGACCAAAGTACACTGAGCCAGACACAGATCAGTGGTCACCCAAAATTTCAAGTGATTCTTTTAAACCCTACAATCCCAACGATATAGTAGATGAGGAGAAAATTGCAACAACTGAACGCAGATCAGACAAAGACAGTGAATTAGACATAATAACCGCGAGAAATGAATTTGAAGATGTTCTGCTCACTGTGACACCAGCAAGTAATAACAGAGATAATAAGAAAATTCCTGAAATACCTCCAACTTTGGAAGCTTTAGTAGAACAGAGCAAAGTGACCAGAAGCGACTCGAACGATGCCATGTCCACCTTTGAAAGTATGTTGGAAGAAGTTATGAAAAGTTTAGAGGAGCAAGACCAGGATGAATACACCAAGAATGTCATGAAACACAAAGGTGGTGAAATTGGTGAAATTCCGCCGGAGAGAATCATATCTTCTGGAGACACATACGTACCGAAGTCGACCACACCGGCAGAAGAAGTCACGACTGAGCAAACCACGGCCGATGACTCTTCTCTTATTACCGAGGTAAGAATCAAAGCTCCATGTTAACAGCGAGTAACAAAATCAATCAAACAAAAGCTGATGCAAGTGCACACGGTACTTAATGTAAAAGAATTTAAGAACAGTTTGTATTATTAGACTGAAATAAAAAATTTAAGCCATTGTAAAGACAAGATATCGTTTAGGCATGGTTCGAAATGTTTCACACTTTTAACATAGCATTCTTTTCTCATTCCAGGATGACCAAGACCGCAAAGGCCGCCGTCGTGGATTCTGGAAAAAAGTAAAAGTTCGCGCTGCGACCACCGAATCCATTGAATTCGCTGAATCACAGTACTACACTCACACCGTCAACCGTCTCGGACAGCCTGTGAAGTTATCCAAAAATATTCATGACAAAACTGAAAAAGTCGAAAAACCTAAAGTAACAACATATAAACCAAGCTATAATTTCATCAAAGACCTGTTTTCAAGTAATGACGAGGAAAACATTGATGTAATACCTACTGTAGATATACCTAAGATTACTAACAAAGTTTCAGAAAAAGAAGAAACTCTCATTACTGAAGAAAGTAAGCAGACAACCGTTTATGTAGAAAAAGAAACGCAAACTGATACCGCGACAAGTCCTGGGGATTTAGATTTAGGAACAGGCTCGCCTGACCCCACCATTGATGATCTGTATTTGACTACTCCTACAGAACCGACGACAACTAGTAAACCTGTGGCAGTCAACAAACCCGATGCTGGTTTCAGTTTCATGGATTATTTATTTGGAACGACATCAGAGGACAACTATAAACAGGTTGATAACGAAGAGGAGGCAAAGACCACTGAAGTCGAAATTCTCATTACTACTGAGTCACCTAAACCTAAAATCGTTACCACAGAAAGTGCTTTCATTCCTGATGAAATAACTGCCGCATCAACAAGTGATGAAAATACGGAGGCTACTAACGCTTTTACCGACATAAAAAAGTTAAATAGCACAGAAGAAAATCAAACAGAAACAGCTGTTGGTGTGACGGAAATATCAGTAGTCAAAGTAGAGAGTTCGTCGGTTTCATCATTTATGAATCCAGCTAATGTAGTAAGTACATCAATGTCCACAGAAGTATCACATGAGACAGAAATATGCTTTAGAGGAAAGTGCATCAAAACTAACAAAGATATTCTATAAGTCCCAAGTGATCTGTAACCATGGTGCTAATTAGACTTGTGTTCAAAGTAGTGAATTTGTGAAAGGACAATAAAATGACTCTCGAGTTGTTAAGTTCAAGTTTTGTGGGTCAGCAACATTTTATTAATCTTTTATAAAAGTAAATATTTATTAGTTTTGTTGTGGATTAGGTGTACGGTGCGGTGAAATCTTGTAAATAGTATTTTGAGAGGCTCTTTACTTGGTTCCACCTGAGTAATCATTCATTTTTAAATAATGAATTAGGCATAACTTTCTTTTACTTTTAAGGTCTGTGGCCACATGCTTTAAGAGTTCACTCTATGTAATATATTTTTACGTGTCAACTTAAAATTGTTTGTAAGAATTTTATAATTTTATATACAAACTTTATCTAATGTAAATATGACTGAACATTTTTGTAACCATTATTTTTAAGACCTTCTTGTTAATATTTTACTATTTATTTTCTTAGTTTAAATAACTACTTTAAAATTCTTCTCAAAACTTGAAGAAAATGCCTAACATTTTCAAAATCATGGGAAAATCCAAAACACTAGGTACTCTTGTATTCTATCCCACCCAAATAATAACAATCTTGCTTATTTGATAGATATTGTATAAGAGCTATCTGTTAAATAACCACTGAAGTTGTAACTATATTAAAAATAAAATAAAAGTATTACCAATAAATAACTTAACTTATTTTATTTTGTCATTGTCCAATTTCTTATTTTTACAGGACTAGTACGATAAGATTAGCCTAGCTGACACGAATTTTATACATTCACACAAATACAGCACATCTGCATTGTCACAACACCGATCCAGCTAACTTGCTAGCTAGTGGAGTAGAATATGTAGGCTAAGGGCCTTATCATACTGGCGGATTGCGAGTGTCCTCAAAGCGGAGCGAGCGAGCAACGACTACGTTACGGGCGCGCAAGGAACACGCCGCTCATGCGCAGCAAATTTGTCAAAAACCAATTGACTCTGATTTAAACGTTCTGTTAGACAGACTTGGCAAGTAGAAAAGCTGTTATATTTTAAATGTATGATGAAATTTTATATTGTACCTACTCCAGGTACAATATTAAATATTATAAAATAAAAACATGTTAAAAATGATTATTTCTCTGGGCTGCTGCAATTTAGGCACATGCACCGGTGAGATATCGATCCACACATTTCAATGTATCGACACATCGACATCACCGTAACGGACGCAGCATTGCTAGATAGATCAAAACGTTTTTCTTTATGATATAACGAAACGTTTTTATTTGACAATGACATTTAATTAATTTTGTTTGACTTTGACATTATTGCCCCTCCCTAATACCTCTGCCCCCTACTGGTTTCTTGTACGAGAACGAGGTTATAAAATTTTACGTTCAGCAAAAATAAACAATAGAAAAAGATACAGACCTAAAGATGGACATCGAAATGAAAATAAAAGACGACATGAAATCTTTAGGTTGCACTTCCGACCTAAAAGTATCACTCGCATACAATCTGTACACACACTTAGTGGACGACAAGTTGATGTACGACACCGAATATTGTTACAATAAGGATATAGATACTCTTTACATCGTCGCCCGCCCGAACAAGAACGAGAAACTCAACATATATGTGCCAATTCCGACATACGATGAAATCAGCGTAGATTTTATCAATAAAATACAGGAAAATCTGTGTACAGTTGAGACTGGACCAACTGTGAACTTAGCATTCATCGAGTATGACTTTACGACTGTGATATACACGTTTACGAAGGGTATAGTGGACCGGCCGCCCCCAGATAAAGTTTCCCAACTACGTGCAAGGGAAGGAAGACGAAATTTCATTGACAATGAACTAAGAAAAAATAGGAATCAGATTTTAAACGACGCTTTGAATGGAGGCGTTGTGGATGATGATGACTGTCAGGTTCTGGATTGAAGAAGGCTGGAAACAGGATTGGATCTTATTTATATTGGTATGAAGGACCAAAACCTCGTGCTTGATGTTAGCAGAACAATGCCGTCAAGCATTAGAAATAAGTATTGTGCACTGTTTCACTGGTAAAATATTAAAGGTAACTATAGTCTTTGGCTACAGTAATGTAAGTTTTATAATACCACCAGTGGAGACATCCAGCTAAATTTATGTGTAACCTTTTCTATTTGCCATTATGGCAGCTATACAGTTAAGAAATGTTTGTATTGTGAAAAGTTTGATTCAATCAGAGGCTACACATAGGACTCTCAACTTTTTCTTTGCCAATATTGTGAATGAAAACAACAGTTAATACATATGTGTTGACAAATAATTATAGTTATGAAAAATGAATCTTTATACTTCTGAACTAATTAATATAAGTGTGAAATATATAATTATATAGGTGGTGTATTATCTGTCAAACTGCTTGTGACTGTCACAAGCATATGAACTTATTATTAATACTAATTTTATTATTACTATAAGTAAAAGCCTGAGATGTTTAACCACTTCGCTATCTATTGCCACAGTAGATAGACTAGTTTAAATATTGAGAATTTCTGGGAAAAGTTGAAGCATATATTTATTTTGCAAGAATCCATGTGCCTGTAGGTACTAGTATCTAATATTGAGCTGAGGACGAGATGAAAATTTCATTTTTGTGGTAACTATTATCATCTTGTTTTAAAATCTTATGATGGCTTCTTGACAAGGCATGTTACATTCATGTGGCTTCATGTTTTATTTCCTGATATTCCTATTCTTACAGATAAGTTTGTATTATAACTGTATCGCTTATTAGCTACTATAATGTCTTTGTATTAGCGCAGGGACATTTCATGTTGTGTTACATTTTATATGATTGTATGTTTTATAATTAGACTACTTTGGAGATGATAATAATGATTTGTTATGTAGTTTGTATCTATGGTGAGTGCCAGTGCCACCAAAAGATTGCTAGGCACAGAAGTATGAATAGGTAGTTTGTAAACCATAGAGATAATTAAAACAAACATGTTTAAAAAAAATAAAGATTGACATTCCATAGACGCATATTTTAATTTATTTGAAATAATTTCTTATAACAATATTATTGTATGTTTTATTGCTAATAAGAGAAACATTGTAATCCTTCTGTAGTATTGTTGTGGAGAACTTAAGATGACCGCAACACAATAAGGTGTGGCTTTAAAAAAAATATAGTCAACACATTGTTTAAACTTAAATAGTTAGAAGCTGACTATTTCATGAATTTTGTATGAACCACTTTAGTGCCAAGCCATGTTACACATAGGTAGTGCTTTTAAGCACTTAACAATGTAATCATAGCAAAAATATGTAATAAGTAACCTCCATATTTGGAGAGGCCTTGCATCCGGCATTAGCCTGTGATAGGCTGATAAATGTTAATAATGAGTATGTATGTATTTTTTAATAACATACTCATTATTATATAGCTACTGTATTTTCTATGGTACTATTTGATACTGAAAGAATAAGCAAATTGAATATTTTTTAATTAAAACTGAAAACATTGGTTTTAACAGTATAAATTCAAAGAAATATTTGTTTCCATTTTAATTAACAAAAAAAAATCTCATTGAAAATTATTCAGACAAAAATTGTAGTAAGTTTGCCTACATTATACCTACATAGCTACATTGTAATGTTCTTAACATTAAGTAGCTATGTATTTAAATACTTAGCAAGTTAGTGTGCACTAATGTAAGAATTTGATACATAATTACCTACCTACATTTTGATATAAAAATTGTAAAGCAGCCATTTTTGTCACATGATATAATTTTATAATTTATGGGCATTGTGGTATGTCTAGCATTGGCTATATGTATTATTTCTGTAGGTAGGTATGTGAACATTACTTTTGTGTGAAACATATTAAAAAATAATGGACACAAAATAATAGTTTTTTATTTATATAACATCACACCTGTAATGAAGGGTTAGGCAGAGGCAGAGCTGTACTCATCAGGACTACACCCACATTTCGCTAGTTCTATTTGAAGTCCCAAGACCTCATGCTCAGCAGTTGCGGTTATTATTTGTTCGCTGTCCATGTGCCTATCCAACTCGGCTGCACTTGAACGTCTAGACACAGGGCACTATGTCAGCCAAGTTCGGCAAATACTGAAACGAAATATTTCGAAGTACTTGCCTAAATTACTGAAGACAAGTATTTTGTACCTATGTTAAATCTTTCTTGAACACTGCTCAGACTGTCCCGAATAAATTAATTGCATAACTTATAAACTGCGTCAGGACAGTAATCAGGTCCTCGTACACTTAAATTAAAATAATTTTCTAAAAACAAAATTAAATGGTACTCTATTCAACTAGAATTTAACTGATGAAATGCCAGCCAGAGTTTTTGGGAAGCTCCTAAAATGAGGTTGATTAAGTACTGTCCCGATGCAATTGCAATACCGATTTGTGTTGCAAAGAATTTATTCTTGACTGCCCAAACAGTCATGTAATCTTAAATTTCTAAAATAAACCTCTATTTTAATGTAGGATTTGAAGTGTTACTTTTACATTGAAACGCTGACTTGCTCGTCAAAAACCTAGACTATTTCCACCGAACTTGGTCTCTTAACATTAATTTATGATTTTGTTTGTATGTTCCCTCAGGCAGAACTACTCTGTGAACAACATTAGCTAAATATTTTAGGTAAACGTGAAAACGTGTGCTAATTTATTTACGAATTCCGTGTATATCCTATTTAATTAATCGCGATCTCGCGGTCTATACGCACCTTTAGACTGACTCAGACTGACCAACAAACTAATTCACAAGACAAGAAACAAGACCTACCTATCTCTATCATATTTTTGATTATTTCGTATAATAATTGAGATAATTTTTATTTGTACCTATTCATCGTCAAGCTTTAAGTAGGTGATTTTTTTTTCATAAAAAAGAATTCATCCTAATCTAAATGTACTTATATTTCGGAATTACTTGATAGCTTGTATAAAAATTTACATTATATTGTGACCAAGTTGGCAACATTGTTAATTATTTCAAAATGTTTAATCTGCGGTCTAAGTGAGTACCTACCTACTTAGATTATTACTTATAATAATATGAATAAAAAAAAAACTTAATTGATGGTGTGGTGTGTGTCTAGTGTTTAGTGTTGTAAGTGATTTATTTAGTTTTGTTTTTTTCGAAAAAGGGATCAGTACCCACTGACAGTTTACGTGATTTTTGAAATTGCCGTGCGCTTGGACCTTTTTGATAAAAGATGTGGATCATGTTTTTACGACAACAACAAGATGGTACGTATTTCACACATCGTCGTTATAATGGTATGTATTTTGAAGATATTAAATAGGTATAGTAAAATTTAAATACCTACCTAGCACGATCAAAATTTACGTTTGTTTAAACAGCTGGTGTAACTGCCATCTGTTAGCGGATAGCTGAACTATTAAGAGCGCTGATTGTTTAATCGTTTCTCTTATTCACCGCAAGATGGTGATAAGTCTAGTTTGTAGCATTTTTTATCCCAAATAAAAAAAAATTGTATGCTGCAATAAAAATGTGTTTCAACAACCGCTTAAAATGCTTCTAAAAGGTAATGTGAATGACTGCATAAGCTTATGGAAAAGCAATGAAGATATTAAGCGAATAAGGGCAATCGTTTTCAGTTATAAGTAAGCTTCTTCTTCTCGTGTCGAATGACTCAAATTTTATTAAAAGTTTTTATTTAACTTCACTTGTATGTATGTATGTCCTGAAATTTTGCAATCAATATTTCATCCACTTCTACTAAAGCTACCGAGCTGAAATTTGGCACACACGTTTTTGTATAAATAAGCATACAACAGTTTACCATGTTATTCGATTGTTACTGTAATTTACATTATTTTTACGTAATGAATCTGGTTTATAATTTCGACCTATGAAGCAGATGTCAGGATGGCCGAGCGGTCTAAGGCGCCAGACTCAAGGTTTCCTTGCTCACTAATCGTGAGTCCGAGTTGTTCTGGTCCTCTCTGAGGGCGTGGGTTCGAATCCCACTTCTGACAAAACATTTTGCGATTTTTTTTTCCGCAATTTGCACTTTAATTATTTATTAGGGGCTAATTTTTCTGTCCCAAACTCTTTTATCAGAAACTTCTACTTAAAGAATAAACAAGGGCATTTCACCAAAAAAATTTTGCTTAAAAAATTGTCTATTGATTCGTCGTAATACAGCAAAAAGTTGCCGTGTCGAGTAACAATTTGATTCCCATTCCACACAGGAATTAATATCATTCATGAGATTTTAAGGTTTTAAAACAATTTTCGGAGCAAGACAAAAAGATAATTTCCCGTACCGGGAATCGAACCCGAGCCTCCTGGGTGAAAGCCAGGTATCCTAGCCACTAGACCATACGGGAGATGACTATAGTGTTGAAATACCGGTATATCTTATCTCATAGATATTGTCAGAAACAAACTGATGATTAAAACAAACTTAATGTTTTATTATAGTTACGGCACACTTGCTTTTGTGCTATGTGAAATCATAAAATCTATGTTCTTTGGTTGGCGGGGGCAGTAGAGACTCGACTGATTATGTTTATCATGTAGAAGTCAAACTTGACATTAGAGCCCTATTCTTACTCATTGCAAGCTTTTATTTACTTTCACCTGTCCCGGTGTCAGTGGCTCATCAAATCAGCTGGAATTTTAAATGCATTTGCACATTGCATGACAATCAAATATTGGCTAGCATTTAAAAAAATATACTAAGTATTAACATTATTCTTCAGTTTTTCATGTGCTTTTGCTTTTGTTAATTTTGCTGAAGACTCATCCATGCAGAGATAATAAAACATGTAAGGAATCTAAGTATGAAATAGGTCTGTATATACCTATTTACCATTGTTTGTTTACACTGTGATTGTTGTTCAGAAAACTTTAAAATTGCTTTACACTATGTGTAATAACTAACTAACTGAAATAAAAAATATGTAGATTTTTTTGTTTAACTTTGAGCCATTATTATTATTTTAATGAAATAATATCTTGTTGATCATAATTTGACACATCTAATGTACAGCTTCGCTTAGTAGATCTTACAAAGAACCACAATACATAAACATAGGAGCCTACTGCTAAAGCTGAGGGTCATGGCTAACACCATGAGAGAATTCAGTAGAATACTTCAATGCTTGATAACCTTATCTTCAGTTATCAACTATCAACTTGTTTTTTTTCTGTTTAGTATTTTTTATTTGAAAATAAATAAATCAATGTTTACTACTTACGTAAAACTTTCAAAAATGTGGCTCTTAACTATTATGCTTATTGCTTGTGCTGCTTTTTATGTCAACAATATCTTCTTAGCTTTGTTAACACCATATAGCTAACACCCTAAAACAAATTAATGATTTGATTTGTTTCTAATTTTATTGTTTTTGTGCTTGGTTTGCTTTAATAATAATGTTGCTTACATATTTGCCCTAAAACACTGCTCTACCGCCTATTCATGGAATAGTACCTAACGTAGTTTCCTATTTAATGTCACTTTTTGTCTGAAATCTCACAAAAAATCATTTTTCACATACATTTTACTTTTAGTACCTACCTTAGACCTATACATACTCATACACACTGGTCATCCTAAGGTGTAGAACTATTTCACAACTCCCACCATGGCCTCCGTGGCGCAATTGGCTAGCGCGTTCGGCTGTTAACCGAAAGGTTGGTGGTTCGAGCCCACCCGGGGGCGGCTCCTTTTTGCACTATTAAAACACGTCCTATTTTTACTCGACTACTAAGACTGGTTATGTTCTTCGCACTTATATTTGTATGTATGTTTAATATCCTTTATTCTATCCCAGCATCTGAACGACTAGATGTAGTTTAATGAGTGACGTATCGTTTTAGTAGTACCTACAACTCCATTTATCAAGAAAGGTGAAGTTTAAAAATAAATTTAATGGTCGATTTTCGACGTCAATATGCAACAGGCCCCCATGACCATGTCGGGAGTCAAAATAAATGGTTTAAGGAGACGATTACCTATTACGAAAACATAACTGGCTAAAAAGGGCATAGGAATAAACTATCACTATAAAAACTATAATATTTAAAAAAGTATTTCCAGCCTCTCCCCACTGCGTTTAAAGGTACCTTATTTATTTATTTAAACTTTATGCAACAATAAAGTACAAAGGCGGACTTAATGCCTTAGGCATTCTCTACCATACAACCAAAGGTACCTTTTAGGTATTTGTTCCTTCATATAAAAGTACTAAACGAAAACTTCGAGTTTTCGTCATTTAGGTAAGACTATGGCACCTACTACTATTTCATTTACTATCTCAAATGTAACTTTCAATTGAGTATGACTTATCAAAAAAATGTGTTCACGTTTATTTTGTTGAATAAGGATGACAAACCAAAATAATCTCCTATCGATTAAATATTATTATTTTACAAGTTTCTGATAACTAAATAGCAGGATTAGTTTAAATTAAGCATTATAACACGTTCTGTCATTAATAGTTGAGTGATAATGATGATTGATGAATTCTTATTATAATGTAAGTAGTGCTTAGTGCCGCCACAGAGATTGCATTTAGGAATATGAGTCATTTTAGATTTTATTTGTTGACATTTTATTATTCTCTTTCATTTATATAGAAAGTAGTGAGCCTACTGAGTACTGTGGTCACTTCAGTACACGACCGAGGTACCTGTTCTAGCTTCCTTTGGTGAATAGGGCTCTAACTACATTTAACTGAAACACGCGGTTACTTTTTTATCGTATATTTAAATTATATTTGAAATTGGTGCTCACGCGACGAACAATGGCCGAATAGTTGCCCCATATAAAATAAACCGGTCAATGCAAGTCGCACTCGCCTACGAATGGTTCATTATCGAGCTAAAATCGCAAAAAAAGAAACAAGTTTCTTGTATGGGGACCCCCTTTCATTTTAATAATTTATTTATTTTTATAATTTGTTGGTATAGCGGGGGAGTAAAAATACACATTCTGTGAAAATATCAACTCTCTAGCTATTACGTGTCATAAGATACAGCCCGCTGACAGACGGATGGACAGCGGAGGCGTAGTAATAAGGTACCTACAGTTAACACTCTTGGGAACACACGGAACCCTAAAAACTCCACTGGCTTATTCTTATTATTATTCTAAATTCGAATCCCTAATGGAATTTGCTTGCTTGGAATTTGCTTGCTTTGCCAGGTTGCTTTATTATGCAACCTTAGCAGTACCTACAACATCAACAAAAACCTTTTTACATGTTAAATTGTGTGATCTGTAATTCGAATAGCAATCATCAACAGAAGCCTGACATATTGCCATGAATGTGACATAAATAATGGCAGATGTTACAAAAATAATCCAACGCTACCTATAAGTACCTACCATACTACCTACCAATAACAGTCTGATGCAATTTGTTGTGCTGATTAAATGAGCGTGGCCTCAATGTGGACCTAATCTTATCCTTGCAATTGTGTTTAGGACGATGAATCAACATTTAATTCTATACCTACTAAGTATGTAACAAACAAGAAAGAGGCTCTAATAGCAGAAGTCTTTATCATTAGAATATATCTTGCTACTATTATAAATGTGAAAGTTTTGTTTTGTTACTCAATCACGCCAGACTGGCTGAACAGATCTGGATGAAATTCCACACAGAGATAGACTAATAAATAGTCTAGAATAATACATAGGCTACTTTTTATCTTGGAAAAATGTAAAGTTCCTGTGGGATCTATCAACTTTGACGCGGACGAAGGCGCTGGCAGAGGCTAGTATTTTAATATTGTAACTACTGGTTAAATAACAAAGAATCCTCTAATCTTGCCTTAAATACATTAAATTATGACAAGTACGACTATTTGAGCTCATACAGCAGTGGGGATATAGCTCAGTGGTAGAGCATTCGACTGCAGATCGAGAGGTCCCCGGTTCAAACCCGGGTGTCCCCTGACACTCTTTTTGAACGTTTTCAATTTTAGCCATATTCAAGATTTTTAATCTACAAATTTTAGTTTTGTACCTGTAAAAGCTTAACGTATTCATAGCTTGGCAAATAGATTACTTCATTGTTTGTTTATAATTATAAACATGTACATCGCTGAGTAGGTAACCTGAAAACATTTCTAAAATAATTTGAGTTTTCTAACAAGAAGTATTTTTTGTAGTAACACCAAAATATAACTATGTAACAGCAAACTATGTGCACAAACTAACAAAGTAGGTACATGGAGACACTGATTTTTTAAACTTTACTGTTGAGTAATTTTCACATTACCTGCCTACCAGCAACTGTGCCAAGTAATTAAAGTCGTCTTATCTGGGTACAATAATTATGATCATATTATTTAGCGTCATAAATAAATTATCATTAAGTATTTAATTTTTAGGTATTTTTATTACCTGGGTGTTGTGTTTTTAAAAGCTGAAAAAAATATATGTTGAATACACGCAACCCTATAATTATCTCCACACTTTTACAGTGGAGGCAACCCTTGGTTGTCTATCATACGGCAAAAAAGGCTAAAGAAAATCATTATAATATTCGACCAGTCACGGTGTAGCAGTCGTGGCCGAGTGGTTAAGGCGTCTGACTCGAAATCAGATTCCCTCTGGGAGCGTAGGTTCGAATCCTACCGGCTGCGGATCTTTTTGCTTTTCTTTAAGTAAATTTTGTTTCAATTATTCTGATCAGTTAGAGAAAGAGGACAATAAACTTAATATCTCGCGATTGTTAAAACTAAAATAAGAAATAAAATAAATATAACTTTTAACGAATTAAGTAAGAGGTCTGCCTATTATTAGTCATTATAAATCATGTAAAATTATTATTTATCTAATAAACAAACTATTGGTGCAGAAAATGTTTTATAATTACTGAATTGAATTGATAATAATTTTGTCAAAATGATACGAAAAAAAAAGATTAGATTTGCAGCATTGGCGCCGCCACTAGTTTCATATAAGTTCTCAAAGTGTCCGCTAGATGGCACTATGCAGTATAATCGGAATACCGCGATCATGAAAGCGATTCCTTGATTCCTTCAGAGTGAGGCCAGCGGCAGCGGCGCGTCGCTGCGTTTAGGATGACCCTTGCGATCATTCTTTACTAGCGACCTGCCCTGGCTTTGCAAGGGTGGTAACCTACTATACTTATAAACCTTCCTCTTGAACCACTCTAGATTAAAACCGCATTAAAATCCGCTTAAAGATCTTAGCCTTTGTTTTATACTATGAAGAAAAGAGATGTAATTTAGGTAGGCAAGGTACTTAAGTACTGCTGCATACGGCCATCCTCATCCGAAGGCCAATTATTATGATATTAATTAAAAAACCAGCCAAGTGCGAGTCGGACTCGCGCACGTATGGTTCTTTAAAATCCTGACTTCCTAACTAATAAAGTTTGTTTGTTTGTTACCTTTTTACGCCTAAACCATTGAACCGATCTCCCTGAAATTTTGCATTATACATTAGTCAGGTGTACAGAAACGGAAATAGGGTAGGTACTTTTCATACCGAAAATAAACACGAGTACTGTTCCCGAGGAAAACGACAATAACGTTCTATGATAATAGATGGCGCTACATGTCTTTAGAAAAGGACATGGGCTACTTCTTCCGCGACTTTGGCTGCGGTCGCGATAGCCTAAATTTACGCGGACGTAGTCGAGGACAAAAGCTAGTTATTTATAAAAATTACAAAATAATCACGTTTGTTGTTTTATTCTGTTTTTAGTATTTGTTGTTATTAAGAAATACATCACCTATGGAAATATCAACTGTCTAAATATCACAGTTCATGAGATACAGCCTGGTGACAGACGGACGGACGGACGGACGGACGGACGGACAGACGGACGGACGGACGGACGGACGGACGGACGGACGGACAGACAGACGGACGGATGGACGGCGAAATCTTAGTAATAGTCCCGTTTTACCCTTTAGGTACGGAGCCCTAAAAACGTTAAAAATCTAGTCACAATCTTAATCATAAATTAGATTGCGGTCGTTCCTAAAAGTTAGTATAATTACCCCTAAATATCCTAGATCTATGTATAGTCAACAAAACAGATAGGTATGCAGGTAGGTCAGTTAAAGTTGAAATTTTCTTAGAAATCGATGGATGTTTTCAAATGTAAATTAATTTAAATAAAAGCTTGTATAAAAATTGATACTAAAAAGTTTATTAATTAAGTTATTTTTTCTATAAATTTCTGACGACTCTGGATACCTATCTCTTTTGTGTAGGTACATTTGACTTACAAATCCTAGTAACAGTTTGCAATCACAGCAAAACTAACTAACACGTTTGACACACTATGTAGGTGTGTCCAACCACTCGACCCTAATACTTGGTTATCAATTTGTGCAGGAATATGCTTGTTTTGATTAAACTATTACTTACTTACGTCAACATGAATGAGATGCACAATCTGCTATATCATTGTTTGTATGATGTAAACAATCAAATTGTAAAGATCATTATTATGTTAATGATTTTATATTATGTTGTTGTTTTTTCAAGAAACACGTCGCTTGCTTGTGATAGAGGCAATGTAAACTGTGTATAAAGATAAACGAATTACGAATTGTGTGCTCACTTGGATGAAGACAATGATTTGCTAAATCTTCAGAGCACCGACTAATGTAATAATCTTTTAATCTGAATAGTACATACCAACTAAAACCAATCACGCTTCGCATTGGCTTAGTAACAAAAAACAATAAAAATAAAAGTATTGTGTAAGACAACCGACTTTTGTGGATACAAACATACGGCGAACCCTTTTTGTATGAGTCCGTCATACAAAAAGGGTTCTATACCAACAAGTCCAACAACGTACACAATTATGTTTCTTGAAGATAAGGGAAGCTCTTTTAATTTTTAACTTTATTAAATTGATAGAGGTAGGAAGTCTTAAAGTACAAAATAGGTTAGGTTGGCAACATTGTTTTTAGATACGTACCCACACTTATTAAATGGTTTTCTTGCTGGCAAATGTGAAATAGATACTCTTATCCAGATTGTAATTGAAATTTTTATATTTTCGTGTTATTGTAATAACACGAAAATTTAAATTATTTATCAAAAGGTCTACTTTAGTAATGTTTTTCTATTTCCTGTTCTAAATGAACAGGTAATTTTATTATTCTTTAGCACGTTTTAATGATAGGTATTAGGGCTTTAATTCTAGGGATTTTGGTCTCGAAAATCTCAAGTCTCAACGATTTCACGATTTTTTCGAGACGATTTTCGGTCTCGGGAAAAATGAGGCTTGAGTCACATAATTAAGAGTATTAAATAATCTACTAAACCACCAGTTTTTGTTTATTACGGATGCATGGATATGGCAATGGCAACTCTAGGTAAAGATTACAGACCTCACAGGTTTTACTACAGAAGAACAGCTGGAATTTAAGATTGACAAATTGTTAATCCCCCAAGAAGATTTGTCTTCTTGGGGGTTTAACATTTTTTTAATACAACTACAACATAACTTCCATGTCTAACCATGGCTTCTGATGGAGTACAATTATGTCATCAATAAAAAAAAATAAGTTAAAAATAAACTAAAACCCGACTACGAAAAAATTGCGCACTGAAAAGTATAAAACAAGAACAATATTCATGTGACAGAAAATTTTAAGTAATAGCCGTTGTCGTGTGCCACCTGCGGTTGTTTCACACAATCTTTATTGGCTAGGTGGCATACGACCACGGCTATTACTTACTTGCTAATTTTAGTGTAAACTTTGCCAAAAACCTACCCTTCAGCGGGGTCAAGCCAAATTACATTCCTAAATCCGCCACTGATGACTTGCAAACCACCTTGTACGTAGAAAAGCTCTCTTTAAAAATGGGAGCTACAGAGGGAAATACCCAGATTCTCTAAATTTATTTTCCCCATTAGCGTAAGAGCTTTTTCTAAAGTGGGTTACTTATGTAGTAAAATTTGGTCTGCATGCCCAATACAAAAATGAAAGAAACTATAACAAATACCTAATTATTGTATTTTTAAATTAAGTTTGTTTAATAAAGTACCTACTTGATTGAATATTTTGTTTTGACTGCCTAATTGCGTAGCTTGTAAGTAGAAAACCTATTAAAAAAAACCGGGAATTCCGATACCGTCTCGAGTCTTGTTTTTCCCGGGACTCGGTAATGCATCGAGACTGAAAGCCCTAATAGGTATAAACTAAATACGAAGGCCGATATCATAATAATAAACACTATATAGTTAACTTCAGTGTATTTAAATCAACTTCTGTGGTCGGTGTTAGAACGAAACACCGTCGTGTTTGAACTCAACAAAAAATTAACAAATATCTTTAACCGTAAATAACTTCCATAATCGAAGGGGTAAGTAGTTATAAAGTCGTAATAATGCACCGTCACATAAAATCAATTTTTTAATAACAGATGTAAGATGGGAAATATTTTTTTTCCCCCATAAGAAAGTCACAACTGACAAAAAGAGAATTGTGGCCCATGAGGGGATCGAACCCGCGACCTTCGCGTTATTAGCACGACGCTCTAACCAACTGAGCTAATGGGCCGTTGGTGAAAATGTCGAAATAGACCACTACGTTCATTTTACAACTTTTAAATAAATGGTATATTTTAAAGTATTCGCAAAACAATAACAGATAATCTTTCAAATTACCTTTCCAAAGTGAAAATATCTTAAGATAATTGGCTTTCGTTATTTTGTAAAATATAGGTACTTAAAGCATCTTCTTCTATCTAAATATTTCAAAACTTTTCAAAATGTAAAAAAATATCTAAATTTTTAACGCTTAAGGCACTGATATTGTGTAGTACACCTGTATAACGGATAGCATACATATATCAGTGCCTCAAGCTTTTAAAACACAAATATTTTTTTAAATTTTGAAATAATAATAATTATGTATATTATTTAATACGGTCAATATTTGTATGAGTCACTTAATTATTTTTTTTATTTATTTTTTATTTATTATTTATTTTTAAAGTCACGTTTTTATTTAAATAAAAGCTTCTTATTAAAAATATTTTTTTATATTTATTTTATCTTTTACTTTTTGTCTTAAAGATTTATTTTATTATTATCTATCTTGCCCGTATCATACCCGTATGACAGCCGGGCCTATAAAGGTTAAGATCCTCTAGATATTATTTGATAACCATATAATTATAGGGGTTTAAAAAAAATTAATCCGCCATCTTGGAGTACCTAGTTACTTAGTTATTTATATTTGCTTAGAACTAAAACTAAACAGTGCTTGTAGATAGGTGAAATTAAAACCCCTAAGTAATATCTACTACAACATAAAAGTTTACTCTATTTCTAGCCCAAATATGCTGTGGCAGCCGCTCAACCTGACAGAAGCCTGTCCTACCGACACACAGCTGACAGCTTGCTCTCAGTTCGCGTTCCTGTACTTGAACCTCCTTGTCCGACTGTACGGCGACTCCCGCGACAGGAGGGCGCAGGAGTGCCACAAGGAAGAAGAGAAGGAGAGAGAGGAATATGACTTTATAGTGGTGGGGGCCGGCGCGGCCGGGTGCGTCGTCGCTAACAGACTGTCTGCCGTTCAAAAGTGGAAGGTATGCTTGAGTTTTGAGGTTCCAACTACACTGTACCATACTTTTATTCATGCAATTTTACTATTCATACTATTCATTTTACTTTTATTTATGAAAGATCAGTGCGTTCCTACCGTACATAGGTAATTTATCATTACCTCGGACGAAAGTGGCCCACTGCTGAACATAGGCTTATCCCAAACTTAAGCAGTGCAGTGCAAAGCAATAAATATTGTTTAGGTATTATTCTCTTGAAATTCTTTAACGTCGAGAGCCCATTTGTTCAACTGAGCTAATGCCTACTTGATTACTTAATTGATATAATAAATCCTCAACTGAGCTGAATGCATTCCAAATATTGGGTACAGTTGTGCGATTGCGTTTATACATATAATAATTATCACCAATTATATTCAAATAACGATAAAATATAAAATAGGTTGTTTCCTCTCTAAAAAAAACTACCTACTAGGTACGTACGAGTGTGAAAACTAAGGTTAATTTACCGATCATTTAATGAAATTATTTGTAAATTAACGTTAGTTTAATTAATCTGTTTTAAGGTTATAAAATTCAAAGAGTGTCTATTGCTATGACCGCTGCAATAATAAATCATAAAATGAAAATAATACCCTTCGTGTGCAAATCTGATTCGAGCTTTTATTATCCGTCCGAAATTAATAAAATATGAAATCTTTCTAAAACGTCGTTATGATTCGAATTACCTGATTTCTATATACATGTAAAATGGCCAAATTATTTGCATAATTGGTTTGTATACATTTCTATGTTCAATAGTGATGCACATCGAAGGTTCCTTTACGAAAAAAAATCACTTGATAATAAAACCTTTTTGCATATCAACCTACGCAAAAAGGTTTTATAATTAAGTTTGTTTTAATAATTTTGGAATTTTCTTCAAACACTGTCCATATTTAGTGAAAAAAATATCTAACAGCCATTTAAGGTAAAAGAAAACTAAACTTAATGGCATCTCACAATTATTTTCACTACAAACGGCCAGTGCCCGCTTTATTTCTAAATTAACAAAGAGGTGGCAATGCAATTATTGACGAACCTTATTAATTGTATGTAATTGGGAAATGAATAGTACTCGTATTTACTGTTAAATACATAGTATTCAAACAGTGCTTAATGCCCATATCATGGACTTCACGTCAAAAAAAAACATCAAATGTGTTGCATTATTTTCTAATAGATTTACCAATTTTTCTAACCTTTGTACCGGCTGAAATGCGTATATTACCTGCATACAAATTACATGAATACAATTTGAAATCCAGGTGCTGCTGCTAGAGGCAGGTATGGAGCAGCCAGACGTTACGCTAGTGCCTGCACTATCGACGGCTCTGATCGGCTCCAACATCGACTGGAATTACAGCACTGAACCTAATGGAAAGAGTTGCTTGGCACGGGCAGGACAGCGATGTGCATGGCCCAGGTAAACAGAGTACCTACTTTGCCTGTAATTGTCCAGTACTAACGGCTTTTATTATTTATTCTAAAGTTATGTTATTCTAAAGTGCGCTTCTAAAGTGCAAGGTGAATCTCATATTTTATGTGGTGTTTATATCCCCCGGATATCGGAGCACATAACGTGAATCAATAATCTCCTCGTCGGCAATATTCGAAATCAACCACGTCTCAGATAAAACAATCACATCATATTACTCAGCTAGAATATTATTTAATTTGGTTCTTAAACCACGACAGTTCTGATAGTAAATTGTTATATTACTACTGAATGAATTGGACTAAATATAACTGCATATTAGGTACTAATAGAAAAGTTGACCAAACCACTAATAAGCATGGTGCATACAAAAGTATCTTTAAAAACAATTCCCAAAGAAATATGGTAATTACAAAATATCGTAAACTGGTGAATACAACAAAGACTTAGGGTAATTACGTGTAAAAAAAATGAATATCACTATTTGACGTGTAATAATTGATTAATTTGTGTATATAGGAGGTAGGAGTAAATAATTTCTTATAATTTGCATACCTTGTAAACAACGCATAGAGTAGTGTAAGGATCAGATGCCACAGAAACAAGAACAGAAGATATGAGTAGATGTTACTAGCTAAGTTATAAACGAAATCACTTATATAGTTGCAACGTAAAACACTATGAGCTAACCACTTCACTTTTAACTTTAGACAGATCTTTTTCGGATCGAATAGCAATAGCAGTCTTTTGTACTTCAGCTCGTGCCAGAATAACTCCATGTTTAATCCAGATGAATTTGTAGCCCTGCTCCTTAGCAATATCCCGAGCTTGGCGAAATAACTTCTTGTTTTCCAGGGTAAGATGTTCATTCACGTAGATTTTCTGGGAAGGACCTTTTATATTTAGTTGGTCAGAAGAAATACCCTTGTTTAGTCATACACCAGCAACGAAATTGTCCCGTATAATTTGGCTGGAGAATTTAGCGACTATGTTTTTCGGACGTGAGTTTCCAGGGTTAAGCTGTGGGACACGATGGATGGAGATAATGTCACTTGTCTTCAATGGTTGCTTTATTATCTTAGCGATTTCCTCAATAACGGATACTAGATTCTCTCCCCGTTTTTCTGGCAGATTGCTAATTTCGACATTAGAGCTCCGGGCCCTCTGCTCCATAGCCTGCAATTTAGACTCAACAAAGGCTAAACGAGCATCCTTCGATTGATCACTCAGTTCTATGGCATTAACACGGTTATGTAGTTCTTCATTGTTTGCTAATAGGTCATCATGTTTCGCACTCAGGTGACCAATTGAGATTTTTACACTTGCAAACTCAGCCAGTAAGAGGGACAGCGTCTCGTCTTGCTTAGAAGACCATGACTTAAACAGTGTCTCCATGTTGGTATTGAGCATGTTGAACTGTTGCTGAAAGCATTGATCCTGACCCTGAGAGGTTCTGATGCAGAATGCCAACTTCTCAAATTGTCAACACGACGCAAAACGCCAACTTCGCAGAACGCCAACTTCGCAGAATGCCAACTTCTCAAAACGTCAACTTCGCAGAACGTCAACTTCGCAGAATGCCGTCCTTTCCGTCCTTTGCGGAAAGTCACATGTGGCGGCGGCGACTCTTGATCGATGAGCGAACCATCTACGCTCATTCCACCAGACTTCGATGAATCATTGTCTTCGTCTGCTCGAGCAAAAGTGCTGCTTGCTTGGTCCATTTTGCAGTGTTATGGATTCTCTGCACTGTAGGCTACTCTGTTGACAACGTACGGTAGGTACGCAAGTACCGAGCGAGCCAGACGGCTGGCGCGATAACACGGACAGTCGGGCACGTCACACACACACACGACTGGGTAATTAGCGTAATATGTGTTACTAGTAAGTTGCGAGACAAGACAACCGGTTTGCGACAGCGCACACGACGAAAAGTGTAGTCTATATTAGTATAAATACATATATGTAGTTTTTAGGGTTCCGTAGTTCTGACAAGGAACTCTTATAGTTTCGTCATGTCTGACTGTCCGAAGTTTTGCTAAGACCGTTAGTACTAGAAAGCTGTAACTTTGTGGGAGTGTGTATATCAATTACGCCGATAAAGTGGTAAAATAAATTTAAAAAATATATTTTTTTAGGGTTAGCTACTAGCTTAGATGTGAAGTAGGGATGGATATGTTTTTCGTCGTCTACCCCATCGTGTGTGGTATCGTTGACTTGGGGATTGCTTAAACAATTTTTCGATTTAATGCTCCATTTACGAAATATTTAACTTTAAAGTGCAAATTTTTAATCCAGTAGGACGTCCCCCCCCCCCCCTCTTAAAGCTAATCTGAAGACTTGAAAATTCTGGAAAAATTCACGATGATAGTGCATTTCATGAATTTTAAAGGAAAGTTATAGCGGTTAAGATAACTTTATTGGCTTAGCAGTAGTCGTTGAACTTGGGCGTTTTATAATTTTGTACCAATTATAAAATCTTTAGCATTAATCCTTTAGTCTGACGTAGTTGCTAGTTTATAACGGGTAAAGACTTGCATTGAAAAACAAACTACAGAACTCTACACCGTGCGTAGCCCGACACGCACTTGGCCGGTATTTTTTTATACTTTTTATTGATTAACATCAGAAATAAAAACTTGAGAGGTGTCAAGGGACACCCAGATGGTACGAAGTTGCGGCCGCCATCTTGAATTTTGACCTCATTTTCATCATCAGCACCCCCAAAAACCATGGACGCGACACCCATGAAGCATATTTTGTAAACTTTTGCGGCCGCTATCTTGGATTTTCATTTTGACCTCATTTTCATCATCAGCACCCTCGAAGCCCATGGACACGATACCACGACACGTAATTAGCCGTTATAAATTTTATCAAATAGATAAAGTGTACAACTTGTACGGAACCTTATTTCAAGAATTTTGCCCATTATTACACGACTGCCCCAAAAAAAGGAGTGTTATGTGTTCAGGGTTAATGTATGTATGTATGTATGTATGTGAGATTCTTTATTCCACCATAACTTTTAAACGCCTCAACCGATTTAGATGTTTGGGGTATCGTTACAATCCTTACATCGTTCCGAGTAACATAGGCTAGTTAAAAATAAACATCCTGTGTGGTCACTTTAAAACGCAAATTATAACAGACTCAATTTTTTTTTTTAATGAAACTGTTCATGTCTATGTTTATCGTCTAGAATTTGACAAGTAGATTTAAAAAATATATAACACTAAATAAAAAACGTTGTAAAAAAAAAAACTGACGAGTAAACAAAGTACAAATATGTGCAATTTTTGCAGTCGTGTTTTTTAATTTTTTTAATTATATTAGCTTGTCCTTTAAAGTGTCGTTAGAACTTTTGGTCTTAGTTTTTTCCGTCTAACCCCCTTTCGCAACAATCAAAAATAACATAACAAACATAACTTATAGAGGCAAAGTGATGGGCGGAACGACCACTATCAACACCATGGCATACGTCCGAGGAAACCGTCTGGACTACGACCACTGGGCCGCCATGGGAAACGAGGGCTGGAGCTACAAAGACGTGAGAGAAGCAGTCGCTAACACACTTGCTTCCTGCACCTTTGATGAGAAGATAGTTTAATTAAACAGATTTTGATAAAATGCACTAATTATAATATAATAGCACAATTTAATAAGGAACTATAGATTATTAAAACAAATCAGACACATAATGCATACTATTCTCTACGCACTAAAAAAACAAACAGAACAGAACGCACAGAGCACGTTGCAATTTAAAGTTGAAAGAAACGAAAATAACGCTAATTATTTATTTGTTAACATAGGTGCTGCCTTACTTTAAGAAATCTGAGAAAAATTTGAACATAGAGGGATTGAACCGCAAATACCACGGAGTTGACGGGGAGCAATCCATTTCTAGATTCCCTTACATTGACATACCGTCTGTCATGATAACCAAAGCCTACCACGAACGAGGACTGCCTATAGCAGACTATAATGGAGCCGACCAATTTGCCACGATGGAAGGCCAAGCAATAGCACAAGATGGAATGCGAATGTCCGCCAATAACGCTTTCATCCAACCAATCAGATACAAACGGAAAAACTTAACCGTTAAAAGCAAATCTGAAGTATTCAAAATACTTATAAACAAGAACAAGGTTGCTTACGGCGTTAAATATATTCGAGATGGTCAAGTTCACACAGCTTATGCTAAGAAAGAGGTTATAGCTAGTGGCGGTAGTATCAACTCTCCGAAACTACTCATGCTGTCCGGCGTAGGTCCTAGAGATCATTTGTCGAAGTTGAATATTCACGTCAAGAAAGATTTAGCTGTTGGCGAGAACTTACACGATCACGTTTCTTTCAATGGTATCATAGTAGCTCTACCGAATAGGACAGCAACTCTTATTGATAACGAAAAGATGTTACAAAAAGTATATGACTACAGTCAAATGGAGATCAAGCACGGACCGATTGCTTCAAACGGTCCGGCCTATTCAATAACGTTTATTAAGACTGAACCTGATTTACCGGCACCAGATATTCAGTATCAAGTCGAAAGTGCTGTCTTAAGTGACTACGTACGTGGAACGGAGCTCTATGACAGTATCGCAATATTCCCAACATCTTTTTACAGTGCTTTGCTACCAAGAGCTATGTATTTGGTCCCGAAGAGTAGAGGAAAAATGTTGCTGAATCCTCAGAACCCTCATGGCAAACCATTGTTGTTCCCTAACTACTTCGAAGACCCAACTGATCTTATACCTATAGTCAAGGGAGTGAAGTTCCTACTCAGTTTGGAGAATACGGAAGCATTTAAATCTCAAGGAGCGTACTTTTTACGAACACCGCTTAAGGCTTGCAGAGAATACCCTTGGGGTACCGATGAATACATCGTGTGCTTGGCAAGATCTTACACTAGGCCCGCCTACCACCTTGCAGGTACTTGCAAAATGGGACCTAAATGGGATAAGAAAGCTGTTGTAGATCCAAGATTGCGAGTGTATGGCATCTCTGGCTTGAGAGTTATTGACTCTTCTATAATGCCTGTTGTGAATCGTGGGAACACTAACGCACCAACAAGTATGATTGGAGAGAAAGGTGCGGCTATGATCATCGAAGACTGGTTGAACAAACATCAACATTGCTTGTAACAACAGTAATTTATATCTGATCATGAATACTACAACTAGACCTGCTACTGCCATCTATTGTGCACTTGATAAATTCAAGTGCACAATACATGGCTATGTATCATTTCTTGTTTTTGCAGACTTGCAAATTACCTAGTTTTAAGTCATAGTTCGTTTATTGTTTTCATATAATATCGATGTTTTAATGTGTGTTATGTGGAAGTTATTACATTATTTTTGATTATGGTAAGGTGTGGTCATGGTTTTTATGTCAAAAAAAACAAATCGTGTTTATCATAACTATATAAATCTATATTATATTATAAACTTTATATCTATTTATTCTAATTTCATTTTATCTTTTTCACATTACAAAAGTATAAAATTCAACAATAAATTTCCTCACGAATTTCTCAAGTAGACATTTTTTTTCACCAACTTCATGCAAATCGTATAGCAACTAATAGCAAGCCAAACTGCAAATATTAACAATATTACTATTGACAATTTACAAGAACATTATTTTTATTATTTGTCTAAATAGCCCCAAGTCTATGCAATACAGACAGATCTACAACAAGTTACAATTCAAACTTTACAAGTCGGAAAAAACTGGAATTTACTAAGTACAGCAAGATCACTTGGTAAATGTTTAGGTAGTTTGCAATACAAAATCCTCTAGCAGACGTAATTGTAACTACTACACAAAAGATGGCGCTAAACGCCAAAGCCGCAGCCAACATGGCTTAATAGGCAAACCAACCTACAACGGTCGTGTATTTTTTTTTTCCAAGAACATGATGTTTCGACGTTTTCGACGTTATCACTTCTCGGGTAGCTTAATAACGGGGGTCTGTGAATATCCCCAGTTCATCTCACAGTGCTCAATGAGATCTCTCTCAGAGTCTGTCAGTGATGAAAAGTCGAACTCCTGGCTGTCGCTGAACGGGTCTGTACATACGGATAGTGCACGAGGACGCAGCTGAAATCCATGGATGATCCGCAGCAGCCGAGCAACTTGCGTAATTTAGTTTCAGAGTCAACCTGTAGACAAAACAGAGATTGCGTTAATACCATTGTTCGTTTATTTGAACCTAATATTTCTTGTATAGACTTTATCAAGACGCGAGACTAACAAAGCTCTGGGACAATAGTTACAGCTCAAACAAATGAAATGCACCACCACCTTCAGCACCCACCCTTCACCACCTTTGGTTGACTGTTAGAGAATGCCTAAGGCCGCCTTTGTACTTTTGTTGCATAAAGTTTAAATAAATAAATGCAATAAATGAGTTATTAATGCTCGATTCTTAATAAATGTCAAAGATATTTATGTCGATTATAACCACAGCAATAATAATTCAAGGAGGAAAATGTGAAGTGAGTTGCACAACTTTTAAAACAGGTTTGGAGAGAGTGCAGTATGTAGGCCCAGTTATAAAATTTACCTTAATGACGTAGATGTCGTTCTCAACGCAGAACGCTTGGAGGAGTACTTCTTGCATGTGCGTTGCGCTGTCTCCGGGGGGCGCCTCCGCCGTCACACAGAAGAGGGCCCGGTTGCTGTTCTTCGATAGATACTGGATAGCAGGGAGGAGGCCGACAGTCAGCCGTTTCTCCACACATGCTCGTCGTAGCACCCATTTGATGCAAAGACTTTTATAACATCACGCCTGTAATCCCCGAAAGGTTAGGCAGAAGTGTACCCAATAGTACACCCACATTTCGCCAGTTATGTTTTTAGTCCCATGTAATAGAGCGAGCCAATTGCCATCAACCGGGCGCAAATCCAGACTGAGGCTGCTACTGAGAAATTCCTGATGGAAAAACCCAATAACACTTGGCCCGACCTGGGAATCGAACCCAAGACCTCATGCACAGCAGTCGAGCTTGCGACCACTAGACCAACGAGGCAGTCCTTCTTCGGGATGACTTTTATTTCTTTTAATAATAATAAATTAATTAAATACTGAAAATCTATAAAGTCGAAAAACTTATTAGGATTCTAGCGAAGGTGTCTAATGTCGGTACTCCTTTTGAATCACAGTGTTACAGTAATATCCCACCAAAAACATTTCATGTAAAATGATGCCAAGACCACATAAGGTTTGCTCTGTGAAAAAGATATCACATCTCACGTAGAGCCAAGCTTCTGAATCTACACGTCCTAACTCTACCGACCCTAACTTCACAAATTCTACATAATCTTTTAATCTGAATAGTACATACCAACTAAACCCAGCTTCGCAGCGGCTCAGTAACAAAAAATAATATAAAAGTATTGTGTAAGACAACCCGACTTTAGTAGACACAAACATAGGGCGAACGGACTCATACAAAAAGGCTTCCATGCTAACGTACTTTTAGGTCTATAAATTTTTTTTCTTGGACATCATTGGCATCGGTGAAGGAAAACATTGTGAGGAAACCTGGACTTACTGTTCCACTCAAACCATGTCAGAGACCCTTGAGGCGGTTTAGAAACTCTGACACTAGAGTGTGTAGGGTCGTAAGGCCTTACTGCCCACACGATAAGAAGAAGGTCTATAATTATGTTTCTTGTTTCATTTTTAATATCATTTTATTTTAATCTGTTTTGTTGTAGTGGTATATAGTCTTTTTTTTTTTTTTTTTTTTGAGGTGGTAAAAATCATCAAATGACTCCTTCCGCCCTGGGTGGGGCGGAAGGGACTGTCAGACTTTTACTGACTAAAAAACCACCCTGTTCCTTCTGTTGCCCTTTACGTTCCGGGGCCACGGTATCCTGTTAAGACGTCCCGCAACCCCGGCAGGCGTTGGCCCCGTTGGGGGCCCCGTCCCTGTGCTGACAGCTCTTTGAGGCGCGCGCGAACAGAACGCGCCGTCGACCCGGGCTTGGTCCTTGATCGGACGGCGAGCTACCCATTACTCGCCGTCCGCAAGCCCGCGCCTACGGTGGCCGGATGTCGCCTCGCGACGTCCGACGCCCTGGGCGTCTCCCGCGGCGGCTGGGGCGTGAGGTGGTTCTCTCCCTCACGCGGCCCGCCTCCTCCTTCGCTAGCATTACTGCTTCGCAGAAGGAGGTGACTGCATCCCATTCCCTCTCGCCCCGGAGCATGGCCTGAACCAGGTCCGGACGCGAGAGGTCGCCGCCGCCTATCGCCTCCGTGAGGACACGGCGGTGATCTGCCCAAGCGGGGCAGTCCTGCACCGTATGCTCCACCGTGTCCTCCGGGCGATCCACACAGTGGTGACACCCGGGCGTTTCCTCCCGCCCTATCCGACACAGGAACCTCCCGAAACTACCGTGTCCGGTGAGGACCTGCGTCAGGCGGTAGGTGAGGACGCCGTAGCGCCTCTCCAGCCACTCCTCAAAGAGGGGTCTTACCGCCGCGATTGCGGCGTGCCCAGTGGTATCTAGTCTTAAAGTACGAAATAGGTTAGGTTGCCAAAGTTGTTTTTAGTGTACCTATACTTATTTAATTGTTTTCTTGCTGGCAAATGTAAAACAGACCATCTTATCTATCTATGGTTGTAGTGGCGTAAACACGAAAATTTAAATTTCAAATTATTTATCGAAAAAGCCGGCCTAGTGCCCGTCGAGCCACGCACAGTGTAGGTGTTCCGTACTAGCCCGTAGTAGCAACTACTTCATCTTGCTCACTTTCACTCATCACTTTAAAGGATTAATGCTAAAGATTTTGTATTTGGTACAAATTAACCAACGCCCAATTTCAACGACTATTACTGCTAGACTTCGAATACATAACACTACTACTTTGTAGTGAAACTGGCGGTCTCGGTTCAGCTCGGTTGCCAATGTTCGCCCGTCAATTTGATAGGTATTACTTACTACTGTAAAAAAATTCTTATACCCTCTTTGTTTTGTGTTATGTTTTAGTTAACGTCGAGTGTTTTAAGTTTAGTTGATCTAACCATGTAGTCGATGATTATGATGCACGGTAAAACTCTAATGAGTTTATGTTTGCGTCATCACGAATATGTATTACTTATTTGTGCTAATCGCCTTAGGGTTCCTTGTCAGAACTACGGATCCCTAAAAAGATTTACCTTTGTAACTTTTTTCTATTTGCAGTTCTAAAGGAACAGGTAATTACTCTTCAGCACGTATTAATGATCGGTATAGGTTTAAAGTAGATACCAAGGTCGATATCGTATCAGTAAACGCTACATAGTTAACTTCAGTATATTGAAACCAACCATTCTGGTCGGTGTTTGAACCAAACACCGTCGTGTTTGAACTCAACAAGAATTAACAAATACCATCCATAATCGAAGGGGTAAGTAGTTATAAAGTCATAATAATGATAACTGCACCGTCACATGAAATCAAATATTTTGTAATAACAGATGCAAGATGGGAAATAAATAAATAAGTAATATAAATACTTAAGTGTTTCATTTTAACAACTTCTTGGAGTCAGATTTTATATTACTAGCTACTGCTCGCGACTTCGTCCGCACCAAAGTTAAGTTAGTTAACTATCCCACAGTAACCTCTCACTTTTCCGGTATAAAAATATGTCTATGTGCTATTCCAGACTATAATCTATTTATGTGCCAAATATCATCCAAATCCGTTCAGCCGGTCTGGCGTGATTGAGTGACAAACATCCATTCAAACTATCCTATTTTTGATAGTAGTTAAGAATTAAACTAGTTAGTAAAGTTTGCTAGTAAGATTGCTTAAATTGTAATTATTGCTTACCCTTGATTACCTAGACGATGCTAGGTGCTATGCTAGAGTTACTGCAGCAGTGGGCTTTCCAAGTATAGTTGATTTTTATGATAACACTACCTACATTCTTTCTCAGCGCTTGGTGCTTTCCTGGCAAATACCTATTTCTCTCATGTTTACGAACCGTCAGATGGCCCCTGTTGCTTACGAAGTATACTATTAAAATGAAATCTTGACCAATATTGTATGAAAAATATTTTTTCCCATAAAGAGTCACAACTGACAAAAAGAGAATCGTGGCCCATGAGGGGATCGAACCCGCGACCTTCGCGTTATTAGCACGACGCTCTAACCAACTGAGCTAATGGGCCGTTGCGGACAGTGTCGAAATAGACCACTACGTCCATTTTACAACTTTATGGTATAATTTGAAGTAGTCGCAAAACAGTTTATCAGATAATCTTTCAAATTATCTTTCCAAAGTGAAAGTATCAGAGGATAATTTGCTATCGCTATTTTATAAAATAGTAAATATTTACGACGATAAGACATGTAACGTCGGAATATGAACGTATGCATATGGAACATTGAAATTTATTATTGTTTAACCTTAACGCATATACACAAAAATAGATCGCTCGTCTTCCGACGAACTCTAGAGAACCGAATCCTACAACATTGTGCGAATTGGCGCGGAACCTGGCTTCCGTTCTATTGTGAGTGAACACTTTACACGCAATGTAAACATGATAGCACTGGCAGGATGACTCTGGCCTGAAAAGAATGAGAGTAAATAGCCTGCGTGAAACACAGGTTATACAGCCAGCACGACATAAATGATCCATACATTCAATTTATATTCTCAAAACTCGACAAAATGTCAGCTGATTGATTTTTGCAATTTCAGGGCTGATCCCATTAACGTTGATCATAATGGCGAATACAATGACCCGTTTCAGATTTCTGATAAACAAAAATACTGGTATACTTCTAAGCGTATCGGTGTTACCATACCTGAATATTGGGCCAAACAACAAGTCATCTTCTACCTATTCTGTCTAAATAGTTTGATAAGCGAAAGGTCACTCACTCACTCATCACGAAATATCGAAAACCGCTTGACGTATAAAGCTGTTAGACAGGGAGGTAGGTTACAGTTAAATTTCCAAAATTTCCAAAAAGTATCCCCCAAGGGGATGAAACGGGGGTCCGACATTTAGACGAACGAAGTTGCGGGAAAAACTGTCAGTTATTTATATTTGCCATCGATACGCTAAGAAGAATCTGGTATTACTTCTATTTTACTAAAGTAATTCGGAAAACAATAATCGCCTAGAACTAAGAGTAACTACTGCTTGTATTTAGATAGCATTGAAACCCCTAAGTAATATCTACTACAACATAAAAGTTTACTCTATTTCTAGCCCAAATATGCTGTGGCAGCCGCTCAACCTGACAGAAGCCTGTCCTACCGACACACAACTGACAGCTTGCTCACACTTCGCGTTCCTGTACTTGAACCTCCTTGTCCGACTGTACGGCGACTCCCGCGACAGGAGGGCGCAGGAGTGCCACAAGGAAGAAGAGAAGGAGAGAGAGGAATATGACTTTATAGTGGTGGGGGCCGGCGCGGCCGGATGTGTCGTCGCTAACAGGCTGTCTGCCGTTCAAAAGTGGAAGGTATGTTTGAGTTTTGAGGTTCCAACTACACTGTAGTACCATACGAACATGTCAGTAAATTATGAGACAAGCTTACTAGATCGTTCCGTCACAGACCAACACCGTTCTGAATCAGGCACGGATTCTCAAGACAATGGTCAGTTGATACGCCGTTGAGACGTTCCTAATGAATTCATGAAAGTTCAGCGCGTTCCTGCCGTACATAGGTAATTTATCATTACCTCGGACGAAAGTCGCCCATTGCTGAACATAGGCTTATCCCAAGCTTAAGTAGTGCAGTGCATAGTGCGGTCCGAGCCATGCACGGATTGTCAAAACAATTGTGACAATTCAAAACAATTGTGAATTCATTACGAACGTCTCAACGTCGCGACGTTGAGACGTTCGTAATGAATTCACGAAAATTTGGGCATTAGAAAGCTGCAGTTCAAATGGGTGCCGCATTTGCTCTCAGCCGTACAAAAGAACAACGTATAATTTGATGAAAAATGGCGGGAAAGTCTTGAAACTTTGACAGGTATCTTTTGAAAGTTGGTACTAACTATCAATAATTTTTTTTTTCACTAGCGGCGTCTTCTGTTATTTAGTCCTGGTTTTTTTTGACCGAAGTGTTAATAAATCCTCATACTGTTCTGAATGCATCACATACATGTATTGAGTACAGTTGCGTTTATATAATAATCATCGACAATTATTTTAACGATCAAATATAAAATAGGTTGTATCCTCTCTAAATAAACTACTAGGTATGTTACGAGTGTTAAAACTAGCGTTAATTTACCAATAATTTCATTAACCAGCTATGCGGTCATTATTTTCTAATTACTCCTGTAATTTTTTTAAGGTTATAAAATTCAAAAAGTGTCTATTGCCACGGCCGCTCTAAAAATAAATCATAAAATTAAAATAATACCCTTCGTGTGCAAATCTGATTCGCGCTTTTTTATTCCGTCCGTAATTAATAAAACATTAAATCTTTCTAAATTAGTCGTTAAGATTCGAATAACAGATTTCTATGTAGGTTTCTTTACGAAAAAAAATAATTTTATACCTGTTTTGGTATCAACCTACGCAAAAAGGTTTTATAATTAAGTTTGTTTTAATATTTTAGAAATATTCTTCAAACACTGTCCATATTTAGTGAAAAAATATGTAACAGCCATATAGTAAGGTAAAAGAAAACAAAACTTAAGGGCATCCTACAATTATTTTCAGAATAAACGGCCAGTGCCCTCTTTAGTTCAAAATTAACAAAGAGGTTGCAATGGTTATATTGACGTTCTTTATTAATTGTAAGTATTTGGGAAATACAGGTAGAAAATGCCCAAGGCATTTAGTCCGCCTTTGTACAATGTAATATATTTACATGTGCATAAGTTAAATAAATGAATAGTATTAACTTATCTAGTATTCTATCTGTGCTTAATGACAATGTCATGGACTTCACGTAGAAAAAAAACAATAAATGCGTTGCATTATTTTATAATAGATATACTAATTTGCCTAACTTTAATACCGGCTGAAAGGTGTATATTTATATCCTGCATACAATTTTGAAATCCAGGTGCTGCTGCTAGAGGCAGGTATGGAGCAGCCAGACGTTACGCTAGTGCCTGCACTATCGACGGCTCTGATCGGCTCCAACATCGACTGGGATTACAGCACTGAACCTAATGGAAAGAGTTGCTTGGCACGGGAAGGACAACGCTGTGGATGGCCCAGGTAAACAAAGTACTTTGGCTGTAATTGCCCACTACAAACGGGTTCTCAAACTGTGCCTAGCGACGCCCTGGGGCATCGTATAACCACAGTATAGAAATAAACAGTATTGTGTCTCGGGCCTGACCTTGAATTAGTGCCTACATTCGGGCGCTACCTAAACACTTGTTAGGGCTGCCCGCCTACAGTATTTTAATTTCATCGACCTGCTTGAGTATCTCTATCTATGGAGATGCTGCCGTTTTTCCGAAAAGAAACTAAGTTACTTTCTCATTTACAATACTGTGTTGTGATACTATGGTACGTTATACTTACTTCCATAAGTTTTTGGGATGTTCGATCACGTTCAGGATGATGTGCTTGCTACCTATATGATGCAGTTTAAAGTAATGATACTCAATAGGAGCCCTTTGAACATTTTATTAGCAAAGTCACGTTGCATTAAGACGTTGCTATAAAGTTTAAAAAAGAATATAAAGGAAACCAACAAGTTACACAACAATTATGTATTTACGGCCTGACTGTAAATAATTGATCGGTTATGTAGTTGAAGTGTTACCTACTTGTCGATCAGCTCAACTAATCGATTCGAATTATTTTGAGCTTCTATATTATTGATGTAGACTTAATGACAGCGCAACCATTTTCTTGCTGACAAAATTGTTATTTCTTTAAAACTGACATCTAGCTTCTAAAACCCAAGTTTAAATTCATTATCTTCCAAATAAAAAGATTCCATCTGATTATCTGATTTAATCGATAGAAACGCGTCATAATGCCCCGATAATCACAATCGATTGGGATCAGCCATTCCAATCGCATTTTTTACACAATATTTATTCTTTATCAACAAGCATCCGATAGTCGGTCGCGAATTCGGTCGGTCTGACACGCGGCGCCTGCCCTTGCCTTGCTGCTATCAGTGTAAACATTCCACGTAGCACACGTTTTGCTAATCTTATCATGCACTGGCGGGCGCTAGTCACTAATGTTACTATGCTCATTTACTACGCCTGATTTTCCTTCAGTGTTCTATTGCTAAGTGGTGATTGGTTATCATCGACAGTGTTTTGTAGTCTGCTAGTTGTAACAAGTTTCTGACTTTTTGCTAATAATAGTCTTGTACACTCACCAGTAATGTCTCACAGACTTAGAAGTGACTATAATTAGCTCGAGACCGATGTTACCAATTACTTGATTGTCCTTATTGAAACTGTTACAAAGTTTCTAATTCTGAGAATCTATGAGAGTTTTAAATCCGAAGAGAGAGTCATCTATTTACTGCCTTATTTCCAGTCCTAGAGTATCAAGTCAGTTGAATAATATGAGTGCCATCTGTCGTAAATTAACAAACTTCCATGCGAGGCTATGAGTTGAATATCGTGCTCTTCTTGGTAAAGCTCGAAAGCGCGTCTTCTTCAGCACCTTGTTCGGTAACTTGTTATTCAAAGATGGCGCTGTGTCTTATTGCAGTATCTTGCTATGGTCCTGTGTCCGGAGTATCGCTGTTATTTAACAGATAACTGAATAGAGTAACCCGTACTGACATGTACAATGGCTACAAGTGGCAACATGTGTGAGTGGCTATAAGTACATATAGCACTTGTAGCCACTCACACATGTTGCCACTCGCGCAGACTATAAGATTTTTATTTTTATACAATTATGACTTATTGAGATTTGTAAATGAGTTTTTGAGATTCAGGTAGACCTGAACTAAACAGTCTGTCTACAGATATGAACGTTTCCGAGTTCTGGCCGATTTATCAATGTGGATGAAAAAACCTGAAATTATTTCTCAATACACGCAGAGACTAAGAATATATTGAGATTGAGATAAGAGATACTAGGTCAGACTGCACTTTTGATTAAAAGCTTGTGGATGTACATTCATGATATGTATTTGGATCATGAGGTTCTATTTATATACCCATCCAAAGTTTCACTCTTTGCAAGTAGAATTCATTCAATCCGACTTCTATCTCTGTCTCTACTGACCCTCTTTTTGTAGCCAACCGTCTGACTTGCACATTTTTGCGATTAACGGGTATCAACAGTGGCGTCCCATTATCTCAATGCGTGATTTTTATTTACATCCAAAATATGTAACCGTTGATAAAGTACGCTATCTGTCTGAGAAGATATCAAGTTTTCGCAATATTTCGCAACGAATATTTATTTTTAACATTATTTTTCTAAGCAAATGGCATGTGATAGATTTGCATAATGATATTATTAAGCTTATTGATTTTATACTTTTAACATGTTTTAATAACTATATACTACGTACCAAATCAATAAAATTACGCTAACAATGAATACGATATGCAGGTTTAATTCCGACTTTTCTATATTTCTTATTAATGGACATCAGAAATACAAAATAACATAACAAACATAACTTATAGAGGCAAAGTGATGGGCGGATCGAGCTCTATCAACTCCATGTCGTACATCCGAGGAAATCGTCTGGACTACGACCACTGGGCCGCCATGGGAAACGAGGGCTGGAGCTATAAAGACGTGAGAGAAGCAGTCGCTAACACACTTGCTTCCTGCACCTTTGATGAGAAGATAGTTTAATAGTTTGAAAGAATGCAATAATTAGAATATTATGGCACTAATTAATAAAGAACTATAGATAATTTTAACACAAATCAGACACAGCACCATACTTACTATTCCCTACGCACTGAAAAAATTAAACAGAACAGAATGCACAGAGCACGTTGAAATTTGACAAAGATAAAAGAAACGAAAATAACGCTAATTATTTATTTCTTAACATAGGTGCTGCCTTACTTTAAGAAATCTGAGAAAAATTTGAACATAGAGGGGTTGAACCGCAAATACCACGGAGTTGACGGGGAGCAATCCATTTCTAGATTCCCTTACATTGACATACCGTCTGTCATGATAACCAATGCGTTCCACGAACGAGGACTGCCTATAGCAGACTATAATGGAGCCGACCAACTCGCCACTATGCAAGGCCAAGCAATAGCACAAGATGGAATGCGAGTGTCTACTAATAACGCTTTCATCCAACCAATCAGATACAAACGGAAAAACTTAACCGTTAAAAGCAAATCTGAAGTATTCAAAATACTTATAAACAAGAACAAGGTTGCTTACGGCGTCAAATATATTCGAGATGGTCAAGCTCACACAGCTTATGCTAAGAAAGAGGTTATAGCTAGTGGCGGTAGTATTAACTCTCCGAAACTACTCATGCTGTCCGGCGTAGGTCCTAGAGATCATTTGTCCAAGTTGAATATTCACGTCAAGAAAGATTTAGCTGTTGGCGAGAACTTACACGATCACGTTTCTTTCAATGGTATCATAGTAGCTCTGCCGAATAGGACAGCAACTCTTATTGATAACGAAAAGATGTTACAAGAAGTATATGACTACAGTCAAATGGAGATCAAGCACGGACCGATTGCTTCAAACGGTCCGACCAATTCAATAGCGTTTATTAAGACTGAACCTGATTTACCGGCACCAGATATTCAGTACCAAGTAGAAAGGGCTGTCATAAGTGAATACGTACGCGAACCAGAGATCTATGATCAGATCGCAATATTCCCAACACCATTCTACAATGCTTTGCTACCAAGAACTATGAATTTAGTCCCGAAAAGTAGAGGAAAATTGTTGCTGAATCCTCAGAACCCTCATGGCAAACCATTGTTGTTTGCTAATTACTTCGAAGACCCAACTGATCTTATACCTATAGTCAAGGGAGTGAAGTTCCTACTCAGTTTGGAGAATACAGAAGCATTTAAATCTCAAGGAGCGTACTTTTTACGAACACCGCTTAAGGCTTGCAGAGACTACCCTTGGGGTACCGATGAATACATCGTGTGCTTGGCAAGATCTTATACTACGACCACCTACCACCCTGTAGGTACTTGCAAAATGGGACCTAAATGGGATAAGAAAGCTGTTGTAGATTCGAGATTGCGAGTGTATGGCATCTCTGGCTTGAGAGTTATTGACTCTTCTATAATGCCTGTTGTGAATCGTGGGAACACTAACGCTCCCTCAATTATGATTGGAGAGAAGGGTGCGGCTATGATCATCGAAGACTGGTTGAACAAACATCAACATTGCTTGTAACAAAAGTAATATATCTGATCATAAGTTGAATACTACAACTAGACCTGCTACTGTTTTATCAAGTGCACAATAGATGGCATTACTTGTATCATTTCTTGTTTTTGCAGACTTGTAAATGACCTAGTTTTAAGTAATAATACGTTTGTTTTGATATAATATCGACGTTTTTGTGTGTGTTATGTGGAAGTTATTAATTTTTTTGTTTATGGTAAGGTGTAGTCAGGGTTTTTATGTCCAAAAAAACAAATCGTGTTTATCATAACAATATATTTATTCTAATTACATTTTATCTTTCTCATATTCACATTACAAAAGTATAAAATCCAACAATAAATCTCCTCACGAACTTCTCAAGTAGACATTTTTTTTTCACCAACTTCATGCAAATCGTATAGCAAGCCAAACGGCAAATATCAACAATATTTACTATTGACAATTTACAATCAGAACATTTTTTCTTTTGTACATTTTTTTTTTTTGGCTAAATAGCCCCAAGTCTATACAATACAGACAAATCTACAAAAAGTTACAATTCAAACTTTACAAGTCGGAAAGAACTGGAATTTACTAAGTACAGCAAGATCACTTGGTAAATGTTTAGGTAGTTTGCAATACAAAATCCTCTAGCAGACGTAATTGTAACTACTACACAAAAGATGGCGCTAAACGCCAAAGCCGCAGCCAACATGGCTGATTAGGCAAACGAACCTACAACGGTCGTGTATTTTTTTTTTCCAAGAACATGATGTTTCGACGTTTTCGACATTTTCACTTCTCGGGCAGCTTAATAACGGGGGTCTGTGAATATCCCCAGTTCATCTCACAGTGCTCAATGAGATCTCTCTCAGAGTCTGTCAGTGATGAAAAGTCGAACTCCTGGCTGTCGCTGAACGGGTCTGTATACGGATAGTGCACGAGGACGCAGCTGAAATCCATGGATGATCCGCAGCAGCCGAGAAACTTGCGTAATTTAGTTTCAGAGTCAACCTGTAGACAAAACAGAGATTGCGTTAATACCATTGTTCGTTTATCTAACCCAAACATTACTTCTATGGACTTTACCAAGACGCGAGACTAACAAAGTTACAGCTCAAACAAGTGAAATGCAATAAACTAGTTATTATTGCTCGATTCATAATATGTCAAAGATGTTTATGTCGATTATAACCACAGCAATAATAATTCAAGGATGAAAATGTGAAGTGAGTTGCACAACTTTTAAAACAGGTTTGGAGAGAGTGCAGTATGTAGGCCCAGTTATAAAATTTACCTTAATGACGTAGATGTCGTTCTCAACGCAGAACGCTTGGAGGAGTACTTCTTGCATGTGCGTTGCGCTGTCTCCGGGGGGCGCCTCCGCCGTCACACAGAAGAGGGCCCGGTTGCTGTTCTTCGATAGATACTGGATAGCAGGGAGGAGGCCGACAGTCAGCCGTTTCTCCACACATGCTCGTCGTAGCACCGTTTTGATGCATTGACTTATTGGGCTGCAAGAAAGAAATAAATTGATTAGATACTGAAAATCAGTAAAGTCGGAATATCTTATTAGGATTCTACCGAAAATGTCTAATGTTGGTGCTCCTTTTGAATCACAGCGTTACAGTAACATTGACGACTCTAAAGTTATTTTACAGTTCTTGAATAGTAGTAGTGGTAAATATTTTTAAAGTCTTGAAAGTGCATTAATAAGTATAAAATAATAATTAGGTGACCACAATCATCAAATTCTATTTTAATCAGAAAAATTATACTAAGTGGTCAAAAGACAATCATTATAATTATTAGATAATATTGCACAATGTTACAATAATTACCTTTTAGCAGCCATGCCGCTGAACGTTTCAGCTTTAACGGGAACAACTGAATCTTTGTACATTATGCTGGACAGCTTGATACTCTTCAATTCAAACTCGTCACGAATTTTAGACACTTTGTATTCCTTGTCAGGAATTATCACAAAACACTTCACTCAAATCCAAAAAATCCTGTATTATGCAATCCAATAGAGTTCATAAACTGTTGCAGATAAACTTATCGAAGTTTATGTCACAATGATTTCACAACTTTGCCAGTCAAACTTGCGTGGTGTCGCTCTGAATGTTCTGGGCAGAATGTGGTTTCATGACGTCTCGAGCCCCTTTTATAGAGGTTAACACGCATGCGCATTATTTTGCCAGTGTGCGTGGAGCGCTCGGCCGATATCGACGGAGATTCTTCGAAAATTGCTAGTAATTTTCTTGGTGTGCGAATATTGTTGGAGTGTGTGTTAATACAGGCGTGTCTATACGAGGGGTGAGTTATGTGTGCGTTGCTCGTACTCTGTACAAACTTGTAGCTAGCGGGTCGTAACGTGTTCGATAATTTGCCATCACAACAAGAGCTTCCCCTCCCCCTGCTATGTATGGTATATGGGCGTCTGAGGGGAGATTTGACTGATATTAAGATTCTTTAATAGTTAAGGTTATCAATGTGCAAGTTGTTTGTGTGCGAACGTTTTATCCGTCGCGTTCGGAATTCCCAACGGCTTGGGTTTTATTTGTTGGAGGAAACGCGGCTTGATTGCGCTTGTTTCGTGTAATTTGTGTTTTTAATAGCGGATACTAAAATTTCACGGGGTTTGTCGGTCAATCCTAACTCCAGTCGCGGAGTGTTCTATTAAAGTAGCTGTCATTGCATGTAATAAAACATTCAACATGAACACTACTATCCACTCCTTATCTTATCTTATAAATTGTAAATGATGTATTACTGATAATTGAGTTACCATTCGTGAACAATCAGATACTTAAGCAAGGCTGCTTAATTATATTAGCAATCGTTTTGAAAATTTCATGAATCCTTATTATTACTTCTGAAAGTAGGACAAAAACAACAAATACACAAGGGGCTTCTAGGACATTTCTACAGTATTGTTATGATAGGATCTTATCAATATTTTTCAAATCAAGTATGATATTCTTCGCAGTAATATTGTAGGTCCTCATTTCTTTATAACGCAGATGTCAATCTTTACTTCTCTACGTTTGTTTTTCAAAAACAGTGTCACAAGCTGTTCTCATTTCTTCAACCTTTACTATCTTCTTTATAAATAATATTTTTATGTCTATTATTGGTTTTCGTCCTAACCGCAATGAGATTCTGTCACTGACGTAGGTAAAAGCTGCACTCTCCACCGCCCGACGTCACGGAATTTAAACAGGTTTTGATTAATTTCAAATTGATCGGTTACGACGGTATTGATGTCGCACGCGTTCACAAATCTATTTCGGATGAACATTTAGAATATTGGAAATTGATGAATGAGTTAATTGAATGACTTCGTTAAAGCCGAGATTAATCCTACCTAGCTATTGTTTTTAGGTCTACTTATAGCTAAAGAATACAGATTGACAGTAGTAATGTTATCTTTGTCAAGTAGGTAGTTCGATTACTTTTTCAGTGTTTCACTTATTAGGTAAAATCTTAATACCTACCTAATACCATTATTATTATTTTTTATCATTTTCCTCTATATTGTCTCTAAAAATAGCATTATGATTAAAAATTTGCAAAGCTATTTTGGGAAAAATACCGATAATAAAAAGTATTTGATTGAAAAACCCTCAATTAATTTGATTAGCGATAACATTTAATCGGTTATTATTTACTGCTTGTTTTGGACGATAACAAATATTGAGTCACAGTGAATTCCTTGCGCAGCGATATGATTTGTCACGGCATGTGGCCTTTTTCGACCTTACTGATTGGAACAACAGTAAGAATGTCTGTTTTCCACTGTAAGGTTAACATTTGCGAGAACAATAAAGGGAGAAAATAGGAACGAATCCAATGTAAACTTCAAAGTTTACATTGGATTCGTTCCTATTTTAGTTAACGGTCAACCGTTAACTTGCCATTTCTCCCTATAACGTACACCGTATTATAAGGTTCAATGGTTCAAACATTTAAAATATTTCTATTGCTAAAAACATTTGTTCATTCATTGTATTAAATTAATGTTATTATTAATTAGTTGTATGTATTCACTAACTGATGTCAATTAAACGAAAGTCCGCTTAATTCATGATACGATTGATTTCCATTACTTTAACGTTTTAAACTCAGTAAAGGTCTAAAGGATATTAAACCTTCTCGGTGTCACTCGTTCATTGCCTGAGCGTTCGTTGTACCTACCATTTGGGATAAGTCCCTTTATATCTGAAAATAATTATTTTAATTGTGAGTATTTCACTTCAAATCTTCGTTCTTACTTCAACAATTAATCATTAGCAAAATTGATTATGTTCCCCAATACTTATACTGTTTTGTTCCTTTTCTATTAGCACATGATTAGCACGCTCATGGCAACTGGCTTTTGACCTATTTATTTTTCAATAAGAAGTTTTCATTTCGCTTTATCAAACCTTTGTCACACATTGTCCCAGACGTACTAGTACATACTATATGCGTTGTGTAAACTATTTCACGCGCGAACGTTGACCTTTAACTTTGTACGATCTTTGTAATCTCATATTGTGTTTAAATGTCACCAGCTCACCAGCCTCCGGCATGTGGTTTCAATGTTTGCATTGTTTCCTTATCTCACAAATGTCTATTTACTTAGAGATACGACATTATGATACGTAACAAATTAGTGAGATAGAATCGGGAAATTTTGAGGTTATCATCAAACAAACATCGGAAAAATGGCGCGTCAATACGATACGTATAAACAATTTTTGGGGCCATGTATCTTTTTAATTAAAAAAATATTGTAAAATAGCTATGTTTCAATGGGACAATCACAATGACAAGGACAGTTAAATATAACTTGTTATCTATTATTGTTTCGCAATAAATATTTTGTTCATGTCTTTTGTCATAGTTTTGTGTTGTTTGCGGTTTCAATGTTTATCCTTAAAGGCTAAAAGGACTATTTTGTAACGCTCTATTTTAACTTTATCAGGATATTAATGGGTGACGAGATCATTTCATTGCGCAATCATTTAGGTTAAGTAGGAATTTATTTGACAAATAGATTTTGTGATCAATTCAGAAAGGAGTAAAGAAAATAGTAAAACCGAGAGATGTTTCTTTGTTGCTACCTTTTCTTGGTTCCTTAAATACCTTATTATAATTATAGACGATGATAATTAAATAAGCAAGTACCTACTTATATTATTTCATAATCAAGATCTTACGGCAGCTACGTAACGTATTATACTGTTATAGGACAACAATTTTATTATCTGTGGGCCGGCGCTGACGTCTGTTGTGGACGGCATTGGCTATATCTTCGCTGTATTCATTGATATTTTGAATCAGGTAAAAATAAAAAGTGAGACCGGTTATAATGCCGTCGATTATAAAATTTGTTCCAAAGGAGGAAAAGTGCTTATTTTTCCTCTTTGACCGAAAAGTAACTTTCGAAAGTTAGTAATTTCCTTCTAGAAAGAAGAGTCTACTCGTTGCGGTGGAATGATTTACAAAACCCGAATGTTTGGAACATTAGACTATTTTTGCAAGTTTAGGTACCTAGTTCCTTCCCGTTATAAGTTGATGCCGCCTTCTGCCGCCTGCCTAACACTCCCAATTAAAAATACAAAAATAATGTGTATGTAACTGGTCATTTTAATTATTAAAATGACGCTTTCATGTCATAAATGAATCATAATATTTTCTATGTCCCCTATTTCTCGTAACTTGTTTATAAACAGGCGAAAAACCCAAACATTTGCCACATTCGCCACACAGTTGGCGTTATATTAACAAACATACCTTATATTAAAAAAAAAAACAAAATAATGAGTTGTTGTGCACAGATCATATTATGCAGTAAAAGGTTATCAACAACACATTGGACTTAGTTGAACGGGTTTTCTTTTATTTTAACCTGTTTACTGTCTTACAAGTAATTAGTTTATACCTAGGTAGGTATAGTGCTACATCGTTGCTTGGATTATATTGGAATATTAAAACACGATAATTATTGACGGTCCAAAAATTTGTGTACAAATGGGAAAAGGATGTTCAAAGTTCATTTTTTGCTTAATGTTAGTAAGTATTCATTATCCTGAACATATCATTTTTTCGGGTATGACCTTCTTTTAGCTTTTACATGTCATCTGAGTACATAGGTATGAAGCCCACTTTCCAACCATATCATCTTTCACACGTTCCATAGTTTTTTTGGTATTTTCCTACTCATTCGGGAATACCAATTTGCTGTAAAGCAGTAACTTACCATAATTTGAACTTTTAAAAGCAAACTAAACTAAACAAATATCAAAATAAACTAACAAATTATTACTTACATTAACTTCGGTTACCCTTGTAAAATCTATTCGTGTAAATTATTCTCCTTAATGATGAAGTTACGTCCTTATTATGTACAACTTCTACAATGGAAATAAATACCTACCCACACCAGGTAGATGTTGTTTACGTTTCCCGTTGCCTGTTATGGCGACAAAAGAAATATTCCTTGTTCATTTTCTTGTTATTCTTTTGCTTCTAGACTTTCTCAGAATCTTGCTAACTTGATTATGTATTTAGAACTTACTCGTAGTACTACGCAGTATGTAATCTTATTACATATAGATTTCCCCCTGGTTGTGAACTGCAGGGGCCAATCTGGAAATCTCTTAACAGATTGCGGACCCAGGTTGGTCGCTGCAAAACTAATCTGGCCAATTGGGGGCTTTCTTCACCCGTCCCAAACGGAGTGCCAGTGCCATCACAGGACATGCGTCACCTCCTCAGTTGTCCGTCGTGCACTACCACCTGCACCATCCAAGACCTTAATGAGGCCAATGACAGAGCTGTACAGGTTGCTCAATATTGGTCGGACAAAATTTGAGTCATTTGACACGAGAAGAAGAATAGGTAGGTACATAGAATTACATAGATGGATAGTAAACAAGAACTTACTGTTTGCCATTAGTCTATCTACTAAAACCTTTCCTTTATAAATCAGCTCGGAGATACAGACCGTATACAACAGACTAGGTATCATGATTTTGTTATTATCACCACAATTGTCAAAAAACAGGTGATGCAATAAACTCGTAGCACACTATTGTACGCTTTAGATAAATATTTGATATCGCTGCGTACGCGCCCAACTCAACAACAACAAACATTTCTTATGCAATGTTATTGAACGAAGAACACAACTGCGCACTGTAGCAACCTGGATTTGTGTTGGATTTAAATATAGAAAAGCACCCTTCAAACGAATTCATTTTAGTTACGTAATATTGCATAGGTCTTTATAACTAATTAACGGCTCTACTCTATAAGATTTAGGGTTGGATGTTGCGAATTTCGTCATGAAATACAGGAATTTACACAACAAACCTTCAGCATTCGATTTTTTCTTACGCATATAAATATATATTGACTCGAGTATTATATATATATATATATACTCTTGGTTTTATATTAAGTACTGGCTTATGTCCGCAACGAATATTATAACTTTTTGCTTGAAACCCTAACTCTTCTTCTAAAATAAAAATAAAAGTCCCGTTAAAATCAGTCCAGCCGTTTCGGTAAGTTGGAACAAACAGACAGACAATTTTTAAGTACTTAAATAAAATTTTCGTTTATGTGCCGTGTACACATTTATATTTATTTTGCAAAAAGCTGTTATTATGACATTAAAAACAGACACTAAAATTTTATTTATTTGTTTAGATAAATCCAGGTTTGCTGACGATGTTTTCCTTCATGTCAGTGACGTCCAAGATAAACTCCAACAAAACATATAAATTAAAGAAGCCTCACGGTTAATAAAATTATTAATTGTTAACACAAAGATTAAGTCTTAATAAACAGATCTGTAAAATCGCTTAGAAATAGCACAGCATAAAAAAATACAACTCTTTACAGTTGAAAATTAAGCTTCTACTTAACTTGAGCTGGTCATTGACTCCGTGGGTACGATAAGTCATAGACAAGCGCATGCCACCTTTGACCTTCATCGATTACTTCCCCACGTGGAACAGGGTCAAGGGCTTATAGCCTCACACCGATCACTAATCGCGTTTGATTCGAGAAATTCCGTTAAACTAAAACATTTCACATTTTATTGACTGAATTATTTGTTCGTGGAACATAGTGATTCAGGTTTCTGGGTAACTGTTTAGTTTTCATAATTTTGGTATCGTTTATTAAAATCAAATTGTTCAGGATTATGAGAAGTAGTTATATGCGTAGGTAATCAATATTTGAGCCCAATTGTAAAAATGCTTGAGCCATTATTATTATTGAGGTTTATGGCTGCGGCAGAAGGTTTTCATAGAACTCTCAGAAAATTGTCAATTCTAATAAATTAAAAATTCAAATTATCGTCAGAAGTTCAAATAACAGAAATCCAAGTAGGTACCTACCTAGTATGAAGATTCGATAACTATGTAACATTTCTCGAGTGGTTTTTTATAAGAGTGAAATGACAACGACAGCTTTTCTATCGCCCACGACCACAACCAACTATTGACATCCGTTGTAGTACCTTACGTACATAACAGTTTGCAGAGGAGGATGTAGTGCTGTGCAAACAAGACTACCCTTCAGCTCACGACAGCTTCAGGTAACTGAAGCATGCTGTAATCATTGTACAGGTGGTCGGGACCGTGCTTTGATATAATACATTTTTAAACTCAAACTGCCCACTTTACAGATGATGTAATATAGAACTTGTTTCTATTTAATCCTTCAGTTTTCTTAATCGGGATTGCAAAGAGTAAAACATTTTTCTCGCGGCTCCTGTGAAGCCAAAAAAATGTGGACTGAATTCATTTACAACTTGCGGCAAAAAAAAAAGAAAATTTCTGTTGTAAATGACTGCAGTATTTCTATTTCAAGACCGTCAAAGGGGTCTTTTGTATATTTTCAGAAAGTTATGGTTTGTTATTTTTCTTGTAGCAATTATTTATCTTTTTTACATAGAACATTATGGAATGCTATCGTTCGTGATTCAAATCTGTATCAGCTCATCAGTTCTTATAGGTAGGTAAAGCTTTGAAAGTGCTACCGGAGGATTTTAGAAAAGAAATCCGAATCTTACGTATATGGTGTTTTTTTACGAAAAATATGCGCTTTGATGAGGTGGAGTTGCGAACACTAACCAACCCAATTCAAAATACAATAGGTAGGTACCATGCAAACGTTATATGTATCTAATTCTTTGTTTTGATTTGTACAAATTGCATCGAGTGGATTATTATCATTAGAGTACTCTATTAGCATGTTTCCTAGTAGTAACACACTACACTGTATAGTTGGAACGTGACTTATCTATAAATCTTTACTTGCTTTCATATAAATGTTATGTTGTGAAGTAAAGTGGAACTTACATAGAAAATAGATTACTAATATGGAAAACGAAAATTATATTGTTGTTTACTTTCCGAAAATGTGGTCAGTGTCCCTACAAATTGTCATATTTATGAAAATAACTCAAATGGGAGTTTTAAAATAATATAACCACATAATAGGTAGATATTAATTTCATATTATGTAATTTCTTAAGCATACACTTGCTTTTGCTCGCGACTTCGTCCTCGTAAAAGTCAAAGTCAAATTCGTTTTTAGCAGACGTTTCTCCCTAAAAACACATGTCTGCCTGCAAAATTTCAGTTTCAAAGACGAAGTAGTTTTTGAGTTTTCGTGATTAATCTTCGAACCTTCTGACCTCTTTAATGGAATGGTCACCAGGTGAAGAATGCAGGTGTTAGTTGGTAGTATAGTCGTAAACCTGGTCATAACGTCTTGGTTTTCGAATGTAGGTAACTAGCAGAAGCGTAGCGTACCTTGGCGGGGCCCCGTATAAAAAATTGTTCGGGGGCCCATAAGAGAGGTAAAGATTTCTCAAAAAAGAATAAAATGTTTGCTTAAAATTAAAAGAAATATTTATTCATCATAATTATCTATCTGTCACATTTTTAAAAACAATTCAAATTAAATATTAACTCTCCTTGCCTTTTTTCGGCAAACTGATTAATTAAATCATTCATAGCTGATGATGACTTTAGTTTTTCTTAAGTTTCTGCCTCTATGGGCAATAGTGACAGGTCTGACAGGCATTCCTGTCACATAGAAGTTCTTAAATAATTTTTTATCAGTTTTAATTACGAGAAACTTCTTTGAGAAGTTTTTATTAATTTTTGCTTAGGCACCTTGGGGGCCCCCGTGGGTCGGGGGCCCCGTATAATTGATACGGCAGATACGGCGGTAGCTACGCCCCTGGTAACTAGCTACTTAGATACCAGTGTACACGAAAACAAGGAAACCTCACTGAGGAAATGGCAATGTTTTTACTTAATATGAGGTTTTTACCGCCATGCATGTATTATTTACTTGTTCGTTTGGAGCACTTTAACTGTATTATACAGTTTATCAATCAATCTACAATCTTCATCATTCTACAATGTAAGAAAGAAAAATAATATTTTTAACAGCCCATGTACACAATGTGTGATTAAAATAAAACTGATATTAGTTCTGGCAATTAAAACAAATTGATTAAAATTGAACATAGGCCTATGTTCAGCAGTGGACGTCCTACGGCTGATATGATGATGATGATGATTAAAATTGAAGGCAGGCAAACTTCAATTCAGAGAAAATGCCATGTGTCAAGTCTTTGACCCGAGCCCTAGCGACTTATTTAAAACAAGCGATCCACCCCGGCTCCACACGTGTGCAATGTACCTATATACGTGTAAACTTTCCTCCTGAAGCACTCTCAGCAAATCCGTTGCGTAGTTTAAAAGATCTAAGCGTACAGACGGCGGGAAGCGACTTTGTTTCATACTAAGATAGTCATATAATTATGTTTTTTTTTAATGTTAATACCCTATTTGTTTATTTATTGGAGGTCAGACATTTTTTCAAAACTAGGTCACAATGTTTCTACCAAATGTGAAAACAGAGCAAGATTGACCTAAAATCTAAATTATATTTCTCCGAAAAAACTTGAGAGTTAAATTGGGTCAAGATGCAAAACTTGAAACTTTATACAGGATAATAGATAAGGCAAAGACAACAATAACAAAACAGTCTACAACTGTTTACAAACACATCGCGATTTGCACAGCTCTATGACCCCAATACAGAATGATAATTCGGCACTAGTGACACAGATGTTTCACATGTGCGCTGCTTTAAAAATAAGTTACAAGCCATAATATTACATACACATAATATTACACAAGGCACTAATATTACACATTATTTTGACGGAAACATCTAAAAACAATAGCGCTCTTGGTGTTCTTGATCTACTAATAAGCTCAGCTTCAGAATGAAACGGTAGTTACACACTTACAATAAAAATCCAAAAAGTTTGCTAATTTTGTGAAGGAAATAATCAAATGTGTTAACAAAAGTGTTATAAATATTTTTTAGCTTTAACACATGACAAGGATTCAAAACTAATTCTTCTTTTTTCGAGTCGATGATTTTATATAGTCCATATAAAAAAATCTTTACTTATAATTTCTGGGCTTAACTGTAACGTAAAGTCTCTCTGCTCTCAAGACGAATTTCTTGTTTGCTTAAAATTTTCATAGAATTGCTTTGCGTGAAAATAGATTCATTACTAAGTTCGTTTAAAAAGGTTAACTATTCTATAAACAACGACTGATTATAAACGATCCACAACACTACGTATCTACATATAAACATAAACATGATTATAAATTATCAACACCACTAACCTATGCATTACAAATCGCACGTAACAAATCTTTGAACTATAAAGCTAGTTTCAATAATTATAAACAAATAAACTAGGATATCGACGAGTGTTGATTGTGATAACGGAAGGCGCCCGTGTTGAACGTTATCACAGTTACAGTAATAAAGATTATAAGATAACGTTTTTCCTCAACAATTACTCAGAAAATGGACTCAGGTGTCCGAAAGACGATAGTACAAAGTCTAAGTATGATTACCGATATGTTGAAAGGTCGAACAACACAAGATTACAGGCTCGAGCTACTCAGACAATGTGCCATCTACCTGACATAGGTAGACATTTGGCTTAGCAAGAGTATAATAGGTATATCTACACCTCCACTGCTTTATTGCAAGAGTCTCAAACTCGGCTATTTTTATAATACCAGTTGTTTGTTATTTTCCTCTGCCTCGTTGGTCTAGTGGTCGCAAGCGCGACTGCTGTGCATGAGGTCTTGGGTTCGATTCCCAGGTCGGGCAAAGTGTTATTGGGTTTTTCCATCAGGAATTTCTCAGTAGCAGCCTCGGAGTCTGGATTTGTGCCCGGTAGATAGAATAGAATAGAATAGAATATATATTTATTGTAAAACATGAGTGTACATCAAATAATATGTGCAAGGTCTTAAAAATAAAAGGTAGATCTGCATGTTTTGCCATATTATGGCGTACAAAACAACATATTTTTGGTATTTTTCTTTTCTCAAAAGAAAAAACCATAATGATAATGACAATAGGCTCGCCCCCTATTACATGGGACTAAAACATAACTGGCGAAACGTGGGTGTTCTAATGGGTACACCTCTGCCTAACCCTTCGGGGATTACAGGCGTGATGTTATGTATGTATGTTATTTTCCTCATATCTATCGCACCTTACGTTAATGTTATCAAAACAATAGTCAGAAATAATTTTTGTCTCAATTGTGATTCACTGGTGGGACACTCGTCTCCGCTATCTAGTGCAAACAGTTTGTCCCTCCGCATCACGACACACCTCTTTTATCTTATCTGATAAAGCTATCCCAATCTAAACCGAACCTTGTCATGAGAGACATAAAATTGAAGTTTCTCTCAGCGGCGTTAACTACGCCATATGATTGAGTGATGGTATTCTGACTAATATTAGAGAGCTGATAAATAATGCACTTATGTAAGGTCAAAGAACTAGATCATACTCGGTACAACAGGTTTAGCCCTGATAATGGAAATATTTCCATTATCAGGGTTAACATCGTGGAAATTTTGTTAATGGAAGGTTCCCTTGGTAGCCTTATTCCATACAAGTTGAGGTCGACACCTAATCAAACCTAATGCAGCTGAACATATCATTATTCTGCATTAAAAATGATTCTTCGACAATTAGGCTTGTTACTCTGTTGTTGAGAGGATTGCCCAATTTTCAGTATCGCAGTGATAATATACATGTCATTGTTTTTCTTCGTATATCAACTGTTTTAGTAACTCTATCATTAATTTCATCAGCCTTTTACTGATATCGAGTGTTAAACGATTTGCTATCTGAGTGTTTTTACGATAAGTTTGGCTTTGGTTACTAGCCGTTTGTTTTGATTTTATTCCTCATTCGAATTAAGTACATTATTTAAAAACTTTCTTTATGGTCGGGACCTAAGTCTCGGTAAAAGGGTTTTTGTCCTCATCTTGCTATAAGGCGTCATGAAGTGTGTCTAACGTGTGACTAATTTCATCTCCCCAGTAAGTCCGTAGCGTATCGTTGTCAAAATCTATTGATAAAGTCTTCATTTCAGATTACTCATCCATTAGCATTTCCTCTTACTCATTTCATCTTATATCAAACACGATCGTTATCAATACGTAATCAATCAAACTTATCAATTCATTGTGTAAGTCACAGGCTGTTGTTAAATGTAATGTTTTAATATTATTATGTTACTCATGCATCACGCCACGCCAGTAATACCTATACTATCATACGCAATTGTCCTGAACATCCTCACTAATCTGTAGCGTAAACTATAATTCTCTGTTCCTATGGTATACGGTGGTAGTACGTGCATGTCCAGTATTTCTTGACACACTGCAAAATAACAAACTTTATTGTTGAAGACCATATTGTTGCTAGTATCGCCGTCAAAAAGGACCAAGATATAGTGGACATTCTCCGCATAGTTGGCTTTAACAACGTCATTCTGATACATGTGTACAAAACAACGTGGTTGTTCAATACGGGGCCGCCGGCCGCCGGCCGCGCCGCCCGCCATACAAAGTCCAATCCGCGTTGGAACTTATGATGAAACCTTTTAACATCGCTCGTCCTGGCAGCGTGTGGTGCACTGATTAAAATATGTTGTTTAAATAATGATGAAACTGTTGCACAATTTTAATGAGAATCGAAACTAAAAATATCTTTGGAGTAAATAGAGTTACTTTTCATTATTGGTGTAGCAAACACTACGTCTAAAATGTTCAATGTATGTAGTACCTATCTATGTAGTAGGTAGTCTTTACGATAGACTATAATATTATCTACTTAATTTATAATAGATTTCAGTAGGACTCTTAATTAAGCACGACTACATACGAGCCTTGAACATATTCCTTCTATATACTGCTTTCCAAATAGCTCGTGCAAATGAAGAGAATGTTAAGGTTTATAAAAACCCCAAGATTGCGAGTCTTCTGTCGTCAGTAAACTACGTCAATGGTCGTACGAAATTCTCGTTGAAACAGGGTCATGGCGCAGGCGACGGGCGGGCGCCCGCGCCGCGCCGGGCGAGGCGACGCGTGCGCAAGTTGTTTTTGTAATATTATTAGCGGATTTCCTTGCGTCTTACTTTCTAGTGAATCACGGATACTGAATGTATTTCAAGGAAAAATTGCATAGTTTGTTAAGTTCATTCTTATTGACATAATGACTTGTTGGATCCTATTGCTCTACTCTAGTTGGTTTGCCACACAGTTTTTGAGTTTAAATTGATAATGCAATCAATATTTTATAAATCTTACAGTATTAGCATATCACTAAGGACTTTGGCAAATTATTCATGTTACTTGCTTTGCCGTCATTCAGAGTCAACAACCTCTTACTTTTTGAATACCGTAAAATATTCAAGTATTTGAACTTTGGACTTGATATATTTAAGTCCAAAGACTATGTATTATCTGTGTGTATTGTCTGTCTATTTGTATATTATCTATAATTTGCGTAATTGCAAAACATATTATTTCTTCAAAACTCATACTGCATTTATTATTATCTGAAGCCGCCTGGTACAAGGTAACAAGCCGAGGCGGCTATTTATGAAGGCCGCAGATAATTGTTTGTATTTTGGGGTTTCCCATGTTTACTAAATCCAGTTTACAGTAGCAATAAGTCTGTCACAACGAATCTGGTTGGTATAAAAAGCCAAGACAAACTTTAATTGAGACCGTTTACTCTGCAAGGCATCTCAAACTTTGAAGTCCAATGTTTTTCTAATGAACAGCATTGGACTGGACATTGGAAAATTTAAAATAGTTCTCATTAATTCTAAAACTCTTTTTAAAAAATGTCAGAGTGAGATATATCTGAGATAAGAATGAGGTGTAGGTAAACGCTCTTACTGTATTTTTTAACTAAACTTCTTTAGATACTATAGCTGTTCTTTGAGGCTTGTCAATGTTACGCCTAGAGTAATAAAATAATACAGAGCACCGTACAGCCCTGTGACAGACGGACGGACAGACAGACTGCAGAGATTTAGTAAAAGGGTCCCGTTAGGCATCTTTTGAGAGCGAAACCCTTAAACAATAATAAAGAGCTATTATCATTATTAAGAAGCAGTTGGTTTCAAAATAATCAGTAAACAATAACTTCATATTACCAGCTGTCATGAGAATGCCACGCTGACAATTGTCAAGACGTCAACACAGAGGCGGCACGTGAGTGAGTCACTGCTGTCACTTGACTAAAGATAATTGCAATGCGCTGGTATTACCCGGTACACAGGGGAGAGTCCGAGCTCAGCACGGAAGCGGTGGGCGCATTATATTACTGGTCAAATTGATAATTATGGAATATTATTCATCTGAAACGGGACTATATATATAGGTATATTTAACTGACTATAAATAGTTCATTTAAATTGTTGAAAATGGCGGCATCTCACAAATCCCAACAAGACAATGTGTCGTCGCCTCGTCGGCATTTCTGCAATGTAAATATTTAATCACAATTTCAATATTTACATTATAAAATTAAGTTACACTAATTTAACATGCTAAATACCTATGTTATACTATCCAGCACTGAACGCTCAGTGTATATGCAAAACGCGAAAGCAAAAACAGTTCAATGTCCATTCAACAATATGCTTTTGATTACATTTAATCAGCGTTAAATATCCAAAGCCATAAGAAGAAGGTATTTCGAAAAATTTAAGATATTTTGACGTAGGATCGTTAGTTTTGGCAGAGATCCAACTAAGGAACCAATTTGAATCTTGATGAAATATTGAACCTATCTCAATTTGCTACTAGAAAATATTTTTAGCGATGTCTTTTTTGCACTTTTCTGTCTTTTAAACCAGTAGACCAATAGACAAAAGACCTGTTTAAGTCTTACAACATACACCGGTTCGTTAAACTTCCATTTTAGCTACTTGTATTCAGACGAAGTGATAATTATAAACAGTAAAGTGTGACTCAGACGGTTTAATATTGCAGACAAAATACTAATGCTAATAGCCGTGTTAAAAATAAGTAATCTCTTTGCAAAGTAATCGTGACTTGAGTTTTACTAGTATCAACATTCGATGAAGCAATAGAGCACACATGTGTACTCATATGATGACTTGGTAGCCACCTTTTTTTTTAAGCGAATAGTAAAACGAATACTTTCGTAGCTAACAATAATAAAGTACAATATCTGCAAAAAAGGTCCTTCATCCATACCAAAATGTTACAGGCATTCAATGTTTAACTCTTTGTTTTCTCTCTTTAACATTACATACATACATACATAAACACACGCCTTTTTCCCGTTTTGGTTTTATTAAAAAACAATTAAATAAAACTTCAAATAAAAGTACTGCGAAATAATATTTATTTTTGGTACTTCATTTGATAATGACGGGGTTTGTCGAGGTCAGATGGCTTAAATGGCATCCGTTCCATGCTCCATGTAAAATACTGCATGATGGCTCCGTGTAAAATAATGCTATTCAGTTACGTCAATTTAACCACTCTGCTCGACAAGATTTTGACATTTGACACATCCCTTGACTCGGCAGGGTGTTGTGGATCACGTCATTAAATTCTGGAATTTACAACAACTTTCAGGATTCAATTTTTTAAGAAAAATTAACGTTTGCAGCTATTTTATAGAATAAGTTTATGGCAAATATCTTTAATTATAACTCAAGGTCGGTTAAAGTACTTCAGATCACTGCAAAATTGGTACAATATAAGTTTTTCTGCACCCTATCCAAAGGCAGACCACTCAGATTAGCTAAAATTAAGTACATAAAGAACCTTTTCGCTTGCTGAAAAGATGCATTCAGACGAAATAAAGACATTATCATTCCATCTCCATTGTTGTTTTTGGCATTATCCATACATAAGTACTTTAAAAATACAATCAAATTTGAACAAAATTTACACAAAATTGTGGCACTTCTTAGTGCTGACCGTTTACCCAAGTTTCATAATTCGATTCAAAAGTCGCGTTCAGCCGAATCGATACTTGAAATAAAATCGAGGTTGGCCAAAGGAGTCTGAATGAAAAAAAAAACCTTTTGATAATATTTCTAAGGATTTATATTTTATATTAAATGGATAAATAAACGCAAAGCTTAATCAGGAGCGCAAGTTATTTTTAATAAGGTATAAGATTTACTTAAGTAGATATTTAAACCGACTTCAAAAAGGAGGATGTTCATAATTCATTAAATACATAATTATGCATAAATCTGCTAAAATATTAGCTGAATTATTTTGTTTTGCGTAGACTTAAAATCATGAGGTCCGCCATCTTGGATTTTCACTTCGACCTCATTTTCGGCATAAGCACCCCCGAAAACCATGGACATGATACCCATGACGCATATGTCGTTAAATTTAGCGGCCGCCATCTTGGATTTTCACTTCGACCTCAATTTGGGCATCACCACCCCCGAAAACCATGGATACGATACCCATAATGCATATTGTTGTAAAATTTTGCGGCCGCCATCTTGGATTTTGATTGTGACAAACGGACGGACAGACGAACACATGCGTGATCCTATAAGGTTTCCGTTTTCATTTGGACGTACGCAACCCTAATCCAATGTTACAGCCCCAGTCAAACTAATTAGATAAGTTAATTATTAATATTGATGCAAATAATTAGACGCTCTATTAAATGTGTGAAAAACGCGATATACACCAATCTGAGATAAAAGTATACTGTGCACGCTGCATCAAATTTAAAAAAAGTAGGTAATGCACCAAAATTAAAATTCTTAATTAAATTTAATATAAAATTTCAAAAAAAAAATATAGGTAGGTATCATAGATATAGTTCATTGGTAAGGACCAATGAGCTATACCTATTGTAGATACATATTTTTTCTGTTGAGTCTTAAGGTAGAAAACTATAAATAACAATTATTAACTGAGTTGGATAGCATAAATAATTAATGTTTATTGTAATTTAAACTTAAATTCCATTTATATTAATTTTTACAAGTCGATATCTGATATGAGTAATTTTAATTACTCGAATCGATTGAAATAAAAAAAATAATCGATTGACATAATCACAATCGCACATCTATGCATTAAAAAAAAATTGGTTGACAATTTCTAAGAACACAAAATGAGTAGTGGTAATGAATATTCCGTGTTTTTAGACCCGTGTTTGTAATTTACACTAAGAATTGGGCATTTTCTTGTTGTTTATTATATTTTGAATGACATTTGTCATGTTTTTTTAAATATCTAAATGTATTATAGTGATATTTGTGACAAACAAAAATGTAAACACGCACGGATTGGCGCGAAGTTTCGACTTTGGATATCAAAAACTTTATTACCACTACTAATTTATGTTAAACTATGGATGAAATCGACAAATAAATCAATTATGAGTTATTTACTGCTCCTGTAGTGGAGCTTGGATGTCTAAAATCCTCAATTTTTATGTTTTTTAGCCTCGACTACTATGGTCTTCAAAATGGCGATGATTGCATTTTCACACTTGGATTTTAAAACGGTGATTTTATATACTCGCGTGCTAAATCTAAAAGAGTGGATGGCTCTAACATTTAAATATTTTATCAAACTCTGTTACTTAATGCTCACACATGAGATTAGATGGCTACCATAATCAGTATTTACACTTATTGGTCAGGATGACGCATGCGCGAACTCCGGGGTCCAATTGGACCCACTACCGAGCCGGCGGCGGAGGTTTCTGTGTTCGGGTCCAATTGGGGGCGCTTCCGAACTATACGGTTAAACTAAAATCCGACCTTAACATTGGGAAAAGGCAAGACAGGTTATTGATTCGTTTTTCAATACATTTTTTTTTTTTTTATTATTTTGTGGATAGCAATATAGCAACAACTATACAAACTTTTTCTAAACTAAAACAAAACATTCTGGCACTATACCCACAAAACAATTATAGATGCCATTTAAAAACAAAATTATTATTTTTCTTAAATAAGTTAATGGTCGCTGCCACAAGTTTTTGACGCCAAGCGGCCGGAATTTATTTTCTACATTACCTTAAGCAAAAAGTTTGAATAACATTACTTAATACGAAGCATTATCCTTGTTTATGTGGCCCTCTAACATTTTGGTATTTATCCTCATTGGAGAAAATGTTGGCTAGAAACAAAAATTTTTATAAAAAAAATTTCATTCAAGTTTTAAAGCCGTTGGACTGTTGTATTAATTATTATTCGTAATCGTAGGTACAGCTCAATGCTGCAGCCATTCTCTGAAATTGAATTCTAAAACATTCAAACGTCACAATGATTTGTTCCGTAGTTTAGTTGTCCGTATTCCAAGGAATCCAAGGTACACACGTTAAGAATTAATTATTATCTGTAGTAGATTTCCTCATACATTTTCCGCTTCTGTGCGCCACTTCAGAGTAATTCTAATTATACAATCATATATCTGTTGGCCGTACAATAGCCGCATGTTAGATTTTACTCAGTATTTTGAGGGGTTACAACGAATTTTCGTTTCAAATAGAACACGAAACAGGAGTAACTGTATAGTACTGTAGTCCTTCATTATTATTTTGACTTTTACAACAAAAGACGACTCCTACATACCCAATGCTTAGATCATATTAGTAATATGAAAGGTCAGAGATATTCTTGTTACTAACAAGGATAGGGATAAGGGTTTGTTGAAACACATGTAGGTCTAGGTAGCGATATGTTGACGCACGTGCTCGCTGACCACGTTTCGATTAAAGTGTGCTTAATACTGCACGTGTCTGTTCTGTCGCATCGCATCCCAACATTATGTTGGTAATCCCTTTGTCAATTTATTGTTTTACACATTGAGATTATGACACACAGATTATCAACCATAATAAGGTATAGACTATTAATATCGCATCTTTATTATGAGAATTTTATGACAATGTAAACGAAAGGGTCGTTTGCGTACCTATTAGACAGTTTCAATTTATTTATCAAGTACCTATAGCATTGTGTATGAATTCCTTAAATATATCCTCAACTTTTTGAAAGGCTTTCTATCACTTGAACGCATCCTAAAGTGGCAAATACACATTAAACTTAATTCAACAGTTGCATGTGTCCTCCATTTTGTCTCCGTTTAGACGAGCACGTGTTACGTCACTACTGCGAGTTGCAAGCTTGGCTTCCATTCATACGTTTTACTTTCATTCGGTAGCTCCGGGTATTGCTCGGAGGTCATCGCACCACCACCGAGATATGACATAATTTCTCGCATCTTTGCACGAGAGTTTAGACGAAGCCTGTGACATATTACTACTGTCTTGTTATGGTTACAGGTGACACGTGACCAGACATACGATCTGACCTCACGTTAGCTCTTGCAGAAGGCTGAGCTGCGGTTTTGTAATAGATGTGTCTTGAATTTCGATCATTACTTAATGCGATTTTGTAAACAAACTTTGCTTTGCGTTGCCATATGGGTATCAGGATGTAAATGTAATCGTTTGTTTGATTTCTGTAACACCGGAATGGGGTTTTACGATTAACAAATAATTTTAGTACTTTATATTTATTTCGTAACTTATGAAAGGCGCCTTATAACGAAAATGGCATACCTACTATTAGAGTTTTGTCTAGTTGATGGTGATGTGGACTCCTAGATTAGGTATATTTCACCTAAGGGAGGAATCCTATGATGTTACGGTGGCAAATAAAGCCAGCCATTTCGTTCTACACAATTAAAAAAAAAATGTTACTTAATTGTTACGAAATTAAATCAGACATCAAATATTTATTATTTGATGTCTCAAATAATAAATATAAGTAGTATAATACCGAGTCTAGAGTTGCATAGGGAAATTCAATGTAGTAAAAAGTTATTGAATTAAGATTCGAAAATATCAATTACTTATATTGCGAAAGACCTATAGCAAAATAAGCAAAGTAGAATCAATGTTTACAGAAATATAAAAGCTTTAGATAAGCTTATAGATTTCTAGTAATACTTTCACTGTCCAATATAATCAAACACAATATTCAATAATCTGAAAATACCACATTTCAGATGAAAACACAAATACTTTCAGATAAACAACCTACGCAAACCAAATGTAAATGCGTTGCAAAGATACGGCACTGATATTCTATCAGCTCTTTACGCAGAAACGAGTAATTTGTTTCATTCAATGAACCTCATCGGTGTGGGAGCAGAGTGTCAGGTTCCCAGATTTCCCGGCATTATCAGTGTTACAGTGAATCCGTTATCTGTAGTGCAGGCTGGTGTCGGCCGCCGATGTCCCGAGCTAGCACCGCGTCTGTTTGTTCGTACGTCGCCTACTGTTCGGATTGAATTACACGATCCACCCACTCAGTGTGAAGTCCATCTTTCCTTGTTGTTGGTTCATTATTGTTGGGTTTAGGGTAAGTGTGATGTTTCGTGAATGACATGCTTTGACATGCTCAGTGTACCTTATAGAGGCACAGATACGTACCTACAGCCCTCAAAAAACGATGTGTTCACGGTCACCTGAATTAGGCCAAGTGCGAGTTAGACTATGGACTCAATCATGTATCACATCTAGTCTAGACTCTAATAAACTATTGAAACGATTTTAATAAAACTTTTACAGCATGTCAGATTTCATTAAAAGCTGTTTCCACTAAATAATTTTGGTGCTCTTAAAATAACAAATTCTTAAGATTTTTTCGCGAATTTGGGTTATGGGCATGCCCACAACGGTGGATCCGCATAACACATAAACATAACATCACGCCTGTAATCCCCGAAGGGTTAGGCAGAGGTGTACCCATTAGTACACCCACATTTCGCCAGTTATGTTTTTAGTCCCATGTAATAGGGGGCGAGCCTATTGCCATCAACCGGGCACAAATCCACGCCGCGCTTGACTATATCCTGTAGATGTAATATATGTCAAAGATAACCTACGAACACTCTCCTAAAAAGCACATATAACCGACTGTTTTGAAAAACTTTCATGAAAAATATTATTAACTGCCTCTGAACTGCCTCTTGCTTAAAATCTTTAAAAATTGTCCTATGCCTTCTGTTATTATTGCTTTTTCAAAAATCTATCAATTGAAATTGATTTCTCTGTCAAATTTATGACCTTAATCAGTTTTGTGTGTTATCCCCAAATGTTTAGAAAACATATTTCACCTTATCGTGCTAAAACTCTTCACACTGGTGCATACAATGAGTGTTTTCATTTGTTTACATAACAAGTGCGTCGCAGCTGAATGAGAGTAATACGACACTGTAATGTTTTGACCATCGGCGTCACAGTAGCCTCCCACTAAATAGCTGTTGTCAAAACAAACGACGCTCGTACTGATAAGGATTGTTGTTTTTTTGGGGAAAACAATTGTTTTTGTATGTCATCTTGGTCTCTACATTGGTTTTAACAAAAAACAAGTGAATCAGCACAAATCTTGGGAAGCATTTGGCGAATTAAGGAGCCAAACGATTTCATTTAATGTTTTGGTGTACTGTAAATAATAGAATCATATCAAGCCAATGAACACAAAAATAATAGCAATCTATTAAAGATACTTGCCTCAATCTGAACTAAAAATATTATTACTGAGATTTTCCACAAATATACCGTTTTAAACCTACGCAGTGGGTCTTCACCAAACATATTTAGTTACAAGCAGAAGTGCTTAACTTTTAAAAAGCTTTTTATACTTAGTGTTATTTTTTCTCCTTAAAAATACCACTTATTTTGGTTGACAACATTTTCCTGTTAGCCAAATACGTCTTGAGTTTTTCCAAAACCCCCAACTAGGTACTTCCTTCCAATCAAAATTCAAATAGCCTTCGTCAAGACGCGTCTGGAATTCTAAAAGAGTCCTTCGTTACGGAGTATTTATTCTAATTATTCCTAAGACCATATTCACATAAACAATACGAAGTAACGTTGCATTCTCAGAAGCTTTGCAGTGAATGAGTGGAAGTGTTATTAATATGTTAATTTGATTGGAAGGTAAAACCCAGTGCTTTGAAAATTCCGTGAAAGAAGGAATGATTTAGATAGATTCAAGATACTTGGAATGGAACTGATGTGAAGTGCTGATGAACCCAGTCTTCTTTACATCAGGCACCATCAGGTATCACGTCTCGTTTATGTTTATAGTCCGTCTTATCGATTTATTTTCAACCGACTTCAAAAAGGAGGAGGTTCTCAATTCGACGCGTATGTTTTTTTTTTTTTTTTTTTTTTTTTTTTTTTTTTTTTTTTTTTTTTTTTTTGGTATATTTGTTCTACGATTACTCCGCCAATTATGAATCGATTTGGATGATTCTTTTTTTGTTTGAAAGAGTATAGTCCCGAATAGGTCCCATAGGAATATTTTCATGATCTGATGATGAACTTTGGAGATATGGAACGGAACTCCTTATAAAATCACAGCAGAACCGCCGTAACAAGAAAAATTGCTTTGTTTATACGTGTAGTCGATGAATGACTGAAGGAAGTGGGGAGGGGGTACGTCAACCCTCCACCTTCCACTTTCCAAAATTAAATATATCGTGTGAGGTATTGTTTGAAAGGGCTTTATGTAAGGAATTCAAACATTAACACACAAGCACTAAAAAGTGAAAAATAAAAAGCTTTTTTACAAAAAAATATGACCGCCTTCAAAAACTACAAAATAAATAAAAAATAACTTTAGCTTGGAAGTCGGTGGCAATACCTACATAACAAGAAACAAAACCAAAGCCGCCGACTTTCAAGCTAAAGTTATTTTTTATTTATTTTGTAGTTTTTGAAGGCGGTCATATTTTTTTGTAAAAAAGCTTTTTTGGAGTTTTTAATTGTAAGTAACCAGGTATTTTAATCTTTTCTAACTCCTGGTTTCTATCCTGACACTGCTCTAATCTTTTAGTTTTTTAAAACTTCACATATTTAGAATGCAATTCCCATAAAAAAAACATCAAAAAAATAGTCGCAATCTCATCTCATCGACATCTTATCGAAAATGTTAGTACTTTATAAATATTTTTGACAGATAAGACTCTGACATTAGAATGTGAATGGTCTCGAGACCTCCTGGACTTTTGCAAACCTTTCAAATTACCCATGGAATTTTTTATTTAAATTAGTTACTCTTAGCAACGATTGTTCCAAAAAACCATATTTTGTTTATCAACTTCATTCGGGTTTTTAAACTATTAGGTTTTTTTTACTAGTTCTAAAAATATCGTCTCTCAACACATAAAAACGTTGAATTAATGAGTTTAGTTTTACCTACATGTACCTGTGTGAGTGACGCGTCTGAACGTTACCTAAACATGTTACGGGTCCATGATTTTGTTCAATGACGTCTCCACGCACGCTGGACCGATTATTTTTTTATTCGTATCAACTGTCATTCGAATGTCTACCTCATAACACCGGTTTTAACGGATACGACATACGCGCCGCGCCGTCATTATCATCATCTATGACGTCATTGAGAATTTAGTAATACGCATTGCCTTTTGCCAATTTATTTCATTTAGACGATGTTTATTGCAATTAATTCTTGACATCTACATTTTATTGTTGTTGTATTTGGTTATCAATATTGTGTTTATCACACGTACTTATATTTTACGCTCACGAGCGTCGGTAAGTTTTCAAAATATTATCTATAGAAGCCTTGATAAAAGTTGATAAAATTATTGAAATTCCAGGCGATTCAATCATTTTGAGTAGCTGTTTTGGTAGTGGAGAAGTGCAATCTCGACTTCTCGAGGTCACATTGCTAATTCTATGTCCCACATATCGAAACATGCACCGGTCTGTGAAGTTTGTTCCTTACCTTGTTTTGTATTATTGTATGAAACAGTACCAAGATGTGTTTGTGCGATGTCAGCAGTTGTTTATATTCATGAGTACTTTCATCGAATTCAAAGTCATCCGGTATATTTGCCGTAAGAGTAAATCATTTTCTTTATCTTCTACTGGTCCAATAACTCAAGACTGAAATCTAGAATCTCTTAAAGTTTGCAAAACTTTGCTACATATTAGATCATTTGCCGGCCTCTACAATTGAGTGTGCCGAGCGGTGACCGTGTGTTTGAACTTGGACAAGGTCGAGACTCGCGGCTGCGCGAGCGCATGGCAGGCGCGGCGCGATCGCGCCTTTGCGAAACTATACCGACCTAGTACAACACACTGTGACGCAAGACCAGGTAACCATGGAGACACGATCCTGTAACTGTTTCATTGAAAGCTGTTTTATTCATAAATTCTAGCTCCAAAAGTATCATTGCATTTTTCAGCAAGAAAATCTAAGATTTCGTCAGTTAAAACTAGGCAGCCCTCCAAATACTATGGTGGGCTAAATAGAATGTATTAGGAAAGAGTGGAAATACTCCACAGCTACAAATTGTAGCCTTGACGATCGATGACGATCTTAATCCATCTTCAGAGACCAAACACCCCACATGGACTGATCTTGGAGCTGATGATATGCCACACTTTCTCATTGTAGACACAGTTGAATACTAACGGAGGCTCGTCCTCGCAACTAACCAACCAACATGCGAGACACAGCATCTGAAGGGCTAGTGATTGATGATGATACAACTAGGAATGTGATGTAAACATAAACATTATGTTATGTGATGTAACGTTATCATCTTGTTTTAATTTTAACTCTCTTACGTCAGGATCGCGTTGATCTAATGACGCAGAAGAATTAATTGAACTGGTACAGTTTCGAAAAAGGCGAATTTATTAAAAGGATGTCCGTTTTAAATTGTATGCAACTTTTTATTGTATAATTTAGTAAGCATTGTGTTAATCCATGGCTCCCTCATTGCATATATGAGTTCTTCCTGCCAATGGCAATGCTGCAAAAGAAGAAATAACTGTTTGAATACTATTAAAAAACCCAGAAACGTGTGTGTTTCTAAATCTCAAATTTAGATATGCCAGCCAGGACTACTTAATATATTATCAACGATTATTGAGGCCAAAGATAGACGTATAGATAAGTGTGAGACAGTAAATACTACAAATGAGACCTTTACGTATAAAAGTCACACTCTTTTCCAAGAAATTCTCATCAACAACGATGTTATGAATCTGAAACGACAACAAAACAATGTGAAACGCCACACCCACACTGAACAACAGTAAATATTATCGTGATCTATTTGTCCAATTTCGTGATGTCGTTACTTTGTGTGCTGCGCAGTAGCACCTCAGTGAACGCCAAGGGCGCTTGACCGATCTCAAGTCTCAACGAGATTCTATTACCTATGACGTCGTTCCTTACGTAGTGACGTGTATTGGAAGAAACCTCTTGATCTTATATTTTCCTAGTACATTAGCATTTGTCGGTGTTTTCCTTGAAGGGTTTTTTAATGGAATGCTTTGGGTTTTTATTGATGTAAATCAATGGAAATCGTTTGTTTACCTGTAATTGATTGAGAGTGTAACGTGAAGCTTCTCATAAAACTTTGTGATTGAGCATGTTCTGATAAAACTTTTACCATAGATACAGATTTGTTGACACATATAGTACATAATTTTGACCTACCGATTAAATTTTTTTCGGCTACACGGTCAAAATGTATTGAACAGCAGATTTTTAATTTTTATAATCATGATACACGGTAAAAGTTTTTGTCACGATGTTCCTTCCAACCTATGCGGGTTTATTTACAGCAATGTAAAATTAATAAAAAATGTTAGAAAGCTAACTTCGTGAGAGTGTACGGCGAGAAATGTTCCATGATGTGTATAAATATTGATACGATCTATCTTATTTATTTTTTTCTCATCGTTCTTGACCGAGTTATACGTATACGTTAGAGGTATGCAGCAAATGTGAGTGCGACCTATAAACACCAATTGTTTTGCTTGTTTTTATCATTTTGATGCAATCTTGCGCAAGAATATTCTCACACCAAAAAATATCTTTAAGTACTTTATTTTTAGAACAGTACTTATATCGAACTTTCGTGATCTCAAAATTATCACCAATATCGACCGAAATAGAATATTGTTTATATTGTAAAGACGGTGTGAATGTTCTTAAGGACAGCGAACTGTCAAACGCAGCCATAAGTATACTGCAATGCGCGCAACCAATGTAAAATGACATTGTGCCTAAGTCTCCTGTCAGATATGTATGGCCCCATTTATCTCTAGATACCTCTCTAAAAAGATACCTCCCGATATACAAATATATTAACGGTGTGTATTTAGATTTACGTCGCTTCTTTCTTTGTGTTCAAATTTGAATGCGCCACAATTTTACATCTATTTATATCTGTTATATTATCATTTAGCTGAAAGACGTCCTCTGATCATAGGCCTTCACAAGCGTCGTCACAGTAATACATAATACTTATACAATATTGATCACTACCTAATAGCTGGCTGGCGACAATCGCAACCTGCCTGACGTCAATCACAGCTTCTATGATACAGTTCATTTACAATAACAATACAAGCGTCACTTGTTTCTATAATTTATTGCAATTGACTTAAGGTTATTCAATTGTTATTCTGTGACGAATGTATTTACCAGGGGGATGGGTACAGGCGTTTCTATTGTATTATCACAAGTACCGTGTAATTGAAGGCAAGCCTATTTAAATGAACCAAGCATAAATCCTAACTGCTTCTGAAAGTTTTCTAACAGAAAACGAATAACTGACAATTCGAGGTCCCCACTCTTATAAAGCATCAGCCAAAAAATTGCTTGTTATAGTACGATATAACTTGGAAGATTCACCGGCAACATCCACAAGACACGACAACGAGAAAATATGAACTCGAGCCTTGATTAACATTCAAGAACGTTAATGATTCGTGCGTGGAGCAAAAATAAGCATTGCTAATTACTAGTCGACGAAAATACATTCAAGTTGTACCACAACAAACGTAATTTAAAATAATATTTCTTTCTCTTCCCAGGTACAATGTTGAAAGAAACAGCATCCCTGATTCTGAAGCATACGGTGACCTCACGCCGACACCTGACTCCGGAGCTGGCACTCAGGTTGATCACCCCTGACTGTCCGTTGTGGAGAGCCACCGAAGAACAGTTGCCGTTTAAGGACCCGTTCTGGGCGTTCTACTGGCCAGGGGGGCAGGCTACAGCCAGGTAAGGTTTTGCAATAGTTCTTATTTGAGTTGGCTCATTAGTTCAATATCAAGTATTGAATGGAAATCGAACATACAACCTCATCTTAACCAATTTTATTTTGACTTTAGTTTTTTTTAATTTTACGCCCACAATTATTAATACAAACAGCTTCATTAATCAAAATCTTTACAATGACAGACGCTTATAAAGCTGTATCAACAATCCAGAAAAATGTTTTCTCAGCATTTCTTAAGAAATAATAGAAACGTATATTTGGACTAAATAATCTTGCATAATACAGATATACTTACTACTAAGATCTAAAAACATACATTATTATATTTATAAATTAATAATTAGGCAGCTTACCTATATAAATTTTATTATGAACTTCTCACTTCCAAATTAGGTATAAAACCTGTATCTCGAAAATGTGCTCATTGTCTCAATCTCAATCTAAATAACATTTTGTCAGCGACGTAATCTCAAAAGGCTATTTGAACTTATTTAATCTAACTTTCTCTCGCAACGCTAATTTTTGCAGCAAAACATCCCGGTTCTGAGAAGCATGACTCACATGGCAGTAACTTTATCCTGAAAACTCCTGCGTGAGTCACGATTTGCCGTCCTCTTCGAGGATCATTCTACCTCACTCTAGCTTCACTCCTGAAGGACGAAGTGTGTCGGGGAGGATGGGGGATAGGGAGGCTCGTTACAGCTACAGGATTATTAGTTCCCCGTACGGTTCAGCATGACTCATTTGAACTAATATTTAGGTTCGTGTTCATTAATGATACAGTCAACTGACCTGGTTAGACTAAAGCTCTTAATCAGCATATTCCAACTTTTCTTTAATCACAATTTAAATAATCCAAAGGTCTGGTTGTATATAGGTGCTAATAAACATTTAGCTGAGTTTAGTGAAATGAACACGCGGGATTAGTTAAGACTCGTCTCAGATAAAAATATGATTTGAAAGATATTAACACCAAAATCGACCATCGAAGAACTGTCGAAGATGTTATTACACCGTATTGACTGTTAAATAACACACATAGGTACTTTATCTTGAGTAGCTAGTTACAACGAAGAAGGCATTTTACCTTGACAGTCATAGCAACAAAACTTGAAAACAAGAATTAATACGTAAGGAAAATGTAATGTTAAAACACCCGACCAAGTGAGAGTCGGACTCGCACACGAAAGTTCCGTACCACCACCATACAATAATATTGAACACTACATAAAAATAAAACACATTTATAGTATGGCCCCCTTTATTGGAACGAAGTTCCTTATCGCGCGTTGCCAAAGGGGGCTAGACGGAAAAAATTAAGACCAAAAGTTATATTATTACGGTGAGTGCTCTGCATTATCTGACCCTTATTATGTATGAGTAGAGGAAAAGATGATTCAGGTAATGTAAAACGTTGACTGTACCAACTTTGTAGGAATCTAATATAAACTTGCAATATTTCTGGTATTCCCCAGATCGTCTCTAATTTGGGGTGTCTGATTAAAATGTTTAATTAGTACTATCTTATCTCTGTCGCGTGTCAACGGTTCAATGGACACTGATTATCTAAAGTAATACATAGATAAACATATTATCCTTATTTTGCACAGGCAAACGCGATAACAACAAACCCCAAACAAATAAACCCCTATAATTTATACAGGCAACACTTTACAGTGCGCGGGAGTTTACCTTGTGTCGAGACTCGAGACTGGTAGACGTACGCACACAACCGGGGAATTACGCACAGTTGAACAAACTGCAGTAAAGGAATGTTGATAAGTAATAAGAGATAATATGGGACATTATCCTTATCCTGGCCTTGTTTAAAACTTGACTACCACCTACTTTGACTTAAACTTATCGAATCCTACCTTAAACATGTGGGATATTAGTTATTCACATTCTGTTCCAAACCCTAGATAAATTGGGCACAATGATGACGGCAAATCCCAAAGCTCAATCTTGCTGTAAAACTGAAACGAAGCAAGCCTGTGGAGATTGCTAATTTTCTTCTTAGCGTATCGATGGCAAATATAGATACTAAGATTGCTATTGATGACTAATTACTTAGTAGTTGGTACTTCGAACGAGCCCGTGCACGTTTATTTGTTTTTTTATTGTTATTATTACATCCTGCGATGTGGGTGCTTCTCCGGGGACTTTAGAAACTGTTCCGTTGGTGGCGAGAGGGGAATATTGTTCACATGGGTACATTCAACTGTGGGGAAAGCCAACACATTCAGGTCACTGGTTGTACCTAATTAAAATTATTTTTAACCACTGATGATAACAGAGGGGTGTTATAAGTTTAACGTGTGTCTCTGTTTGTAGTGTGCTCCGAAACAACTGAACCTGCTTGCTGAAATCTGGACTAGCTTAATGGCCGTGACTTCATTCGCGTGGATGTCAGTTATCATAGGGTTTAATTTTTTTTTTCAGGGAACCCTAATTCCATTTCTAAAATAAAAGAACAAAACAATTAAAAATTTGGTGGTTTGGTATAAATTCCGTGTAAACATTCATATTTATTTAGTAAAAGGCTGTTATTTTGACACTAAACAGACACTTCAATGTGATTTTATTTGTATAGGATATAAAAATTGTGAGATGAACACTGTTCGAAGATAGAGCGCAAAATTCCATTCAAAATTCCTGACTGACAGTTTTTACTTGAATTATTCTAACACACATTAATTTATTTTCGGTAAAATATAGAACCTACATATACGGGGAGGAAAAAATCCCTTGAGTAGGTACCTGACCCTTCGAGGTTTACAAACATTTTTATGTTACGTAAACCTAATAACCTACATAGAATTTGACAGTTTACCGGTAACCAGTCATTTGTCACGTACTTTGGACTTTGGTCACGTCAACCTTTCGTTCGACATTCACTATCGCTATGAATCATAATAATCATTTCTATGTCAACTGCTTTCCTGGTATAACAAACATCGTTCGATTCGATATGATTAAATGATTGATAACAAAAGGTAATTCTGATTAATAATAATTTACTACTAATTAATAGTTAGTACATAGTAACGAATAAACAATAGAGCTTATTGTGTGCCATCGTAATCAGAGCTCTATTTAAATAAGTATTAGGTTTGTATTTACATAACACCATGCTTTTACGCCGTATTCGAAGGGTAACCCAGAGATGTATGCATTACTGTATTGTGTTTCTAATGTGCCAACAACCAAAGACGAAGTTATGAAGAAATTCACTTTGTTTACCCAACTTGAAAATCTAACTCAAGTCCAGGCTCAGTACTCATCAATCTGTAGGTACATACACAACATAGGTATAGGTCGCAAGCCGAAGCTAGTTACAGTATGAATGAACCAGTCTGTTTCCCTCCTGTGCGTAGACTTTAGAATTAAGCCAAAGTCCTAAATAATTCCACATTGAAATATAAATCCTATGTATGAGTGTATATGAGCTAGATCAATATCTACATAATATGTGGGTCAGATTGGGACTGCCTCGTTGGTCTAGCGGTCGCAAGCGCGACTGCTGTGCATAAGGTCTTGGGTTCAATTCCCAGGTCGGGCAAAGTGTTATTGGGTTTTTCCATCAGGAATTTCTCAGTAGCAGCCTCGGAGTCTGGATTTGTGCCCGGTTGATGGCAATAGGCTCGCCCCCTATTACATGGGACTTAAAACATAACTGGCGAAATGTGGGTGTACTAATGGGTACACCTCTGCCTAACCCTTCAGGGATTACAGGCGTGATGTTATGTGGGTCAGATTTCAGCGAGTAGAGTAACAAACAAACATATGGATGTTTGTTTGCTACGTCACGAACTTTTGAGTTTACATTATTAGGTAAATAAGTAGTAAGATTATGTAAATTAATGTAAAAATGTGTCGATTACAACAAAAAAAAACCATATTCCATTCGAAAAAGATAAATTACTCGGAAATACATGAATGGCTGTGAATTTTTCTTATTGAACGTGAAAAACCCAACAATCCCCTCAAAATAACATCCGCCTAACTATTCATATTTGCACTTTTATATTGATTGACGTTATCAATAACAAAACCGGTACGTGCCGATAATTTATATGCGTGTGACCATTGAAAAAATGCAATGAATGGAATTTTAATAAACTGCATTGAAAAATGGGTCTTAAAGTTATGTGTGTAAACATTACTTTAATTTGATACTTGTAATTGTCAAGTTGTTGACTTATGGTGCTAACTACAACCTTATTTCTAGAGAATTAAAGTTTGGTTTTGGGACAACATTTTAGGTAACGCTCAGCACTGACTCATGCAAAGGGTTTTTCTGGTCTATTCATAGTGCAGACAGTAGACATTGTTAACATTAATTTGTTTTTACCAATAAAACGTATAAGATATTCTTTAAAAATTACAAATATACCACAACTTACAAAAATCATTTTTACAAAAAAAAAGACAACCAAAACTAATAATAATAATAATAATAAATATCTTGGGACAACTCACACACGGCTATCTGATCCCAAGCTAAGCAGAGCTTGTGTTATGGTAACCAGACAACTGATATACATACTTATATAATTTATAAATACATACATATAATAGATAAATCACACCCAGACACAGAACTAACAATCATAAAACTAAATATTAAATAAATTAAATATTAACATTTTTATCTGTGTCCTTTCATTCTGCATAAAAACTCAAAATAACTTGGATACGTACATAATTTTAAGGACGGCTCGTGTCTTTTTTCTCAAATTTATGATCAGCATTCAATACCATTTTTTTCAGTCTATTATGGTTGAGGAAAGTATTTTATTAAATATAGCATGTAAACATTTCTTTTTCATTACTTTGAAATGAATTTCCTCATTTTTGAAGTCAGTTGAAAAACGAATGAAATATAAATCTTTACATGCTGTATTTAATAAAATCCTTTCCTCAACCATAGAAGACTGAAAAAAAAATGGTATTGAATGCTGACCATAAAGTTACTTTACATCCTGCACATAGGAAAGAATGTGGCTGTTAGCTGCTATTAAAAAGACTCATAATATTTCAACTTCTGTATTTTCCTATTGTAACAGAGTATAGAGATAGTACCTCGTTTGTTATTTTTTGTCGATGGTAATAACATTGCGCGGGCAGTATGGAATGATAACAATATTTGTTTGCTTTCCCTTACAAAGGTTACAAAATGGGCAAAGTATGGGCTCTGCTTTAATCGATTTATTGCTTGTTAGTTTGTAAATTGTATTTATCATAAATTCTTGTACTAAACTAAATAACAAAAGAACAATAAAGAGCGGAACTTCCCGATGAGCCCAAAATATAAAAAATACTCCAGGTAAAACAATCAGACGAGCTTGACTATAGATAAGACCGAAAGGAAGAAAGCCCATTGAGAATGTTAACCGCATTGCACGTAGAAAAGAGACGGAAACACATTTTCATGCGTTCAAGCGAGACAAAACGCCATAGCCAACATCAATGACCTGAGATAGAAATATTATTCCTGGTTTAAAGACAAGGATAGAACAGTATGAGTCACTTTGGAGATTTTTTCAGGATACTAGTTCGATGAGTCACATTCTGGAGTACGGTTTGCGAATAATAAAAAAATGGGGCATCCCATAACAAATTAAAGTAGGCAGCCATTAAGATAATCAATGAATACTACGCACAACAATTGATAAATACCACTGACCTAGCTCTCAGGTATTAATTGGACGGTTCAAATTATTTAATATCTTCAAATTGACATCTTCATTTTTCTGCTTTGTCATTTCTTTATTAGCACATTATTATTAAAATCCCCTCTTACTATCCTCTCCTATCTGTAAACGCGAACGTTTGTGAGGATGGATGTGGATGTCTGTTACTCCTTGCGCTTAAACGGTTGAAAGAAATAAACTGAAATTTGGCACGCATAAAGATAACACAATTTATCTAATTTCTGTGGTTCTGTGATCTTTGAGATAATTTACGACTTTGGCTATCCTGAAGTGTAGGTCGCAGGCGAAGTCGCGAGCAGAAATTAACATTAGTATGTAATGGTATGTGCCAATATTGTACCTTGCCAAGAGGAAAACCTAATGTATTATATCGCTGGTCGCTTGTTATATCTTTCGCTACCATAATATCATAGTTTTATAATCTACCGACTTTGAGTACCTACCAGTAATCTAATCTAAGCGCCTACTTCACTAGAAACTAATGATAGCTGTTGTTTCACGTAGAGTTGTTCTCTTACAGACCACTCTACTGAACTGCTGGGTCAGCTGCTGCTTCTCATCCTCTGGCATACTTTGAGAAGCATAGACAAGTGTCTGCGAGTTCTGTATTTATAACCTAATCGTTTTATCTCTTTAATCTTAGAAGAAAAGATTAAATTGATACTCACACCCTTTAGTATTACATTGTCGTCAAAGAGAGGGTTATATATAAAAAAATCGGTCAATTGCGAGGAGGACTCATGCGAAGAGTTCCATACCACCGTACAATATTTAACACTATACGAGTACTCACAAGAAAAGCACGTTTCTTTCATGTGGTTTCTCCCCATACATGAAAGAAACGTGCTTTTGAACTGAATATATTTTATTTTTGTTATAGTGGCAATAGAAATACACTCTGTGAATAATCCAAATCCCTACCTAGGTATTACAATTGATGAGACCCAACCCGCTGACAGACAGACAGACGGACAGTGGTGGTTTGGTAATAGAGACCCGTTTGCACCCTTCGGGTACGGAACTCTAATAAGTGACAAGAGAATGAGAAACATTGCACCCAGTAGCACTAAGCTTATGATCGAGCCATGCGTGCCGTCCTGTGAATCACGATCCAGTAATCTACTTCAGCATGTAAGCATAAGCTGTTATAAGTATTTAGTAAACACTACAGAATGTATTGTATAATAGCAGTAGTATTATGTGACTCATTACTAAAGCACTACTGTAATGACTGTACCCGCTACGGTAGTACTGTTGCCACAACAAACCTCCGTATGCCTTACGGGATTCAAACAAGATGATTCAACCCTCCCCGGGTGAGTCACTCGAGGTCGTGACCTCAACCAGCGCGGTCGCGTCCTTGACCCGCAGCGCCAGACGAGAGGTCGCGAGTTCGCAACAGACCCGCAAACGAGCTGAACGACCCGGGTAAGGTCTGTGTGTAGACGTGGGTCAAAGAAGATTCGTTGTTCAGTGCAGCTAATGGTCTCCTTCACACATGAACTGTATGTGGGAAAAGGCTTGAAGTATTTACACAGACAAGATAGGCAAAATAAAATCATTATGGGATTAAATCACTAATATTACAAGCTGAAAAGATTGATCGGTTATTGGAGCTATTCTCAGGAACAACTGATTCTATTTGAAAAATTCTTCGCATACATGTGTGTAGCCCGTTTATCGAGGAAGGTGTGAGCAGTACCTAACCGAAGTGCGGGTGAATCCACTATGTTATTTTGAGTGGCTTTTTAACACGTAAATTCACTTGATGGTATTAATTTTATTATATTTTAAGGTGAAATAATTGCATTTTATTCTAAAAAAGGGCATCACAAAGTCAGATACCTATTTAGTGTAAAGTTGTACCCAGATGTCCCCAAAACAAACACATGAAGACGATATCACGAAACTTTGAGACAACAAGTTACTATAATTTAAAAAATTCAAAAACACGACTGCATATATTGCACATATTTGTACTTTGTTTACTCGTCAGTTTTTTTTTACGACGTTTTTTATTTACAGTGTTATATATTTTTTAAATCTACTTGTCAAATTCTAGACGATAAACATAGACACGACCAGATTCATTAAAAAAAATAATTAAGGCTGGTATTAAATTACGTTTTAAAGTGACCACAGAGGATTCTTTTTATTTTTAACTAGCCTATGTTACTCGGAACGATGCAAGGATTGTATCGATACCCCATACATCTAAATCGGTTCAGGCGTTTAAAAGTTATGGTGGAATAAAGAATCTCACATACATACATACATACATACATACATACATACATACATTAACCCTAAACACATAACACTCCTTTTTTTGGGGCAGTCGTGTAAAAATATATTCATTCGCAGAAACTGTTACATAAATCCCTGGAATACAAACAAACATTCCGTAAAATTCTCAGAAAACTCAGCCGCAGTATTATATCTGTTTTCCCAGAACCACCCCTGTAGGGGTGGTGACAGGCACTCGCCCCCCTCAGGGAGGATTCTTAGTATAACTAGATTGGTCTGAACGCTAGAAAATGTTAATGTTTTACTGAGAATTTCGTGGATTCTCAATGCTCGGGGTTGGAAAGGTGCCAGATACATAGTTGATGGCCTGCCCACACTTTATTGGAACTCGAATAAGCTAATACTATAGACTATTGAGTTGTTAATAATGACTATCATACGTTTATATTTTCGAAGCGAATACTTTTTTAGACGCGATGTGCGAGTTTCGGTTTGAGGTTAAAGTTTTAGGCTCCCATCTCCGACATGCTAACATGACCACGTCATCAACATTCTATCAATGGTCCCAATGACTGTGATTTGCCTAAAACCGAAAACTTCGATGTGTTTTTTTCGGAAAAATGTACTTAGGTAGGTGTTGCAAACAGTTGCCAAAGAGCCAACACGGTGAACCACTTGTGTCTATAAAAATTAACTTCTGTGTATTCCACAGGTATTAGCGACTTTTCTAAGAACCCCAAAAACCCCAATTTTGTTTCTAGTTTGTCTAGTATTTTGATTCAAAGAACTTGAATAATGTCCATCATTAGAATCGAACTGTGAAGTCGATAATTGCCAAAAACTTGCTAACTGATTCCGCGAACAATAATAATTGTGTTCTCATTCCATATTATTTAGCTATAGCTATAAGTGTGCAATTGTTTGTGAATTTTGACTTCCTACAATACTAAAACCTGTTTCATTTGTAAATAGGAACGTTCATTGTTTTGTGTCAAAGTACATGTTATTATAATTATGTGTTACGACAGTACCAGACAAACAAATTATTTGTTGGACTTTCCATTTTGTCGTAATTAGGTGTTTATTGTATTTTTCCATTTTATTTTTGTGGTTATGCTAATCCAACTATCAGCCCGTTTTGTCCCTCTCCAAGCAAAGGCCTCCCTCTCCCTTTTCGACTAAATTCTAATTTTCTATCCTCTACTAATATGTGCAAAACTCTGTGACAGCACCTAGAGGAACTATTTTTTTTTAATAAAAGATCTTTGAAAGGCAGATCTTCTGATTTTTGTCAAACGGAGAGTTAGGAAGATGTGCATTGATGCATTCCCTTCTATAATAGTAGAATTCTGTTCAAGAGCTTCTAGCGCCATCTAGTTACCGTGTATGCAGACAAAACAGTCATTTTAAGTTGTTAGTTACAATGAAATCCAATAGATGGCACTGTTTGAAAAAATAAAAAGTCTCAAACAATGTTTATTTTTTTTAAAGTTTTATTTTTATACAAAATCATTTTAATTATTAATATGTTCTTTGTTACAGATTCATTCTAGATAATAGCGATTTGGTGAAAAATCGTCGAGTTCTGGACGTCGGCTGCGGCTGTGGAGCGGGGAGCATAGCTGCCGCGAAAATGAAAGCCAAGAGAGTTATGGCCAATGACATTGATAACTGTAAGTTTGGAAATATCAAAGTACATTTAAATTAATATTTAAACCTAAAAAATACCGAAATGTTTTCGTTAACATTGGGCTGCTTTACTAGACAACAACTAATGAGTCTTTCCTTCCTACTGTAATAATAAAAATAATTATGTATGAATGTGAAGAAATATTTCGAAGAAACTGAAGATTGAAGAAATATTTCGCTTTCGAGACTCCAAATAACATGCAAAAAGTTGGAGATGCCGGGGATCGAACCCGGGGCCTTTCACATGCAAAGCGAACGCTCTACCACTGAGCTACATCCCCGCTTGAATATTACTTCAAAATTACCGTTCACGTTCACAGATGCCGTGACTGCTACAGAAATTAACGCCAAATTGAATGACGTCACAATTGAAAGCAGCACAACAAACTTGATCGGTGACCGTTGTACAGAATTTGATACGATACTGATCGGCGATATGTTTTATGATGAAGAATTTGCTAATGTACTGTTTGAGTGGCTTCATAAACTTAGTGAAGACGGTAAAACAGTAAGTTCTTTAAAACAATATTGTAAATGCCTTTAAGTTTTTTTTTTGAGGTGGTAAAAATCATCGAATGACTCCGTCCGCCCTGGGTGGGGCGGAAGGGACTGTCAGACTTTTACTGACTAAAAAACCACCCTGTTCCTTCTGTTGCCCTTTGCGTTCCGGGGCCACGGTATCCTGTTAAGACGTCCCGCAACCCCGGCAGGCGTTGGCCCCGTTGGGGGCCCCGTCCCTGTGCTGACAGCTCTTGTGTGAGTTTTTGGTCACCCTATTCGATCTCGTTAACGTAAACGTTTACTTGTATCAGTTTGTATGAAATAACTTTAATGTGTTGACCATTGTTGTCACTAGCCGGCACTTTATAAAACTCGCACTGGGAACTCACCAGATACCTAGCCATTGTAGCCAATACTTAGTAATGCAATGTTTGTTTGTTTACATGCGTTTTGAAAACTTCATTGCCGCAAATTGTATAAAAAAATATAAATTGTGCAAAATATACCACTAACTTGCAGCTATACTTCCAGTAACGATAATTTACTCAGACCACAAAGGCCGCCACCTGAAGCGACATTGTGTCGACCACCAACGTCAACCGCGTGCGGCGACTCCATATAAAATGTACGAAAACTACAGGAAATACGTCGGTGGCGACGTGTTGTGGTTGTAGTCGGTGGCCTTGGCGGCCAGGCTTAGGCAAAATTCGAAAATCCACGACATTGAGCGACGAAATCAGTTTTTATATTCATTTGGTACTTTGCAGAAAGTACCTACCCATATAAGTGCTATCATCATCATACAAAGGGGTCCTTACTAGCCCCTATAACCACTTGCAGGTCCTGATAGGCGACCCCGGTCGTCACGGCCTCACGGCCACACGGCGGCACTCCATGTCGCTGCTGGCGCGTTACCAGCTGCCGGAGCACAGCTGCATGGAGAACAACGGGTTCACGCACAGCACCGTGTGGAGACTTAATAAATGAGCTGCAATAAGGTACCTAAATAATAATTGTTTTATTTATAAACATCTCAACTTTTACCCACCGATGAAATCGCGGATTAGCCTTTGGTGTAGGTATATAATCCTAATCCTAACTTCCTAACTAATATTATAAATGCGAAAGTAAGTTTGTTTGTTTGTTTGTTACCATTTTACGCCTAAGCCACTGAACCGATCATCCTGAAATTTTCCATATACATTGCAAGGTGTACAGAAACGAACATAGGGTACCTTTAATCCCGAAAAAAGGTACTGTTTTCGAGGGAAATCACAAAAACGTTCTTATGATCATAGATGGCGCCACATGTCGTTTCGAATTGAAATGTCAGGACATGGGTAATTTTTTCCGCGACTTCGTCTGTGTCCGCTATAACCGAAATTTACGCGGACGAAGTCGCGGGCAAAAGCTAGTCTTAATATATATAAATCTCGTGTCACAATGTTTGTCCTCAATGGACTCCTAAACCACTTAACCGATTATAATAAAATTTACACACCGAGTGCAGTTTGATCCAACTTGAAAGATAAGATAGTTTCCATCTCAATTATTGGTCTCAATTTTTTTGATTGCAAACCTGAGCCACGGCAACGCGTGGGCCGGTCAGCTAGTGACTTATACCTATACATATATATAGGACAATTAGATGTCCTTTCAAAGTAAAGTTTACCACGTACGTTTTTCATCAAAATTAACTCAGCGGTTTATAGTCGTGAAAGCGTAACAGACAGACAGAGTTACTTTCAGTTTTATAATGTTAGCATTGATGTGGAATAACTCCTCTTGTATACATATAAGTAGTCAGGTCATATGTAGGTAAGTACCTACTTTTACTAATAGCATACATACACGGGAGAAGTTCAATACTCCCAGCAGAATTTCTTCCTTTCAGCTTTTGGTCTAGTTATAGTCTTAGATAAGTCGATGACTTATAGGTGTAGGTTGTCGCAGGAGTAAAGGTTTCAATGAAAATAAGTACAAAACCATATCTAAGAAACTTATATAATTATCAAATTAATAACAACATTACATTCTGCTTTCTACAAGGCACATTATCATAAATCGTTGTCTGTAGAGTCGTTGATATTTATTTCACTAAAGCAACATTCAAGTTTTAGTAAAATAAGGCAGTTATATTCACTTTAACCGGACGGGAAATCTTAAATACAATACAATTTCTATATAAAAATATTTAAGTACAAAACCATTAAAGATATTTACACTTATCTTACAATTTAAAAATCTTATCGCTAAAATTTGTATTTTTTTTTTAGAAATAATTTAAAACAACGCCATCTAGTGGCGAGTAGCGGTACTTCTTAGTAAGTATCAAGACCAAAGTGCGTAGTTTTACAATATAACAAAATTATAGTTGATAATTATGCATAGTGTTGGCGTAGATGCCGTGTTTGGATCGGGCTGTTCTTCCGGAGTAGTGCGAGTAGGTGTCCATGTCCATGGTAGCGTGGGGGTGCATGATTAGAACCGGTTGTAAGGCGAGAGACTTCCGCGATCCGGAGACAGATGTCGCGTCGGTAACGTACCCGTTGTTCACCTCACCTGCAAGGAACGACAAGCCACATTGTGTAAATTGATACGCAAACGGTACAAAAGAAAGTGTTTGTCTGCCGTATTTGGTAATAAGAGTCGGTCACGACATGTTTGAAAGGTTCCATTTTGTGATCTTTATGGCAGTGACGCGGAAATTAAAAATATAATTTAGAATTATGTATTCAAACTGGATGAAGTATTTATATATGTGTTAGTTAATTCGTAGTAGGTAAACCAGTTGACCATGAATTCATGCAAATCAACAAAATATATAAAAATTTTAAGAGATAACTGATTCTTATTCATTTTAGTCACTTTTAGTGTAGGTAACAATCGACGAATATAGGTACCGTAGAAAGCTGCAACTTTGCCTGGATTTTGACGTTTTTTGCTTGTATCTTTGAACCTATTTATTATTATGAATTCAAGTGAGTTTTAGATAAAAGTTAGACCTTATATCTTGCCAGATATAACCCAAAACTTTATAATTCATGCTGTTCTTATGAATTACAAGCACTCAAAGACGTAGGCAAAGTTGTATGTGAAAGACGCAACTTTGCCTAGAAGGATAACTTAATATATATTAAGTTCATCGTTCCAGTATTTTTTTTTCGTGTGCATGAGACACCGTGCTATTACCCGGCGATTAAATAAATGCAATATTGATATTATTATTTTTATTACAGCTATTAGGCAAAGTTGTAGCAGGCACCACAAACTTTCCATACAAAATGTCTTTCGACTCTAGGGTTGACCCAAAAAAATACAGATGACTTTTACATTTTTAATCCTTATAAAAAAAATAATGAGTGCTACTTCGCAGCAAAAATCACAATCGTTATGATTTCTGATAATAATGTCTCACAACTACTAATAAGTATCAAAAATTTTTTTTTTTAACATACTTTTTATCAGAACATATTTGAGTATGTTCGAGTATGGTTTAATCTTTAAACAATTTTCAAATAAAATAAAACAAAAATTAAAAAAAAAGTTTACAGCTGGTTAAACGTGTTCAATATTGGTTTTAGTTACTTTTTAAAATGTTTAGTTCCATCAGTTATTTAGTTACGTTTAGTAACATGTTACAGTTATATGTATTGAGTTTTATCAAGCTAGGGAAAATTTATAAAAAAAAAACACGGTACGTAGTGAAGTTTCGCGAATTAATTTAACGTAAAGTAATAAGGGGCGAGCTTTTTACCAAGTAATCTAAAAATATTTAGCTTCGCTCCACTTTTAACAAAGCGGTCCGACCTGTAAGTAGGTACACTAAGAATGTACCTTACCTACTGTCATGTTTCCTATGTACCTAAAATTGCTTTATCAAAAATCAACAACGTCAGCCTCTTAAATTATTTATGATTTGTATTCTGTTTGAACGTCGGAGAGGCTTTTGCACATCAGTGAGAATATAAAGACACAATTTAAATCGTGTTAAAATGTGTTATTTATAAAATCAGTTTAGTGCCAACCCTAGACCTAGGCAAAGTTGTGTCACATAAGTTTTCGAAACTGCGCGCAACATTGCCTTCTAAGTTATTTTCATGAAATCTGTGCCTTTTTATTAAAATATCAAATGATTCGGAAAAAAGACAATATTTTCTTAACTTGGAATGTTATTCCATCGCTGAAACACCGTTACTATAGCCAAAATGTTGAAAGTTGTAGGAGGCCAAAAAAATCCACTCACTCGCACCGGTGTTTGCCGACCAATTGACAGATTATCAATGGAGCTATCATTATAAAAATAGAAAAATATGTTGCCCTATTTACAAATAGTTCCTACCAAATGGTTGAAAACGAGAGAAAAGTAAGCAAACGGGAGGTATTATAATTTGAAACGAAATAGGCAAATTTGCGCATAGTTGGCAAAGTTGCAGCGTTTTACGGTACCACTGTATACAAATCTGGTAGGTTCTGGTAGATCTTACCAGCATAAAATAAAAATAGAATTACTATTTTGAAACCAAGAAAATCTATCGCTTACAAAATACCTACTTTAGTTTCTTAGTAATACACTCTTGCCAAGTAATACACGCGAAGTACGTACCTACTGTAAGAATAATGTAAATGTATTCAAAATACAGCCACAGCACTACCAGTGATACCTAGTATATATTCGAAATAGGTATAACTTGTTAAATAATAAGCTGACATATCTTGTAGAATTGTGAAGACTTTCTATCATTCCTAGTTCCTTCTCTGTTATTCTTTACTAATAAATAGCTACACATTAAGTTCTATCAGGTACCTACTGCTGTTGGCTTCAAAGTTCAAACAACTCATGTATTATTAGCTCCTCATAAGACACAATAACATTTACCTAAAACATGATTTGACTGAACCGGCAAGGTCCTCCACACTACACGCGTCACGACAGTAGGTTCACTATAAACACAATATACCTATCATATGGCGGGCTCAAGACAGTTTCAATCTATTGGGAGGAGTTTCCAAAGAAATTTGACTGGACCGCGAGTCACCTAACAAAAAGACTTCTCAAAGAACTTTTTCTTTTTCCTGGTTTTTATGAAGGAAAAAAGGGCATGCTATATGATTGAAGGACTGTTCAGGGCCCACACAATATTCGCTCTCGACCCTTTAGGAACTACTACCGATCTAAGGCATCTTCCTAATGTCTGTTGACCCCAGTGTTACACTTTTATTTTCTTTCTTTACAGTTATGAAGTGGCTTTTCAATAACTGCTTCAATTAAAAGTGAAGAAGCTGAGATCATGCCAACACACTTCGGATTCAATATACCTAAGCTTTATACCGACTCAGGCATTGACAGTTGACACTACTAGTTGGAATGCGTCCTTCCCGCCTACTTGCGGCGCTTACTCACACTGTCACTGTCCGTGTCATCAGTTCCTTAAAGTGTGTGTTTTGTTGATATTGTGTGAAGTGGACATTCTAGCATCCACCTACTGCATGGTCCCGTGAGGTAACTGTGTCGGGAGGTGATAGCATATTCATGAGATTGGTTTAGCCGCCGTCGTATGCGACACACATAATCTCAGGTATGCGACGATTTGTGGAGACTGCCAACTTGTATGTGGACTCATTTTGTGTGTGTTTGGTTTGCAATTGAAAAGAATATTGCTTGACAATATATTGGCACCTAGATCGGTCACACTAAGACTTCAGCTGACAAGGTTAAGCCTTGGAAAAATGCAAAATGATTAATATTATGATCGTGAGTAGGAATTTTATTTTCTGCTAGCAAACTCCCCGCGACTTCGATCGCGTGATTTATTCATACGGATCCCTAATTTATTGATAATAAAATATAGCCTGTAGCACTCAGTAATAACGTAACTTCCTATTTGCGAAAAAAATCGGTTAAAAAAAGTCGGAACAAAATCGGTTCAATAGATCGAGAGATTACCCCATACAATCTCACAAAACCTCTTTATGTAATTAGTATAGATTTTGATTAGATTTTTAACCTTCCCGCTGTGCCCTTAAGGTGGAAGGCCCGCGGTAGCCCGCGAAATTCAAATTTTCTTACGCTTTTTCACGGGCTACCGCGGCGCTTCCACCTTAACACCATCAAAACGTTTAGGAAAACCAACTTACTCAACGAACATAGTGTGATATCGTAGCGTATCGTAGTATCGATGGCCGGTATTTTCTATGAGTCTCCCGCGCGGTGATTTAGATGAAATGAACTTGAGGTGAGCTGTCATCCAACCCATCCAAGTAATTGACAGCTCTCCCCAAGCCAATAGAAAATAGCCCCCCAAAACTAAATAACTGCCTAGGCTACTATCACAATGCAATCTACAGATATAACCTACTGTATCTTCGCCTAGGACTTTGTGATGTTTCTAAATGAGAGAAAGATGTACAGAAAGTGTAACCACACACTCCGCATCAAACACACAATTTCACCGACACTTTCACGCTACAAATGCTACAATTCCCATACTATTTCGTTGCTTCACGTAAATAGTTCTCGCAGATTTTTCCATTGTTTAAAATTTTAATGATATCTCCAAATTCATACACTTTCACTGTCGTTCACTCACATTGTGCGTGTGATCCAATTAGGGTTGATATGCGCACACGCTCGGCTTTGATCTACGACGTATTATTTCAACTTTTGAGTGCGTTACATAACCTTTACTGTTGCATTCTCCAAAACATGGAAGTATATTCATTTGACCATAATCATGACTTCATCATTTTCTGCCTTTTTGTTTTCTATATTTTCTAAACTATAAATAGCTTACGTGTTCTTTGTTATGGCACCTTTCTACAGCTCCATAATATTAGCTAGATGTAAATAGTTGACGTTAGAAATACATGCTACGTGTCTTTCTTAATTCAGGAAGGAAGCCGTTAAAACCGTCGTTATCTGCCATGTGAATTATAAAGAAAATCTCGTCAAGCAATAAAATTACATTTTATAGTTCCCGCTTGGTGCTTCGGTCTCAAGCATTAAGTCTATTATTACACCTATTATTATGACTTCACAGTGCATTATGATACAGAAATTTTATTAAATCTATTTTTACAACCCGAGGGTTGCAGAACCTCCTTGCTAGACCAATTACTTACGCACTCACAACTCAACAGTCCGTTTTCCAGCAGTGCCATCCCTATTGGCACAGTAACACACAGACACACAGCGTTGGTCACACCGTGTCGTGCCGTGCCCGTAGCAATCAGGCTGGAAACTCGGATAATATCGCGTTTGTTGCGCAATTGTAATTGTAGTGTTCTTGTTTGATGTTTGTGTGGGGCTGAGCGCTTTGTTTTATGTAGTACAGTGTCAGCTTTTGAAGACGTTATCCTTCTAGCGAAGACCTAGTAGCGAAACTGGTTGTGCACCATAGATAATGAAACTCATAGAAAGCCGAAAGTCGCCCGATGCTAGACATCGATCTTTCCCAAGCATCGCCACAATGCGCCGATCCTATTGTATGCCTCCCACATCTAGTGGATTCTCGCAACATTCACTAAGTCATCTGTCCACTTTGTCCCGTTTGCGGTCACCACTCCCCTTATTGGCCCATCGATCATCTCTTCTACAAGCACTGAACTTTGTGCGACCGAATTACCTTTGTAAAGCGAGGGCGGCGGGTACCCACTGTCGGGCTGCAGCCTCACGTGTCTGGTCGCCAGGATGAACGCGAGTGCTGACAGCACGATACCGTCGAGACAGCCTATCACCGCCAGCAGGTACGCCCAGCGGACGTGACATCGACCTGGGGGAGAGAGAGATCATAACATGAGTACGCGTACATAAATTCATAATGGAGAATCACTTCGAAGCTCTGAGTGAGACAAGGTCATGAGAACATCAAAAATTGGATATAGTCACTGCAGATTGCATTGTAGCTGGCAACATGGTGTAATCATAAACTGGATCCGATTATTGCGAGTATCATATCATAATATACACAGACACACCCCAAACATAAACATTACTAATATTTCTCTTTACAAAAAGAAGTAGCAGCAAACATAGGTAGGGACCAAAAATAATAGTTGACTTTTATAATATTACGTTTTGATGTTACACAAATTCTAAACATTTGTTAGATCATCAAGAATAGTAAAAAAGATACCTAGGCGTTAAAAGGCAACCATAATTTTAATATTTAATTTAAAATCAAGGTTGACAATCAACCTTTTAGAACATTGTAAAGATCTGAATCAGATATACATCTGCAGTTAAATCCTATTTGATAGGACAGCGAACTCGAGGTCGCTTACTATCACATTCATCTTCTAACTTGATTAAATTCCTAGAATTAAATGGCGTATTGCAATGATATAACTGGGCCGAGCTTACGTGTCTATTCAATTCGGTTTGAACGATTTAACACATAGATCTCTCATTTATTACAAATCGATATAAAATCCAGATCGAGTTACAGACTGATGTTGAAATTCATACATTGCAGTGAACTACTCCAATTGAAACTTTCAAGATTAGATGAAAATCAGAAGTGAGAACGCAATGAAACAATATGTAAACCTCAAGGTTTCCTCCAACCAAACGTTTTGTAAGATTGTATTGTTGTAACTGTAACATACCTACCTACTCTTACTAAAAACTAAATAGCATTGGCTTAACCTTAAGCCAATTTGTGACATATTAGAGTATGTTCTGTTACCCCTGAACGTACTGGTGAAATTAGCCTATTACATCAAAATCATATACGACAGGCTACTAGGTTGCAGGCAGCTCTGGCGCAATAAATGCTAATACAATGCTATTCTGTAAAAATATCTCTCGGTGAACTTAGGTGAAATCAGCGTGAGGCGAGCTGTCAATCGCTTTGATCATAGGTAGAATGACAGCTCACCTGATGCTCACTTCACCTCAATTCGCCGAGGGAGATTTAAACACAGAATAGACCATCTGACTGTCTTACCTATGTTATACTGGTCTGCAGTGGGCCCGCACGTCTCCTGCACGGCGGTCTCGCTCCAGCCGGCCGGGTACACCGCCACTCCCGCCACCATGCTCAGCGCTGGAAACAGAGATCAAACGTTTATTATTCGCCTTCAAAATATTAAATCTATATGGCATAGAAAAGATATTCTTTTTCCCTTGACTTTTTAGGGCAAATTGGACATGAGAAGTAGTTACTTCATTAACTTCTGTTTGCTTAGCCAGCGACAGGGACACTTGGCAAAGAACGAAGTTTTGTGACTGCTGCCTAGTCATTATGACCAAACGGCGATTGTTGCGAAAATACACTTAATACTAAGTGGTTTCCCAATAACATGTGATCATTATCTTTAGGAAACACCTATTTCCGTGGAAGTCATCATTGTTAGTAAGCTAGTAAAATCAAACGTAGACTTGTGACTTCCACCAAATGACACAGGACCTCCATGGTAGATTACAGTTCACTCCCACTCACTGAAGACTTGCGGTATAGTATAGGCTTAATAGGCTGGTTATCTTCATGATCTACTAATTAATGCCATTTACTGACGCGAGCAAAAAATGATGAAAACTCACTTGTTTCTCACGAACACAACTAACAGAATCAGATATTTTCATTAGGTCTCATAACAGGTGTAATTGTAATGAGAGCCGCAAAAGTAAGCAGATCAAATTGAGAAGGAAACCGACCGGCGGGCGGTGGGAACTACAGGTGGTACATTACATTGTATTGTACAGGTACGTTAAACCTATTGTATTGTTTGTATAGCTCAAGGTATTCAGCGGCAAGTGCCGCTACTTCCCATGAGAGGTTGGTTAAGAATTTGAGAATTAATTGACTGGTTGAAACTGAATACTTGAGACGTTTGCAAAGGCGCAACTATACCATATTCAGCCCGTGATGGCAAATAGGGTGTAAGAAAATATTTAATGACTTTTTTATGAAAGTTATATTTTTTCAAAAATTTCGTTAAAAATGTTAGGTCACTTCTGAGCTCGCGGCGTCTCGGACTTGGGGCTCCTTTGGGCCTGGAGCCCGTGGCATTTAGTCGGCCCTGCCGCCCTACACGGCACTGGATTTTTATACTGCTTTGTTTCTTTGATTTGAAATTTTGATGTGGGTTGAGTCATTTTGTCAGAACTCCAACTTTCCTTCCAAACACCACATTTTAAAGATTTTTAATTCATAGGTTCAAACGTAATACACAAGCTCATAACATTGAGTCTTTTGCAAACGATACCACTGCGACAATGCCTACCATGCTAAGCAAATGTTTCACGATATAAGTTTCACTTGCGTAAGTATGTAAACTGTTGTTATGTACCAGCAGGTAGGTAGTTACTTACATACAACAAGATATGCAAAGGTGTGGAAATTCAAGTTAGGTACCTTAACTTTACATGTGTTTAAAATAAAGCGTAAGACTAGAAAGTTACTCAACGAGTATTGTTTTAGGTAATTTGGAATGTATAAGCGCATTCGTGTTAATTAATAAAAACCCTTTTTTTTTGGGGGTTTGCCTCGAACATCCCTGCTGCTACTAGACTGTAACAATCTACTCATTACATTCAGTTGCAGCTGAGGTTGTCTTCGCGAAATTCTGATTTCCTTTAGTCCACTAAAATATTTCTTAATCTTCTACTGAATATTTATATTCTTTACAGTCCGACATAAATATTCATCACACCGTTTACTAAATATCCCGTCGTAACCCACAAAAAATGTATCACTACCAGTTGGACCAACATTACAACATCTTCCAATTAAATCCAGGCGTGGCAACATAATCAAAATTAAAGAAGCAATACGTTCCGGTTCCGTTACGCAGTAGACTTTCCGTTACGAGTTAGCAGATGCTTGTCATTCAGTTTCCCTTCATTAGGCCAATGTGAAACTAAGGCTGCGTTCACACTCGGCGGAGCGTGAACCCGCCGTTCACGCCAGTGCTTCTTGACTTTCGATGACGATTAAAATTTTTACTCTGTGCTGTCAGCTGTCACCGGTAAGGGGAAACACGCGAAATTGGAGCTGAGTTGAGTGACGGATATTGAATAATAGTGTTGATTTCGTAATTTTCGTTATCTTCATTTTATGTATACGGATACAAAACCATTGTGTACAGAACGATTGGACTCGGATTATGTGGTCGACCATGAAAATGGTATTTAGGAGAATTCAAGTTTTGGCACAACAATAAAAGATTTCTCTATAAGACAAGAGTTGCTGCTTGCCAGGCCTCAGCCTTAATGCTCACATTCAGTCACAGACCACAGGTGACAGACGTGACGATATGGTGATTTGTCATTCAAAAAGAAGTCATAACTTTCAAAGCAACTAGATTTAAAAAGTATTTGACGGTTACTTATAGTACCAGTCATGCCACGACACGCAAAAAGAAGTTTTGGAGAGGAGAGGTTAACTACCTACTTATCTGAAACAGTTACCTATAAGCCTTTATGTAAGTAGCTACCACGGTTATCGACCCAATAGATGCATCGCTGGTGTTTTACAACTACTCTGTAAAAATAATTTAGGTGAAGTGAACTTAAGGTAAGTTTTGCCGAGCATCGATGTGATGACATACAGAATAGCACTCTATTCATTGATAGTAGTGATTAACAGAATCGTATGGTGCTCAAGATTTCCACAAAGACATTAGATAACAAACGCAAATAAGAAGACGTCCTAACTCCAAAATATTTATAAAAAGATAATCTAGATGAACAGTTCCAATTTGAAACTGCCTATGAATGAACCAATAATAACATTTTCTGTGACAAGAACCACAAGAGTCACACTCACGCGTCACATGGTCGCACACTGCCATGCCGTCGTTCAGCCCAGCCACAGTTTCCCACAGCGCTCCCTCAAGCGTGACGCAACAAGCTACTACAGCAACAACATTAGCAGCATTAGCAGCAATAATTAAAATATCCAGCCATCCAGCCGCATGTGTAACGCTTTCGCAACGATTATCACATTATAAGCATCTAACACGTGACATAATGTTAGCAAAGGTCAGGCGTGAATGCCTACTTAACTAAGTAGGCATTCACAGGTGTTTTAAAAATGTGTTTTTTAATAATTATATACATATATTTAGCTGATGACATTTCATCAGAAACTAATCAAATTCTTAAGGTGATTAGTTTTTGATGAAATGTCATTATGTAATAATATTTCAAATTAGTTAGAAATTGAGGCAGGCGATTAAAATAGACCTCAAATGTGACTAACCAACAACAGTTTTAGGCACACAAGTTTCTTCAAAACGACAGAGAAAACCTGAAGCTACTAAACCCTAAAAGCTAAGCTAAATTTAACCCGACTCATTTTTAGAATGAGCCCTAAAGCCTCACTACAATAACTGACAGAAAGAATTAAGTTATGAAACGGTGACAAAAATAACCTCATAATGAACCAATTTCACACACCAACTTGAAAATGTCTTCATGTAACAAAACATTACAAAACGATCAGGTCTCACACACTCGTTAAATCTAGGTAATAAGCTAGATTTTAAGCGAATATTGCAAGTACTTTCAGCCGTCTATTGTGGTTGTAACACCTTCACCGGTACATAAACTATCATAATAAAACTAAAAGTGCAAAGGTGAAGTGGCTGTAGATACAGCGGTAACGTAACATAGATTGTGTAACACAACCGTTGTAACAAATTGAGATCATTATTGACTTAATGCACTCAGTCCTAATAGATGAGCAAACACATAGATAATTATTGTTGAATATGGATGATCTCATAATAACTGAATTAACGGTTATTGTAGTCATTCAAATTACTGTCCACTGCTGGATATTGGCTTTTACTGAGTTGCGCCATAACATCCGGTTTTCCGCTTCCGCATCAGTAAGTCATATCCTCGCTGCATTGGAACATCTAGAGGAGTTAGTGTTTAGATTTGCAGGCTTAGGTACTAACGCGGTGTCGTTGACCACAATCATCACGATTACTATTAGTCCTAAAACATAAACAAGAAGACAGTACATGTGTGAACTTTTAACACTTAAGACACTAAGTTCAGATTATTACAGAACTATTAATTATTATCCATGATTTCTAGTTTACTAATGACTTTACATGGAACATCACAAAGCTGGTTATTATAAAGCTACGTCCCGTGTAATGGAGAAACTTTCATTAGCTGCAGCTTGCACAGTTATTAATATTGATCGTTATGAAGTGGAGAGCGATGACAAATTATGTTCGCTTTCCAACTGGATTAAATGCAGTGGCGGAATTAAGAGACTGGAAGCGATTTGTAGAGTTATCACTGAAGATATAGCGATACTAGTTTCTGTTCGCAATTACGACCGCGTGGTTTTTCACCCGCGTTAGGGTGTCTTTGTATACTACTCCACACCTGTAAGTCATAGCGTGATGTTATACAATAGCTTATAATACTAATAATATAATATTACACAAAAATATTTTTTCTGATCTAAATGGCTGTTCCAGAAATTAGGGCGACCAACAAACAAAAAAGCTCTTTAGCTTTATTATGTTACAGATAAGTTACGGTAGGAGCTTCTGTCACGATTAGCAAAAAAAGCAGATGAAATAATGAGATTTCGCGAGTTCCTAGCTAGTGCATATACATGAGTAAGCGGCTAATAAGTAGTAAGCTACCTGCTTTCTAGTCCACTTTCGATGTTTATCGTCGTGCGGTCACTTTACTTGCTTAGAGTACTCCCGGTAACTAACTTAGCATCGTAAAGTTAAGTGAACTGTTTAGTGGTTAACATTAGAGAAACGTTTTAGAAGAAATCGAAAGACAGACTGCTTAATTGTTGTTTAGAAGCAGGGCAACATGCTTCGTAGGTACTTCACAATCGGCTGACCATTCACTTTGAGCAGAACCAAGTTTTCACTTAGAAAATCTTAGTTTCTATGTAAGAAAATATTGATTGATGAAATCAGCGCAGCTTGCTCCGACATTGATCGGTGTTTCCGATCATACGGCATGTCGATGTCGATTTCATTTCCAATCATAATCGTTAAATGTTTTAAGATTTAATTTTTGCATTGATTTCATTTTTTTTAGATACAGTTATCTAACGTTAAGTTTTACATTGAATACATATCTAATTCGTACAAAATTCTTTCCTCGTGTTAAGATTCTAGTCGTAATAAAATAAGATTGATTTCAAATCAATCATGTTCCATGCCGCTAGTGAACATGATTGATTTGATGTGCTTTGCTGTGACATGTTCACCCGGAACTATCTCCCTACACTGAGCATGACATTTTCAGACTTAACTTTAAGTACATACTTATCCGACGTTATTTTAAACTTCATTCAAACGTTTCATTTGAAGTGTTACGTAAAGTGCGTCTCTTTGTGATTGTTGCGACAAGTAAGAAAAATAATGTTGGTATTACTCATTACCTTTTATGTACTAACACGACAATTAACGTTCTTGTAGGTATAGGTATATCGGTAGAAGCACAGGGGAAACCTAAATTGTTATAAGTTTTACTTAGATAGCATTGACGCTTATTGTTAGACTAGCGAACCGCCCCGGCTTCGCACGGGTGCAAATTTCCGAATTTTCAGGTGGATTTTTTCCAAAAAATTACGAACATAAAGTTTCAGTCAATTTGATCCAGCCGTTCTCGAGATTTGCGCTAAGCAACACATTTAGCCATACATTTTAATTTTTACCTTAACTTATAGTTTAGAAGATAGATAGTTGGAAGAACAATATAAAGACGTATTTCAACTGTTATCATCCTCGAAATGTCACAAGCTGATAAGCCCTCTTAATGATATATTATGGATACCAACTAACCAAGTTCCTACTAACGAGTAAGAACATGTATCACATAGAAATACACATAGAAAAGTTGTTGTGATATAATTATGTTAAGATGCATAAAGTATTTAGCAACTTGCAAGAGATCACTTGGCAAAGTTACTAAGCAAGCATGTAGTAGTATGTAGTCCAGCAAAGTAGCCATCAGGGCCAGTGTAAGGTTGCTAGTCACCCCGTTAGGTAAAATGGGCGCGAAGACATAGATGTGCACAAAACGGTCATGTTTACATTCAGATGCGTGCGCGCATGTCTTCGGTAAAATGAGGAAAACCGCTAGCCAATCCGACGCGTTGCAATGTATCAATGACGCATACCTACTTTTGGAATTTTAATGGAAGAAGCTTTAATAGTAGAAATATGCACTAATTACCTAATATTAACAAAACTACTCTTTGGAAACTATGTAGTTAGTAATTCCGGAATACTTCAGTGTTCGTCAGATTTCGACAAACCTTTTCTTTGGTTTCCTTTTGTTCTCCTTTTGGTAGGAATTCGTTTAGCTTGAACTTATGACGTTTATTTCTAAGTAAGCTTCATAGAATGCTTAGCTTGAAGTCTTCTGTCTATCGTAACAGGTACTGATGGTTAGAATACATAATAGGCAAGAAGTGGCCGAGTCCATAAAATTTAACAAAACCAAATTTTCAAGTAAACAAGTTGTCTTAGGTACTTAATCATCCACACTGGGGATATTTGTATCGAAGCCAATCTTTTGTGTGAAAATACTTTTCTAGATTTCTAAATATTTTTTTCAAGTTATCTCCGCCTCCCACATTGCTTAATGGCTGACATTATCAACAGTGCTTTCATGTGGTGCGATAGGTATCCGTGTAAAGAGATCGTGCTAGCACGAGAAATGATCTTATCTTTGGTCAATTTCTTCCATATTATCTCGAAATCCATACATACTCTCAAGTAGGTACGTGACAGCACGCGTTTACGTGCCGCGTGCGTTACATCGCGTGTGCCGTCGTCATCTTTAGATAGCGTTTTTAATAATAGTTAACTGTGTCTCCAAATGATTGGCCTTAGGACGGAGGCCATGTTCGCTTTCGTCTTTCACATGTCTAGAATTATCAACCTTGACCATTTTAGAAAAATCCAATGGTTTGACTTTCGCATATTTAATGAAAACATGATTTTTATTAAGCATGCGTGATAAAATTAACATCGTGTTTACATCAGTGGGATCAGAGAGAAAACCATCAAAGAACCTGCCGGGGTGCGGAAGAATGCTCGACCCACGTGCACCGGCCAAAGGTAATTGAGGCAAAGGAGGAACACCGTGGGTTTTAGTTGGAGTTACGACATCCATGAGGTCATCAATTCTCAGCGAGATGGTATCTCCTTTTATTATAATAGGTATCTGTAAGAACCGAAAGACTCTTAACAATCAGACGGCTGCATGTTTCATTAGGTACCTATAAATTACCGCTTCCGTATTAACACTTTCTAATGTAATCGTGCATGCAAGTAGCAGGCTCTTGTCATCTTTTCTCACTGAAGATTTGCTTTTGATTGGAAACATCTGATATGAATTCTATAAAATCTAAAAGTATGGATCAATCTGTTTATCCGTCACTTACAAAACGTACCTAAATTTTATAATAAATTAGTAAGGAAACTGATATTATCGACGCACTTAATTAAAACGTTGCAAAATGTTCGAAATGCCCCACGTCTTTGTCAAATGTTTGGCGTTACATCATTTTCTCATTAAACTGGGTCGATGTGGCTCAACCGCAAATATAATAATAATAATCTAAACTAACAATGAATGGATCACTTTATGGGAATGTTACAACAGATCGTATAATCATGTGGCTGTTTTGTCCATTTGGTGCCGCAGAAATCGTGTGGTGCAAAGTCTCATCATTCAAATTCTGCGTGCCTTCGGCACGTTCCCTTACGCGAGCTAGGCTGACCCAATTTACATATAGTTTTATTAAAAAAAATAGTTTCTATGGATTGTATCCTGGAACACTATTAATAAACGACATTCATTAGCAAAAGATACCACGGTAAGAGTTCTTTTGACACAAATAAAAAGCTTTTGAAGTCATCTATCCGCCTTGAGGCAAGCAATTAAAGCCCAGCGCACAGTGACGGCCGGCACAGCAAAGGGATATTTATGTGACGAAACATAAAACTAACACCGTATTCCGTAATATTATAAGAATAGTTGTTTAAAACATATACATACCTACAGTTGACGCGAAACACAAAACACTAAATTATGACTTTTACGCTTGTAGCTACGCACTACTTTATCAGGCCTTAAAATTGTTATTTCGTCACCTAAAATTCCCTGCCGTGCCGTCCCGCCAGGAGATACTGTGGGTGTGGAACTGAGGACCCAATGCGCTGTCTGTATGAGTAGAGGCGTTTGTCTTGCAGTGGGACAATAATAAAGCCTATGTATTAAATAAAATTAAAGGTCAGTAAGCAGCAATATGGTAGCGAGCGACATACGACCAACGTATTTGTTTACGTTGGTCGCATGTTGTTGTTGTTCTTTACCTTATCGCTGCTGACTGATAGTTAGGAACAAGCAGGCCTAACGAGTTGAAGTAAACGACAACACGGTATTAGATAAACTATTAAATAGAAAGACACGTTGCGAATATATCTGGAAGAATGTTATCAATCTGAAAGTTTGTTACATAACCAGCAGCATAAAACACGTGAAAGAATTATGTCTCATCATAGCCCTTTATACTCTTGTCAATAATTTTGAACGGCGATTATACTGTTATATGAACAAACAAAATGAGATATTCTGGTGATGGTGAAGGCAAAGAATAAAATGATAACTATTACATGAAGGTAATACTCGGTAATAGTTATAAATTGTGCAATGAGGTCATTAAAATGATATTATGATGTATTAATTATTCTATTGTACATCAATAAAACGATAGTTTAATACGGAAATTTTAATCAAGATTCTCATTGATAAACCTGTTGCCCTAAGCATTTGCAAATTCCTCAGGCGTAGGTAAAAGTGCCCGCACTCGAGCAAGTCTATCCTGGTCAATATTCAAACTCTTTCTTTTACACGCGATGTCCTTCTCCAAGTCTCCCCTATACTTCATCAGTTCGGCTCTCACGGTCTCCGCCTGTCTCAATTTGCTTTGCAGGGACTCGACTGTCTCTTTGATGAATTTAGCTTCACTCATCAAGGCAAACTGCGCCTCATCTCTACAGTTTTCTACATTGGGTCGAGTGTAATTCCTGCTTTTTATCCTGGTGTTCGATAGTTTATCCCGCTCGTCTGCTCTTCTCAACGACTCTTTCAGATGATCGATAAGTATTTCTACATTAGCGATAGTTTGCAAATTGTCTTTCAAGGTATCTTCTAACTTCGCACATAACTGTTCTGTAGCGGCAACAGTTTCTCCAAGCGCCTGGTTAGTTCTATCAGCTTGTAGTTTCATATCCTGGGATCCCTTCACTATAATATTCATCAGTTCCCCTCGCAAAAGTGCAGACCGCTCTCTAACTTCCTCACAGTTTCTGACGCTCTCTTTACAAAAGTGATCCCAATACTCCAAGGTGGTAGCGTTTTCAGGCCACCGAGCTACTCCTGGATGATGGAGAATCAGATTCGATTCTGGTGTTAGATACAAATTTATACCATCTTGCCTTAATGTTACCATCTTGTCACCCCAATCAAATTCAATACTTGATTTAGCTGCTTTATTAGTATTCATCTGTGTATCCACTCTCGCTAGAGTCTCCTGAAACACTCGGCGTATCTCTCCGACAATGGCTACCTCTTTTATTAATTCTTGTTCAGCATCATCCCTCACCAAATCCGGTTCATATCTGAACGTGCGTAGTTCCAAACATTCTCTAGAAATTGATTCAGGCAACATTAAAATTCTAGAAGCACTTTTAAGTTTAGCTCTATACACATCTAAATCCAAAATTTCTTTGCTCATAGCATTAATGGTTTTTTCACATTCCTTTTTCCAATGAGCCAACGTTTTTACTCTTTCTTCTAGCTTTTTGTTAGTAACACCCTGTTTCTCATCCATCGCCGCGAAAGCTTTTTGTAAATCACTTTTAATGGATGCTTCTAATGCTTTAGCTTTGTCAGTCGCTCGTGGAGTTAAAGTAAATTGATTATTCTGTCTCCATTCTCCAGTAGAGTATCGAGTAATGGAATACTTGTCAACAACAGGCCTGACGCCTGTCATTCCAGCTTGAGGCGTCCAGTCCACATGCCCTGCCGCCCACGGTCCAATGGGGCCCATTCCAAGGATGTCACCGCTCGTGCTGTCCGTGGGCTGAGGGAGGTACATAGGCGGTGCATCCGGAGGGTAGTACTTCTTCTCTGGTGGTTGTATAAAACCAGGAACGTAAGCGGTCGCATGAGGGTTCTCAGTCACTCGGGCTTCACCCGCTTGTAGGTAAGTATTCTCCTTCGGCCCTGAATCGCCAGAAGTAGGACATATAAAGGGGCAATCTAACTCGTTTGGATTAGACATTTTGACGAGAATTTAGAGAAAGCTATATCAAAAAACTAATTAATATAAAATTAAACCTAAGAGAATATGTTGCTCAAGCAAAAATATTAAATTAAAATGACATTTTTATCATCATTATTTTGTTTTGGAATTGGTCATGATTACATGTGGCCAGAAATGTTTACCACCAATAATTTGTAGACGCACGTGTTCCGAACTTTTTAATGAACAATAACACGTAACATCACGCCTGTAATCCTTAAAGGGTTAGACAAAGGTGTACCAATGAGTACACCCGCATTTCGCCACATAATATATGTTTGTTATGTTTTCAACCGACTTCAAAAAGGAGGAGGTTCTCAATTCGACGCGTATGTTTTTTTTTTTTTTTTTTTTTTTTTTTTTGTGTGTTTGTTCAACGATTACTCCGCCAATTATGAATCGATTTGGATGATTCTTTTTATGTTTGAAAGAGTATGGTCCCGAATAGGTCCCATAGGAATATTGTCATGATCTGATGATGAACTTTGGAGATATTGAACGGAACTCCTTATAAAATCACAGCAGAACCGCCGTAACAAGAAAAATTGCTTTGTATAAACGTGTAATCGATGACTGACTGAAGGAAGTGGGGAGGGGGTACGTCAACCCCCCTCTTACCACTTTCCAAAATTAAATATATCGTGTGAGGTATTGTTTGAAAGGGCTTTATGTAAGGATTTCAAACATTAACACACAAGCACTAAAAAGTGAAAAATAAAAAGCTTTTTTACAAAAAAAGATCACCGCCTTCAAAAACCACAAAATAAAAAATATCTTTAGCTTGGAAGTCGGTGGCAATACCTACATAACAAGAAATAAAACCAAAGCCGCCGACTTCCTAGCTAAAGTTATTTTTTATTTTGTGGTTTTTGAAGGCGGTGATCTTTTTTTGTAAAAAAGCTTTTTTTATGAACACAATAGGTCCAAAAATAATTCGTTGTTTTGTTAGGGGCATGGTCCCTTGCGCAGTTACGGCGTCACACTTGTATACGAAAGGGAAGGTGCGGGTGTAGGATTGCTCGCAGCGGGCATCGCAGCACCGCAAGCGAGTCCCTTCGCTAATATCTCCGCGTTTCATGGAATCATGCGCCACCTCCACATAAACGAGCCCTTACTTAGACCATATAAAATGATCTAAGGTACTTCGTGACTACCCGGAAATCCAACAAAGCTAATGAATAATTTCACATTCACACAAATCAATAGAAGATCTTTTCAACTAAGCGGACGTTTCATTTTACAAAATGATAGTACGTTTTAGTTAGCAGTATCTTTGATCAAATTATGGGATTCACTACCTCTTGACGGCGTGATGGGAGAACACTTGCTTCATGCAAAAGGTCAGTATAACGTATCTGCACATTGTTCGTGGGTTCCCATTGCTCGTGGGATACTGCATTGTTTAGTAATAATAACTGAGACAAGTGGTTTTTGTTTGAAGAAGGTTCCTTCGCTGGAGGTTCCGTTTCCGTATTATAGTATTTATGTACGATGTTTCCAAGGTTTGTGTGCATATATAGTGTTTTCTATCAAACTATATCATCAGCCATCAAAGTTCAGTCCTGTCGAAGTTAAAGTTAAAGAGGATTCTTCGTCCACGAGCAGAGGGCACTGTAAGTTTTCTCTCAAATAATTTATTTACTTAATATTCAGTGATCATTATTTACTCAAAATTCAGTAATCATCAATACTTGTTCGACCTAAGATTAGCAACTTGTTTAAACAGAAAGACAAAATGTCAAGTTATACCAAATTTCACAATGTGCACTGGGAGGAATTGATGTGCACAACGATAAGATGAATGCAACACGGTACGGCCGCGCTGGGCGCCGTTTTTTACACGACTGCCCCAAAAAAAGGAGTGTTATGTGTTCAGGGTTAATGTATGTATGTATGTATGTGAGATTCTTTATTTCACCATAACTTTTAAACGCCTGAACCGATTTAGATGTATGGGGTATCGTTACAATCCTTGCATCGTTCCGAGTAACATAGGCTAGTTAAAAATAAAAAGAATCCTGTGTGGTCACTTTAAAATGTAAATTAATACCAGCCTCAATTATTTTTTTAAATGAATTTCGTCGTGTCTTTGTTTATCGTCTAGAATTTGACAAGTAGATTTAAAAAATATATAACACTGTAAATAAAAAACGTCGGAAAAAAAACTGACGAGTAAACAAATACAAATAAGTGCAATTTTTGCAGTCGTGTTTTTGAATTTGTTTAATTATAATAGCTTGTTGTGTTGACATCTTTAGATTCTAAGTACAAATCAATAAGGGCCTGTGTCCTCATCAAACAATCTATCACCGTTTATTTTTTGTGTGATATACCTACCAAAGCAGATTTCCCACAGAAAGTCGGTTCTATGAAACTATCAAATAATCGTCCAATCCGATAATAAACGGTCCTACAAAAAGTCTGCAGGACGGAGGCTCTTTTATGGAATGAATGGTTGTAGCAAAATCCCTTCGTCACGATGGTAACGTCATATATCCATCACAACTTATATGACATAACCATCGTAGGCACTCTTAAATGATCTTTATCCTCTGTAATTAAATTGTGTGGTGCATAGTTCCAAAGTTTGCCCACGACGTTTGCTCACCGAGGTCGGCGTAACAAATAACAGGTACGGTACTGACAGTAGAGTGAAAACATCTAAAAGTTTTAATTAACTAAAGTCTTTATAATATTACTTTCGAAAATGTCATGGATCATAAAACTCATTATAATTAAATCAATCTAAAACAAAATGTTCGAAATAACAAAGTGTAGCAAACTAAAGTTCAAACAAAACATCCCATAAATTCAGAATCCAGCTAGTTCTGACGCAGACGGGTAGTGAGAACGAACCATTCCGCACCGTTCACGATCTATGTTAAGACTTTTTCTCTTTGCTGCTATCTCTTCTTCCAACTCAGCCCTTTTATTCATCAAGTCACGTCGCAATCTTTCAGCATTATTAAGTTGACCAAGAAGTGACGTCACCGTCTCATGAATCTTCTTTACTTCTTCAATCAATCCTAAATGAGGCTGGTCTCTAACACTTTCTCCATGAGGTCTCCAATTGTTTCTGTTGTCAAGTCTAGTCTGAGCCAATTTCATTGCTGTGTCCATTTTTCTGACAGAGCTTTTCAGGTCTTCTATCAGAGCTTCCATATCAGCAGTTTTTTGTAATGTGGTTCTCAGAGTTTCCTCCAGTTTTGTGCACAATTCTGTGGTTATAGCTACAGTTTCAGCTAATGCCATATCAGTTCTGTCGGCTTGGTTTCGCAACTTTCTACCATTGTTCACTAAAATGGCGTCCAAGCTACCTCTTAGGTCGGCTGACTTCTGTCGAGCTGCTTCACAGTTTTGTACATTTTCTCGACAAAAGTACTCCCAATATTCCAATGGAGCAGTGAAATCACCAAATCTCGTAGCGCCAGGTCTGAACATTAGAGTATTGGATTTTGTATTTAGACTTAAATTTATAGATTCAGTATTATAAGCCATAGTTTTATCACACCAATCATACTCTATCTTGTGCTTTGCTGCTTTATTTATTGCCATTTGTTCTTCTATAGAATCCAGAGTATTTTTCAAGGTAGCTCTGACTTCAAGTACAAGTTTCATTTCTTTGATCAGTTCCTGCCCTGCAATATCAGACACTAAATCAGGTTTAAATCTATTTGAACGAAGATCCAAACATTCCTTAGAAATCGATTCAGGTAACATTAATACTCTGGAAGCACCTTTTAGTCGCTGTCTGTCGATTTCAAGCATTTCAACTTCGTCAGTGATGGCCTTGCAAGCTTTCTCTACCTCTACTTTCCATCTGAATATATCTCTTGCCTTTTGCTTTAACCGTTTATCATTTTCCAATTGCTGTTTATCAATATTCCCAAATGCTTGCATCATAGAAGTCTTAGCGTTGTAGTCTACGATGTTAGACTCTGTTATTATTTCTGGATCTAAAACTTCTTCGTTATGTTTCCTCCATTCATTGAGGGAATATCTACTCAGAGAATATTTATCAACACCTGGCCTTGTACCAGTCATCTTTGCTAGCGGAGTCCAGTCTACTTTACCGTCAGGGCCTGGTTTTAAATTCGGCAGGTGATAATTATCTCCATATGGTAATGGTTTCGGATGGTCTGTTTCAGGCGTTGTTTGTGGAGTTTTAACATCTTGGGCAGTAGATGGGAGCGTCCCCTTTTGCTCTGCTTCTTTAGCTTCTTTAATTTCCTCTAAAACTTTTTCGGGACTCTTTTGAGCTTTCTTGAAAGCTAGAAGATCTTGTTTTGTTGGACACTGATCATCGTCAGGAAAACTGGTTAAATCCATCATGGTTGCTAATAAAAATACTAAACAAAACTAAATTTGTAAGAAAATAATAACATCTCGCTTGATAACGAGTTTGGCGAAATAGTGGCCAATAGGTGAAACCAAATTTCTAACAAAAACGTCAAAAAAAAATCTATACCTAATTTTATAAAAATATTCTTAAAATAATAAACTAGCATCACTACTGAAAAGGCCAGTACGTTAATTTTATTTAGCATGGACAAAATAGTATTCTAAGCCTACCAGAATCTGATGACATGTTTCATATTATGACAATTCATCACCTGACAGTTTTCACAGTTGACTGGTAAGATGGACTGAGGTATTTAGATACTTTTTGTTTATTTTATTCTTTCTTACGTATACGAGTTCTGAACCTCTAAACTGCGAATCAAATGTGAATGATGGTGTATTTTGCTGGTACAAAGAGGAAAAGACGGAAGAAGAAAAACAAATCGGATATTTTTTTTTTTAGTTGTATTTGAATACAGTATAAGAGTTAGCAACAGAGAAGAATAGAAATGCTGGAAGAGCGATTTATATAAAATACCTCTTTATCTTCATCAGCGTCTGATGATGAACATGAAATGCAAGTGGTGTTTTTGGAATCTGTTTCTATAATTTTTAATTTTTGTATGATTTAAACGATATACATATGTATAATAATAAAAATAAATTAATATCAATGTAAACAATTGATTTTATTTTCAAGGTTGTTTAATGTTCATTATTACGTTATTACTAAAGTCTAATAAAAAGTAAAGTATCAAGATCGTTTAACCTAATTTTCTCGGCACACTAAAATTTTTGATTACCATTTTCCATGAGATAATGATAGGTATTACACATAAAGGCACGATTCACGACATACACACAAGTTTATTTTGTAGTTTAGGAAGGCGGTTGTCCTTTTAGTAAAAAAGGTTTTTTTTTTAACTTTTTAGTACTGGTCGTTAATATTTGAAATCCTTACAAAAAGCCCTTTCAAACAATACCTCACACGATATATTTTTATATAATTAATTTTGAAAAGTGGTAGGAGACTTGTTACAACAGTTCTGCTATGATCCTATGAGGAGTTCCGTTTCATATCTCTGAAGTTCACGATCAAATCATGATAATATATATGGGACCAATTGGAAAGACCGTTCAAACAAAAAAATATTTTTCCAAATCGGTTCAGGAGTCTTTAAGTAAATGGGGAAAATAAAGTCAGTGGCAGTTTTACAGAAAAAGATTCAGTTTCATTAAAAAACTACTACTTACTCCTTTTTAACGGATAACTATGCTTGGCTAACGTATGTTTCTTTTGATATAAAGTATAATAACAATCGGTTCGTTCCTGTCTAAGATTTTGGACTTGAAGTTTGAAGGTATGTGATGCTGTGCGGGATTGAACGCTCGTTAATTTCAACCAAATATCCTATTCCGACTTCTGGCAAAAAAAGCTAGTTGTAATTAAAGATACGATGTTATTTATAATTAATGTATATAATTAATATGTTATATAATTAAACCTATATTTATTCAAAAACACTAGAATAAAGAATTAAAAATAACATCAACGCATAGAAAACCAAAACTCAAGCAAAACAGCTCAAAAATTCAGTATCCAGCTAGTTCTGACGCAGACGGGTAGTGAGAACGAACCATTCCGCACCGTTCCCGGTCGATGTTTAGAGTTTTTCTCTTTGCTGCTATTTCTTTTTCCAACGTAGTCCTTTTAGTCATCAAGTCACGTCGCAATCTTTCAGCATTATTGAGTTGACCAAGAAGTGACGTCACCGTCTCATGAATCTTCTTTACTTCTTCAATCAATCCTAAATGAGGCTGGTCTCTAACACTTTCTCCATGAGGTCTCCAATTGTTTCTGTTGTCAAGTCTAGTTTGAGCCAATTTCATTGCTGTGTCCATTTTTCTGACAGAGCTTTTCAGGTCTTCTATCAGAGCTTCCATATCAGCAGTTTTTTGTAATGTGGTTCTCAGAGTTTCCTCCAGTTTTGTGCACAATTCTGTGGTTATAGCTACAGTTTCAGCTAATGCCATATCAGTTCTGTCGGCTTGGTTTCGCAACTTTCTACCATTGTTCACTAAAATGGCGTCCAAGCTACCTCTTAGGTCGGCTGACTTCTGTCGAGCTGCTTCACAGTTTTGTACATTTTCTCGACAAAAGTACTCCCAATATTCCAATGGAGCAGTAAGATCGCCGAATCTCGTAGCGCCAGGTCTGAACATTAGAGTATTGGATTTTGTATTTAGACTTAAATTCATAGATTCCGTATTATAAGCCATAGTTTTATCACACCAATCATACTCTATCTTGTGCTTTGCTGCTTTATTTATTGCCATTTGTTCTTCTATAGAATCCAGAGTATTTTTCAAGGTAGCTCTGACTTCATTCACAAGCTTCATTTCTTTGATCAATTCCTGTTCTGCAAGGTCAGCTACTAAATCAGGTTGAAATCGAGTTGAACGTAGATCCAAACATTCCTTAGAAATCGACTGAGGTAACATTAATACTCTGGAAGCACCTTTTAGTCGCTGTCTGTCGATTTCAAGCATTTCAACTTCGTCAGTGATGGCCTTGCAAGCTTTCTCTACCTCTACTTTCCATCTGAATATATCTCTTGCCTTTTGTTTTAACCGTTTATCATTTTCCATTTGCTGTTTATCAATATTCCCAAATGCTTGCATCATAGAAGTCTTAGCGTTGTAGTCTACGATGTTAGACTCATTTATTACTTCAGGATCTGCAATTTCTTCGTTATGTTTTCTCCATTCACTGATTGAGTATCTGCTTATAGAATATTTATCAACACCTGGCCTTGTACCAGTCATCTTTGCTAGCGGAGTCCAGTCAACTTTACCATCTGGGCCTGGTTTTAAATTAGGCAGGTACTGATAGCCATCACCTCCAGATGGTGGTGGTTGTTGTATTTCTGGTTGAGGCGTTCCCTGTGGTCCATCGACATCTTGGGCAGCAGATTGGAGCGTTACCTTTTTCTCTGCTTCTCGTGCGTCTCTAACTTCTTCCAAAGCTTTTTCGGGAGACTTTAAAGCTTTTTTAAAAGCTTTGATGTCTTGCTTTGTTGGGCAAATATCATCGTCAGGAAAACTGGTTAAATTCATTATGGCTGCTATTAAAAACACTAAATAAAACTTATTTGTAAGAAAGATAATTATAATCGCGTTACGAGTGCAAAATATTAGGTTATAATAGTTTCTGTCAGAAATGTCAGAATCATTTCTAATGACTTTTTTAATGAAAGCTAAATGACTTCAATTTGAAAAATAATTAAAAATAAAAACTAAGTATAGTGATCATTAGTAAAAATCTTTTTCTTCAGAAACTTTTTGGACAATCATTTGACGAGACTCTTGGTGCAGTGGCCGATCGAGTGTAGGATAGAAGATTTTTTTTTACATATATGAGTTTATTTTATTGGTATACCCTTGATCACGCTCTCGCCTTCGGCTCGGGCTGCAATTCAACCTAGACTGCAGAGGCAAGCATAGCTCTCTGGTATCATATTGGACTAGCATTGTCCTAATTTGATTAATAAGGTAGTTCACTGAAGTGTCTACCCAAGGGCCCACAAATACACGGTCCGCCCCTTACGTCGGGACATTCTAGTACAGAAACCTCCACTGAAGAACTCGACGTACTACTTAAATCCAGTCCGGAGTCCAGTCCAGTCTGAACGACTTTCTAACAACCGCTTTTACTGTAAGCCGCTTATTTCATATGATTAAAACGCAAACCCGTCACTCCCGGCAGCCGTGTTATAGAAAGGAAACGAAAACTAATCGAAGGATGTAAAATGAATGTCGGTGATAAATTAAATAAATAAATAATTACTTAGGTGTGTTTCCTTAGAGTTTAAATCAAACTAATCTTTGCAGCGAAAGATATACACGACGTACTATTATTACAAAACTGAAGAGTTTGTATGTTTTAACTAATCTCAGGAACTACTGGCCGGATGTGAATAATTCTTTTGCATCACATAGCTTGTTTATCGAGGAAGTTTAACATTGCCATAGAGCAACACGGGCCACCATGAACATTGCACTAGGTACCTACGACCAATGGGATCGGAGCAGTTAGATAAACTAATACCTAAACTGTGCCTAAACCAAATTGCAATTTGTCAATCTGATAAATTTTTGATGATTATCGTTATGGATCTTGGAATCGATTCGCAATAACCGACTGATCATTCGTTATGGGACAAAGCGAAAACTCATGGTGAAAACGGTTTCTCTTAGTACTTACTTATATAAAAAGGCGAATCGAATAATAGCCCTCTTCGCGTAATTGGTAGGTATCGAAGTAGGTTGGTAGGCCTAAAAGCAAGTCGAATTCGAATCGAAAAGGAGGCTTTTTCAACAATAACAACATTCAAATTATATGGGTAATTGACTTCAAAGAATCGAGGTAACGTAACCAATTAGAAGCACTAGTTTTGTTCATAAAATTAACACACTCATTTAATCTTTTTAATAGTAAGTAGATTACGCTTTGAATAGCGATTTATAATTATCAAGCGGACCACATATCCATGTAATAACCACCTATTAGTATTATAAGAACAAGCGTTACTATAAAAATGTACATTTTTCTCTAACGCCGCCGGTAATAATATAAGGCGCGGAACTTTAATGTCCGTCATCATTATATCACAGACAATCGCAGTCGACTTTTACTTTTTATGATGCCAAATTGGACAGTGTGGCAAAATCATTGTACGTGCGTAGTATTTCATTTATACCTTTATAGTTATTATAGTACTTACGCAATTTTCTTTGGTACTCTATGACAGAATAAGCACTCTTAACTGGATCAAAATATTAAGAATTTTTATATTGATGTTATTCGAAAATTGGCCTTGGTAAAAACTTGCATTGCATAATTATATAGATTTTATTTTTATAATAATGCCATATTCAGTTTTAATATTCTAACATTATTTTAAATGAATTGCATCTGAATGTAGAAATATGAAATATAGTTACCAGCTAATACTAAAATAGTTAATTTAGGTCTTAGCAATGTTGTCCCAATGTTCCAATGAATGTGGTGTATGTTAGATGTAACTAACGCTGAACCGATAAAGGACAAAATGCTTTTTACGTTTTAAAAATGTTACGAATACCCAGTTACTAATTAACACATCGCAGAAAATCCAGTTCGCCACTCCTCCAACATTTTTTCCGGTCACATAGCGGTTCACGAGAAGTGAACTCGTATGTAACTCGATGAGGTCAGACATAGGTACATGGGGCTTCGTTCACAATTGTGCGATATTATAGTAGCACCGGTCGTCCGCATCAATGACTGCTTACAATGGCTTAGGGCTACGTAAGGTCCTTAAACGTTTATACTTAGAGATGAATTAATGATATACAAACTGATCTATAAGATTTATGTTGCAAACTATTCCGCTTGATAATAAGTTTGTAATGGACCTAGATCCAAAGGCTTTGACAAAATTCGCTTTTCATCAATCACCGATTATAATCAATATTCATCAATTTCAATATGCATTGTACAGAATTAGGCTGGTATTCAACTGCATCCGGTTAGACTGGATGCCGACCCCAACATAGCCGGGAAAAGGCTAGACTGATGATGATGATTGTACAGAATTAGGTTAAACCTTTTACCTTTACCTTTTACTCAAAATACATCCTTGACGTTAAGCGTCTTTAACATTACAGGTAGCGATTAAATTTCTTTAGCAAAATTTTTGTGGCATGACAAAGGTGTTTTACCGGTTTCATTATCCGCACGTTATTACTCATACGGTTTCATATAAATTGGCGTTGTCTAATTCAATTTGTTCTAGTGAAGTATCTATGGTAGTTGGGTAATTGAAATCTGGAATTTGGCTTAATGAAATCGTCAGCAATAAGACCTAATCATGATGCAAATTAACTTAAGTAGTTTAGATAGGTAGGTACCAGGATTAACGGATGTGAATTCAGGTGGACTGAACCACGATTCTAAGCTATCCGTTAGGTACCTACTCCAATTTTTTATTCCTTCTAAAGGTACTTTCGACTCTCGCTATATAGTGTTGTTTACTACCTGTATGTTACTCACTAAGGCAATATGACACATTACAAAGATGCGTCTAAGTTATATAAAAATATTTAAGAGTTGGCACTACTTCTCGCTTGTGGTCAATAACTGGTAAGGTGTGACAGTTAGCCAATCAGCCTTCCTATCCAAAAGTAAGAGGAACTGCATTGTACGTAAATATCATTATAGACATTATTGCTATTCATAAAGACCACGTTTAAAAAAAATGGTATTTCATAATTTATCATAAAACTATAAAATGTTGAGTGGAATGGTAATTTCAAGAATTTTCATAAATTCAACAATTGATGAATTTACCTCAAAATACAAAGTTTACATTTTATAATACCCAGTGTTAAACAAAATATAAATACAATGTCCAATGTCCTCACTTGTTAGTCACGTCAACTTTGGCATTATAAACGCCTTTCATTTTTGCCGTTAGCAGGTAACTCCAGGATAAAGAGATTGTTGGAATCTAGCACCTGTCCCGTACCGGATGTTTGGAACTTGGTACACGTACTGTTGTATATCACCTACGTCTGTTCTACTCAAGACTTGTTTAACGACCAACTTGGAGCAAGGTCAATCGAAGCCGACTATATGCAAAACTTTCACTCAGGACAATTTATGACCGATTCTGAAGTCGATAAAATGAGATTTTGGGTGCCTGGTGTGCCAGTTCCCAATTTTTTAATACATTTTGAAATACATTGAAATGTTGAGTAGGTCCTCCTTTGTTTTCTAAAGTTGGAAGTTAGTAAAAACTTTGCTAATAGTAAATTACTGAGGAATTAGTTCCTTAAGGATTAAATCCATGGCCATCAGTACTCACCAGACAGCAGCTGCAACCAGCCGCAGATATGAAACACCGTCGTCGATTGACAAAAGAAGAATAACAACATTGCACAGATCGTAAACAGGGCCAGGGCGACCGCTATGCCTACTAACACAGTCGCAATCTTAAACACGAGCCCATTTATCGATAGGAAATCATCCAGTCTTCCTTTACAGTCCTCCAAAGCCTCGTCTGCTCTGCATATTTGCCACAACCCAAACTTTCTAGGGTATTCAGTCTCTAAATCACCAATCCACTCTGGGGTCACAAAAGCCACAACGCTTATAATCGCATAGCAAATGGTGAATATCGCCCAAAGCACACCGATAGCTTTCGAATTACGGACATAGTTGGTCGCATATAAATGTGATGAATCCACGTACTCGATTTTTGAACCCATCTTGTTGATATCCGGTTGTTTACTTAACTTTTTTCAAACACCACACAAAAAACAAATCACACGTTATTGATAACACATTTTACGAATATAGTTCTTGTGTAACAGTACTTAAGGCTTGTCGGTTTGCGTAGCACTAATTCCATTCATGTCTCAAAGGAAAAGTATTATTGCAAAGTACTCGAGGACGCGAGAAACACGACACGGAACGGATGAAACACAAGTTGGCACAACCTCTCGCCGCGCGCCATTCGGTTAAGTGAGAAAGAGTGGGGATAAGTAATGAAGCTGCAAGTTTGACCTATCGCCTTCGTATTGTCGCACCTTCATGTTTATTTTTACTTTTATTAATTTCAGTTACATTTGAAATGCATCCTAAATAAATTTAAAATTCAATATTACATACACATTTCAAAGATTTAGAACTTTAATAGGCCTGTACCATAATTTAAACTAAAGTGAACTAAAAGCGACATCTAGGCTTTGGAATTGAACAATGAAAGCGTCACGCAATCGCGACACCTATTGTAGAATTTTATAATTACCGATTAACCGGTTAGCACCTTATTAAGAGGGTTTTTATGGGCGGCGGACTTCTACGGTATTATCAAAGTAGTAAATGAAGTATGTAATCCTAAAAATGGAATATTATGTAAATTTATATTAAGTAAAATGTTCTAAAGTTAACAACAAAGATTGCTTGAGAAAGGGTTAAAGAAAAAGCTATCATGAAAGTCGAGTAGATACCGGTATATAAAAAAGATTAAACATATTTTAAATCGAGGCGAAGTATAAGTCCTTTTACCCTGTAATTTCAAACCATTTCAATTAAATCCTTATTCAACCACCCTTCAACGTTTACTTAGACTTTTCGTTACACGCATAGATCTATCTATTTCCAACAGCCTTCTCTACTACATTTTTTTTAACGTGTAGCCTTTATGTATAATGAAAACAGTAAATAAATAAACATACAGTTTACCATTTCAGCATGAGGTGCATTTAGAAAGAGATACGCTAATTCTTTACGCGATTACTCACGAGAAGAAATGAAACAGAAAATATGAGCGCTTGACAACTTGACATAATTTTGTTCGTGTGACATGAAGTGTCAACTCGTTCAGCTGCAACATGGCTGGAACGCGACATGTAAAAATAAAATAATACGACTTCTTGTCATTTGTGTAGGAATTTCCACATTATTTGATTAGGTATTCAGTTTTGTGAATTTATCAAATTTACTTCACATCATTTCAGTGATTGAATATGATCTATATCGTATACGCTTGGTGTATGTGTAAAATAGGGATATGATAGTGTAAAAATAAGTTTATCTGGCGCATTTTGCAATGTCGGCAAAAGACAAGTGGGTTCGCCGGTTCTCCGTTGACGAAACAGCAAAACACAAGAATGGATTTACTATTTACAAGATTACTTCAGTGGTAAATATTCCGGTATATATCGTTGGAATGCTATTTTCTTTATTGATAACCGCAGATAACAGTAAAGCCTTATTCTTATCAATTGAATGAGAAACCTTACCAGGTAGATGCATTTTACTATAACTTTTTCCTTTTACTTACATTGATTAAATATCTAGGCCAAAGTGATAGTGAATGACAATGTGGATGAGAGCAAAATACTTATTTTTACATGGAAAGTAAAGGAATTTATATTTGCAATGTCAATAATTTTAATACAGCTAATAGATACATTTAAAATAATTAAATTATAGGTAAATGATTCATCTGCTATTGCACAATATTTGATGGATACTTCAAAAAAGATAAAGCATGCAATTTTTTTAAGCCTAAACATAATTTTTAAGTATAAGTAGTATGATTGGCAATGTACCAGAAATTATCTACAACTTTGGCATAAGGATCATCTGTAGTTTTACTTAACTTAATCTTATTCACTCATTTATATTATACTTGATTTATTTGCACACAGTTATACATTGCATGAGATAATAAACAATAACAGTTCCTATTTACTGCATGCTTCTCAACAAATATTGAACCACAGTCAGTCATTCCTCTTGCTATAAATCGCAACATACATAAATATTATCATAGGTACAGTGTTGCACTATAGTCAGCCTATATCCTGATTAAAGCCACATCTGATAGTTATGGTAAAATAAATAACTAGGAAGTAAAATCATAAAATTCATATAAAGTAAAAGCTTTATTTGCTAAATGCTTTATTTGCTAAATAACTAAATTTAACAACCTTTCACAATATTTTTTACTATTACAGCTTTCTCAAAGAATATAAATTAAGCTAAGTCTAATTTAATGCAATACATAATAATTGGTTGATGTACACTATGATAAACTGTATTACTGTGGTACAGTTTTCATTAGTTGCAGTGTATATAACATTTAATAACTACATAAAGTGAGTTTAAATAGGGTAGGCATAAGATATTCAGCAAAAATTTTCTTTAGAAGAAGAAATAAATCAATTTCATTACAAACATTTAGATAGCGAACATTGCTTTATCAACAAGAGGTCAGCATTTAAATGATGGATGGATGAGCAGCAGAAAGATTAATTCTAAATATATGACAATTTCAGTTATTCCCCATACAATCTCCAGAAGCACTGACCGTTGTGTCAGTGTGGAAGAGGTACAGCGATGTGCAGAGGCTGCACAAGAGCATGCGCTCCCTGCATGCGGGGCTGCATCTACGTGGAACCTTCCCTTCGCTGCCCAGATACAGTTTCTTTAAAAGATTCCAGCAGGAGGTCAGTAAAATCCTTCACTATTTTTTTATTAATAAAAGTATTGTTACTTGTTGAATCTCTCGACTAATCTGATAAGCAACTGCAGTTAGTGCCTTATCAGTATGGTGAGTATCTATACAAATAAATAAAATTGAAGTGTCTGTAATGTCAATGTAACACCCTTTTCTAAATGTATACACTTTTTGAATTGAAATATAAAAAACAAAATCTATCTATGTTTCTTTGTTCTTGCTAATCTCTGTAACGACTGAACCGATTTTTACGGATTTTTTACTGACAGTTAGGCAATTTTTTTAGGCAATTAATTACGGTTCCTTGCAAAACAATAATCCCCTCGCATTATCGACATTGACGCGGACGAAGTCGCGATCATAAACTAGTCCCAAAATAATAATTATCAGTAAGCAGGCCGAAGTTGCCAAGGGGAAACTAGGTGAAACTATTATATAAAATTTAAGGACAAACTCGAAATAATTCTTGAAAAGTGGACTGTGCCTCATATTGAAATCAAGCTCGAATAATATTTAAATATTTAGCATTGAATGTCGGATATCAACAAGATTTTGTTTAAAGCGGACTCATATTCGTTTTCAAAAAGGCCCTTATTTAAAAACGACCCGAATGAGTTATAAGAAAACGGATTTCACGGCTTGAGAAATACTATAAAAAGGATCAAGTACCGATTTCGAAAAAAAAATACATAGCGGATATTTCAAGCTCAACTACGATATATCACAGAGAGGCAAACAGGCAACAATTTTGAAATATGGTTTTTACGTGTTCTCTTCCATATTTATTTTATAAACAAGCTACTATAATTAAAAAATTAAAAAACACTACTGCAAAAATTGCATATATTTGTACTTTGTTTACTCGTCAGTTTTTTTTTACAACGATTTTTATTTACAGTGTTATATATTTTTTAAATCTACTTGTCAAATTCTAGACGATAAGCATAGACACGACCAGATTCATTAAAAAAAATAATTGAGGCTGGTATTAATTTACATTTTAAAGTGACCACACAGGATTCTTTTTATTTTTAACTAGCCTATGTTACTCGGAACGTTGCAAGGATTGTAACGATACCCCATACATCTAAATCGGTTGAGGCGTTTAAAAGTTATGGTGGAATAAAGAATCTCACATACATACATACTTACATACATACATACATTAACCCTAAACACATAACACTCCTTTTTTTGGGGCAGTCGTGTAAAAAGCAGTTATTTTGACATAACAAACACTACAAACAGACAATTTACTTTTACTTATTTGTATAGATGTATAGACAATGACATATTGCAGGTGATCGCAGAGAGAGCTAAAACGATGAAGACTCTGTTGGAGTTCATAGCAGAACACCGACTGCTCTTCACTAGCACAGACTTCGTCAACTTTCTACAGGTATGTTTACTACACTATTTATTAAAAAAAAACATTTTGTATTACTTAATGAGTCTAATTAATCTAGTAAGTGGCGTGCGAGGATAGATATAATAATAATATTCGCGGCGGCTAATCTCAATGAGCAGTAGCCAAAAATGTAGGAAACATATTAGTGCTCAAGTGTGTGCGCAAATAGAGGTGCGCACCTCTATTTCTCACCCTCTTTTTCTCGTCTCTCTGATAGTCCAATGGGTCGGTAATCCGAATCCGAAACGACCGGGGAAAGATCAGATGTAGGACTAACAGCTTTACGTGCTTTCCGAGGCCAAGGCAGTGGCTCTCCCGTGCCACTACCAACTTCTAAACTGCAGCTCAATAGACGATGAGAAACTTTACACCCTGTTTCTCATTCCTCTAAAAACTCAATAACACTTTCACCTAGGAATTGACCCCACGCTCACGATCGTGTGCTTACGGCTATGACGTCATAGGGCTCACTGACAATATTTTACTTTGCCTTGATCACTGTTGGATTTTCAACGCTCGGCTCAATACCGACAGTTCAAAATCCAGCAACACAAATTACAAAGTAATATTAAATTTGTACTGTTTTTAAAGATTCCGATAGACACCCTGGACAGCTATAAACTCACATTATACCCTAAACCGTTTCAGACTGGCTACCCCGAGCCGGCGCCGCAGGCCGGCGGCGTCATCAACGCGATCAGGTCGTCGCTGCACCTCCCCATCGAGGAGACGCCGCCGCTGGAGTACCAAACTGACGACGACGACGCGACCAGCCCCGCACATACTGGTACCTATATATACATGAGTAGCTTCCACCCGCGACTTCGTCTGCGACATAGTTAATTTATTATCCGACGGAAACCGTCCATATTTTCGGAATAAAAAGTAGCCTATGTGATATTCCAGACTATAATCTATCTCTGTGCCACATTTCATCCAGATCCGTTCAGCCGTTCTGTTGTAGTATTGAGTAGCAAACATCCATCCAAACTTTCGCATTTATAATAGTAGTAAGATTAGTATGGATGACAAAGGTTAAAGTAAAAATCTTTAGGTCGTCTGCCTGGTCGCAAGCCGTTTATACATCAAAAGAACATCAAGGACCATTTTGTTAGAGGAATGAGTGTCAATGTTGATGGTCTTCGAAGTCGTGTAAGTGCATCATATCACTGCTTTCATTCCACCTACACTATCATATTGTAACACACTAATTAGATTTTGCCAAAACGAAAATAAAAAAAAATCATTACATTTCCTTAGAAAAATGTGAGAAATTTTTACTTAGGTCAAGTCACGTATATGTAATAAGAGATTTTTAATGCTAATTAATTTAATATGATCTATATCTATAAGCATACATTTTAAATGTACATTGAACTGTTATTACTGAATAGTAATGTAATATATTTGGCATATTAAATTAGTTTTAAGTAATTAATTTAAATATTCAGAGATCTCGGATCGGTTGTTTCGTTAGACAGAAATCACCGCAATTACTAATCTTTACGATTTATTCATTATCAGTTGATTGGTATATAACATACATACATACATACATAAACTCACGCCTTTTTCCCATGGGGGTAGGCAGAAACTATAGAACGCCACCTGCTACGATCCTTACATACTCCTTTCGCCTCATCTACGTTCATAAATCTCGTCATACAAGCACGCCGGTTACGAGTACTCCGCACCTGACCTTTCTGAAGGACCTCACTAATAAGGTCAGTGTAGGTCTTCCTAGGGCGACCCCTCCCGGCGTTGCCACTCACCTCTGCCATATAAATACCTTTTGTCAATCGTCTTTCACTCATCCTCTCAACATGACCGAACCATCTAAGCATACCCTTTTCTATCTTTGTCACTACATCTTCTTTTAATCCGCAACGGTCCCGTATAACCTCATTCCTCACTCTATCGTTCAATGTTACACCACACATACTCCGCAAGGAACGCATTTCCACAGCATTAATCCTACTCTCATGCCTCGCTTGCCATACCCAACATTCACTTCCATACATAAGCGTAGGCACCAGCACACCGTTGTGAACAGCCATTCGAGCCTTTTTTGACATGGACTGGTTGGTCACAACCGCATGTATAGCACCGTTCACTTTATTTCCCGCAGTTACTCTCCTTTCCACATCAGCATCAATCTTTCCATCTCTAGTAAACATACTACCCAAGTATACAAACTAAAATGTCTGTTGTCTGTTATGTCTGGTATATAATGTCTTCTAAATTATTATTTAATCATCTAAAATGCTCCATGTTCCATTTTTAACTGTGTGTGAGTCAGTCAACAACTCTTTAATTATACTGAAGGCCTAATTAGTCGAATTAACCATTGTTGTTCTAATTAACCAACACATTAACGTGAGCACGGTATTTTTAGCGTCAACACCTAGTATTTAATTATCAATGAAAACAAAATGTTCTATATCAACTATGAACATTAACTGTTTAGATCTGTTACTGCACGTTTCTCACTTAGATATCATACAATTTCAGCACGAGCAGCCACAGAGTCCTCGCACGCTTCCCTCACGAGTCGGGACGAGACCGACTTCATCTCACAAATACCTATCTACGAGGCCGCCGACGTCGAAATACGACAATCACCCAAAAAGGTCTCGCTCGCCGACAGCTTCGAATCCATAAACTCCATAGAAAGCATCGACAGTGACCTCTACGATGAACTCAACAAACTAACAGTGGACAAAAAGCCTAGTGTCAAAACAAAATCAGTGTTGCCAGACCTTATAAATTTCGATGCGCCGTCTACCTCAAAATTCGATGATTACCACACTATGCGCAAAAACGCTGAATCAGATACAATGTCTTTGAATTCAAATGTTTGTTCGTCAACATCTTACGAGGTGGACTCGAGACGGAGTAGTTCGCGGGTGTCATTGTACAGTAAAAGTGTTTTGTCTCTGTCTAACACGGAGTGTAAGACGAAGACGGAGGACAGTTATGTGTTCGAAGCGGGGTATATGCTGAATTTGGCGGCGAGGTGTGAAGATATGGGGGATTATCAACGAGCCTTCGAGTGTTACAAGTCGGGTATTGAGAAGATGCTTATCGGAGTTCAAAGTGAGTATCAAACACCTTGGTAGTTCTCAACAAGGCTAATTTCGCTTGGTGAATGGTAATGATACCGCGCTTTATAACTGGTTAACTTTGCTGGTGCATTAGTTAGCAAGTAACAATGGTTTAGTCGACAAATACCTTATTCTGAAAACTTTATTGACTTATAGTTACGCTGAAAAGTATTTTTTTTTTCTAAATATTTTACGGCCTGTGAGACAAGTCGCGTTGTGGCTAGCCGACTTTTACTTGAGAGCACACGACACAGAATTGAAGCCAGCTCCTAGGGTCCTGGCAACACTTTCTTAAGCCTTGTAGATCCGCCTCATATGATACGTTTCCTATGCTTTGGGGGTCTAGCGTTATCTAATACATTACCAAGTAATGACTCATTCCGACTTATGTCTCAGGTTTATCTAGAAATAACAATAACATTAGCATACACAAAGTTACAAGGAATTTTAACGTTGTAATATTGTGCAATCCTCCAATATACAGTAAAACGGGGTGAATAGAGAGGCAGGGGTGAATCGAGACGGAACTTTAAAAGAGATTTTAAAGTCAAACTAATAAAGTTGGTCGCCAACAAGGAGACTAATTTGTAAATTATAATTCAGAAAAAAAAGGAGAGGCTTTTTTGCCAACAAACTATATTATTTTAACATTAAAATCTCTTTTAAAGTTTCGTTTCGATTCACCCCTGCCTTTCTATACACCCCGTTTTACGGTAATATATTTTATTAGCATCTGCCCGCGACTTCGTCTGCGAATACTTCAGAATTAAGCTAGAATCCTAAATTATCCTTTGTGTTAAGATATATCATAACATAACATCACGCCTGTAATCCCCGAAGGGTTAGGCAGAGGTGTACCGATTGGTACACCCACATTTCGCCAGTTATGTTTTTGTCCCATGTAATAGGGGGCGAGCCTATTGCCATCAACCGGGCACAAATCCTGACTCTGAGGCTGCTACTGAGAAATTCCTAATGGAAAAACCCAAAAACACTGCCCGACGTGGGAATCGAACCCAAGACCTCATGCACAGCAGTCGCGCTTGCGACCACTAGACTAATGAGGCAGTCAAGCTATATCAATATCTATGTATAATATGTGGCCAGCTAATTCCGTTCAGCCGTTTAAGCGTGAAAGACTAACAATCTCCTCCGCTTCTGGGAGTCGTAGTGTGATTATGTAAACCCTAATCTATTCCTCATGAATTTGTCTATCATAAAACAATTTTTTTTTTCGGGCTGATACTTCTTGAGATTAGCTTGTTTAAACAAACGATAATACTATTTAGCTTTAATAAATTAGTATAGATTATAGTTAGCCACGTGTTAGAATGGTGACCGTGAGAAATATTACACCAAAAAGATCGCCAATTCTAAAAGCAAAAAAAGCTTTTTTACAAAAAAAGATGACTGCCTTCAAAAACTACAAAATAAAAAGTAACTTTAGCTCAAACATTAACACACAAGCTTTTTATTTTTCACTTTTTAGTGCTTGTGTGTTAATGTTTGAAATCCTTATATAAAGCCCTTTCAAACAATACCTCACACTATATATTTAATTTTGGAAAGTGGAAGGTTGACGTACCCCCTCCCCACTTCCTTCAGTCAGTCATCGACTACACGTATAAACAAAGCAATTTTTCTTGTTACGGCAGTTTTGCTGTGATTTTATAAGGAGTTCCGTTCCATATCTTCAAAGTTCATCATCAGATCCTGACAATATTTCTATGGGACCTATTCGGAACTATACTCTTTCAAACAAAAAAAGAATCATCCAAATCGATTCATAATTGGCGGAGTAATCGTAGAACAAATATACAAAAAAAAAATACATACGCGTCGAATTGAGAACCTCCTCCTTTTTGAAGTCGGTTGAAAAGATCGCCAATGGTTTGCCAATTTTAAAAGCAAAAATGTCTCTGTGCGATAGGTGCTCACTGGTCTTTTATTTCTGTAAATTTGCTTCTGAAATTAGGCCTTTTTAATCTTTACTAGGTCATCCGCCCACACGAATGTTATGGGGAGTTTGAAACCAAGATTACATTGTGAGGAAGCGATAAGCTCGCGGCGACGCTTACTTATCGCTGCGTTCCAGTAGTGCGCTAACTGGCGTCGCGATAGCATTCGTATACACGTTATTCTTTGTTTACTGACGCGACATCGGAAGGTAAACATATTATTATGAGAAAATATTGCGATTTTCCGATGTGAACATGTAACAAAATATAAAAATAAATGAAAATATAAAATTAATGTAAATATTTTGATTTTGAATTCAATGTGATATAAAGTGAGATTCAACAAAGTTTAATTTAATTAATTTAAAGTTTCTGCCGGATTCTCTACACAAAGTTGTTCTATCACCATCTTAACAATTTTACCTGCACTTGTAGAAAAGTTATGTTTTATACTGAACATTTATATTGTATTAAAGTGTTGTAATGACTCGGACAATCTTTACTGATTATGCTTATCATTGTTTTGTGTTTATTGTTGATATTGCACATTGTTATAGCCCACGATATGGTGGTACCTCGCGGTAGAACGGCATACAGTGCTACTGTTAATAATTTAATTTATTTAGTCACACTAATTCCATATGCCAAGCCAAATGTGTTCCATTACTATTCAGCAAAAACAGGTCACATCCAAAACTTATTCTTAGTACCTACCTATATATAATTATCCAGCGATAAATACTGATGATCATAACAATTACTTCTAAAAGCAGGTGAAATTATGATGCGGTTTGGTACAACCAAGGTCAATTATAACTTTTATGTGTTTTCAAAAACGTTTGATAGTTCTAAAACACACTGTTACAATAATTATCAACTAAATCTCAAAAAAGAGTTCACATGACAAACATGATGTGTTTTCACGTAAAGAAACGGGATTTAAAAGCACTTATAGTAACTAGGTGAATTAAAAAAGATATACTATCAAGTGTAAAGTAGCAAAGTGGTAAATATGGATTTCTTGCACTTGTGTCACTATCTGAGGGAGTACGAGAAGTGCGCCGGAGTCGAGCCGGCTCCAGACGCAGACATTTTGGGAGTTTTTGAATGTGGTTAGTATTTAGTTCATAGACGCTGTTGTAACTAAATTATTCCGTGCGGGAACCCAGCCTGCGACATGCCGCGAATAAACCGTATTATCAAATGAAATCAATTTTAAAAACTATTATTATTAATTTTTTTTAACTTACCAAACACCAAAGTCGACTGGCCACACCTAATACTTAGCGTTCCGCAAAATTCGTCGAAAGAAGCTTATCGTTGACACACGTTTCCTAAATCAAACAAACAAACATTTGTTTTAAGATTAAGTAATCGATTATGTTATTTCTGTAAGTCACGAGATTGTCTCGATATTAAACCTTAGGCTCCGTTCATATTGGTGTCGATTGACCGATTCTCTGGTCCACAAACTGAACAATAATTAGACAGTTGGCATCTCTTACTGACGTACAGCTAGAGAAAAGGACGGTGATACTTATAAACTAAGTTAGAGATGTCAAATTAGTGTTGCCTTAAACTTTCCGTGTGTTTTTAATCAATATATTATGGAATTTTAAGATCAACTATAATTGACAACTCTTATTATGACTGTCTCTTTCACGCTTTGTTGGAGAGATAAAAATAGAAAGAGTGTTAATTAAGTTTAGCTCGTATAAAATAGAAGCGACACTATTGTCTGTTAAACGTGTGTGCTCCCCAAATGAACGTTTGACTAGCGTGCACGCTGCGCTACAGAGCAACAACCATTAAATAGTTTGGTTAATAGTTGTATTGTTCTGTAATAGTCCCGAGTGCATGGTTCTCCTTTTGCATTTGTAGGACAAACGCAGAAGGTAAGCCACCGTCAGGCAGGTGGTCGGGCATTTTTGATTATTGCTTTGGGCACACTTTTTTTTTACGTCAAGTCTTAATCTAAGCTCTATATATCTAAGTACACATTCCTCCTGTATTTTTCGCTTTTTGCATGGAGTCCATCTTTTGTACCTATCTGTAAACGCGCACTCTCAACAAACAACTGCAGTGTGACCAGTGCCTATAACAAACAGAACATTATCAAATTCTCTAATTTATTTAACAATAAAATGGTGTTAATCATATCACACCGCTCGATGTGATAGCGTTATGGATTTTATTGAGTTGCTTATCTTCTGTTATGAGTTTTACACAGTTATCCATTAAAGCATTACTATCTTTGATTGACTGGCATAGGATATAACATGTGTTCGGAACATTCAATCACATCAATTCTCGGTTCATTTCCGACGCTAATCTCTTCAAAGTTAGAGGGAAAAGGCTTCTTCTGGGTAAGCAAACTCCATCATAGACTTTGTCTCCGTCATGTATGACCTAAACTAGAGTCAGGAGAAAACCCATCACAGGTATAAAAAAAGTTTACTTTGTAAAAACTGTTTAAAAACTGTTGTTAACCTTAACCAAATGAAGAATTTGAAGATTAATTTGGCATAGACCTTATGCCAAATTAATCTTCAAATTCCTGTACCTATATATTTTTAAATCCTGTTTAATTAACTATTGAGCACAATATTAAGGCAACTATAAGCTTTTACCTGACATGCTGAATATGGATGAATCTGGGTAGATTTCATAATTCTGCCATAGTCCAGAAATATTTGCATGGGTAACATAAACATGGGTTCAAAAATATCCTGTGTTAAGCTAGATTCGTGCCAAATGACTATTCAGCCTGCCGCTGCTCTAAGAAACTCTCTCATGAGAGAAAATTATTTGCCAATTGTGATGTTTTAGTCTATCTACAACAGTGACCGGGTTTTCGCGGTAGTCTCATCTGATTCGGCAGGAAACATTTTATATGATTTAACACACACTCATAATGTCTGGACTTGTATACAGTGTTCCTAAACATGCTTTCTCTTGAATATTATGATGTGGCAATTCAAACTTTGGGAAATCGATAAATATAATATCATTTATCGATGCCCCAGACAAGATTATATCAAAAGATAGTCTTCTTTGATCCACGTGTTGTTTTAGGAAACGGCTTATCATAATACTTAGATTGTTATTCAGATTTGTTTAGAATTCATTGGCAGTGAGGCGGAACAAAGAGTTTATTATTTATTTTAGTTTATACTAGCTTCTGCCCGCGACTTTGTCCGCGTCAAAGTATATATATTATCCCACGGGAATCGTAAAAATTTCGAGATAAAATGTGCTATTCTAAATTATAATCCTCTGCCTTGCTTCGCTCTCTGTCTCTTCAACCAAACTTTCGCATTGATAATATAATAGTGGTAAGATTCGCATTTTTGCTAATGCAAAAGCAACCTTATTCCAATCGTTATAGGGTATATTTAGTATTACTAAAGTATTTAACCTGGTTATGTCCAATTCATATAAAGATATTTTTATTTTTTATTTCCAGGTGACACGGACCCACAGCGTCGCTCTCTAATCAAGGAGAAGACCAACAAATACCTGTCGTACGCGGAGGAGATCTACAAGAATCATCTGTGTGATGCTGAGCAGAGTGTGAGTATTATCATATACCTATCACATTACCTCTCAAACAAATACCAACCATGGAGAGGTTGAAATATAAAAATTAAAAATTACAGATAAACTTCCATTACTCCCAGAGAGCATTACTGGGGATTTAGATAATTAGATATAGATAAACTACTATAACATGGCGCGCCCCTCCATATTACTATTTTAATGTACGTAGTCATATACATATGAAAGAGTTTCTATGTAGTTGTAACTCTCCAGTAGTAGGCCGGCAGGACCGCGCAAGACAACGCACGTGTCGTTTTCATAGAGTATGTCAGTGCAGCGCCATACTAATAATGAGTAATCAATGACGCCGCTAGTCGAGCAAGGAATCGCTGATTTAGGTTTGTTTCGAGAGCCGTCTCAATACGCACACATGCATTGTTAGTCTTGTAAATACATTCTTTCACAAATACTTTCAAACGTTTTGATTTTGTGGAGGCAATGTTGTAGTAGTTTATCTATACGCGATTAAGGTTGTTTATATCGCCGATCTTTATTGTGTGGAAATATTCTATGCGTTCCTAGTGTATAGAGTGGCCAACGAAAGCCGACTACATAAAGGAATGACAATTTATAAAAACGACGTTATCATTAGTAAAATAAAATAGATATTGCACTGAATAACGAATTTGATACTCGAAAAAGTGATTTAATACAATTAGAAAATTAAACAGTATCAATTAGTTGGATTTAACTGTAAAATTTCATTTTTATTTCCTTTAAAATAATAGTCAATTAAGTCGGCACAAAAGTGACGTCACAGCTGCCTTTTGCCATACAAAATCTATGGGAGAGTCGCGTTTTGACAGGTCATGAAAAGTACATCAATTGATTAGGTAGTGTTATCTTTCCTAATCCTAGTGTTATTAAAAGAAACAATTACTTCAGCTGTTACCCGAGCGCGATGACAACCTGCGGCCGCTGCACTGCCCCATCCCGATCTCAATGCTGAAGCGTCCGTACGAGGACCTGGCGCTGTACAGAGTGCTGGACATCCTGGGCTCCAGCATCATGCTGGTGCTGCATCGGAGAGAACAGGCGTATTACGCTATGAAGGTCATTTTTATTGCATGCTATAAAAATTCACCGTTGGGAAGTAGCATTAGTTTTTTATATATATATATATAATACTAGCACTCTCCCCGCTACTTCGTTCGCGTGATGTTTCTTAAGGATCCCTATTTTTTTAATACTAAAATATAGCCTATGTCACCCAGGGATAATGCGTGAAGCTGTAGATGTAGTGAGTGTAGTTTCCCAACAGTTATAGAATTTTTCAAATCGGTTCGTTAGTTTAGGAGCCTATTCAATGCAAACAAACAATCAAATCTTTCCTCTTTATCATATTAGTTTAGAAAAAGTCGCCGACACCAAGTAACAAGACAAAGGCATATATCTACATTATAATAACTATACCTTCTTATAAAAACAAAGTTGCAAATGTTTAGACAGTGTCCGTTCATAATGAGGTCAGTTCTAACAACAAAACACTATGTTAGTAGGCCATACAGTTACGGTATCTTAAAAGATAAAGTCAACTCATCCGAAAGATTCGGGTTCTCTGCCCGCTGTGTATGTTGATAAGGAGATAACATAAGGAATGTGCACTTCTATAGCAGTAGCTCAACATTTTTAAGTGTGTCGTGGGATGGAGTTACAATCATTTACAACTTACAACCACTTTTCATTAAGACTCTGGAAAACTAGCTTCAGCCCGCGACTTCGTCCGCTGGGGGTCAAGTATACCATTGAACTTAGCTTATGGAACTCGTCAATAGTGTAGCTTTCGATAGTTAAATATTTTTTGTAATAGGATCAATACTTCTAAAGACTACCAATTGGTAATCTTTGGAAGTATTGATCCTATTATTAAAGGTAATTTATTTATAAATTATAAGTAACTATTGATCAGAAGATAATATCGCCAAACACCATAATTACTAAGAAGCCATCTCCCCATGCTCGCCGATTCTCTCAATGATATCGTATTCACTAAAGTTTTCAATTGAATGTGGTGGCAAAAATTACAAACAAATCAGTCGCTCAGTGACTAAACACGAAATCTCGCTAACTACTACCTATGAAGCTGTTTGTGTCTAACCCCTACAACCATAAAAGTTCTTAGCTATAGAACTGACTTGAATTTGACTTTGATTTTGACTGCCTCGTTGGTCTAGTGGTCGCAAACGCGACTTCTGTGCACGAGGTCTTGGGTTCGATTCCCAGGTCGGGCAAAGTGTTATTGGGTTTTTCCATCAGGAATTTCTCATTAGCAGCCTCGGAGTCTGGATTTTTGCCCGGTTGATGGCAATAGGCTCGCCCCCTATTACATAGGACTAAAAACATAACTGGCGAAATGTGGGTGTACTAATGGGTACACCTCTGCCTAACCCTTCGGGGATTACAGGCGTGATGTTATGTATGTATGTTTATGTTATTTTGAACGTAAACGAAGTTGCTGTCAAAAAGCTAGTAAACTACACGATTTTTTAACACTATTGCACTATAATAACCGAACCAATCTTTCCATCCACAGGTCATCCAGAAAGTACCAAACAACCTAACAGAATTCGACGAAGTGTTTCCCCAGCGGACCAACGAGACCCGGCAGCCGGTGCTGCCGACCGTAATACCATACATGGTGCCGCTACAAGCGTACATAGAAACTAACAACTTAATATTCTTAATACTCTCCTATGCACCGGGGAAGAAACTGTTCGAATACATCAAAAACTACACAAAATCTCTACCCACCACGCCTGCAAGGGAAGTTAACTTAGAAAACGTATTCACAGAGCCGAAGAATAAAAATATTGAACAGAATGACAATGTTGGTGATACCAAGATGTTGGAGAATGTTGAACCGTCCAACAATAATGAGAATCTCTCTGTCAACGAACTCGTGTTGAACTCTCAGAAGTTGTTGTTGACTGTTGATAAGGTGTTGTGCGAGGTGCCCGACACGCTGACTGATAAGCAGACTGATTGTCAAGTTGATAACGCTTGCGATACTCCTAGTTTTAAAAGGGTGAGTGATTTTCGTAGTATTTTTCAAGTGTGTGACAATGTTTAAGTTTTCTAAGTAAAGATTTCTTTGAAAGTTAAGCTTGTGATAAATTGCAGGACACTTGTTTCCTTTGTTATACAGAGATTATATAAAATCTTAAGTGTCTATGATATTTGTTGTCTATTTGAAGGGAAATTATTTTGAACGTATTTTTTATTTTATTTTTCAATGTTCATTTATTGTTAATTAACAATCATAATCATAATCATAATCATAATCATTTATTCATTTGTAAACATAGGTTTTACATAGATGGTATTAAACAAAAAATAATAGTAGCTCTATGTTTTGCTTCATTGGCATACAAATGTTTTTTGTTGAGAACTTATTAACTAGATTCACATGCTTAGATAATAATAACAAATATTAAACTATAACAATAAAATAAGTTTAAAATATAATTAGGAACTATTATGTACAGTTAGGTTTTTAGTTTTATAAATATTTCTCGTTTAAAAATTCGTCCACTCTGTAATAACACTTTTCTGTTAAAATTTTCTGTAGAGCTGTTTTGAATTTAGCCATTGGCATGTCTTTTATGCCGTCAGGTAATTTATTATAGATTTTAGGAGCTAATCCGAAAAAACTTTTAGACATAAGAGCTGTTTTACATTTAAAATTACATAACTGATTTGCATGTTGAGATCGCATTGGGTTTTTCTTTACTGCTGAGAATTTAGGGAACAGATTCGAATTCATTTTTACAAACAACGCTGTTTCTAAAATATATAAACACGGTAGAGTTAATATTTTCAAGGACTTAAAATAAGGAACACAGCTATCTGTTACTTGAAGACCGCACATTGACCTTATGCAACGCTTTTGCATTCTAAATACCATCTCACTGTTAGTCGATTGACCCCAGAACATAACCCCGTAGCGAAGGACTGAACCAACTACTCCGTGATATGCTGTGACTAGTGTTTCAATGTTTACTTTTTTTGAAAGCTGAAATAGTGCATAGGCAGATTTACTTATGCGCTTACATAACAATTCTACATGAACTTTCCAAGTTAGCTTATTGTCAATGGTTATGCCCAAGAACTTACCATTCATAACCTCTTCTATTATTTTATTGTCGTAGGCTACAGAAATGGTAGGATTTACGCGTCGTTGGTGAAAATGCATTACGTTAGTCTTATTTAAATTTATTTTTAAGTTATTATTTTTAAGCCATTTAACGATCTCGCTTAGAGTAACGTTGATATTATTTTCGTAGTCGTTAGGGTCTGTACACTCAATAATTGCTGTGCTATCATCAGCAAAGAGGACCATTTTTTGTTTTACTGCTCTTGGAAGGTCATTTATATATATTAAAAATAGTAACGGACCCAGTACGCTGCCTTGCGGCACGCCGTATTTAACATTTTTGAATGGGGATGTATAGGAAGTCACTAATTTAGTTTGAGGAGATATTCTACAAATTTCAGTACATTGATACCTATCACTTAAGTAAGATTCTAGAAGGTTAAGGATGTTGCCTCTTACTCCATAGCCATATAGTTTTTTTAGTAGTAGGTTGTGATCTACATAATCAAATGCCTTTGACATGTCAGTGAATATGGCGCATACTGGGTTCTTTTTGTCTACAGATGTCATTATGCTTAATAATAGGTCATAAAGTGCCATATTTATTGTAAAGTTTTTCCGGAATCCTTTAACAATGGTTAAACCATTTGTATAAATTCAATCAAACAAATGCTTGGACGCATAGTATGCATTCCTCTTGCTGGAGAGGTTCCTTATAGCACCTGCCAAACCTCGAAAGGAATTATAAAAATTACGGTTATTTAAGAATATTATTGAAGCATCGCGCTCCAAACATATGCAGTCTAGTCAAATTTAGTTACATGATTAGACATCTTTCCTCAGATATGTAATTCGTATGATACCATTCCAGCCGCTGCTGCGCGGGCGCGACGTGCTGCCTCCCTCCGCCGTGTGCAAGTGGGCCGCCGAGATACTCACCGCCATCGAGAGCTTGCACAACAGCGGAGTTATCTGCAGGTGACGATCATTTACTTATTTAAACATTTATTTATACGGGACCGTTGCGGATTAAAAGAAGATGTAGTGACAAGGATAGAATAGGGTATGCTTAGATGGTTCGGTCATGTTGAGAGGATGACTGAAAGACGATTGACAAAAGGTATTTATATGGCAGAGGTGAGTGGCAACGCCGGGAGGAGTCGCCCTAGGAAGACCTACACTGACCTTATTGGTGAGGTCCTTCAGAAAGGTCAGGTGCGGAGTACTCGTAACCGGCGTGCTTGTATGAACGTAGATGAGGCGAAAGGAGTATGTAAGGATCGTAAAAGGTGGCGCTCTGTAGTTTCTGCCTACCTCCAAGGGAAAAAGGCGTGAGTTTATGTATGTTATGTATGTTATTTATACAAATGCGAGTACGACAGGCACATGAAAAATTCTGTACCATAGTAAAATATTAAGATCGAGCAAAAAAATGTCAAAGAAACCACGTTTCTAGTATGAGGAACCCTTTTAATTATTCAACTGTATTTATTTTCTATTATTTGTTTTTAAAGCGGCCATTGTAAAACAGCCTCTGCAAAAAAAACAAAGCCTCTACCTTTAACGGCTCAAAAGAAACAGCCCTGTGACAAAGGGATAGACTGACAAACGCATGGACTGTCATAGCGAAAGCAATATGATATAGAACCGTAATAACGTGACTCATGATCGTCATATCAGCCGAACGACGTCCACAACTGGCTTTGTCGAGTCCGGCCTAAAGATAGCCACCGGCCCTGCGCTGCCCTCAACTCGCAACTTATAAAATAATTTTCGTTTAGCCTCACCATTAAATTTTTCCCTCTATTCCAGAGACCTGAACCCGTCGAACATCCTCCTGGGCGAGCGCGGGCAGGTGATCCTGACGTACTTCATCCACTACCCGGGCACGGACATGCGCCTGTCCAAGCTCCGCACTACACACGCGAGCACGACCAACATGTACATAGCGCCGGAGCTCTACGTCCACACGCTGGACGACAGCGCGGAGCTGGACCGGGTGTGTGACTACTGGAGCTTCGGAGCGGTGCTGTACGAGCTCATGTGTGGCGTGGTGAGATAGTTATAATAATAACATAACATCACGCCTGTAATCCCCGAAAGGTTAGGCAGAGGTGTACCCATTAGTACACCCACATTTCGCCAGCAGTCCCACGTATTAGGGGCGAGCCTATTGCCATCAACCGGGCACAAATCCAGACTCTCAGACTGCTATTGAGAAATTCTTGTTGGAAAAACCCAAAAACACTGCCCGACCTGGGAATTAAACCCAAGACCTCATGCTCAGTCGTGCTTTGCGACCACTAGACCAACGAAGCAGTCAATGCAAAACAATGTTTCATTATTATTTATAATAATATTGAAACATTTTCGGGGGGCAATTTATCGAATGTGCTCAGAAGTGGCGTGTGTGCCTAAGAAAGTAACTGCTTACCCTAACTTACCCTACCTAACAATAACGATAAATATTTATAATCTTGTTCTGATATCTATGAATAAACAAAAAAATCTTCAATCTTATTCAGCACCATCTTTCGAGGTAACATTAACATCAATACAAAGTACAATCGACCGACCGCGCCGGCTCGATCGTACAATTTGACGCAATTTCGCATTGCGCTGCGCTAAGGTCGCTGAGTGCACAAACTACAAAGCTACAAACTATTTACGACTGAATGTCTATATGTGTGCTCTCGTAGTCATACGAATTTAATGGGTGTGCGTTCCTATAGATACATAACATCACGCCTTTAATCCCCGAAGGGTTAGGCAGAGGTGTACCCATTAGTACACCCACTTTTGGCTAGTTATGTTTTTTAGTCTCATGTAATAGGGGGCGAGCCTATTGCCATCAACTGGGCACAAATCCAGACTCCGAGGCTGCTACTGAGACATTCCTGATGGAAAAACCCAATAACACTTTGCCCGACCTGGGAATCGAACCCAACACCTCATACACAGCAGTCGCGCTTGCGACCACTAAACCAACGAGGCAGTCAATTCCTAAAGAAATTCCTATAGATACGACACACACAATGTCACAAAAGGAAGGAAGGTGGAAGGGACACAACAAAGACTTTTGCCATGGATTTAATAAATGATTTTCAACCCTCTTGTTATAATTTCAGCCGCTGTCGTACTACCATCGCAGTGTGTTCACGACGCATACAATACTGCACCTGCCAGACGGACTGCCGATTGAGATGCAGTCACTACTCACACAGGTAATAATTACACTCTTTGCATTGTTCATATACACTAAGCGCTCTTACGCACTAGCGGGGGCGGCTAGCCGCTTTTCCAGTTTAATGTGAAACCGCTTTTGTTTTTTCGGCGGTTTAGTGCTTACAATCATAAGCGGTTGCATATTAAACTGGAAAAACGGCGAGACGCGCGGTTAACCGCTCCCGCGGTTCACCGCTAGTGCGTAAGAGCGCTAAGTGCCCGATAAGGCACTAAACTCGAAGTATTTCAACCAGTGGTAAACCGTAAAGATCCCAGAATGAGAAGTGAAAAGAAAGAAGTGTGTGAGATAAATCGCAGATGATAAAATTACATTCTATCATCTGCGACACTGCCACAAAGAATCCATAAAAACCCATTACACACAATACTAGTCGATTATTGCACAGTAGCTTTTGCCCGTGGCTTCACTCGCGTTAAATTCCAGTTACTTAGTCTACTCCTGTTTCTCCCTAAGTATTTCCATGCAAACTTTGGACACCCGTTTCATCCTCTTTGGTGGTGAATCTTAAAAAACCTTTTTTATCGGAAGTCTACTGACTATAAACTACCTGCCTGCCAAATTTAATCTTGAAATATCAAGCGGTATTTCGTGATGAGTGAGTGACCTTTCGCTCTTGTAAACATATTTAGGTAATGTACACGTTCTACGTATAACAGTATAGTAAATTATGCCAAGCAAACTACAAGCTTTGGTAATAGAGTTTGTTGGCACTATGCCAGTAATTCTAATATTTGTATGATACTGATCTAGTATTTCGTATCAGCAATCGCCAACGTCCATACTACGTTGAATACACCGGTTCTCGTCCGATCACCGAAGTTAAGCAACATCGGGCGCGGTCAGTACTTGGATGGGTGACCGCCTGGGAACACCGCGTGACGTTGGCTTTTTGCTTTTTATTATTTTTCAACTTTAATATTGTGCGTAAAATAATGCGTTTTTGTTATTAATTTCTTGCGTATTGTGTTGATAAATCTTATCAGTTCATAATATTGATTTTTAAGATCAGACAATAGTGTTTATTATTAAATAATTAACAGTAATAAGAATTAAGTTTTCAAGTGCATATGTTGTAATTTATCAGTAATTCAACAATATTGTTATCTTTATACAAAAGAGAGCATTCTAAATAATGTTTGTTTAAAAAAAAAAACTTAATAATATTATCATGTTTAAGCTCTAGTGACGTGGTACTGTATTTCGACCTGTAGCACAACGGCCCATTAGCTCAGTTGGTTAGAGCGTCGTGCTAATAACGCGAAGGTCGCGGGTTCGATCCCCTCATGGGCCACGACTCTCTTTTTGTATTTTTTATGAAAAAATACCCATCATAAAATGTTTTACTTTTGAATTTGACATAATTATAACAATTTTTGGAACTGAGCAGTGGGTAAATGGGAAACTAACTTCTGCCCGCGTCTTCGTCCGCGTCAATGTTGATAATAATATATTGTCCCACGGGAACCGTACGCTGGTAGTGAGCACTTATACTACAGTGATGGACTAATTCCGATAATAATTTTTATTACAATCTTCATAAACTTAAAAATTATGGTGAATATTTAATAAATGTGTCTTACCAATGTGTTTCTCAAACAAAAAATTTATATCATAAATAGTCGTAATATTGTATTTCTTTATTCTTCTTTCAGCTCCTAACCTACGAGCCTTCAGAACGTCTAGGCGCGGGCAAAGACGGCATCGAAGAAATAAAGCGCCACCCGTACTTCAAGCACATTGACTGGCAGTACATATACGACAGCTGGACGGTGCCCGACTAACTGTGACGTCAGTGTGGGGTGTAGTGAGATTGTGCCGTAGTGAAGATAAAGGCAGTACGTATACGACAGCTGGACACTGACGTCAGAGTGTGGGGTGTATTACATTGTAGTGAGAGTGTAGTGGGTGTTATGTGACTTTTGAACGTATTGGTTCTCTAAAATAAGTTTAGTAGATAAGAACGATATTGAATACTTACATTAATATTTTTCCAATACATTCAAAAGCCACAATAATCATCTCTATGCCACAGTATATTAGATCTGTATAGTACAACCAATATTCCTATGTTTATCTGATAGAGACAATAAATGTTATACTATACTTCAGCCTATGTGAACAGTTTAGTAGGAGACAAGTAGACTATTTTAGAAATATTTTAAGTTTTTAAGTTACTTTATTGTCAGTTTTTAAATGTAATTTATTCTTTATTACACGTTATTACAAGTTCTTTGTTATTTTGAATTCTAAATATTAGTTTGAATTTTTTTTTTTAATTTTAAGTATAATACAATAACATAACATCACGCCTGTAATCCCCGAAGGGTTAGGCAGAGGTGTACCCATCAGTACACCCACATTTCGCCAGTTATGTTTTTTTATAATAACATGATTCAAAAAATCAGTATAAAATGAACCCCTTTCTGAAAGTGTTTAAATTAAAGGATTATTGTTTTTATTATAACACGACACGACCGAAATAAAGGGGTGTAATATTTTTGAGCTAACAGCTCACATAATATTTGACAGTTTTACCAATCAGGCTTTCAAAAGAAAGGGCAGTATTTTTAAACTTCAAAAATGTAAAAACACTTTTATTTCAATAAGTTCAACAATATGATCGATGGCCTAATAAAAGTAATTTTCGAATGTAAAACATTAAATCCCGCAGTTATGTTATTTATTAAAATTATCGGGAATTTTCATATAAAACTTTACGGTCTGAAAACTATCAAATATCTTTACGGAGCTTATAAAATTGTAGTGACCTAGACATAAGTGATATGACGTGTAGGACTTGATATATTTGTAAGCACATAGTCCTCACGTAGTGTAATATATTATAATACAACGTTATTCCTTGTTTTCTGTAAGCTTGAAGAGGGGTCAGGGGTATTCATCATTATGAATAACTTTTACCATGAGATAAGCACTAAAATTACAAACAAAAAATGTGCAGCTGTACAGGTACACGTTTATGTTTGTGTAACTGGACGAAATGTATGGAGCAGCCGATTTTCTTTTGTCCAGTAGAAAAAGTTGTTCACAACGATGACCCTTTTTCAGGTTTCACAAAGAATTAGGTTGTATATTTGTTTTTTTTTTATCATTTGCAACATGCAACTAAAATACCAAGTATTCATCACAATAATTGAAGCACAAACCGATCGCAGTATTAAAATCACTTGGAATTTATGTAATTCGTGGATGCAATAATACTCGCGATACATTATGCGCAGCGGAAAATAATTTGTTTTTTAACTTCCGACGAAAACGGAGGGCTGTTATAAGTTTAACGTGTACATCTGAGCCCGACATCTTAGCTCCCAAACCGCTGAACCGATTTTGATTTTGTTTTTTTGAAAGGTTACTTGATCGAGATTGTTATTAGCTATGTTTGATGAAAATCTGTTCAGCCGTTTAAAAATTAACAGCTGTTTTAGTTGATTAGTGAATATGAACAAGAACATCTTCCACGGTTCTGATCGAGTTTTGTTTGTGTTAGAGGTTTTTTGACTGGAAAGATGATTTGATTTTAGAAATGCAATGACAAAAAATCTCACTTATTAGTTAGTATTTAGTTTAGAAATCGAATATTTGAGTGTATTTTAAATAGATTCACGTTTTTAGATTGTGTGCATCTAGTCTGTACGTTATTTATACTAAGGGTTACTTAAGAGTATTATTCTCTATATTCGTTTATATTTTAAGTAGATTTTAGTACAAAAATATATTATCCTATATTCATATTACGTGTCTATAAGTTGAGCGTATTTTTATGTGTAAGTTGTAATTTTTTAAATAGAATGTAGTTTAATTATTTTTACACAGAAAACACAGTACTTTAAAAAGTACAGATGCATTTATTGATAATATTTAGTGCTTTGCTTGCCACGGAACGACTGCCAAGCTTTTTGTAGTATTAAGTTATAAATGCACATATTCATTGAAATTAGTATTAGTATGATTGTTTACCAGTCAGGAAGATATCACCCAGCCATTATACATAACATAAGTTACCAACATAGTCCTAGTTTTACAGTACATACAATTTTGTAGCCTCGTCAACTTTAAAGTGGTAACTATGTAGTGATTCTCAATTTCTCAACACGAATCAATAATAAAATAAAAAAGTATTTTTTTTAATAGGTGATTTTCGTATTTATTCTTGCCATCTTGCCGCTTGCCGCTTGGGTTTAGGCAGGCGAGACGATAAAACCGCACGCACATAGTGATGTCGCATGACACTGCCTAGTGCATACGAAACAGGACGATTCTGTTCTTTGAAAGAGGTGTATTCTGAAATATACTGTAAACAACATTTTATTTTTGTTATTTATGCTTTTTACGACAACCGCCGAAAATTTGCCGAGGCTGCAAAACTGATCTTTATATATTTCTTGAATTATCATAATTATAATTCATGACTACAAATCTACAATAAAAAAAAATCAACAAAATCGGTTGAATATATCTGCTTCAAAATTGAGTTGCAAGATGCCACCCGAACAAACATATTTTAAACATACATTGCAAGTTGAATAAAAGCTTGTAAAAAAGCAATTTACTCATTTTCTGTATCATGGAAATCAAAAGATAATAGACATTTAAAGATTTATTTTGTGTTACATTACGCCTTTTAGTGGTCAATCTTAAGCCGTGTACAGACATCGACATCGGCGAGACATACTCCCCGAAAGTTCTATAAACAGGGACGGAGTGTTTAATTTGGCATTTTATCCCCATATCCTCCCCCCGGATCCGCTACTGGAGTAAATTCTATAGATTTTTTAAAATTAGAAATACCTACTCGCTTTGCAGATCATAGTAATTTAGTTTGAAAGTTTTATTCATATCAATGGGCGATACTTATCGAAAACCAAAATGGTATAGGACAGTTGGTCAGTCTTTCTAATTCGAATCGAATACTTATTACGTTAGCGCGTTCGTGCTACGCTTACAGGACGAGGTAACCTATTCATATTTCCTTCCATCGTTTTTTTTTTAGTAATCATAAATTCAAAATTGTATGATCTCATTTTGGCTTCATGTATTAAATCAGACCAAATTGTAGCGTTTTATTATTATTGCATATGCATACAGTACTGTGTGTGATACATAATAGGATTGTCTCTACATAGCATTTGTATGATACAATAAATGAATACGAATAAGGTAAAGTTTTTCATTTTGTAGGAGGTTTGGGTTACTTTGGCTTACCTATGTCCAAATTCCAGATATGATGTCGAGCGTACATCTCTAAAACTGACTGATTTCTGTTGATTTCATATTGATAATGGAGAACGGACACGAGGACAGTTTATGAGTCACTGGCGTGTACGGTACGCGTCAGTCAGCAAGCCACAGAGTCCATCGTATATAGGTACTTTGAAGAACTAATTCGCAAACTGGCCTCGCGTCCGGAGCCCATTAGGTTTTAAGTTGACACTCGTCTGGAAAAGCCATAGCAATGGGGTTTGCGCTTTACGGTAAAGCGAAGTGATAGGAAAACTAAACGCATTACCATAAAACTGTGGTATTATGAAAAACTTGTCATAAAACAGCTGCTGCTCAGAATGAATGCGGTTCAGAAAATCAGAACGGTCAAATAGGAATGAGTACCACTCTGGGAAAACATTAGTAGTGATCGCAGTACATTATTGATACAAATGACTGTTTCCCCAACATTTTTATCTACGGGGCCTTCGCACGTTACACCGATAATAACAACATAGAATACTCCCTGTATTGATCAAATAGAAATGCTGATTGGCAGATAATGCAGTGTCGATGGCAAATCGAAATTGTGCAAAAAAGTAATAACAGTTGCGTGTCGCTAAATTCTCCCGCAACAAAACTGTCAAGCCGCGTAATATATTGTTCACACCTAATAATTGTTTAGCGTGTATTTAAGTTTTCTCCTTTCAAGTAGGCATCTGCTTACATCTTCATATTATATAATCACGGAAGTACCCATTAGACTGGTAATTAACAGTATTTGCAAAATTATTAAGTCGCTAAGTTGATCATTATTGACGCCTCATTACGCGTTCGGTCACGTATGTTGACGGAAGTGAATGAGTACGTGAGTGACAGTAACTGGTTTCTATTGTAGGCGCATTTGTGACTCATTGGATTGGAGTGAGACCAAAAGGAATGCTGCAAAAGTGATTGAATTTGAATAATTTGATGATAAAATTTTATACGAATAATATATTGCGGTACATTAGAGTGCCAATAGACATTATCAATTGTTGATTTGGATTAACGCCATCTAGCGGCGGGTAGCCAATTTAAGCTTATAATAAATAATTCTCTGCAACTTTTGATATATAGTTAAAACTCTTCATTAAATTAGAAATCATCTCTGGATGTCGTGATCACTTAATTATGTAGTTATATGGTCTAGGTATTAAAAACTGTTGACTGGAAAAAACAGGAACAAAAAATACTACGCGCCTAGATCTCGCTAGCTATCGAAGTAGGATCAAAAAAATTACACCTAATGTTTTATTTATTTACTTTCAATTAATACCTACAAGTCGCACGAATCACTCTGGCACAAACTTAATAGGTGCCTATTTAGTCTCTGTTGGTACCTATAGAGGCCGTTATCATTTCACAATTACTAGGTAAGTACTTTATACATGAATTTATTGACAAACAATAGAAAAGTTCAGCAGGTGTTACATCACGTGCGATGATAAAATATCAAGATTCTGCGCGGGCTTTCGGGCCACTCAACTATGCACTGCACATACCACTCGAGGCCACAGCATTTCTTCTAAGGTGATCAACTCAGCATTTACATAAACATGCCATTTTAACCACTATGTCTTGAGATATAAAACTCAGTTTGTCTCATAAAAATCTCATTCATTTCGTTACCTGTTAAATAAATATAAATCTTAAAGTACTGACATGTAATATCAATTTCCTACAGCAACCTCATCTCTACACTTCATGAAAATAAATGCCAAACAAAATATAATGTGAATCTTATGTTCAAGTAATAAGATTGGTTTTACATTGTTGACGAAAAGAAACAATCGTATTAGCCGGTTCTACAAGAACGTACTATCTCAACGTAGCTTATTTACGACAGCTGACGACCATTCAAATTCGTTTGTGTAATAACTCGATCTTCGGAGAATGCAACACGCCGATTGGCTCACTCAGACAGTCGCACCGTCGTCCAAGGAACGCTTGTTTGTCGTGCGCGCATGCGCGGTGACGCCGAAGTGAACGTTTCTAAATTTGAAAAAGAAAAGACTTGAGTGAAGTGTTAAATATCGATTAAAATTGCTATATTAATCGATTTTTTGAAGGATTTGTTGTGAAAAGTATCATGTTTGATTCGACTCAGTGAATATTGGAAAGGAAAGGAATTTCATAACGTGGAAACGGGTTCGCATGCGCATCCCATGATTGGATGTGAATTTTGTAATAATTTTAAAAACATGAATACGATTGAATGCTAGTTGTTATTATCTGTAAACAACGGCGGATGTTTAATTAAAGATTATTGACATTTCGAGATTCTTACTGGATTCCAACTAGGAAAGGTGAGTTTCATAAATTAAAATACTAATAATTTACCTACTTCACAAAAAATTCAAAATGTTAGAAAGTGCAACTCATTAGAATTATGGAAGTAATTTGAAAGTGTATAAATTAGATCTCGTTACTAATTACTGCATACTGTATGTATTATTTTTAATTTTAGCTAGGCAGCTACGAATTAATTTGTTGGTAAACATTCTCCTATAATAGTGTAGCGTAACTGAACGCTATTTTTTATCTATAAAAAACTATTTTATAGTTACTGCTACAACGAGCAGAAAAAGGTATCATTTAAACAAAGTTGCATCAGTGTTAAAACCTACTTTGAATATTTTATTTATTTTATTGACAGGCGCATTCGAAATTCAAAAGAGAAACGCAGTGGCCATGAATTTTGATGAATAAAACAGGATACGATATTATTATTTGAAGTTGCGACAGCTTGTGTTTGTGTGCAAACTTTACTACAAGTAAATTAAAGCAACTTGAAGGACTGTTGGGAAATATTTATAACTAGTTCATACACATGGTATTGAAATGTTGAAAAATACATAAAAAAATATTGCCTTGTATACCTTGAAAATTGTTTGTGTAGGTAGGTTAAGTAGGTACCCTTCATAGAGTACCTAGATGCCAACTGTTAACCTTTACAAACCTTTAGAAACGCATTTTAATTAAATTAACTTAACATTTTAAATCTTATAAGTCACCTTTGGAATAAAAACGTCTCTCCCTAGAACAATGCCTGCCTGTATCTAATTTATTTGACACTTTGACAGATCCCAGAATTGATGTTGTTTTACAATAATACTGAGAATAATCTGTTTGAGTAATAACATCATTGTCGATGCTTTACGAAGTTCACGACAACGAGCCAGGCATCATAATTCTTGTCATTCGGCGAAGCAGATATAAAAAATAGCAAATCGCGTGAAAATTGATGATCCATTGCAAGAGCATCCATATCAGACATGCGTGACAAGTGCATAACGTGTTAAAAAGTGTAAGAGATATTTTTAAAACCAGATTGTAATTTAGTTTCAATAATAGTAGGTAGGTACTTATACATATTTCACTAGATTTTTTCATCCTTTTTTTTTTGTTGAAAACTTGATGAAAATGGGTACCTACCTATATAAATATGAACTACTAAATTGTTTTATGAATCCTATATTTTAGTGACATAGCTTTTATTAAGTACAGCTCCGCCGGCTACCTGTCTCCTCCTATTTAATAGTAAATAAATAATAAAATAATAATAATAAAACTAAACCCTTACGTGAGCGCAGCTAAATAAGTACCCATTTTAGTTTTTGCTTAAAGCGGTTACACAGCCATTTATTATTCGTTTTTTATAAGCCATCAAGACTTTTTATAAAAACTTGATCACCTAACTTTTAAACAATAAGCTTTATAAGATACCTGCTATCTATAAAGCATAACGTAATGATCATAATAATAATGTGACTCATGTATTATTGATATCATATTCCATTATCCATACATTTGTTCAAATATAACATTATGTTTGCGTGTTGTTTGTGTTTCTCAATGTGACTAACTAACTAGTTTGACTGAGATTGACGTAATCGATTTGATTTTTCTCGTTTTATGGAGTTCCTGTAATTACACAAGAAATCGTCATTGTAAGTGATGTTCAAAATCTTAATATCTCATTAATTTAAGAACCGTCATCGGAAACTTATTTTACTAAATACTATTACAAAATAACCTTTACAAATATTTACCGGCAAAATTCTCTTTTCTGTCACCATAGCAACTTAAAACAATAAACACCACTTTTTACCTAGCGACATGTGTAAATTTTGTTATTCACCAAAGTTTAACCACTTTCCCTTACGTAACTGACTAGTTTATGTAAATCGGAGTCGCGTTAATCTTCTCCGCCACGCCTCGCGAGCCGCCGAGATGATATCACGTATGCCTACCTGCCTGCCTCTTGGGTACCGTAGTGGAAAACGGAACTCATTAACATTGCGAAAATTGACGCTAAATATAACTTTGAATATGTAATCGTTTTGATTTTCTTGAATGCTACAAAAGCGTTTATTGAATACAAGCACTTGTTGTCACAGCAAGTTTTCAAAGAATGACTATAGAAGTATAGAAACTCCAATCGAGAAAGTAAAAATCTAAGTTCGTAAAACAATGTATCTTCTCTTTTCATGTGGGTGGGTTCTCTTCTTATGAGGGTTTATACCTTATTTATAATATAAATAAAATTACTATGGAATGTGGAATTCAAGTACGGAACCATTACTGAATGTTTACCTTTATTATGGTTGAAGATGTGACATTAGGCAATCTATTACGAAAAAGCCATTTGTAGGTACTGCAGGAGCTAAGCTTAGGGCCAGCGACATTTCATAACTGGTTTATTTTAGTTTCTTGAAAATAATAAAGTATGATTAATAGTAATTAAGTAAGTATTTAAAGTTTTCTATGTACTTTACATAGAAAACTTTAAATACTATCCGTATTTGTAATTTGTATCATGATACTAACTGCGGTTGGTAGGTACATGACTTCAAGAATGTTGAAATTATGTAATAATTGCCTATTGCAGATCATTGCTGGATATTAAACACATTCAAATCGTTAGGAATAGAGTTAATTCGTAAATTCAAGCTTTATATGTTTCAAGTTTTATAGCTTTTTCTTTAGCAGGTTTGAATTAATAAAATGTTTGTTTAATGATCACAGGGTCTGAAAATCAGAATTGTGTTCCATAAAGTGCAAGAGATTTGTTCGGTTCCTTTCTCGCGCTTTTCACATCCGAGAAAACGTTTTGCAAAAATGTTGGCAGTCTGTTGCATCTTCGCCTTCTATTTATCTTGTCTTATATTAAAATAATCGAAAGTGAGTAAAGACAACGCTCTAAATTTTTCAACTTTCGCGCTAAATTCCTTTTGCGCAATTTTTAGTTAGCAGTTTTCTATGATTTCTTTGTACTTTGAACTTTCTAATAACATTTGTCCGGATAATGTTTATAATATGTAAATAACAAGCAGTATTTGTTCCAGCCTATGCAAAACAGATTTAACTTAGCTGTTCACCCTAACTATCTGACATTCTTTTTATTTAAAGTGACTTTTTGGCGTTTAAAAAGTGCGAATTTTTAGCTTTTATACGTAAACAATTTTTATTTTGTCGGTGCGCAATGATTGTCTTTTATCTTAATATGAAGTTCTCAGCTCTTGTAGGTACCTACTTACTGAATGCTTGTAAAAGTGTCAGTTCCGTCGCTTGTTGTGGAGCCAATCGATTGTTAAACAGATAGATATTCTCAGGCGTTCAACCGATCTCCCATACACGGTCAATTAGTGATTGTTGATTAACAAAAAAAAAGCGCATAACACTGCTGTACGTGGGGGCTTTTGAATAAACTGCATGAAAAAAAGGATAGGCGATGCAATAACCTTTGCTTGAATAACAGAATAATACATGAATCAAGTAGCTATTACCTGTGGCCCGTGACTGCCTGCGTTATTAATGTTTATATTTCTCTTTCTCAATTCTCAACTTACCCTTTGAAGTGTAATTTTTTTTTTAAGCTAGCGATCCGCCCCTGCTTCACACGGTTGCAATTTAGATACATAACCCTTCCTGTTAAATCACTCTATCTATTGATCAAAAGTGCATTAAAATACATTGCACAAATTAAAAGAAAAGTAAAATTGAATGGTTTCCATGCAAGCAACTTAGATACAAATAGTGCATGAAAAATATTGGCGCCATGAAAAATATTTTTAACTGTCAACGGCTTTTCAAAGTAAATGGACATTTACATTGTCTAGCCAATTACGCGACCAATACGTAACCACTAGCTATATGCAATATGTAGGTACATATCTGAAACTAACCCAAACGCCAAAAAGTAACATAAATAGATTGTCATGTCTATGGGCAGGGTAGGGTGTCAATTATTGCATTTTGTTGTAGACAATTCCATATAAATGTTTTGTTATTTTTTACATTAATGATCTAACTTGCTAATTTTATTATAATTTAGATAAATAATCTTGAAAAACAAACTGTGATCAAGGTTTGTAGTATGATACAGTTTCCACAAACGATTTAAGTTGTAAATTAAACTGCTGTCTACTTCGTAGATGAATAAAAAATGACTAGGTATCTGTAAAGCACGTGAGTCATTTTTATGAAAGCCGTAAGAATGATACAAAAAGGCTTCATAACTTAGAAAAAAGGCTCGGGTGTATATGTATATGTAACTTTCCTGCGTTATTTAAAAAGTGAACGCGGAAAACGCTTAACGTACTTAAACTAAGTGGTATGTATGTGCTAATTATAGTGAATACCTCTTCTTGTGGGAACTTAGCACAGGAAATACTTGTAGGCGCTATATGTACGTGATTAGAGCAATCACTATAATTTTGTAAATCGTTCTGAACTTTAAATTTGTTCTACGTTAGGTTAGATCAAATTGTACGATGTAAAAGGAGTGGATGGCATTAACATTGACTATTTGACCGTGGCAAGGAGCCAATATAATGCTGCAATTTCTATGCAACTTACATTTAGAAGCATATGTATAGACCTAGGATAAGCTGTAATCCTAGGAAAGCTATTCTGAATAACAGACTAGATTTAGAAATTAAAGTTGGTGAGATGTGAATACTATAGGAACTTTTTATGACAGTGCTAAATTAACACCTTCTGCCCTAAGTTGCAGAAATAATAAAAACAATCAAAAATATCGAATGATCTAAATATGGGTGTAACCAACAACAACACAACAACAGTATTAAAACAATCAATAGGCACAATAAATAAGGTTGAGTAACAGACTTATTCTGTTTCTTTCTCACAGAAAGCTACTCGACACAAATGCAACAATACCCCGTTGTGATTTACGACCATTATGATTGAAGATGTGTGCCTCTGATAACAACGAGTTCATTGCGAGTTGTTTTAGAATAGTGTTACTTTTCGTTGGAACTTTTAAGACTGTTTGTTTAATGGTTCTTTGAAGGTTGATGGCGCGGCGATCTCATGGATGTCCAATTGAAAAATTCCTACTCTTCAATGACTCGGCGGCCATGGCGCAGCTTTAAATGAGCTGGCAATAACGGCACGAACTAGTTAGGGATGGTTCATACGAACCGTGCTGTAGGAAAACTATTAGCTAGTACTAGGGCTATTTGTATAGGAGGAAGATTTTGTTTAGCACTGTAGCATTTAATTTATCGATGCTCGTTGGACTCCCGGGGGTCGCGCAACAATAGCCAATCAATGGTGCCCCATTATAGCTAAAGGTTAAAATCAGGTTAAACTTTTTAGTCTCTTTATTTCGCTCTTACGTCACGTTTCATCGTGGTTCATCACAGTGCGGTCTTTTTGTCCTCGACAGTAAATTTTAATATCAGTTATTTAAAATAATGCCCATCATAACTTATTATCCGTTTAAAAGTTGCAAAAGTTAACCTCACAGTTTACGGGTAATGGTTATGGTGACAGGAGACAGATTAACCTGTCAAGATAACTCGAGTACTTACCTACTTGCTGCAATTTTAACTAAACTGCTACGTTTTTACACCGCGTGTCTCAAGAAAATTGTGAAATTGCGCACATGCATAAGAGTTTTCACATATTAGTGTAGCGGAACTTAAACGTGAAGCTAACTAGCAAGTCAGTTATTCTAGCGACAAAGATTACACAAGCTCGAGCTGTTTACTCGCTCATTTTGACGGTGACCACACAGTAAGAAGGCGCAGAAGTGAATTAAGCTACACAACTACAATTATCTTTTGAAAATTTGATAATTATTCTGAAATAAATTTATACACTTGTAGTTTCTGAACATTTTAGTATTGTGAGCGTTTATTCATTCACCCAGAACTTATACCACGTTCATAGGTATAGATTATTATCCATCCGTAATCCATCCATCAGTAATTATCATTCCCCATTTTATTTAGTTTTCTTAGACCTCTGTTAACGTGCTGTCTCAATTTTTGTAAAGTAGATTCTCTGTCAGTTTCTAGCGCGAGAGCCCGCCATTTTTTGTAGCGCGGCGCATGCGCGGTGACGCAACTCGCCGGTATGCACGGAACAGGTTTGCGACCGCCAGCTAATCCGGACATTGGGAGTGCGTATGCTGTAGGCGTTAGAACGTGGTTAGAACTTGAGACTATTTATAAAAGGAAAAATTATTTAAAGTTTTGCAGCGTTTTCTTATTCGCAGATTCGGTTCGAATCCGGGAAATGACCTCGGTCGGATAGTAAGCAAGGGCTCTAACGGTCTTCAAATTCGTGATTTTATTACATCATTACATTTTATTACATCTTCTTAGCTATAGTAAATTACACCGTTGACGTTTAATTGTCAAAAGTGGGAAATTTCATTAGGGTATACATCTCGCTCAATATGTGCCGGACATTCCTGTTTATTAAATCTAAAAGATTTTAAGCTGTATTTTATTGTGCTGAACGTTCGAAATAATAATAATGAAGTGATGTGTCTATCGATATTCATGCTTATTATATTTTCAGCAAAATAGTGTAGACATACTAAATCGACATTATTCATTTTGTTCTTAGTTACCTATTAAGCTAGTGACAGACGTATGCCGTAAACGCAAGGCAGCATTTTTTTCCTCGCAAGATTTAGTAATACGACATAGAATTCCAACTAATGGCGAACATAGTAAAAGGAATTGTGTCAGCATTTTAATTAGTCGAGTTTTTTTTACGTTCGCAGGCTCGATACTAATAAAGAGAATATAATGGGTTGGGTTCTGTAATATTTAATTATATATTTAAATTAAAATGGAGTTTTTTATTAATTGGCTATGAAACTTTTGTAATTTCTGCTAATTGTCTGCCATAAAGGGATATAGCACGAATTTATGTTTTCCTTTTTGCTGCGTTTTTATACAATATTGTACTTTGGCAAATTGTTGCACGCAAAGTATAGAAGATTTAAAAACTACACACATATTTATACTATGTACAAAGTGGTCCTATCTGAAGAGACGTCAAGAACACAGCCTGTCAGATGTTACAGTCAATGTGAATAGTTAATAAATAATCATGTTACCGTTTTATCGCCCATACAATTTGACACGTTCCGTTTTCTCGATATTGATCACTTGACAAGTTTTTTGTCATGTTTAGTTTCTTGGTTTTGCATAATTAAACTCCTGCTCTATTTACACAGTACCAGTTACACAGGAAACTGCGCCAGTTAATATATCGATTTGATTGATAAAATAGAAAGATAAAATATAAATGGATCACATTTTTATAGTTTTACATGGCTACATGATTTTATGTGTCGTTGTGTCAATATAATAGGATAAACCAAAGACCATGAATAACTCTGTACCATTTCCGGCGTCAAAAGTCAAGTACTTATTAACAAAGTAGGTACCTACATTATTCTTCTCAGGGCATAGCGTAGCCCGTGACCTGCGCACATACATACAAACACAAGGCTGCCAACATAACAGCTATTACAGACTAATTATACTTGTTGAGTAACATCTGCCCTATAAGGTCCGTAAGTTACACATCCAGCGACCTTCTGATAGCCTATGGTGTTTATATGAGAATCGTGTCTATGGCATCCTGCTATGTTGCTAGTAAACGTTTAATAAAACACGTTGTTTCGTTCTTGAATTATTTTTAATTTATCTTTTGTACTGTTATTGCTACCAATAGTGATTTGAAAAGTAATTATTTGTACAAAGATATGACGAAACAAACCTTATGTTCTCGACACTATAAAACCAGGTACTTAAGGAAAAACAGCACAAAAGTCAAGTTGTATCTTGGTGAAGGCTAATAACCTGTTATTTTACCTTTTCCCTGTCTTTCATAGGCTCTTTCAATTTAAGACATAACTATACTTTACAAAGGTCGTTATAATAACTCATTAAATCAGTGAATTGAAGCAAAGTTAATGAGGTTTTCTAAACGCACGTACATAAACTACTTACCAATAATAAAACTGTTGACGAGTGACATACATACTATACAGAAATGATACGTTATAAAAGATCAACAGTATTGAAATGAGAATATAATTATAATGATTTATAAACATGATGGTGTTACATAAAAAGGTGCGAAAGAGGGAGGTATATTTTGGTTAAGACCGATGCTTCTGAAAAATGGTCCAAAAAGAGAGAGAAAAGTAGGCACATAGATTATTCCATCCATTTAGGATGAGACTATCTTATCCTAAAATCGATATAATCAGTGATTTGTATGAAATTGCCAAATCCGAATCGACAAGGCTCTTCCGAATACTTTTGGTCTAATCCTAATGTCAATAAAATATTCTTGTGTTATCTCAGGTACGACTAAGGGTTTATTAATAACCACTTCTCTACCTGCTCATTTGCAAACGAGAGACTGGTTTCCCATGGTAGGACGAGTCATATTTCCGCACCTTGTATAGGAAATCAAGTTTTCCAAGTATAAAGTTACAAGTGTACGTAGTTAATAGCTATGTACACCCTATTCAGTCGTTTCTTGCGACACCGAAATAGCTCACACCTGCTTCGAAGTTGTTGGCCTGTGTAATTTATTCCAATAAGGTCCTGTTTCATAGTTTCCGCACTGTCTAACAGATAAGTTCAATTAATCAAGCAGTAAGTCAGTTGAATTGGAACGTATCCGGTGATGGTAGCACTCCTCATCAGTATAATCAGCCACAAAGAACAAATTCGTGCCACCATAAGTTATTCTCAAGAAACGGGAAGTAGCTACACAATCTAAAGATTGGATTGCACGACTGGCACGCAATCTCGATTGAACATTATAAATTCATTTACGCTGAGGTCGCGTAATGTCGTCCGGTGACGGCGGCCGTGACCGTTTACTTGCGTTTAAGGGCAGTTTCATTACTCATGGCTTTACATTTGGTTTCTGTGCGAAAAGTACCTGCTTGTGTTCTTAGATATCAAGAAAATGCAATATAAACGTCCTTTACTTCGACCTAAACGAAACGTCAATTATCGATTATTTTTTTAAACCAATTTATTTACCTTGTTTTATATTTTTTCGTTTCCCAGAATTTCGGACGCATGGTAACCCTATTCAAGAAATAAAGTAAATGCAACATCGTGTTATTTATAAAATAACCAACACGTTATTGTTACATGTGACTTGACTCATAAAAAAAGCTTTTTTACAAAAAAATATGACCGCCTTCAAAAACTACAAAATAAAAAATAACTTTAGCTTGGAAGTCGGTGGCAATACCTACATAACAAGAAACAAAACCAAAGCCGCCGACTTTTTGTAAAAAAGCTTTTTATTTTACACTTTTTAGTGCTTGTGTGGTAATGTTTGAAATCCTTACATAAAGCCCTTTCAAACAATACCTCACACGATATATTTAATTTTGGAAAGTGGTAGGAGGGGGGTTGACGTACCCCCTCCCCACTTCCTTCAGTCAGTCATCGACTACACGTATAAACAAAGCAATTTTTCTTGTTACGGTGGTTCTGCTGTGATTTTATAAGGAGTTTCGTTCCATATCTCCAAAGTTCATCATCAGATCATGACAATGTTCCTATGGGACCTATTCGGAACTATACTCTTTCAAACAAAAAAAGAATCATCCAAATCGATTCATAATTGGCGGAGTAATCGTAGAACAAATATACAAAAAAAAAAAACAAAAAAAAAAAAAACATACGCGTCGAATTGAGAACCTCCTCCTTTTTGAAGTCGGTTGATAAAAGACCCAGTGCTTCTGGTAGCGACAGACTGCAGTTAATTAGTTACTTAAACAAACGTCCTATTTGGATATCGAGCTGGTCTTGCAAATAGGAAAGGAAAACATTGTAAAATACATGACATAAGAATAGACTTGCAGTAGGTCTTGTCACCTTACTAATGATATACGTACTTTCAGTCTTAGATGTAACACATAACATAAACATAACATAACATCACGCCTATAATCCCCGAAGGGTTAGGCAGAGGTGTACCCATTAGTACACCCACATTTCGCCAGTTATGTTTTTTTTAGTCCCATGTAATAGGGGGCGAGCCTATTGCCATCAACCGGGCACAAATCCAGACTCCGAGGCTGCTATTGAGAAATTCCTGATGGAAAAACCCAATAACACTTTGCCTGACCTGGAAATCGAACCCAAGCCCTCATGCACAGCAGTCGCGCTTGCGACCACTAGACCAACGAGGCAGTCAAACTTAGATGTAATTATTGTAAAATGACAAAAAAAAGAAATACTACAAAATAAGGATACGTATTCTGACAAAACAACCCAATCGTCAATAGAAAATTGGAGATATTTTAGAAGAATATTTATTAAGACTTATTTGAAGAAGGTCTATATTATGAAAAGGTTCATGTTCAATGCAATGAATCTAGGCAGTTTTACCCTCCAGCTAGAGAAATATCACTAAGTTGCCCACACACATTAGAATAAAATGTACATGTCTTCCTCTTGAAATCAATTGCCTCATTCATAAAGGACCTCCATAAGACCAGTTGTGCATTTATCAGCGTACATCAAAATGCGGCCAGCCTTGGCCAACGTGTACTCGAGGCATTAGAGCCATCAGCACGCCCCTATTGATTGCGGTAACCGATTGACAAAACGTACCTGTGACACAAATACCTACTTAGGCAATATTTACATGTAGAGCCTACTACGGTGACCACACATCTAGTTTATGAAGGACATGCGCATGCGTGATCTATGATGACGTAATAAATTGAGGATGCTGTTCATGATTACAATTTGTGTTTGAAGAGTTTTTGTGAGGTCGCATAGTAAAAAGTTGAGATGTTTTTGCTCGATTTGGATCATAGTTGGTTATTCATGATGTCATTTTATCATTTTAGTTACGGAAAAAAAATAATAGGATATTCCTAGTTAAGTTTTTAGATAAGTTTAACACATATATTTACAATGAAATCACCGCTTTTTTGCATAATAAATATTGTTTAAACGTTTTGAATTATTTGTTTAACATAAAACCTATATTATAACTGACAATAAATCAGAGACAAACACAATTTGAGTTTGTTTTTTTTACGTTCTGACGCCATTAAGATCCTAAAAGATTACCAATTCTTCGAGATATACAAAGTTGTTGATAGAAATTAAGCAAAAACTAGAAACTGCGTATGTTACTTACATGTTATGTATGTTGTAGATTGAGAATCATTATTACGTTCACGACGCAACCTAACATGATGGCATGTGGGTGTTAGAACGACTTGCAATTAAGAACCATCCATAGTCTGTGGTATAGACTTGATGTAATTGAGACGCTTTGCGACAAAAACTGATTTTGAGACAATCACGAATTAACGTTTGCTTGAGATGTTTATTTAGATTGAATATTGAGATTATTACATAACTAGCTATGGCCCGCGATTTCGTCCGCGTAAATATTTATCTGATATTCCACGGAAACTGTAAACTTTTCCCTGATAAAAAGTAGCCTATGTGCTGTTCCACACTATATTCTAAAGGTGTGCCAAATTTCATCCAGATCCGTTACGTTGTTTTTGCGTAAAAGAGTAACAAACATCCATACATCCTAACAAACTTTCGCATTTATAATATTAGTAGGATTAAGATTCTATAGGTACCGCAGGAGCGCAAGACTAGCAAGAATTTTGATCCAATACTGACAGATTTCGCAATAAATCTAGGTACGAATACGATACGCAAATACGCGAATTAAGCTCAATTTAGATTTTGGCATTCGTCAAGATATTGATGGAATGTCCGCTATAGCGTTGAGAAGGACGTTGAAGGACGATTTGTGTTGTTTGCAAAATGCTAATCCAAATAGAGACGAACGATTTGTATCTAATTAACATTCTGAGAAGCTGTGCAACGTGATTTTCGTAATACTTACTGTGTGTGATTTATGACATAGGAATTTTTAGCCTTAGTTATGTTCATATTCTTAGAATCTATCCTATTAGGACTCTCAAGTAGAGTTTTTCATAATGTCCCAGTTCAGAGGGTGTCCTAGGGTCGTATGGAGGGAGTTTTTAAATTACTTATCCTCCTGAAATTTTTGATTTTTGGTCTATGGTCGGCATTTTAAATAATGGTAGCCTTAACCTTTATTATTTTATCTGTACAAGACTTACGAGATTTCTGCTCTTATTTTCTGCCAGGCAACTAACAGAACAAGTTCTTCAATAGAACCTTTTTCGAATAACCTCCCTTTAAATATTTGTTTCCATTAATGTAAACTGCTCGGTGAACGCTTCTAATATCTAGTTCGCACTGAATAAAGTGAATACTCAGCAAGGCAGTAATGGCGGCGTTCGAAAATGGCGCGCAACTGATATGGAAGCTTGATTACGACAAAATTGGATTTATTCGTTATTTAACGCATTAGGACAGTGTTTGTTTGAATTATATCTTGCATTAGGAATTATGGCGCATAATATTCATTCCTTCCCTTCGTTATAATTGGTATTTTCGAAGAACAGCGTAAAGTACCTATGTATATTAACAAAGCTACTAACCGTAATTTTCGTCCGTCGTCTCTAGTGTTGCCAGGTGTCAAATTTCGGAACGAAAGGTTACAATAATCAGGACTGTGGTTGGACGTCTAAAATTATAACAAAAAAAAAACAGGTTTTTGTGAATCATCATTTTGTGAGTTTGGCAAAATAATATGATAATTACTTATATTCTTCTATCTTACAGATATACATACATACATAGGTAGGTATTCGTTTTTAGTTTCGTTTTTAAGTAGGTATTGACTAAGAAGGCTACAAAAAAATCGGGACATTTGACCTCCCGATCCTGAATGAATTGGGACTTGTAACCTGACCCCTGAAAATCGAGACACCGATACTCTGACACTAGCCTAATGCTGAACTATTAATATGCACAATTTTCTTTACCAGGTACCACTTAATATAAAATAACTTATCTCTTGTTTCTTTAATAGGTAAGCCTACTTACCTTAAGGGACTTCCTGAATGAAACTTTCTTGTTACGTAACCTTTTTGGGACGTAATTGTAGTTATTAAGTAGGTACAGAGTCGATACCGTAGGTAGCGTAAGTACCTGCGTCAGTACATGCCGGGGTCGCGAACTCGCGGCTCTTGTAATGTAAGGGTGCGGCCGTGGATCGCAATGACCTACTGTCGCAACTCTGTGTGAGAGATTTTTCCTCGAAACATTTAGCAATTTAAAACAAGTAACTAATACGCTTTTTTTATAGACACGCAAACACAAGTTGTGCAATCTTGTAATTTCCATATAAATCGGAATATTTGAAGCAGTGTCTACCAAAGTAGATGCCAACCGTAACGGTGTATGATTTGGGTTTAGTCAGAAGCATATAATGAACAGATAAGTAAATAAGAGGGCTCTTTACTCCAATCGGGATTGCTCTAAACGGAAAAATGTTTGAACTTCCCCCCCCCCCCCTTTCATGAAAATTTCCAGTAAAATTCGAACGATATTTTCGTAAAAGAATTTCGCACTTTTTGTTATTAGAAAACAAAGCATGGACAGCCAATAGCTTACATATTAAATAAGTACTAGCTTTAACCTTTATTATAATCCCGCGGAAACCTATGTGCTATTCCAGACTATAATCTATCTCTACTGCGAAATTCCGTTCAGCCGTTTTAACGTGATTGAGCAACAAACAAACATTCATTCAAACTTTCCCATTAACAATAGTAATAAGATCAAATACCGTGAAACACGCCAACTTTGCCCACTTTTTTCAAATAATTTCAATTTTTGCATAATTTTTCTATGGAGATGTTAGTATTTTCTGTCGGCATATGTTTTTCTTAGATCATGTGCATGTATTGCTGTATCAAATTTTATTATTCTTCAATATTTAATTCATTATTTTTTGTTTTTTTTTGGTGGGCAAAGTTATCTGGACTTTTAGCCAACATTACCCACGTTGATTTTTTACGTAAATATGACCTCTAGTAAGATTATATTAAATACCAATACAAGAATTTTGGTAAAGATGGCGTTTACTTTAAAAGTTAAAGGGATACCACGAAAGGTTACTGACTAAAGTGGCTGGGCAAAGTTACCCAGACCTTTTTTCTCTTTTTCATACAAACCGCATTTCGCTTTTCAAAAGTGCTAGGGTTGGCACATCTCAAGTAAAATGAGCATGACTTTTTATTCCTTTTCTGCGAAGATTACGTAGTAGGATTATGTTGTAGGCAATAAAAGGAAATAAAAAACAGAATATTATTCAGTGATGATTTTATTTAATAAAATCAACATATTTTTTTGCACTAATCAATCAATAAAGCGTAATAGACATTTAGGTTTAATATTTAGCATAGACATTTTTGCCTGAACTTCTGCCAGACTAAAGAAAAACACGAAGTTAAATTATAATAATAAAAATCTATATTTCAGTCACTGTCTAATTCTTCAAAACTAAGACCAATCAAAAATCAGTAAGAATGATCAGTAAGTACAACAGCACCGAGGTTTCGGATAAACAAAAAAATACGTTTTATACAAACACTAGTAAAAAAGTAATCAGTTCTGACTCGCTATTTTAATTCTTAAAGTTAATATCAGAGATCAACGTTTTTGAGGTTGTCTGCTAATAATATAATTATGTGAATCAACCACGCTATACTAACATAAATCAATCAGTTTTCAATAACACAATTATTCATTGTAATCCTAAACATAATAATATTTGGCAATTCTTTGGAGATTTTGAGTTCTTCTGCAGCTGTCAAAGCGGTAGGATGCCCTACCAACTTCAAGTGTTTGTTTTTATTTTATTTGCTATGGTTCTTCTCGGGATACTAAACTGGCGCTCAGCATCCCGGGACGAAATTTGACCTGATTCTACAAACTCACATGCCAGTTTTAACATGTCGTCAGTTATTATTATTTCTGTACGTTCTCGATCCAAAAAGACGTCTTGATTTTCTCTTAGGAGTGCGAGACTTGAGCTTATTTTTCTGAAATGAACAATATAACAAAAATATTAGAAGTAATAATTATTAAGTATCAAATTATGCGGTTCCTACTAAATACATATTTTTTCGGAACCAACTCTGAAATCGTGAAAACAGCTGTCGCCTTCATTTCAACGACAGGGTTCATATTGCTCGCAATAGACTGTAACACCTATTTACCACATATGGAATGCAATAAACGATTAAAAAGAGTCACGTGACCCAGAATTTATGTGAAATTTTTTCCACGATTGTAGAGTTGTTTTATAATGAAAGTTATTCATAATACAACGATCTCCTAAGACGTTTGATATAAACAAGAAATAATCTTGATCCTTGAATCAGAATAAGCAGATAACTATAAACGGTGTTGTAATTTATTTGGTTGTTCTCCCGCAGCGAAATGACTTCTTTAATGTCAAAAAAAATAATTTTCACTGTCGGCACTGCGCGGCAGCGCACGTGGTTTTGAGTAAATACCTACATTTTGTCTAGTGTTATAATTGGTTTTCACTCTTTCGAGTTTAATATTATTATTTTTTTAAATTAAGTTAAAACAAAAAAAAAAAACATTTTATTTTTTAAGTTTAACTCTATGTTTAGAAAGTACTACTGATGTCAAGTCAATCTGCTGCGAGAGAACAACATAAGGAATAGAACATATAGTATTAATTTTGCCTTATTTATTTTACCTACACATAAAACAAACCAAATGGTCCCGAAATAATATTATGCAAAAAGATTCAAAATTCAAAAGAATTCCATAATGTTTATACTAAAACTAAAAAAAACAATTGCCAACCCTAAGCTTTTTTTAATGGCGGGCAAAGTTGTAAACAGTATATCGCTATATCATTGGGTAACTTTGCCCACCATAATAACTTTTGTTTAAAACTACATTCAGCGGTGATAGTAGCATTAAAATACTCTTCAAACGTTCTTTTATTACATATTATAAATATAACTTACCTGTGTTTTCGCCATCATGTACAATTAACACTTGAATATGCACCACAATTTGCCCGCAAAATCACACACCGTACTCAACGAGTTCTAACAAGTTAATTATTGAAGTTAGCGACACACACACAGGCAGTATTGTCAGACATATAGTCTGTGTTTTATCACAATTTATTAATGTTGCCAAACGATGAAAGTTTTTTTGCAATTTAAAAAATTGCTTAGAAATTGATATTTGGGCAAAGATACCCTTAGTGGCAATGTTGGCGTATTTCACGGTAGGTATATAAAACAATATTATGACAATGAAATCAACTCCTGCGCACTTGTTACAGATAACCTGCACAGTGCATCTATATAATATGCTTCCTAATACCGATAACTAGTCAAGGTACTTCGTATCGTTCGTACATGGAGGTACTTTCTAGCCAATAGTGCCGTTTGAAACAAAAGAGTCGGCATCAAAAGAAGATGGCTGACTGTTAGCATAATTATTGGCTAGTGAAAGTATCAGTTACGTGCTTTGAGTGCTGTATCACTATCGACAGGATTGAGTGGATCGCAAAGAGAAAATACATTGATACCTAAGTCATATGAATGGAATTTGGTTGAAATTTAGAATAAGAAGAATATAGGGTAGCTAACAGTAGGGTGTCCAACCGTACTCCAAAATAGAGTATTATCTCTATATATAGATCGATGTTAACATCGATCACTAATAAAAAAGTAGAGAGAGAGAGAGAGAGTGTTGTGTTGCTGTTGTTGAGTATTGTTTGTAAATTGTAATATGAATAGACAAAGCGAAAATAATCTTTTTTTTTAATGCAATATTACTATATTATGCATGACTTGTTGCTAGCTTGACACTTGACTTTGGTAAACGACATTTTTTTCTTTATTTCTTTCTTTCTTTTCTTTTCGTTGTGATTATTTTACTGTTTACTATTAATGTGTTGGTATCCCCGAAAATAAGGTATATTATTTATGTATACCTAGTTGACACCACCGCAATCAATTAATATACTTTTTACGACCTGTCAAAACGCAATGCCCCTTAAATTTTGTACCTACTCAATTGACTTACTATTTATTGATTTCAAAGCCACAAAAAACTAATTTAACAGTAAATTGAAAATTAATCGAGTATTGGCTAAAATAAGGATTTTTTTTGAGAAGTCATGTCTTGAAATTAATGGTTTAATGGTGTCAACTACCACTAATTGTTATTTGCCGCCGAAACCTCCGAACAAAAAAAAGCCTACCCTTTTATAACTTGGTACTCTTAATTAATAAATTCTCTGAAATCAAATGTACTCTGTATTTTGAAAAAAGTTGGTAACAGATATAAACCTATTATAATACAGGCAGACATTGTCACATTATAAGGCAACGACCTCAAATTCCATTAAAACAAACATTTATTTTGCAATAATTTAAATAGGTATCTAACGTTAAATAGGTATCAAACAATCGGCATTTGAATTATCATTTTAGGTAATATCATAAAGACCTACTAACTAATAAATTGTACATTCCTACGGTTTACCAATAAACATGCTCAGCATTCCTATCCTAAGCCTGTTATTTGATAAATCGATAAATTTAACTTTAAACTCAAACATTTATTTGCTAATTATTATTCATTTCTTAATTTATGATTGTTTAAAAATATATCGAACAAAAAAAGTTACGGCTGGATTATTTTTATTTTTTATTGATACTGGCTGGTTGTTTATGATTCTGGATTTAAAGTAACCAAATAGGTTTTGCATTTCAATTATATTTGTATTATTGTCATATTTTTATGAGCCGCGGATTCTAATTGCTAATTTTCAACTTCTTAACACTAGCCTCGGTAGCGCAGTAGGCAGCGCGTAAGTCTCATAATCTTAAGGTCGTGAGTTCGATCCTCACCCGGGGCAAATCTTTTAGGCATTTTCCCCAATACTTTTTATTCTTTAGTTGTAACTTTTTCTCAACAACGAGGCCAAGGAACCTGTTTGCCACTAGTTCTGTTTCTGTTGCAACTATCAATCTATACGCACCTGGCGTGCATTGTGAAATATTAACGCGTATGCAAATCCCATCAGCTTAAACAATGAAATGTCTTTACCAAACCAGCCCACGTCTGTTACCATAGTATCTGTGATTGTTTACATTCATAAATAGTAATAAGACTCAAGTAATTAAGTCGCTACGCAATTTCGCAACTTACATTCCGCCGCCACAATGCGTGCGACATTTCACAAATAGATTGCTGTCAAGCTTAATTTCAACGCCATCTATTGACAAGTAGGAGTACTATTCAAATATTAATATTGTTATGTTGAAATGAATGCATACTTAATTATTTCCTTCAAACGAAATGTAAATATAATCATGTACTTTAATAATGATAAATCCCTTTTATACAGCCGTAATAATTAATAGCAAAAGTATAATTAAATTGTTTTTCTTTATTTCAGTTCCAATTTCGCTGGAGCGCCATTCAGAAGGATGTAAGTGATAATTTTGTATGTGCGTAATTGTTAAAACGTTTTATTATTTATTTTTACCTCATTTCGTCATCTAAGCTAACAACCAAAGCGAATACCGTTAGCTTATCAATAGGCCATCTTTAACGAATTTATAAGCGGATGGAGTTTACCTGTTTGGTAATATACAATTACCAAACTAACTTGACGCAAACTTTAGGACTCACTATGTTAAATCAAGAATTTTTAATGCAGTTGTAACTTCGTAAGGTCAAACCAACCGTGATGCCTGATGGTTCGAATCCACTAATTATAGCCACAATGCGTTGGGATTAAAGATTATAATCGTGCCGTTAATGACTAAATATTATTTTATGATTACTGCGTATAGCTTTAACCTTAACCTTATTGACCTATGTGGTGTAGGCAGAAGCTTACAAGAGTACCTACTGACACATCTTGCCATAAATAATCTATATGAAATAATTTTTGATCCTCGCTGTTTTTTAAAGATAGATAGGTATCTAGAACGTCTTTATTTACTGAGGTCAAAACTTCCTTGCGTACTTGTACCTAAATAGACAACTAGTAAAAATTACAAATGTTCAACACGTGGAACAAATTCTAACTGAAAGCGATATAAACACTCTTTCGCATATTACTTTTGTATAATGTTTTGAAAAGAATTTTAGACTTGTAATTGTTGTTAGACTGGGTATTTTCTCATCTTGTACACAAAGAAGTGAAATAGATCAAATATGAGTAATATTTCGCAATATTACGACTTACTTACAAACTTATTGTTGGCGGCACATTGAAAGCATGCCGTGAGAATTCCCAGCCACTGATTGGCTAACCACTGATAGTAAAAAGGGCTTCTGGTAAACGATTACTGTTGTCGACTGTGATTTGTATTGCGTTAATCGTTGAGTTAACTGGAGTTAGTCGATTGCTTCATCCTTTAAGTTTGCTCTACGTGTCCTTCTAAAACCACAGCCCGCGTTATTGCTATTTTTGAATTCGGTCTACAAATCAACTAAGCCGGTTATAGCCCACTTCTGCTGGTTATAAGTTTCACAGTCCCACTCAAGTTCGCGTGCCATAACACCCAGTTCTGCGCTTACCTCTTCTTATCTGCTGCAGCCGCCTTTTTAAGCTCAGCGGCTAAGATCAGCCTTAATCTTCCAACAACGCGGTCTATCTACATTCCAAACAAAAGCTAGATAAGTGTCATATCAGTATCTATATTTACGTGGATGGTCACGGCTACTGGCCGACATTGGTTAGTGCGTGACAATAACTGCATTACCGACAATACATTTAGATTACGTGATGTTTTATTTAACAATGTAGTCATAATTTCGCTAACTGAGCTAAGAGAAGGACATTCCGTAATTGTTACAAGATCTTTTTTTTGTAGTTTTTAAGTTTAGTACGTTATGAATAGTGTAAATGGCTGTAAAATAGTTAAGTTTGATTGTAGTAATAAACAGTAGGTAGTTACAGTCACAGCAACATTCGAGTTTGAGCTTTTGCATAAATTATAGATTTCATTAACAAACTGTCCGCCACTGTTTGTAAACATCAACCAAAGCTTACACTTACCATCAATCAATCTCATTAGAAATCTTAGTGTCAACAGCTACAAACAAACAAAACTTTCTCAATTTTGTTTTATTAATGGTAAAATAATACCATTATTCATTCGAAACCTTTGCTCAACCTTTGATTATGCACGCGCACAGACTTACAAACCAAACATTCTTCTTATATAAATCACGCCATATCAGTATTTCTGGATCAAATTACGCCATACTTGTGTGCCAGACGCCTTTCATAAAAATATGATTTCGTTACAACCTACAAACTTGATTTATCCGTTGATGGTTTTTTGGCGAAATCACAATTTCACCAGCTGCGACCAGAAGAGTAGGTTTTTTTTTCCACTGTTCTTCAAAGAAATCGCGTCATTTCTGATGCTATCATAACGAGTTGTTACTGCAAGATTGCGAATTAACACCTGTGTGGTTTCACATTATTAAATTAATGTAAATGTTGTGTGGACAGGCGCGGCCGCGACAATATTTTAAAGGCAATATGTAAGGCACTGTTCCCTGCTCTGGTGTTAAAATGTAGCTAACCTAAAGATAACTTTGCAATGAGAATCGCTATTTTAAAACAATGATCATGGATTTGTGATCAACCAGGTGTAGATCAAAATCAGATTTTATACTAAGCCATTCTCCAATCAAAATTTATTGGTCGATCATTTAAAGCTTGAGTCTAAATAGCTGATATTTTTATCAAATAACAACGATTGGTCCACTTTTCTTAGCTATAACTGCTCCATCAAGTTTGCAAACTGGAATACTCACACACGTCTGTCATATTCTATCTATCATCGGTTGTGCCATTCGCGACCTCTTACGTATGTAGGTGCAACCTTGTAGTTAGTGGGTTATGCTACCTCAGCGTGGGATGATCATTGTTTGCAATTAAGCACCCGCCGCCTCTTACTAATCTGTTTAGAGATGTGAATACCTACAAAATCATATTTTTGGCTTGATAAAGTTTGCTTATATTTAATACTAATACTAAAGAGTTCATGGAATAAAATGGTAATGGGTTTAGTACTGAAAATAGAAATGTTTTGTTCAGAACACGTCTTGAAGCCTAAGAGATATAAAAAGTTAACAAGTTCATATTTACAATAGCCCCCAGGGTGCCATTAGCTATCAAATACTGTACGGTTTTTAACAAACATTGTAAAAACCGGGCGATCTCTTTACATGATGACGTCAACTCTTAAGTCATTTTTCATGCAAAAGTAAATTTGAAACTCTTTCAATAAACTCTCATTTAGTAAAATTCCCGCAAAATTTCGTGACTGTCCATTTCAAAGGACGCCGACAGTTCAATGTGTGCACCTGTACTTTCCTTCTTACGCAAGTAGTAAATGTAGTAAGTAACCGCTGACCGATTACGTTTTATGAGCATTTTGTTATGACCGTATTTTTTTTATATTCAAGATTCTTTCACGGTCCGAATAGGGAACAAAGATGAAATACGCGGAAATGACTGTAAATACCGTGCATTATTAGACCTAGAATGTTAATGGCTACCAATTATTCACTACTTTCATAAAATGGCTTCAAACTTCGCATTCTTTGGTAGTTATTCTTATACGAAAGCGTATTAAGTAACTAGATAATACTGCTAGATCATGATGTAAATATTTTCTTTTCAAATCTAGTTGGACATTGTGAAAGTTAGTGCTGTAACAAACAGACGTCAAGAAATAGCCCTACAATAAAAGCAAAAGAAGAAAATAATAGAAATTAATCATTCGCCTCATTGGTGACATGGCTTCGGGCTTCCAATTTTAAATAAGATGATCGTATCGCGTTTAACGATTGTGTTTTCTAGTACAGCATACCTAGTTACGTTAAAAACGTTATTTAAGTTCTGAGCCGATTTCAAAATTCAAAAGCAAACGAAATGTAAAGCAGGCAACATTTTACTTTACTTCTTATTAATATGATCACGTGAATAAACAAAAACTTTAATAAAAGCAAAAAACATCATTAATTTACTGTAAAGGGACGACTTTGCGGGCTTACAAAATGAATTACATAAAGAAGTCAAAGTCATTACGTCAGTAACATCTCGCAATGAGCCATCATGAAATCTATTTGCATAGGCAGGTAATAGATCCAAACTATATTAATCTCACAATCAGACAATACATTTATTTTATTGATGTTTCCGTAAGACAATGAGAGACCTTTCTCTCATTAGTAGCCACGCCTAATGGAGAACGACTTTTTTATGAAAATATTTGCGAGTCAACAACATCATAGTTATTAAAAAAATAAAACCAAAATTTAAAAATAAGAAAATCTTACTTTTTTCTTTGATGTGTACAGGGCATTGTTTTGATGCACCACCATGAATGTCCTTCAATATACTATTATAACTGAAGTATTATGAATTTATGATCCTTCATAAGGGCGTATTCAGATGACACGCGCCGATCACGCACAGCACCCGCGCACGCGTTGTGCCCGCCTTCAACCCGCACACGCGCTGCATCCGCCTCGCACACGCCTCGCGCCCACTTAAACTACTAGTGACTGGACTACGTCGTTCACTAGGCATAGTGGCTTCCAGGAGGGTGCAGAGCGCGGGCAGGGCGAGTGCAGGGTTGGCGCGAGGCGGGCGCGGGGCGTGCGCGTGGCGTGCGCGTGTAGACCTCGTTAAATGCAATTTGAGATCTATTGATGCATTATAAGGCTCAAATTCTTATTTAAAAAAATTCAATGCGAGTTGGACGCGGGTGGCGTGCGCTGGGCGTGCGCGTGTCGTGTGAACGCGCCCTAATTCTTGATGGTTGTATCGTAAATATTCATGTGCTTTTGCAACGTGTGAGAATTCTATGCTATGCTGTATCAATGCCAGATTCATAATCATTTCAACCTCATCTCTATATAATCACGTGGCTATAATAAACCTTATCATCTTTGAATGAGTTGGCACCACTAGGTAGCCTAAACATTCCGTTAGACAAGTTAGACAGTAGTTAGACAATCCCAATTATTGAATTCTTCGTGACAGAGAATGGAGCCGTTGCCCAGGGCACAAAATTAGCTGAAAAATATAGTTGTTCTTTTTATTTAGATTAATATAAATCTGTAAAAAACTCTTGCTGCTAATATTAGTACAACAGCAACTAGTAACTACAAGTAAGTTCTTTGAACCAGCAAAAGAAATGGCATCAAATTTAATAACTCCGTCGCAAGGCCCTCAGCGCTTATTTGACTTTAATACAACAAGCAACTATTCCCCAAAGCAAAGGCCAAAGTGACCATGAAGATACTGACAGGTATAAATCGAAAGTGTCAGAACGACAGACAAGTAGGCGGCATACTCTCTTCATGCATGAGATCGGATTTACATTTTTCGTACTTGTAGGCGCGGCTAAATGTAAGATGCCTGTTGGATAGTAGAATAGTAGGTACCTACTCGCATTTGTGTAATTGTAATCATATTTGATTGAGTACATGGAAAAAAAAAAGAAAAATAAAATGAGTATGTTTTTTTCTCGAATTTAACATCTGGTTTCTTCATCGCTTTGGCCAAAATTCTTTAAATTTCCTTTCTTTATTTATTAAAAGAGTTAATTGCATAATTTAACAAGAAAGTGTAAAGAAATTTAATTAAAAGAATTAAGTAGCAATAAATGTATGCGACTGATTCATAATATCAAGTTGTTATTTATAAATAAGAAATCATAAAATATGTTTAACGATCATTATATGAAATGGTTTTTCCACTAGAAAATACAATCTATGGTTTGAAATATATTAATTTCATATTTTCTTTCACTTAACAGTAAACATCAAGTTATATTATTACTGTTTAATAGCGAAACTAACATTTAACTAGAACCACAGGTTGAAAAAACATCTTATCATTGTCATCGACTTTCACATATTTACCGTAGATTCTAATCGTTCAGTGTTGCCACAACAAAGCCTTAAGATACGATCGGGGACAATTTTGTGTAATTAGATCTGTTCAACCATTGTTAAGTCGTGTGCACTTATTACAGGACTAGTGATACAGTTAGTAGATAACGGCCTCAAAGGTGAGTGTCGCGAGATTTTAATTACCACTTGCGAACACTGAGAAAAGTTGAATCCAAATTGTCGCACTTATTAACTAAGTATTGTTGTGGGATAACATAACAGTGAAATTATTCAACAATTTGTGCTACAACTAATATGCACGTAACATTCGAAATTTTTATTTAACGTTAGATAATTTCAAATAATTACGTAAAGTACCGCAATTCACACAATGCTAATTTGACAAAAAGGCGTAAAATAAACTTCACTTTCGTCCATAATTTCTATATAAACAAAAAACATGCAAACAAAATGCTTTCTTCGATTTTTGTGAGCACTTTTCGCTCTGTCCGGCAATCTCACGTACGTGCCACTTCGCGACCGTCGCGCTTTCCAATCGCGAATTTGAATTTAAAAACCAAAAAAAGTAAAATTAATTTTCATGCCATCTATTGGCGAGTAGCTTTAAACTCTACAATTAATTATTTTTGCGAATAATACAATCTAAAAGCAAGGTCAAGGTTTAACATTTTTTATAGATTTTTTTTAAAAATAGTGCTGTGACTGTGATAAAGTGTGAAACTGACGTCAGTTACTGTACAAAATACTTGTTACTTCGATATCAATAACAGTTATTTTATCAGGTTCATTTATCAAGTAATTCTCAATGTTCTCGCATAGCTTCGCGTTTCGTTACGTCAAGCCAGCGAAAGTGTTGATCCTACCTACTGCTCAGTAGGTACATCATATTGATAAGTACTTATTTATTCGCTCGAGCACCATGGAATTTCTCTCATTGGTATGTCGGTTATAAGTTAGGCTGTAAAGAATACGCTGCGAGATTACACGAGTTTTTTTTTACTTTTTCCTTTACTATTTATAGTTGGTATAGGTAGTTAGTTATTTTTTAAGTATCAATAACCTAGTACCTACTAAAATAAAATGTTTTCAGCTGTATTTTTTTACTTGTAGCTTATAAATACGTACTTACTTCATAAAATATCTTACGTTTTAATTCATAGACTTGCAATATTTTTTTTATAAACAAAAGTAAGCAATTACAAAATTACAACTTGAAGAAAATTACTCTGGACATGAAGCAAGTAAGGGCAAGTAGGTATATACTCGAGTACCTATTTAATAGCAGCCTTTTCCGTTTTATACAAAACTCACCTGCAAAATAGTGATTCAAACTTATAAATATACGAGTAATGGCTACGGTTATAGCCAAGAAGTAAAATCAGTAAAACGTTTTACAACGTGCTAAGTTTCAAAACATAATTGTGAAACTCCGCTTAAAATAACAAGCCATGGTCAAGTGTGAACTGTAAAGAGTAATTAAAACCCACTTCACAAACTCGATTACAAGTTGATTACGTGTGTAAATCGTAAATCGATATAACATTTGGCAATCGAATGAAATAAATTATTTTGTGTCTTAAAATAGATGCTGTTTTACGAAATTTGAAAAAAGAATTTGATTGTTCTATGTTTAGAATGAATTCGAGATCAACAAGCTACTATAATTAAAAAAATAAAAAACACGACCGCCAAAACTGCACATATTTGTACTTTGTTTACTTCAGTTTTACGACGTTTTTTATTTACAGTGTTATATATTTTTTAAATCTACTTGTCTAATTCTAGACGATAAACATAGACACGTCTGGATTCATTAAAAAAAATAATTGAGGCTGCTATTAATTTAGTTTTTAAAGTGACCACACAGGTTTCTTCTTATTTTTAACTAGCCTATGTTACTCGGAACGATGCAAGGATTGTAACGATACCCGATACATCGGTTCAGGCGTTCAAAAGTTATGGTGGAATAAAGAATCTCACATACATACATACATACATACATTAACCCTGAACACATAACACTCCTTTTTTTGGGGCAGTCGTGTAAAAAGAGTCAGAAGGTTTGTTTCAGTTATTTAAAAACTTGCAGTACCTATTCCTAAAGAAATTTTATAATAACACAAGCTTTTGCCTGCGACTTTGTCCGCGTGGTTCTATTCAAACTCTTTATGTTACGTCTTTGATTACTGTTCCGCTCCCGTATGTCGTAGCGTGATGGTATATACCCTATCTATACCACATGAATCTGGCAATGATATACATAAAGATTTTTTCCAATCCGACCGGTAGTTCCAGAGATTAGCGCGAATAAACAAACAAACAAAAAAAAATAAGCTTTATTATATCATTCTTGATTAACTTAACGTACACGTGGTTTCGTAATGGCTCAATAACACAAAAAATAGGGTACTGATTGTGTCTGACTGAACCAATTAAGCAGATATGAGTTTACCAGTTTGTAATAAATTTTTGTTCTGATTATCCGCTCGGAAACCGGTTGTTATTGTTTGTTTGTTTGTTTGTATCGTAAACGGTGAATGCTTAGAGTGGATTCAACTACACTTGAATAAATATCCGTCAAATAAAATCACTTTACGAGAATTAAATATTATATATTATTATTCGCAAATAAAATTGTTTGGTCGAAAATGCCCTTAGCTGTACTAGCAATCCTAGCTTATGGCCCGGACCCCACCAAAGCGGAGACGAGAGGAGAGGTCTCGTATAACCAATGGGCTTGCATAATTTTCACATCTCATTGCTTAGCTTCAACAACACAACACAGTATCCTAATGGTTTTTTATGAGACATCTCTTCTCCTCTCCGCTTTAGTGGAGTCCGGGGGTCCGGGCCTTAGCGTTGTAAAAAGACACGTCAGATCCATTGACTACGCATAGGAACTGTCCATGAAACTAAATTAATTTAGAGGGGAAAAAAAATGCTGGGAAATGACCTTTTTAATTTTTCGGTGTTAAAAATTACTTTATAGAAAAACATTGTAGGGATCGTGGCAGTATTTGAAGTTACTTATAACATTTAATAACGGTTTTCGTAAAAAAAAAAACGTGCCAAAAGTTAGAATTTAGACCCTAAATGTCTTCGTAATCAGAATTTTCCGAGATATGGTCTAAAAGAAAAGAAAATAATGATTCAATCATAGGAAGAATACGTTACTTTTGACTACGTTAGGCGTATATAAAGTACCTAGGTGAGGTAAGCAATTTTCTTGCAAATACTTATAATACTTTAATTTATTCAAGCTACGCTCTTTAGATAAAAACTACGAATAATAAAATTGAAGCCTGTAATTAGATCATTCACAGTTACATTCACAGTTTCATCATTGACAGCGACCGAAGAATCACACTTGACATGCTTCATCTTTGACAGTCTGATTGACTCAATCGCGCTGTTTCGATTGCGTAAAAAATTGTCGCCGCCTGGATTACTTTTAGGGAGGTACATTGCTACGCTTTTACGACTAAATCCTAGCTATTTTTATGAAATTCTGTACAAGGTAAGTTTTCAACCCCAAGAAAGAACATTCGCTGCTTTTTATTTAGCGACTTCAACTGCGTTCGCGATGACTGACAAGGCGAAGGCAAAAGCTAGGATATCTATAATACCACTAGAGTGTCAGCAATATAGTTGTAATCAACCCTCAACGTTTCATCACGTAAGGTCAAATTAACAAATCCTTTTGATATTTCCCACCTTAAATAGACATCTCTACGCTACATATACGCTAACAGAAACAACGGTTCCTTGTTACGATTGCAACAAATTATGCAAAAAGCAACTTTATGCTGACGGGTCAAGAAACAAACGAAACGCAAACTTATATTGTAATCGGACATAATAATATACTACCAAATTCATTAAAATATAACCCTTATTGCGTCGTGATAAGGTTCAATGTAAGTGCATTGATAGCATTGTATTCTAAATAACCGTGAAGGCAGCATTGCTGTATGGCAAATCACTTGGTCACGATAATTTTAAGGTATTTATCGATGATTTGACACTATTTTCGCTGTTTCTGATTAATGTTTATTTTATAATTTACGAATGGATATATATTTTTGTTTTATGGTCCTGTACTTCAAAAGGAAATCACGGAAACCTTTTTTTATAGGCGGGCACTTACTGTGATCCATCAGGCAAGAAAGGGTTAACCGTTTTGTAGGTAGGTACCTACTGTTTAGCTTACAGAAAATAATAGAAGATATACTCAATTTATTATTATTCTAAACTCTGTCAAATTTTCATAAAACAATAAAAAGCTTTTTTGCAAGTCTTACAACAGTGAAGTTTCTCACAACGAATTTCCTTGATTATGAACTTCAATCTTGATAAATTTAGAGTTACCCCTACTCGGTAATAGATGGCGTTATGTAAGCATTTCAAAACCAAGCTAATAAAATGAGTTGGTTCAATTATTTTGAACACTTCATTATTTATTTAATAACATGGATAAATAGTTAGTATTATTTTATAAGGTGGGAAGCGGTAAAACAGCATATCTATTTCCATAATATGTCATGAATGTAATATGCATGACGTAATATCCGAGAATCATATTATTTGCTGACCGCAAGATGGCGGTAGTGCACTCGCTACTTAAGCAGCAACCAGCCAATGACCGTTGTATTTTTTTTATCGATAGATTTTAGATTGGTCAACATAATAATAGTACAGCAGCAATAACGACCAAATTACAGTTATTAAATATTTTATGAAGAAATCATTATAAACTAGTTAAGATTGGCCAAGATTGTGCTATGAACAATATAAAGTTGAGCAAACATTATAAATCAGATAATCCACGTAATAATGAAACAATGGGAACAGAATACTTCCAGGTTACAATAAAAATATTGAGTAAAAAATAAAAAAGAATCTTCCGATACCGGGAATCGAACCCGAGCCTCCTGGGTGAGAGCCAGGTATCCTAGCCACTAGACCATATCGGATATTGAGAATGAGTTCAAAATTGACGTTTACAAGGTGACTCGATTCGATCACTAATAAAGTCATTTTAAGTAATAATTTATATTTTGTTTCTTTTTTTATTTGTTTTTTATGCAATCGATGAGGGTTTATGCACACCGCGTTTTTCATTCCAAATAGTTCTTTGTTTGCGCTTGTCTCGATGCAAACGGCGTCTGACTCGCGTGCGTATTGCGTTTGTATCGATACAAATGTGCATCAATGACACTTTTTAAAACCGCGGTGTGCATAGGCTTAGACAGACTATTCCGTTACATCAAACAAAAGTAACGATATACTATTATTTTCGTACTCCACATAACATTAACATATAATATAACGTGTGTAGCATCATCGTTTACATAACGCTTACATTTGGACACTCATGTCATTGTTCTGTTGTGAACTTGCTACACAAACACACAATGCTTACTATGAGCTTCTATGGGAAGGGAAAATGTTACTACAGATTTCCCCTATTAGAATAACAAGCTATGGTCGTAAATTGTAATTTAGCTTAGTACAGCCAAAATGAACCAAACCCCACAATCTCTCATAATAATTTTAAAAAATGTTAAGGTTGTTGACCCTCTGCCCACTGGTCAATAATACCCGCGTTAAGCAGGGTAGATATTATTTTTAATGAGTCTTTTACAACAGTGGGAGCAGTTAGCTTTATAGATTTAACAGCTATGCTATTCTCTAAGAGACAACGTCTTGGCTGTACTCGACGACGAGCTCGTCGTCGAGACAGCGTTGAGATCGACCGAGCGTGCAGCGCTGATTCAAACGGTATTCTCTAACGCAGTTGTGGTCGTCGACGAACTCTAGGCTGTAACCTCCCGTCGCTGTATCGTAGACGAACTAGGCCTGGCAACAAGTGTCTTTAAATCATAATCGATCAATCTCGACTGAGGGTTTTATGCGTTTGAAATATAATTATAAGGTCTATCTTTAACAATTTTAAGGAATGAAATATTACTATATACGAATTTCATAATTATAAGAGCTAATTGTATTTTTTATTAAACAATTTATGGTTAAATGACGATTACTCGCACTGACAGTGACACCTGTGACACTTGACGTGAGCCACTTAACGAGTCGACGCAGCGCTAGTTTTTGTATACAAAACCACTTGTTATTGATATTATTCAACTTTAAAAATTTTAGGTGCTTTACAATGATTCATTACCGACGCTGTTTTTTTTAAGCTACTTGACATGAGTATTCAAGCTGAAAAACTTTGGTTGCTTTTACGATGTTGTGTGTTGAAAACCAGCAGATGTTAGACATTTATGAAGAAATAAGCGAGTCATGGTCAAGGCAGACCCAAACACTGCAGGATTTATGTGCATCTATCAGACGAAGGAGTTAAATGCCTCTGACATGGATCTACCATAGAATTATTAGATAGAGTGTCAAGTGTCAGTGCAAAATTGGTCAATAAATCAATAAGATTGACTTTTACTTATGTACCTATATAAATAAAAAACAAACTACGTTACTGTTTTTCTTTATTTCTCATTGTCTGATTCTGTATACACATGCCCACACACACAAATATAACATCATTAGTAAGAAAAATGTAAAATTAGAAACAGGTTGAATATAAATAAAACAATAATAATAAACACCTTAAACAATATGAAATAATACATTGTTAAACTAACTAAAAATTGAATACTGATTTATCTCTGACTCTGCACATAACTAAACATATATACCTAATTAAACTCTTTCAGAAATTCCTATTTAGTGAAAATCCATGATCATCTAATCAATTATGGTGACTATATCCTATCTAAACATGTTTTCCACTTCTGAAACAAAAGGGAAAGCATACATGACATACTCGCCATAATTGATTAACTAAATCTCGCCTACTTATCTGCCCGCTCACTAAGTCATCCAACACCCTGTGTACCAGTAAACGCCTGATTCACCCTTTCAGTATTCCAATTGTAATGCACTGCTGTGTAAATCATTGTTATGGCTCTCTAGAGTTCCAGCTTCTGGGTTACTAGTGGGAGTCATTAAATAAGGCCTTTAAGGATATCCTGAGTCACCTGAAATCATTGAATAAAGCAGTAATTTAGTACAATCCTGAGTTGTGATAAAATGACCATTGTTTACTAGGTAAATAGAAACTTACCAAGTACCTAAGTATACTATTTCTCCATCATTGTTGAGATTTATCAATATCTCCTTAACCTTGTGTGTGTTTAAAAAAACAAAACTATCATGTGTTGCACCCCCAAAAGTCACATCCACATGCAAGATGTTTAGATCACCATCATTAATCTGAAATAAGCATAAAGATATATTAGATTTTTAGTAGTACCATAAGTACCTTTACTTACATTAAAAAAGTAACTAGGTACTTATTATCTGAAACATCATGAATTCATTAAGCTTTTGTTGTTTGTTGGTGTATGGTTACTCACCATAACTCATTAAAACTTAGAATTATAAACTGTAAACAAACCTTTAGCCTTGGTTGGTTGGTTATTACCGCTGGAACGAACGACGGGGACGTAAATAAGGAGCTAAGTCACTTAGCAAAATATTTATTTAATCCACAGAAAGTCTGTAAATATCAATGAAATTACGATCACACGATTTTGTTTTAAACTTTCTTAGTTGTTTCGCCTGTCGAGATTTCTCTACCACATGACTTTTCTTTGCTTCTTCTTATAAATATAGCTTTACAATTCACCGAGCTGTCATTTTTTCATTTAATTAAACGTTAAAATCTTATAAAACTTTAAATGAACTAACTAAATCCTTAGAGTAAAACAAATATATTGAGAGATACGCGCAAAAATCGTAGCTTTTGGATTTGACAGATGAAATCGAGGCTGTAGGCGAGGCTGTGAGCGTCGTCGATGCTGTTTTTCTTAGAGAATACCAAAATGTATGAAGAACTGTCAAATCGGCCCTCCCAAGCCCTCCGTGAGTAGTTCAACTCACAGCCGTCGCAGCCTTGAGCGCTAGTGTAGTTACTAGCAGCTTAGTGAATACCATTCTGTTGATTCGTCGCTGAGACAGCGCTGCGCGCAAGGCTGTGTGCTTAGAGAATAGCACTGCAGGACGTCTAAAATATTATTTAACCGACTTCAGAAAAAGAGGAGGTTCCCTATACGACTGGGTTTATTTTAAATATTTATAACATCAGAAATCCGTCATTTATAAACCGAATTATAAAAATCCTTATTTTTTGGAGGGACCTCCAGATTGGTCCTATTTCTGTTCTGGTGATAGGATCCATGAAAATGAGATAACTCCTCAAATATTATTCTTACAGCTATTATGATAAATTATCAGCAACAATTCGAGAACTTGTCGTAAAAATAACAAACAAACCGTCAAAAAAATCTAAATCTCCATTATCTCATGAAACCATTCGTCTGTGGCGGTCAACAGCCAAGCTATAGAAAACAAAAGTGATTATATTAATAAACAAGAGCGGACTATTGTTGTGGAGAAAGTTTAGAGCCGAGCCGACTGTGACGACCAGATAATCAACCTTCGTACAGGGATGGCACCGGCAGGTGTGGGCAGAGAGGAGTGAGCGCGAAGAGTGTGAACAGTGCCTCACTAAACATTGTTATTGATAGTAAACCATGGAAATTTTTGTACATGGATACGTTGAAGGAAGCAAGTCAAGTGTTTGAAGTAGATTTATAATGTTTGCCATTCACACGCCAAAAGTGACAGTTTCAAGAATGTCAAGTGACAGTTACTATTTTCCGGCCTTGTCAATAAACGTGTCGTCCGGGGCAAAATGCATTTTTTGCTTTATGGTCAATTTTAACTCGTTGCAGTTTGAGTGCATTATGAAAGCCAAATGACATTCATTGAAAAAACACGAAATCTCGAAAACTACTTCACCTTTTGAAGCTAAAATTAGAAAGATAGGCAGGTAGACATCAGCTATGAACAGATTTACTTTGACTTCCACTAGGACAAAGTCACTGACAAATTCTAGTTGATTTGTAATATTGCAAAAAAAATATTTACGTTAAATAGGTATTAAGTATTTATTTATTTAATCTCAAAAAGCCATACATTCTGATTTACATGTAACACAAATGAGAAGCTTCTTGTTCTTCTTCTTCGTTAGAAAACATTTTTTGGAAGGGCAACTAGATTCAATTTATTTATAGAATGACTTTCGAAATTACCCTAATTATTGATTCTAATTAGGGCAGGAAATAAGAGGATTTAGATTCATAGTAGAGCAAGATATGAATCTTGTTAAAATCCGTATAATACATGAAGTTCTAACAAGTATTTTAACTTGATGTTAACCCGTTTGCCAACCCTAATCATAGAAGACACAGCAATCTGATACTGTCTTAAGATTAACAAACTGAATCCAACCTTAAAACTGACAAGCAAAGCCTAAACTCACTTACACGCAAACTATACTTTGGAGATGAGAATGAAAATGGCAAGTTGCACGCAACATCACATTGATTGGCTTCAATTGAAGGTGTTTGTACACCTGTCCATACAGCGTATATTACTAACATAGATGCCAAGCTTACCTACAGCTTAAAAGTGAGCATGAGCATAGGCTAAATATTCGTCTAAATTAAGTTTTGTTGTCGAATGATCACCCTTACTAATCAAATAAAGATGAAGTTAAGAAAAATCTTTTTGTTTAATAATATGGTAGCTAGATTCATGAGGACAGTATAGGTAGAAATAGTATAAGTATAACATCACGCTACGACACACAAGAGCAAATCAGTAGGCAATTAAAAAAACACAAAAGATGTTGATTTTCAAAAAGTAAGTCATACTCTCGGAGTTTCCTCACCTTCATCTGGCTTCAATTCTTTTGCCGTCCATCTTTAATCGAATCTTTTTTAAGCTTAACTTTTTCTGGACGAGAACAGCACAGCTCACGAGAACGGTATAACAATGATAAAATTTAATTACTCACAGGTTATATCAGATGATTTTAAAACAATTCTCCTTGACTTATAATTATGTCACCTTAGTTTAGTGGTACTCTATGTTCTTAAATTTGTAACAAAATATGCCTATTTCTAACATCGCCAATGTCCATTACATTTGCGCAAGATTGTATCAATTTGCGACATCATTTGTTAGAGATTATTGTAATGAAAGGAAGTCGATATCCTGCGAGTAATGATAGTACAATGAGTATGTATCTATAAGTAATCTTGTGTTCAGATCTTGATCTCTTTTGACCTGATTTACTAATGATAGTAAGATAGGTAGTTGTTTCTTATTTTACAATTATACATTATCGTCAAACTAGTTATTATTTTATTTTAACTTCTTGTTGTTGTTTTCTTTAAAAAAAGTAGACTATATTTCAGACTATAATCTATCCCTGTGCCAAATTTCGTCTAGACCTATTCAGCCGTTCTGGAGTGATTGAGGAACAAACATGCATCCATCGAAAATGTCGCACTAGTAGTAAGATTAACGTGCCTCAGAAATATGTCCGGTACCTGTGGCATAATACTAGGATATACAGAAGCTAGTAATTCATAATCATGGACCATGGTGCAAGGAAGCACTCACAGCACCAGAAACAGGACTCCTTCCAACCGTTAATCACAAGACATTCTATTTTGACACACAAAATTAATAAAATTACATTAGAGCGGTGACTTTCTACGAAAGTAACTACCTGAACTAGTACGTGTAACGAAATTGATCTTATTTACCGATACGAACGTTCGACGTGTAATGTAACTTGATGACTGCAATCATACCCTCGTTACTCAATTGTTTTCATCAACATCGCCACTTGTTTTCTTTAGTTACGAATTGTTTTTGTGGACTTTCATCGTTACGAAGTCTTTTCCGTATTTAGCAGTTTCAGGTTGTCTACCAGTCGTGAAAATATTGTCATCTTTAGCTAGAAATTCACTTGGATATAGGTGGTATAGATCTCTCTTATCGCACTCCATTAAGCTCAATCCTCAACTAATCTCCAAAGTCTCCTTGGCCGTAGCATAGGACGCCCACAGACCTCTGGGCGTCCTATGCCACGCTTGCTGATTCGCGATCTCCACATAAAGAGAATCTTCATCAGTTCTACGGCTAACATTGTCACCTTAACATTCTTATTTGGTTATAACTCGATTGCTTTACCGTTTCGATAAGAAACCCTTAAATCTAGTAGTAGATAGAGAGCATATCTTTTTGATAATTGTCACATTACATCTGATTCTTATCTTCTACATTCATGATAATTATGGAAAAAAAACTAGAATTGAAACTAGTTGCCCCTTTCAAAAGGTACTATCATATGGAGAATGGGGAACAAGTCTATACTTACTCTTTTAATACAATAAATGTTTTACAATATTGGTCATACAGAATCCTACAGGAGTACACGCGAGTGCGATATAGTACTTTCCTTCTAGCTTTACAAATCTGTTGCCAATAAATTTCCCTTTCTTGCATCTTATGCAACAGTAACACCAACTGATGTTACCCTCCTAACCCACCATATATCTTTCTGAAATAATTAGCGAATTCGCTGCGTTTTGAAGGCAGTCACGGTTGGCTACCGGCGTGTACACAATGGCACTACGTGGTCGTTTCCTTGAGACTAACATCCTACGTGGGTATTGTTTGAAGTATGAGTGAACGGCCATTATCTTCTCAATGTTGGCAGAATGTGTGGGGTGTAATAATAGGCACGGATCATTTAGTCTAGGAAAAATATTTGGTAACTCTGATTATTGTATAATATGCAGTTATGTGTAATTTATGTTATATGAAAAAAGATTTCGTCTAATCTGGCACCTAAATCTATATTGAAATAAAATTCGCATGGGCGGCTTGAGATTAGGTTGTGGAACATCTCCCTTGATTGACCATAGATAACTTACTTTTATACACAACTTTTTGTCTACATTCTATGTTTAAGTCAAAAAGTTTTATGTTAATTAATATTGTGTTTATCAATTAAGTAATTAACATTTTCAACTTGTGTCCTTCATGATAATTTAATTAACACTATTTATTTTCTTTTGTTACAGAAATAAACAACAACAACTAACCTTGGCCACCTGTGAAAAATAAAGAAAAAACAAAAATGACTAGATAAATAAAAAAGTTATTCCAACAATGATTAGAACGTTCTAAATTCAAAAGTGATGAAGCGCGGGTAAAAGTGAGTTCAACTTAAAAGCAAGATGGCGTCGTTATTAGGTGCTGTGTTATTATTAGTGTACTGTTGTGTGAGTGTGTATGGACATGTCGCCCTCACCTATCCACCGGCCAGGAGGTACGACCTGGATTTTCTGGATAATTCCAGAACGAAGCCGCCATGTGGAATGCCTAAAGGTAATTTAATTGTTTGATAATTATACCCATCTAGCTACCTAGTTGCTAAGTTTGTCACCGCAAAATTGGGTTATTTCAACCAATGATTCCAAGATACAACTCTAAAAACACTTGATTTCAGCCCTAGCAGCAGGTAATGTTAAACTTTAGTGATTTTGACTTGACCTATTCGGTCTTGGTCAGAAACTAGAAAACTTACTATTATATTATACTAAACCTACTGGTAATTGTTTTAAGTAACGAGTAGGTTTGTTCTTTACAATCCTTTTTTGGATAAAAAAAAAGAGACCTAAGTTGGTATTAAAAAAAGCCGGTTTTTAAACTAGCGGAACTCTACTTACACCAGTTACACCAGACAGCATGTCTCAACCGTGATTAGTGAATTAGACACACGGTCTAGTCAGACCGAAATTTCAGACCCAGATAAAAACGAATCTGTTTACAAACAAATGACCTCGGGGTCGTTGACCTCGGCTGAGTCATCTTACATTGTTGTGAATCTTATTTTGTGTTGGAATTGCACTTATTATAAATTCTTAATTAAAACTAGGTACCTACCTCAATTATATAAATATTGAGGTAGGTCACATGTAAGAATTTACATTTCATAAAGATTTTGAAAATAAATTTTTGAATTAGTTGAAAGTTATTTTTTATTTATATTATGATACAACTTTTGACATCATTAGTTTGCTGTGTTGTGTTTTATTTTCAACCGACTTCAAAAAGGAGGAGGTTCTCAATTCGACGCGTATGTTTTTTTTTTTTTTTTTTTTTTTTGTTTTTTTTTTTGTGTGTTTGTTCAACGATTACTCCGCCAATTATGAATCGATTTGGATGATTCTTTTTATGTTTGAAAGAGTATAGTCCCGAATAGGTCCCATAGGAATATTGTCATGATCTGATGATGAACTTTGGAGATATGGAACGGAACTCCTTATAAAATCACAGCAGAACCGCCGTAACAAGAAAAATTGCTTTGTTTATCTATGATAATTTCAAATAGTGTTCGATTTTATTCAAACACGAAGAAATATTATTTGTGGTATTTAACCAGCTGTTAGCTATATAATAACGCATGCAGTAGGTACCTAAGCTAGTATTATGCCATTCAGGTGGCAAGCCTAACTAGGCCGTCAACATAAAGATCATTATTTACAAGATAATTAAGCAGACCTGTCATTTGACCGAGTCAGGCAATCAATACTTCATTGCCAGCTGTAATCTGTCAATTTGCATTTGCGTATGAATACTATCGGGGCACTGGACAGCATATTTTAGACAGTAGGCCCACCAACTTATTTATTTTAACTGTGCTTGCTAAACAGGCTCATGCGCGGCTCACACGCTTATAAGAAAAAGCTGGTCAAGAAGTACAAGTCGAACTCGCACACGAAAGGTTCCGTATCATCATAGTAGTATTGTTATTTAGCATCGAAAAAAAAACAAGTCTTTCCCTTTTGTATATGGGGATGGGACCCCCTTTAATTTTTAACTTTTATTTATTTTTATTATTTGTTGGTATAGCGGCAATAGAAATGCACATTCTGTGAAAAGCTATTATAGTTCATGAGACACAGCCCGCTGAGAACAGGGACGGATGGAAGGACGGACCGCGGAGGCTTAGTAATAGGGTAAAAGACACCCAGAGCATAATATCTGCAGTTGGCAAAGCTGCTTCGAGATGCTTTGGCCAACTGCAATAATTTTTATTTCTTAGTAATTGTTTTTCATTTTTTTAATTACAAATTTACAACTGACTATTAATCGTTATTACCTCAATCAAAGATGAATTTGTGTTTTTAATCAAAAATACTTTATATGATCGCTAAGGTTATTTCAAGTATAAAATAGGTAGTGCTCTACATATACCTACCTGCATAGTTGAAATAACTGTGACTCACTGAGCTCACAGCACGACACGACGAAGGGAAATGCAAACAGCACAAGGGCGTCCTTGCTTTGCCCTCTTAAAACCTAACTTGTTGTGTTGTTATGTTGGTACCTGTGATCTCAGCTGTCGATTATTTGAAATGATGTTACGGATATTTATGATTTTAATACTCTCAAACAGGTTTATTATTAAGTAATGTGGCTAATTATTATTTTAGTAATCTAAATGATTATGTACGAACTACAATATTTTAATATTGCAGAACGCAATTATTAAAAAAAAAACTTTGTGTTCTGTATGTTGGCAGATTTTAGCTTTAGAACGTCAAATTCATATAAAATTGGAGGTGGAGACAGTAAACGGTAATTTCGCACTTCTGTCACAAGCAGTCGTGGCCGAGTGGTTAAGGCGTCTGACTCGAAATCAGATTCCCTCTGGGAGCGTAGGTTCGAATCCTACCGGCTGCGGATCTTTTTGTGCTTCTTGTTAGTAACATTTTTCTTTTAATGCAATTATTTACCTATTCAGTGATTGCACAATTTAAACTTCTTTATGTTTTGGCTTCCCGGTCCCAAGCTATTAATTTCACATAATTATCTAAATAATTTCATCCATAAGTTTGTCTTTTTAAAAGCCATTAAACTCGTTTTTTGAGTTCTTTTTCTATATTAAAATTAACATATCCTTAGGGTCAGCTCGATATTAAATCGCAATGTTAAAAGGTGACGCAGCGTCCCGTATCGATGTGTAATGAAGTCATTATTCAAAAGCTTCTGCTGGCAACTTCGTCCGCTTCAAAGTACCTATGCTTCGGGTATATTTTTCCGCGATAAAAAGTAGCCTATGTGCTATTCCAGGCTTTAATCTATCTCTGTGCCTTTCAACTCAGGCTTTTCTGGCTTGAATGAGTGTCAAACATCGATCCATCCAACCAAACTTTTGCATTTCAAATAGTATTAAGACACTGGACTAAGACACTGGAAGTTCTCTGGATAACCAGGAGCTTAACTTCCAAATCAGACAATAAGTACCTATTCCAAGAACTTGTTGACATGTCCTCTGTTCACCCAACATTAATTTCGGTTAATTCGAGTTTATTGCAAATCACAATCAATCAAACACTTCAGACAGCAGTTGTCAACTATACCATATCAAATCTGTATAGTTTCCCCAATATCTACGTTTTTATTAGTGCCTCAACAAACTGAACAGTATCTTGGGAGCTAGATGAATATTTAGCCATCGTTCACAGGCTATACCATTAAAATAATATAGTGTCTTTTGTGTACAGCTATAGAATAGCTTGTTCCTATAAATGGATTATTTGAATTGGAGACTCCCTCTAGCATTAGACTTGAGATGAACTTAACAATTAAGAAACGAACGCTTTACTTGTGGGTGTAGTTTAGATTCGATGTTACAGTACTAGAATTAGGTACGGCCTCTGCTATCTGCCAGAGTTTTGTTCTTTTGTTCGAAAGAGTTACCGCGGCCCTTGACCACAAAGGGCATTACAAGGAACACGTATGAGTTTCAGTCAGTAAGAGTCTGACATTTCAAGTTCAAAACTTCAAGTCTGAAGAAGCTATACGACGATTAAGATAATGTTCCATCCTTAAAAAAAATACCAGTTCTATGGCAGTAAATTAAGGAAAACTTCGGCTTAGTAGAGCGTCATGTCTGTCCGCTACACCGTCATACCAGTGTGACAGTCTCTTTATAAAGCTCAGTTAGGGTTAATTCTACAAAAACGAACCAACCCACACATTAAAATTTCTCATAATTTACGACGTAAATAAATCTTTGCTAAATATAAATTTGGGATGTGGCTGGAATTGTTATTGCTGATTAATTACGCATTTCGCAAAATGAATGGGATTGGATTACATATTTGAAGGCATTGTTTGTTAGCTCGTTTAAGCAAAGCTTAGCTCAGATGCTCGATGTGCCGTTATAACGCAAGTGTAACAAACCATGGCCCACTGGTAGCGGCACACGTTTTTCTGCGTGCGCACTTATTTAGAAGCTACCCTCTTGTACGGCCTCCTAACTCATAGGACCGTGTGGCCTAATGGATAAGGCGTCGGACTTCGGATCCGAAGATTGCAGGTTCGAGTCCTGTCACGGTCGAAGGCTTTTTGCGGGTCTCAGGTCACTGAAGCCTTCGTATTTAACTATAACTACTAACTATTATTAATAGTACCGAATTGTTGTTTTTGGTCGGTAAATAAAAATGTCTTCAAAAGGAAAATATAGACCGCTTTAAAAAAGTCAAAACTGAACGTAATTTAGACAGAAAAAATCCGAAATCATCTAGCTTATATTCATCTTGTTATTAGTATTATTTATTTACTCTTTACTTAGGTACTAAATAAATATTATCACATAACTCGTTTCAAGTTTTCTACAGAATGGTGGTCGATTATATTATAACTACCTTATTAAGCTTTACTTATATGCTTTTTTGTTTCTCTGAACTAATGTTTTTAGGATAAAAACGAAAACCAGTTTTTTTTTGTAAGGCCATCACCACCTCGGGCCTAGTGGGTTTACGCGTGGGTAACTATGGTTTCTACAATTTCATCAACCGTAAGCATTTAAGCAAAGCGTTCTTCAATAATTAGAAAACCGGTTTATGTAATAAAAAATAGTTAAGTTAGGCGCAATAAATTCATAACAAGATAATATAACTCGTTCCCACCGATACTGGAATGTTACGTCGAAAACCAGTTGCGACATCTACATAATATTGCGTAACAACTATGCAAATTGTGTTCCAACGAGGTTCTACTACTCGATACCAGATGGCGCTGATACGATTTTTTCACAAGTGTTGCTTTGAATGTGTTTATTTTTTAATCGAAAGAAATTATCTATTATATTTTGTTCGATAGTGTTAATAAATATAAATAATTAAACTAATTCCATCATGCCAAACAAGAAGAAAATTATTTTCTAATATTTTTAATAATATGTTTTTAATAATAAATATTTTTTCTTTTATTTCAGGAACAATAAAAACATCGTTTTTAGCTGGATCAACGTTTACAGTTCATTGGCATTTAGCGTACGCGCACCGAGTAAGTGATCACTACTTTTAAACTTATTCTCACAGCCCGGCTAGCTCAGTCGGTAGAGCATGAGACTCTTAATCTCAGGGTCGTGGGTTCGAGCCCCACGTTGGGCGAAATCTTTTTGTTCATGTTTTATTTATTTTTCTTTCAGGGTGGATTTAGTTTGAGGATATTGGACGATTTGGAACGACCACTGCTTGATCTGACGCCGAGAGCAGGTGGAACTGAATTTGTACGAGATGATGTTACGTAAGTTGATTTGGTTCAGTCGTTAGTTTTTGTATTCTCAATGCTTACTATGGAACATGATTTGAAGTAACGTAGTTTTTAGTTGGAATAATAAAACTGCAAGTTATGTGTATTGTGATAGTACCTACCCAAATAACTAAAGAAATTAATTTTGGCGTTATTGCTGCACTGACCTTAAGGTGCACAGCTAAAATTCCATACATTAAATCTTATGTTATATATTCCAGTGCCCAGAAGTACGAGGTGCGTCTACCGAGCGACTTCACGTGCGAGAACTGCACGCTGCAGCTGCAGCGGGAGGCAGGCGAGTGGGGCACTAACTACAGGTTCTGGTCCTGTTCCGACATCGACATACTGCCGCGTGAGTATTGTGTATTACACAAAAGATATATGCAAACAGGGAGGTAGTCAGATAAATATGGTTGGATTTTTCTTACAAACCTTAAAAATTTCTTCAAATGAAAAAAAATGAACTGATTTTTTTATTTGTAAAATTAAATTCGATCGGTTTCTAGGAAATTTCAAGTATTTAGATCTCAACATTTTCTCATTTATTCTACTCTTTTGTTGACTATACAAAGCCTTAAAAAATGGGCTGTTTTCTGGCGACCGAAGTAGCTTTTTTTCGTTTTATTTTCACGAATAAGACGCTTTAAAGATATCCAAGAAATTTTACAAAAGTACTTGAGCTTTGGCCCAGATTTTCATACAGTCAAGTAAGTTTCTTATCTCCAAGCTATTGAGCACTTTATTTATACATAGACTAGACACGGCACTAGACAGCTATACAGCAGTTAAATGCAAAAAGGTTGCACCAATAAGGTTTGCTATATTATTCAATCAATACATTAAAAAGTAGATAATTATCAATCCTTACCACCTCAAAACCTTATCTACCGGACGATAAATTTATTTAAAAAATCAATCTCAATTAAAATGCAATCAAAAATGATGGTCAAAGTCAATACCACTCAAAAAGTCATGAATTTTAATGAACCAATTTAAATTACCAATTTATCATCTCACTTTTGCCACATCTAAATATTTAGCAACAAACTCATTTACTTATTATTTATGTTAATTTATTAATAACAAAATACATCATTGTCGCTATGTGGTAGAGCTTGGCATCCGAATGATCTAGTAAGAACTGAGTCAAGGCGAGCTTGCTTACACTTAAAAATATGCGAGTCTAATTAGAATAAAGATAATTCTCTTGTAATTTTGACAGCTTAGATATATCATGAGACTAGTAGCAGAATTATGCAAGCTTATGCATTTGATTAGTAAATAGATCTCCATTAATGAATTGAAATTTATCACCTGCAATGTTTTGCAGTAAATCATGAATAATAAGATGTTGAATGTGGTCAATTTTCGGGCAAATTCCTTATAAAAAATTATTTACTTATTTAAAACATAAGTTTACAGTGCTAACGACAAAATCACTTAAATTTGAGTAGCTTAATAACTATAACAAACTTAGATTACTTAGCTAAATATGTATAAATATTTTCAACCTTGGCACGGCTTATCGTGGAAGATATCCAAATCTATGTGCTGATCTGTGTGAGCAAATAGTTCAGTTTTCCTACGATTACTTATATGTCGAATGAAGCTATACAAATTAATAAAATCAAAGTATCTGTGTTTAAAATAAATAAATAACAGTTTGAATAATAGGCATGGTTACACTGTACAGTCTGTTTGTTCCGGCTAATGTCCAAAACGGCTGGACCGATATTGACGAGACTTTTACAGACATTTAGCTGATGTTAAAAGAAGTAACTAAGGATTACTTTTATTTTGGAAAAATAATTAGAGTCCCCGTGATCACTATCTTAAAAAAATATCAGAATTCTGTACCTACCTGTTATTTTTGTTCTAAACATAGTTTTAATCAAATGATAATTAAGTCTACAATACTAAATTTATTTACTCCATTTAAACTTAAATTATTCTGTTTTCCAGTTGTAGGTATTCTTAACATATTTAGCAAGATATTCCCATTATCGCCGTCTGATTGAATGCTCTGTCCGCATTTAATAAGTCACCGTCCGGAATGTTAATGAATGCACATCTCATTAGAATACATCAGATTAGATTGTCGGATATAAAATGTTTATTCGTTTTGATTGACAAGGCTGTGCGGTAGAAAGATAAGAGGGACAAGATTTTGATTATGTTGTCAATAATATTTTTTTAATTAGCTGTAGATTTAGTTTCCGGATGGTTTCTGGATGGATAAATGAGGAGGTAAGGATATTTATTAGGTGAAAATAGGTAGATTTTAATCTATTACATTTTAAATGAATAGGTATTGTTATTTTTTTGGTGCCTAATTTTATTCTGTGAATCTTGTTTGTGTATAATATAATACACGATATTTGCATACAAGACAAAACAGTTTAGGTACCTACATATACATGTATACCAACGTTTAACAAATAAATTATTATATCCTATTCTAAATGATACAGACAACCGCATGATCAATTTATTTGAGCAGCAGTTTACCAATCCTGTGGAGTTTCACCATTATCTATTAACCTTTATTCCAGGCAAAGAATACCACGAAACCTGTTCAGGCCACGGCTTCTACATCCTCGGTCGCTGCAAATGCAACAAGATGTTCTCAGGTGCTCGCTGTCAGTTCAGCGACGAATGTTCGGACGACAACGACTGCGGTCTGAGGGGCAAATGCATTGACGTTAACGCGACTGAGTCACCCACCAAGATGTGCTACTGTCCCTTCGGATTCTATGGCAAGGGATGTAATAAGAGTAAGTGTACTGTTATTGTGTTTGAGGCAGAAAATATGTTTATTTGGCACAGAACGCACAATCATTGGTTGAAGGCACTTGAAGGTCCCTCCAACCCAATATTCGTACCAAAAACTTTTACAATGGAATCCTAATCCTAACTATCCTAACTAATATTATAAATGCGAAAGTAAGTTTGTTTGTTTGTTTGTTACCATTTTACGCCAAAGCCACTGAACCAATCATCCTGAAATTTAGCATATACGTTGCCAGGTGTACAGGGACAAACATAGGGTACTTTTAATCCCGAAAAAAAGTACTGTTCCCGAGGGAAATCACAATAACGTCCTTATGACAGTAGATGGCGCCACGTGTCTATCGAATCATGATTAAATTTTAAGTTAAAGCATCTAATACATTTTGAGTCTAGACTGTCGATAGACCAGTTTCAAGTAAACGACCGAGGAGTAAGAAAGTTGTTTGCTTAATAATTTTTCATGCCCAAAACCGCTGAAGAGTATCCTGATATTTTGCATAAAGTGGCTTCCAGACGGACGGACCTGCGGTTGCGGCAAACCGCAGGCCGCGGTTCCAACCGCTGCAAAAAACACACCACCGCGGTCACAGTGGCGGCCTGAAGTGTCATTAGCGTGGTGTTTGTGCTACAACCGAATGTCAGTGAATATAGCTAACCGTAATGTTGTCTTATTACATTCATGACTCATTAGCCCTCTCAGAAGATGAGAAAAAAGGTAGGAAAAAAACCGTGTATTTAAACACTTGATGTGTGAAGTATTTATCTATATTATCATTAGCATCGCATATTACTCTTAGGAATAGAGAAGTGTGGATTAAATTTAAATTATTATTAAAATTAAACTATTACTATTACAATTTCCATATTTTACAAAACAGTACTCGCGGTCTGTTGTTAAAATTTGAAAAAGACGCGGCCGCCACAACATTCCGCGTTTGTCTGGGACCCACTTTATTTACGTTGTCAAGGATACAGAAAAACTGCGTAACTGGCACTGACATTACTGTGTCGTCACTGACACTGACAGGTGTAAACACATTCATAGAGGAAGTATGGAAGTATATAGGCGAACTTATAGCACGACCCGTCAGTGAAGCATACTCCGCGATTACTCCGCCAATTATTGTGAATTGATTTGGATGATTTTTTTTTTGTTTGAGAGTTGTTTTTTTTCCGAATTGGTCCCATAGAAATATTGTCTTGATCTGATGATTAACTTCGGAGATATGAACCGGAACTCCTCATAGGATCACAGCAGGACTGTCGTAATAAGTAAAATTGCTTTGTTTAATGCGTGTAGTCGATGTCTGACTGAAGGAAGAGCTTAGTTGCTAAACTAACCGTGACCTATGTCGATGTATGTAGACAACAGTTTTTCAGCGGCAAAGTTAAGTTTGTCCCTCAATACTGTTTATTCTTTCGTTAGAGGTATGTTCGGTGTGTTTTATTTAGGGTAGGTAGTTTTTTTTTTTTTATATCTCGCAGATCCAACTCAGGCAAAAGCTCATTGCGAGCCCGAGCCAAACTTTCTTCTCAATCCCAAGAATCTTCCGTTCATGCCGCATTAAGAAGGCCAGCACATCCGGTGCGACAAGCAGCTTTGAGAGCTGATGAGGCATTTTCTTAAAGTAAGGAAAGACTGGAGAGCCAAGCCCGCCAAGTTTCTCTGGGAGTGACCCTTCCAAACACAATTGTTTTTGGAGGAACAAGCGAAAAGCCAGAGAGCTGCAAGAGCAACTGAGACACCTGTTCAAACTCAACTTCGTCTCAGAAAACAAGCTCAGCCATTACAGCGTCAGAAAATCCAGAACAGACGCGAGAAGGACCTCTTATGCAGAAATGCAAACTGAACGCCGACGGACTTTTATGAGTCACAGTTGGTCCGTATTTAATAATTCTGGATCTGGCCGAACAACAAGTACGAGTACAGCCCGAATTGATTGTCAAATTCTAAACTAACGCGGGCGAAGCCGCGGGTAAAAGCTAGTCAGCAGATATTTTCATTTCTAGACAAATCAGTAGTTATATGTTTCGGTTCTAAAAAAAAGCTGTACTGTACATTTTGGCTGTGAACTTACACAGTCAAAATGTATAGCACAGCTTTTATTTACGTAGGTGAAAAGTGCAAACACTTTTGTATGTTATAGCAGTTTTTTTCAGATAATCTACTTTAAATTTTAACCCTCGGGTGTCTGAAACATAAACAGTAACTGGATCCATGGTAAAAGTTTTCATTACGATGTCCCGATGCCATTCCATAAAGAATAACCATAAACAAAAAAAAGAAATAAAAATTTAATTTTAAATCAGTTAGATGTGTATTCCTATCTTACTTGTATGTGTTACGTCCACAGAGGCACCGTGGAAGGACAAGAAAGTGAACGTGGGCTTGTACAACAAGCGGGAGATGTCCAAAGACTTCAGCCTGTACTGGAGGATACTGAAGGAGGAGGCTGAGGTCGAGTTCATTATGAAGGTCAACGGCACGTCGTACGCGGGTGAGTGACGTCATCTGTACATCAACAATGTACGGCTTAGTACGCAGCCTGGCTTTTTAAAGAAGACTACCTTCTGCTCGCGACTTCGTCCGCGTCAAAGTTGATTTTATACAAACTTTGGACTCCCATTCCATTACCATAGGGGGTGAATTTTGGAAAATCATTTATTTCCGGATGCCTACATCATACAAAGAACACACCCTCCAAGTGTCAAGTTTCTACGATCAGCTGTTTAGGCTGTGCGTTGATCCGTCAGTCAGTCATTCAGGACAACACATTTTTATATACAGTATAGATTAATTAATTGGGCAGTAAACACCACTAAGCAATAATTGAAAGATCTATTTCAGCCTTGAAGACCCGATTAATTTTTAATCGACTGTAAAATTAAATTTTTAAAATACACATTGTTAATCAATTGTATTTGCAAATAAATGACGTTACTTTGAAAATCAATGAATTTACATTAAACTTACTCCGCGCTTGGCTCTCAAAAAGATGATTTTTTATTAAAGGAATACAATATAGCAGATAGTAGCAGCATAATTATATTTTCTAAGAGATATTCAATATGACTAAATCCATGTATATGACAATATTCTCTGAATATAGTTTATGTCTTGTCTGTGTTTCAGGTATTGGATGGCGTCCAAGCGGTTTGACCAAACAGTGCAAGAACTTCCCAGTGTTAGGACCCCCTGTTGATGCTAAAGGTAATATACTAATAATCAATTTTATTACGTTTTAATTACGATGAGTTTGGTTTTTGGAATGTGGGTGTACTAGTGGCTAAACTCCTCTGCCTAACCCTACGGGGATTACAGGCGTGATGTTATGTTTATGTTAGTTTGGTTTTCGTAAGGTAAGCAATAAAAATAAAGAATTTGAACCGTAGTGATTGTAAAATTCCAACTTAATTGCAGTAACCACACAGAAAACTGAACCCCTACCGGAGCCAGAACCGAAAGCAGAGCCAGAACCCAGTACAGTACCAGAACCCGCTTCAGAACCAGAACCATCATCCGAACCTATACCCAGTCCAGAACCGAAACCCGAGCCGGAACCGACGGCAGAACCTAGTGCTAAACCGGAACCTAGTGCTGAGCCAGAACCTAGTTCAATACCAGAACCGCAAGCTGAGCCAGAGCCGACTGTTGAACCTGAACCGAGTCCCGAACCGAGTGCGGAACCCGAACCGGAACCGGAGCCGACCCGAGTGACAGAGAATGACAATAGAAATAAGAGAGTCGCTATGCATTCATTTGATGGATTTGATTTCAAGAACCTTGGCAATGACGTCACGGTGAAGACCAGTGTTTCATATAAGGTGTCAAGTTCTAAAGGTAAGGGATTCGTAAACTGAGAAACAAAAGGGTGTCTTAATCAACTTATAAAGCAGAATATTTATTTTCTACTTAGTACAAAATAATGTCGAGTAAAGTCGTAAGTTTATAATTAGAACGAAAACTCTAAGAAAGTATTTTACGTCCCTATTTCTTGTTTCTTTTTTGATAAGTTTAATTTTCCAATTAATTTAATATTTTAATAACTGTGATTAAATTTTGATTTTGGTTTTTCTTTTACAAAGTACTTATCAAGTTGTTCCAAATATTAACACAGTTTAATATTGCAGGTCGTAAAAAGCGAGCAGTAACAGACCCCACGAGTAAGTTACGTTATAACTATCACTATAGATACCGCACCACACTTAACACTACGCTAAACAAGCCACCACAGCCAAGCGACACACTGCACATAGATTATGATTAAAGCAATATGAGGCATCTACTAACTGCAATCTTTTATAAAATATTCCGGCGCTACCTGATATGCGACTTGCCCTCGGATTCTCGAACGAAAAACGTATGTTGACTAAATTATCAGCAACCAACCGCAGCAAGTTACGCGCAGCTGGATAATTTCTGTTTTTAACTAAAAATTCTGACTTGATTATTAAAATACTCTGTAATTATTTGAATAATTTCCGAATCAAAGAATGGTATTATGAAAAAAAAAGTATTTCGTAATATTTACCTGACCGTTACTCATGTAAGAGAGAATAATTAAAAAAATCTATTATTTATGTATTGGTTTCGTCACTGTAAACTATTGCAATGTGCTATAAAGATACTAAATAAACTACCAGGTAGCGTTGGAATAAGCTGTGATGTATATATGATGCTGCATGATGACTTATTTTTACAGATTCGGAAACTACGACAACTCTTAAATCCCATAGTCACTCTGTTGTATCCCCCATAGAACCCACAGCCTCCCCGGAACCCGCTTCTGAACCAGAACCTAGTGCCGAGCCCACTCCGGAACCAGAACCTACCCCCGAACCCACTTCCGAACCTAGCCCCGAACCTAGCCCCGAACCTAAGCCAGAACCCAGTGCGGAACCTGGCCCCAAACCCAGTGTAGAACCCAAACCCAAAGTTGCAACTAAACCAAAGTTCAAACCAAAGTCTAAACAATTAGCTGAACTTAGATCAACTCCTGAACCTACACCGGAACCGGAGCCGACGACTGTACCCGAACCACATCCCGAACCGACGGTTGAGCCCGAACCGGAACCGACAACCGTACATGAACCTTCCCCAGTGCCTAAATCTAAACCAGAACCTTCCCCTGAACCTAGCCCAGAACCGAGTACTAAACCTGAATCGACCCCAGAACCTAGTTCTGAGCCAGAAGCATCTCCTGAGCCAAAACCAGAGCCAGAATCATCGCCTGAGCCTAAACCAGAACCTTCCCCAGAGCCAGAACCAACCGGTCATCCTGAACCAACCCCTGAGCCTAGTTCCGAGCCGGAACCCACCTCGGAACCTAGTTCCGCGCCAGAACCTACTCCAGAACCTAAACCAGAACCAGAACCCAGTCCTGAACCTACCATTGAACCTATAGCAGCATTGGAACCTGAGACATTGCTAGTGAAGGGACTTACAGACGAAGCAGGTAACGCCACATGCTTTGCACTATCTTACATGTTTATTGGTATTGATTATAATACCGAGATAACCTGAAGATAATAACAATAAAAAAGCTTTTAATTGGAAAATCCAATAAAGGCTGGAATTAAGTTGAATTTCAGGCTTAATATTCTTTTACAACATTTTACCAAAATAAAATAACCTGAATAAAGTACCTGAACAACGTTTTCTCAGATCTATTGTATAATTGGATTAATTTTTACATTGAATATAAAAAAATTGTCTGTCTGCCTGTTGTCTGTTTGTCTTTGCTAATCTCCGACACTGCAGAATGGATTATAGTTGTTAGAGCTGATAAAATAAGAGGCTTACCTACTTTAATTTTATTAAAAGTATATGGGTTCCGTGCCACAAAATGAAAACCCCTCAGATAGCCGACATTTATGCAGACGAAGTAGCGGGTAAACCTAGTCGAAATTAAAGTGTTTTTCAAAAATGGCGCATATCAGTTTATTTACAGACTCGAAACACCAAGTATTTTATAATCAATACCAATGAATTTATGTTTGTATATAATTTAGATGTATTTGTATAGCAATTTGTCGCACTTGTCAATAATCATGTGATTAAATATTATTATATATAACACTGGAATATTTTACGCTTTCTTCTTATTTATTTGTGCATGATAATTGGAGTGGAAAAGAATCCATAAAAAAAAACTTTCCATTAAGTTTATTTTTAGCCTTTGGGAGTTAAAAAGTAACATAACGTTGAACGTAATTTAACTCTCCGATTTTCATGATCAATTTTTAATAATTCATGTGTCTATTTCATCTGTATTTATATCCAAAGCCTTATTTAGACGATGCGAGAAATGTCGTGCAATTTGCCGTACATTGCGGGACCGCGCTGCTGTCGTGTCATTAGTGACCGATGTGTCGTGATGGCCCAGTGGTTAAGGCGCCCGCCTCTCATGCATGAGGTTGTGGGTTCAAATCCGAGCAAGTACCAATGTGAATTTTTCAATTCATATGTACTTTCTTAAGTTTATCTTGGACATCACTGGCGTCGGTAAAAGGAAAACATCGTGAGGAAACCTGGACTTACTGTTCCACTCATACCATGTCCGAGGCCCTTAAGGCGGTTTAGAAACTCTGACGCTAGGGTGTGTAGGGTCGTAAGGTCTTACTAACCACACGATAAGAAGAAGAAGTGACCGATCATCGATGGAAATGTACCACAGCTTGCACAATATTTGTCGCACCGTCTAAATAAGCTTTTCCTCTTGCATGCGAGAAAAGGATACTAGATGATGCACGTTAGTACACTATTGCGTATACTTACTCGCTTACTTATTTTCTTACTCGTATACTTATTAGCTTTCAATTTTCTGCTTTAATATTGTCTAAGCTTAGCCAGGCTTTTGGGCGCCACAATTCCTCAATCCTAATCTCCTGTTCCTTTAATATTTAAATCTGTCTACCTACAACTGATTTTCTTAAATCTTTTTCTATTCTGACTTTATCTTTGCTCTTGTTTCTTTTTGTTTGTTTCAGTCATCAGCAATCTTTTCTTTTGTCATTGTCTATTGTTACTTATTTAGCTTTAATCTTTTTATCTCTTTGTTTTTTCTTTTGTCAACGGTTTTGTATGAATATGTTTTAAATAATCACTGGTGGTTTGTAAATAATAATATTGTGTTTGACCTTCGGTTTAATCTAATATCCAGGCAATGGTAAGATGTTTTTGGTATAGAGGTGGAAGAATGAAGAGCATTCTAACAGCTATCTAGGAAATCTCTTATCCTTATTAAATAAATGTTCTATGCAGCCAACGCGTTGATCTTTTTCTTAATAGACCGCCCCATTAATGTGATCGTTTCATTGCTAGAATAAGATGTTGCTATCCGTCTTGTATAGCTTTTCTCTTTTTCGTATTGAAATGATGACACATACTGCCAGTGTAGATCTTTCAATTATTAAATTAGATTTATTTTTAAAATATAGCTTTAATTATATGCTGCTAAGACTCCTACTAAAACTACAGAGTAAAAAATATTTAAATGTAATTAGGAATCAGTCAGGAAGGAACACTACTAATACCGCGATAAAAGTAATAAAACAAAATTCAACAAAAATAAATTTTCAAAAAAAATAAATTACGTCATCCGAAACTTTATAAAAAAATTCAAGATCAAAAATAAATGTGACTACCTACAACAACCAGGGTAAAAACAGTCACAGAATTTTATAAACTGTCTTTTGATTCAAAAAAGTTTAAGTTACTTTTTGAAGGCGATTTCCCCTTCCTCCTCTAAGCTCGTACATTGAACGTGTCCCGTACATTTTAGGTTACTTCCCCGATCACGAGTACGTACCTAAGTTCGACTTCAACCCGATGGACTGCACCGACATCGTCATCGGCACCGCTAAGGGCAACTACCATCGAGTGCTCGACTATTACACTAGAGACAGGTGAGGTTTGCTTTCTATTTTTTTTTCGTTTGATCACCTTCCAATTCGTTATGTATATTTGTACCCGTAACTGCTGGCGAACATTAGCTACACTAGGCCTGTAATGCGGTTAGCTACAAAGTTCATGTGTTCGCCATAGAAAGAAAATACGGTGTGTGTGCGCCACACGTTCGTTCTTTAGTAAAAACACAACGGGTGGGTTTTCCCGCAGTCAACGCATTTACCGCTATATGTTTGACACGACCAAAGTCGCCGGCGAAAGCTAGTATATTGTATGTAGATCAGAGGCAGATTAAACATTGAGAGCGCCATAGGCAAGTTTCTCACCGGCGCCCTTAATTCGGCAATAACTGCGCCCCTGTCTGTATTGAAAATATCTAATTTACTGGCGCAATTAATTTTATGCCATATTATATTTTTATTTCTGCAATTCCGCCCGCGCGCCCCTTTGTCCTTCGCGCCCCTAGGCACATGCCTAGTTTTCCTTAAGGGTAATCCGTCACTGATGTAGATGTATCATCGATACAAGAAGAAGATGAAGACTTACTTCATAAAACAGCTGGAGTATACGTAATATGACTTGTATTGTAACGCGTTCAGGTCGACTCCCCGCGTGGACACGTTCTGGGGAGGTCACGACGACATCACGGCGGCGTCCGGCTACGAGGAGCACGGCGTCACCACCATCATGTTCAGGAAGAAGATTAAGGTAACGCTCAATTACGTTTTTTGTTGTAATTTACTTAAAAGTACTCTTTTATTTTCATGTTTTGTTTTGTGTGTCATACGCATAGAATTATTATCAGTAGATTATGTTTTATTTTATTCTTCATTCAGAAATTGTAAAAGCTTCCAAATCAGTTATATTGCAATTAGACCAGTACAAGGCACATTTAAACGTCATTTACAAGAAAAAATAAATATGGAATTTAGTATTAAGCAATTTAGAGCTATGAGAAACAGGGTGTAAAGTTTCATATCCTCAGTTGAAAAGCGAGGATCCTCTGACTTGACGGGTGTTGTGTCTGGTGGGCTACCGCCCGACGGTTGCTGTCCGGGATCTTGTAAATATGCTAACGTCGCGGTCGTGGAGAACTTTGATTGCGCGATGTAGGAATTGTTAGTTGTAGTTTGTATTCTGTGCGATAGATATCGCTACTACTATTTTTTGGAAATCTTTTGAAAGGGGTTTCAAAAGGTATATGGAGAAAGATGGGCAAGTAACTCCTGCTTATTGTTTGCAAAAACCCTTTAGGCCAAAGAGCCGACGGACCACTCGCTGGTGGATGACGCCATGCACGTGATCTGGGCGCGCGGCCAGCAGCCGGCGCGCTACGTGCACGCGCCCGCCTCGGGGCTGGAGCGCGGGCCCGCCAGCACGCGCGACTTCTACCGCGAGGACGAGCTCAAGTACCACGGCCACGGCGCGCAGCGCGGCGTCGCTAGCATCAACTTCTTCGGTGAGAGAACGTTGCTATACTTTCAGTCCCACTAACTAATATGAGAAAGAGAAATGATCTACATATTTGTTTGTAATGGATAAGCACAAATACTACTTAACCAATTTTAAAGATTCTTTTATTTATGTAAAGCAACACTATTAAGCGAGTAACATAGATTATAATTAATTTTCAAAAAGTTTGAAATCCTTAAAAACAATCCACGCTGGCGAAGTGGCAGGCAAAAGCTATTATCAAATATTTCTGAAGACACATAACTTAGGAGATTATTTTGAATTCACCAGTTATCACCAGATTAATTGCTAGGATGACAATTTCTTCAGAAAGAAATGCAAAATGTGGACAGTGTTTATAAAAGTCACTTGAACATTATTATCATGCACTATAATAGCTGAGCTTGCGGCTTCGCTCACGTGGACTTAAGTGTTGTATCTATTCCTAGTAGGTAGTCTATTTAAGATTTCCCTCATAAAACTTTCTGCTCAACATGAATTCACTCCTAAACTTACTCTATATTTGCAGAAGAAACTAAAGTATCAATCTCTGGCGGTATATTGCCGCTCCCCGACAAGTGCGGCGGTCAGTGGCGGCTGCCGGCGGAGTGCGACCCCTCCAACCGCACGTCGTGTGCCTACGTGGCCACGTGGACGTACCTGGGGCAGGTGCGGGGCAAGGACTCCGTGCGCTTCACCGTCACCACGGTCAACAGCAAGCACTGGACTGGCATCGGGTTCAGTGACAATAAGAAGATGGTAAGCTTCAGAATATTGGAATAGCTGTTAGGGTTTTTTAGGGACTGTTGTATAATGGACACTCCTGAAATAGGTCCTCCTGTCTTGGATAGTTTTGAAGGTAGAGACAGAATACTGTCTTCTACTGTTTGTGTGTGTTTTTAAAGTGCGTAAAAAAGTTTATCAAAAACTATAACAACACAACTCTGACTCAACTAATGACTTGACATTCAAAATGAAACTTTGAAGAGTGTAAATTAAACTATATTTTTATCTGCTGGTACAGAATATAATTGAACAGCCTTACAGAAATCTAATAGAAAATCAAAAAATATTTTGTACTTTATTGCTGTCACCACAGTTAAAAACTTATTCAATAATCCCCTTTCTCGTCCCCAGTCTCAGTCCGACGCCGTCATCGGCTGGGTGGACGCTCGCTCGGGGCGCCCGTTCCTCATGGACACGTGGGTATCCGGCTACTCCGCCCCGCGCGTGGACCCGCGCCAGGACCTCACGCAGGAGTCGGGGAGCATGGTGGACGGCGTCACCACGCTCAGCTTTGTGAGGAAGAGGGACACTGGAGACCAGAAGGTAAATAATACTAGCGTATTACTGACCCAATGCAGGACAATGGCCTCTTCTCATAAAGAGAAGGCACGAGCATTGATCACTACGCTCGCTCACGGCTGTGTTTCGTTTCATACTAATATTAATTGTAAGACCCATGTTAATATAGATACTAATTTAAAGTTATTAACCTTATTTAAAAAGAAATGATATATGACGAAATTAGATTTTTGTGAATTAAATGATTTTTTATGCACACGGAAAAACCTAAATTTTACTGTCTATGAATCAGTAACAATCAATGTTACTTAATAAAGTGTAACAATTTATCAATTAATTGAGAATCAAAATATTGAAACAAAATGCAAAATGTATATGCGTCGGCCGGGAATCGAACCCGGATCAACTGCTTGGAAGGCAACTATGCTGACCATTACACCACCGACGCATGTGTTTCCTTGTCTCAAATGTCGGCCTACATACAAAATCTAAACAAGTTATAATTATTGAAACAGTTTAATTTGATTTTGCTATGATTTAATTTCCTTCGCTTCCCATTATTAAATTGACTACAACTATTTAAATTAAAACCGCAAATCTAAATTGGTAACTGTGTGTTTGCAATTACACCATGACCACATTTTCTAATTCTTTTTCTTAAAATAAAAGTAGCCTAGGTCCATTTCGTAGATTATTTGGAACGAACAAACAGACAAAATTTTTTTTTTTAGTCCCATGTATTTGAGGATTAGCCTATTGCCATCGATCGAGCACAGTTGGCGAAATGTGGATGCACTAATAGGTACACTTCTGCCTAACTCTTCGGGGATATACAGGCGTGATGTTAAAGAGTTTTTACTCGAAGTACGTTATTATACATATTTTTATATTTTGTATAAAGCTGTTATTTTGACACTTAAACAGACATTTCAATTTTTTTTTCTATGTACGTTGTTTACCTATATAAATATTAATAAATATATCGTAGGTACGACACGACAGTCACTTCTGACCAAGACTAGAGTCAAGAGCAATCCCTTATTATAATATTAAAAAAAAATCCCGAACACTTTCTCACCTAAATAAATTTGTTCCAGGACCTCGCGTTCACCGACTCGCAGTGTCTGTACATGATGTTCATCACGCACGGCGGAGGGTTCGACCCGGTCAACAAGCGCACCAGCAAGCACATGCAGACTCCCATCATCACTGACGAGAGGGTCTGCATCAGGCCCTGTGGACCTGGTAACTACTTCTCTATATAGTGTTGGGTTCCATGCCATAAAAGAAAAAAACCTAAACGTTCTTAGGTTCATTTTTTGTCAGTTTCAAAAAAGAAGTGTTTAAAGATTTATGCAAAGTAAGTAAGTTAGTAATACTCAGTCACATAGCACAATATTTTTTATAAATATTTTGCAGATTCATTTGAATCTTTAAGTTTTTCATCAATGATTTCTTAAAATATTTTTTGTCAAAACTTATAAAAATAGGCTGTTTCCCCTTCTTATCTACCAAAAATACTACTATTTTCTAAGTAGTAAACCTCTTTGTAAATGACCTCTACCGAGAGGAAGTATACAATATACATTTTATCTGTGGTGCTGATCATTTATGGTGGACATGTTTGTTTGCGTTGGTCTAGTGGTCGCAAGCGCGACTGCTGTGCATGAGGTCTTGGGTTCGATTCCCAGGTCGGGCAAAGTGTTCTTGGGTTTTTCCATCAGGAATTTCTCAGTAGCAGCTTCGGAGTCTGGATTTGTGCCCGGTTGATGGCAATAGGCTCGCCCCCTATTACATGGGACTTAAAACATAACTGGCGAAATGTGGGGGTACTAATGGGTACACCTCTGCCTAATCCTTCGGGGATTACAGGCGTGATGTTATGTTATGTATGTATGTATGTTTGCTTTACAAATTTAAATAAATATTCCTTCCCCCCTCCCCGCAGAGCCACCCGAAGAAGAGATAACAACGGAGGCGGTCCTCCCGGGGCAGTCGTCGTACACGGTGCTGATCCGCATCACGGGGCTGGGCGACAGCTTCAAGCCTCCCGCGGCCGGCAGCAAGGAGTACGACGAGCTCAGCAAGCAGGTCGCTGACAACCTGGCCGCGGAGTTCGCCAGGAACAAGGGATACCATGGAGTGGTCGTTAATGGGTTCATGCAGTAAGTACTCTTTTTTTTTACTATGGATAAAATATTTCTACCGTATTGTAACAATTTTTTGTATGTCTATTATTATAATTTCTACCGTTACAACAGGTGAGAACCTGTTGTTTGGTTTCACTCTTATTGATCAAGTGTTTAAATTATTTTTTGGAACACTTTTCTTTTTACTGACAATACAATATTTACTTTGCTAGAAAGCATCGCTGTGTGTACCTGGCCGTGTACAAGCATCGCATTTTTTTGTTCAATTTAGTGTTACATAACTGCGTTCATAATTACTACCAACGATCATTATGAACCTTCGATAACCATTTTATGATTTTCCATAATTCTATATCCAATTTTCCGTTACAGAAACGAAACAAAAGCCATAATTGCGGATTTGACTCTCAAATCAATAGAGTTGAACTCAATAGAAGGGTCTACTGGACGGGCGTTGGACGCGGACAACTCGACGGCCACGGAGCCGGACGCCGAGCGGTGGGAGAGGGTGGTGAGAGACACGCTGGCACAGGGACGCGTCGGGAACCTCAATGTGGATCCAGAGTTCTTAGTCTTTGAGCCGCAGAGCCGTAAGTACTGTTTATATTAATCCAAGTCTTAATATGAAATGTTAAATATGAAGTTTTTGTTAATCCAATTCAAGGCCTTTAAGTCTTTCTGAGATCGACACTATTTAAGTCATTTGCTTGTTCCACAAGTCCCGGATATGATCTAGAGTTAAATAATTTGATAGATAATTACACAAATTTCGCAACACGGAAAAAAGTGTAACACCTACATGGTCAAAATAAATGGAACCATGTTACTTAAAGCGTCTTACGCTAGAAGTTAACTGGCAGAAATCGTCACGTAAGGAAAAAGCGTTATGCCCTAGGCGACCTTCGTTCTCTTTCTCTTCGTCTCTTTCTATTATATATTTTTTTCTCTGTACAGTGTTATCAGAGCGTCCAGCAGAGGACCCGTCGGGCAACGCGCGCGTGTTTTTCGGGCTGGCGGAGACCAAGCTGTACGTGGTGGTGGCGTGCGTGGCCGCGCTACTGCTGCTGGCACTGCTGCAGGCTGGCTGCACGCTGTACCGCAGCGGGGCCAGCACGCAGAAGACTAAGGTAGAGGATTTTTCGGGAATTGACTCTTATAAAACCATTAGTAAAAAAACCTCAAACGCTTTTGTTTTTAAGAATAATAATGATGTAGAAAATGTGCAGCAAAAAAGAGACAGGTATGCAGAGTCGTCAGATATAGTTAAAGTTATCTTAAAAACCGATGACAGTCTAACGACTCTGCATAGCTATCTCTTTGACTGTACTATAAACTATATTTTTAGCTTATAGTACAGTTGACAAAAGAGATAGCTATGCAGAGTCGTTTAGGTATTAGGTAGGTACTAGGTATCAGACATCACACTAATCTGCTCATCAACCTTGACTGATCTAGTGTTCTCTATAGCATTGATCAGTCACAACTATTTTTTTTTCACCTCTTTCTAGGACCAACTGATCCCCAACTCAGCATGGAAGGACTACTCCACAGCGAACACTAACTACGCATTCGAGCCGTTCGAGAACGACGACAAGTACAACAGTACCGCGTCCACCGCCCCCCTCCGACACAGGCAGACCCCCCTTAGACCCACCGACCCCCCTCCACCGAGACCCGGCAGTGCTAACAAAGCGCCATCTAACGGGAAGATGGGGAAACCTAACGGTCAACATCAGGGCAACGGTCAACATCAGGGCAATGGTCAACATCAGGGCAACGGTCAACATCAGGGCAATGGTCACCATCAAGGCAATGGTCAACACGAGGCCAATGGTCAACATGGGCCCAACGGTCAGCACAGGGGTAATGGTCAGCACATGCCTCATAGTCAGCACATGGGTCACGGTCAGCACGGGACCAGCGGCCGCATGACGCCCAAGCATCAGAACAGTGCGGCGCAGTACTACCACGAGACGAGGTCGCTGCAGCGGCCCCGGGGAGGCGCGCAGTACGGGTGAGCTCACTTTGTTTTATTTTATTTTATTTGGGAAACAAACAATCGCACACTGTACGTTAAATCTAGATACACAGTATGCTATAAGTAAATGTACAACCCAATACGTTTCCACATATTACTAGCATATATTAGATATAGTTTAAGTAATAAAAATACAATTTTTCTTTGTGTTTGTTACTTGTGGAATAATGAAGTAGGTACCTAGGTACTCTAGGACTGGGTTTTTGATACCTTGTTCAATTTTATGAGTTTGATATATGACAACAATTTTATGTGCACCGGAATAAAGCTTAAAATAAACCGGCCAAGTGCGAGTTGGCCTCACACACGACGGGTTCGTACCACCGTACAATATTTAACATACAAACACAAAACAATTGCGTTTTTTGTATGGGGAGCACGTTTAATATGTATTTATTTATTGTTATAGCAGCCCTAGTAATACACACTCTGAAAAAAAGTCAAGTGTTTTCTATTTGGTTTAAAAATTATAGCCCGGACAAATGACAGACAGCAGAATCTTATCCTCTTAGATACGTAAAGCTAGTAACCGCATGTCGCCGAACCACTATTCACTAGTTTTGAAAACGCCATTCTTTATAATGTTTACGCGACCAATCGCAAACGACAATTTACGTTCAAATAATTTAAATGGTTCATTGTTATTTCTGGGACTCGACATGTAAAAACTAGTTATTTTTTTCACATGCTACTATTCCAATTCAAATACAAAACAGCTTACCTACCGAATATAATATCCTTTTGTGTTTATCCGTAGAAAAACGGGTTCTGATGTTTGAACGACAGACGACAGTCGTTCCCTCAGTCATATCGATTTTGAGACGCATTAGTACTGGCAGCCAGCACCAACATAAATAGGGCTTGCAGTCTAAGAATTTAAAATTGAAATACACAGTATGACAATGGATCATTAAATAAAATTATTTGCTTTATGTACGGCTGACTGTAAATTACTTATGTGATTAAAATACATCAAATATTCACACTTGTGTAAACAATCTTGCCGTCACCGCGTTAAAATCTAGCTTATGCAAATCTCAATAATAGTACGTGCAATAAAAATCTCACAAAATAGAAATCTTGGTAACCCTTCTTCAAGGATATTACGCGCAACGACGAGTCTCAGATAAGACATAAGTTTATGATTATGGAGAAATGTAGAAAGCAATAATTAATTTAAAAAAATACGTTTGTATGTCGACCACTTGCGGATACTAGAAAAACCAATTATTTATAACCCCACAAATTCACGCAATTTTGAACTTTATTCCTACTAGTCTAGTTAGAAAACCGTAAATGTTTACGTTAATTGTTTTGTCAACAAAGGGTGGCAATTCAAAGGGTGTGTTTCTATTCAAGCGGTTCACAAATTCGACGCATTTCGTACATGACCGTGTGGCCTAATGGATAAGGCGTCGGACTTCGGATCCGAAGATTGCAGGTTCGAGTCCTGTCACGGTCGACAAGCAACTTGTGACACAACATCAAAATGTTAGATCAAGTTGCTTTTAGAATCTGCTTTGCATTTATTTTTGATTTTAAAGAATATTAACTTGTAGTTGTTTTATTTAGAACTTTAAAATAATTATATTTCAACTTTTTTCTGAGTGCATGTCATATAATCGAGATATTTTTGAAGATAATTTGCTTTTAACTTCGTGCATGCATGTTTAAAGTATTTAATTAATACAAAAAATATAATACTTAATTACTTGTACAAACACAAAACAATTTTATTTATAGAAAATAATATCCACAATGCAAAACTAGTTTTCAATCTTTGAATACAAATTCATTAATTTACATACAAATTTTTATTTGCAGCTATTTTTAAACGTTTACCTATCAAATTGTTGAAAATAAAAGGACGCGTGATAATTAATGCTTGGTTTTATACAACATGTGGACTTCGCTCTGCATTGTGACAAATACAAACTGATTTTACCCACCTACGGTAAAGTCAATAAGAGGTTTAAGATTTTAGCAGGCTTTTAATGCATGTATTATTGGCTAAGAGCGATATGACACCAGGGTTCTCTAGAAAACCCTTGTTATCACAAGATTTCAAAAGCATTTATAAGCTATGCTGCTGTTTTGAATTTGATTTTTGTCTTAGTCATGTTTTAGCTTTAAGTTTCTTTTTCTAGATACAAATTATGTTTATTATTACTATTCTCATGGTCTCTTGATATCTTTATTTAGACTTGTATTTGTAGTAAAATAATGTCTGTTAGGACCTACTTATGCAAAACGGAATCAACCCACACAATGAAAGTTTTGAGACAAATGGCTTTTTCTCACTTTCACTGTGTGGGTTGATTTCCTAGGTCTAATATTCAACCTCTTATTCCACCGTGTGCAGCTACTCGTCCCGGCCGGACCGCTCCACGTACTCGCTGCCGCGCGGCGCGAGGCACGAGGCGGGGGCCGGCCTGTCCACACATCCCGACTTCTACTTCATGCCGTCGCAGCGCAAGTACGAAGGTGAAGTAGTCAGGGTTTACGTAGACTATCGGGATAAGCGACACCAGTAGCGGGGCCGGGGACTAGTGCCCGGTGTAGATCTATCGGCAATTGGGGTGAATACGGATGAAGGGGTGAAAGGGATGAAATTTTAAAAGAGATTTTTACGTTGAATTACATTAGTTTGTTCTCAAACAGTTCTCAATAGTGTTAATGAAATAATTAACTGGTTAGCGTCCCTTTATAACAAAAAAATGTTTGTTGATCCAACGTTAAATCCCTTTTAAAGTTTTGTACCGGTTATTGCACGCAGTTTTTTAATATACAGGGGGAATGCTAAATATTATGTCACATTATTGACATTGATGTCGCAATTAAATGTCGAATAGATTGGACACTCTTTATTTAGACCAGTATCACTTTGTTATGGTAAATTTTTAATAGTTTTGGGTTTTATGTTAGCTGATATTAAGTTCAAAGTCATCTTTTCTGTGTTTAAAAGTGTTCATAAATATGAATAGCTTTTATTCTCTGTTTCATACACTTGGCAACCATTATTGTATGAAACATTAGATTCAAATGGTATAAATTAATATTGCTAATTAAAATAGTCGCTTTTTATAGGTATTTTAAGAGCTTTTAGTACAAATTTTAATAATTTAATAACTATAAGAATATTAATAATTAAAATTAGATTATTAACTGCTTATGATTTATAAAAGTGCCAGTATAATAATATTGTACTTATAGAATGCTAATTAATGATAATATTTTAAGTAGATATATTGTTATTTTAATAGTAAGTACTTTTGTATTTAACATTAACTTTAGTATGTCAAAGTGCAGCAATTTAAATTCAATTATTTTAATTAAGTTTATTTTGTATATATATTTTATTTATTTCAAATCAAAAACCAAGGCTGGTAAAGGTGCAATCTACTTTTGTGATTTCATGTGGCATTAGGCTCGCCCCCTATTACATGGGACATAAATATAATTGGCGAAATGTGGGTGTACTAATGGGTACACCTCTGCCTAACCCTTCGGGGTTACAGGCATGATTATGGACCCATGCTTTGACACATTTTAATGATGTAATATGACTGCATTTTGAAATTTGTAAAGTCCAGCACAATCAGAGCAGAAATATTCATTGTGATAATGAATGTCGCACGAAATTATTTTGAACTCAACTTTCACCTCTACTTTTAACTCCCGACGAAAGCAGTAGAGTTATAATTTTAACATATCTGTGTGTCTGTCCGTAGCTACCAAACGCCTGAATGATTTAGTCTACTTTGTATAAAAGGTGACTTGATAGGAAGTGTTCTTAACTTCTTAGCAATGATTCAAGATAATCTATTCAGCCATTTGAAGATTATCAGCAGTTTTCTATCAATGCATGTGAGCATCTTCCACAGTTCTGATAGAGATTTGTTTGTGTCGGGGTTTTTTTAATATATCTTATTAACAATTAATAAAACAAAAATGCCTGTCTGTAATTTCGATGCCCTGTTCGTGCTGGCTGTTATTGTAACAATCTGGGGCGCGCTGTTGTGACTAGTGTATCGCTGTGCATGTAATGATATGTAGTAGACTTGTATTATGTACTTTGCTTCTACCGCTTGGGACATTATTAACAATAATAATAAAACTTTTGGTAAATCCTAACTTCCTAACTAATATTATAAATGCGAAAGTAAGTTTGTTTGTTACCATTTTACGCCTATGCCACTGAACCGATCATCCTGAAATTTTGCTTATACATTGCCAGGTGTACAGAAACGAACATAGGGTACCTTTAATCCCGAAAAAAAGTACTGTTTCCGAGGGAAATCATATTAACGTTCTTATGATCATAGATGGCGCCACGTGTCGTTTCGAATTGAAATGACAGGACTAGGATAATTATTTCCGCGAATTCGTCTGTGTCCGCGATAACCGAAATTAACGCAGACGAAGTTGCGGGCAAAAGCTAGTAAAAAATAAATAACAATTTTAGTTATTTAACACTTAATAATTAACAACCTATCCTAAGGTAACTTTGAGATGAATACATAGATAAGTTCAGTGTTCCTGATAGTGGATAGCAATGTAACACATTTGGCATATACCCTTTGACTGCGGACGAACATTCGCTGCGCCAAACGCAAGTGGGGCTAGCTACCACTGTTCGCGTGTTCGCCGTAGAAAAACACATACGTTGTGTGTGCGCCGCACTTGCGTTTTTAGTCAAAACAGAACGTGTGTGTTTTCCCGTAGTCAACGAGTTAATTGGTGGGTTTCGTCTATGGGAGGGGGGCGGGCTGAGTTCATTCGTTTAGTTAACTTTCAATGAAAGACATCCGTTGGATTCTAGGAAAACATTAACTCTATCTGACTACCCTGGTTACCTATCTCTTTTGTTGTCTGTACATGATCATCATCTTCATCATCTGCCTTGCCTTTTCCCAACTATGTTGGAGTCGGCTTCCAGTCTAACCGGATGCAGCTGAATACCAGTATTTTACATGCCTATCTGACCTCCACAACTCAGTAATTGGGTAATACGATACCCCTTGGTAAGACTGGTTGTCAGACATTCGGGCTTCTGACGACCCGTAACGACTGATCATTACTGTACAAGATCATGTACTAAAAATGTGGTAAAAGTTTTCGTTTCAAAATTCCTTCCCCGCATGTTTTGTTATATTTTGCTAATAATGTCTCGCTTGTATTTACTAAAAGCACGTAGTTTGTTTCGCTGCAGTACTCGATGTAGGCATGTGCTGTGATTGGCTTGTTGTTTACTAGAAATGCACTTTGATCTTTTTTGTATACTGTCATTTAACTTATTGAACAAATAATAAATAAATAATTTTGTAATACTGACTTAATAATATGGTAAACAATGTTATGTACGTATTTTTGTTACTATGAAAGTAGGTATCTATCCCCACTACTGCTTTATTTATAAAAAATTAAATCATTGTCATCATTTGATTACACACTTTGTGTATTTCAGAAAACAAAAGTACTTTTTTTATGTTTGCTCAAAAATTTTACTTATTTACTAGGATAACAATGCTGGCTGGCTGGCTAGCATTCATTTTTTTTATTATAATAATATTCTATTTTAACAATATTTATTTTGACAGTTGACCAGATCTTAACAGCTATTGTTTTGAAAATATATAATTTGTCGTTATTTTATGTCTACGATTTTTTTGTTTGCAGATTTTTGAAGGAGACTTCGCTGAATTCTGATTATATTTAGTTACCAACATTATTCTGTAACTTTTTGAAGCACCGATTCATTTTAAGTTTTTTTTTTATTTTATTTTCACAAAGATAATAATAATTTTATATTTTTTATTTCCAAACCAGATCTAGTCTCATGTCACAGTTTTAAAAAATAAGTTATTTTCACTTCTAATTATAATTGTACTTAATTATTTTATTTAATTCTTTTACAAAAAAAAAAAATTGTAAATATTATGTAAAATTATTCGCTGTAAATTGCACTTTAGTTGTAAGATTTGACGAATAAAGTAGAATAATTCTTCTTATGGATACTTTAGTGATAACAAAATAATATGAGACAAATTCACAACGCCATCTACGTTGCGATAAGTATATTAATTTAATTACAAGATTATTTTTAAATTGAAAAATAGTAATATAATCAAAAGGAGGATTTTTCAAAATAGTTGTAAGTTTAAGGAGCCTTTGTATAAAAGCCTTTATTTAGAGAAGTATGCGATAATAATCAATAAGTAATTTAATCATTCCGAGCCCGGTAAAGTAAATATAACCGAAAACGAGTATTACAACAGATGTAGAGTTAAGTGTTTACCGTACCTAAGATTGTAAATGAAATAAAATATTTTTTATAATTTATAAATTGTTTTATTGCTGAAATCAAAATTCTTATTCCTTTATCATGAGGCCCCTTATTTTATAATCCTAACTTATTTACTTCAGACAAAATCTATACGCATGAAAGACGTATACTAATACCGTCATTACAGGTTGCTTCGTACTCCTTGCACTTGCTTAATTCTCATTCGCCACATACCCTGAAAGCACAAACTGGTTATTTAAAAATGAAAGCTGAAACCTGAATCTACTCAACTCAACTATCTCAACTTTAAGATTAAGTAGTCTGAGATGATTTTTGAGTGACCATTTGTCGTAAATAATAAAAACATATTGAAAATGTTGGAACTTTTGTAGCGACATCTATCGTACTGCAGACAAACGACAACTGACCATTCCTAAATCGCAAAATCAAAGTTTGCCGCGATATTAGCATATACACATATACAAAATCCTGACAAAATCCATGTGTCGTGATGGCCCAAGGGTTAAGGCGCCCGCCGTTCAAATCAGGGCAAGTACTAATGTGAATTTTTCAATACATATGTACTTTCTTAAGTTTATCTTGGACGTCACTGGCATCGGTGAAGGAAAACATCGTGAGGAAACCTGGACTTACTGTTCCACTCAAACAATGTCAGAGGCCCTTGAGGCGGTTTAGAAACTCTGACACTAGGGTGTGTAGGGTCGTAAGGCCTTACTACCCACACGATAAGAAGAAGAAGAATCCTGACAACAATCGTTGGGCAGTGGCTACTGCCCAACGATTGTTGGCCGGATTGTTGGCCGGAGTGTTGGCCGGCTGGCCAGACATAATATCCGTCTGGACGATAGATCCTTCCTTTTCAACGGAGGATGAGAAACTTTACACCCTGTATCTCATATCTCTACTCTACACTGGTGACTGGTGACTGTGTTCTCATACTTACAACAAAACTAACATCGTAGCCCTTCTTCTTGAGTACAGCTTCCGCCTCTTTGCCGAGCTGGTCGTGTCCCGAGCCGGCCACGTCGATGTAGTGGCAGCTACTGTTCGCGTAGTGACACGTCATGGCTTTGCGGTACATCTGTGGAGTCCGTATAAGGACTATTATAATGTGGCAAGTTCCGCCTCTTTCTCGTTTCATTTGGTAGAAAGAGAGATCAGCATTTTAAATATAAATGATTTATTTGCAGATTTGATGCAGATCTACATATAAAGTGGTAATTTTGTAAAGACTACATTTTATCTTACGGCATACAAAATTGTTTAACAAGAGAAAAAAAAAACCTAAAAACGATAAATAATATCAAATAGCCAAATTGTAACCTATTTAACACATAACATCTTCATTCATTCAAAATAATACTGTCAATAATACTAGATGTCCACAATACTCTTTTATATTATATTGTTGTAATTTGTTTTACCTAATTGTATTTTAATTCTGGACAAATATGTGTTGATTAATTGATGATCATATACTTATAGTACGGCCGACGTATCTTGGCGGTCTGAAGATAGCTGTTTGTCTGCGCAATGGATCATAGAGAAACGAAATTGTTTACTGCGCAGCAGTCGGCTAACTGCAGAGCCGCCAAGATACCTCGGCCGTATTGTATATATCATGATTTTGAATGTCAGATAACATTTTATGAGCAGGTGTAATGGCGTCTGTAATACAACTTTTCGTCTCACTTGTAAGTGTAGCAAATAATTCAATTCATGCATATGTTCTTAAACCATCTAGTTATTCTTTAGGGCAGGTAACGCTCTCCCCCACAACGTACCTGAGACACGTTAGGCCGCGAGCCGTGCACGACGTTGGACGGGAAGAACACCGTGTCCCCTGGCTCCATGTCCAGGTACACACGTTTGTGCTCCGGCGCCACGTCGCCAGAGTTCACGATGCTGTAGAACATTAACTTCGTTTCCTGTAACAATTTAAAACAATTCGCTATGAATATGAAACACAAATTTAATGTTTCCTTATTTTTACAAAGGATTATAATAGGAAAAGCATTCCGCAGATAATGACGAACTCACATTTTCTTGATCTCTATGCTCATAGAAGACATCCGCCTTGTGCGAGCCGGGCACCATGTAGAGGCAGCCGTTGTCTCTGGTCACGGGGTCTATGGCCGTCCACGCGGCCAGGATCTTGTCTGCGGGCCGGAACGGGAAGTAAAGGATATCCTGAAAAAAATGGTATCACAAATGTTCTCATCACTCCCGGCTCCATGCAGTGAGAACATTATACTCTTACAGAGGAAGTCTGTGTCCCAGACGCACACGAGCGCATGCATTGCAAGTATATTATGTGAGTAATCAACTATACGCTCGCGTCATCAACACAGACGTCATCAAAAGACGTTTAACAATTCAAGAAGAACATTGATGAAATAAAATAAGCGCACTTAACAAAGTCAAACATTTTCTAAAATTTGATGTTTAGAGCACATCGAATTTTAGAAAAAGTTAGGTCCAACAAGACCAATCACATAACCGAAAACCACATATTCTACCCATTCTAAGTTATACTAATAAATTATAGTTTTTTTTTTTTACTTCGATATTGCACGACTTGACGTATCTAAATATCTATCCTGTACTGTTGTATGTGTACCAATTACTGCCGCAGCAGAGAGCAAGCGCTAAGTCCCCAGTGCCTCGCACTCTGTCTGTACTTAACGATCTCTTGGATTCTAATCCAACAAACGATCTGTTAGCGGATGAATGGACGAAGATATTGTTGGTATTTCAGAAGTACTGTGAGCTGAATTTATGAAAGAGATGACGTCGTTTTGTTTTTAAATGTGTATTTGTATTTTCTTTTATATATTTTTATTTTTATCTGTGTCTTGATTATTTTAATTGGTTCTGTACCCGTTATAATTAAAGTAAAAAATAAATATGTAGTGATGTTTCACACCAAAGAATATTGTTGTTTCTCGGCAATAACTTTTGCTAAAAGTTACTTGGTTTGATGGGCAGAGTATGTAATTTGTCTTTATATACCTCGTATACGACCGAGTACATTTATACTTAGTTAGAATTGTACTTTCTCCTTAGTGCGCGTACCTGATGCGGCGGGTGCTCGTTGGTCCCGGGCGGTTTGTTGATCAGCATGCAGTTGACGGCAGTGATGTCTTCTCCTATGAGCTGCGTCACCACGTGCAGCATGCGAGGGTCTTCGGTGTACGTGCTGAACACGTCATCGAATAGGAGCTCCTGGATCTACATTATTAACAACATATAACATTTACATTATTATAGATTCGGTAAAAGATTCTAGAACTGGACGTGATTTTTTTCGCAATTTATAAAAAAACTACCTCGCCTCGTTGCCTCGTTGGTCTAGTGGTCACAAGCGCGACTGCTGTGCATGAGGTCTTGGGTTCAATTCCCAGGTCGGGCAAAGTGTTATTGGGTTTTTCCATCAGGAATTTTTCAGTAGCAGCCTCGGAGTCTGGATTTGTACCCGGTTGATGGCAATATGCACGTCCCTATTACATGGGACTAAAAACATAACTGGCGAAATGAGGGTGTACTAATGGGTACACCTCTGCCTAACCCTTCGGGGATTACAGGCGTGATGTTATGTTGTATGTTGTTGTTTATAAAAAAAACAGCTATTTCATTCAAACGTGCAACCTAAACGTTCAAAATAATTGGAAACAATGCCTAATCCAAAAGCAACTAGTGAGTTATAATATAACAATGACCAAGCAGCAAGGTGGGTACCCTTCACCCAGTCTCTTTGTAAGGTAAAGATCTGTCTAGTCCAGAAATGTTTATTATACAACTTCTAAAATAATAAACAACCTAAACACAACATTTATTAATAAATTGTAAAGTCACCTTCAAACGATACTACACGGTAAAAATGATATTTTTTATTACAAAACCAAATAAAAACATAACTATTAATTATTTAAAAATATAAAAAACAGGTAACTAAAAATTCTAATTGGTGTGAGAACATAATATTGTCTGTTTTTACGTAACATAACTATACCTAAGTCATTGTAAACATCATAAATTAAAAACTTGCGAAAAATTTACAACCGCCTTCAAAAACTAGAAAGGCAAAAATAACTTTCGTTTTGTTTGTTGTTTTGTATTGCGTTTTTGAAGGCGGTTGTTTTTTAGTAGGAGTAGTGTGTGCTTAGTACTTGGAGTACTTCCTATCATCCAAATCCATGAATAAACGGTAACACTACGTAAATTAACTTTATATTTGAAATCTTCCTTTCAAAGGAAAGGAAAGCCTTCCTTTCCTTACAAAAAAGCCTTTTCAAACTACTATACACTTACACGATATATTTGGGAAATGGTAGAACGTACTTCCTCCCCCTTCAGTCAGTAATCGACTACACGTATATACAAAGCAATTTTACTTATACGACAGTTCTTGCTGTGATCCTAAGACAAGTTCCGTTCCAGATCTGTAAAGCTCATTATCAGATCATAACAATATTTGTATGGGATCAATTCTTGAGTATACTCTAACTAAAAAATAATTTTCAAAATCGGTCCACAATTGACCGAGAAATAGTGTTACAAACATTTAAAAAAAATCGGGACCCTATTATTAAGACTCCGCTGTCCGTCCGTCTGTACGTCTGTCACCAGGCTGTATGTATCTCATGACCCGTTAGACAGTTGGAACTGTGACAATCGAGTAGTACGGTACCTTATTGATATAATCCTCGGGCTTCGTCTGATACTTGCTCAGCGAGTGATCTTTGAGCACAGTCATATGCCCCTTGTCCACCCGCCTTTCGCATATGTCCGTGAAACGTTGTCTGCCAAAAAATATAAAAATATTAAACCCAGTTACGAAAAATATCTAGTAAGACTTTATGTTTGTACATCTTGCTAAATACAAATTATGACACAATGCAAAAAATGTTCGAGAATGTCGATAATACGGTACCTGTATGTATTCAAGGCTGGTATACCAATGAGCCTCTTGATGACCAGGTATCCATTGTCCTTGTAAAACTGGAGCTGTTCCGGAGACAACGGGTAAGTGGCCGAAGGCTCCGCACTCACGCTGGAAATGCACAAATCATTTATAAAAAAAAAACTATTCACAGTCAACTTTAAATAGGGTAGATGACATCACCATTCAATTGACGTACTTTTTATGATCTGTCAAAATGCGATTCTCTCAGAAATGTTGTGCGGCAAAAGACTGAGACAACTGTGAGGACATTTTTGTGCCGACTCATTTAGCTGTTTAAAAGCTACTAAAAATCAAATTACAGGCGATTACAGGCGTGAGAATTTTATATAATAGAAGATTGAAAATGAATCGGGTTTTAATAGTGTTTTTTTATTTAGAGAATTATCTTGGAATTATTTATTGGTTCATGGTGTCTCCTCCATTGTCAAGGAGTCAGTCAGTGCGTACTCACCGTTTTGGAATAACTTTAAAATTCCCGCTGGCCATCACAATATTTTATCTCAATTTTAAACACACAAACTTTTCTTAAGCACAATAATAAAGGTAATTATTTATATTTCGCACAAGCAGGTAGGCTGTTTGAGAAGCGGACCTGAAATACTAGATATATTTAAAACTAAATTGCAGGTAATCTTGTGAATTTTTATTATCTCTTTATGTAAATAATAATTACCCATTGTTAATGAAATAATCAAGTTTTGGCAATTTGCAATTTAAAATTAAATCGACAATTATAAGTTTTATTCCGGTCATAACATGTGTGACTGCGAGGCCACCGGGCCGTATATGGAATTCTTGCACACACTTATGGCCACTGCGTGCGTGAAATTGTGTCCGTAATAACCGTATTACGGACTAATTGTTACTCATTCTCACTCACACCCACTCAACAATGAAAAAAAAATTTTGATAAAAATATCAAAATATAATTAGCCTTCGTGTAAAAGTCATTATTTTAGTGAAGAGATAAGAATCAGCAAGTTATACAGGCTGTTAGTGTAAACACCGTTGTCACTAAAACCATAGGTACTTGATATATTATAAAAATGATAATTTGAATTTAAAAATATTAAAAAAAGTTTCTTAAAAGTTAGTAAATTCATGGATACTAAGCGCCCGAGTTACGTCATGCGCAGGGCGTTGACCTGCTGCACTGGCCGTTATAACTACCCACATAAGTTTTAACTAATTACATCATTGTAATAAAAACACAATACACGTAACCTGTGATGTAACTTTCCCTTCATACTTTTCCTGGCTCAGGACAGGCAAAAATACCTACCTTGTGTTGCGTGTCGAGTCCAGATGGAAGTTACATTTAACAATAAAGAAAAAAACAACTGGGTAGGTATTTTTGGCGTATTTAAAAGTTATCACATTTTTATCTACAGTTTAATTAAAAATTACTTACTGGTTTTATTTACACTGATTGGAAGGGGTAGCGCACAGTCGCGCGCGCGGCTTGCGGATTGTTTGATCTAGCGCTGTGTTCCCACGCGTGCAGGGTGAAATAATTTTGAGAAAATATGAAGACTTTAATAAAAAAAAATTTTTTTTTTCTTTGAATTAATTTTCTATAAGTGAAACTAAACCACTGGTTTCAAGGATAACGGTGTTTACACTAACAGTCTGTAAAACTTGTTGTTCTTGATTGTAAAGAGGATTACTGTAAAACTCTCGGCTGAAATAAAAATAGACACAGCATGGCGTAGTATCAAACCCTATAGGATTTTCTTTTTTTTTTTAAGGATGGGAAATCATCAAATGACTTCCTCCGCTGTGGGCGGAGCGGAAGGGAGTGATAGGCTTATTGATAAAAACCCATCCGTGTTCCTTCTAACGCCCTTTGTATTCCAGGGCCGCGGTGAGTATGTCAAACAAAATCTGCAACCCTGGCAGATCCTATAAGGACTACATATAATTACAAATCCAAGAAAATCCGTCGTGGTCTGTCGTTTCCTGTCCTGAAAGATTCTAAAATTTTTCAGTTGACTTCAGATTGTAAATGAAATATATATTTTTTACAATTTGGTAATTGTTTTATTGCTGGAATTTAACAATACTTGTTCCTTAAACATGAAACATGTATTTTACTTTTTTTTTTTTCTGGCAAAGTCCATACAACACATGAAATCCGTATTCTAATAATGTCATTACAGGTTGCTTCGTACTCCTCTCACTTGCTTAGTTTTTATCCGCCACATATCCTGAAAGAAGAAACAGAATATTTACATTCTTTGCTACTTACTAAACTACCTACTTTAAGGTTATGTAATCTGAGTTTATTTTTGAGTGACCATTTGCAAGCGAAAAGACACTGCAGTCCCGATTTTTATCTTGAAATTGAATGTTTCACGCTTGACAAGCGCTGTCCCGATTTTTGTGGTTTCTCGACTTTTAAGCGGAAACTAAAAATTTTCGGGTGCTGAGTTTTATTATGTACAAAAGACCGCGTTGAGGGTAGATTTTTAACAAAGTGAACACTAAGAAAGCACATTTTATGACATTTATGATAATTGATGACAATTTATTGTACTTAGGGTAGGGTAATGCTTGCAAAAAAGTTTAATTATGATAATATCAAGTTGACTTTAAGATAAAGTCACTGATATCACCCCCCCCCCCCCCCCTGGACCCGCTACTGAATATTAATTTCGTGCGCACACGCTGCGCAGCACCGTGCCGTCAAACTTACAACAAAGCTAAGATCGCTTCCCCTCCTCCTGAGCTCGTCTTCCATTTGTTTGGCGACCTGCACGTGTCGCGTGCCGGCCACGTCGATGTAGTGGCAGCTACTGTTCGCGTAGTGACATGTCATGGCTTTGCGGTACATCTGTGGAATCCGTACAATATAGACTACTATAAATGCGCAAATTTCTTTCGTCTTTGCTAGAAAGAGAGGTCAGTATTCAAATGCTTATTTTGGTTATTCTTCTTGTGTACTTAAAACTGAGAATCTCAAACTAAGAGATATGTAAATACTATGACATTGACGATTTAATTTTATAAGTATATTTAATAGCGCCTATTAATTTACTGTAATTTGGTTTATCCTTTGTAAATTAACAAATATATAAATAATTTTACACAATTTATATAAGTAATACAAGCAAAAAAGGAGATTTATTGTAATATTATTTAAATATCTTTTACAATGCTGCGGGCATCGAAACAAAGGAAGACGAAAGGGCAAAGTGGTGCGCGCCACTAGCTGCAAAAAATACGCAAAAGCAACCTATATTTCGATTTTTAATTCTATTCAGTAACTTGACAGTTTAAAAAACAAATTTTACTACAACTAATAGTGTTGGGGTAGTGAAGGATTTTGAGCAAGGAACGAATGATTAAGAATGGTTTAATACCAAGTTAAGTACATTATTTAAGTTCATTCAATTTCGTTTCAGTTTTACACCACCTTACTATCTTTTTTTTTGTCAAAACTTGTAACCCTTTAACTGTCAAGTTACTGGATAGAATTAAAAGTCAAAATTAAGGTTGCTTTTGCGTATGTTTGCCAAATTGATCATTTAGGTAGCTTTAGGTTACCAGTTAAACCTTTAGGGCAGGTAACGCTCTCCCCCACAACGTACCTGAGACACGTTAGGCCGCGAGCCGTGCACGACGTTGGACGGGAAGAACACCGTGTCCCCTGGCTCCATGTCCAGGTACACACGTTTGTGCTCCGGCGCCACGTCGCCAGAGTTCACGATGCTGAAGAAAAATAGTTTCGCTTCCTGTAATTGAAAACGAAATATAACATTCCAAACTTTAAACACGAAAAATATCCCGAAATTCTTGTTGTATTTTACTCGTTTTTCCCGAAAAAATCGGGATATTTTTCGTTTTACATTCCCGTATTACAAGGAAACTTATGTAACTGGTATCGGTAGCAGATAAGGGTTCTTCTACGGCTACGCGTAGTCCGGCTGGCTTTTAATGCGCTGCGCATCTTTCGAGGAATAAAAGTATAAATCATGAAATAATATGAGTATTAAGGGACCAACCTTAAAAAATGTTTCGATCATGTTTTAAAAATTTTTAAAAATGTTTCAATCATTTTTAAGATTTCAGAGTTGGTCACAAAGTAAAAGCATACTAGAGCATGTAAAGGAGCCTTTTTATCTCTGTTTAAATTGCATTTGTGAACTTCTGAGCTTGTGTCGTCCAAATCAGCCTTCTCAAAAATAAGAAAAATATCCAGCAGTTAGTGACGAACTCACATTGTCTTGATCTTTATGCTCATAGAAGACATCCGCCTTGTGCGAGCCGGGCACCATGTAGAGGCAGCCGTTGTCTCTGGTCACGGGGTCTATGGCCGTCCACGCGGCAAGGATCTTGTCTGCGGGCCGGAACGGGAAGTAAAGGATGTCCTGAGGGGTTAATAACTTTTTGAAACTTCGTAACTCAAGTATGGTTAATGTCCACTAACGTAACGCTTACAATACACATGTACTTCCTAAGTTTATTTTGGACACCTCCGACATCGACCGAGGAAAATTTCGTAAGGAAATATGAACTTATAGCGAACAGGAATAAGTCTTAAATCACTTCGCAAGCTCCACGCGGGCCCCACGCGGGTTGCATCACAAGCGTCATCAAACGCACTCAAACGGTTTGCAGAACTGTGATACTATCTGTTGTAATCAAAGAAAACTCTCAATATAGTCAAACTTTTCCTCCTATTTACATCTTATAAGTTTGGACATTACTGACATCGGTGTAGTTGTAGTTAATACAAGTCTGAAATCGAGCCTTGAGCAAGCGTGGTGAAAAATCCTCGTGCCTTCTCTGTACGAGAAGAGGCCTTCGCCCTGCGGTGGGTTATTATGCTGGTATTATTTTCTCTCTATGTAATACGGCCGAGTACGTTTATACTTAGTTAGAATTGCACTTTCTCCTTAGTGTACGTACCTGATGCGGCGGGTGCTCGTTGGTCCCGGGCGGTTTGTTGATCAGCATGCAGTTGATGGCAGTGATGTCCTCTCCTATGAGCTGCGTCACCACGTCCAGCATACGAGGGTCTTCTGAGTACGTGCTGAACACGTCATCGAATAGGAGCTCCTGGATCTATATCACGAAATAAAAAAGTTTTTTTTTAATAAACACTGTGGAGATTCAAGACCCTTCAAAGGAGACAATTATAAAACCTAAAAAAACTTTGGAATAACTGTCGCTGGTCTGGCACAACACGGCACATTAGGGGCCGTCCATGGGGGATCGTCCCATGGGGCGGCGAGCCTATTGCCATCAACCGGGCACAAATTCAGACTCCGAGGCTGATATTGTGAAATTCTTGATGGAATTACTTAATTTCCACCTTTAAAAATGAAATAATTTTAAAGCGTCAAGGTTCATTCGCCGCTCAGCCAGTCACATGATCTATCTTGGAGATCAATTTATGTAATGTTATTTGAACAAAATAAAATAAAAAATGGATAATAAATTCGTGTGAGAACCAATTGTTGTCTGTGGTTTAGTTTAAATGACGTATTAACGTTTATATCTAATACCTACATTTTATCAGGCTCGTATGAAAAACAACTTGTCAATGACAAAAAAAGTCCACCAAAAAGTAAATTTTAATGTAAGTAGGTACTAAGAGCTTACGAAATAATAAGACGTAATAAAGTAGGACTGTCGTCTTAAAAAAAAAGTATGGTATAATAACTTTTTTTGTTAGATTAAAAATAGCTTGTAATGAGCGGAAACGCATGGCGCTTCTGAATAGTGTTGGAGATATTATTTGCACACAGATGAACATAAGCAACAAAACGGATATGCAGGGTCGTCAGATATACTTGAATTTTTCTTAAAAACCGATGGATGTTTTCAAATATAATTTAATTTAAAAAGTAGATAATAAACAGTTCATATTTGTTGACTGCCTCGCTGGTCTAGTGGTCGCAACGCGCGACTGCTGAACATGAGGTCTTGGGTTCGATTCCCAGGTCGGGCAAAGTGTTATTGGGTTTTTCCATCAGGAATTTCTCAGTTGCAGCCTCGGAGTCTGGATTTGTGCCCGGTTGATGGTAATAGGCTCGCCCCCTATTACATGGGCCTAAAAAACATAACTGGCGAAATGTAGGTGTACTAATGGGTACACCTCTGCTTAACCCTTCGGGGATTACAGGCGTTATGTATGTTATGTAAACAGTTCATTAAGTTAAATTTCAATCGAAGATATCCATCGGTATTTATGAAAACTTTAACTATATCTGACGACCCTGGACACCTGTCTCTGTTGCTGACTACATACAAATGTACAAATGTACCACATACGTGTTAGAGAGGAGACCATAGGTGAAGGCAAACGTAGTGTGGGACGCCCTGCTGCACGGTGGATGGATGGATGCGGGGTGCCCAAGACCGGGATGGTTGGTGCTCTTTGGGGGAGGCAGTCCTACGTTTAGCAGTGGACGGCCATAGGCTGATATGATGATGATGATACAAATATTGATTGCTAAAATTATAGCCCTCTATTGTCGGGTGACATTAATTCAGAAGCCATACGAATTTTCTAGTACTCTGTGAAAATCGTGTAGTAGGGTGTCTACCTTATTGATATAATCCTCAGGCCTGGTCTTAGTCTTGCTCAGCGCGCGATCTTTGACCACGGTGACCCGTCCCTTCTCCACCCGGCCCTCGCATACGTCCGTGAAACGTTGTCTGCAAATAAAAAGAACAATTAAATTAATAGCATTTCTTTATGATGTTCGCCTTTTTAACAAGCTTTTATTTAGTTTCACTTGTGTGTCTGTAAGTCTAGTAAGAAAAAGTGTCAATTTTTTTAATAAAAGCGTGTTACACTATGACGTTACGAGAAATCAAGAAGGTGTAACACGCTTTTATTTAAAACGTTGGGACTGTTTCTTACCACTAATTTTATAACTGAGACTAAGACTAAGACTATTTCATAACTGAATTAAATGTTTTTTTTGTGCTTTTTAATAACAGGTTTTTTTTTTATTGATCTTCGTTTATCTTTGTGGTTTTATTAAAAACTAAAGGTGCCTCCTTAGTAGTAACTTTTTCAAACTTTTATGAGCGTAATTGTCCGTAGAGGGCCCCATTTTTCAACTCTTTTAAGCACCTACTTCCTAATTTAGTCTTAAAGATCACTGAAATCAGTGAAGGGTGACATCAGGCATAAAAGGGCATAGACATTTTACTATGGCAACTTATGCCAGTTACTCCTATCGCAAGCAGCGTTATGGAACTTAGTTCAAAAAAGAAAATCAATCATGTCGTAAATACCTGTATACATTCAAGGCTGGTATACCAATGAGCCTCTTGATGACCAGGTATCCATTGTCCTTGTAAAACTGGAGCTGTTCTGGAGATAACGGGCAAGTGGCTGAAGACTCCGCACTCACGCTGGAAATGCACAAATCATTTATTTAAAAAAAAAACATTCAGTCTTTTGTTGTCAAGGAGTCAGTGAGTGGTGAATGCTAGGTGGTCATTTCAAATAGTAGACTATGGAGAAAAACGAGAATAAGTCTATCAATAAAATACCACAAGTTAGGTTAGGCAAGTGAGGCCAAGTTAGGCAAGAACTGGAGTCTGTTTCGAGCCACTTTGTTAATACTTTAAGATGTGTGTAGTATGTATAAACTTTGATGTCATATTTCTTCCCGAGTCCGGACTGGGTTGATTTTTGTCTACAAAAAATTTATTGAATGAGTTCGCTATTTCTTGGGGGACATTTATTAATTTATTATTAACGTTAATCTTCGTTATTGACTCTTTCGGGTAACACGGTTTTGATTTGTTTATTATATTCCATACGGTTTTGGATTTATTTGTTGACGTTTGTATAGAGTAATTGTTTTGAGAGAGAGTTGTGTCAAGCTTATAATTTTCTTAAATCTTTTTTTTGTAGTTTATGAAAGCTAACTTGTTTGCTGCATTTGTTAATTAAGTTATTTTTTGAAGTCTGAGTGTTAAAGCATTGTATATCACAAATTAAAGTAAATAGACTAACAAAAATACTCCGTAGTCCATAATTATTTAATTGACCAGACTTCCTAAAGAATGTTTTGAAGTCATAGTCGATATTTGCATTTGAATCCAATGCATATGCATACTTGTGTTTGGTAATGACTTGATATAAAAGTTGATTAAAGTTCATGACTCGCTAGTTACACATATTTGAATAAGCATTATATTTATATGTTGGCAGACAGATAATAACGTTAGTAGGTATGCGTTATGCCACTGAGGGTGTTCCTTAAGTCTAATATTAGTTTCGAATAATTGTTACTCGTTTTAAAGTCCTGTTCACCAATTAAAAAGACAGTAATCACTCTTCGTGTAGTCTTACATTACATTTAAAATTTAAGGGGTCGAAAGTAACTCGAAATGTTTAAATAAACAACGAAATCGACAGATTTTGAGTAATAGAGGGGCTATTACTCAAAAACTGTTAGTCCCATATATTTTCATTATATAAGTCATTTTTACCGTGTTTCATGTTTCGTTAAGCACATGTTTATTGCATTTATGTAACTACGTTTTTCAGATTGATTGATTTATTATAATTGCTTTAACCGTTGTAAATTAAATATATAAATAATAATAAAATATGAGGAATGTTTGCTCAAACATGTTACACAATAAGTTTATACATACAATAGTAGTAAGTGCATGCAAGATAACATAAAAAAATTGTTTCAGACATGTGTGCCACTTAATGGCTTGCAAATGTTTTGAATAACAAATTTTGTATCCTTACATCCAAGAGAAGGTAATTTAAAAAAAAAATAACATTACAAAAAAAAACATACCTAGGTAATTTAATCTATGACAATTAGTAACTAGGTAATGAATAAAAAAAAGTAAAAAAAATCTAAGTCAAAATAACACATAAACAACATCACGCCTGTAATCCCCGAAGGGTTAGGCAGAGGTGTACCCATTAGTACACCAACAATTTGTCAGTTATGTTTTCAGTCCCATGTAATAGGGGGCGAGCCTATTGCCATCAACCGGGCACAAATCCAGACTCCGAGGCTGCTACTGAGAAATTCCTGATGGAAAAACTCAACAACACTTTGCCCGACCTGGGAATCGAACCCAAGACCTCATGCACAGCAGTCGCGCTTGCGACCACTAGACCAACGAGGCAGTTAAAATAAAATAAAAAAAACAACTAAAAAAACCTATTTGTAACATTCTTAGATATCGGATTTGTAACTAGTGCAAGTTTTAGTACTACTGAAGAGATTATAATCGTGACCCATGTAATGTTATTACAAATTGTATTAATTAGACCATTAATGGGACCGGTGCCTGCTTACCTAACCACAAACAAACGAGAAAATAAAAATTCAGAAAACTACCATTATAATTTATAACACAACATTTGGGATTTAAAAAAAAATATTTTACATTGTACCTAAGTAAATAATAATCAGGTACTTACCGTTTTGGAATAACTCTAAAATTACCGGCCATAACAATATTTTTATTAGAAACACATCCACTTCTTTAAAATAGAATAAATATACAGTGCGCACGCGTCGCAGTCGTTTGAAAATCGGATTTGAAATAGAGACGATGCCTAAATTTAATTGAAGGTAACTTGATGATGTAAACAAGCCATTTATAAATAATGATAAATAACCCATTGTTAACAAATCAGACAAGTTTTGGGAATCCGCTATTTATAATAGAATCAACAACTTTATGTACAGTCAACTAAACGGATAGGCATACAGGGTTGTATCAGATATAAGAAGTTGGAAGTTTTCTTAGAAACCGATGGATGTATTAGATTGAAGCTTAAATTAATTAATTAACTGTTTATTATCTACTTTTTAAATTAAATAACATTTGAATACATACATCGGTTTCTAAGAAAACTTCAACTATATCTCACGAACCTGCATACCTATTTGTTTTGTTGACTGTACTACACACTTGCTCGTGAGGTCACAATGCAGTTTATTACGCACGTGAGCTTTTAATATTATATTACCGCTTTAGTAATGGTGTTTTATTTTTAACATTGGTAATGTGTGTTGATTATTTTATGGCTAAATATTTAGTTCAATTAGAACTAAATATTTTTATTAATAAAATATGATGAATAAACATTATATTTAACCAAAGTATTTATTTTGTACATAAATTAACATTTCTTTGTGTTACATTAACGAAAAAAATCTATTTGTGGCATTTACGTCTAGCTATCATCAAACTTTTCACCTCTTTGTTTCCTACAGCGTGCTTGTAAAAGTAACTTGTTGTTGCCTCGACAGAAAAGATATTGTGTGAATGCCACGTATGACAAATTAATCGAATTTAATTTTGTTATCAATGAAATTATAACAATATTTATTCCTCACTTGTGTAGTAGAAACGCCGTATGTAACGCGTGAGGATTTTATCATTACACACTCTGCTACATTAGTAGTCTCGACCGTAGTCACAAACTCGTTTTTTCTCTAATTTTGCCGTTGTATGTATGTATTATTTAGGATACATTATTTCCGTTCTATACAGGCCATATTTTTGTATTGCAATGTAATCTTTCCTACACTTACACACATTCTTCTTAAGGCTTCTTCTCTTATATACCGCGACACCCCTGACAACGTCTTCAGTTGCAACCATTGTAACCACAAATATGTGTTTCATTTATGTGACAATGCCGGTATCCATAACACAAGTTAGATCTTTCATTGGATATCAGAGTTCATACAAAGACTACTACTGATAACACTAATGGTTATATAATTGTAATAGACTATTATTGTATACGCAAGGTGTTGTTTGTAAGTGTTTGATTGTGCAACTATTTTTGTTAATAAATCTTCTTATTATTATTATTAATGTAAGACTGCAATACAAATATGGCCCGGTGATTACAAACGAATTTTGACGATATGCTCATTGGGAGAATAAGATATTTTTCTGAAAATATATTTTTATTTAGATACCGTATATAAATATAACACACTATATAATAAAAATATACAATTTGATTGTAAAACTACCCACTTATAAAGAATTAAAGTAGTCTCTTTTCCTTTAAATTCGTCCTTTACCTAAAATACTTAGTGTGAGGACAAACGAACGTAATTTTGTGAGTTGTGCGTCGCGTTTTTTGAGTGGCGTAATTTACGCTGACCCGACGCAAAATGAGTGGTCAGTACCAGTTCAATGTAAAATACTCGCAATATTACGTACGTTTGGGCTCATACTAAAATAATTAAATCAAACTTAACATTAATAATTTCAATGACTTGGAATCATATAATTTCTTTGTTATGATTATGAAGAGAGTTGCACAGGCCCATATTATATAACATCACGCCTGTAATCCCCGAAGGGATAGGCAGAGGTGTACCTTTTAGTACTTCCACGTTTCGCCAGTTATGTTTCAAGTCCCATGTAATAGGAGGCAAGCCTGTTGCCATAGACCAGGTACAAATCCAGACACCGAGCCTGCCCCAAAAACACTGTGCCCGACCAGGGAATCGAACCCAAGACCTCATGCTCAGCAGTAGCGCTGTGCAACCACTAGACCAACGAGGCAGTCTCACATTATATTTATCTATTGTGTGTAAATATAAATAATTAAAACAATAGAAGAACATTCAAGGTTAACAAACCACGTCGAGTTAAAATATATTATTTGGTAAATAACAATTAAACATGTTTTTTCTGTGTATTATTTATGTACTAGCTTTTGCCCGCGACTTCTTCCGCGTAAATGTCGGTTATCGCGGACGCAGACGAAGTCGCGGTATAAAGTAGCCTTCCTTGGGGTTCAAACTTACCCTGTACTAAATTTGATCAAAATCGGTTCAGTGGTTTAGTCGTGAAAGCGTAAAAAACAGACAGACAGTTACTTTCACATTTATAATATTTGTAAGGATTATTAGTACCTAGGTATTGTCAGTGTTTTTATGTAACGTGACGCCATGAACAATTTACGTCAGAAACTGGTTAATTAAGTTATTATACTGTCTACTTAATTTTTCTTTCACACGATTTTATTGTAAGACTTTATTTTATAATACCCAAAATAAAAAAATAAATAAAAAAATATTAACAATGCCATAAAAAAAAATGTATGTATTTGTGACGTTAAGGTCCGGTTACACCGCCTCTGATTAAGCGCTAATCTTCCGACATATTCAAAAATAGAACAGAATTTATATGAAACTAGCTTTTTCCCGCGACTTCGTCCGCGTTAATTTCGGTCATCGCGAACACAGACGAAGTCGCGGAAAAAATTACCCATATCTTGTCATTTCATATATAGTAAAAAATCATGATTCGAAACGACACGTGGCGCCGTCTATGATAATAAGAACGTTATTGTGATTTCTCTCGGGAACAGTACTTTTTTTCGGGATGAAAGGTAGCCTATGTTCGTTCCTGTACACCTGGCAACGTATATGCAAAATTTCAGGATGCTCGGTTCAGTGGCTTAGGCGTGAAATGGTAACAAACAAACAAACAAACTTACTTTTGCATTTATAATATTAGTTAGGATAATCTACCAAGTAATTTAGTCGGAACTTTACGAAAGGTGGTGCAATAGGCCCTAAGTCATTTCAATTTATAGTACAACTAGCTTCTGCCCGCGACCTTGCCCGCGTCAAAGTCCATTTCTCCAAAAACTTTGTTATCCCCTTCGGAGGTGAATTTTGGAAAATCTTTTCTTATCGGATGCCTACATCATACAAAGAATACACCCTCCGAGTTTCAGGTCTCTACGATCAGCGCCGGCTTTGCGTTGATCCGTCAGTCATTCAGGACAAAGCATTTTATATGTATGGATAGATACGTATAAGGTCTATTTTAAAAGCTTTTATTTAACTTCACCTGTATGTATGTAACTTTGTATGTATGTCCTGGAATTTTGCAATCAATATTTCATCCACTTCTACTAAAGCTATCGAGCTGAAATTTGGCACACACGTTTGGTTTTGATGACAATGCATGATTATGATAAGCATGACGTGATGCTGCTGCCAGGATTGGCTCCAGATGAGGGAACTCCTCAACGGTTAACAGTAGGGACATGAAATTTTACACACTGGTCCAGTCTTATTGACAATGCATGATTATTATAAGCATAACGTTTTGCTGCTGCCAAGATTGGCTCCAGGTGAGGGAACTCCTCAATGGTTAACAGTAGGGACATGAAATTTTACATACTGGTCAAGTCCCAAAGACAAAGTATGTTTACGATAAGCATGACGTGATGCTGCTGCCAGGATTGGCTCCAAACCAGAGAACTCCTCAGGTGGGAGTGTACTTTTTAGTCTTTTGAAATCCATATTGATATTGATCAATATAGATTTCAAAAGACTAAAAAGTAGAAAATAAAATTATAAATAAAAAAAATATTTAAAAAAAAGCTTTTATTTAACAAAAAAATGCACTAAAAAGGAGAAAATAAGTTTTTGCTACAATAATTCCAGGCTGTATTCGTATGACTATAAATAAAAGCTTTGGCGCTCTTTAAATATTAAATATGAAAAAAATGTTTAATCATAATTCTACTTTTCATTCTTTAAGAGCGCCAAAGCTTTTATTTATAGTCATACGAATACAGCCTGAAATTATTGTAGCAAAAACTTATTTTCTCCTTTTTAGTGCATTTTTTTGTTAAATAAAAGCTTTTTTTTAAATATTTTTTTTATTTATAATTTTATTTCAATAAAAAGGCACAACTGAATATCACATAAAATTTCAAGTATTAACTATAAACAATAACTGGAAATAGATAAGAAACTGTAGTTTCTTTTATATACCACGTAGTGAGGTGTTTTTATAAGTTTGACCGCACTCCTTTGACTTGCTTGCTCTTGAAACGCCAAACGTCCTGAAAGTAAACAATACCAAACATCTTTAGTAATACTAACTTCTGCCTGTGACTACTTCCGTGTCAAAGTTAATTCCTATCACCTAAGGGTATGTTATATCCGGGGTCGCGGGACGTCTTAACAGGATACCGTGGCCGTATGTTTGGGTATGTGTACGTCTTAACAGGATCAGGGATCCCGGATCGCAAAGGGCTACAGAAGGAACTGGGTGGTTTTAAACATAACATACATAACATAACATCACGCCTGTAATCCCCGAAGGGTTAGGCAGAGGTGTACCCATTAGTATACCCACATTTCGCCAGTTATGTTTACGTCCCATGTAATAGGGGGCGAGCCTATTGCCATCAACCGGGCACAAATCCAGACTCCGAAGCTGCTACTGAGAAATTTCTGATGGAAAAACCCAATAACACTTTGCCCGACCTGGGAATCGAACCCAAGACCTTATGCTCAGCAGTCGCGCTTTGCAACCACTAGACCAACGAGGCAGTCTGGGTGGTTTTTTAGTCAGTACCTAAAAGTCTGACAGTCCCTTCCGCCCCACCCAGGGCGGAAGAACTCATTTGATGATTTTTACCACCGCAAAAAAAAAGGGTATGATACATACTTTTCGCCCTATTACTATACTTACCAAAAATACATGTTTTGTACCTACATTGGTAATTACTCAAGTCTCACATAATGAGACACTACTGATTTTCTATTGTTCCGACTTACCGGTAAGTCAGCCGGGGTATGACAGGTTAAATCAATATCTACGTTAGAAAAACATAACATAGCGTCTTATTGGCGAAAGAATTTTCAGTATTGGCCCAGTAACTCCCGAGATGCGCGCGCTCAAACAAAAAATAAACAATTCTTTAGCTTAAAAATATTAAAAAGATTTCATTTTCGTAAAAAATATTACATTTCGCGCAAACAAGCAAAAAGCCAACGTCACGCGGTGTTCCCAGGCGGTCACCCATCCAAGTACTGACCGCGCCCGATGTTGCTTAACTTCGGTGATCGGACGAGAACCGGTGTATTCAACGTAGTATGGACGTTGGCGATGTCAATGCTCAAATATACGACTACATTTTATTTACTACAAGTCAATTGGAAAACGCGGACGGAGTTTTAAAAATAATTTAACTAATTAAAAACTATCGCTGTCACTCTGCAAGCCTCGACGTGCGAAAAGGACAACAAGAGGTCCGACTGAATATACAATATTCGTCTTTTTCCTTCTCTTATATTGAACCAAAATTAAAGATATTTTATACACTGAATAAAAAAGATATATTTTATGCCCTGTGTTTTTCTTTCTTCATTAATAGTTTGCAAAGAACATTGGGAAAGAGCGTCCCCACCCTTGTAGAACGTTGACTCATATATCAAACGAAAGAGCGTAAAAAATACAGAATTTTATTGTATGGAAGTCAATATGTCAATGATAAGGGAAAAAAGTTATTCGTCCTTAAAACTAGAAAGACAATTTATTATTTTTATTCAAAAATATTTTTTGAGCACGCAATACATCTAAAATATATTTTTTTCTTTTTTGTAAATTCATTTTTCAGAATTTCTTTCAGTAATTTGTTATTCAGAATAACATCTATTTTTTTACACATGGCCCATAGTGCTACACTTCTGGGGACGGGGTCCTTCAAATTTTCCCATTGTTCTTTGACACTACTAGGCAAGTTGACCCTGTATTCAGCAACCAACCCAACAGAGTTGTGTAAAGGCGAGGTAGATGTTACTCACGATATAGTTAACTTGTCCGATGCCCATCTTCTGAGCCTGCTGCTCCACCTCCTTGGCGACGTGCTCCTGCACGGTGCCCTTCAGGTCGATGTACTCGCACGAGCTGTTCGCGAAGTGGAACGTTATCGCTTTACGGTAGTTCTGAAAGTACAGACCTATCTGTACATGACTGGCGAAATGTGGGTGTACTAATGCGTACACCTCTGCCTAACCCTTCAGGCATTACAAGCGTGATGTTATGTATGAATAATGAAAGTAAAATTCTCTTTTTTAGGAAAAAGAGAATTTTACTAAATAATGAAAGTAAAATTCTCTTTTTTAGGAAAAAGAGAATTTTACTAAATAATGAAAGTAAAATTCTCTTTTTTAGGAAAAAGAGAATTTTACTAAATAATGAAAGTAAAATTCTCTTTTTTAGGAAAAAGAGAATTTTACTTTCATTATTCATACATAACATCACGCTTGTAATCCCTAAAGGGTTAGGCAGAGGTGTACGCATTAGCACATCCACATTTCGCCAGTCATGTTTAAGTCCCATGTAATAGGGGGCGAGCCTATTGCCATCAACCGAGCACAAATCCGGACCCCGAGGCGGCTACTGAAAAATTCTTGATGGAAAAACCCAATAACACTTTGCTCGACCTGAGAATCGAACCCAAGACTTCAGACCACTAGACCAACGAGGTACTCAACATACTTCAACATACTTGCTCGTAAAGTGAATCTTATTGCCCTGCTTTTAAGGGTCACAATGCGGTGTATTAAGCACGTTTGCGGTTTACGTACTAATAACACTAGACTATATCTAAATATGTGCTTTTATGTAGGCGCTAACTGCTGGTGTCGTGTTTTTTTTTCACCCATGTTAATTTACGTCATTATCAGACTCCGAGGCTGCTACTAAGAAATTCCTTATGGAAAAACTCAATAACACTTTGCCCGACCTGGGAATCGAACCCAAGACGTCATGCACAGCAGTCGCGCTTGCGACGACTAGACCAGCGAGGCAGTCGCCTAGTGTTATATAAATATGGACATGCGTCCAGAGACCTCGGCAAAATGGTAGTCAGCTATGACAATTATATTTTGTTTTAATGATGCCAAAAAACATAGCTCAGCGCTGGGAACAGCTACAGAACAGTTGTGCTTACCTTAGACACGTTAGGTCCGGAGCCGTGCAGCAGGTAGGGGTGTAGGAACACCGTGTCCCCCGGACTCATCTCGAGCTGCACTCTCTTGTCCGCGGGCGCGATGGCCTCTTCGTCCACGCCGTGGTACATCTTGAGGACGTCCTGAAATTATTTAAAAATATTTATTTACTTATATTTAACCTTAATACCTATCATTACAGGATTAACATAATGCGATAGTGTGGTATTTATATACTAAATAAACCTAATAAGGAAGTTTTTACCCACGACTTTGTCTGCGTAAATTTCTGCTATCGCGGACGGAGACGATGTCACGTGGCGCCATCTATTATCATTAGAACTTTACTGTTGTTTTATTTGGGAACAGTAGTTTTTTATGTCCGTTTCTGTACATCTGACAACGGATATACAATTTTAAGATTATCGGTTCAGTCGTCTAGGAGCGAAAAGGTAACAAACAAACTTACTTTCCTATTTATAATATTACTAGCTTTTGCCTGCGACTTCGTCCGCCTAAATTTCGGTTATCGCGGACACAGACGAAGTCGCGGAAAAAGTTACTCATGTCCTGTCACTTCAATTATTTAGTTAAAATCATCATCACGACACGTGGCGCCATCTATGATCATACGAATGTTACTGTCGTTTTCCTTGGTAACACTAGATTTTTTTTGGGATGAAAGGTGTGTGTGTGGGATGAAAGATGTCCGTTTCTGTAATCTAACAACGGATATGCAATTTCAGGATGATCTGTTCAGTGGTCTAGGCGCGAAAAGGTAACAAACAAACTTACTTTCCCATTTATAATATTATATTGATACAATAAAATTGCATATTTTGTGTGCATCGTGATGGCCTAGTCAAAGTCAAAGCATTTATTATCAAATCAATTAGACCATTTACAGGTACTTTTGAATTGTCAAGGAGTCGGTCAGTTAGTCCAAAAGTTGAAGCTCGTTGCTCGTTTCAAAACAGAGGTAGGCCTCTATAGGGTCCTAGTGGTTAACCGCTAAAGGCCCGTCCGTCATACCGGTATGACAGAACAATAGAAAATCAATTGTGTCTTGATATGGGGGACTTGAGTAATTAAACCCTTGCTAATGCTCGCAAATTCATCCATGACATATTATCTCCAAGGAATACAACAGCGAAATCCGTTCTGCTGTTAAAGCGCGAAAGAGTAATAAACATCCATCCAACCGCACAAATTTTCTTGTTTATAATATTATTAGGATTTAATTACCTCCCTAATTATAATTTATTGTCTGCCTCGTTGGTCTAGTGGTCCCAAGCGCAACTGCTGTGCATGAGGTCTTGGGTTCGATTCCTAGGTCGGGCAAAGTGTTATTGGGTTTTTCCATCAGGAATTTCTCAGTAGCAACCTCGGAGTCTGGATTTGTGCCCGGTTGATGGCAATAGGCTCGCCCCCTATTACATGGGACTAAATACATAACTGGCGAAATGTGGGTGTACTAATGGGTACACCTCTGCCTAACCCTTCGGGGATTACAGGCGTGATGTTATGTTATGTTATGTTATGTAATTACCTCCCTGCCCGCGTGTTCGTACAGCTGCTTCGCCTTGTGCGAGCCGGGCACGGCGTACAGGCAGCCGTTCTCGATGTTCACGTGGTCCACCGCCGTCCATGAGCCGATGATCTTCTCCGCCGGCCGGAACGGAAAGTAGAATAGGTCCTGGAAGCAATTTATTAACATGAGCTTTTCAGATGGAGATAGTGAACTGAATCTAAAAAATAAATAATTCAAAACGATAAAAAATAACTATACAAAAGTGAGGAAGAAGCTTATTGGCCATCAAAAATCTCCTTCGCGTCGCTGTCAATGACACAACTGACCAAAAGGCATTGCCACATTGAATGGCAATGATGATTTTTTTGGCCCAAGAAAGGGCTAGCGACCAGCCGCTTGGCAGTGTCGCAAAAAATCATGTGAGCACTCAAACCCTAAACCTAGCCCATTTCAAAGGAAGTAAAAAACTATTTTTTCTTTTCAATAAAAATTGCCGAGGAGTGGGTTAGAATAAGCTAACAAAAAAACTGAAAATTAATCGGATTTTCAGGGCTAAAGTAAACTGTTTTTTAGAGAATTTGTGCCTTGAAGTTATGGGTTAATGGTGTTAAATACCCAATTATTGGGTTTACCCAATTATTACGATTTTTATACATTCTCTTATAAAAATCTACCATTCGTTTTGTTCTGGAAAAATGCACGGTTACTTCTCCCTTTGTGATAGACCATGGAAGCGAAGTCGCGGACAATATTAGTGGCTCACCTGGTGCGGCGGGTGTCGCGAGGAGCCGGGCGGCTTGTTGATGAACATGCTGTGGACGGCCGTGATGTCGTCCCCGATGAACTGCGACAGCACCGACAGCAGGCGCGGGTGCTCGCCGTACGTGATGAACACGTCATCGTACAGGAGCTCTTGAATCTGGACAATTTGGAATAATCATACATTGAACATTGTCATAATCATAATTTTTAAATTATATCTTTAAAAACACAGATCATTAATGTGGCTCAAAAGAAACAATACCTTATTAATATAATCTTCGGGCTTCAAATTTTGCTTCAGTAACGATGGTTCCTTCACAACTCTTACATTGCCGGCCGGAACTATGCCCTTGCATATTTGTATGAAACGCTGTCTGTAATTCAAAGTCAAAGACAAAGTCAAAACATTTATTTAACTCGTTGACTGCGGGAAAACACACACGTTGTGTTTTGACTAAAAAACGCAAGTGCGGCGCACACACAAACGTGTGTGTTTTTCTATGGCGAATACGCGAACATTGGTAGCTAGCCGCACTGGCGTTTGGCGCAGCGAATGTTCGTCCGCAGTCAAAGGGTTAAATTAGACCATTTACAGGCACTTTTGAATTGTCAAAGAGTCGTTCAGTTAGTCCGAAAGTTGAAGCTAGTTGCTCGTTCCAAAACGGAGGTAGGCCTCTATGGAGAAGAACGAGCAAGAAACTCCACGGCACTCTTTTAAATTAGTTTTTTACAAAATCCTGGTTACATTATTCCTGTCGATTCTAAAATAAAATGAGCTATTATTTAAATTCTGCAGGCCATCATTGTTATGCTTTGTTTTGTTAATCTCAAAAGGACGATACTAGCACTCGTTTAACAGTTAATTTTGATTATTTAAACATTTTTTTCAATCTGCGAGATTATCGCGTTGAAATAAACAAACAAAAAACTTCAGCATTATTATATTAGTATAGAGTTGTCGTGTGATGACAAATTGTCATCCATGCCAACGCAATGTACAGCTCGAGTCTCGATAGGACGAAAAGCTTGTGAAAATATTAAAATCCTACTATCTACAAGTTTTAAGGCAAGAGATCACATGCTTGAACAGAATTAGGTACCTACGCAACAAAATGGCTAATCTATTCATATGATAAACTGTTGATAAATCGAATCTTACTACAATGATTGATAATTAGTCTGTTTCCAAAGCAAGATATTAAAGATTTATGATAAAATAAAAGTATAAAACAACGTAACATTAACATCACGACGTTGTGGCCTGAAGGGCTGGGCAGTGATGGAAAAGGTCGCAGCACCGCACCGCTCTCGTACAGCAGAAAAATGTGCAGTCAAAGGGTTGGCAGAATTTCTAATTTGTAAAATGTCTAGCCGTAAAAAATATCTAGTTAGCAGAATGTCCAATATTTATCATAACGTTGTCACCTCATCCAACCGTTCTTGGGAAAACGAGCAGGAGAGATACTTCACAGGGACAGCATAAAATAGCAAACAGCGCGCGGTTAGCATGCTTGCAAGTCACTGTAACGTGTACTCTGTACAGTACGAGTTTAAGTCCATATTTGTATACTTATTATCCTGCAGTGCTGGAGCGATGCTGTATACATGGGCCTAAAATCTAGCAAATATGCAGACACTGGGCTGCTATTGAGTTCCCTAATATATATTTATTTATCACTTTTTAATGTACCTCTGTGTATTAAAAATATTCGTCAATTGTTATTGAGCGATAAATGTATTTGGCTGTACATTGTTAGTAGGAACTAACATTAACAATTCTGTCATTAGAAGTAACAATATAATAATAAAGAGTCATTCAATGACACACATAAGTCTAAAACCATAATTAGAGAAAACAAAAAAAAAACCATTGAGATGTGAGAAAAAAGACCAGAATTAAAGGAATTATAGTCGTTTTAAAAAACTCAAATATTTAAATTCTAAAATAAAAATAGCAGCGTTAAAACGCTTATCGTAGCCGAAAGTTCCCATCATTGTGATATTTTTTATTCTAGTTTATGACACTTTTTTGTAACCCGCAAATTCTTGTGCTTATGAGCAGGGATGTTATGGAGCTCCGTAACCGTATCCGAAACTATCGGATATCCGAAATAAAACTATATCCGTAACCGTACCCGTTTCACAAGTTTCATATAGTTTCTGATAAGGGCGAAGTCTAAATAAAACGACATGTTTCCACAGGTTTTTGTATTATCGCTCGCGCGCCACGTGAATCTTGCTCTAAATGATTACTTACTTAAATGATTGATTATAATACCCAAATTATGATATACTATTTGTGTTTAAATTTTACTTCAATCGAATATCCGTAACCGAATCTATCCGAAAGAAACCGATAATCCGGAATAATTACATATCCGTAACTGTATCCGAATCCGATATAATTTTATTATATCCGTACCCAGATCCGAAATATCATATCCATAACATCTCTACTTATCATTTATTTATTTATTATTATTTAACTTTAATTAAAACGGTTATAAACCAATTAAAATAATTAAAGACACAGAAGACAGATATAGGTAAAAATATAAAAAAGAAAACACGAATATACATTTACAAACAGAACAAAATAACTTCATCCCTTTCATAAATTCACCTCACAGTACTTCTGACATACCGACAAAATCTTCGTCCATTCATCCGCAAACAGATCGTTTGTTGGATTAGAATCCAAGAGATCGTTAAGTACAGACAGAGTGCGAGGTACTGGGGACTTAGCGCGCGCAACGGTGCGACAAGAAGGCACAGCAAATAGCTTGTGCTTTCTGCCGCGGCAGTAATTAGTCGGGACAAAAAAGCGAGCCAGTGCAGTATGCAGATCAGGTGCGTCAATAGTGCCACGCAAAGTTTTACAGGCTATAGTGAGCTGATCTCGTGCTCGCCTGTACTTATGAGTGCATACAACATTCGTGGTAATTAAGGCTAAGTTAGAATATTATTAAAGCTTGTTTTCGTAACAAAAACCGGCCAAGGCCTTTAATTTTTAACTTTTATTTATTTTTATTATTTGTTACTCAGTTACTGGGTTGTGGAGGTCAGATAAACAGTCACTCCATGTAAAATACTTGTGTTTAGCTGCATCCAGTTAGACTGGAAGCCGACCCCACACCCCAGTATAATTGGGAGAAGGCTAGGCAGATGATGATGATTGGTTGCTATACCGGCAATAGAAATACGCATTCTGTGAAAATTTCAACTCTCCAGCTATTACGGTTCATGAAATAGGTACAGCTCGCTGACAGACAGGCTTAGCAATAGGGACCTGGTAGCACCCTTCGGGTACGGAACCCTGAAAAGTAGCTATTGAATAAAGTTTGTTCACAGTTGTATTACTTTAGTGGAATATTTTTAAAACATTTATTATGACCTACATATGACGTGCTTTGCTGTGCAAAGTTTATTTTTTTACACTTCCATGAAACACAGGTTCAGATTGACTTTGCTTATCTTACTACACAAATTACGATCAAGGTCTAGTCAGAACAGGCTCAGTTTCAATTACAATAATAAATCGGATTAAAAACAAATATTTAGCTTAGTTGCCCCCTGGGCATGTAATCGAAACGGAGCCTGTTCTGACTAGACTTTATTACATGACCCCCCCTGACTTGAAGGCTGGGTCTGGCCTTGATTACGATCTACTAATATTAATGTGGAAGATTGGATGGCTGGATGTTTGTTACTTAATCATGCTGGCAATTATTGGCTGAACTGATCTGGATGTAATTATAATATCTATTATGTACGTAATGATATTTTGTGATGTTAAGTAACCACAAACATTGCATGTACACATTATAACTTTGCAGTAAACATATTCATTATTTCATAAAAAAATATTGCAAAAAAGTGAAAGTAAACAATATTTGTCTTTGAAAAAAATAACATCCCAAACCAAGAATCTAGGCATGGCTGTTCGAAAAAATAGTTTGTATATTTAATGAACTCTTTTGAGTTACTTTCGACCCCCCAATAGTCAAAAATTACTAGATCTGTAGAGATCTAATAGTTTTTGAGACTTTGGGGGATTCATGTAATTTAGTATGACAAATAAAGCCCACTTGAACACCTAGAATTCCATATTGTGTATTTACATTATTAAGTCTTGCAAAGTTAAAACTCCAAATATTAAAGAATACATACTGTTTTTCAAACAAATTGAAGAATGTACATTCCTACAGCTATAATTAACAAACTACTGTGGAACTCGGCTCCGTTAGATCTCAATTCTTTTATAAGTGAGTCAGACTACCCAAAAGGATTTTTTTGTGAACTTGGCTTACTTTTCACATATTTAAAAAACATATGTAGCTATAATGTACTCTTTTAATCAATACTAGGTGTTGTACTCACTTGTAGGTGTATAGAGATGCAAAATCAATCAACTCCTTAATTACTAGGAAGCCGTTGTCATCATAGAATTTGATTTGTTCAGGTGATAAAATATAGCTGTCTGATGCATCGGCAAGTACACTGAAATGAGCAGAAATATTTAGTAGGTAGCTTAATTACCAATGTAGGTAATCCTAAACTCACAGATTTTTCTAAATAAATTTAAAATACTTGAGTAGCATATCAAAAATTTTAATAGGTTCATGAAAATCTATAAAACTTTTTGATCAAAACCTAACTAATCTGTAGGTACAAAGTGTATAAACATGTCTTCTGTTTGATAAACCTAGTCAATAATATGGCAAGACGGTGAAGTGCAAAGGTTTATATTACTTCAAGGTTTTTGCAAATTATCATGTTTTTTTGTATAATTTAAAGCAATATTAGAATAGTACCCGTTATCCTCTGTGAATAAGAAATAAACTAGATTCCTATCTAAAAATAATAACGACAAAATAATTTATTTTATTTTTGTCAAAACATTATGAATGTACCTACATTAAAAAAATATCAGAGGACATGAATAGTCGAATTGTAATAAACAGATAAGACACAATAAGTTAATTATCACTTCTTAGCAATTATTATTATTATCTGTTATAACGCCAAATATATTATTGTTAATTAAAAACAAAAGACGATCAAAAGTTGAAAATTTTCACAACTTTATTACTTACGGTTTAGGGAGAGCCCTAACACCAGACAAAGCACTCACGAGGACCATTTTGAACACAATTATCTAAATACTTTTTTATTATCTTTCAACAGTACACTTCTCGCAAACTTATTCAAGTGATTGTAAATAGTGGAATGTTGTTTACAAAAATAATTCATTCCACTGGCTCAGTCGTTGGACGGACTTTGCTGTCAGTATAAAGTCGGGTTTATACATCTGGTTCTATGTTTGACGTTTCGCTTATTTTTTGTTTGTTCACAAGTCTTTTAGATCTAATGGGTAGCTCGCCGTCCGATCAAGGACCAAGCCCGGGTCGACGGCGCGTTCTGTTCGCGCGCGCCTCAAAGAGCTGTCAGCACAGGGACGGGGCTCCCAACGGGGCCAACGCCTGCCGGGGTTACGGGACGTCTTAACAGGATACCGTGGCCCCGGAACGTAAAGGGCAACAGAAGGAACAGGGTGGTTTTTTAGTCAGTAAAAGTCTGACAGTCCCTTCCACCCCACCCAGGACGGAAGGAGTCATTTGATGATTTTTACCACCTAAAAAAAAAAAGTCATTAAGATCAAAAGGGCTTGTAAAGTATTCTTTAATTTTAGATTAACAATGAAATGACTATTTGACAATGAAGTGTTAATAACTCTAATCAATCAATTAAACGTTCCCAAATATTTTTAAAGTAGGTACTATTTGTTGAATGTATGGATACGGCATTACATTTAAAACATCGTTGATGACGTTCAGATTACACAATTGCCAGATGACAAAAAAAATATGTTATTTCTTATATTTTAAACCGACCTTAAAAAAGGAGGAGGTTTTCAATTCGTCAGAATCCTTTTTATTTTTTAGGTATGTTTCCCGATTACTCGACGATGCTAGAACCGATTTGAAAAAATATTTTTTTGTTTTAAAGGCAAAAGTAGATACTTACTTCCCAGGTGGTCCCAAAGAAACATTGTCATGATCTGATAATGAACTTCGGAGATATGGAAAGGAACTCCTCTTAGGTTCATAGCAGAACTGTCAGATGAAGTAAAAAATAGGGGGGGGACACGTCAGCTTTCTTACAACTTCCCATAATTAAAAACCGTGTGAAGTAGGTATAAGTAGGTATTGTATAAAAGCGCTTTTAGTAAGGACTTCAAATATTAACGACAATAGTATCTAACTTATATTGCACTAAGTAGGTACCTACCTATATAAAACGTGTAAAATAAAAATCTTTTTTTTTTTATAAAAGACAACGGTTATCTTTTTTTAGTAGTTTTTGTTTTTATTCAACTTATGTTATTCTTTAGTTTTATAACAAAATAGCAGTTAAAAGGGAAACAAAATAAATTCATATTGTTATTTATTTTATTTACAACGTTTATATCTAATTCAATTCCTCACTGCCTCATTTGTCTAGTGGTTGCATGCGCGACTGCTGTGCGTGAGGTCTTGGGTTCGAATCCCAGGTCGGGCAAAGTGTTATTGGGTTTTTCAATCAGGAATTTCTCAGTAGCAGCCTCGGAGTCTGGATTTGTGCCCGGTTGATGGCAATAGGCTCGCCCCCTATTACATGGGACTAAAAACATAACTGGCGAAATGTGGGTGTACTAATGGGTACACCTCTGCCTAACCCTTCGGGGATTACAGGCGTGATGTTATGTTATGTTATGTTATCTAATTCAATAAAATAATTATAGACACATCACCTAAAATTGAATATAGTTTTACTGCGTTATGATAGTCCGCCACATCAAAATCTACGTTTTTCCATCTCTTACGTATTGTATCACAGTTAAATAATAATTGTAAGTTTCATTATTACCAGTACCTAGATAGCGATTTTGCAATCTTGGCCACTTGATTGATTTCGGTCTAAGATCGATTTACCTACAGATCGCATTTTAGAAAGCGGCCGGTAATCGAGACAAATGAATAAAAATGCATAATAATTGCAAAAAAATAATGCTAAGTAAAACTTTTTGCTATAAGTTGTCAAATATATTATATTGTTAAACAAAATACAGGCCATTTGACGACACAAAAAATGTGGAGAAGGCCATTTATATTATTAGAAAAATAAATGTTAATTTTTTAAATTGCTCACGTTAAAATGTTTCGCCGATAACGTGCCAGTATTTTGCATTTCAGAAGGAAAAAGATTTTAATAGTTTTCCATATCATTTATTATCATAATAAAACAAATCCTTTTATTTTTACGACTCGATTGACATCCAGAGCATTAATTAAATTACAATTATGGTCATTTACAATGAAAATACAGGCCATTTGCCGACATAAATATCTTAAAAATGCTATATATGTTTTTAAGAATAAAATAAGTTTTCGTTTAAAATGGCATCTGTCAGGTATTTGGGAGGTTAAATGCCAGTTAGTACTCTAGTAGACGTAAGTACTTATCGACGTTTTACCTATTTGGTAAAAAAGTTTCTATACTTTTTATAATGGCTCTGCTGTTGATCTAGATCTCGGTCAGCATACCCACATAATAATATGTGTCACATATACGTTTACCTGCAGTATGTTGGGTACTTACTAATAGTTATAAATTTAAAAATCCCCCGACGGCGGCCATCTTGGACCGATTTTCATCAAACATAGCTAAGAACACTACAGAGTAATTCACCTTCCAAACAAAAAAAAAAAAAACAAATTTAAATTAGTTCATCCGCTAGGGAGTTACGATGCCACAGACAGACACACACACAGACAAGTCAAACTTATAACAACCCGTCGTTTTTGTGTCGAGGGTTAGAAATGTTTCATATAATACTTAATTACAATGTTTGTTATAATAATATCTAATAATATAGTTGTTGTAATTTTTATAAAATGTTAGATTTAATATTATATTAATTTTAAGTTGCTGTGCCCTAATAGGGTCCATAATGTACTTAGCTTAAAGCCTGTTTGTAACATCTATAACACATATGGAATGCAAATAAATACTTGAAATACTTGAAATAATAATTATTTTGATATAATCAAATAATCAAAATATCTTTTTTACAAAAAAGAACCGCCTTTAAAAACTTTTTCTCAGGAAAGCGTGGAGGTATCATGCTGAAATAAATATCAAATACCTACTCAGGTCTGCTAAACCTAAGAGAAGTGAAAAAATTAAACTCCAAGTCAACGCAATCTAAAGATACGGTTGTTTAAAACGCATATTTTGACGCTCGCTAGGGAATCAAAACCTATAGGGGACTTCCCGTTGACCTAGAACCATGACGTTTGGCAAGAAGCAATACCATGCATCACAAAAAATTACTTTTTGACTTTTTGTGCGTTTTTATACCTATTCTTTTGAATGTTGTGTTAAATATTGCATGGTGATACGAAACCCTTTGTGTTCGACACCGTCTCGCACTTGGCCGGTTTTATTCTAGAATGCGTAACACAACAACATTGTTAATATAATCATTCCTTGTGAAAAAATCGAGGCATAATTATGTTATTTGCTACGTAATCACATAAGAATAAATGCATTATATAATTTGAGTAATGGCCACAATCAAAATCATGCCAAACTCGGAGCGGGCGGTGTTATCGTCGGGTCATTCATGATAACGTGACTCTTAAAACGACAGTAAAACAACTCTCAATAGATTAGTAGTCCTTTTACATCGCCAGCGAAATGGCGAGACTCGGAATAATATTACTGTTTTTAACGGTGTTAGTGCCATTCATTTCTACACAGTGCAACTATAGGACAGCGACGCCGTATTTCAAGAGGTCCGTCTACGAGTTTACGTTGAAGTTGGTGGAGAAGATCAACCAGGAAACTGAGAGTCACTTCGTGGCGTCCGCGCTGTCGCCATGGACGCTGCTGGCGGCCATGTCCCTCGGCGCGGCGGACACCACGCTCCAGGAAATACGGGAAGTACTCCAACTGCACCCTCACAGGTGTTTCAACAACTTATACTTTGAACTCGTGAAACAAGTGACGATGAAACCTAGTAACCCCACCGCGGTTATGATGGAACGGAGCTCCACGATATTCTTCGACTACTCGCTGTACGCCAAACAAACTTTCTTGGACGACGTGTCCAAGATAGGCATCTGCGACGCCAGGATAGTTTCCTTCATCGATTCTGTTCAAACAGCCGAGATCATAAACGAACATGTGCGAAGTGTTACGAACGAAGCTATAGATGAAATCGTCACGCCGAATGATTTGGATAATATTCTGACAGTCATGATAGACGCCTTGTACTTCAAGGGTGCTTGGAAGGTACCTTTCCCTTACGAAGATACTGAATCCAGTGCGTTTTACAACGACAAGGGTCAACAAACCGGTGACGTCTCCCTGATGTACGTGAGCGGATCATTCAACGTTACATCAGTGCCTCAGATAAAGGCGAATGTTTTAGAACTACCATATGGAGATGACAGCAGATACTCCATGTTAATATTTCTACCAAACCCTGAAGTTACTCTTACAAACATGGTGGACTTAATGAAGACGATCAGTATTAGCTCCATATTCATTTTGTACAAACAGTACGGGGCGTCAACTGTCGACGTGCAGATTCCAAGATTCAAAATTTCTTCCGACATTGATAATTTGAAGGAGCTCCTTATTGACATGGGCATTAAGACTATATTCGATCAACAGCAGGCTAATTTCCCTGGTATATCTGATTACCAGTTGCACTTGTCGAACTTTATCCAGAAGGCTGACATAGAGGTGACGGAGGACGGCACGGTGGCCGCCGCGGCTACTGCGGCGCTGTTTGAGTCCAGGATTATGCCGGAACAGTTCGTGGCTAACAAACCATTCATGTTTATGATTGTTGACAGAATACTTCATGTTCCAATATTCACCGGAGCTTATTCAAAACCCAGTGTCTTTTAACCTAATTAATACCTAAAAGGTTTTTGTACAATATTGTGTATGGGATTTGAGTAAATTGTTTAATGTTAATCGATTTGTTTTATTGACAAACCCTTTGGCTTATTGTTATCTTTAACTAGGGTTTATGAACCCGGGAGGTAATTAATAGAAACTATATCTTAATGATATTATTAACTAGCTTCTGCACGCGACTACGTCCGTGTGAAAGTTAATATATTATTTTATGGAACATTAAATTTATCCGAGATAAAAAGTATCATAATTATGTGCTATTCCACACTGTAATCTAACTCTGTGCCAAAATTCACCCAGACCCGTTCCGTAGTTCTGGCGTGACTGATTAACAAACTTCTATCCATCGAAACTTTCGCATTAATATTAGTACCTAGCAAGATAAACCATAATGTCAAAATGTCATGTAAACATGTAATATACAGATAAAATAATTTCCGACGATTATTAAATCTAAGAAAAGAACTAGATTTTTTTCGAATTGGCGGACATTTTGTGTGTTTTTTTTTGTTGTCAGCTTTCAGAGTTACTAGTTCCAAGATTTAAATACACCATGACACATCCATGACGACTGTAAACCGGTAGGACATGATACTGTTGTAGATATTCTGTTAAAATTTTCAAGATAATCTTAGATCATAAATGATTGAAGTATAATATTGCATGCTCATTTCTTTTTGATCTACTCCATTAGAAAAGAATATGATCGCATAAAAATATTGATGTATGATTGTATTAAAATGTCCATAGAACTGTTTTATATGGTTTTTAAGACTGCATTCGAAGCTATAATAACATAATCTATTGATAAGAACTGATCCCGGTGTTTATGTAGACTGCGTTTGAAAAAAAAGCAACTGTTTTCTATATAAATGCATTATAATACGATCCAGCTATTTTTTTTTTAAGGATTGTTGGCCCTTGAAGACTTGCCTAGGTGCGAGATGAACGATTATGATGATAGACACGCATCAAGAGGGTTGGTTCCAGATGGCCCGAGAAAAGAGGTCTACTTAGAGGGACTCGGAGGAGTACTTTGCCCAGCTGTGGGCCATTAGAGACTCTCTTTTCTTTTATCGTGTGGGTAACATCTTATAGACCCACACACCCTAGTGTTTAGTTTCTGAACCGCCTCAAGGGCCTCGCTTTGAGTGGAACAGTAATAGAAGTCCGGGTTTCCTCACGATGTTTTTTGGGTGTTTGTTTAGAGGCCAGCTAAAAACATAAAAAGCTTTTTTACAAAAAAATATGACCGCCTTCAGAAACTACCTACAAAATAAAAAATAACTTTAGCTTGAAAGTCGGCGGCTTTGGTTTTGTTTCTTGTTATGTAGGTATTGCCACCGACTTCCAAGCTAAAGTTATTTTTTATTTTGTAGTTTTTGAAGGCGGTCATATTTTTTTGTAAAAAAGCTTTTTATTTTACACTTTTTAGTGCTTGTGTGGTAATGTTTGAAATCCTTACATAAAGCCCTTTCAAACAATACCTCACACGATATATTTAATTTTGGAAAGTGGTAGGCGTACCCCCTCCCCACTTCCTTCAGTCAGTCATCGACTACACGTATAAACAAAGCAATTTTTCTTGTTACGGTGGTTCTGCTGTGATTTTATAAGGAGTTCCGTTCCATATCTCCAAAGTTCATCATCAGATTATGATAATATTCCTATGGGACCTATTCGAAAAAAAGAATCATCCAAATCGATTCATAATTGGCGGAGTAATCGTAGAACAAATATACAAAAAAAAAAAACAAAAAAAAAAAAAACATACGCGTCGAATTGAGAACCTCCTCCTTTTTGAAGTCGGTTGAAAATAAACGGTCGTTGCCTTAGTAAAAGTTATGTTGTACTCATTACTACTTTCATCCCATTATAGATGGGTTGTGATCTGGGTTTAAGACACCATCAACCATCAACCAGTAATTTTGACTGGCCTGTTGGTCTAGTAGTTAGTGACCCTGACTGCTACGACGAAGGTCGTGGGTTCGATTCCCACCCAGGACAAATCTTTGTGTAATGAGCACACTGATTTGTTCTGTGTCTGGGTGTGTTTATCTATAATATGTATACATGTATTTAGAAATATACCTATAAGTATAATTATGTAGGTACCAGTTGTCTGTTACCATAGTACAAGTTCTGACTAGTTTGAGATCAGATGGCGATGTGTTGGTTGTCCTAAGATATTATTATTCCATAAATTCTATAAAGAAACATTTTATTTTAGCCCTGAAAATTCGATTTATTTACAATTAAGAACAGAAGATTCAACTTCGTTTTCACAATTTGCATTTTGTTTCAAAGATATTTTGAGACCATTTCAGTTAGTTTATTTACATTAGTTTTTAAAAGAATTTGGTCAGAAGCCATTGTTTGTTTATGATCTAATTTTTTTTTCTGTCTACGTCAAACTTTATGATCAGGAATTCGAGAACATTCATTCATTCATGTTTTAATGTTTCTGATGGCCCCAAGCCGATAAGAGAAACCAAGACATTTGTTGTGTTTTAAGCAATTGCACTTACTAACCGTATTACTAGCTTTTTCCCGTGATTATGCCTGTGTAGAAGCCATTTCTAACAGTTAAAGGATTTTTGTAAACGGACCAAGTACTTCCAGAGATTAGGTACCTCTTACATACAATCTCAATTTTTAGTTTTTGTAATCATAGTTTACAGAATAAGCTAAAATTCGAACATACTAATGGGAACATACACTTTGTATGATTCAATAACAATATTATTTTTTATAGAACGACAATCAGACAAATTGATTAAACTTTCCTTTTAGTCTAGCTCAAACGTTTGCTAAAGATTTTATTGCCCAAAATATTTACCGTACAGTTTTCAGAAGCTTGCAGTCAGGTAAATGGACTTTAATTAGACCAATTAATGAACACAAACGAATAGTTTATAGCGTGCCACACGTAATGAAGGCCTTAGCTGAACTCAAATAGAAGAACTATTTGTGATATTGTATGAGTATGACTGAGGTACAAACATACCTTTAGTTTAAATGTTCTGTCTATGAGACACAGTTCCGTTATCCACACTAGCTCATGCAAATATTACAAATAGATACAATAGTCACACTGTCTGTCTGTTACCAGCCTACTCTTGAACAAAATCGAGAATGAGATTGGAATCGACTGCATGTTTGACTACAGCGATTGACATGAGGTTGCCATACAAATGAAAACGTAAATTACCAAATTTTAAAATATTAAATAACTCGTTAATTCTATAAATAAATGTCTTCTTATATTTATTGGAATTGAAACTGGATCGCATGTACATGTAATGTCGATTCCAATCTCATTTTGTTCAAGAGTAAGCCTACTGATCACAGTAATAGGCTAGTTTTTAAACGCGACTACGTCTGCTTCTGTGATAATCGACATTCGCGCAGACAAAGATGACGGCAAAACGACCATTACAAGCAACGCAGCGCATTGGTCTTGTGGCCACAAGCGGTTTTCAGGTCGGGCCAAGTGTTATTAGGAATTTACATTAAGATTTTTTCAGTAGCACTCTCAGTGCTGCTGAAAATTTCCATCAACCACCAACTAGTAGTGTGACGCCTTCGAACATCGAAAAGCACGTAAAACCTTATGTCCTATATGTACGCCTCATTGGTGTGTCATATAACATCATCATAACATGACGCCTGTAATTCCCGAAGGGTTAGGCAGAGGTGTGCCCAGTACACACCCACATTTCACCAGTTATGTTTTAAGTCCCATATAGGGGGCGAGTCTATTGCCATCAACCGGGCACAAATCCAGACTCCGAGGCTGCTACTGAGAAATTCTTGATGGAAAAACCCAATAACACTTTGCCCGACCTGGGAATCGAACCCAAGACCTCATGCACTGGACCAACGAGGCAGTCTTATGTGGTGAGCTAACTGCCCGGAAAACAACCGTCGGGCAGTACCCCACCAGACTAACACCCGTCTGCTCGGAGGATCCTCTTTTTTCAACGGAAGATGAGAAACTTTACACCCTGTTTCTCATACTTCTAAACACGTACAGGTAAACCCATGCGCGAAGTCTAGTGCAAATCTATTGAGGCAATCCAAATGTTTTCCGCAGTCTGTTGACCTGTAGTGTTAACTAATTGTGAAAGTTTGTTTATTCTCACTTGTTTCCTGCAAATGTTGGGAGTGTTGTTTCAGATTAATTGTTTGTTGTTCTTAGTTAGCAGGTGTAGTGGCTTCATGCGTACGTACTTGTTTTTTATGGTGGTTTGAAGAGGTGGTACTAATATTGATCAGTGACTCGTGTTGGCATGGTTCTGTAATCCCCTTCCCTGTTTCCCTGAATAGTAGAATATTCTTGCCTTTCTATTTTTATTGGAATTTAGCATTGTTTTGGTAGCTTAAAAAATATTACTGTGGAGAAGGCGGTGATGATATTAGATTCATAGATTAGATAATGGTGCCAATTCCCTTGTTCACAAACTAGACTAAATTTAGAGAGTTGACATCTCTTACTAACATACAGCTAAAGGAAAGGACGGTGACATCCCGTGACATTAAAGAACTAAGTTAGAGATCAGATTTTATTTTTTTGGACAGAAAAAGATGGAAATAGTCTAATTTTAGTTTAGTTTGTGACCAAGGGAATAGGCACCAATATCATCGCCGATTGAATTATACTTAATCTTTAGATTTAAGCAAATTTTTTTAGGGTTTCGTACCCGCAACGTGCCAACGTACAAAGATTATCAAAGTATAGTCTGGAATAGACTCCTACCACATGACCTGACCTAGCACATGGGCCACTTTCATACCGTTTTTATGTTTCTCAGGGATAATTTAGGACTTTGGATGAATTCTGAAATATACGCAGACGAAGTGGCGAGCAGAAGCAGTTAGTATTTAATTATAGTACAGCTATGTTTGAGTCCCATCGGCGAGCCTATTGCCATCAACCGGGCACAAATTAAGAATCTGAGGTTGCTACTGAGAAATTTCTAATGAAAACATCCAATACCGGGTAAATGCGGGTTACTTTAAACCTGTATGGATACTTTAGCTTAATACTGAAAAAAACATTTGACCAGAACTTCCCGCATGTGTATGAATGACGATATTTTTTTTTAATTCGAGATTCATTTTTAATTCCAATTATATTACTTTTTCTGTTATTTTTTAAGAGATCAGAAGGTTAAAACGTTTTTCGTTTCGAGACAAAATTTCCCTACAGGGTTAAAGTAACCCACATTTACGGTAACATTTTGCCCGACCTGGGAATCGAACTCAAGCTCAGCAGCTGGGATTTGCGAGCACTAGACCAACATTCTGTAAATAATACTAAAACAGCATCCATATAGGTAAAGAACATTAATTTTAAAATTAGTCCGACAGTTTCTAAAATAACCGTAACACAAAGCAAACAAACTATTTTTTTTGTCTAAACATTAGGCAGACGTCTCTGGTTTCACTCAAGTTAAATCGGAGCTTCATCACAATTAGCTCAGCAATTACAGAGATTAAAGACCGGTGCATATAAATCACAAGCATGTCTACTTCACAACGGATAGAGAACTAGCTTATGCCCGCGACTACGTCTGAGTGTAACTTGTTTATATCGTACTTGCATACAAACTTCCACCCCCCTTTTCACCGCCTTAGGAGGTGATTTCCGCGATAAAAACTATTCTTAAACTGTATCCATGGCAAATTTCATCAAAATCGATTCAGCGGTTTAAGGGTGAAGAGGTAACAGACAGACAGACACACGCCAGTGTGTCTGTCTGTCATTATAAGATAGAGATCTGTGCATTTATAAGATAGAGATTCAACTTTACATTGCCTTGGATATTTTGATCATAGTTATGTTTTATTAGGAGGTTTCTTGTTTAGGGTTCCGTACCCGAAGAGAGCTTACGGAACCCTATTACTAAACCTCCGTTCGTCTGTCAGCGGGCTGTATCTCATGAACTGTAATAGCTAGAGAGTTGAATTTTTCACCGATTGTGAATTTCTATGGCCGCTATACCAACAAATAATAAAAATGCGTGATGTTATGTTTACATGTTCGTCTGCCTGTATGTCGGTTATCGAGGATGCAGACAAATACGGCCTATGTCCTTCCTCGGGGTTCAACCTTACCCCGTACCAAATTTATTAAAATCGGTTCAGTGGTTCAGTCATGAAGGCGTAACAGACAAACAGAGTTACTTTCACATTTATAATATTAAGTATGGATCTCGTAAAATACCAAATCAAAGCGGCAGTTAACACATTTTTTTTGCTTCGCCAAAAAACATCTTATTAGTAGAGAAATGAAGATCAAACTTGGTTAACAACAGGAAAATTCGCTGTAAAACTAGCTACTCTAGCTAGACGTCAAATAATATTGGGTTAAGAAATAAATAGCAAAAAGTTGACCATGAACCTCGGTCGTTGACTGCAGGCGCGTGAGGCGGGCAACACTGACAAATGAGATAATTTTAGACGAGGAGATATATAGTTTTATGTACCGATTTATGACTTCTTTCAGTAATACGATCTGCAGATCAAACTCGGAGATTAATTTGTTGAAAGCAGGAATCGATCAACAGATCGCATTTTTTAAATCTTTTTAAGTGAAAACTTCTTTAGCGGCGTTGAGCACTTTTTCTGTAATGGGTATAAAATCTTAAACTCGCGTCAGGACACGTGACCTGATCGAAAAAGCGTAAGACGGATGGAGAGTAGACAGCTATCCCCTCTCTACGGCGCGGCGAAAATGTATGCCTGGGCCTACTGTTTCGTTTAGGCAGCGCAGGGCGCTTGCGCGAATGTTCGTGTATAACTTTTTAATGTAAAATAATTGAAATAGTTTTAAAGTGTTAAATTTTTAATATAAATTGTCGTGTTTGTGTACGATAGCGCAATAAATGAATATTGTATTCTACCACTTAAATGATAGTACTTTTATACTGATAAAGCAATTGGTGCAAAATTATTCCCTAACCATTCCAAAATATCAAACATGCTCAACGTTAATAATCAAGTTTTCACTTTTGTTTTTATTGCATTTTGAAATTAGCCTAGGAGGTTATTGACCTGGTCGGAGATCACTGAAGGTGCATACGCTCCTATATGACAGACTCCTCCGCTTTCCAGGGTGGGAGACATCCACGAGGATTTTAAACAACTTGAAAAAAAAAAGGAGTCTTTCGACTTTCTTTTGGTGCCTTAATCAATTAATTAATGCAGGGCCAACAACTTATAAACTAAGGGTACTTTTTGTGTGGTATATACCTCAGTTTACGGCGTTGCTATGGAAAGGACACCAAAGGGACAGGCTGGAACAACAGCGGACAATCAGCAAGCATCACTTTTTTTTTGTGCCCGCAAACGTTTTTCATAATAATCATAATCATAATCATTTATTAATTTGTAAACATAGGTTTTACATAGATGGTATTAAGCAAAAGAATAAAATAAAATATAGTAGCTCTATGTTTTGCTTCATTGGCATACAAATGTTTTTACACGACTGCCCCATAAAAAGGAATGTTATGTGTTCAGGGTTAATGTATGTATGTATGTGAGATTCTTTATTCCACCATAACTTTTAAACGCCTGAACCGATTTAGATGTATGGGGTATCGTTACAATCCTTGCATCGTTCCGAGTAACATAGGCTAGTTAAAAATAAAAAGAATCCTCTGTGGTCACTTTAAAACGTAAATTAACACCAGCCTCAATTATATTTTTTAATGAATCTGGTCGTGTCTATGTTTATCGTCTAGAATTTGACAAGTAGATGTAAATAAAAAACGTCGTAAAAAAATCTGACGAGTAAACAAAGCACAAATATGTGCAATTTTAGCAGTAGTGTTTTTGAAGTTTTTAAATTATAGTAACTTGTTTGTTGTGAGCTTAATAACTAGACGTTAGAACGTTCTATCGCAATTGCTATTAATATTTTGATAGGCGCATGAATGGTTCTTTACAATAAACAGTGAGTGAAAGTATTACGTAGGTTTCGATTATGCAAACCTGCTACAACAATACTACTTACTATTAGATAAACTTATCAGTTACAATGACTTGTCAGCCGGCTGTACTAACTGATGCTTTCTGTCCATTCACTCGTGAGATAAACACATAATTACTTACTTATTGTCTGTTTTCACTTTCTTATCTACGTAATATAATTATATTTAGTAGTAACGACACTTAGTTTATCCAGTCATATTTCTGAACCAGTTATCTTTTAAAATAGCTTTTGCACGCGGCTTCGTCCGCGTATGTTTTCTTAAAGATTAGGTACTCATTATTTTAAAATAATTCATTTATATAGTAACTAAAATGAAAGAAACAAATAAACTTAACAGTATTAAAGGAAAAGTAAAGATATAACATAACATGACGCATGTAATCCCCGAAAGGTTAGGCAGAGGTGTAACCATTAGCACACCCACATTTCTCAGACTATGGATAATGCATGTTTGATCGATCACGCCAGAACTGCTGAACGAAACAGGATGGAAAGAACATAATTATAAAGAATACCACACAATTATGCTACATTTTATCCCGAAAAATGAACGGTTCCCGTTGGATAATTTTAGACTTTGGGTTAATTCTGAAGTCGATGTAGACGAAATCGCGGGCAGAACTTAGTCTCTCTATAACTATACAATCGTAAAATGGAAATACAATTATAATTAATCGTTGTTAAATGCTAATTAAATGTTATTTATAGTTATTTTTATAGTTGTCGTGTGCATGAATTAAATTAACATTTTAATGTGTCTCTTATTTTTTAAATGCAAAGTAGTGGTCAAGCTCTTGAACTGTTTATGTATTGGTTTGAATTACCTAATGAAGGGAAGCTGATGATAGACGTAGACGAAAACGTAGTAATAAGTATCAAAATGATTGTCGCTTTGAAATAGGTTAAAATATAATCAGCTTTAAACGTCCGAAATTAATACAATTACTTCTAAAAATAGGAAATTATTTGCCATGCGTTGGTTGGTTTGTTTTGTTTAAACCACTTGTCAAGCAGTGCCTGCTCACTGCAATTGGGCAATAGATAATATCATTTACCAATAATTCCAAGACATATCTAACTTTTCTAAAGAAACACTTAATTTTCAATTAAATTACTAGAAAAAATAAAATAAATAAATTTCTGTACGAGAAGAGGCCTTTGCCCTACAGTGGGACAGTAATAGGCTGGTATTATATTTTTTTTATGTGCTGACAATTTATGAAGACAACAAAATGGATATTGTAAGTGATCATATATATACTTTTGATATGTTCTATTTTGTGTCTTACATAAACCTATTTATTTATTGCAATCATATTGTGCAAAGATGATATATGTATAATAAGTAGTATATAAGTTTCAAACATGAACCCTGCTGGGGCATAGCATCATATTTTTACGATTTCATCCTCCTTTTGGGCATTAATTTTTATAATCAAACGTACTAAATACCTCTAAAATGTAAATTTTGCTTTTAAAGTAATCAATGAAGTCGGCACTAAAGTGACGTCACACTCGTCTTTTGCCATACAAAATCTATAGGAGAATCGCATTTTGGCAGGTCATAAAAAGTACGTCAATTGTTTGGTGGTTTCATCTAGCCTAATTTGCCTGCAAACCTAACTCCAGTGCCAGTAGGTAAGCACACTAATGAAGGCCTCACTAATTATTCTGAATGCGTGCTTTCTTTCGCAACTCGTACCTAGGTGCTGTTGTCTGAGATGAGGTAATCATACGAATTGACTCAATCAATTCTTACTGTGTTCTTGCGTTTTCTGTTGACCTACGTGCATAAAATTTTACGAGTCTAAGTTGATTAGCAGAGTGTGAGAGCCAGCTTTGATTGCAGGGTTTTATAACTTCATCTATCTGTACTAATATAATAAAGCTGAAGAGCTTTGTTTGTTTGTTAAAACGCGCTAATCTCTAGAAATACCAGACGGATTGGAAAGAATCATTTTTGTATATGATAGACAGATTCATGACAACAGAACGCGTACATAGTGACGGGCAGAAGCTCATCTATACATATAAAATGATCTGTCCTGAATGACTGACTGACTGTCAGATCAACGCACAGACTAAACCGCTGATCATAAAGACCTGAAACTTCGAGGGCGTGTTTTTTGTATGACGTAGGCATCCGATAAGAAAGAATTTTCCGTTCCATTCTACTTCAAATTTTGCATAAACATTCTTTAACGGAATTGTTGGAAAAAGTTCTTCGTATTTTATTTAAAGTCATCCCCTGGCGGGGTTAAAAAGGGGTAGAAAGTAAAATAAAAAATAGTAAAATCCTACTAGAATCATTTTTGATTTCGACGCGGACGAAGTCGCGATCAGAAGCTAATAAATTAATGATAGGAGCGACCGAGTTTAGTTTTCTAGCACTGAAAACAAATTCTACACAGGATACCTACGACAAGAAGTACTGTAACAACCCAGACGTGGGTTGTTACTTGTACCGGGATATATTAATCAATCTACTTGATTGAAACACTTATTAATCAATAAACTTTGTGTATTCACTTTAAAATAAATTATACTATGTTAATACTAGTTCCTTGCTTAGGCTTGACAGCCGCTGACACGCGGTCTGCTTCTATTCTAAGTATAAAAGTAATATTCATCTCATAACAAATAGTTTGCATATAGCTCGAACAGCCAGGGTCTCTACAGTACCTATCTACGTAGTCGTCTATTTAATAACTCTAACAATTTGTTTCTAAATCAAACACCCTAATAATGAAAGTGTTCGTTTATAATTATCCTGTTGGACACCTGCAGTTGTTAATATTATATATACTATTCATAATGGTGTGTTCGTTATTATGAGAGCTCACAACGTGTATATGTTCACATCTGTGTTTTGGTATTACAATAGGAGATTAGGACCGGCTGCGGCTGCCAAAACACTGGCACATCCTGCACACTCAACTGACCACCGTCCGTCATGACTCGCTCATCTTTTTTTGACCGGATTGTGGGTTTCTGATGACTAATCATCATCAATTATGTGGGGGTCGGCTTCCAGTCTAACCGGATGCAGCTGAATACCAGTATTTTACATGAACCGACTGCCTATCTGACCTCCACAACCTAGTAGGTAACTGGGTAATACCGCACCCCTTGGTAAGACTGGTACTTATAGGTTTCTGACGACCCGTGGTTGTCGAATTAAAGGCCTGTACGACTGTCAGAGATCCATGTTTGACAGCCGGGATCAACGGCTTATTTAGTTTTCCGAGGCACGGAGGAGTCTCAGTGTGAAATATAGTCACCCATTCACGGACTAATTCCGGCAAGGGTAGCTTAAAGAAAAGAAACTTTATTGACGGAAATGTCCTTTATGGTAAATACATAAATATTAAATACCTACCTAATGCTGAGGTCAGCGATCAGTATAACGAGCTGATCAGATGCGGTTGAATGCCGCAATTAAACACACAATGACCAATAACAGTGATTTTAGCGAGACCTCATGTGTAGTGCTGTATGCTCAGTAAATCGAGACAAATGCTAACATTATGATAAAACTACTGTAAATGTCTGTGTTGTTATTGCACTGTTAAATAAATAGTGTCGTGGCCTTAGCTGCATGATTACGCTAATGAAAATTGTTAATTAAATTAACAATTTAGGGACATATAAGGAAGTTTCTGCGGATGGATAAAACATCATTATTAACGAGTTTCCCGTTTTGGATGTAAAGTAATGGCTTTGACACTTCCAAATTGTATGCTTTAATTGGCATAATAGCATAAAACATTCAACTCTTTACCAAAAATGGTCTTTACTGATTAGGTATTAAGTTTTACGTATCTTGCGTAGCACGTATCTATAGATTTTAATTAAAAACGGTTTTTAATTACCACTTTTTTGGATTTGAAAGTTTGTATGATGTTTATACTGTGCTGCGTAGTTACTGATTTTATCTATTTTAGTATGTGTCCATATGGTTCAAGTGGATAGCTATGGTTCTCGCTCATCCGTCTGTCTGTCTATCTGTTTTTTTTGCCACAGGTATGTTTGAATCACATTAGTCATTAGTCATTTATTCGTGAACAATAAATTGTATCTGAAATTATATGCTTTATAAAGGAAAAGAAAAAATTATTAAAATATAAAATAATAATTACATAAGAAAAACACACGTTAAAAATTACAACAATTAATATAATTTATGAACTTAAATACAAAAATTTCAATATACGTAGATACACTTATTCAACATACCACATTTAAGTTGATTTTTATAAGAGCTTGGTTAGATAGCGTTTTTTATGTCTAGAGGCAACTTTTTACATTATATATATAACGCAGGGAGGGGACGCTTTAGGAAGACCTACGCTGACCTTATTAGTGACGTTCTTCAGAAGGGTCAGGTGCGCAGTAATCGTAACCGAGCTTGTATAACCCGATATTTGAACGTGGACGAGGCGACAGGAGCATGTAAGGATCGTAGCGTTCTATGGTTTCTGCCTGCCCCCATGGGAAAAAGGCGTTAGTTTATATATGTATAACCGGTTGATATCTGGGACTGTGCTTCACAATATTCAAATAAGGTAAGTAGGCACTTGAAATTTCTATGTTGACATTCACAGACTGTTTCTCACAATACTCACTTCCAGCCGGTCGCACGAACGCCCAAACAATGTAAGGCCATCTAGTGTTAGACCTCAAGTGTCAATCTATCTGTCTACAACCAACTGAGATATTTGATCAAACAATAATAATCACTTCAATAGTTTTTTTAAGCAATGCAAACACAGTTTTTGATGTAAAGTTAAAAGATGTTTACTAATTATGTATGTACACTTGTACAGACATCTGTGAAGCCAAGTTTTTATTTTGGGTGGGGCAATACTGACATACATAAAGTATCACCTAAATTGCATTAAAATGTACAAAACTATGGTATAATTCCTGGATTATACAATCTAGGAATTATAGCATAGTTTTGTACACTTTTTTTTTTGGTGTAGTTATAAATTTTCTTGCTATCTTTCTAAATGAAACTACCTTTTGAAAGCAGCAACTAATTTCATTTGATATTGTCTATAATGAGTTCAAGAGTGCCTTTTAATGGCCTGACACTAACACAAAAAGAAATAACCCATGAGCCAGGGTGGGGCAAGCGCCCCACTGTGCATCACCGTGGCTACGTACGACCATGTGTACAGACGACAGCGCGTTAAGGTGAACACTGCGGCTTCTTATGCGGTTGTAATAGTCCGATGTGCTGGCGACTGTACCTAAGGAAAAATACACTACAGAATTAAGGAATGAATTCGAACGCTTGTTCCAATGTGTACAGAACTTTGTTTGAATGCAAACAGTCGAACAAAAACAAAGATTTGATTAAAGCTATGATTACACGGAAGATGAGCGGAGATCGATGTAGACAGCTCTGAGAATTTAGAGAATAAACAGCCAAAGATCTATAGAGACATGGATGTGACTTTGTGCAGATTAAGTATGGATGATGCAAGTAACAAAGACACACCTTTACAGAATGACTAGCTGATACCTGCGATTTTGGATGCGTGGTGTTCTTGTTAAGTTACGTTTTTGGTTACTGCTCCGCTCCCGTACGTCGCAGCGTTATGTTATAGCTCTTTTTACTATTTCTCATGAATCTGGCTATCATATATTTATATCATATACTTTTTTACAAAATTACAATAATTTACTAGCCTCGTTCTACTGCTAAGCATTACGTCTTGGATTCGATTTCCAGGTAAGGCAAAGTGTTATTGGGTTTATAAATAAGTAATTTCTCACAAGCAGCTTTGGAGTCGGATTTGTGCCTAATGATGGCAATAGGCTCGCCCCCTTTTAAATGGGACTTCAGTATAACTGGCCTAGCCCTTCGGGGCTTACAGGCATGATGTTATGTGTGTATATTAATTTACAATATTTTTTTTTTTCGATCGGACTAAGTAGATATTAACGCGATTAAATAAACACAAAAAAACTCTTCAGCTTTATAATATGAGTAGGTATAGCTTTATTAGGTTAGTATAGAAGAGAACACCAAAAGAAAATTTGCGAATTTATAATCACAAGTAAACAGCAAATACGAACGTACTGTTGCGGGGTACTTGTCACACAGTGTTACGACTCGGAAGTCCAGACAACCTCTACTGGCCCAGATGACAACTTGATTAAAAGGAGCAGTACATTATTTCCATACCTATTAAAGTAATTAATTTATAGCGCATTCGTGATTAAGGTCAGATAGTATAGTGGAATGTGGACGCACACCGGTCGCCTGTCAATTAGATGGTGCGCAAAAAAATGCGCAATTGACCTTAAGCTCTTCTAAGGACCACACGATCTCAATTTTTTGTTCTTATTGTGGAGACTTTTAAAACTTTTTATGGTCTTTATCTCATGAATATTTCTTTCCTTATTTTCTTACGTAAAGAACAATGTATCCCCATTTTAATATTATAAATGCCAAAATAACTCTGTCTGTTACGCTTTCACGGCTGAACCACTGAACCGATTTTGTTGAAATTTGGTACGGAGTAAGTTTAAACCTCGAGGAAGGACATAGGCTACTTTTTAATTCGCAACGTCGTCTGCATCCGCGATAAATAGTAACATGCCCGCCTAAAGACATAACATCCCAAATATCGTCAAAACATTTTTACAATGAGACAAAGAGCTTTGAAATAATATTAGAATTAGTTTCTGCCCTCTAACTTTAACTTTACTTTAGACTTTTCCGGGATAAAAAGCCTATATGGCATTCCAGACCTCTCTCTGCCTACCTCTGTACCAAATTTCATTCAGTTCCGTTCAGTCGTTCTAACGTGAATGAGTAAAAAACAACCATCCAAACTTTCGCATTTATAATAGAAGTAACATTTTAAACTACACTTTAATACATTGTATCACATCACACATTGCCACACATTATTACAAATTCTTCTTTCATCTCTTTCTAATTCTGCATGATGACAAGTTAACCTTAATTCAAACGATGTGTAAAAGAATAAAATACATACATACATACATCAATATTAATGCCTACCTGTTGAGCACCCCGCTGAGCACTCGCTTAATATTGAGCACCGCTGACCTAGACACTAAAGTCGGTATAATCTGTAATTTACCGCGCGGGCACCTTGACGAGCCAGTGTCGAATTCTCAGCACTGTCGGGGAGGGTGACGCTGTATATTTATAGTTTTGTGAATTTTAATACATTACGGTATGTTGCGTAGAATATATTAATGTATTCATATATTTACATACGCTATACGGCTGTGTACTGTACACAATTAAATATCTATCTATCCGTTTCTACGGAACCAAAATGGCGAGTTCGATCCGGGCAAATGCCGTGCGCGTGTAGACTTCGTTAAATGCAATTTGAGATCTATTAATGCATTATAAGGCTCAAATTCTTATTTAACATATTTCAATGCGAGTTGGACGCGGGTGGCGTGCGCTGAGCGTGCGCGTGTCGTGTGAACGCGCCCTAAAACTGGTGTTAAATATTAGTCTGAAAAGGCGAATTCGCCTTGATCAAGCGTGGCGATTAATCGTCAGGCCTTCTCTGTATGAGACGAGGATTTTGCCCTGCAGTAGGTAAATAATAGGCTGGTATTACATAAAATTTGAGGAATGAAAAGAATATAAGATGAAGGTGAAACAATACGGTTAATAAATAATTGCCATAATTTATGTAATACCTAGAACAAAACAATCTGTCAAAAGTTGACTTTCAATCACTGAGACAATAACTCTGTGACAGACAAGTAGACAGTTTTGTTTTTAAGTTGGCAAGGAGACACGGAACTCTTAGTATCTTTATATTATCAGGAGCAAAACAGCGTAATTAAATATAATTTATTAAAAAGATTGCTAATTAAACTACGTTATTGAAATCATAATATATTGAAATGACAGTTAATAATATCGCACAGAAAATGTTTAATACAGTTCTTAAAGAACTAGATTTATGAGTTTATTCAGGTTTGGTATTATCAGTGTCTGCTTTTATTATGTAAATTGAATGTTTTTATAATGTTTATTCATAATATTTGTATAACCCGAGTGTGACTTCCGCTACGGAGGTTCCGTATAGTCACAAATACCTGTAACTTTCACAAAAGCATGCAAATAGCTTGCATGCCATAGTGCCAGAATAGCTTCTGACTTGTGGATGTTACAATAGCATGCGAAACTCGTGAATATGTGCATAGGTAAATGGGAAACGCCATCTTGTCTAAACAAATCCAGAACTGAAAATTCGTAAGAAACATTTTTACCATAATAAAATATCTAGCCACCATCTCGTCACGTTACAAATTCAAATATTCACCGGGGTTAGGTACTACCGTATAAACTATAAACATTACATCAAAAAAATACCTAAAGCAAAATAAGTTTCTTGTATAATATATTTTCAACCGACTTCAAAAAGGAGGAGGTTCTCAATTCGACGCGTATGTTTTTTTTTTTTGTTTGTTCTACGATTACTCCGCCAATTATGAATCGATTTGGATGATTATTTTTTTGTTTGAAAGAGTATAGTCCCGAATAGGTCCCATAGGAATATTGTCATGATCTGATGATGAACTTTGGAGATATGGAACGGAACTCCTTATAAAATCACAGCAGAACCGCCGTAATAAGAAAAATTGCTTTGTTTATACGTGTAGTCGATGACTGACTAAAGGAAGTGGGGAGGGGGTACGCCAACCCTCCTCCTACCACTTTCCAAAATTAAATATATAGTGTGAGGTATTGTTTGAAAGGGCTTTATGTAAGGATTTCAAACATTAACACACAAGCACTAAAAAGTGAAAAATAAAAAGCTTTTTTACAAAAAAAGATCACCGCCTTCAAAAACCACAAAATAAAAAATAACTTTAGCTTGGAAGTCGGTGGCAATACCTACATAACAAGAAACACAACCAAAGCCGCCGACTTCGAAGCTAAAGTTATTTTCAACCGACTTCAAAAAGGAGGAGGTTCTCAATTCGACGCGAAAATTTTTTTTTTTTTTTTTTCTGTGTTTGTTCAACGATTACTCCGCCAATTACGAATCGATTTGGATGATTCTTTTTTGTTTGAAAGAGTACAGTCGCGAATAGGTCCCATAGGAATATTGTCATGATCTGATGATGAACTTTGGAGATATGGAACGGAACTCCTTGTAAAATCACAGCAGAACCGCCGTAACAAGAAAAATTGCTTTGTTTATACGTGTAGTCGATGACTGACTAAAGGAAGTGGGGAGGGGGTAAGTCAACCCCCCTCCTACCACTTTCCAAAATTAAATATATCGTGTGTGGTATTGTTTGAAAGGGCTTTATGTAAGGATTTCAAACATTAACAAACAAGCACTAAAAAGTGAAAAATAAAAAGCTTTTTTACAAAAAAATATCACCGCCTTCAAAAATCACAAAATAAATATAACTTTAGCTTGGAAGTCGGTGGCAATACCTACATAACAAGAAACAAAACCAAAGCCGCCGACTTCCAAGCTAAAGTTATTTTTTATTTTGTGGTTTTTGAAGGCGGTGATATTTTTTTGTAAAAAAGCTTTTTTTAGCAATACACACTCTGTGAAAATATCGACCTCTTAAAGGTTTAAAAGATACAACCCTGTGACAGACGAACGGACAGAAAACCAGCAGAGTCTTAGTAATAGGGCCGATTCGGTACCCTTTAGGTACGGAATCCTAATAAAATAATGTCTTTGCGCAAACTTGTTCGGTGATTATTATTTAAATATCTAATATACATAATAATATCAAAACGTTTAAGATCGATTGGGACGTTTTACTGGTTATTAGTCCAAATAATTATTGTTAATTTTATTATTATTTATTGATTTGACCTTTATTTTTATTTTTTTTAAAGTCAGCGTAGCATTTTATATGTTACTTACTGTATTATTTTAAAATACCATTTTTTTTTTTTTTTTTTTTTTGTGGTGGTAAAAATCATCAAATGACTCCTTCCGCTCTGGTGGGGCGGAAGGGACTGTCAGACTTTTACTGACTAAAAAACCACCCTGTTCCTTCTGTTGCCCTTTACGTTCCGGGGCCACGGTATCCTGTTAAGACGTCCCGCAACCCCGGCAGGCGTTGGCCCCGTTGGGGGCCCCGTCCCTGTGCTGACAGCTCTTTGAGGCGCGCGCGAACAGTACGCGCCGTCGACCCGAGTTTTAAAATACCATAGGAGTGATGTTGTAGATTCAATTTTTTTATCAAAAGATTTAAAAATTATGGAAATTTTAATAATGTGTCACACAATATTGAGACTGCACTGTTGGCGCAGTGAATGAGCGATTGCATTTCGTGTCTCGGATTCGATTCACGGACGATACAAATATTGTTATGACCTAGTTGTATGACTGAGCGATAGGCTGCTACATTGTGTTTCGGGTTCGATTTCCGGACGATACAAATATGGTTGTGACCTACAGGTAGTTAGGTTTCTGTGTTTGCGTACGTAACTTTTATGTTTGTAAACTTATCCTCAATACAAGAAACACCTATTGAGTATTGGAAATTGTATTGTCATCAGAACTAAAGGTGTACGCAAAATTTCAGCTCAATCAGATTTGAACAAATGGTCGAAAAATGGTTTGCACATTTTGATGCGGCAACTGACATATGAACAGTGCAAGCTAAATAAATAAATATCTTGGGACAACTCACACACGGCTATCTGATCCCAAGCTAAGCAGAGCTTGTGTTATGGTAACCAGACAACTGATATACATACTTATATAATTTATAAATACATACATCATCACACCCAGACACAGAACTAACAATCATGCTCATCACACAAAGTTTGTTCTGGGTGGGAATCGAACCCACGACCTCCGGCTTTGCAGTCAGGGCCACTAACCACTAGACCAACAGGCCCGTCAAAATATCAAATAAAAGCTTGTTAAAATATCAACGTTTAAAAAAGCTTTTTTACAAAAAAATATCACCGCCTTCAAAAATCACAAAATAAAAAATAACTTTAGCTTGGAAGTCGGCGGCTTTGGTTTTGTTTCTTGTTATGTAGGTATTGCCACCGACTTCCAAGCTAAAGTTATTTTTTATTTTGTGATTTTTGAAGGCGGTGATATTTTTTTGTAAAAAAGCTTTTTATTTTTCACTTTTTAGTGCTTGTTTGTTAATGTTTAAAATCCTTACATAAAACCCTTTCACACAATACCACACACGATATATTTAATTTTGGAAAGTGGTAGGAGGGGGGTTGACGTACCCCCTCCCCACTTCCTTTAGTCAGTCATCGCCTACACGTTTAAACAAAGCAATTTATCTTGTTACGGCGGTTCTGCTGTGATTTTACAAGGAGTTCCGTTCCATATCTCCAAAGTTCATCATCAGATCATGACAATATTCCTATGGGACCTATTCGCGACTATACTCTTTCAAACAAAAAAAGAATCATCCAAATCGATTCGTAATTGGCGGAGTAATCGTTGAACAAACACAAAAAAAAAAAAAAAAAAAAAACGAGTCGAATTGAGAACCTCCTCCTTTTTGAAGTCGGTTGAAAAGCAACACAATAACTCATTGTGATTAAGTAAACACGAGCACAGTTATTTTTAATAATGAGGTGAATTCACCAAAAAAAGTCCTTCAAATAATACAAACCTTACATTATAAGTTCATTAGGCAAAGGCCGCGAAGTCGATGTCGTCATGTCGACTGCTCATCATTTCGTAACGTTGACTTTATCGGCCCATCACACCGTGTTACTGCCGTACAGATATGCTTATTACAAAAATAAATTCGTTAAAAACTGACTCGACTGTCTGGACTGCCTCGTTAGTGTAGTGGTCGCAAGCGCGACTGCTGTGCATGAGGTCTTGGGTTCAATTCCCAGGTCGGGCAAAGTGTTATTGGGTTTTTCTCAGTAGCAGCCTCGGAGTCTGGACTTGTGCCCGGTAGATAGCAATAGGCTCGCCCCCTATTACATGGGACTAAACACATAACTGGCAAAATGTGGGTGTACTAATTGGTACACCTCTGCCTAACCCTTCGGGGATTACAGGCGTGATGTTATGTTATGTAAATTCGTTAAAAAAAAAAATGTTGCGATGGCCTAGTGGTTGAAGCGCCCGCCTCTCATGGATGAGCTCCGGGCAAGTACCAATGTGACTATTTAATTCATATGTACTTTCTAAGTTTTTCTTAGACATCACTGACATCGATCCGTGCCTCGGAAAGCACGTTAAGCTGTTGGTCTCGGCTGTCATACGTGGATCTTTGACAGTCGTTACGGGTCGTTAGAACCTCGAAACTCTGACAACCAGTCTTACCAAGGGGTATCGCATTACTCAGCCACTGGGTTGTGGAGGTCAGATAGGCAGTGGCTCCGTGTACAATACTGGCATTCAGCTGCATTCGGTTAGACTGGAAGCCGACTCCAACATAGTTGGGAAAAGGCTAGGCAGATGATGAGACAATCAAAAAATATCTACTTACATGGACATGCAAAATATCGCGTTTCTACTAAAATTGCAATAGGTAAGTAGGTACCGTTATCATTTAGAATGCTGCATATTCATCTATCTGGTAATTAAAAACCGGCCAAGTAGGAATCGAATTGAACGCAGGGTTCCATACCGTGAAAACTTTCGTTCATGAGATATAGTCCGCTGACAGATTTATGGACAGGGGAGGCTTAGTAATACTGTCCAATTGAAAACCTTTGTTTACGGAACCCTGTTGCATATATGTATGTGATTATTGACTCACCTTTACTTTATAATCAGTTTTTTCTTACTTACCTTCTTAGCAAGAAATGCCTTTTCTCCTTTTATTAACTCTCTCTCTTGTACCTGCGCCGGCGCAGGCGCCATTGCGGTTTACACGCGATGTCTTGAACGCCAGTCGGACGCCTCAGCCTCAAATAATTTCCGCTTCAATAGTTCTTCGAGTACTTATTTGTAATGCAGCATGGTCCGTTACGGTTCACCAGTGTATTGCTAATATTATGTACGTTTCATGATTTCATCATTATTCTCGGTACACAGAGCATCGTCTGCGACCTTAGAAAACTAATGCAGCGTAGAAAATGAGATCACAAAATGACATCAACTCTGATTTCCGTCGATATTATATTTTCAATGTTGTTTAGCTAATTAAGAAATGTTATTTAATTCAAATCATCTAATATGTAGGGCAGCCTCATGAGAAAACAAACAGAAAATGTTTTTGTAGATGACGAAAAACTGGTAAAGTGCGAGACATGACGGGCTCCGTACCACCGTATACTCGTATTAATACAATAAAACTAACGAAAAACACTAAAAAAAACGTTACTTGCATGTGAAACTCACTTTAATTCTTGCTTTATTTTATTTTGATTATTTCTAGTTATAGCAAACGTATTAATAGGTACTGTAGTCACTGGTGGCGTGACCTGGTACCGAAATCGCCTCCTGGATTTAAGGGGTCTTTCTCGGGGCGTAAATAATAACTGAAACGAATCGTTACTTTGAAACTACGTATTAAATAAAGACTTGACTCTACTGCTCCCTGCAGAGCGAATGACCAAAACAATTGTCATCATATACAAATATTTTACTCTAACTCTAAATACGAATGATTTGCCAGAGAGTTTAGAACAGAAGTCTTCCAGCCTGCTTGTTTTAGCAAGCAACCTTCACAGTACACTATTAGTAAAAATTTCAAATGTCTACTTCGATTTAAACGATAGGTACAGCCCTGTAACAGAGAGACAGACAGATGGATGGATGAGCGAAAGCAAGGCTCCATTTGAACATTTTGGGTATGGAACCCTAAAAAACGAGCTCACATGGAGTTTCATGTTCCAATGGTGAGTAAGCTAGGCTGTCGCGGGAGAAAGGAAGATGAAAGATAAAAATGAGAAAAAGAAAATATGATATCGACCCAAGTATTACAATAGGACAAGAAGAACGTAGGTATATGTGTGTAATGAACGTATATACAGTGAGGTCTAAATCGAGCAATAATTTTATTTCGAAATGAAATGTTTTGCACGATGAATGTATCGGGTGGTTGTTGTAGTAATAAATTAAGGTTTAATTTTTTCTCAAATCAAAAGTATTCTATGACTCATGTCCTTATATCTAACTAGTTTTTACCTTATTATTAGTTTAAATGACTAATTCCGTAAGAAATTTAGGTACACTGAACAAATATATGACATACATAAAGTATGCCTACAAGATAAATACGATAACACTATCCAAAACGTAATTAAGGCGCGACCCTAGACCAGTTAGTTCGGCCACTAATGTGCCACATACGACATTCACCGTTATCCGCACATTTAGGTTACCGGTAAAATAGACCGTAGGACCGGTAGATTAAAGTGAACTTACTACACACACCGCGCATACGTCAGTCCATTCAAAACAGACAATTCCCGAGGCTCAAACTTAAAGTTTCCAAACAAATCTATAATAGATACATAGATTATAAATATCTGTGTTACTCCGTACGGACAGCAACGCGGGCGCAGGCTCATTCAACTTGGAGCGCGCGCGCCAAACAGTTGGTCGATAACAGCGTTAACGCAACGCGCGAAAATGGAAATTAAACTTTTTACGTTAGTGACTCTGTGGACTTGCGGTGTTTTAGCATTCGAGTACAATTGTAGCAAGCGATCCGCTCTGCTGCTGCTCAAAAGACCAGCCTACGACTTTTCACTGAGAATGTTACAGAGGGTCACCCATGAAACAGACTCCCATTTTGTTTTCTCACCCCTGTCGACCTGGCTGCAGCTGTCCGCTCTAGCCGAAGGAGCTGACGGACGCACCTTTAAAGAAATTTGGAGAGTAACCAAGCATCACAAGAACAGATGCTTCAAAAATCAGCTGAGCGATATTATAAATAAGCTCAGTAAAGATTTAAAACATGAAAGCAGGAGGAAGAGTGTAATTGCTATGGACAAACTGATGGCAGTGAAGAAAAATTACGTGCGTCAGATAGAAAAACTGTACGGTATACAAGCGATGCTGCTTGATTTCAACGAGCCCGTGAAATCTGCACAGAAGGTGAACCAGGTGATCGAGACCGCCACCGGCGGAGTGATCGACCAAATAGTGTATTACGATGACTTTATGTCCACAGTGCTACTAATGAGTGATGCCAACTATTTCACAAGTGAGTGGAAGACCCCTTTTAACAGTGACACTACTGTACAACCCTTTTACTCGCGTAAAGGAGTGAAAATCGGTGAAGTGAGTATGATGAACGTAGTAGGTTCATTCAATATCGTAGACTTCGTACACATAAGGGCTACGGTGTTAGCGATACCATGTTCATCACGTAGAATAACAATGCTAGTGTTTCTGCCACAAGAACAAGTCTGGGTCAGTGACTTATTTTACAGTCTACAGAGAACTAGGTTGACGTCCATTTTCAATATGTACAAACACGATGGGGAGAAAATTGTAAACGTCACTATGCCTAGATTTAAACAGCGTACAGAGATTGAGAATTTGCCTGAGCTTATTTACGATATGGGTATCAAAAGGATATTCGATCCTGAAAAGGCAGAATTTAAGGGTATCAGTAAATTTCATATGCACGCGTCTCTCATGACACAAATCACTGATATAGAAGTAAACGAGAGAGGGGTTAGGGCGTCTGCTAGTTCTCTGATTAGGAATGACACTGCGATAGAATTTCTTGTAAATAGGCCTTTTGCATATATGTTAGTAGATAAAACAACGGATTTTATTCTGTACGCTGGTATTTACTCGGTGCCTAGTGTGGTTTGAATAGGAAGTATTAAACTAACAGTTTCGATGTGTGTGACGAAACGAGAATCTCCTCTGCGAATGATTTGATTGCGAAATGCATTCGCGGTGTTTTATTTGTAAATAAATTCTGAAAACGAGATCGTCTGCGCTGAATACATAGAGGAAATGTGGCGTCAACATACATTTGACATTTATTGGAGTTTAGTGAAAGTACTCGCTGACATTGTTGAAGTCGCTAAAAGTATAAATGTCCGAACTTGATAATAATTGCACTGTTTCCAAAATAACTTTTATTTTAAAACGTTATTCTTATTTATAAAGATGAAAGGAAGAAGTTTTTGAATGTCTATGGTACTAAACTTTTCTTTGGCTTTTTGATTATTTAATTTTTTTGATCTTCCAATTTCAAAAATACAAGACAATCCAATTTTGACGTCTTGAAATAAAAGAAGAAGTCAGTAGTATCAAGTTGGTTGAACTAGCCATTAAAAAATAAAAATAAAGATATTAAAGAAAAAAAAGTTTATTAATAATAACAATGTCTCTATGACTAGTATCACATTAACCGCTTTGTATTGCAAACAAGATATATTTTAATATAACAATGGTCTCATTATAATCTTTTCTATAATTAATTACTTAGTCTATCTTCCTGTATTCGATGACTTAATGATTATTTAATCAATATTTTAAATACAAATAATTTGAAGGTCAAAACTAGGTGCGTCTTGCACATGGCCGTGGATCGATATGTTTCTAGGAATAACAACAGTAAAATCATAATCATTAATATTTATTACTATAGTTAGTTACTCATTTAAATTTTAATGTATAGGTATACAGTTGTACTTAAAAGACTAGTATAATTGGTCTGTAAGGTACAATTTTAAATTCGTTATAAGTTAAATCAGTTATAAGGTCACTATATCACGATTAAGTATCGATTTTTGACACCATTCGTAAAATATAGACACGCCCCAATTTTTAAACCTAGCGATTGTTTGTCTGCCCGTACATTTGTTATCGATGTAATCGCACCAATTTAGTATCGAATTACAATAGTAATCGATTTCATATCCACAACTGAAGTCTACCAATTAATCCGATACATCAAACTCTATTCGACAATTGTGACCAATTAATTTTGTTTTGACAATAATGGAATACGATAGGTACAATCGATTAGAAATTATTAATTGAAGTCGTTTTGAATATCGAGAATTGGTTTTGAAATATCAATCGATATGTAGGTTTCAATAGATTGTCTTCTTTTTCCTCGCATGAATAGTTCGCTCAATCAGCTGGGTGTACCTATAAAAGAAAAAAATATAGCAGTAAGTCTTGGCACAATAATAATACATTTTTATAATTAAAACCAGAACTGCCTGAAAACCTGCTTCAATTTAAAATGCAAATATCTAGTTGACGAGAGCAAAGACAAAACTACATTATTAACCAAAAAAAGACGGTTTTAATTTTGGCAACTATCATTGACCACAGTGTAAATAAATGTTAAGTTATCATTATTTTTAAAAACAATATTTTATTAAAAAAAGGACATAATTATAATGAATTAAGTGACGTGAAATAGAATTTTATCAAATCAAATAAATCATCTGTAAAGTAGTAAATAATAACAGGTTAACATAATTATATTACATTGTCATGTGATTGACATATGTACGCAAAATTTCAGCTCAATCGAACACCGAATAGTGGTTCAAAATTAACTTGTAAGATTTGATCAGTCACAGACATCAAAACAGGTGAAACTAAATAAAAGCGTATAAAAATCCACTACACTTTTGACCACAATTTGTTCGTGTTCGTTTCGTACCGTTAGCAAAATAAATAAACGTAGACAACGCTCGCGGGTCAAAGATCAAGTGGGTATTTTTATTTCAAGAGATTTGGGTCTAAAATATTCGCGATTCAAGTTTATTTTTTATTTTTGCAGACTTATAAATTAGTTCGTAGGCTGTTTATGATGACGTCCTTGTTATTTATCGTTTAAATGGCGGTACCTATTAGTTTTTATGAGTTTCCATGATTGAAACGTGTCTGTTTTCTTGCAGAGTTATCTATGTTAATGTGTCAGAATTTGTTGAACGTTTTTCCGAAATAAAATGCGAATTAATTATGTTTCTATTTATACATATAGTTACACTTTTTCTTTTTCAAACCGGCCCTCAACTCACTCCACCATAGACAAACAGTAATAAACCTTTATAATGCCAGGTACTAATATTGTAACTTTCTCAGTATACCAGTGCCGCCTGCTTTCTCGAGCAGCGTCGTGAGTAAAAGCTAGTGTTGAGTTTATATTCGCATATTTGAGCCAATGTCTCGGTCACAAGGCCGCTGTTACGACATCGCGAGGAATTTTAGAATTTATAACTCTGGGTGCGTTTTTTCATTGAGTAAGTCGCGAATAGTGCGAGTTTTCCGGTTTATTTAGGTTTACACGAGAACGTACGGATTATAATGTAAGGTCATTCTTCTTAAGATAAAAGTGCCATCATTTAATACCAGAATGATGATCCTTTATATAGTTTGCATTTTTGACATCCTAATGTTATGTCAAACACCCACCGAAATGTTCATGACTACTGTCAATTAATGCGCACGGAAAGCTTTTTGAAGTCCTAACAATTTTGAATGTTTTACATTTTTGTTTATGATTTCCTGTCTCAGTAAAAAACATTACAAATATTCTTATTAGCGCAATAATTAAATCAGGGGCGTGCTTTGATGTTTGTAAATGATTAGCAGATGTTTCGCTACTTTTGCTGACAGTACTCTCGGTACAGAATGGTGAATGGTATTTTGCTCATTTTATTAGAAGTTGAAACATAATTAATTAAATACAAATCAGTAAACAGTAACAATAATTATTATAACAGTAATTTTATTTCTTACGGTGTAATTTTAAGAAATCTAACTTTTTTTTTAATATATACGTAGATATATATTTAGCGTATCCTGGACCTACAAAATGACCGGCAATTTTTGAGCACTCCAATTAGAAATGTTTATGAAAATTTTATGTGTACTTGCATTAATCTTCAAAAGATACAGTCCTGTGACAGACGGACGGACAGTCTGACAGCGGAGACTTTGTAATAGTCTCCTGTTTGGCACCATTTTGGTTCAGAACCCTAAAAGGAGAACCCAGTAAATTAGTTCCGATCTTCTTACTACTCCAATTTCCGTGTAAATTCTACGGCTGTTGACTACAATGTTTTCAGAAATCAGTCCTAGTTACATGTAACACTAAGTAGAGCAACTATGCCACTATCTCAATAACATTCAGGAATGTTGCTGATTCAAAAGTAACTTCATAAGTGATACGGAACCTCTACACAAAACAAAGCCTAAAGAAAACAGCTCTAGTTGCACCTATTCAGCACTTAGTAACATGACATACACTTGTACCAGTGGCCTGTGACCTCGATCGTGTTAGGTTAAGCACGTGTTGTTGTACTGCATAATCTGCGTCTGTTCGTTGCAGTAGTCTGTGGCCATATCGGCTTATCTAACGAGGATTATGTTACTATGTAGAGAAGCTTTCTGTGTGTACTTTCGAATGTGAGCATTTTAAATTGTGGACGTTGAATTTTAAACATTTTATTTTTGTTTTTGCTAACACACTCTACTTATTAAATAAAAATACTTAAAAATCGTCTGTCAAAAAGTTAGCCCGACTACTGAGAACTCATAGTTTGTTTGAATGTATGGATGTTTGTTTATGAATCACGCTAAAACGGCTGAACGGATTAGAATGAAATTAGACACAGCGATAGATTATAGTCTGGAATAGCACACAGGTTACTTTTTACCCCGAAAGATTTACGATTCCCGTGGGATAATATATTAACTTTGACACGGACAAAGTCGCAGGCAGAAGATAGTATTAAACATGTTATCGTCACTACACATCTGTCTTTAATACGTTAACGACAACAAAAAGTAGTTTCGTAGAAAACGATTCTTATAAATATGAAACAGACATGATTTATCTTTCATTTGAAATTCTAGCGCCCGTTGAAGGTCTTTGCAATACTCAGCATACTTTATATTGTACAGACAAAACTGAATGTATGTTGGCATGTACAGTAGCGGTGATAAATGGAGTAGCAATTTCACAAAGCAATAGATTGTCATTTTTTAACTAACGCCCTTTCGACGCCTTTTGCGAATTCTGAGGAGTTCCTGGGTACTGTTAACACAGTACCCAGGAACATACATAATCACTTATACACACAGATGTAGGTACGGCCTGTACTGCGCATTCACAGCAATTCAACCCTTAGCATGCTAGTGCACTTACGACCACTTACTGTACAGTCAACAAGATAGGTGTGCAGGATCGTCAGAAATAGTTGAAATTTTCTTAGAAACCGATGGATGTTTTCAAATGTTATTTAATTATAAAAGAAGATATTAAACAGTTCATTAATTATGTTTCAATCGAAGACATCCATAGGTTTCTAAGAAAACTTCAACTATATCTGACGACCCTGCATACCTATCTATTTGTTGGTTGTTCAGTCACCACATAAGACTGTAACTTTTTGTTGTAAAATTGCTCCTATTACAACGGAATAAGATTCTATTAGGGCGCTGTCGTTCCTACATACAGTATGTAGAAACACATATTTTTGTATTATGTAACATCAACCTTTATCTAACAAAAGAATACTACAAAGAAAAGGTGAAATATTACCATAACTTATTGAGCGTAGAATATTGACATACTTGATCATTAGTACCTACTCATTACTTGAAACTTAACATTTAAATGAATTTCGTTCCAATATTAAAATTCCCGCGTACTTTAAATATAAAAAATCATAGATTTTGCCCGCAACTTTGTCCGTGTTAATATTCTTACGGATCCCAAATTTTTGACAGTACAATGAGGGAAACGTATCATCTCAATGGCGAAAGCATTTTTAGAATCGTAAAAGTAGTTCGGAAGATTAGCGCGTTGAAATAGAAAAATAAACAAAAAAAAAACTTCAAACATTTTAATATTTAGAATTAAAAAATAAATGAATACTAAAGCTTCTAAATATTTTTTTTACAAAAACTATACTCGAGTTATTCGGTAATAATTTAAAATAAGAACGACGTTTAAATGAGGAAGTTCTTGACGTAAGTTATGTAAAACAACCAATCAGAGCGAGTTAAAGTGACATAAAGTAATAACGTCAAACATTCCTAGCTGCGAATAAACCATGTCGGCGCCATTTAATTAACAGTTTAATCTAAACATTTAAATTTAAATGACAATAGAGGGATTTTATTTGTACTCATTGTAGATACGGGCTAAGTATAATAACATAAGGGTCTAAAATAAACATTATACTCAAGCCAAACTAGCTGTCATATTTGTTAAACAAATAAATCGATTGCTATAAACATCGTTAAGTCAGTTGGTCAATCGATTTGATCCTGTTGAACTAATCAGTCTGTTATTTCACACCTCTCACAAATATTTATACTTAGAAAACTACGTAGCAATTACCATAGTTTACTCAATAAAACATGTTAATTGGTATTGCATTGATGTAAAACTAATTAATATGTCTAAGGTACACCTTATCTACAGACATGTTATTGATTTAAAACCAATAATAAAGATTTCCTGTTTAAAGAAAACTTACATATAAATATACCTATAAAAGCGAAAGGTCACTCACTCACTCACTCATTCATCACGAAAACCGCTTAAAGTATAAAGATGATGTTTAGCAGTTTATAGTAAGTACACGTCCGTAAAAAAAGGATTTTCCAAATGATGAAATGGTCAAAGTTTGTATGGGGAAATCAATTTTGACGTGGACGAAGTCGAGCATCACCATACTGCTTTTTTCAAAACAATAAAAATCAATAACAAGTCCTTGACATGACGATCCATTCTTTTAAACGTGCGGTATGTAAATGTAGCCCATTGGGAATACGATATCAATAAAAATAACGATAAATTTGACAACCGATACGATAGCCATTAGTATTTTTAAAAAGATAACTAAACGAATAAGTATAAATTAAGGGCGTGCCGATACTGGCAGGCATTTAAATTTGACCATAAAGTAAATGATGATTCAAACAGACATTCTTTCTATATTCAAATTCTTCAAGTACTATAATCCATCTCGAGTGTATGACTGAGTTGGACATGTGGTACTACTATAAACGTACTTATAGTAGTCATAGTAATGAACGAGGCATTATACTAATGGGCACGTGCGCGTTACGCTTAACGTATGTACAGTCAACTGCAAGATCTTAGTAATAATTTGACTATGACAGCGCTTTATTCCGTAGCAGTAGGGGCGGTTTACGTAATTGAAGTGTCACTATGGCTTGCGGTTGACTGTACCTACTGAAGGTGAATGTTAGGTTAGCAACCACTTTCAAGATACGTTATGACCTTTGAATTTGGATGATAAGTAGGTATTGAAATAGTTTTGAGCGTTCTTCTTTTTTATGGCCAGTAAGAGATAAAAGAGAAGATTGGCTTTTAAAAGCGATATCTTAATAAAAGATTTTTATTGTTGCGTGGCGTTCGCCTTTGCCAGGTGTGACAGTTATTTAAAAATAAAATAGCATTAAAAAGTAACCCTTAGGCTGCAGACGCGGATATTTTATTGCTATATAATGTTGATATTTTTGTCAAAAAAAATATTGACTTTAAAAACTTTTTGTTATTGAATTTTGTCATCAAGAATTTCTCAGAAGCAGCCTAGTACACGGGACTTAAACAAAACTGGCGAAATGTGGGTGTGCTAATGGGTACACCTCTGTCTAACCTTTCGGGGATTGGCTTGATGTTAGGTGTTACATCGAAATTCAAAATATTCCATGTTACTAATTTTAACGTCTTTTATCTGGTTATTAAATTAATTTAATTAGAAAGTGAAGGTGTCTTCAATATGGCGTCTATAGTGCATCAAGATGTTGAATAGTACTTAAAACTAGTTTCTATTCAACTGAGTACGGCTTAGTATGGTAAAGCAATGAGGTTTCATTAAAATTATTAAGATAAGCGCTTGTAATTGCTTGTCCAGCTAGAATAATGGAAGAGAAAGTAGATGGGTACCGAGTAGATAGGTAGCCCAGATGGGTTTAGGTAGATTAGCCTAAAGGGGGGAATGGAGTTTAGGGCTTTCATACAGACGACGGCATGAACCTTGTTTGTGACTACGTCATTAGGAACATATCGTCGGCGAGGCGTGAAAACCTCGTAAACCGTGATTTTTACCAAATTAGGAATTTATGCTAATAATAATAAAGCTGAAGATATTTTTGTTCGTTTTAAAATGCTGATTTCTAGAATCGCTAGTCGGATTGGAAATATTCTTTTGTACAGGCTATATAACATCACGCACCGACCCACAGGACCGGAGAACCAAAGACGTAACTTAAGGCGGGTGAAAAAAAACCACACGAACAAAGTCGCAAAGTGCAGTTAGATCTAAACATATGTAGTCCGAAAAGCCCATATCGCATTTAAATACAACGTGAGAGATCAAAGACATGACAAAAGCAAAAAAAATTCGTGAGATGCTTTTATATCGTCCTGTAAAATGTTGTTTTAGACGCGAGGTTTTCGACGATATTTGATTGTTATGAAGGCAGGTCAGCTCAAAATATCTTAATCATTCGAAGACGATCGTGATCCGACGTAATTTGCTTCACGAAAAACACTTACAGCTGAATTTATTTTGTGTTGAGTATGGCACAAACCTCCTACATAATACATTGCAAACGTCAGCTATGCATTTTCTTCGTATAGTAGCTCCACGCAAAATACGTCCGCGATACAAAATTATTTTTAATGCGGACGCTAGACGAAATAATTTACGCACGCTTTTTGCAAGCACGCTAACAAAATATTAAAGTTTTTGGCAAAGTATCAATGAAAGTATTTCAAATAGAGATGGCATCGAAAAAATATACTATAGACAAGACAAGACACCACGCAACCTTCATACAATTTTATTTCTATTTTAAAGATATATAAACAAATAGATCGATAAATTACGGAATGTCAACACCATAAACAAAACATTGACGATTCTATTTTCAAAGTTTGTTTAGAAGGCATATCCGGTCTTTGCTCATAGACAAACGATATGACGAAAATATGTCAAACTTTATGACATTTTCATAGAACTTGTTGTCGAAATAAAATAGTAGTTTATAATACTGTACGTAGTAACCCAACAGGAAATAAAATAGCAGTTTATAATACTGTACGTAGTAACCCATCTTACACCATCTTATTTTATATTTATCGATCACTGTTTGCAATAAGATAACCGTAAGATAGCAATGTTTTACTTTAATTTCCGTGTTTTGAAAACGTTTTCTCGTGCGTATTTTTGCTTCTCTGACGCCTCTGCACCTATTTAATTACACTGAATGCATTATTATTATGAAAAGTTTATAGATTTTGGAAGCCTGGTACCAACAGCCAGTATAGATAGCACTTTCTAAGTTCCAAGGGTTTCAATGAAGGTTTTTAAGGCTTATTTAGGTACTTTTTTACAGTACCGTACCCGAAGGGTGCTAACGGAACCCTTCGTGTGCGAGTCCCACTTGCAATTGACTGGATTTTTTTTGAAAAGTCGTCGCAACGAAACGACATCATTGTTTTTCTTTTAATATAATTATAAATTACTCAAGTCCCACGTAATGATACACAATTGATTTTCTATTGTTCTATCATACCGGTAAGTCATGGGTTGTTGGTTGTTCGGTTAAAATCGCGGATTTTTGTCACGTATATTGGGTTTAAATTATAACAAATGAGAGTTATCACTCATTTGTTTTTATTGTAATAAAATATTCTTTCTACTCGCGCTATTGAGTAGTTGTTTTATTTTTATGTTCTGTTACATATTGACACATAGTTGTTAAAATATTGTGTTAACTAGTACAATGTAACCTTCCTTGATACTATGTTGTCACACATTTGTGTTTATTCAAGTGTCAAGAATTAATATTATGTACTGTCGGACGATTGTTTCTTTGAAAGAAAATAACTTTGTAAGATGTTTGTGTAAAAAATAAATTGTATGTCTTTGGTCAGTAAAATTGGTTTCGCAGATATGTTTGAAGCTAGTTCTACAACAAAATAAATAATTATATCCATAATAATATTTATAAATGCGAAAGTAAGTCTGACTGTCTGTTTCGCTGCCACGAATCACTTAATCGATTTTGATAAAAGGTACGGTGTAAGTTTGATTTGAACCCCAAGAAAGAACATACCTATGCTACTATTTATTCCGTGACTTCGTTTACTTCCGCGATAACTGACATTTATTTTAATTTGTTTTACGCAAAAAATAAACTGCAATGGTGCCGATTCCCTTGGTCACAAACTAAACTAAAACTAAACTATTTCCATCTTTTTCTGTCCAATAAAATAAGAAAGAGACTAATGTTAATAAGAGCTGTCAAATTTAGTCCATTTGACACATCCATACAGTTATAGTTGACATCTTAAAACGTGTGGATTAAAAATACGGAGAAGTTCAAGGCAAAACTAATTTGACATCTCTAACTTAGTTCTTAAATGTCACGGAATGTCACCGTCCTTTCCTTTCGCTGTATGTTAGTAAGAGATGTCAATTCTCTAAATTTAGTCTAGTTTGTTAACAAGAGAATCGGCACCAATACCTATTTAGATTTATTTAATTTAAATTACAAAGAATTTTTAATTCTTTTTTTTTTACTTTAAATGGTCAGAACACAACCTTAATTCATTACAAAGAGTTATTAAAAAAAAATGCTAATGCCATTAATACACGCGCACAGCCTGTCATACAAATAAATAAATACATGAATTTCTTTATTACAAATTCCTCTGGCGATAACACTCAACTATGTTCATGTTCTAGGAATCGTCTATAAAAAGTCTGAACATAATCGATGGTGTCGAATTATTTGATAGTGCGAGCGGAAGTCTGGTTCTGAGAACTGTTGTAATAGTGCACTGTGGCTAGCTATGTCGTGCGGAACGGGCGGTGCGGCTAGACTGTTCTGGCTCATGATTCGTAAATTTTAGACTATTTTGGTCTCCAAAATCAATCAATCAATCTGCCTAGCCTTTTCCCGATATCAGTCAAACCGGATGCAGCTGAATATCAGAATTTAAATGGAGCGACTACCTGACCTCCACAATCCAGTAACTATTTTACTATTAATATATATTCGTCTACAAAATAAAAAAAAACCTTATTTCAAACCGACAAGCAGACAGTTTTTTATATCAAACAGACAAGCGAAATAAATTACTAGTACTTAGGTATGTTATTTAATTGAAATGCTAGTATTTGACTGGTGGTATGCGTAAGCGTTATTAAGATCTAGTATTGTGCCAAAATTCAAATTCTTACGTTGATTAGATGTCGTGAAAATCCCATTTGTGACAGACTGCCGAAAAGTGATTTTATAAGAGTTAAGTTTTTTGGTTTTGTAAATTCCCTTTTTTTACCGCGGGGAAATCCTCATGGATGCCCTCCGTCAGGCGATAACGAAGGGTTATGTCGGACTCTTACCAATTAAAAGCCCATGGTTCCTCCTGCTACAATAAATCGGAAACCTGGTAATAGCATAACGCATGATTCACGGCCCAGGTTCATATTTATATTAATTTTTTGTTGTTTTTTTTTCTTTTTCTATTTTTTTCGGGACCATATTTATTTATTTATTTAAGTAACATGGAAGACAGCTAGAAGAAAACAGACTAGTGACAGCAAATTAGACTGACAGCCAATTACAGGTCTTCACTTATAAGATACGGAATAATACTATGTTCTGTGGACACTGCAGTTGCCTACAGGAACAAAACAATAAAATAAAGAAATTACTGAATAACTTATATACTACACAGTTATAAATACATCTTTCTTATATTTAGTTACTCTTTGTCGTTTAATATTTTGTAATGTCTTGTAACGAAAGAACTTCACCCAGTAGGTACCTAGATGACAACGCACACTTTTCATAATACTTCAAAATGGACACAAAAAAATTGTTCACTTAGTTTTAACAGCCGTATCAGATTAGACCAAATTATGTTTAAAAACCCAACTCAACCTTGTAAATTAGATAAAATCCACAACAATAATTTATTTTACACGCGTCAATTATCGCAATCTGCAAAAAAATAGAAAATTCTATGAAAGATAAATTCGTACTAGATTAGCCTAGTTTGGTAGCCCTGATAATAGTCGGGGAATATAATCGGTGAGGCGTATCGAAATATTCGTGATGCATCTATTCCTCATTTTATTCGGTCATCGCCCGCGCCTAGTTACACGGCTCATCTCCCAATGGAAAACCTAACACTATAATGCGTTTGTTGGTATACTTCCTGTTTCTTTTTGTAAAAAATGGGTTAGCCTTTCATCGATAGTAGATGTATTTTGCAGAAAAACCTATTTTAGTCTGCGAAACGTGCGAAATGTTTAATTGTATTTTTTTAACAATCCATACGATACTAATTGATTAAACTGAAGATTTTATTTGTTTGTTTAAACGCGCTAATCTCAGAAACACCTGGCCTGATTTTCTTTCGTGAATAGGAAACTTCGTTAACCCTGAGTGCTATAGGTTATAATTATATCTTAATTAAAAAAATATCCGATCCTTACAAAAGAGATGACTTTATCAATTTATATTTTTGAACACACCAATATAAAAGACCAATTTTATTTTTATCAATTTGCGTACCTAGTGTTTAATATTATGGAACAGTTATTTACGAAAACTAAAACTATAATGAAAGACCATTGTTATATTAAGTATGTTTTTTTGATAAAAAGGATAAAAAATTATACACGCCGATATATTTATTATAGCAATACAAAGCTTACATAGCATCGTTACCCAGTGGATGTTACACCTAATACCTATAACGTTGATGGATGAATAAACTAAAAATAGGGCTGTAATTTTAATTTAATAGACGCTAGTAACTGTATTAAAGCTGGGCACTGCTTTTAACGAAGTCGGTAGGTATATGTAGCTACCGTTATTAATAACGTTATAATGTATTTTTTTTTCGTTATACTTTTTTTGTTGTGAATTTAAACGTAGTGATGTCAAAACTGCCATAATGATTGACGCTTGGTTATGTATAATTTATATTATGAGTGTAATAATATACATTTTCGCAACGGTAAAACATGATTAGATATTTATATTACAAATGCACAAACTACCAATTTATAAGAAGAAATTCTAAGCATAAAATTGTATTTTTAATAGTAGAAAAAATATTACATCAAATACTTTTGCGAACATTGAATGTAACATAAACAAAATGGCGTCCAGATTTTTGAGTAAACACCAAAAACAGATTTCGTTTTGCGAAAATTAGCACAAAGTGTTAAAAGAAATATGTAACGTTATGATTTATTTAAAATATTTGGTATCTAAGTAAAATAAATCAAACGAGAAAGATGTATTTAAAATACCGCAATATTGATTCACGTTCGCACAAATATTTATGCATTCCACTATTTATTTGAACTTGGCATCTTTTCGGTACCAACTGTAAAATTTATTATGATAGACAGTCATGTTCTAACTAAAATAATTACTTCGTTTATTTTAACGATATAGTTAGGAGCCAACAGCTCATTCTGATTTTAGGTTCAACTATCTAGGCCATCGGTTTATGTCTGTGATCTTTGGTACAGATTATATTAAATTATTGCATAACTGTCATTAATGTCATAATGGATAGACTTTAATAACGCACCTGTGAAATTTCTAGGGTTGGGCAAAGGTATTTTAATATGCAACCTTCAATTGTCAATGACTGTTGAGATGTCACGAAGTTTCTGTTTAATAGTCTCAAACTACGAAGTGTTTTTGGAACAAAAAAAAAATTACCTATATTAGCAGCATGTGTCATGTATCTGTAATTTTTTATTTGATTTAATGTTACACTGAGGTCATAAAAGTGTTTTTCTAGTGTTTTATTCAATGATCTCTGTGTTTGCTTTACCGAACAAAATTTTTGTGCTATAAATAGTTGACGGTAACTACCGACAATGATTGCAATTTTAATTGGCAACAAAATGAGTTGGCGCCATGCATCAGTGTTGCCAAGTTCAAGTACATAACGATTAAATTTAGACCTCCATTTTTGCTAAATGTTTTGCTACCATTTGACCTCACAGCTGATAGCCTTGACAACGAATAATGATGAATATGCCGTAATTAACGCGTTTTAATTGTTTAAGGACTGGTTTCTTTTAATTAACTGATCGACTGATATAGTCCACAGAAATAATAGTGACGCCGGTGACGTCAGGTTCAATGCCAAACTCACAAACTACAATTAACTGTGGTGCACTCTCACACACTTGGTCAAACAGCGACACTGTTATGTAATTATTTAATAAGCGTCGAAATGGGCAGGTGAATGTCAAATTACATAATATCGTCAGTAAGGATCAGGGGGCAAATCTACTAGCTTTTATGAACTTTCGCAATTTAATCTCAAACTCAATGTGTGAAAAATGTCTATAGTTTACATTAATTTTTGTGACACTGATTGTCGCTGAGATAAGATTGCGACTACATTCTGTATGTTTTTAATTGACCTTCAGTTAAAACTTAAAAGATCATTTACAACTCAGAGTGTGGAGTTAAAACACTAACGCAGTTGAAGGGTTAAGAAGTTGTTCAAATTAGAAATGATTGATGAAGTCATCGTTAAAATATCGATCTATAGCTTCTTAATTATTATTTATTAAGTTTTAAATTGTTAATCAATCAATTTGCTTTTAAAAATTATGTTTTTTCTTCCGTAATATTGTATAATTGTGTACCATTAATTGTATGATTTATGTATTTCTGCAATGACGTACCCATGTATTAATTAAAGCTTCTACCAACTTTGTTAAAATGTAGTTCCTTCTCTAGTCTATTCACGATAACTAACTTAAATTAAACTTACGTAAGTACTTATAATAAACATGACTTATAAATATAGAATTATATTTCTTAAAAAAGTATTTTTATTTTATTTAACCTACCCGGAAAATATAATGATTATTATTTTTTGAAATATTGTCCTTCTCTATGAATTTCTCCTGTATTGTGACGCGTTTACAAATGTATCTTACTACTGTTATAAATGCGAAGGTTTGTATAGATGTTTGTTACTCAGTCACTGCAGGATGTGTCGGATTCCTACCGACTTAAACCCCACGGTGTTCTTGCAGCCGGGGTTGCGGGACGTCTTAACAGGATACCGTGGCCCCGAAACGTAAAGGACAAGAGAAGGAACAGGGTGGTTTTTTAATCAGTAAAAGTCTGACAATCCCTTCCGTCCCACCCAGGGCGGAAGGACTCATTTGATGACAACCTCAAAAAAATATTATAAAAAAAAATGGTGTTCTTGCCTTTGGCCGGGGCACAAGGGTCGCTCTAAGTTTTTTTCCGCACCCCGGCAGGTATTGGAGCCGCCACCACAACAAGGCGGATCCAAAACCGGCGGGTTACCCACTGGTTGCAATGACTCCAGAAAGGCGCGCGGGGAACACCATACGCGCCTTAGTATTTACTGTATTTAGTATTAATCTGAGATTGCAAAAGAACGTAAAAAAAGAGGTCTTTGCTCCTTATTCAAGTGCTGTTGTATTAAAATGATAATAAGCACTCAATCAACCATACTGCATCGAGATCAACGATGCATTGTGCGTCAAGCATTAGTACCGGTTGATGTGGCCACAATACAGGAACACAAAGGACAAGGCCGGGGAATAATAGCCCATGATCAGTGTGCAGTCGGGAATGTATGAACACATCGGAATATTGATCAATCTGCTTGTAAGGAGACCGGAGCGGGGTCATGTGGGTATCCATTTTTAGACTGGTTTAATGTAGATGTTTGAAAGGCCCAGAAAAGGTGGGCTGGTCAAGCTATCTTCCTACTAGTGGCTGCTATCAGGGTTGGTAATTTATCGAACAATGGTTTTAGTTTTTCTAACTCAAAGGACATTTTTAACTTTTCAAACCAGAACCCGTAGCAACACTGCTTGGTAACAGAAAGTTACGGTAGTAGAAGTAGTGGAGGCGGTAAAGAGCAAAAGAAAAGTTGGAATGTCTAATACGCCGAAATTGTATGGAAACTACGAATCTTCAATTTCGCACTAACGATTTTTTACCATCCCGTTAAAGCTTTTAAAGCAAACAAAAAAGACTAGACGTGAAAAAAAATACGCCAAAAAAGCAAGTTCATGATAACGGAATAATCAATTTAGTACGCTATTGTAATGCTTTTTTAACTGCACGTTAACAAAGCACTCGTGCAAATAAAGGACAAAGACACCGCCACAAATTCGTTACACGATTGTCTTTCTGCTCTTTCTTTATGAGTGTCGTTTGAAGAGGTGAAATTATCAAGCTATTCATCTATCTATTCTAAATACATGTAAAATGCTTTATCCTATGCTTTGTTTGGACTGTCTCGTTGGTCTAGCGGTCGCAAGGCGTGACTACTGAGCATGAGGTCTTGGTTTCGATTTCCAGGTCGGGCATAGTGTTACCTATTGGGTTTTTCCATCATGAATTTCTCAGTAGCAGCCTCGGAGTCTGGATTTGCGTCCGGTTAGCTATAGGCTCGCCCCTTATTACATGGGATTTAAACATAACTAGCGAAATGTGGATGCACTAATGGGTAAACCACTGCCTAACCCCTTGGGGATTACAGACGTGATGTTATGTTATGCTTTGTCCTAAATGACTGACTGATGGAGCAACGCACAGCCTAAACCGCTGGTCATAGACATAGAGACGTGAAACTTGGAATGTATGTTTTTTGTATGATGGAGGCATCTGATCCGAAAGGATTTTCCAAAATTCAACCCCTGAGGAGATGGAACTGGGGGTCCAAAGTTGGTATGGAGATACCAACTTTGACACGGACGAATCGCGGCCAGTAGCTAGTACAACTATAAGATGGGTTCAACTCTGAATCATATAAAAATACCACTTACAGTTTTATAAAAAAATACAACAAGCGACTCAATAAAAATGTATAGAAACAAAATAGTTGTTTTTTTTTTCATAATTTCAGAGTTCTTACAGAAACATTCGTGATAGTTTTTTCCCTGCGGCTTCGTTCACGCCCCTGCCTCGGGATAATACTTTTTTCTGGATGAAAGGTTCCTTGCTCTTCTTTTCTGTAGCTGACTACGTGTTTGCAAAATTTCATGTTGATAAGTTGAGCTGATAAGGTGTGAAAGCCGAACAAACAAACAAATAAACAAGCTCACAAGAGCATTTATAATATCAGTTAAAATGTATATATTCTACCCGTGGAAGATGTTAATAAGATCAAAGTCAGTTCTGTATATTGTGCTCGTATATTCCTCTAGAACCTGTCTGCAGAGGCGGTATACCTAATAATAATATCCTGTAGTTTCCAAACTTTCTGTGGCGCAACACTACCCACTACCGGCTAGGTGTCGGCCGCGTAAACTCTTGCGCAAGTTCGTTAAAGGGAAATAAGTCCATAACTAATTGATAACTGCTTATCATTATAGGGAATATCGCAATGCGCTGGTGTGTTGCGTTCGATGCAATCAATATGACCCGAGGGCAGAACGTTTGTTGTCGGCAACTCAAACGCATTCCAATACTCTTCATTAGAATCAATTAAATTATTAAAATATCTATTTGTTAACAAGCTTTATTAGCCCGTTTATATAATGTACACTGGTTGTGTTAAAAAATAAACCAGTAGCGCTGATTTATGAGCTTTTGCCCGCGACTTCGTTTGCGTAAATGCAGACGAAGTCGCGGAATAAAAAGTAGCCTAACCTAGCCTTGGTGTTCAAACTTACCCCGTACCTCGGTTCAGTGGTTCAGTGTAGAGCGTAACAAACAGACAGACAAAGAGATATACAGATTACAGAGAGAGATACTTTCTCATTGACGAGTATAATATTAGTATGGACTATTTGTTTCTATTGATACTAGCATCTTGCCGCTGGCTGGGCGATAAACCCGCACGCACACAGTGATATAGTCGCCTAGTGCCTACCGCAAACGCAACGGGGTGATTCTATTCTATGGAAGAGGTATTCTAAAACAGTGGTAAACCTAAACAACTTCAAAAAAGAAACCAGTATTTTTTAATATTTGACCAGGTGTAGTAATTTTATTTGGTTGTTCATGTCTTAACTGTACCTTGTAAAGATTGGTATTTGGTTGCTATAACTTAGTTTTATTTTAAGTAATTTAATTGGCTTCTGATAATTCAGGCAATCAATCAGAAGAGCTTAAATAAGCTTTGACAGCATATTTACCGATCCAAGACATCGTTTTTAAACCCATGGCTGCTCTTGAGAAGTCAATAGATGTTCAAGAGCGAGCACTCAAGTGCATTGACACCACTTAAACTCTTGCGCAGCGATCTTGTTCCAAGTATCCACCACTAGAGCGCTGACGGGCTGATTACTTGATGGCCTGTGGCTGTGCCATTAAGTTATTATCCGATGCTATAGCATATACGAATAGAAGATATTTTAATCGGAAAATAGTAGGGTCATCTATTGGTAAGATCGTTTTGTGATTATGTTACTGTTGGGCCAAATTGTAGCAGGTTATAGATCGATGCAAATCTTCATTCCATAAAAAAAATAGCTGTTATCTTATTCAGATATCGTAGCATATATATATACATACGTATGTGTATAGTGTAGAGTTTGTTTAGAAGTAACTAAAACTCTAAGCAAAACTTCAAGTTTTCTTAAGCTTCGTCTCGCGTAGACTTCAGAGTCAACCAAAATTCCGAAAACACGGGGACACAAGTGTGGTTTAAAACTTATCCTTTATATTTATCTTATTTATCATATTGGGGCACAATTAAGTGTGTATTTTAATAAAAGTGTAATCCACACTTATATTAAAAACTCCAAAATAACTCTGTTTGTTATCTCATCGTGGAGCGCCACAAAACAACTGGACCGGTAATAATGAAAGAAAGGTTACTTTTTATTCCGCGACTTCGTCTGCGTCCCTGATAATGGTAACCGATATTCACGCGGACGAAATGGCGGGCAAAAGCTAGTAATACAACATTATCACATGGCTGCTATCAACCAAACAGAGTTCAATTATTGACATTCAAGATTTGTTTGGCAATGCTCCAATTTAAAACTCAACTATTCCGGGGAATTCCAATTTATAAAATCTGATTTCCTGAGAAGCCGTTGGGAATTTGATAGCAGGAAAAGCCAAATAACAGTACGCTATCAGATTGCCTGACTAGACTATTAGTAATGCGATGGTTCTACTTAAGTATTGCTAATTAAAACCAATCTAGTTTTTTACAGATGTCTGTCATGCTATGCCGTATCCAATTCCATTGAAATTGAAAATAAAAACGTTTTCTATATATATATATTCTATATCATATTTCTGTACAAGTAATTTGTCTATGTCAAGGTAGCATGCTAAACCACGTGCGGTGCTCGCATGCGGGCAGCCGTGAACACTGTATGTGTATTTATGTGAAAAGGGTCTTGGAAAAGGGTTTTAGAGGACTGTGGTGAGAAGCCCGAAAGTCTGACAACCAGTCTTACCAAGGGTTATCGTATTACTCAGTTACTGGGTTGTGGAGGTGAGATAGGCAGTCGCTCCATGTAAAATACTGGTATCCGGTTAGACTGGAAGCCGACCCTAACATAGTTGGGAAAAACTAGGCAGATGATCATGGTCAGGGCTGAGTCAAGACTATCTGTAAAAAGACTACTAGAAAATAATGACGACACGGACACTTTGTAACAAACTGTTTTACAACAGACAAAGATTTTCTTCTGATGTCACGTTATGCCTAGAATATTCCTAACCTATCGTCGTTCGATACTTGTTAGGAATATCGATGATCTAGGTTCCATAATATGCAAACACTAACATCTGATTCCCATATAAATCTTTACAAAATGTTTATGATGACTGTTTATGAATTCGGTACAGCTAGCCGTTTCCCTAAGAGGCTTTACACCCGTTTTCAACCATGTTAGGTGACGAGCTGCAATCAAGAACTGCTACTTATTTGGTAGTAAATGCAATTAGGAATTACGTGTTAAGTACGTACTAACCTTATCTAGGCAATTGGTTAAACGACTGGGTGTTGTTTTGCTACCAAATGGTAAAAGATCATTTACAGTGATTATTCGTATATTTTCGATTAATCGTACCCTGAAACAGTGAGCAGGGGCCGCGGCAGGCCACGAAGGAGATGGCAGGACGAACTGAATGAATTTCTCCAAAACTGGAGGGATGAGGCACTGATACGGGAAGGATGGAAGGAGTGAAGGGAGGCCTTTGTTCAGGAGTGGGACAGAAAAGCATAACAAAAAAAATCGTATAGGGACAAGACCTAGTAGACTTTAGAACATTCATGTATGACCATTGTGTAGACGACTGGAACTATTTCTACATTAAGATGATTCCATGTCTTATCATTAAAGCTTAGACATGCACATGCAATGGAGATATTTGCATTGAACTTGTGAACTATTAACTTATGCGCCGCTTGTGCAGTGTATAAATCATGCGTACCTCGAATGTTAAAATGCTCTAGTGTTATTTTAAGCTGCAAGAGGGTTTGTACTTGAGCCCCTTGGGGCATAGCATAAATAACTTATCGTTTGTGGCCGTTGAGAGGCTAGGCTTTGAACCTACTTATTTGGTCACTGCACGACAGATACCTGGTCGTTATTGTGACCGTAAAGTGACCTCTGTGCTGCCGCCAACAATGCTGTGGTTGTGGTAATGATTTGGGCCACCCATATTTAAAATACTGTCGTATCAGCGACACGAAGAAGATGAAGAAGATTGGATTTAAGAAGACCTAAAGTGTTGACCTAAATATTGTTTAGTCCTTTGACTATGTTTGGAAATGTTGAGAAAGGCGGAGCAAGAAATGAAAACCTCACATGGAAAACATAAGAATAATTCATACTAGGCAGTTATTTCGGTACGAGGCCAAAAACAAAACTCAATGAGTAATAAAACCCCCCAAAACCTCTTAAAAATGTCTCAGTTTAAGATGTTACACAAAGCAAAGTAAGATAAGTGTTTTAGGACAAAAATGAAGGAGAATTAGGGCCTCTTGCCACACATTGTCATACAAACAGTGATAATGATTTTATCACAAATATGTGGTTACCTTACAAGCTTAATAGTACATCGGGAGTCACCTTGGCCCCTATGTGGAATGACGTTACATCATCGACACTAACAGACGGTGCAGTGACAATCTTTCTAGAAATCATGTGACAAAATATGGAAACAGCAAAAGTAGTACAGGAGGAGATAGAGAGAAATTACTAGATGAATAACACCAACGCGCGTACGCGACCGCACGTGCTATCGGATTTAAGTTACAAAAAAAAGCCTTTTACTGTCCCATTGCAAAGACAAATTCTTCTCGTACAGACAAGCCATGAGCATTGATGACCACGCTTGGCCAAGGCGGAAGGTGTGGCAACTCGCAATAGCCCAGTGGTTAAAGCGTTCGCTTCTAATGAATGAGGTGGTTGGTTCGACACCGACCAATGTGACTTTTTCAATCAATAATAATATGTACTTTTTTTTAGCTTTGTTTGGTTCTGTGCCCGCGACTTCGTCCTCGTTTTTTTTTCACGTCGTTATACAGGGGAATTGAAATTATACCCGGGACCTTAAAAGGTTTACTATGGGACCAACCCTGAAATCATGAAAAATGTTCATAATGATGAGTACAATTCAAGGTTTCGAGTATATTTTCAATTACCCTGTATAGCCTCATGAGGCTGGCTATAAATCAATTTGCCTAGCCTTTTCTCGTTTAAGTTGAGGTCGGTTCCAGCCTAACCGTATACAGCAGAATTTAAAAGTATTTTTCATGTAGCGACTTCACCAACACTTCCACAACCCAGTAACTGGGTAATGCGATACCCCTCGGTGTGACTGGTTATCAGACTTACAGTCTTTTGACGATCCGTATCGACAGTCAAAGATCCACGTATGACAGGCTGGCTATCTTTAACTATCAAAAAGATTTTTTTGAATTCGCCTGGGAGTTCCAGAGATTAGCGCGACTAACAAACAAACGAAAAACTTTTTAGCTCTACTACATTAGTATAGATTAGAGAACGTGACACCTCAGTTCTAATCGCAGACTAGACATTGAGCGGTAATAAAATGTCGTGTGTCATTGTCTGACTGTCACACTGTCTGTGTTTGTAGTTCGGCGCGGAGCGACCCTGAACGTTGTTTTGATATTTAGCGCGGGCTGCTGTCCAGTGGTGGAGCGATAATATTAAGGCGACAGCAGAAAGTACTGCTTAGAAAAGATGCAGGGTGTGAAGATATGGCCACAGTCGGCCCAACTCAAGAAAGTACTGGCCACTTGATCTGGTAAGTGTAGTATAGGCGGTAGCTTAGGTTGACTGGATGGAAGTCTAGGGCTTGTATTGCGCCTAAGAGGAAGTTTATATCTAGCAGTATATTGTAATGGGCAGCTTTGATATAATCTGCGGCCCATAGTCCAGGAAATTATTAAACCTATGCGTTCTCAGCAGGTTTTTAATTGTGCAAAACTATGCTCTTATATGGGGTTTGATGTTGTTGTTTAGTAATGAGCAAAACAAATTTTATCCACGACTAGTACTAACTATTGACTAACGATTAGACTGATGTAGCTGTTTTTGAGTTTATCCAAAATTAACTCAAAAACAGCTACATTTATAGTGAGTAACATAGAAAATATTTTGTTAAAAATAAAAATTAGGTACCACAGTATCCATTTCACGTGGACGAAGTAGTGAGCAAAAGCTAGTCGTCGATAAAATTAGTTTTGGTTTTCACCAAACAACAACATCAAACCCCATATCATAGTTCCCAGAGCATAGTTCTGCACAATAACATTTTTTAAACTTATCTCACTATGTAGTTATCTGTTCCTTTATTATATCTTTCAATGTAATGCAAGGCTTATATTCAACACATTAGTAAGTAGAGTTATTTACAATGCAATGCATTAAATTGCTTGGGCCATAAAAAGTACACTACCATTGAATATTAAACCACTCGTATTAAAACAATGTTAGATGCTGTTTCCTTGAATATTTTTGATGTGCATACCTAATACGTGTTGACGTCAGAGGTATGTTACTACCGTTTGTAATTTGAGGAAATCCGTTAGTTACAAGTTTACTGTTTAAATATCAAAATAGAATTAGAAATTGATTTATTTATTTGCACTGAATGTAGGAATAACAATGAGTTCTTGAATCCTAACTAATATTATAAATGCGAAAGTAAGTTTGTTTTTTTGTTTGTTACCATTTTACGCCTAAGCCACTGAACCGATCATCCTGAAATTTTGCATAAACGTTGCCAGGTGAACAGGAACGAACATAGGGTACCTTTAATCCCGAAAAAAAGTACTGTTCCCGAGAGAAATCACAATAACGTTCTTATGATCAAAGATGGCGCCACGTGTCGTTTCGAATTGAATGACAGGACATTGGTAATTTTTTCCGCGACTTCATTCGTGTCCGCGATAGCCGATATCTACGCGGACGAAGTCGCGGGCAAAAGCTAGTAGATTTATACCTATATTTGCACTGAATGTAGGTAATAACAATGAGTTCTTGAATACTAAATAAGCTCCTGGTACATCCTGCTCTTAGGTAAGCAGAAATAGTCTTACATCTATACTAATATAATAAAAAGCTAAAGTTTGTGAGTCTGTGAGGTTGTAAGGGGTAATATCTGGATCTACTGAACCGATTTTGAAATTCCTTTCGAAACTTGAAAACTGTGTTATCAGTGAGCGCTATAAGGCTGATATTTTATTATCAGAAAATTAGGGATGTGTAAGAAAAAATAGAGTGCTAGTAATTAAATAAGCTTATTTTGGCACTATTCTAAAAGATTACAATTTATCTGGTAAAAAATTACAGTTCGTTTGTTGTGTCATAACTACGGAGTTACTAATCAGTTTATTTTTTACAAATATGGCAAGTTAAAGTATGTAAAGACATGAAAAGGTAAGTAAATAACTGTAACGTTTAAGTTAAACATTGCTCTAAGGTGTCTAGAACAAAGTAATGAATAACTTGATCGCTTTCGTTACGAAGATTTTTAACAACGATAGATAGAAACCTTTAGATATTGAAGTAAATATGTGGATAAAAGCTGGTCCCATAAAGATCCTGGGTGGATCTTTATAAGACCTGTTTGATATACTTATGCTATATTTGATGTATTGATGTAGTTTGATGAATTGATGATAGTTCAAAGGACAGTCGATCGAAAAACAATCTTTTGTTTTTGTTATTGATCCTACCTAGTATCATCATCTGCCTAGCCTTTTCCCAACTACGTTGGGGTCGGCTTCCAGTCTAACCGGATGCAGCTGAATACCAGTATTTTACATGGAGCGACTGCCTATCTGACCTCCACAACCCAGTAACTGGGTAATATGATACCCCTAGGTAAGACTGGTTGTCAGACTTTCGGGCTTCTGACGACCCGTAACGACTGTCAAAGATCCACGTATGACAGCCGGGACCAACGGCTTAACGTGCTTTCCGAGGCACGGAGGAGTCTCGGTATGTAAAGATGGTCACCCATCCACGGACCAACCCCGGCAAGCGTAGCTTAACCTGACGGATCGACCCGTGCGGCTGTTATTACTTAGCCACGAGCTCCTTCATTGATCCTACCTAGTATAGTAAAAGTTTAATAACTGTAGTTTTAGTATAATAATATAAATAAATAACAAAAACAGTTACTCTAAAGTAACAACAGACCGGACTACATTGCCATTCATTGTCAGATTTAATCTTATCGAAATCTCAGCAGCAATTCGTAACAATTAAAAGCTTGTTTATTATAACGACATTGTCTAATTGAGATGTCCTAGCAACGCTCTAACAGTAATTATACTGATTGTCTTGATTGGTATTAATGCAGTGGCTGAGCGATTGGATTTTTGCTCTATGGGTCGCAGTTGCAGGTTAGAACCTCTCACAAATAATATCTATGATTATGACGCACAAAAATGAATTTTATGATCTACCTACCTACACTGTTAGACAGATTTTCATTATAATGTTTTAAATTTAATGTAATACTAGCCTAGCTTCCTCCCGCGACTTCGTCCGCGTCTAACTTAATGTATTATCCGCTTTAAATTATTCTCTTTTTTCCGGGATTAAAAGTAGCCTTTGTGCAATTTTAGACTATAATTTATCTCTGTATCAAACATCTAGATCCGTTCAGCTGTTCTGGAGTGAGAGTTACAAACATTCATCCATGCATCCAACTTTTCTCTGTTAAGTATAACGGTAGAAAGATTAGAACTTTAATTTATTAATTTCCACGATATATTGGTTCATCTACTGATTACTAGATGGCGCTTGATTAAAAAAATATTAGTTCGCCTACTAACCACTAGATGTCACTGTTTTAAGTTTTTGGGCAAGGCATCAAATAGAGTACCTAATTAGTAAATGACTTCTTACCTCATCATTGGAAAGCGAACACGAGGATGAGTATCGGCACGGCGATGACGCACACGATGTAAACAGACGTGCGCGGCTCGCACTCCGATATGATGACGAACTGCTCGTTCCAGAGTGAGTCATTGTTGCGGAGAGGTACTTCTAGCACTACCTGGAAAATGAAAAGAAACGATTAGTAAAGAATTGGTAGAGTAACGTATCCTTTGGAAGGCTAAGAATACGGTCTAAGTTTTTTGGACTGCCTCGTTGGTCTTGCAGTCGCAAAGCGCGTCTGCTAACTATGAGGTCTTGGGCTCGATTCCCAGTTTGGGCAATGTTATTGGGTTTTTCATCAGGAATATCTCAGTAACATTCTCGGAGTCGCATTTGTGTCCGGTTGATGTCAATAGGGTCGCCTCCTATTTTATGCGTCTTAAACATAACTGACAAAATGTGGGTGTACTACGCTTTTAGTAAAAAATCCGCCATTTTGATTTTTTAAGAAAGGTGTGTGTGTATGTTGTCTCAATATACCCAGTGACACTTGTGCCATTCAAAATAATCTAATTACGCATCATTTATCAAAATCGGTTGAGCCGTTGAGTAGTTACGAGTGGACATAGGAATGGACATACACACATGGTGGTCAAACACATGGTAAAAAGAAAAACTCAAACCTTTTGAGTAGAGAATATATCAAGCGACAGGTCACATCGCTCCGTGCTGTTGGTGCACTCCCTGAGCTTGGTGCGAGCGACGTCGTACTTCGTCTTCTGCAGGTCGAAGCGCGCGCGGATGAAGTTGCGCTGCACTTCGTTCTCGGAGTTGAACACGAAGAAGTAGTAGCCGTTTGCTGGTACCCTGGTGAGAGGTAACATGTAGTAAATATGGAGATGCCTTCGTAATTGGTTTTCGCGACTAATATTTTAGTCAACACTGCAGTGTACCACGGCAGTTTTGAAAAATGGATTATAATTATTAATTCAAATAGGTAAAAATGAAGGGTCTGTTTGTAATATCAAAATAACAGATTGTTTTCAAACGCATACGATAGTATACCTTACATAATTTACTGGCTAATCTCCTAAATGGCTGGATCGATTTTGACTGGCAGATGCTATAAGGAATAATTTAGCCTACTTTTAGTATAGAAAAAGAATAAGAGAAGAGAGAGAGAGTGAAGAGAAAAAAAAATACCTCAGATAGCAGATATTTACGCGGATGAAGTCACGCACTTAAACTAGTTATTCATATTTTAGCTAACATGTAACAATTCTTTTCAGCACTTATCTGCTATACCTCCTCACCTATAAGTAAGCGCATTAGCCTTTGCAGCAGTGAAGCCGTCTCCTTCCGAGGCATCCTTGTGACAGTGCCGATGAGGAGTCAGAGGCAGATTGAGGATCAGACCCTCGCACTCCAACAGGGCCTCCTCGCTGCTGGAGAACGAAGACCAGAACTCCGAGTTACTCATGTCGAGGGGAGTCGTCTCGTTGACTATCATGTGGTGGTCTGCGTAGCCGTCTACGTCCTGGAACGAGACGGAGGATATTGGTAGAAAAGTTGTAAGACATTTTTACCATAACATAAGAAAATTCTTCAATGAAATTATTTCGTCTAGTCTCTATATAATGAACCCTTAACCCTATACTTGGATACCCAATACTCAATATCTTTTTTGCTTTCCAAATGTATTCATAGGGTATGATAGTGGTAACTTTATAATTGAGATCATTATGGACCTGTGTCGTGAGGTCCAATCATTAACCAATAGATGATCTACTGATTCACGTTTAAATATTTCCTATGTCAAAGAGCACGTTAACTTTCAATTGAAGTGCTTATTGCTCTAAATCTTTCTGGTTTGGAAAAGGTTACAAAGTCCATCAAGATGTTTAGTCTATCAGGAAGGTTGACAGCAGTACGCAGGCTGTTATTACAAACAGTAGCATAATCAGCAAAATATATAATTACCACTTCACCGGCATGATTTCTTTCTTCATCATTCTCGTTGAACTCCTTTACTAAGTCTATATGGCCTAACATTGATTCTCTCTTCTTTCTTGCTTGTTCTACTGCATCACGGCGTTTCTCTGCAAATATATGTACATTGTAGAACTTTTCGTTAGTACCGTGTTTTATGTTAATTGTCAGTCAGTACATTGTATGTACTATTAACTTTAAAAATTAAGAGTTTAGTCAAACTGTTGCTATCGCTTAATCGATTTTGTATCTGTATGTGGAGGTTTGCAATTAGCAATTTAGTTCTGTGTTGTTGTTATAACAATGTATTAGTCTGTAAGCCTTAGTTAAATAAGTCGGTTATCAGAACCTAATTATTATTCTAAAATAAAAGTACTGATATTAAAATAGTGACTCCTTATAACATCAGAAATCTGCCAGTGAAAGTCTCATTAAGATAGGATAGACAGACTAGTTTGTTATAAGTACCATTTATACTGGTGTGACATTACAAACGGACACTTCAATTTTATTTACTTGTATAGATGACCATGGAAGATTCTATGAGTTGTTGGAAACCATCACAGTATCATTTATAACTAACAATAGTTTCGAAAATGTACATTTGCAGCTAATGTTTCAGTTTATTCTTCGAAATTGCATCATTAGACACAGCACTAAAGAGTAAACGAACAATTTTACGTATTGTTTTAACTGCAGAGTGACTAAGAACTTAGAATATGTTGGAACACATTCCAATGACTGGTGTTGTTACTTCGCGAAGATGTATTGTTTCAATGAAATTTGGCAGTATTCCAAATGGGATAAATAAATGAATAATCTCAGAACATATAGAAATAAGGAAGCTCGACAGATTATAGATATAGACTGGCAGTAAAATTAGTCTAATAATTACATAAGTAGGTACCTACATAATAAAGATTAATTTATACTAAAACTACGTCATATTAATATAGTCTACTAGCTTGTGCCCGCGACTTCGTCCGCGTAAATTTCTGTTATCGCGGACACAGGACAACAGGGGTTAACAGGACTTAATCTCGGCATTAAAAGTACCCTATGTTCGTCCTTGTACACCTAGCAACGTATATCCAAAATTTTAGGATGATCGGTTCAGTAGCTTAGGCGTAAAATGGTAACAAACAAACAAACAAACTTACTTTCGCATTTATAATATTAGTTAGGATGTATACTAATTGGATACTTAGACTGGGGTATGGGAAGTTTTCAAGTCACGGAGTGCAGTTAACTTTATCTGCTGGGAAATTTAAGAAAGCAGCCCAATTTTTCTTATTTAGCAAGATTTGTGAAAAAGAAATCATGTTTAACCTTGTTATTTTCGTAAAGACGGCATTGTTGATGGGGCTACACTCACAAATACTACACTTACGTTCTCTCTCTGCCCTGTTCTTCTCCTCGTCGATAGCCTCGACGAGCACCTTTCTCAGCCTGTCCAACTCCTCACCGCTTCCCGTCACCACAGACATTATATCCGGCTTCGACTTCGTCGGCGCCTGAAATTGAAATACGAGCTAAGTTATTCTTGAGTTCATTTTCTAATAGAGTTGCATACGGCGTGTCTTATGTAAAATGAATTATGTTTAGTATAGTCTGGCCTTGTCTTGATTGTGTTAGGTGTCAATTTAATCAGAAAGCTGTTCATATTTTTCATTAGTTCTTACGAATAGCCAACAATTTCTGTGAGTAGTTTTTATTTTCTTGCCTGGAATCAAATTAATAGTACAAGCGCCTGAATTGTAATGAGCAACTACCAATTCGTGCAAATGAAGACTTATTGCAATATACAGACTTCAGTTACTATAGTACTGCTTACCTTCTCGTGGTACTCAACACCCATTGTCGTGTGAAGCTTAATCAGCACCCTCTTTCCTTTGTCCCCTAAAGCTTGTAGTCTGTGCAGTACGTCTTCGAATACTTCCTTCGAATTTGGCTCCGTGGGATTCTGCTGAAGTTTTAACGTTAACAAATTAATTATTAGAAGCCAGAAAAATCACGAGTATTACATCAGATTATTCATCAAAATCTGCACAAGTCTAGCCCAAATATTGACATTGTTCTTAGCAAGACAATGCACCATTCATAGATTACCATTAACCTAATAACTTTGTAGAAACAACACAGATAAGGAATTTTCCATTACATTTACAAGTAAGTAACTATTTAGTTTATGTCAATTATTTGCTCTGTATGTGAGCTCATAAGTATGGGGATCATTACTGTAATTACAACTTTACTTTGTCTTTGAAGCATAACCAAAAGTTTGCACAACAATCTTCGGAACTGCACTAGCAGATATATGAAAGACAGAATTATGCTTAACCTTAAGAATGAGGTATTACAAGCTTCAAAGTAATTAATGCATGAATCACTCACTTGTGATATATAATCCGTAGTCACTTCTTTCACTGTCATAGAAGGGTTATCTTCCAAATCTTGGCCTGTCAACTCAAATTCTTCTTCATCTTCAGTTTCTTCTTCTATAATTTCTGCATTTTCTTTGACACTTTTATCATTATTTTTAACTTCATCAATATTTCTATCGACTACTGTGTTATTGAGTTTCGTTTCAGTTCGATTAATTTTTTCTCCTTCAACTTCTTTCTCTTTTCTATTTACAATTTTATCTGGTACCGTTTCTGTAGTGTTGTTTTCTAATTTTGTTGATAATATGCTGCTGTTGCCATCGAGATCTGGAAAATAGATACGTTCTAGTGTAAATGTTTGGGCTAGACTTATTACATCTATTGTCTTAATGTTAGTAAATGGGATAAGTTTGATGACTTTATTATCGACACGTGTATGGATGGAAGTATTAGTTTCAAATAATTTAGTCTACATAGGGCTATCACTCAGTATTTACAATGACTTATTACAACTTTATAGGTTAACTTTTACACTATGATTGTTAACTATAAGGGTTACCATTAAATACATGTATGTATTTATAGCTTATCTATAAATAAAAGGAAAACATGAATGACTGATCCATCAGCGCATAGAACGAAACTACTGGAACTAGGTACGTGAAATTTTGCACACGGAAACTAAGAGAAGAATTTAGGAATTCCAACTCCCAAGGGGATTAAGACAGGGACTTCGACTGTGTTAGCGGCTTTGAGGGGTAGTTGTAAAAACTAATAACTAAAGAGTATAGAGTTTGAAGGAGAAGTACTAGTTCTACGCGAAAATGCGGGCACAGTGCTAAGTTACCTATCTGTCACGTATTACCTTTATATACATACATTATGCGACTAAGCTGATATTTAGCAATTCAAGTTTCGTTGCTTTAGCAAGATGATTCATTCATTCACATTATAAGTTTTCTAAGTATTATTTTGTTGAAGTACTTTATTATGCAAAACTTATCATGCTCAGTCAAAATATCTCACTTCATGGTGACAATCTATAATTTTTATCGGAGTTTCTGTACTTTCTTCCTGATACCTGCCTTTGTAAATAATACGTTTATCTAAACGTTTTATTATTCTGGTATTTATTGAGCCTACGAGTAAAGCTTTTGCAAGTCAGCGAAATCAAATATAGGAGTAACCTCGAGATTATCAAAAGGGTCGAATTCGTAAACAACAGCTGCTAAATATTATAGCAAGCTTCATTTTTCAACCGACTTCAAAAAGGAGGAGGTTCTCAATTCAACGCGTATGTTTTTTTTTTTTGTGTGTTTGTTCAACGATTACTCCGCCAATTATGAATCGATTTGGATGATTCTTTTTATGTTTGAAAGAGTATGGTCCCGAATAGGTCCCATAGGAATATTGTCATGATCTGATGATGAACTTTGGAGATATGGAACGGAACTCCTTATAAAATCACAGCAGAACCGCCGTAACAAGAAAAATTGCTTTGTATAAACGTGTAATCGATGACTGACTGAAGGAAGTGGGGAGGGGGTACGTCAACCCCCCTCTTACCACTTTCCAAAATTAAATATATCGTGTGAGGTATTGTTTGAAAGGGCTTTATGTAAGGATTTCAAACATTAACACACAAGCACTAAAAAGTGAAAAATAAAAAGCTTTTTTACAAAAAAAGATCACCGCCTTCAAAAACCACAAAATAAAAAATAACTTTAGCTAGGAAGTCGGTGGCAATACCTACATAACAAGAAATAAAACCAAAGCCGCCGACTTCCTAGCTAAAGTTATTTTTTATTTTGTGGTTTTTGAAGGCGGTGATCTTTTTTTGTAAAAAAGCTTTTCCTTGTTATTAATAGGCACTGGTCATGTCTGGTCATGTCCGTGATCGAGCCATCTCTTTCACCTTTCCATAGGTACAACTGGACTAATAATCCCAAGGTACCTACTCCATAAGCCTCTCAACAAGCTATCAATTGAAGATATACTATAAATATAAAAGTACGAGTGGATTTGTATCATTACCATATCTTGTTACGTTCTAATATTAAGATAATGTTTGGTTTTATCAAATGCAGACTAACATGGATAATATAGACTGTTACACTTATGTTTATCAGAATGTGCCAAAATCGACGCATTTACATTGATAATAAGATTAAGTTTACTTTTACATGTTTTCATGTAGTTTCTGAGATAGACAATTTGTTGTGCTGTAATGGAATTGAAGTCAATGAAAAACTGCAATCGTAAGATTAAGATTACGATAAGGTCCCAGTAATAGATCTTGTAGTAGATAATAAGACTGATGGATAGATAATTAATGCACTAGCTGCATGAGAAATTCTAAAAGTAGGTAGGTATCATAAATGTTTAATTGTGGCATTAGTACCCATAGAATTTCAATGTTTTTTTTTTCGAAGATAATGGTGCCAATTCTCTTGGTCACAAACTAAACTAAAATTAGACTATTTCCATCTTTTTCTATCCAATAAAATAAGACAGAGACTAATGTAAATAAGAGCTGTCAAATTTAGTCCATCTGAGACATCCATACAGTTATAGTTGACATCTTAAAACGTGTGGATTAAAAATACGGAGAAGTTCAAGGCAAAACTAATTTGACATCTCTAACTTAGTTCTTTAATGTCACGTAATGTCACCGTCCTTTCCTTTCGCTGTATATTAGTAAGAGATGTCAATTCTCTAAATTTAGTCTAGTTTGTGAACAAGGGAATCGGCACCATTATAATCATAATAGGAAGCAATAATAATAAGAAGCAAAGTAGAATAATAGGGAGAGGAGTGATAATGTGGCAATATGAAAGAATTTTCAACAAATGAAGATAAATAGGTTCTTCAGAAAGGTTAGGTGCACAGTACTCGTAACCGGCGTGCTTGCATAATCTGAGTTGTCAAACTTAAGCGGTGGTAGGCGTGGCACATTGCTCGCAGAATAAACTACATCTTACAACGAAGACTTAAAAGATAATGTTGATGTGTACATACCTTGAAAAGACAGCCATTTCCTCTCATCCTTATCCACGTTGACATCCCTGTGCCTGTTTGTTACGTGTAGCGGTATTATGTTCGGTGGCGGCTTGTAGTTCTTAGCTATCTGTATCTTCGCTGCCTCTCTTAATGCGTGGAGACGTTCTAAGATTTCTCGAAGCTCCTGGAAATAATGAAGTTTCATTACGTGAAAAAATTGTCAGTAGTCTTTAGGCAGTATCGATTAACAAAATCTAATCTGAGAATGATTTCTAATCTAAAACTGTTACTGTGCTTATTATACTTATTGCCCGTGATTTTGTGGATGTCAAGTGCACTATAAAACATGTTCTAGGACACTGGTAATAGTATAGCTTTCTATTAGTATAGTTTATTTTTATTATGGGACTTATAAATTACTTTAAACAAAGTTAAAAGTCAAAACATTTATTTCGATTAGACCATTTTAGGGCACTTTTGAATTGTCCAGGAGTCGGTCAGTTAATCCGAAAGTTGAAGCTCTTGAAGGCCTCTATGGAGAAGAACGAACAAGAAACTTTACGGCACTCTTTTCAATGAGGTTTCTACAAAATCCTGGTTACATTATACTTACAAACAAATAAACAAACAATTTATCTTTTGTGTAATATTTCCATAGATTTATTGAGTTTTCCATGATATGATGACCATCATTTAGACATACATACGTAAGCTATACAATCTACTGCAACATCTACCTTAGGATCATGATCCGTGACATCGACGGAAGCTAAACTGTCAGCTGATGACGGTGACGTCTCGTTCTCTTTGTTGTTCGGGTCGTGGAAGCTGACGCCAGACTTGTGTCTCCTCATCGTATCTATTGTAAACAAACTTGTATTTATATTTGCATCTTTGAAGTATTTAATTTAGAAAGGAAGTAAAGTGAGATTTTGATTCTGTCAAACTTTTTGTCAACAACAGTCTTAATGGAAAGGCTGTCAATCTCGTGAGCAAATCTTCACCCAAAGCTAGACATAATGCTCTGGTTACACTTGAGCTAAGTTAAGCTACGTTGCTAAGGATGTGTTTGATTTAGTGGATTACATAACTAATATTTAATTTGAAAATAAAGCAATCCTATTGGTGTAAATCAGACACATCCTGAGCAACGTAGTTTAACTTAGCTCTAGTGGAAACACAGCTTCAGTATCACTTTGTTTGTGTTAATCTGTTCGTTCTCGTGCTAACTTGATCGTTCTACCTGCGAGAACAATGTTGTCCAAATTAAAATTCCAACAAAATTAGTTAAACTCACCAGGATCATTAGCCTTTCCTTTGACCCGAGCCAGCTCCTTTATCTTCTCATCCATGGCGGTCTTGGACAGCAGGCCGAGCTTGTAGGCTTCCACCAATTCTTCCACTTCTTCTGATGAGTCATCGCCAATGTATGCGCAGTCCTGAAGGTGCTTGTAGCCTTTGATCATGATGAGTGACGCGCCGGGGTAGCTGGGGAGAAATACGTCTACAATCAAATATCTATGGAACCTTATATGAATTTATACAACGTTGAATAATAGGAGAATAATAGGCTAAGCTTTGTCATCCCAAGAAGCAATGCCACCAGTCTCTTGGTCACGTTTCCAGTCGGTAGCGATACGGAGTATTGTTTTGATATGGGTGGTAGGAGTGCAAGTAAAGGTGCTCCCTCACCGGGAGCATTCACGTATATTGTAACATTATAGATTCAACTTTGAGCATTACATTACAATAATACCTCCCTGATTAACAAGCATTTGCGTGAAATGTAACATATAGATTCGACTTTGAGCATTACATTGGAAGTGGAGCGCATTGATGTTACAAGTTGTATCAAGATATTACACATTGTATCATTACAAGGTGCGCATTGTAATGCTCGGTTCTCCTCCTTCACTGATGTAATGCTCAAATCTGTAACGTTACATTACACCTTTATATGGAAAAGACAAATAAAAGCCCCAAAGCCTTGTAGCTACGAATATAATCATCAATTGGTTAACCGGGAATCGTGATAAATCTCCCACGCGATAAAAAGGGAACAAGCTGTTATAATTAAACAAATTAAAAAACACGACTGCAAAAATTGCACATATTTGTACTTTGTTTACTCGTCAGTTTTTTTTATGACGTTTTTTATTTACAGTGTTATATATTTTTTAAATCTACTTGTCAAATTCTAGACGATAAACATACGACACGACGAAATTCATTTAAAAAAATAATTGAGGCTGGTATTAATTTACGTTTTAAAGTGACCACACATGATTCTTTTTATCTTTAACTAGCCTATGTTACTCGAAACGATGCAAGGATTGTAACGATACCCCATACATCTAAATCGGTTCAGGCGTTTAAAAGTTATGGTGGAATAAAGAATCTCACATACATACATACATACATACATACATTAACCCTGAACACATAACACTCCTTTTTTTGGGGCAGTCGTGTAAAAATGCTATCAGTGATAGCAGATTGCACGCAGAACGATGCTACTATCAATTGATTTGATACTCTAACACACCATCGGATAATTAAGGACACAAAAATTCTCACCTAACACACGCAGACACAGTAACAGAAGACCCTTTCAACAGATAGAAGCCCCAGTACTCCTTCATATCGTCTTCTAACTCCAGTTCTCTGGTCATGGACACTGGCACCAGGTCTTCAGTGAGCTCCGGGGGACCTGGCACCACGAACGCGTTGAATGTCGTGTTGGAGCGCACCACCTGTGTCTAGAAGAAAAGTGAAAATTTCTTCATAAGTCAACGTTGGCATTCGACATTTTCATTTTATTGACAATTCGGGTTTCCATTTAAATTGGACAAGGACATTTTAATTTCTTGACATCTTGCAAGTAAACTTAGTTGATTCCCCAATTAGCATTCCCGTATTTCCGAATGCAGGTGAACAACCAAGTGTTTATAACGTCACTAGGTATTATAGGCACAGTCGCAGGCGCAGATCATACGTGAGCAGGAGGAACCGTGGGATTTTAGTAGGTAAGAGTCCGATATAATCCTCTTTTATCCCCAGACGGAGGGTAACCCTTAACCATGAGGACTTCCCCTCCATAATTTAAACTGGTAAAGGTTGAACTCTGGGTCTTAGTACAGAGTTCAACCTTTGACAGTAACGTTTCATTGATCTGTACTAATGTTCATGTTTCGTTTGAACCTGCTCATCTCCGGAACTCCTGATCCGATTATGAAAATTAGAAGCTACGTTTTTCTTGAGTATAGGCCATATTTTATTATAAAAAAGGGTTCCATAAGACAATTCACTTGAACAATGTCGCCGGAAAAAAGTGATGGATAGTAAATTTTATTAGATCAATTAACGCAAAGAAACGCGTAAAATAGATTGCGTTTATTATTTTATGTTATACCTCGTAAAATATTTACTGAAGTCTCTAAGACTTACTGTAAAGATAAATTATTCAAGATAAGGTTATCGGTCAGGCCATTAAATATAATTTGGTCCAGGAACTACTTTTTTTATTTTAAACCTTGTAGTCTTGTACTTTAGGTGTGTTTTTATGTGTAGCTAGGAGATATAATAAATGTGTTACCAGTGTTATCAAAAATATTTATTTGATGCTTGTTAAGTGGTTGTAGTGGACTAATTAATTATTATATAGCGCTTCTACTCTTAATACTTTCTAATTGATCTTAGTTCTGCTAAAATGTGCTAACCTACAATGAACGAACTCTAAAGCTTCTATGTTAACCGCATCGTATTGTACACTTCATCTAAATCTTTGTTTTTTAATGTGTCCAATAAATAAAAACTCAGTCTTTTCCCCCTCGTCAGACACTTGGTTCATCATCATCCACTGCTGGACATTAGCGGAGGCCTATGTCATTATGACTATCTTTAGGGAAGCCTAAAAATAGTCACAATGACCGGCATTAGGCTGCCTAAGTATTTCTGTGGTCTCCACATTTCTGATTTGATCTTGCATAGGGTGTAAATATTCTCGAAGATATGGTTCATTAAGATAACATTTTTGAAACAATTCCCGTGAAGAGATAAATCTAGTTTGCATGTGAACATAGACATAGGTACACGTGAACAAACCTTCTGAATAAATTCAACACACATTCAAATTAATATAATATTAATTTATGTTTATTAATCAGCATTGTTAATGCATATAATGGTGACGTGTGTTTACGGTGACACGTGTCTCCGACTATGCACTGAGACTAGAGGCTGATGACTAGCGACACATACGAAAGGTACATAATTAATTATAGGTTACAAAATCACGTCTTACTTCGTCGTATTACGTATACTTGCGAGTTCATATATACGTAGTTACGAAGCCCTAAACCTCAAGATTTTTTTTAAGAAATCAAAAAAACCTGTTCAAAAACAATTGGCATGTGAATACTGCGGTAGCAGTTAGTAGCAATGTGTTGTGTGGGAGACACTCTGCGCTGAGACCCAGACTGCACTATCTTTTTATTCTTCGGGAAATCCTCATGGGTTGCCTCCTCCTCGGGGAAGGCGGAGGATGTGTCGGACTACTATCAAATTAAAATCCAACAGCGGTTCTCTAGCTACCTTTGCCCGGGGCACAGGAGTCGCTCTAAACATTTTTTGCACCCCGGCAATTACCACAAAGCGGGTCCCGTCACCCTGTGCGGCCGCGACCCAACGGCCCGCACTGATGCGCGCGTCACCCTACTCTCGGGCCTTTCTCTCTTCGGGCGACGGACTGACCTAAGGCCAGCCGGAGATCGTTCTGCGAAGACATGCCACGCTAACTCTGAATTCAATTGCTCAACAAGGCCCATGCTCAACATGTTCGTTTCCTGATGACATAATGAGAAAGATTGGCATACAATGGTACACACCTACCTGGCACCAAGTGGGCGATATCTTACTGTCTATCAGCCGCATGTCGGTCATACTCATAGGGTACATCTGGCCGGAGAATACGCGGTATCTGGAACAAAGAAAAATATCCAGGTTAATCTGCAGTTCTTCTTTTGTAGATGGGCAGAAATCGTAGGAGTGGGATAAATCTTATCCAGTCTGTAAGGCGCTTCCTTGCTCTTCGGTGTAGTTTGACCAGTTATGGCTAGAAAGTCTGTAAATTTTACTACTTTTATAAATGCGGAAGTTTGTTTGTCACTCACAACGCCAGTACGGCTAAACGGACCAGCATAAAATTTTACACAGAGATAGATTATCGTCTAGAATAACATAATATAAGCAACTTTTTAAACCGAAAAAATATACGGCTTCCGTGTGATAATATATTAATTTTCACACAAAGTCGCGGGCGGAATCTAGAGCATTGATAAAACTGATATATTTTAATAATAATATTTACTCCACCGAATTTAAGTCACGACGGACTCTTCCCTCACTCTCATAGTCTGAAAGAACGGTAATCCGACACAACCGGGAACAGATTAGACCAACGACTTTTCGATTTACGGTAATGTCAAGCCACCAACTTCCAAACTCAATCGAGAAATTGCTAAACGAAAATTCTTGCAGACGAAGTCGCGGGCAAAAGCTAGTAAACTATAAAGTATTACTAGAAGAAAATCAAGAGTTGTTTTGCAGACATCAGCTGTTCTTATCTACCATGTTGCATGTGTGTCAACATTGTAGGGATTAATAGATATTGATATCATTTCATTATTACTCAAGTATAATAGGGTGATTAAATATGTAGTACAATTAAAAGGTTATCGTAATTAACACATTGCTCTGTGGCAGGTACAATGATTGTTCTTGACTGTACTTTGGGGAACTTCGAGTGCGAAAAAAGTATTATCAAACTCATCATCTTCCTGCCCACGTCCCATGTTACTTGTAGCAACATGTTTTCTTCTTTCACTCCGTCCTGTCAGCCGTCATGCAATCACTGATTCTGGATTCATATTATTTTTCACACAATCCATTCATATTTTCCTTGCTACCCATCTATCCACATTCATGTTAATAATATTCTATATCGGTGTTCTTCTATTTTTTTTCCTGTACCATACCTTCTGGTTACAAAGATAATGAAGGTTAAAGTTACTACATATTTTTTACTACTTATTTCTACATATTTTTCAAAAAGAAGTTTTATATGTACATACCTACTAACTAAACTTAAAACATCCCATGTACTGATAAAGGTCGTAGAGATATAAGTATGCACCCATAATGCTCAGTAATTTTCGAGTAATATCAAATCATCAAAACAGAGACTTCTCACACTAAAAAAATTAGTTGTTTGCCGGATAAAATTATTGTTGAATGTTGTTACTTAGTTTGATGGACACTATGCAAAGTTAACAGGTATTTCAACCTAAAACCCTCTACCTATACAGTAATAGAGAACGATTTATAATAGGCGTCTAACAGCAAAAGTACTGATACTTAGGTTATCGACCAACACTTGTGTTCAAGTGTAGGTCTGGAGACAGATAAATAAATAGTTCACTTTGTACACGAATACTACAATAAATATTGATAATAACTGTGTCGAGAGGGACTTGACTAGACACGCTATTGTTTAACTTACATAAGGATATGAATTTTGTAAGTAGATGGAAATAAGAACCCAAGACATCACTATAACAAAAATGTAATCTAAGACAATCTTTTTAACACTGCATGAGATGACGGTGACTAAGGAACTTGTGGTTAAGTAATAACAGACGCACGGGTCGATCCATCAGATTCAGCTAGGCTTGGCAGAGTTGGTCCGTGGATAGATCTTTACGCACCGAGACTCCTCCGTGCCTTGGAAAGCACGTTAAGCCGTTGGTCCCGGCAGTCATACGTGGATCTTAGACCATCGTTATGGGACGTCAGAAGCCCCAAACCTCTAAAACCAGTGTTACCAAGGGGGGTATTACTCAATAATTGGGTTGTGGAGGTCAGATAGGCAGTCGCGTCGTGTAAAATACTGGTATTCAGCTGCATCCGCTTAGACTGGAAGCTGACCCTAACATAGTTGGGAAAAGGCTAGGCAGAAAAATTGAGAGGGGGATTAAAAATATCCTTTACCTTAAATAGAGCGGAACCATGAGAACCACGCACGGCAGAAAGGTGAGCAGTACCATGAGTCGGCACAGTCTCAGCGGTGCTGTGTAGCAGGTGCGCGGAGCTAGGTAGCAGTTCCTGGTGCCGTGAACACCTCGTGGTGGCCGGAGACCCGCTGGGAACAGATGGGAGAGTTTTAGTGTTAAAGGTATATTAGATATCAGAAGGCCAAATCTACTAATTCATTAAAACGTTCAAAATTAAAAATTAGAGGCATTTTAGACTGTGGCAAGGTTTAGACTGAGATTCGATTGCAATCGTTAATTTAAGTCAAAGCTTAAAGCAAAGATCTATTAAATCTATATCCTAATTGTGCCTCTTCTACAGAGAAGGTATGATCATTCATCACTTTCGAATTAAGGTAGATTCATTATAAGTCAGCATTTCCTCAATATTTTGTCGCCTCGTTGATGAGGTCTTGGGTTCGATTCTCTGGTAAAGCAAAGTGTTATTGGTTTTCCTATTAGGGATTTCTCAATAGCAGCTTCGGAGTCTGGATTTGTGTTGATAGCAATAGGCTCGCCCCCTATGGGACTTAAATATAACTGGTAAAATGTGGGTGTACTAATGGGTACACCTCTGCCTAACCCTACAGGGATTACAGGCGTGTGTATGTTATTTCCTCACAATTTTTTTTACCAATGCCAGTAACATCGACCTCATGCATAAGAGGCGCCTTAAGCACTGGCACATCACGATAAAAAATATAGTAAAAATACTTTAATAAGACAAATTAAACTTACATTCTAAAGGCACTAATTCTTGCGGATCCATGATTGAGTCACATCACTTCGTCCTGATCACTCGGCGAACCTGCGGACAATCATTAAAATTATTATAATTAATACCAAACAAACCACTTCGCGAATACCTTGGTTTGCGTTAATTATGTCAATATGTTAGTTGTCTTCAAGTCGAGTAGTTTGAGTATTTTGGCCTTATTAACCAATCCAAGCAAGGATAGATATTATAGGTATACTTCTGCCAAAATAAACCAACCTATTGGAGGTAATTGTAATAATTTTGGATATTTAAAGCTAAATAATTTTAAATCTATAATATTTTACTTATCTGAAAAGGGTTGGCTCTTGACTCTAGTCTAGATCAGAGGTGACAGAGACAAAGTCTACGATGGATTGAGTTTTTACAGCAGAAACCTGTCACTGCATTGAAATTTTAACTTTTTAATTATTGATTGAGAGAGAGTAAGGAAATTAAAATCTTAGCTGATCAAAGTCAAATCATTTCTTTCTTAAGCTATTACAAGGCACTGTTAAACGCCTTCTTTTCGTCTTTTTTGAACGTCATGTAAAAAAAGGGGTATTGAATCTAGTTGCCTCTTCTTAAAAGTAGTTCTGTATGCAAAAGAATGAGAAACAAACTACATCGCGTACTCCTTTAAAATCCATGTTTCACAATATTTGCATACAGAATCTAATAATAAATAATATCTAGCTTAGTAACAATACGGTTAAACCGTTATGGTCGAACTAAGCTTTTGCTTATGTTTAATGAATCCATCTTTTATGGATGCACCTCCAATTACAAAATAACCAGGAGGTAAAACGCCAAGTTGTCATCCATAAACTACTAGTAGCTTTTAGTACCAATAAGTCAATAACACGAGTGTGTACAAACACGCACTGTGTAAACGTTACGCGTCGTGCGAGTCTCGTGATTACATGTAGATAACCTAAAAAGTACTCATTAACTTATCTCTATGTTACTTAAAACTTTCTATCTCTTCATAATGGACTTAAAGCCAGCCATACTGGAGCCGCCAATTTATTGGCGACCTCGCAGGCGTGGTTAGTTATTGCAGTATTGTTTCGAGTGGTATGTTTTGTAGCAATACTTGCGAGTGACCGAGCCATATACACTTAAAATTGTATTATCGCCAAGAGTTTTAACATCATTTTAGGGGTTCGTACTCAAAGTGTGTCAAACGGTACTCTATTACTAAGACTCCAGTGTTGTACTATGGCTCTTCTGAATTCAACTAAAGTTAAAGAGTACTAAAAAAGCGCACGCAAGTTTAAAATCACAAAATCTTTTATACACTATCTGCAAGATATTATTCGAAACGGCAGGTTGATTTAGGTAGGTCGGTATAAGTAGTTTTATACATCAATAATTCGATACTAAATTATAAAGCTAAAAAGTTTTATTTTCGGTTTTAACGCGCTAATCTCTGGAACTACTGTTCTGATTCTGGAAATTCTTTTGCTAAAAAGAAAGCAAAGCGGAAGGCTATATCAAAACAAAAATATGAAGTCGCGAGCAAAAGCTATTCTGATAAAACAATACTGATAGTTGTCTATAGTTTGTTATCAGAACACTATCTGTCTGATTGTGTGGTCTGACTTCTGACATTCAGGCGATTAACACAACAGACCTTTTGTTGTGATAATCAGCTAGTAATAAAATACACTTTGTTGTACTTACGTAACAAATTATAATCATTATTATTAACATACAATTTAGTTTGTAATTTTAGGGCAGCATTCGTGTTGACTCAGTAGTAAATGCACGAGGTGGTGGGTTCGTAACCAGGCCTCCAATTTCGTTTGTATTAATTAATAAGTTTATCATTGATAAAGGACTTGAGAACCTCCTCCGTTTTTTCAGTAATAAAAAGAATGTCCATGGTATTATTGGCGCCACAAGTCGTGAGCACACATTGTAGGATTTCGTGCATGTACACTTTTGGCCAAATAAAGTCTAACACATATTCCTATTATATGTATTTAAAAAAAAAAACACAGCATTTTTATAAAACGAAATAATAAAAATGAACTATTAAAAATTCAAAACGTTATTCACTAATATTGCACAAAAGTGTACAGTAGCGGAATGACAGGCGATAGACCAATAGACGATGAGCATCAAATTGACGAACCAATCGCATGCAGCAGACTGCAAGATCGGCGCCCCCCGCCTTCTTCATTCCGCCAAAGAGACCGGAATATTAACAAAATAATGCGCAGTTGAAATTTGTGCTCACCATTCGTGGCGGTACCTATACAAGTGTACTTCTATTTTCGAAATCTCTAATTATTTTCATTTATGTCATTCCGCATTGAGGATGGTGATAGATGCTCTGCCTTCTCTGTATAAGAAGAGGGCTTTGCCCTGCAATGGGACAACAACAGGCTGGTATTATCTATGCTTAACAAACAAACAAGCAAATCTCTGTTTATCGTTTTGACCAGAAAGAGATATACACCTCCATATCGACAGTTGAAATTTAAAATTTTGTCCCAATGACATTTGGAGTTTCTACCATCGCTATCACGACCCAACCTATAGCGTTATCTACCAAATGAGTGGTTTGTACGCACGTCTAAAACCACGACTATTTACTATGGAGCATGCGTGGACAGTGCGTCTACTGAAGCTGATAAAACCATCATATTTGATTACTTACTATCTATTACTTGCGTAAACTTAGTATCTATAATACGTAATCGGTCAATGGTGTTTTAATTATAGGACGACAAAATCATGACAGAAAAAATGAGATGAAAAGTTAATTTAAACAGCCGAGAAATAGTTGGTGATGATGGAATATTCGCGAGCTGCTCTGCTGGACTCGTGGGCACAAGTCCGATCGCTGAGCGAGGGATCTTGGGTTTGACTACGAGGACAGGCACTGTGTTAGTGAATTTTCTCATAACGAATTTCTTTTGAAGAGCGCTAATGATGAAGAGTGCTGACGGTCCTGGGCGCCAATCACAATCTCTTAAAACCATATTATTTTAATATTACTTTGTAATATCTGTTGTCAGGTCACTTTTCAGTCGTATCAAATCGAGGGAGTGCACATGTATAGTGGGAGGGTAGGTTTATGATGGCTGTATTGTAGGTACCTATTTTGTTCAGACTTCTATTATTTCAAGGAAAAAGATAAAAGAGGTTTACCTACTTTATTTGAGTTTCCTCTATCTTCGCGACCTACTCGTATTGATAACAGTATCAACAATAGGGTCAACGAATATCCACCAAATCTTTAATTATACAGAGCAATTAGTAATTAAGCAGAGTTGTACCTATTAGTACACCCACATTTCGCCAGTTATGTTTAAGTCCAATGTAATAGGGGGCGAGTCTATTGCCATTTACCGGGCACAAATCCAGACACCGAGACTGCTACTGAGAAATTCCTGATGGAAAAACCCAATAACGCTTTGCTCGGCCTACGATCGAATTCAAGACCTCATGCTCAGCAGTCGCACTTTGCAACCATTAGACTAACGAGGCAGTTTTAAGGCTTCTATGTTAGTTATTACTCCGACCCTATCTAGGTATTTAGCCGCTCCGGACGAAATATTCATCGCCCTTTACACTAACACCATAATAGGTCATGAACTTGCTATTTCAAAGATGGGATGTTATATTTGTGATATTGTTTTAATTGTATAATATTCAAATACATTAGTCTACTACGATTTTTTTTTTTTTTACTTTTTTATTTATTTATTTAATCTCAAAAAGCCATACATTCTAAATTACATGTAACACTGGACCTCACACTAGGATACCCTGTGTCGTGGGGTCCAGTCTCTTTCATCACAAGGATTCTGTCGTATTATATATAAGCAGAAGTTTATGAGAAGTTATACAGGTTACAAACTTATATGGTAATTAACCTTACGGTAGGCATATTACAGAACGATATACAAAAATACAGTAACTAAGGGGAGTTTATGTTAAGTATAGTGTGAATGTATAATGTAACTGTAAGTGTAATAAGAGTGTTGTGAGAGAGTGAGTGTAGAGTGTGTTTGTGTGTATTTTGATTCAACCAATAGTGATTATACTTTCAGTGTTCAGATAATCCAAAGCTAGCAGCCAGTTAGTTACAATTTTCTTACAGACATGTTTAGATGAGTTTAGGGTATTTACTTTTTCATTTATTTTCGAGTAGAGGTGGGGGCCCATAAAAGCAAAAGCTTTTTTGCCAAAACTCAGTTTGCAGGTAGGTCTTTTCCATTTGCGCCTTCTGTGTGAACGCTTGTCTTCAAATAAAGCAAGGTGCGCTGTTTTATGGAATCTAAGGACTACAGCTAGTATGTATAGTTTGCGCACCGTTAGTACATTAGCCTCTTGGTATAGGAGATGCGTTGGGTAGCGAGTTCTCCTCTTGAGCATCACCTTTAAAATTGCTCTTTGTGCACGCTCTGCAGTAATAAGGGAACTTTTGCTCGCTGATCCCCAGGACAAGACACAGTATCCGAGGATTGACTGGCAAAGGGCATGGTAGATTATCTTAAGTGTCAAGATATCTGCTAGTGATCTAAGTCTTTTAAATATGTAAAGAAGCTTCCTGACTCGAGCACTTAGCATTTCGATTTGCTTTTGCCATTTCAGATGCTGGTCGATGTAAATACCAAGGTATTTGATGCTTTTTTCCCGTTCAAAAGCTGCGCAGTTGCAAGTGTTTCTCGGAACATCGCCGCATGTGTGTAGTTTAACTGTGCACAGTAGTGGAGCTATTGTTTTTTTTGTGATGCTGAAGTTAATAATTTTAGTTTTTGCCACGTTCAATGTCAGTAGATTATATTGCAGCCAGTCAGAAACTGTCTGCATTCCGGATTCCGCCACGCTATAGGTTTCCTACCACGACCTACCATGAAAAATGATGGCAGTGTCGTCTGCATATGCAAAAATCTGTGCTCTGTTGAGCTGAAGTGAACAGAGACCGTTTATATATATAAGGAACAATGTGGGACCGAGGACACTGCCCTGAGGTACTCCGTATCCAATGAGTGCAAGGGAACTCTGGTATTCGCCTAAGCAAACTCTTTGTTTGCGGTCAGTGAGGTACGAGTCAAACCAGTCTAGCGCAGTGCCCCTGATGCCCGCACACTCAAGTTTTTTTAATAATATTGGCCTGGACAAGTTTACAAAAAATCATGAGAGTATATATGACTTAGAGTATTTTTACCGCCCTGGGCTTTTGCCCGGCCGGCCCCCCCTTAGATCGGGCCCTGTACTCTGAGAAGAGAAAATAAGAATCTTTGGTGAGACAGAATATTACACATATGAATCTTAGACGCAGTTGAGGGTCTTAACTCGTTACAAAATGGCATGACTCGGAGATCTGATAGCTTATCTGACAGCGATAATGCCAAGGATCAATCGTGATGTTTCTTTGACTCTAGAGGCCTACTTGAAGACATTCAGGTATTATATTCATAGTTAATCCCCTTTGGGGTTGTAAATTAGGTATTCTACCAATCTTTTTGTTACGTCATGCAATTTTATCGTAGGTTTGAACTTTGAACGTTATTTCAACTCTATACAAGGCCTATTACAAGAAGCAGATAATCATACCTAGTTAATCTTTTTTGGGAATTTAATTAGATGTCTTATCGTTAGTGTCTCTGGAAGATCGAAGTATCAAGTTTTTAACTTTAATGTAAACTCTGTGGGTAGGAGTAGCGATGGAATTGAGTAGATGACATTACCAATCGATTGACGTACTATTTACGTCCTAATAAAACGCGATTCTCCCATAGACAACTTTGACGTCTCTATTGTGCCGAATCAGTTGACTTATTATTTATTCATTTGAGAGTAATTAAAAAAGCTTTTTTACAAAAAAATATGACCGCCTTCAAAAACTACAAAATAAATAAAAAATAACTTTAGCTTGAAAGTCGGCGGCTTTGGTTTTGTTTCTTGTTATGTAGGTATTGCCACCGACTTCCAAGCTAAAGTTATTTTTTATTTATTTTGTAGTTTTTGAAGGCGGTCATATTTTTTTGTAAAAAAGCTTTTTATTTTTCACTTTTCAGTGCTTGTGTGTTAATATTTTGAATTCCTTACATAAAGCCCTTTCAAACAATACCTCACACGATATATTTAATTTTGGAAAGTGGAAGGAGGGGGGTTGACGTACCCCCTCCCCACTTCCTTCAATCAGTCATCGACTACACGTATAAACAAAGCAATTTTTCTTGTTACGGCGGTTCTGCTGTGATTTTATAAGGAGTTCCGTTACATATCTCCAAAGTTCATCATCAGATCATGACAATATTCCTATGGGACCTATTCGGGACTATACTCTTTCAAACATAAAAAGAATCATCCAAATCGATTCATAATTGGCGGAGTAATCGTAGAACAAATATACAAAAAAAAAAAAACAAAAAAAAAAAAAAAAAACATACGCGTCGAATTGAGAACCTCATCCTTTTTGAAGTCGGTTGAAAAATCAAATTTTACAGGTAATAGAAAATTAATCGGGTTTTCAGTGCTAAAAGAAAGTGTTTCTTTAGAGAAGTTAGGTATGTCTTGGATAATTTGTGAATGGTGTCAAATTACCCAATTGTACATCTGTATGTTTAAATACCTATTCCGTCTTATTCACCAAATTATGTTTTAGGGATTCTGGAGGATACTTACAGAATTCTGCAAAGCCTATCCGTCATTTCGATTGCAATTTTGTATAGAGACTGAGAGTGGCGGTAGATCAGGCAACCAAAGATTTTGGAATCAGTGTTGTTGTGGCCGAATTTTAACAGCTAATAGTACTGAACCCTCAAAGCAAGTATGACTCTTGCTGCTCTGAAATTTTTAACGATGTTATGATTTTTAACTCGATTGAACTGGCCATTTATCATAATGCGGCGAAATAATCACTGTTTTGTTTATTTTTTAAACATGTTTTATATTACATTACATTGTTATTGTTCGTTGATTACTCACCGCCAATTACTATAATGAGTATTACTAATATATAAAAACTAATTGGTTTTTTAATATCCATTGTTGTTAATTTAAGACAAAAGAAAGCTATAAATGTTAATTGAACCAAGTAATCTTTTTGTTGCTTTGTAGTAATATCGAATCCACAACCTATGCATGCACCTATGCATTGCGGCGTCTTAACCACTAGGCTAACATGGTGATATCATGGTTTATAGGAAAATTATTGTAATACTTTCGCAAAATTGAAAATTTTCGCTGAGCGTTCAGTTGGTCGAAAATAAATGAAGTTATTTTTGCTCAATGATTCGAAGTAGGTAACTAAATGTTATGAAATGTCTTTGCTTTGAAAGTTATCAGTAGAACGGAAGAAAGGATTTGTGGTGTTTATTCCTTGTAAGTAAGTGTTTATACAGTTTGTATCTACTCATGGTCTTATCACTTTTATTGTGAATAAGAAAGTTAAGAACAACATGTACCTAAGTACTTATGTCACTTATTTATTTACGTTGTAATTTATCTTTAAATATGTCAGTAAAATAAGGATTAGCTTCGAATGGGTGCAAGAGGAAGAATAAAAAAAAATAAAAGAAAATAGAATCAATAAAAAAAAAAAAAAACTTCCTCTTGAATCATCCTATCTATTGAAGAAAAATCCGTTGTGGAAAGATCTAAGTGACAGACGGCTTGAAGTAACTTTGTTTTATACTAGGTATGTCTACGATAATGGAATTTAAAAAAATCATCTCACTGAGCAACAGAACTGTGTATCCGTCAGTACGACAGTCGTTACGGATCAGTCAAAAGTCCGAAAGTCTGACAACCAGTCTTACCAAGGGGTATCGTATTACCCACTTACTGGGTTTTGGATATCAGATAGGTAGCCGCTCCATGTAAAATACTGGTATTCAGCTGCATCCGGTTAGACTGGATGCCGACCCCAAAATAGTTGGGAAAAGGCTAGGCAGATGATGACGACTGACCAACAGCTGGTAATTTAAAAAAAATGAAAATCTTTAGTTTTAAGAATAGCTGAAACAACATTTTGTTGAAGATAATAAAACTAACTCACGTCTTTTCCTCAAAGCAAAATTGTCCACAAATCACAATAAACACAACAACTAATTATTTACACTTTCATTAAAAAATAAAGAAACAAACACATAACAGTCTTTTCGTTAGAAAACTAAATTTGTAAAAATAAAATATTTATCACAAAACAAATATTTTCGGTTAAAACTTCTGTCGTAAAGTTTACGTAAATAAAATAAAATAAATAAAACAGTCGATCAAGCGTCGTTTCACGTCAACGACTGATACGATACTAATGTGTTTATGGTTTAATGTTTATCGCGAACGCGCATTCAAATTATCGAATAATACAGATTAAAAAGTGTGGCTAATGATTGTTTTTTTTCCTTTTTCTAACATGAGGCGTTCACGTTTATAGTTTGTGGGTCAATATTTTGGCGCGATTTGTAATGTTGCAGTTTTTGTTGGAGGGCTTGACATTATTATAAACATAGAGTAAAATGCTGATTCGAAATTTGAAATGACGTCTTTTGATTTCATATTGTTAGGATTAGATTTATTTAAATTCTTTGTCATACCATAAATAATGTAAGAGGAGTAAAACAAATATTTCGAAAATAAATTGAATTGTTTGAACTTTTAAAATAAGATTACATTAAAAAGTTTGATTAATTTAATTTATTTTCAAGGATATTTTGAGAAATTTATTTTCCAACATAGGTATAACGTAAGCAAAAAAAAAACAATACCTATGTAATCTAGTTTGAACGTTACCTGTGTCCTTTAGTCTCCGCTCTATTTATATGCATACTAGGTTTTGCCCGCGACTTCGCCCGCGTAAATGTCGGTTATCGCGGACACAAAGTCGCGGAAAAAATTACCCATATCCTGTCATTTTAATTCGAAACGACACGTGGCGCCGTCTATGATCATAAGAACTTTTTTGTGATTTCCCTCGAAAACAGTATTTTTTTTTTGGGATTAAAGGTACCCTATGTTCATTCCTGTACACCTGGCAACGTGCATGCAAAATTTCAGGAAGATCGGTTCAGTGGCTTAGGCGTAAAATGGTAACCAACAAACAAACAAACTTACTTTCGCATTTATAATATTAGTTAGGATGTAGGTAAAGCCTTACCTAAGTTATATTTACTTATTCAATTTATATCTACGTTAAATAAATATTTTGATGGATGTAGGTTTATGTATCATCGCTCGGTTAGATATAATCATAGTAAGTACAATGACTATGTACAGGTATTTAATTTCTGTGACAACATGCAATATGCATTTATACAACACAGATAGTTTATAAATATTTATTTATGCTAAAATGCAATGATTTAAGCAACAGGAAAGTACTTTTAGGGATGAAAGGTACCCCTATATTAGTTTCTGTACACCTGACAACGTATATGCAAAACAGGATGATCTAATTTATATTTATAATATTTACAGGCTTAATTATAAAAAAAAGAAACAGAATAAATAAAAGAAACCAAAAGGAAATGGCATTAAAAATTCTTCCGCTTCGCCGTCAACTGGAAATATGGCCAAACGACTAACCGCATTGCCACGCACATACCTACGATGGCAATGCTTAGCCTCTGGCCAACGTAATAACCAGCCCTTGAGTCAGAGGAAGTGTCAACCATAACATCACGCCTGCAATCCCCGAAGGGTTAGGCAGAGGTGTACCCATTAGTACACCCACATTTCGCCAGTTATGTTTTTAGCCCCATGTTTCATGTTTTAGCGCGAGCCTATTGCCATCAACCGGGCACAAATCCAGACTCCGAGGCTGCTACTGAGAAATTCCTGATGGAAAAACCCAATAACACATATCCAAAATCTATCTGTTCACTAACATTAAAAAAAATGTTCACATTGGGAACAAGTAATTAAGTAATTATTTCATTCGACAAAAGTATTAAAAGTTATAATCAGTTTCGTCTTAACAGCTAAGCTACCAAATCGATTAGTCTGTTAATTTTTCCGGAGAGTTAATTAACACAGAAGACAAAGAAAACTTTTAATTCCGGAAAATTAAGAAGCATTTAACGCTGGTTTAATAGGATTATTTGTAAGAAGAAAAGAGGGTCCCAGTTTTTTAATACGTACAGTTAGCGAAGAGGCCTAAGTATCAGGATTTTTGTTACTTTATAAGTATAGATAATAATATCAATAACAAAAGAAAATGCTCGCCCCGCCTCCCAGTACCCTGATTGGTTAATCTCATCACCACAATCGGCCAATCACAGCATTTCCTGCCAACCCCCTTTCGAAATTTAAATATCGTTATAGATTTTTGTCAGTCGCCTTCGATTCGCCGCGCAGCCAACAAGTTTGGTGCGTCAATAAAAACGGAATTGAATTGTGAATTTATTTAATTTAGTTTTGTCAGTGATTTCGTTTTTATGCCAACCGTGTCAGATATTTCTGGAGGTAACGGTTAGTCTATTTAAGGCCATTTTTAATAAGCTTCTTATCTCATTGTGTTCCTGAATTAATTCGTAGTGAGTGCAAAGAGCTTGGTTCACCGTTTTAAAAGGCACGCCTGCCGGGGTTGCGGGACGTCTTAACAGGATACCGTGGCCCCGGAACGCAAAGGGCTACAGAAGGAACAGGGTGGTTTTTTAGTCAGTAAAAGTCTGACAGTCCCTTCTGCCCCACCCAGGGCGGAAGGAGTGATTTGATGATTTTTACCACCTAAAAAAAAAAGCGGTAATTGATCCGTAACAGCTGTTAGGAAATTGTTTTCAGATACAACTATATAATGTCTCAAAATTCAATGATTCTGGTTTTGATGCTGAGACAGTTTGCAAAACTAAATTATCGACAGTTTTCCTGTTTTTGTACCGAGATGTGGATTGATCAAATCGATCATTCAAAACATAACAAAGAGTAGACTTCTTAAAAAAAAAATATTACAGGATTCGGATCCAAATCGGCTACTCGTCGTTGTCTATCAAAATATGGAAGCAGAGAAATAAAAGTAGCTGACTAAACGCAATATTTACCAAGAAAGTGCATCACGAACCAAATTAAGTAATTTAAAGCATCACGGTCTTTAGGTACCTACTCTACCAAGATCCAAATATAACCTAGCGAATTTTCAAAAACAAAGTATAGGTAATCAAAATCATCATTGGAATGTAAAAAACAGTATTGTCACCTGCTATTAAAACATTTTAAACCTCTATAAAATCATTATCTGTGATACGTTAGGTATTAATATCTACAGGTGACGATGACCGCTCTTCATAAGTTGGACTGTCAACTTTTTTGCCATTAAATAACGTAAAAAAATCAAAATATCCACACTCAACCTTGCTTCGTCATTGTGAAATTAGTCCTTAATAATCGTATTTTTTAAGTTTATTATTAAAATTAACAAGCTGAACTGTAAATGGTACTCAGTTTTAATTATAGCGACATCCTGTGATAACTGTTTCCTGCGATAGCCAACAATAACGTCGCTTTATATAGACGCAGCTGCTTTATTTACTTGGTAACTGAAATGTGTCCCTGTTTCATCGTCAGTATCGTTATGTACAGTGTCATCTATTACTGGACTTGGGTCTTTCCCATCAGTTTCAATATCTTCACTTTCATTTACATCAGCTCCTAATTTTTTTGTTTTTGTTTTAAATTCGTTTTGATTAGGTAGGTAAGTCTCGAATCTACACTAATATTACAAAGAGGATTTTTTTTTTGTTTGTAATGGATAAACTTAAAAACTACTAGACCGATTTTAAAAATTCTTTCACCATTATAAAGCTACATTATTTTGTTTTTGCGTGGACGAAGTCGCGGGAAAAGGCTAGTACAATATAAATTATCAGTCACAAGTCTTGCTCAATATTGGTATACTAATTCGTAGTAACCTCTTTATTTTTAATTAAATTAATGCCCATCAATTGTTTCAACCGAACACACAAAAATATTAAGAATTTTAGATGGTGTTTTTCTTTCTTTATACCCAAGAACTTTCGGAGCCATATAAATTTCTATTCTCTCAAAAGTTTTGCTGTAATAATCTAATACAGTTAAGGGTTATTTAGATATTCTTCTCTACATAATGTTATTTCTCATGCAGTGTATCCATCAATGATGGCGTCTGACCAGGAGTCCTGTTCTGATGAGGAGCCAGACAGTGAGATGTTGAGTGACGACCTCTGTCTGCCTGACAGTGATGATGACAGACAGTCTTGCAGGAATGTTCAGGTGAGGTGTCTTTGATGCACGGTCTAAGTATCACAATCATGACTTTAATGATCACAGCAAGATTTGTTATAGATCATACACTCGTACCATATTGATCTGGTACTCATTGAAATGCTTTTCAAAATATCTTTAATTCTTAAGGAATTAGTGGTCGCAAACGCGGCTGCTGTGCATGAGGTCTTGGGTTCGATTCCCAGGTCGGGCAAAGTGTTATTGGGTTTTTCCATCAGGAATTTCTCAGTAGCAGCCTCGGAGTCTGGATTTGTGCCCGGTTGATGGCAATAGGCTCGCCCCCTATTACATGGGACTAAAAACATAACGGGCGAAATGTGGGTGAACTAATGGGTACACCTCTGCCTAACCCTTCGGGGATTACAGGCGTGATGTTATGTGTATGTGTGAATTAAAAAAGTGCCATCATTATTCACTAACAACTCCAATATTGTGATTTTGAATAAAAACCTATTTGTGATATCCATAGAATCTTCCCGAAGACCTGCCGTCCCTCAACTCCTGTCTCATCCGACCTCCTCGGAAGCTGTTCACCAACTGTCGTGAACGTTGGCGACAGCAGAACGTCAGCGGAGCCTTCGCAGAGTTGAGGAGATTGGTACCCACACATCCGCCTGACAAGAAACTGTCGAAGAATGAGATACTTAGGATGGCTATTAGGTAAGATCTAACTGTCTCCATTGTAGTATTTTTTTATTTAGGTAGGAAGGTACTTACTACTTAGTCTTAGAGTCTAATTTTAATCTTATCCGCAACATTCTTCTTAAACACGTTGGATTTTAGCGTTGAACGTTTTCGGTTATAATTACATTACAAATAATTCTTTGACAGGTACATCGGCTTGCTCTGCGAGGTCTTAGAATGGCAGAAGACCCACGGCCTATCCATGAACAAAGAGAACTCAGCTAGCCTTGCTATCAAATGCGAATCTCCTTTGAGTCCACAATCTCGGCGACTCCGGTTAAAAAGACCTTACTTTAACGAAGAAGATTGTCCAAGAGCGAAAATTTACCATGAAAGTAATGAATACCAGAGATATGGTAACGAAGAAAATGAAGAAGTAAGAAGAGGTTATCAAAGACTTATCACAAATAGAACAGATTTTTACTTCGGTAAAGAGCATTTGAGAGTATTAAGGAATCAGTTTTATTTCTCTCCAAGATGGCGTCAAAATATGCCGTTTAGAAACTTGGCGGATCGTAATGGTAATAACTTGTTAATGATAGCTCCAGCGCAGAATGGTAAAGATGAGAATGATGGTAAAATGCAAAATGGCCACTGCAGTAAAGAGAAAAATGATAAGGATGGTAAATGAATGACAACTGATGATTGGGAAAATATCAGCAATATTCGTAGTAAAAGTTATTGCTTAGAATTTTAATGCCAAATGTATAAAAAAATAATGCTCAAAGATTTCTTGACCTTTCTATTAATTACATTATTTAATCCGTCCGTTTTGTTACATTTAAATACTTAATTAGAAACACTTGTATGTTTATTTTCAATGTTATACTTTGTGCTTACATTTTGTCTTTTCTTATATTTTCTGAGAATCTTGTGAATATTTTAACATTTTAAATAATGCTTCGTTTTTAGCTTACAATAATAATATAATAATAATAATCATTATACCTAAGTTAAGTAAAGAAGGTTAATATTTAAAAAAAAAAAAATTGCTTGTAAAAAGACACTTTAACGAAGGCAAAGGTTTTATGTACTATCCATCATCATTCATTATTTTTCTTCATTTCATTAATGCATTCAGTTTTAATAAATAAATTAGGGAACCTTCTGGTAACGGAGATGTTAAGGGGCCCAAGCTACAGCTCCTGTTGTCATTCTGTGGCATGCATACTGTTGGGGCGCAGGTTTTCTTGAATACAAATAGTCGTTTTTATTTGGTTATATTATTTTTACATTTAAGTTGTATAAAAATAAACGTTACGTGACGTTGGTTCGTGGCGGAGTGTGACAGCTATAGCGCGCGTAGCAGAAGCAGCGCGCGCATCCTTATATTGTCCACGCAGGTCGTTTAAGCGGCGTGGACACATACATAACCACGATATACCTATTGCGTGTGTTACATTTTGCGCTATTATAAACAGATTTTTTGCCCTTGAAATAAAAATTCGATTCTCAAGAACATTATTTTCTTAAACTTACTTTGATGTGTAGTATGCGTAGTTCACAGCCATGTTATGTGTCTTTTTACACCCCATATACTTATGCAACCCACCGTTAAATTGCCAAACAAAATGAATGTACTATTTTCATTTGTTTTTGTCTGTACTTATTCTGATTTCCTCTCAATGTTTTGTGTCTGTTCTTAAACCTTTTCTCTCTCTAGTTCCAAGATCCAAAGTTGCTTGACTTACGTCATTTGGGATAGCTGTCATTTTGGGAACAGTTATGGGAATAAGTAGGAAAATGACTTAGCTCGGGCAACTTAGGATCTCGGTTTATCTTATTGTGTATATGTACAATTTCGTGATATCAAGTCAGTTTAGGGTGTTGTTCTTTCATTACTATAGGTCATAAGTTAATAGGAATAGTGTTCAATTTAGAATGATCCTTTGACACAAGTTACTACTGTTGTAATTATCTTAGAAGTTAGTACTAAAACTAAAATTAAAAGTATTATCCTCGTAACATTTGGATTTTATTTCTCTTTCTCTCTTACAGCTTGTGTATCATCTGTCTCTTTTTGTTTAAAGGGGCGGGCCGCTCCGCCCCCTTCGCATTGTATGATGGAAATTGTATTACCATCCTTTGAGGGGATGACTGTGGAGTGTTTGTCACCCTTGCTTATCTAACGTTAGCAGTCCTGTAACGATTTCCATGGATGTCATCCACACCCGCAGTATTATTGAAAATTCTATAGGGTTTATGTAGGTATGTCGATCTGTAAGCCTAACACGAGCGCGTCATTGTAAAGTATTAGATTCGAGTTGAACAAGCATAATGAGTAATCACTCAATGATAAATTAAGAAACATACCCATACAAGTATAAAGGGTCTGAAGCACGAGACGTAGTTATTGAGCGCTATTTAGGCTTGGTCGGATTGCCTATTTTCTTTCTCAAATATCTAATTTGGTCACAAGATAGTACGAATGAGAATCTGAATCGACTTTTCTTTCTTTAATTTTTAATTTGGTCACAAGATAGTACGATTGAGAATCTGACTGTTACTATCCGTACCTAAGGACCAATAAAATTATCTAATGTGTTAATTAACTTAATAAGTTCTCGTTAAGTATCATTAACCGTTCATTAAGTAGTTGTCAGTGATAGTGTAACAGCTTAAGCGTTTACCGACTCCGAACGAAAAGTGGGGTAATGGGCTTAGTTAGTGTACTCTTAATTATGAAAGATTTAATTGTTGGTTAGTAACAGTACAAACTTATAATCAGTCCAGAGTTAAATACTTTGGTATCTTTTTATCTTTCATTTATACATTGGTATTATCGACAAAAAATACGAAATAGATAGATTCTTAGACACGCCCTAATATTTCGCTATCTTTAGCTGTGCCAAATTTCATCTAGATTCGCTCAGTCGCTTTGGCGGGATTTAGTAATAAAGATCCATCAATCAAAACTTTCGTATTTATTATAGTAGTGAGATATCTCAAAGATTTACCTACACTTAATGTTTTTAACAAAACATTAAGAATTATATCACACAAAAAAAACCATACAAGACAAAAATAAAATTCTCAATAAAAACTCCCACAAACCACAAAAATATCAATTACGGATCAACGCCTGTTCAAATAAAAAAGCAAATGATGACAAATAAGTAGCTTTGCGATATCGTTTATAATCCTTCTTGCGTATGTGCGCACGTCCGGCACGCGACCGGACGGCGTGCACGCGGGCGGGTGTGCTTCAGATAAGGCTGATTGATTTTTATTAGACCAATAGTGGGCTTAAGTGTGATTTTATGACATTTGTATAGGGAGGTGGTGAAAGTCAGTGTGGTATTTTGTAGATATCAAATTGTTTTTCTTTTTTAGGGTACGGTTTATCAAAAGGATAAAAAGAAAGCTTATAATATTTTAAGTTTGTCTGCTTGTTTGTTTGTTTAAACGGACTAATCTCTAGAAGTACTACAATAATACAAGGTGGCTTTTGATTTTGTTTTTTGTTTACCAATTCCTTCGACTTCAGAAATTAAAGTTTCTATATGTCTAAAATATGTGTAATTGTCTAAAACATCATTTAATTCGGTTCAGTACTATGGGAGATAGGAGTTAACAAACATAGAAACGGGATTATATGGGTTGTCACTTCTTTGACTGTCACCATTTTCAACAAAGGCTCGAGTGAACAAGGACACTAGCGTTAACGCAAGTTTTCTGTACAAATATTTTTATTCCCAATTAAAATTACAAATCAGTCTTCAAGTTCTTCTTTGCGACCTTCCTGAATTCTCCCACTGCCTTTACGACATCTTCAGAGAAGGGCTTTGGCAGTTCGAAGGCCAAGAAATGCCCTCCGTCATCCAGGACTGTCTGGCCTATCAGGTTGGTGAATTTGAGCTTAATAATGCAAGGAGGCTGGTACCCCAACTCGTATTTTGCTTGAAGTGCCCATACTGGTACTGGGGTCGGAATTCTGTGAAGATGATTAAGATTTAAATAAATAAAATTGCGTTTCCCAAAGCTCTAAAACGTTATCTAATGTTAATACCGTCATCAATAAATAATGGCTCAACGTATTACCTAATCATACAACAATTAGGTGTTTTCCCGACTGGCAAATCTTTATTTGGTAGGCCTCATAAACTTTTCTTAGCTATTTTCTGTATTTTTTTTTTCGCTAATATGTACCTACTACTATAATCATAGAGGCTAGAGCACGGAATCAGAGAGTCTCGGTCGGCCGCTGATGTGTCTCTATGCTCTATGATCAGTCACGTTATTTAGCCAGTTGACACTCTGAATAGGTTTAGAATAATATGTAATATTACTATAATATATATAAAAAAATTAAGCTTACTCGTCAAGCTTCCATCCCATGATCTTGGAGTTGAAGTTCTCAGAATACAGCCTCATGGACGTGGTAATGGAGCCGGTGGCCCAGTACATCATCAGGTTATCTATCAGCTGTTCCTTAGTGAAGCGGAAGGTGAGACCTCCGTCAGGCTTCGAGCGGAGCTCTGGTCGCGTCCAGGTGGAGAACTTTTCGAGGATGTAGGCCAGAAGTCCGGCTGGTGAATCGGAGAGAGCAACTCCTGAAAATAGAAAAAAAAAAGCATTTGAATTGCTGGTTTAAATATCGAACACACTAGGGTTTAATACACGTAAGTCTTGTCTTAACCTTTAGGGTTAAAAACGAAATGTATTCAATTTAATTTGGTAAATAGACTAACCGCTGTTCTTTTGGAAAGTTGATGCCGCTTATATAAATCTGTAACGTGTCGCATAAAATATTAACCGTCATAAACTGGAGCCACTGTGAGGCCTTGTGAGCTTTGAGTGAATGTCTCATAAAATTAAGAAAGCGAAATTGAGTTCACATGAAGAGAACGGAAATTTCGACGCACTCAACATGCCTTCGATAGCTCAGTTGGTAGAGCGGTGGACTGTAGATGTGATTGTAAATTGATATCCATAGGTCGCTGGTTCAAATCCGGCTCGAAGGAGTTCTTTTTGTTCATGCAGAATATTAGGATAGGTTACCAAGACGCTGATTTGAAAATACAAAAAAAAACTGCCTCGTTGGTCTAGTGGTCGCAAGCGCGACTGCTGTGCATGAGGTCTTGGGTTCGATTCCCAGGTCGGGCAAAGTGTTATTTGGTTTTTTCATCAGGAATTTCTCAGTAGCAGCCTCGGAGTCTGGATTTGTGCCCGGTTGATGGCAATAGGCTCGCCCCCTATTACAAGGGACTAAAAACATAACTGGCGAAATGTGGGTGTACTAATGGGTACACCTCTGCCTAACCCTTCGGGGATTACAGGCGTGATGTTATGATGTTATGATGAAAAAAAGAAACAGAGATAGTGGGAGGCCTGTCCTCATTCGAAATGCATTCAAATGTCTACAAACAACTCACCGACAGTATCAGGTTTGCTGGCTTGTATGTGCATGTAGCCGGTTTCCTCCAGAAGGAAGGCGTACTTCTTCTTCAAAGGATACATTCTGTCTGCTAAGTGTGCGTCCACGATCAGAGGGGGGTATAGAGAACCGATAAACTCTAGCAGTGTTCCAAGCGGAGTCATGGTCATTGCAATGTTTGTGTGGAAGCCGAGGATCTCCTGAAAACAGAATTCCGCTTGATATACAACCTTAGTCTATGTTTTCAAAGGACGCGAATGAACAACTTTTTAATAAGAGACCGAAAATTAACTAATTCGTACATTGTACACGTTAACATTACCCGACAAGATGTTAGGATTAACTGATCGTATTTTGCAATTTCAGTGATAGCGTCGTAGCAACAGCTGTTCATAATGATGAGTACAATAGCTTATACCTATAAGCTTTTATTTTGTTTCAAAATTAGTTTTCTGAAGTTTGAAGTTCTTTTAACAAAGCTACTTAATACAAAAGCGAAGAGCAATGAGCCGAAGCGAAACACTAACGGGTCGCCCTCGGTATGCTTTTTTATAGCATTCGCACGTTTCGCTGCATTCGCTTTCACTGCAGTCTATGCTAAATAGTGATCGTTAGTGTGCATCCATATGTACAGAGGCTCAGATATCTATGGTTTGTAAAACTACTTAGAACTATTTTCTAGTTTGTTAGGTATTATTATAGATTACTAGGTTCTGCCTGCGAGGTTTTGTCTGCGTGAATGCTGGCCTTTGGCACTCAGGGGTAATGCAGCTTCTTATTAGCCAAAGCATTATCAGGATCGGATCAGTAGTTCCGGAGATAAGGAGGATTATTAAAAAAATCTTTATAGGTAGCTACTAAATATCTTACCTTGGGGAACAGAGTGGCCATATTGCTGCCAATCAGACCGCCCCAATCTCCTCCCTGGACGTAGAACTTCTTGTATCCGAGTCTGTTCATCAAGTTTTTCATCACCACACCAATTTGAGGGGCGCCGAGACCGGGACGCACCGCAGCCTGTGGAACAAAGAATTTAATAAATAACGTCAATCTTATTGAATAAGCCAACGTGGCAATGCGGCCAGTCTTTTGGGCACATTTCCAGTAGACAGCGATGCGGATGAATTTTTTGATGCCATTTAATTTTAGTTTCTCTTTTTTTTATATTCTGGTTGTTTTTTATTTAATTTTATTAATAAGCTTGTAAATATTGTAAATATTACATAATATAATAAAGTTATAAGCCAAATATAATATCATTATCCTGCCATAATAATTCAATTTAAATTCTAAACTTATGCTTAGAATATATTTAAAATTAATCGTTATTACAATTCCAAAATGGCAGATGTTTTGACGTATATCGTTTTGACATAACTAAAAGCAATTAGTATTGATCTTTGGTCCTTTGTCAATTTTTTTTGGTTTTTCATTTTCATCGAAACGTGAACTTTGTTATCCAACAATATCATCAGCATAAAGCTAAAAAAGTCATTTTGAATAATTATACCTTAGTGAACCAATAAATAAATGTTATTATACTAAAATCTTAAACTAGAACTTTGACAATTACATATTTTACTTACGAAACATGATACAACAAAATAAGTAGACAGACATCAATTCTACGATTGTGTTTTTATCATGTCATCGTGACAAATCATTATTGGTGATTACAAAATCTTGTTTGTACTTGTTCCTACTAAGAATTAAAACGGCTGTTTGTCACGAGATATCATAATAGTTATACTGGCTTATTATTCTCCTACTGCTGGGCAAAGGCCTCTTCTCATTCGAAGAAGGCACGATTATTGATCATCACGCTTGCTCAAAGTAAATTGGCGACTTCAGAGGCAAGTCCAATGTTTCCCTACCATGAATTCCTTCACCAATGTCAATGATGTCAAAGATAAACTTTGAAAGTACATGTGAAATTAAAAAGACACATTGGTAGGTACTTGCCCGAGCCCGGTTGCTTGTGAAAGAGAGGTGGATGCCTTACCTATTAAGCCATCATAACATTACACGATAATTACAAAAATAACAAAGTAACTTACATCAGAGAACCCATAGCCAGGTAGACTGGGGACGATGACTTCAATGGCGAAGTCTCTATCCTTGCTGACAGCAGTGATGAGGGGGATCGCCTCGTAGAACTCTCTTACGGAGCCTGGCCATCCGTGGAGCAGGAGGAGTGGCACGATCTCTACGCCTGAGGGCACCTGGAGTTGAGAAATAGAATATTTCCTTATCGGTTCGTCTTAACTAAAGAAAATTAATAAAAAATATTACTTTTGGTCTTTAACTGACGCTTGGTTAGTCTGATATTAAGATTTAATATTGTGACAATTTTTAATTACATACGTCTCTTCTTTTAGATCTTGGGAAAAATCCCTTTGTGTCAGGCGGACAAAGAGTGATCTTATAAACGTTTTCCTTTTGAAGTACAGAACCTTAAAATAAATTACTGTTTGATTTACCTTCGGTGTAACCCTAATGAAATGTATATCAAGACCTTGCACGTTCGTCTTGAACTGCGGGAACTGGTTCAGGAAGGTCTCCCTCTCCTTGAACTGGTAGTCATTGGCCCAGTACTTCAGCCAACCGTCTATCTGTGCACTGTTGAATCCGTATTCAAAGCCCACGCCTTCTAGTGGAGGGGTGAAAGGACGCGATCTTTTGATACGGTCCTGCAAGTCTCTGACGGTCTACAAAAAAATAAGAGATTTAATAATTTTACTATAAAAACAGGGTCAGTGCTTATAGAGCTGCAATATGTACGAGCATTTTTACTGTGTAATTGTTAATTAACTAAAAACGAACGGAAATAGGTAGACAAATGACTTCCTCTTTCTTTGACTCTGATGTCCGGTAAGACGGTAATTTCAAAAGTCCGGGTTGTTACCGAGAAATTTCTAAAGAAAAATCCCAATAACATTGTTCCGGACCTGGGAATAGCACCCAAGACCAACAGGGCAGATAAAATGAACTAAAATTAATCAGCAGTAATATTTTCAGAATGAATGTTACTTACAATTTCTGAAAAGCTAATTTTGAAAGGCTTGATACTAGTATCCTGTTTTTCTTTTAAGCTCTGTGGTCCCCACCATTCGTTTTGATCAATCTCTGGCAGCGGTGGAGGTGCTTTAAGAATCAGGAAGTACACTGGCAGCGCGACGAGTGCCACAAGAGGCACGATCAATAGGAGTCGCGCCATCTGCAAAGTACAGAAATTTGAGGTGAAATGACTTTTACCAAAAAAAATCTTTCCTGGTGAATTAAGCTTGAGGTGAGTTGTCCCAGCTGATGCTTGCTATCGCGGACAATAGGACCGGTTAGTGCAATGATAACTCACTTTCAGCTCTCTTTGCCATGCAATTTACGGAGAGAGACTTTTACAGAGGTAAGACAGTGATCTAACGCAAACCTATTTATTATAATTACTAAAAATATACATACTACTGACAATTAAAAAACAAAAGTACAAGGTGAAGGATGTTCTAAAAACATCGAATACTTACTAAACACGGCATCTCTCCCGCAAATTATAAGAACGACTGCCTTGGGAGACATTTCCAAAATTAGACTAATATTTAAACGCTCCTTTTGTTTGTTGCAGTCGGTTAAAAAAATGACTGTGATTTTTTATTTCCTTTGTTGTAAGCCCCTCTAAAGTTTCTATAATATTTGCTCACGAAGACAACTTTTAGGTAAACTATTTCAAGACACCAACAAGTTTTGGTGCACCAATGACTTCTGACTAAATGTGGTCCTTCTTCCGCCGCTAAAAATAATGGTCCTATGGGAAACAGATGTTATTGTCTAGTCTTATGTTCATGTGTAAGGGTGTGTGTGTGTGCTGTCAATCGTATGAGTCTTTAGATGTATCTACATTGTATCGTTATTGCTGTAAGTAACACATTTGTAATACATATAAAGTTTCTTTTGAAGTCATTATTTTAATAATTGAGATATTGTGTATAACGACTCTTTTTGCCGAACAAATTCATGATTGTAGTTTATAAAGTCGGTAAATAAATGCTTAAGTTTATTATGTTTAAATGTAAATACCATTAATTACTCACTCATGCTTTAGAGGCCATACCACATCAAGGTCGGCTAGTGTTTTAGGTAAAGATATAGATTTAATGTACAATTTAGTAGCTACAAAAATATTGGAACCTGCTTTAAAACACGAACAAAAAATAAACCCAGACATTGCGGCAAAAAATAATTGCTAATTGAAGAACGTAAAACTAACAAATTGTTTCGTTAAACCTACTATTCAGATAAATCTGTGCCCACTTTTTAACAAAACGACCCATTTTCGAACTTATTTACTACATGATAAGATATAAGTACACGCAAAAGTTTGTCAAAGTTAGCCACGTAACTCAGCGAACTTTAACGTGCATAAGTATCTTTTTCTTGTAGTAAATAAGTTCCATATTGGGTCGCAACGCGTAGCTGACCCTATGTAGGTAATTATTTGGGTATAGTCTTACAGTCTAATTATTACTAGGGAGCGGTCTTCACGTACGCCATGTGGGCTACCCATCTTAACCTTGACCGCGACAAGCGTAGCTTGACCTTGCAATTCTATCGATCAATGGATATTACTGTGGATATTCAAGCGACGCATATCAACGTTTGTTAGTCTGACGTGTATTGAATTGATAAGCTACTATTTATGATAATATTTTGAATAAAATTCTTTTAGTTTTGTACGAAAATACATAGGTGTCTTTTAAATATTCAGTACATTTAAAACTTTGCCAGACTGTGACACTGACCTAAGTGAGTTTGTAACAGGAAAAAACTTTGTCAATATTTACATCCGTCCTAACAAACTATCATCAACTGCTTAAGTAGTTTGTTTAATGAAACACGATACACGTTTCAAAGTATAATTGCAAAAGGACCATAAAACGTTAGAAATATATTCCAAAGGACCAATATTTTAAAACGTCATCGTTTTTTTTGAGTACCTTGGCAATGATAATTTAGATAATTCACGATTGTTGAATCAGTCTATAAGGAAGCCTGTGGCGGTGTTTGAGCTAAATTAGTTGATGACTTTAAATGTTGTAGTACCTGTAAGTACCTCTTCCATGACAACCATATTGATAAGATAGTTTTTTTATTCTTAAATTCTACACTAATTAAAGAAAAAGTAGAAATTGGGTTAAAATAAACTGTATGTACTTACATTGGTATATTATAAACAAACACTGAATAAATCACTAAGGAATGACTTCTTACAATATTTGAGCGACACGACCGCTTACAAACGAAGCGTATCTTTGACTGCAAACCTTAGCCGGCCGGCGATGACTTATCATTACATAAGTTATCATAATTAGGGAAAGATTAAGATAACCGAGGTATTTTTTACCTATATTTGTTAAAAAACAACAACTGTCACTACGTGAAAAAAGTTAAAATATTATGAAGTACTTAGGAACCGATAGTAATCTACCCGATTCTTTTTTGTAATTACGTCACTCCCGTAACTGTCATGTGATTTGGGTTTAGAAAAAAGAAACAGTTTTGGTATTAATATTGTAAACAAGTAAATAAAAGGAAAGCATTACTTGGTAGCTACTATTCTAATTTTCTGTATATAATTTGATTTAAATCTCATAAAGACTTTGTGTTCTTTTTAAGAATACATACAAACATAAACTCCCGGCTTTTTCTCATGGAAGTAGGCAGAAACCACAGAACGCCAACTGCTACGATTATTACATACTCTTTTTGCCTCGTCCACGTTACTAGATAATTGACACGTAAAAATAATAAAATATAAAATATGTTTTTTTATTGCACAAAACAATAGATACGCTATTCGAGTAAGTGAGTTTACTTATATGTTTGTAAATGCACCCATCACAATACTTATTGGTTATGTAGTTAAATGGTTTTTTATAAGAATTTTTTGCTTGGTGTATCTATCAAGCAAAAAAATATTAAAAAAAAAACATAATAAAATGAACTTGACCTTGAATAATGAAATTTAATGGGGGTCCACCTCTTAAGTCAGTATTATTTTAATATTACTTTGGCTTGCGCACCAATGGATTTTCAACGCTCGACTAAGCGCGTTTTAAGAGATGGTGATTGGGCCCCAGAGTTGTGAATCCATAGCATCGTGTGAGGGCAGCTCATCTCAAGCTCACTTTACCTAAATTCACCGAGGAGGACTTTTACAGAATAGACTGACTATCTAATTTTCACTGGGCTCTCATGGAAGCTATTGATGACGTTCGATCGGTACCTCAAAGGTCATTGACCATTTAATTGAATCATAAGTGGTTCAACCATCATTGTATCACACAGTGTCATTTATATTACAAAATTAGTAGCTTGACGTAATGTCGAGACGAGAGTTACAGAATTAACTTTGTCTCAAAAGTGACATTAGGTAGATATCTATTTGCAGTCTTGTTTCAGTTATTAAATATTACTGTATATATTTCAACGATGATTATATATATGTATAAATGTATTAACAAACAGAACTGAATATTCAAATGTCTTTTATAATGCGCACAGCAAGGGAGTGGAACTCTCTGCATGCGTCTGTTAATCCGAACGCATTCGACCCTTGTTTCTTGTGGGTAAGCTCACTCTATCGTAGACTTTGTCTCTGTCACCTCTGACCTAGTCAAGAGCACATACATAAAAAAAAACATTGTTGACAGTCTAGGGTTGACTAAGAATTAAAAAACTTGAAATCATAAAAAAAGTCTTTTAATTATTCTTATCTAAATCACAGTTCAGTCTTCTTATTATTCTGTTGCCATTTTTGGAATGCCTTGACAGCCTTGAAGACATCTTCTGCAAACACTTCTGGTAGTTCCAAGGCGAGGAAATGCCCTCCTTCATTCAAGACTGTGGTGTTTATCAAATTGAGGAACCTCTTTTTTAGAAGGCTTGGAGGTTGGAACATTAAGTCATGCTTTGCTTGTATGCCCCAGGTCGGGACTGATGTAGTTAGCCTGCAATTAATTATTTATTTATTTACTATAATAATAATAATATCCTTCTGATCGAATTTCGGTAACGGCGGTCAATCTCAATGCAGACTAGTCAAGTCAAAGCATTTTAAATATCAATTAAACCATTTACAGGCACTATTAAATTGTCAAGGAGTCGGTCATTTTTTCAGATAGTTTCTCGTTCCAAAACGTATAGGTAGGTTTCTATGGAGATGAAAGAGCATGAAACTCCACGGAAACTCTTTTAGATGATATAGTGCACAAGTAATTAAATAGTAATTCAAATTAAGCGGTTCTCTTTAGGCTTAAAAATTGAACAATTTTACTTGTAAATTATCCTCTACCGATCTGCAATTGTTCACAATCGAATATGCCATCTAACATGGCTTCGCAAATCAGAATATCAAAAGTGTTGCCAAATCAGAGATTCAGAACCGTGACGAAAACTGATGTCTGCTCACACACATCCATCATGACGAATCGTGATTATACTCGAATTTTTAGCCGAGTCTTTGTTTTTGGTGATATTCGTCGCTTTTCACGGTTGGTGTGCATGCGATGCATGAAATAAATAAATGCATGCATAAAAAAGAACCAGCCATCGCTTGTACACTTAAACTTGTTTAAAAATACTTACTCGTCCAATTTGAGGCTTGTTACTTTATTCGAATAGTTTTCAGCATAAAACCTCATGGATGATGTGATGGAGTTGGTAATCCAGTAGATCATTAGGTTGTCAATGAGTTGGTCTTTCGAGAATCTTAAGCCAAGCCCACCATCAGCCTTAAACTTGTACTCTTTGTTGGTCCATGTCGAGAATTTCTCCAGGATATAAACTAAAAGACCAGCAGGAGAATCTGATAGAGGCACACCTGAGGACAATCATAATTGTGTTAATGAGTCAGTAGAAAAGAAAGATGTGTGGATTTTAAACAGCAGTAAATGATTTAATGAAAGGGCATCAATGGTAATAGACAGGGACAAGTGGAAGGAAAGAAAGGGGCGTTTACTCTTCAGTGGGATGCTATAGGTTGAAAAATTATGACAGAAATGAAAACTTAGAATCATATTAGCGTGAACGAAAGAAACAATGTATCGATTGTTTAACTTACCAACGGTATCAGGTTTAGTGCCCTGAATGTGCACATAGCCAAATTCTTCCATCAGAAAGAAGAAGAAATTAGATAGTGGGTACATCCTGTCTGCTAAATGATTTTCAACTACGAGAGACGGGAACAAGGCACCGATGAAGAACCACGTCATTGAGCTGGGGTGCTGCAGAAAACATAATATGTTACAGTAACATGAATATAGACATTTATTAAGCATGGCCACTGGCATTCATCATTTACGTTTTATGTAAAAGATAACGATGTTTATTTGTTTATTATATATTTAAGCTTTTTGCAACAAAAAGTACTTGAAATGCGGACTTAATGCCTTAGCGCGCTTACGCACTAGCGTTTAACCGCGGGGGTTTAGAATGTAGTAGGGTAGTTTAATATGCAACTGCTTAAGGTCCTTGTGCGTACAATCATAAGCGGTTGCATATTAAACTGGAAAAGCGGCTAGCCGCCGTTTCAACCAAAGATCGTAAAGAGATATCATGGCTGGTGCAAAACATGGATGAAAATGGATGTTTCCTGGCCGACTCACCTGAGAAATAGGTGTGTTGGAGTGGTGTCCTAAAATATCTTCAGGGTAGAGGGTGGACATGAGAGCAACGATTCCTGCACCCCAGTCACCTCCCTGCACGTAGTACTTCTCGTGCCCCAGGCGGTTCATCAAGTTTCTGAATATGACAGCTACTTGGGGAATACCCAGACCTGGTCTAGCTGCAGGCTGTGAAAGATGTAGATAAAGATTATTGTTTACAAGAAATTATTTCTAAATATAAAATAGTAGATTGAAAGTCAATTTAAAATCAATCAACAAAAATTATTTCATCTTCTTTCAAAAAAACAATATGATCTTTTATTACTAATTTATGTAAAGCAATGAGCTTTTTATTTCCCCCGTATAGAAAATTGCTAATACTCGTACTTACGTCAGAGAAACCATATCCAGGTATACTAGGAATGATAAGTTCGAAGACGAAGTTGTATCCTGGCGTCTGACGAGTGAGCAGAGGGATCGCCTCGTAGAACTCTCTCACAGAGCCTGGCCAACCGTGCACCATGAGGAGAGGAAGTATCTGCACGTCTTTGGGAACCTGAGAGAGTAGAATGGTCTCGTATAATGGACACTTTTGATAGTAGCCTGATAGTAAACTACACTATTGCCGACTGCCATAGATATTAAATTATATACTTGAGTTCCATGGGGACAAAGTCGCCAGCAGAAATTAGTTCTTTATAAAAACTGGTCCTTCGGTACAGTTGCACAATGATTTAGATAACGTTAAGTCTAAACTCACCTGCGGCTTAATTCTGATAAAATGAATATCCAGCCCTTGGATATTAGTCTTGAAATGAGGGTACTTATTAAGGAAAGCCTCACGTTCACTGAAGTTGTACATGTCAGCCCAGTAGTTCAACCAGCCGTCTAGCTGTGCGGTGTTGAACCCGTACTCAAAAGCAACTCCTTCGAGAGGAGTTGCGAAGGGTCGGTGGTTCTTAAGACGGTATTTGAGATCTTTTACCATCTGAAAAACAAAGCATTGTTTACTTCTTGCCAGGTGGCATTAACCAGCTTTTTACTGGTATGGGAACATCGCCGCCATTACATCTGAATATCAAAGGTGTAACAATGCGTTGCCAGTCTCCAATGAATCTTTTAAACCAGAATTCAGCAATTTTGTATTGCTGAATTCTGGTTTAAAATATGTTTAAAAGATGAGCAAAAGGAATAGGTACAACGGTTTCCAAAAAAAAAAATATGAATATTTTTATACCGTTTACCGTGAAATTTAAAGAGTGGCATTAATGGCCACTCTTTGAATTTCAGCACGGTATCAACATTAGATAAGATAATAACTTTTATTGCACTCAACGAAAATTACAATTATAATCCATGGATTAGTATGCAGTTGTCATCGAAAATCATGTACAATAATAATAGTTTACAGCTACATGAACAAACAAATGTTTGTTCATGTAGCTGTAAACTATTGTTTTACCTGTTACTATAAAATTATTTGAAAAAAAGAACGACTATTAATTTAGCTATCGTTTTGTTTTAATATTTTACCTAATTGGAGACATCACGGAGGATATAATTTACTTCTACAAACATTTAGCTTATTTACCCTAAAGTAAAAAACAGTAGTCGGCTACCGGGTGCCTTTGGCCGGAAGTAACGTTAATTTACGAGGGCCGGAAAGTACTATCTGTCACTTAAGTCAAAGTTGTAACTGTCACTTTTGGCGTTTGAGTGCTTAAAACGAAAATAAAATTTTCGGGCTCAATTATTTAAATCTTTTAAAAACTCGTTTTTCAAAAGATAACGATTTCGATGGTAATAATAATCGTTATCAATTATGATTTTCGATTGTTACGTGTTGGGGTAATGGAAAATTTTGGATAGATGTAATTTTCCTACTTTCCAGGTTCACTTAACTAGCTTCAACTTTTGGACTAACTGACCAACTCCTTGACCATTCAAAAGTGCATGTAAATGGTCTAATTGAAATAAATGTTTTGACTTTGACATTTTTTTTTTGGCTAGGTGGATATGAAATATATATATATATATTATGAAAGAATTAATTATTAACACTTACCGCCTCATCAAACTTCACTTTAAAAGGCCTGATAGTGGTGTCTTGTTTTCCTTTGAGCGCATTCGGACCCCACCACTCTTTACTGTCCAAATGTGGGATGGTTTGTTCATTAGGGGCTGAAGCACTGAAAAAATACCATGCTGCCACCCCTAGTGCGGCTACCAACACAGCTTTCACTAGAAAACCCATGATGATCTGAAAATAAAATAGCTTGATGAAGTATTGTTATTCAATCAGGTTAATTATACTCGCGGTCACTGTTTTTGGTATCGCAGGACCAATATTGTATTTCGTATGAGAAAATAATGTTTTGTCTTCATATTTTTCTCTAACAATACATACATACCAGACTTAATAAAAATCAAAATTGTAAGGAACCTAGATACAATTTATAAAGGGGTAAGTTCGAAGGACTTCAAAACCTCCACTGCTCCACTGTTAATGGGACACGACACGTGCCCAAGAGGCGGGCATTTGACTTCATTAATTAACTAACTACTCTTATTAATTGGAAGAGGCAGCGGCTAGTTTTAGAATAAACACATCCAATCTAACATACTGGCAACAAGAGCTAAAACGAGCTTGTTTTACGAAAACGATACAAGTCATACCTGTAAGAATTTTAGTATCACAACGTACAAAGTGAATATGTGAACTTCGTCAACATGTAAAGTGGAGTAAATATAACGTAGTACCTACCTATGATTGCAGATGATCAAAAACCTTATTTATCAACTAAAGGTAACTTTTATTTAGATCCAATGCGCGGACAGCCACAAAATGAATTGTCGAATAATAAAAATAACCTCATCATTTTCTCGAAGCCGGTTAAAAACATAATAATTGTAAAGGACCAGAAAATGAATAGTTCCTAAAGGACCAATTCTTTCGAGGCCACCGATACCCATGTGTGTTAAGTACTATCGATAATAGTGGTTCACGGTCATTCTATAATCACTGGACCCCAAGCAGTCTCATAAGAGGCCCACGAGTAAACGTGTTTTTTATCGTTGAGCTAATATTAGTTTAACAATCCACTTGAGCTTCCTTCAAATTTTACAATAGTAGAAAAAGTAAAGAGTATGATTACGATAATGTAAAAGTAAATAAGGGCAAGTTTTCAGTCATGAGTGATACTGCACATAGATATAAATAATAATATATGAATGAATAGTACCTAAGCACTTACATTCTAATACCGTGAACAAACACTGATTTGGACTTATAAATTAACTTAAATAAAATATTCAATACGATATTTGAATTAGACAAGACATGACCACCTATCAAGCCGTCGTATCTATTACTGTCGAAATAGAGCCGAGTTGATATTGTGTAATTCAAGGAACATACTACTCAGCTTTTATTATGAACTCTAAATAACGATAACTAATATTTTGATAAGATAAAACAGACAACTATCTTTAGGTTTAATAAAAGAGAGTCGTGCTCGCACAACTAGGGTTCCGTACCAATCCTGTAAGTGTTGCTGCGGAATTGTAACTATACACGGCAATTAAAATCCCATCAAAACATTAAATAAAAAATGTTGCCAAGACGACCACATAAGGTTTGCCCTGTGAAAAAGATATCAGGTCTCGCGTTTTGCTTGGCTCGTCTTGGCGGGGGCACTACCGTGTCCCCAGATAGGATGAGGCCTATAAAAGTCAAGTTTGTTGAGACAATCCCTTACTTACTTAATGTGAAAGTTCGTGAAATTGTTAAGTTGTTTGCTATTCAATCACGCGTAAACGTGCAACAGATTTGGATGAAAATTGGCCACATACATTTTATCCTGGTAATGTGCGTTGCCCTTGGGATAATAGTTTCACTTACTTTACGGAAAGTTTAATTATTGCGGGCGACGCCGCGAGCTGAAGCTAGTGAAATATAATACGGTGAAGATAGAAACGAACATTACGATTATAGGTACTTACTTTACCAGTATTTCTAGTTCTCGTAAAGTTACATGGTTTACCAGAGACTGTTGTCTATTATCTGCATCAACATACAAATTCTACATTTTCAGTATTATCTTTAATGACTGGACATAAAATGTTTTTTTCATTACTTGCCGTAATTTGTTGCTTGCGATGCCTTATGTGCATCCGCATGGCCTAAAATTACGTTGAATCCCGCTAAATTGCGGGATCCCACTTTGCTGGATTGCAATCTCTAATATGTAGTGATATGTAAAAGTGTGATACAATCGAGCAGGTTGTGCCCCTCGGTACAGTAATCATAGTGATAACAGCTTAGTACCATGCCCTAGGTCTTATCTTTTGATGACTAGATAGTTGATACAAATCTGAACTAAATTATGCTTAATTCCACCAAACACATACACACATAACATAACATCACGCCTGTAATCCCCGAAGGGTTAGGCAGAGGTGTACCCATTAGTACACCCACATTTCGCCAGTTATGTTTTTAGTCCCATGTAATAGGGGGCGAGCCTATTGCCATCAACCGGGCACAAATCCAGACTCCGAGGCTGCTACTGAGAAATTCCTGATGGATACCTCATGCACAGCAGTCGCGCTTGCGACCACTAGACCAACGAAGCAGTCAAACAAAACAAAATCTGTTATTTACTATTTAATAATATTGCGCAAGTAGCTCTTTGAAAAATAAATCACGGTGTTCATCGTGACAAGGTTTTTTCTTATCTACAATGGTCATCGTGACTGGCAGTATTGGTAACCTACCTATAATTTTTTTTAACGTTTTCGTTATGATTTGCTTTTGCCCGTTTGTTTGTCCGTGTACAAGTAGGACCGTAGCATCATAGGGATAGAAAGGGTTTTATGTATGAATCTAGACATACCTTTCCTCTCTTTTGGTCTTTCTGAGAGCCAAGTTGAGTTCAAATAAATTCAACGGTTTAAGCGTAAAGGAGTAACAAAAATCTTTATATTTTTTCACATGATGATTCTATTTCCTCAAGTCCACATAGACAGCTCATGCACTTCTCTCCCCATGCACTGCTGGCCTGACACTGTCAGAAAGTTCTACTAGGCGATCCCTCTACTCCCTTGTTTAAAAAATAATAGAAGCTCATCTTCAGCTGATTAGGTATCTGAATATGCCTGAATATGGGTTTTCTGATTTTTTGTATTTGTATTAGTGATTTCTTATCGGGACGGGGAACAAAACCGCTCTTTTGTAGAAATTATTAAAATAATAACTCTACTTCTTACTATAAATAAGCAGTCAGGGTCACTAACTACTAGACCAACAGGCCTAGTAGTTAGTGACCCTGACTGCTAGGACGGAGGTCGTGGGTTCGATTCCCACCCAGGACAAATCTTTGTGTGATGAGCACGATGATTTGTTCTGTGTCTGGGTGTAATTTATCTATGATATGTATGTATTTAGAAATATATAAGTATATTTATTAGTTGTCTGGTTGCCATAGTACAGGCTCTGCCTAGTTTGGGATCAGATGGCGATGTGTTGGTTGTCCTAAGATATTATTATTTTTCCATTTATTATTATTATAATATTAAGTATACGAGTATAATAAATCGATTCTTCTTTTATTTCAACTTTAATAGTAAGAATGTTATCTTATCAAAAAGGAAGATAAACTGCCTCGTTGGTCTAGTGGTCGCAAAGCGCGACTGCTTAACGTGAGGTCTTGGGTTCAATTCCCAGGTCGGGCAAAGTGTTATAAGGTATTTCCATCAGTTGATAGCAATAGGCTCCCTATTACATTTGACTTAAACATTACTGGCGAAATGTGGGTGTACTAATGGGTGCACCTTTGCCTAACCCTTCGGTTATTACAGGCGTGATGTTATGTAGTTATATAAATGAAAAGAATACCACTATAAAACCATAAAAAAACTTTAATAACCCTTAACCAAATCACAGTTCAGTCTTCTTGTTCTTCTGATGCCATTCCTTAAAAGCTTTAACAGCCTTGAACACGTCTGCAGTAAACAACTGAGGCAGTTCGAAGGCGAGGAAATGCCCTCCATCATCCAAAACTGTCGCGTCTATCAAGTTGAGGTATTTCTTGTTCAGGAGGCTTGGAGGTTGGTACATGAGCTCGTGCTTTGCTTGAAGAGCCCAGGTCGGGACCGGCGTTGTGATTCTGTAAAGTGGTGTGTATATTAAGTATTTAATAGGAAAATTCTATAGATCTAAATAAAAGCTACGGACTTGTAAATGACATTCACTTTTAATTTACTTCTTGCACATTTGTAATCTTGCATTCAGTAAAAGTGAATATTCCTAACATGAAAAGCTAAATCTCAAAATATCAATACCCTATTATGAGGTTCAGAATAGTTCCACAAAAATATTCAATTTATTGAAGGCTTGAATTCATACCATTTTAAAAAAATAACAATGAACTTCATTATAAATGTATACTTACTGGTCCAAATTATAGCCCCTAGTTTTGTCTGAAAAGTTTTCAGCATAGAACCTCATAGAAGTTGTGATAGAGTTAGTAGACCAGTAGATCATAAGGTTGTCAATGAGTTGGTCTTTCGTGAACTTGAGGGCGAGACCACCGTCAGCCTTCGCTTTGTTTTCTTTATTGGTCCATGTGGAGAATTTCTCCAGGATATACGCCAGAAGACCGGCAGGAGAATCTGTCAGAGGCACACCTGTGGGCAATGACGATGTGTTTGTTAGAAGAAGACTACTTAGTAGAAGTAAAAGTTAATCTGTTATAAGACTTAATCAATGGTGACGATGATAAAATAAAGCTGGCTAGATGATACCAAAAAAGTAGAAAAAAAATATAATTAACTTACCAACGGTATCAGGTTTAGTAGCCTGAATGTGCATGTAGCCGAATTCTTCCAAAACGTAAGCAAAGAATCTTGACAATGGGTACATCCTGTCGGCTAAATGATCCTCAACTACGAAGGATGGGAAGAAGGCACCGATGAACCACCTCATCATTGAACAGGAGTGCTGCAGCAAAAAAATATACTTTAGGATCCTAATATTCCACTAATATTACTTTATTCATGTGTAAATAAGATGGTCGGTTTTCAAACATGTCTGAAAACGAACTAACCTGAGACATCAGCATATTGGAGTGATGCCCAAGAATGTCTTCAGGGAAAAGGGTGGACATGACGGAGACGATACCCGCGCCCCAGTCACCTCCCTGCACGTAGAACTTCTTGTGGCCCAGACGGTTCATTAGGTTTCTGAAGATGACAGCTGTTTGTGGCATACCCAGGCCGGGCCTTACTCCAGGCTATGGAAAATAACATTAAAGAATAAGTTAAAAAATTACTGGTTTCAAGAATTATCCTCGAAATATTCGCTGGTCAATAGTTTTCTTGTTTTAAATAGTATTTAGTGCAAAGTATATATACTTTTTAAAACGAGACCGTTAGGAATCTTTTTCTTTTAAATAGATCGAACTGTTTCTTTCGGCCGACCAATAATGCTCATACTTACATCAGAGAATCCATATCCAGGTATACTAGGGATAATCAGTTCGAAGACGAAGTTGTATCCTGGCGTCTGACGAGTGAGCAGAGGGATCGCCTCGTAGAACTCTCTCACAGAGCCTGGCCAACCGTGTATCATAAGGAGAGGAACTGTCTCCACATCTTTGGGAACCTGGGGATATAGAATGGTCACAAAATTATGGATTTATAAAAATAAAGAAGTTATAATCACTACTATAAAGTTGAAAAGTTTGTTTATTTCTTTTTTTGTTTGGGCATGCTAATCTCTGAAAGTACTGATCCGATTATAAAAAATATTTTACTGATAGAAAGCTACTCGATTGCCAACTACCACAGGTATTAAATGGTATACTAGACGTCAACGGGGAAAAATTTGCGAGCAGGAAAAAAAATATTTTTAAGAACTGGTCCTTAGGTACTTATATTTGTAGTTACACAATGATTAAGATAGAGTTTAGTCTAAACTCACCTGTGGCTTAATCCTGATGAAATGAATATCCAACCCTTGGATGTTGGTCTTGAAGTGAGGGAACTTATTAAGGAACGCCTCCCGTTCTTTGAAGTTGTACTTGTCAGCCCAGTAGTTCAACCAACCGTCTAGCTGAGCGGTGTTGAACCCGTACTGAAAGCCAATTCCTTCGAGAGGAGGTGTGAAGGGTCGGTGGTTCTTAAGACGGAATTTGAGGTCTTTTATCATCTGAAACAAAGAATTTCTTTAATGTAACTTTACCTAATAATTGAAGGTTTAAAGTATCATGACATAACGGATCATTACGCGTTCTGTCTTTCAAATGAAGTAAAAAGGAATAAAAATACTACTAGGAAACTATTTTTAGTTTTGCTGTGACAAATCACTATTTATGGTCGTGGAATTATTTCAAGTATTAACTTTAAACACTCCCAAAACAAATAACTATATTATTATTATTAACCTGAATTTCCTCAATGCAAGGCAAAGGTCTTCCTACCATCCTAAGAGTAACATAGGCGATAAAAAATTGGACAGTCACGGTGACCGTATTGGAGACAAGACAAATATTACTGAAAGATAAGACGGTAGGTATAATATTAATTATGTACAAAGTGGAAATAATGCAATTCATTAGCTATCATTAGCATTGAAATGTTATTTGAAGATTTTTACGACTAAATAAGTACCTACCTATAAGTAGTTGCAGGCAACTTGCAACGATTTACCCACGACTTGCAACGATTTTTTTAACATGTTCTAAGACTTTTTATTTTTTGTGAACTTTAATTTTTACAATAAAAAGCCAGCATAGTGTAAAGATTTCAATATTTTTTTTGTATTTACATAAGTTTTTGGGAGTCCGTGTGTACTCAGTGAATCAGTGGACAGTTCTAAGCCCACCTCTGCTTGGGAGCAATGTTTTAGCTTTTTAAGCTTGAAAGTTTTACAACCAGTCTTACCTAGGGGTATCGTATTACTCAGTTACTGGGTTGTGGAGGTCAGATAGGCAGTCGCTCCATGTAAAACACTGGTATTCAGCTGCATTCGGTTAGACTGGACGCCGACCCCAACATAGTTGGGAAAAGGCTAGGCAAATATTTTAACTACATATTTAGTTGACTATAGAAAAATAATGTTCACCATCTTACCTCCTCATCAAACTTGACTTTGAAGGGCCTAATGGTGCTGTCAGTTTTTCCTTTGAGCTCCTTCGGCCCCCACCACTCTTCATTGTCAAACTTTGGGATGGTTGGATTATTACAACAGCCCTTGAAGTAGAACCATCCCGCCACACCTAGTGCGGCTACTAACACCGCTTTCACTAAAAAACCCATGATGATCTGAAAATGAATAAAAAACAATTTATTTATTTAAAAAAAACACGTATTTAAACATTTACTTTAAATATTAACCATAAAAAAAAAATTACATTAGATAAATAAAACCAAATTAGACAAATACAATTAAATTATATTAATAAATTAAAACAGATAAACGGGTTATTATTTCTGTCTTTTTCAATTTTATATTCTACAAATATATTACGACTAGTTTCTCCCTGCGACTTCGTACGCGTGGTCTTTTTCAGTTGTTATGTTACGTCTTTAGTTACACACTGCTCTGATCCCGTGAGACCTAGCTATATAGCCTAAACCATTCCTCAAAAAGTACCCAGGAAGATAATTCTCTTTGGTTTACTTGAATGATAAACGAACAATTCATACTCACTAGCTACCTAATTAAGAATACTGAGAAGTTATACTTTTCCAAGACAAAGATCTGATATAAATACCGTAACTAACGTGACTTACTGCGACGTAATGGGGTGCATCGAGCCATGAACCCACACCCGAGATACAGTCAGAATATTAACAATTTATTACTGCTGCTCCCAAAGTGTGTTAGCGTGAATATTATTAACTTGAGAATACAGAAAAATTGTGCAGATCACGATTGACGATGAAGAGGTCGGCAACAGCAAGAGATCTTAAAGTAGTAAACAAGTGTGTGCGATGATTCTTTATTAGCTCATCCTGCGTACTCTGGGCATTCAGCCTTGCTATCAATCGAGCTATTTCCGAAGATAGAGAAGCAATCTAACGAGAATATGGAAAACGAATTATTGAAGTAGAACTGGCATAACGTATTGGTAGACCCAAAAGTAAAATTGAGACAGATCGAAATTAAAGCAATTTAAGAAAAACCTGGACACAATCAGTGCAGAGAGCTTAAAGGGAAATGAGGTAGTGACACTGATGCAATTATAGTCTAGATAATTATAATATTGACAGCATAATTGAGCCTTCTTGGGCTCTTCACTACTTACAATGGCTATTTAAATTTAGTTGGTGTTAAAAAGTGTTCACATCAATCTAATTCGGAGAAACGGTGTCCAAAATGCTACAGTAACAGAGCCAATGATGCGTTAAAGTTGTGCAGTAACCACAAACTACTTAAGTTTTTGTGATCTGTAGTTACTAGGCGGTTGAGTAACTACTATGTAACATCAGGAACTAAGACCGGTCTAGCAGATAATTTGCAATAATTAGACAGACAACATAAGACTTTGTTGTCACGCGATTATTAGGGCTGTTGTCGAAAAGGACTGGTAAAAGAGGTTTGTGATCGACTGCTAAAAGAGAAAATAGCTATTTATGTGTTTCTAGATTTGACCAGCAATATGGTGAAGTAGAAGTCAATTAAATTTTTGGACTTAGGAGGTTTACCTATCGATTAGATTAGTTCTTTTTTCGATAGTTTTAACCTTTTGAGAGATTTCAAAGAATAGTTTACACTGTATTTGCAATTATCTAGGAATGGATATGAAAAAATAAGTTTAAACTTTTACCAATATCTTTTTTTGTCAGTCATTTTATTCTTATTTTAAACTTACTGCTAGTTTTTAATTTGGTTTACTAATGAAATGAGTTTTTTAGTTTTCTATAAATATTTTTTATTATTTAGTAAATCAAAGGCTATTTCTTTGAAAGTCAGATGATGTTAGTCATTTCACGATCGCTTTTTATTCCGCAGTAACTAAAGCTAATGGTTTAATTATTTTCATTAGCCGTCGATAAATGAGCAAAGCTTAAATTGAAACTTTGCACTATTATCCGCCGTTTTAACTCATTGACTGCGGGAAAACACACACGTTGTGTTTCGACTAAAAAACGCGAGTGCGGCGCACACACACCGTATGTGTTTTTCTATGGCGAACAGACGAACATTGGTAGCTAGCCACACTTGCGTTTGGCTTAGCGAATGTTCGCCCGCAGTCATCGCGTAGTAGATGAAAATCCTGTTTGAAGAGTCCGATTACATCTAATAAAATGCGTGTTAAAAATACCGGTTGACATACGACAATTTGTATGTACCTACGGTTGTTACGGCTAGTCAGCTGTGTTGTTGAGTTGCTCAGTAATTGGCTTTTAGAGGTCAGATGGCATTCGCTTCATGGACATGCTACAACTCATTTTGCTTATTTTATGTATGGATCCAAAGGTCCAAGCCAATGATGGTCCCGGCTCCAAAGACCAAATCCGGCTCAGATTAGGTGTTGAATGTAGGATTATTTCCTTATATCTTTGAGATTATTATCATATTTAAAAATGTTTCAAAAATACTTAGATTATCATAAAAATATGATTAAATTCGCTTTGCAGCAGACAGTGTCACTTTGTCTTTTGAGAGAGACCTGACTTTGTACTGTGAATTCACAAAACACTTTAGACCCTAAAGACTTATCTTGATAATCGTTCTTTTTGGAGTTTGAAAGCATTTTACTTTATTTTTTTGCTATTAAGCAATCGTTAACAATGAGTGAACTTTGTTTGGGAAATTCAATAAAATGTCATTATTTTTACTGTCTTCTAATGCATTTATATCTCAACATACCTACTTAATTCTTCTCTGGAGTAGGGGCCATTAAATATGTTTTTTTTTCATTTAATACCTACCCCAAAATTGTTTTTTTAACCAATTGCACATGAATGTTTAAAAAAAGAAAAAAAAATGTTTATCGCAATAAAATTTATGTGCTCAAAGAAAGACCATTGTATAAAATTTCTTGTATAAAACTTCCGTGACACTAAAGATAAAGGTCCTATGGGTCAACACTAGCAAAATTAAATGACCCCCGAACCCACAAAAAATCGTGTTGATTCTTCTAAAACATTTTGTATACCTAACAAGAATCATCGTATACCAACATTAAACAATTAACAAACTAAATGAGTTGGCTGCCCAAAATGCACCGGAGTTTTTATGCATTGTCTAGATACTTCACAAATTGAGTGTCTTAATATATGACCTTGAATCCGTTCAAAGGTGCCTGATTTTACAAACGGACATGTAGGTACATTTCCCAAGCGATATTACACTTTAATGCCAACCAAATACAGCTCAAAGTCAAAGGTCCGTAAACATCTGATATTTTCAGTACCGTAGACCCGCTATTACGATCTTTATGTTGTTGGCAATTTGGTGTAAATTCGCTGTCGTGAAATGTCGTATCGTGATGAGCCACCTTCAGATTAAAACATGACCTGATAGCAACGTTACATAACACACAAATATATTGTGAGCTATATATAGATGCCAGATAAACATATAATGCTGGACTTGTGAATACTGGAATAAGATTAAGTAGGTATACAAGTAGAGACTATCCACGTTACCTAACAAACTTGTTTACACTAACCGAATGTACCTTACATACAGACTTCGAACCGAGACTTACAAACAAACTAATTATGTACTAAAAATAAATACCAAAAACAAAAAAAAACTACTTAGGTATCTACACATAGTAACATAAACATGACAATGATACAGAAAGTTTTTGTTTAACTATAAAATATTTAAAAAAATAACAATGTTAAATTATAACATATAAGAAGTATAAATACATTGAAAGTCAGTTTACAACTTATAATTAAATTTTACAGCGTATAATCAAGTGTTATAAGTGAATATTAATGTGGTACTTACGTTACTAAACACGTCTGGGTACGAACACTCCGCGCACCGGACTCCAGTGGGTTGATGTTATAATGTTTATCAACCGGTGTTCGGATACCGGTTTGTGTTGCCAGTGGTTACAATAAAAATTCTACTAAGGAATTTTTTGTTTGAATTTTTATACAGAAATGAGGAGATTTGAAGACGAACCAAAGTTGCCGACCTAGCCCAGCGAATTAGCAATTTGAAGTGGCAGTGGGCCACATAGTACGCAGAACAGATAACCGGTGGGGCCGTCAAGTTCTTCAATCGAGACCACGCACCGATAAACGCGGCATTGGACGTCCACCCACAAGGTGGACAGACGATCTTGTGAAGACAGCGGGATCGCGCTGGATGTAAGTCGCTTCCAATGGATCCTATTGAAAATCTGTAGGAGAGGCCTATGTTCAGCAGTGGACGCCCTACGGCCGATATGATGATGATGATTTATACAATCGAATTCACACCCTTAAAGGTTTGATTTACTATAAAAACCCTTTCATAGTGTTTGTCTACATCATGAAAGGAAGCCGTATGCAAAGCTTCGCGTTCCTAGCTCCAATAGTTTCGTTGATACGTCAGTCAGTCAGGTTCTCCTTTAGTATAGGAGACTTGTTTTTAAGAAAAATCATCACATAAATGGGCAGTCATCAAATGACTTCTTCCGCTATGAGCGGAGCGGAAGGGAGTGTCAGAATATTTCTGACTAAAACCCATCCGTGCTCATAGACATAGGAGACATAGGAGACCTACCATTCGTAGACACAACGTTGGAACTAGGCAACCCGCAAAGCCCGCTATCTTTGTTATATTGTAATCAGCCAACCAAATCTCAGGATTAAATTAAAAATGTTTGGTTTGCATTTAAAAGAAACAAATATTTTGTATTATGTAACACTTTTATGTTTTAGTGTTTGTTCACCACCACTCTCATGTAATATAGGTGTTTACCTGAAATGGTTATGACGTCATCCGCCGCCGACTAATGAACGCACTGGATGGTACAAAGGTCAAGGTTGTGACACGCTTGTGTTACTTAATAATGTTCGGAATGATAACTGATATAAATTTGATTATTTATCTATGTTTATCAAACTGAGTGAGTGTTTCGTGAACACTCCAAGGCGTTGATTGTTTCAGGTTAGGTGTTTCAATAGATAAAAATAATAAAATGTAAAAATAAATATGTAAAGTAATAAAATGTTTTTTTTTTATTATATTGAGATAACGATATACCAAATTTAGATTTAATCCAAAGATGTTCACATCCACCAATCAACTAGAAAAGATTTGATAATTTTCAAACGACTGCACAGATTTTTCTTCAAAAGCCTTTAATCAAAATCAGTCCAGCCGCTTGGGAGTTACGATACCACAGACAGAGCACAGGTACACACGATAAACTTGTAATACCCCTCTATTTTCATCAGGGTATAAAATACGACTTGAACTTTCCTAAACAAATGAAGGTAGACAGTAAAACCGACTGATTGAACCGAGTCAGGGGTGTGTGACGCTAGATAGCGAGGGGAAGGGATATGAAACACATTTGCCGTAAGAATATAGCTTTTATATCCCACTTGATAATGAGTTTTAGAAGTTCATGGAAACTCAACATTACGGCGTTATAATTGGGAAACGGAATAGCAATAGCATTTCGACGCCATATTGCAGCATAAAATTGACAGGCGCTTATAAAACAAATGTACGGAGCTATAAAAATATGACTTATCAATCAAATCATTATTATGTTATATTTATTTATGTTCTCATCAGTATTATGTACAACATTTACAGATTTAATTATAAAAAAAAAACATAATATAAAAAGGAAATTAAATGGCATCAAAACAATTCTTCACTCTTACGTTTTGATGCGAATGAATTTTTTTAAAGGCCTATATTTCTTTCTTTTTTATAAACTGTACATACTCTATGATGTCTATTATTATTCTTAGGTTTTGTGTTTAGGTTAATTATTGTAAATAAATAAAAAATAAATAATTAATTTTAGTAATATGAACCCGAAATTTTATCAAAATTAATTCTGATAATCCTTTTGATTTAGAATTTGTTGTCAATATAAATACACTTATGAATATAAGGTCAATGTAACTATAAATCATTCTTATAAACACATAACGTCACCCCATACAAACAGACAAACGACCAGCTTCCCATAGATAAGTCATTAATCCCTCATAAGTATTCATGAGACTAGACACGTGACCCGGCGCCGTTCGACGATGATCTTTAATTAATTGCGAACCATTCGTATTAGCTGGTTTTAAGATAAAAAAATGACGTAATATGGGGTTACCAATTCTATTGAGAACATAGTAATTGAAGACCGCAGAAACGATAGAATGTAAAAAAATCATAAATATAACATGGGACTTAAATATAACAGGCGAAATGTGGGTGTGCGAATGTGTACACCTCTGCCCAACTCTTCGGCGATTACAGACATGATATGTTATGTTATGTCATTCAATAGAAATAGTACACAAATAAATACAACATCAACACACACATCTAGCATAACACCACACACACAAGAACGCAATTTTACCGACTCCAAATTCAAATTAATACTTTAACCTTAAAGTAAATGTAAATAATGTACAATTAAAAAAAAACGAGAAACCTCATAGGGCATCAAAAAATTCGTCCGCGTCGCTGTAATGGGGCAAGTGCCCAAAAGGCTGACAGCATTGCCACGTTGTACGGCAATGCTGATTCTTTGACTTAAGAAAAGGCCAGCCCTCTGGTCGTGTGAAGAGTCCACCAGTCGCTTCGCGATGTCATGTTTTATGTAGAGGTTAATTATTGTATAATGCTTATGTTTTTAATAATCCATTCATATTCATTACAGGAGTCTCTTACGTGGTAAAAGAAAGAATAAGAGAAAAACTTTTTATTCACGTGAAAGTGACGCACAACACAATACACAATAATACACAAATAATATTCAATATAAATACAAACTAAATACATAACAGAAAATAAAAAATTAAGTGTCCTGAACGGTAATATGCGCCACTACCGCGCGAAACGGCCGACGCTCAGCATAGTGCCGTGGCCCTCACACGATAGCATGAAACCACGGCGCTGGTTTTCAGCGTTAACCCAACTAACTAAGTAACTCTGTAATTAAGCTTTATTTTTCACACAAGTTGTACGAATTTAAATAAATAATCTTTATCAGCACAATTCGTTTAAATTAATGAAACTATTTTTATCATGGAAAGTGGAAAAGGGAAAAGGAAACATAAACGGTTTGTCTTTACAACTCATCTTTGCACGCTCTCTTCGCGTGCCATTTTCTTATCAACTCTAGTGCTCCCAGTACATTCTCACTGAAGAACTCCGGCTTCTCCATAGCCAAGAAATGGCCAGCATCGTCAAGTACAGTCGCATTCAGATGGTTCTTAAACTTGTACTGTAACATATTTGGGGATTGGTATATCAATTCATTTTTGGCGTGAACTGTACACGTTGGAACTGGTGTTGATAGCCTGAAAGGGTGATCGTTGATTGGTAAATATGCTTGAAGAGATTGGAAGTCAATGGTGATTGGTATTGGCTGGTTGTGGTTACAGAATCATCTCCAACAATCACTATTCACTTCCAATGATATCCTTCTGGTCAAACTTCGGTCACAGCGTACGCAGTATATATAATAGTGCACAAGTCTGTGCGTAAACACAGGCGCAGTCCCTCTTCCCTTACTCGTGTAATAGTCCAACAGGACGACAATCCGACACGATCGGAGAGAAATCAGGCAACAGTTTACGTGCTTTCCGAGGCACGAGAGTGTCACACTACTTCCAAAGTCTAGGCTGCTACTAAGAAATTCCTAGTGGAAAAGCCACACTTTTTGTCCGACCTGGGTAGTCTCAAGTCTTGTCGGATGCCCATTTAAGCAATGATGCCTTAATTTCACAATGCAAATAGATTCAAGAATACTCACGCAAAAGTTTTCATTTCAACATTCCTCATATTGTACGTTTCTGCATAGATCCGTATAGCTGTGGTGAAGGCGTTGTTAATCCAATAGACCATGAGATTGTCAAGCAACTCCTCGCGAGAATAAAGTTCATACAGACCTCCATCGTCCCTGTCTATGTAATTTGATCGGGATGCCGTGGAGACTATCTGCAGAACGTAAGCGAGTAGACCTGACGGTGTGTCAGACATGGCTACACCTGCGTAAGATAGAAAACTAATGACATACTGGCAGACATTAATTGATGAGAGCTGTGAGCTTAGACCATGCCATTTTAACGACGCTTAAAAATTATACTCAGGATTCAACAAATTCTACACATGTAAGTCTTCGTGCTATTAAAACATCTATACACCAGTGACTTGTATGTAATTATGAAAAATAGCAGCTGCCTTGAAACTAAATAAGCATTGAATAGCGCCACGTCACGTTCGTCACGTTTCATACGGATGTGAACCTCATAGAAATTGATAACTAATACTCAAAATGTGTATCAATGAGACAGATTCTGATAGGATTTTCCTTTTTCCATTTAGTAGTCATGCTCTGTCATGGGTAATCTTCATAGGTAATAGTGATCTCTTTGCTAAATTATTATCTACATAATGGCTCTCGGTCTTCCAGTCATGACCTCAAGCCTTTTCATCGGTTTGTCAGTTTTCACAGACCATCACGCCTGCATTTACCAATGAATAGCTGTAAATAGTTTAGTTACAGAGAAACATACCAATCGTATCAGGTTTAGTAGCGTGCATATGTAGGTATCCAGATTCTTTAATTAAACCTTTCAAGATAGTTAAGATTGGGTATAATCTCTCAGCCAATGAGGGGTCCACAACCAATCGCTGGAACTGTGTGTTGAGTGATCCAAAGAACCACGTCACCAAAGTACCCGGTGCGAACGATACTGCGTAGTTCGTATGGTATCCTAGTACCATCTGCAAACAAAGAGAACAACAATAGAACGTTACATAAGTGTATTGTTTGTTGTTGTTGTTGTTGTTGTTGTTGATGGTGGTGGTGGTGTTAAGCAGTCCGGGAGTCGGACTAAACACGGATGTTGAGAACGCCGTGAGACATCCCAACCCCATCGTCATGTATCTATCAACATGAAAAAAGACAACAGTCCGAGGGTAGTCCAACACCCGGACTCGTTTAAAGAGCCCTAAAGGTACCTTTCCTCCTTCCCTTCCTTTCCTTTCTTACCTTTCCATTGGAATGGGGCGATAAAAGGAAGTATAGGCTAGTTGAGACCACCAAACAATTGACGTACTTTTTATGACCTGTCAAAACGCGATTTTTCCATAGATTTTGTACGGCAGCAGCGGCCTGTGACGTCACTTATTTGGCAACTCAATTGTTTAACTATTTATTGATTTTAAAGACACGAAAAATCTTATTTTACAGTAAATTGTAAATGAATCGGGTTTTCAGGGGAAAAGTAAAGCGTTTTTTTTTTAGAGAAGTTATTTCTTGGAATTATTGGTTAATGGTGTCAACTACCCAATTATAATATTTAGTGAATTACTAGAAAAAGAAGACGACTGCTATTTGTTTTGCGTAATCATGTTTATACGTTAGTTATCATTGACAGAAATACATACTGGTACAACTTACATCTGGGAACAGAGTGGCAATGCTGTTGCAAATATGAGCACCCCAGTCGCCTCCTTGAAGATAAAATCGTTTAAATCCAAGTCTTTGCATCAAGTTTCGAAGAACTACAGCCATTTCTGTGCTTCCTAATCCTTTACGAACTGCTGCCTGAGAAAATATTACATCTTTTTGTAATGTGCTATCATTTTCTTCTAATTTAACTTACGACATCTGCATTATCAAAGGCAATAAAGTTATTATTCTATTAGCTTCTGACTCTAACTTCGTCCGCGACAAAGTTGATGTCTCGATACAAACTTTGGACCTCCGTTTCATCCCCTTAGGGGGTGAGTTTTGGAAAAGCCTTTCATAACGGACGTATAGTAACCATTAACTACCTCCTTGCCAAATTTCATCTTTATACGTCAAGCGGTTTTCGATATTTCGTGAAGAATGAGTAAGTGAATGACCTTTCGCTTTTATTTATTAAGATTACCTAAGTTGGTCTATAAATCTTTTGATTAACTAGCTGACTCGACCACGCGTTGCTGTGGCTTGAAGTAAGTAAAGATAATAAGGTCAATAATCGAGATAAAAACTATCCTATCTCTCAAGTTGAATCGAACTGCACATGGTGTGCAAATTTTATTATAATCGGTTAAGTGGTTTAGGAGTCCATTGAGGACAAACATTGTGACACGAGATTTATATATATTAAGATTTAATTCCTTACACTAGAGAAACCAAATCCAGGCAGGCTTGGTACTATGACTTCGACAGCAAAGTCTTTTTGTTCACAGTAAGCTGTGAGTAAGGGTATCGAGCTGTAGAACTCCCTGATGGACCCGGGCCAGCCGTGCAGCAGCATGAGAGGTATCACTTCTATGTCTTCAGGCACCTGTAGATGTGATGATGCAATAACGTTTTACAACATTTTCGCCTGATAATTTCTACAGGGACTAATATTTTTATGTGTTATAAAAACTACAGTCACCTTATGCATATGTGGTCTTGCTCAAGGCCGTGTGGCACATAGGCATAAGGTGAACATCCAACGTTATCTGGGTGATTGGTTTAACCTGTCAAGCCCCGGCTGACTTACTCAAAAATCAATTGTGTCTCATTACATGGGAGTAATTAAAACAATATTCATGATAATACTACACAATTTGGTTAGCTTTTACAAAATAAATAGGTATTCTAGTTCTGGTTTTGAGACTTGGGTTTGTTTAATATTATTTTTATTCGCAACAAGCTGAAAATTTGTACGAATGTTGAGAACACCATTATCCTAACTAATATTATAAATGCGAAAGTAAGTTTGTTTGTTTGTTTGTTACCATTTTACGCCTAAGCCAATAAACAGATCATCCTGAAATTTTGTATATACATTGCCAGGTGTACGGGAACAAACATAGGGTACCTTTAATCCCGAATAAAAGTACTGTTTCCGAGGGAAATCACAATAACGTTCTTATGATCGTAGATGGCGCCACGTGTAGTTTCGAATGGAAATGACAGGACAAGAGTAATTTTTTCCGCGACTTCGTCTGTGTCCGCGATAACCGAAATTTACGCGGACGAAGTCGCGGGCATAAATATGTGAAAAATCGCCAACGATCCCACTTGTGTAAAAAAAAAACAAGGTCAAAGTACGCAAATATGAGTTTTTTGCATTTTCAGGCAAACGGTTAGTTTTATCATCAAATAGGTTAAGCGAAAATTATAGGTCATGCAATTACCTATAGCAATTGCATTTATTGTTTTTTCCAAAGAATAGCCATTTCTGAGATATAGCTTTTCAAAAAGTTGTATTCTCCTTAGGAGCGTTTACGTCGTACGGTATAACATACAAACTTTGAAGTCCAAAAGTTTGGAAATGAATGAACCGATTTTAATAGAACTTCCTACTTAAGACATAAGCAGGATAGGTGCATAGGTCTAAAAAGTTAGTTGAGAACATTCGCGTTCTGTAGTTTCTGCCTACCCCCATAGAAAAATGCGTGAGTTTATGTATGTTATGTATGTATGTGTATGTAAAAAAATCTCACCTCCGGTTTAACCCTGATGAAATGGATGTCCAGACCCTGAATATTCGTTTTGAAATGAGGAAACTTATTCATGTACGCCTCACGCTCTGTGAAGTTATACGAATCAGCCCAGTAGTCTATCCAGTCCTGCATGTTATCCGTGTTGAAGCCGTAATGGAACGCTGCACCTTCTAGAGGAGGAGTGAATGATCTGTGGTTCTTCAGACGATGCCTTAGGTCGGTTATCATCTGCCATCAGAATTCAAGATTACCTAAGTACTTTTTTAATATTATTCTTATTAAAAGCAAATGTTTCGACGAATCGATGATTCAATCACGCCAGAACGGTTGAACGAATCTGTTTGGCGCAGAGTTAGATTTTAGTTTGCAATATCAGATAGGTTATTCGATCCCGAAAAACTGTACGGTTCCTGTGGCATAATAATAGCAACATAATATTTCTCAGTAGAGCTAATTAGTTAACTAACTGACGGGTAATAATTGATCGATACACATGATATTACTCATGCCTTTGCCTTTTACATCTACGGTCTTATTGAAATAAATGTTTGTCTGCGTGTTTTTCTTGTTAAACATGCAGCCAAAGCGAAATGTTGTGGGCCTCTGAAATTTCACAAACTGTCTTGCTAGCGACACGAAGAAGAATATTGAAATGACTAAACATTTTCTTTTTTTTTGGCTTGGCCTCTGTCGGGCAAAAATAAATTTTCACTTACGTTTTTCTCGAATTTTACTTTAAAGGGTCTGATGCTGGTGTCATAGTCACTCTTCGATTCTTCTGGACCCCACCAATCGTCGATCTTCGGTAGTTCGAAGCCACTTAATTTGATCATAGAATTTTCTACTCCTAGTATTATCGTACCGAGTACGATTAATTCAAGTGGAGCACACATTGTTGATACTGTTTTCGCACTGTGGGGCAATACATTTGAAAATCCGGTTTTTATATCTCATTGAAAGAAAATGTTTAATTTTAAACATACCTAAATGTAACTTAATGTAGTGTTATTCTCGTTTTATTTTTAGGGTTTATTTATTTATTTTCTTTGTTAATCTATTGGGGACAAAAAACAGTTATGCTAAAACAAGGTTCCGTACACCTAAAAGGTCCAAACTGTCTATCCCTCTGTCATAGAGCTGTATCTTTTGAACCCTAGTAGACTATTGCTAGATATAAGAACAAATTAAATTAAAAAAAGGTTGATTTTAAAATAATAAAACTTAAAAAATATTACAGAAAGCGAAAACACAACTTTATTGTTATTAAAATATTACAGTGTATTTTTTATGTGTACCCGACTAGATTTAAACTTAGTTTAACAGGAAACCCAAGAAAACGGCGAAGCTCTCAAAATCCGTATTTATTTTTGTTGTTCCGTCCATTCGAACGCCGTCTTCTGAACGCAGTAATCGCATTAAGAACATCATCGGCAAACACTTGAGGTTTCTCCAACGCCAGAAAGTGACCTCCTGTGTCGAGAACGGTGGAATTCAACAGGTTTGGAAACTTTATCTTCAGTAATGTTGGAGACTGATACAAAATTTCGTTTTTAGCGTGAATTGTCCAGGTAGGGACTGGTGTGGGTATTCTGAAAGAGGAAAATATTATATTTTAAAGGACGATGCGTCAAAACGTCCCCCCATACCAACAGAAATGAAATGTATCTCAATCAATAGATCTTAGTAAGGTAATAATTTTTTACTATGGCGACATCTTTCAAAGATGTGGGAGAACAGAGTTAAACTGTTTTGAAAATTGCAATATTTCAATTTACTGTACCTATTTACAGGCATTATGGAAAGTGGAAAAAGACCAACAACATTGAAATATATTTCATATGAAAGCTTATAGTTAATAGGTACTTTATTTTATATTATCACACCAACTACCAAAGATATGGGAGAGCAGAGTTAAACCGTTTTAAATAATGGAATATTTCAACAATTCTGTACCAGTTTGCAGGTATTATGGGCAGTAGGAAAATACCAACAGCGTTGAAATATATTTTATATGAAAGCTTATAGTTAATACTTTATTTTATATTATCACACCAACTACCAAAGATATAGGAGAGCAGAGTTAAACCGTTTTAAATAATGGAATATTTCAACATTTCTGAACCAGTTTACAGGTATTATGGGCAGTAGGAAAATATCAACAGCATTGAAATATATTTTATATGAAAGCTTATGGTTAATACTTTATTTCATATTAGCACACCAAGTACCAAAGACGTGGGAGAACAGAGTTACATCGTTTTTAAAAATGCAATATTTCATTTTTTCTGTAGTTTCTTGTTTACAGACCGAAAGGACAGTGGGCGTAAGACCAACAGCATTGAAATATACTTCAAATGGAAGCTTATAATTAACACTCTATTTCATATTAAAAATAAAAACTGCATGGGCACAACTTCACACTGTCCATATGCCTGTAAAACATGTAAAGATATATTAAAGTACAGCACTTCTTAAAACAGTTAAACTCTGTTCTCCCGCCCGCGTCTTTGATACTTGGTGACATGATATAAAATGGTGTATTAACTATAAGCTTACATATGAAATATATTTCAATGCTGTTGATCTTTTTTCACTATTGATAATGCCTGTACACAGGTACAGTATGACTGTACTGCCCATAATACCTGCAAACTGGCACAGAAATGTTGAAAAGTTCCATTATTTAAAACAGTGTAACTCTGTTCTCCAATATCTTTGGTAGTTGGTGTGATAATATAAAATAAAGTATTAACTATAAGCTTTCATATATGATATATTTTAATGCTGTTGGTATGTTCCTACTGTCTATAATACTTGTAAACTGGTACAGAAATCTTGAAATATTATTGCAATTTTTAATTCGGTTTAACTCTGTTCTCCCGCGTCTTTGGTACTTAGTGTCTTAATATGAAATAGAGTGTTAATTATAAGCTTTCATTTGAAGTTACATTTCAATGCTGTTGGTCTTACGCCCGCTGTCCTTTCGGTCTGTAAACAAGAAACTACAGAAAAGTTGAAATATTGCATTTTTAAAAACGATGTAACTCTGTTCTCCCACGTCTTTGGTACTTTTTTTTTTTTTTTTTTTTTTTTTCTTTGAGGTGGTAAAAATCATCAAATGACTCCTTCCGCCCTGGGTGGGGCGGAAGGGACTGTCAGACTTTTACTGACTATAAAACCACCCTGTTCCTTCTGTTGCCCTTTACGTTCCGGGGCCACGGTATCCTGTTAAGACGTCCCGCAACCCCGGCAGGCGTTGGCCACGTTGGGGCCCCGTCCCTGTGCTGACAGCTCTTTGAGGCGCGCGCGAACAGAACGCGCCGTCGACCCGGGCTTGGTCCTTGATCGGACGGCGAGCTACCCATTACTCGCCGTCCGCAAGCCCGCGCCTACGGTGGCCGGATGTCGCCTCGCGACGTCCGACGCCCTAGGCGTCTCCCGCGGCGGCTGGGGCGTGAGGTGGTTCTCTCCCTCACGCGGCCCGCCTCCTCCTTCGCTAGCATTACTGCTTCGCAGAAGGAGGTGACTGCATCCCATTCCCTCTCGCCCCGGAGCATGGCCTGAACCAGGTCCGGACGCGAGAGATCGCCGCCGCCTATCGCCTCCGTGAGGACACGGCGGTGCTCTGCCCAAGCGGGGCAGTCCTGCACCGTATGCTCCACCGTGTCCTCCGGGCGATCCACACAGTGGTGACACCCGGGCGTTTCCTCCCGCCCTATCCGACACAGGAACCTCCCGAAACAACCGTGTCCGGTGAGGACCTGCGTCAGGCGGTAGGTGAGGACGCCGTAGCGCCTCTCCAGCCACTCCTCAAAGAGGGGTCTTACCGCCGCGATTGCGGCGTGCCCGACGTCTTTGGTACTTGGTGTGATAATATGAAATAAAGTATTAACTATAAGCTTTCATATGAAATACATTTCAATGCTGTTGGCCTAACGCCCACTTTGACAAAATGATAACATAAAATGATTTTTTAATTTTATCTTATACCTTAACCCCATGGATTTTGAAGTTAAAACCGGTTGCCAGTCTTTTTATAGATCCTTAAGAACCTACTAACACATACAAAATATCTGTTGGAGGGGGGGGACGGGTCTCATACAAATTCGGTCATCGTCCTTTATTTTTTAGATTTAATACAAATTTTGCTTTTATGGACCATTAGTACTTTTTTATTTTTATGATAAGTGCGTCATTTTCGCGCGATTAAATACTTAGTTTTACTTTCTTTCTTTCAAAATGGAAGAAAGAAAGTAGTAAGTTAGACGCAAGTATCAGGTGTATGAAAAGGTAAGGCCAATGGCCCACCCGATGGCTTTAAGTCAAAACGTCTCAAGTTACTTTTTGAGATCATGTGTCAAAAATGTTATTAACTAATTTAGTGTGCTAATTTTTTGCACGAATCATTTTATATGGAGTTTATTATTGTCTGCTATTTCTATATAGTTAAAGCTATCAATTTAAGTATCTTCTGGATTCAGTTATGTGGGTATCAAACAGTAAGGATGCAGTCCCACAATTGGTGGTTAACACCATTAACCAATAATTCTAAGACATAACTCCTTTAAAGAAACACTTTATTTTAGCCTTGAAAATTCGATTAATTCTCAATTAACTTTCAAATAGATTAGTAGCACAAAAGTGACGTCACAGAACTTGTGTTTTGCTGTTTTCACAGGTCATAAAAAGTACGTCAATTAGTGGTGTCATTTACACTATTCTAGTAACAATACCAACATTTTTAAGGGTATTTGACGACGCCCTAATATCAATATTAGCTTCTGCCCGCGAATTCGTCCGCGTAAATGTCAATCTCATTTCTCCATACAAACTTTGCCCCTTTTGTCACCCCCTAAAGGGTACCTACGTCATACAAAGAACACACCCTCCAAGTTTCAGGTCTCTGTCACCAGCGGTAGGCTGTGCGTTGATCCGTCAGTCAGTTATTCAGGACAAAGTATTTTATATACGAGTACATAGAGATCATAGAATAGATACTTACGCAAAAACCCCCATATTCAAATTCCTCAAATTCACAGTCTCCGCATAAATCCTGCACGAGGTAGTGAAGCTGTTGGTGATCCAGTAGATCATCAGGTTGTCTATCAGTTCGTCTCTTGTGTACAGCTCGTCGAGGCCTCCGTCACTTCTGTAGTAGTACTTCCTTCTACTGCCAGACGAGAACAATTGTAATATGTAGGCGAGAAGACCTGATGGGGAGTCCGACATGGCTACGCCTGGAAATTAGTGGAAATTCTCCATTTACTAATATAACAATGAGTTAAAAGCAAGGGGGTCTGTCATTTAGAGTGTGTTGTGCAACTTAAGTGCTAGAAAGTTGTTTGTTCATGGAGGAATGGAGATCGTGATACAAACTTTTACCATGGATACAATTGATGGGGTGTTAACGTTATTGGACATTATACGAACTGGACATTCTGCGTTTAGCGACATCTATTGTAGGACATGTGAACACAATCACAATTCCTATATCACGCAATCAAAATTTGCCGCGACATTAGCATAATGACTGTTAGTGTAAACACCGTTGTCACTAAAACCATAGGTACTTGAATTATTATAAAAAATGTTTACCTGAATTTAAAAATAAATAAATAAAGTTTACTTTCAAAAATTAAAAAAAAATCTGTCCGACACCGTCCGTAAATTCTTGGATACTATGCGCCCGAGTTACGTAATCACTGCAAAGGGCGTTGACCTGCTGCACTGGCCATCCGTTATAACTATCTACATAAGTTTTAAACTAATTACATCATTGTAATATAGGGTGAAATAATTTTGAGGAAAAATGAAGATTTTACTTAAAAAAGAAAAAGATTTTTTTTTCATTGAATTTACGTTCTATTAGTGAAACCAAACCACTGGTTTCAAGGATAACGGTGTTTACACTAACACTCTGTATTATAAAATCCCGACAACAACCTTCGGGCAGTTAGCCCACCAAACATAACACCCGTCCCATCCTCCCTGTTTAACGGAGGATAAGAAACTTTACACGCTGTTTCTAATTCCTCTAAATGCGAATTCGATAATCAGCGAACGGGACTGCTAGATATTTTGCAAATAAACGGATTTTAATCCCCCAAAATATTTTTAGTCGGGTGTTAAAAAAAGTTCATCGCTAGAGGGACTACAATTATGTAGGTACTGAATGCATAGTAAAAGTTTGTGTCTTGTGTCCCTTCCACCGTCTATAATAGTACATACCGATTGTATCAGGCTTGGTAGCCTGCAAATGCAAATAGCCCGTCTCTCTGGTCAGCCAGTAAACAATGTTGAGTATGGGGTACATTCTGTGAGCCAGACGTGGATCTACCACTAAGGGAGGGTAGATGGATCCAAGCACCCAGATCGCTACAGCTGTTGGAGATATTGATAGTGGCAGGGTTGTATGGAAGCCTAGGACCTCCTGAAATAAGAAGTGTTTATAGGTAGAGATAAACTACAATAACGCCCCTCCCCAATTCAAAACGTTTGTATGTGTTTGTGAAAGTATTTAAAAGACTCACAACGCATGTGTGCGTACTGAGACGGCTCCCGAAACAAAAACAAATCAGCGATTTCTTGCTCGACTAGCGGCGTCAATAATCACTCATTATTACTAGTATGGCGCTGCACTGACATATTCTATGAAAATTACAGGTGCGCTGTCTTGCGCGGTTGGCTATTTTATGATTAGTTGACAAACAAATCTGCCGGCGCCTGCTACTGAAGACGATTACTTACAACTACATACAAACTCTTTCACATGGATGTGACTCTCTACACACATTGAAATTGTTTTTCCTCACCGAAGTAAATAATTGTAGCCTTTTTGAGCGAAATAAATATCTTAAACCGCAATTGTTCGTTCTTCTCTATACAAACCTACCTACGTTTTGGAATAAGCAACAAGCTTTAGCTTTCTGACTAACTCTTTAATAATTTGAAAGTACCGGTACTTTGACTTTCAGTATCTAGGTAGGTACAAAATCCGGCTAAATGCGAGTCGGACTCGCTCGCAAAGGATTCCGTAGATACTACCGTAATATATTTAAATAGCATGTAAACAATACTGCTGCACCTAAAATCAGGGGGCCAACCACCACCTCTTACAATTTTTAAAATTTAATATTACTTTGCCTTTAGCATTGTTGGATTTTCAACGCTCGGCTCAGCGCCGTGAGTTGAAAATGCAACAACAGAAATTAAAAAGTAATATTAAAATAATATTGTTATGAGAGATGGCGGATCTATTTAAAATGTACCTTTGGATATAACGTGGCCATGCTCAGCCCGATATAAGCACCCCAGTCGCCTCCATGGACGTAGAATTTCTTGAAGCCAAGCCTATGCATCAAGTTCCTTAATACCACTGCCATCTCTGTAGCTCCAAGTCCCGGACGAACTGCTCCCTGAAAGAAACATAAGTACTTACAATGTGACAAAATCATCATTCTATTAATTTCTGATATTGGCAGGAACTACAAAAAAAAAACATAATTCTTTAATTTTGTTGCGTCTGACAGGGTTTATATTTAATTTATTTGTTCCTATTAAGGCGCTTCCCTGACTAAATAACCTTGAGCGTTTGCTCCCTCTTTGCCGCACGACACTTTCTCATCTCATCTCTTTCACACCTTTCTCGTTTTCACGCATTTTTTCGGAATTATGTTAATATAAAATACAAAGCGAGCTTTTTAAATAAAATAAATCTTGCATTATTTAGATTTTTTAATTATCTAATGATTAGTGCAATTCACAAATTAATAGCACGTTGCATTAAGCAAGAGAAGCAAATAATCGAAAATTTTAGTCATCATTTTGTAAGGTCAATGTATTTTTACACATAAAAAAAAAAAGATGCAATGCTTGCAATGTAATGATAAGACATCAAACATTATTATAGTGCTTTTAGATTTCATTTATTTCCCTTAGTTAATGAGATAATAGCCTTTGAAAAACTACTAAAAACAAGGTTTTGGTCGGGGTAGCGCCATAAGCAGCACCTGTAAGTCAAATTCAATAATTCAGTTCAATGAGGCCATTTGAAGGCACTCTTCAACTGTCAACTGACAAATAATAATATTTGGAATACCTACACCTATACAAAACACTGATCGAAATAATATTAGGTATTTTGAATACAAACTAAATAATAAATACAAACTCCAAACCTATCTTAAAACAAAATTTTGATCACTGATATTTTATTTATTAGGAAGATCCGTTCATTACTATTTTATCACGAAACACACAGAGTAACAATAAAGAGTAATATTATAGTATCTAGAATCAAGTAGGTAACATAATAATAAATAACAAAGTCATAACAATATAAACAACAAAACAAAAAATCGTAATTTAAAATTGGAACAGAAATATTTTATTCGCACTTTTTGCGATGGCATAGAGTATCAATCGTCGGCGCCCGAGGTGGCCCGAGTCCGCCCGACTGTCAACCGTCAATGGTCAAGGTGTGTGTGTACCGACGGCGCATGCGGATCATGGCGCCCGCGCGTAGTTTTCGTTGTGTAAACAAATAGTTTTTATGGTGTAGTTATTGTTTCAAAGTGGAATTAAGTTTGTTATTATTGCCTACAGATATTGTGTTATCGAAATAAAGTGTTTTGTTTTGTGAAAGTGTCTGTGAATTCGATAATTATATTGTGATAAGTTCTCAAGGTTAAGTGAGTGAAAATTATTAAAATGAAAACATATTACATCGCTGCGAGTTCAGGTCAGTTTTGTTTGCTTATTGAATGTTATAACTTGTTAGGTAAACTCATAACGAAGCCGGGAAGGTATAATATGTACCAAATTTCTAGCTAACTAAAATTCAAAAAAGCGTGAGATTAGGTTAACATTTTGTCTGTTTACGTAAATCTAGGGAAAGTGCCTGACGGGTTAAAATGTTATATTATATGAATAAAAAAAGATTTGAATTGTACGTTTTACATCACTAAGTTTCTCGCCATTGCCAATATTCCGTTAGTTGTTGATTTCATCAAACGGCTAATTAATGCTAATTAATTTTATTAATTGTAGATAAAGTTTCAATGCTATGTTTAGTTCTCTGAGTCGCGCTTATTATTTACGTGGCCGAGACTTCCTCCACGCAGACGAAGTCACGGTAAAAGTAGCCCACGTCCTTTTCAATTACGTAGGTACCTAATTCAAACATGATTCAAAAGCCACGTGGCGCCATCTATTATCGTAAGAAAGTTAGGTATTATTGTTTTTCTCGGAAACAGTAGTTTTTTTCTGATGATAAACACAACCATTACCGTTTTTATCGAGCAGTTAGGTAAAAAAAACGATACAATGTATACTTATTATATCCTTAAGTGACTGCGCCAACAGCAGGTAAAGTAAAATACCACAAGGGTGACGCCAAACGAGCGTAATTTCGTGAGTCGTGAGTCGCAGAATTTCGGTCGTAGAAATTCTGCTGCATTCTATTTCATACGGTATCAGGACATATGCGCGAAAGACATTTCCGCGCCAGACATTTGCGCAAGTCCCTTTGCGCGCCAAGACACATGCGCGAATGGACGTTTGCGCGCCTAGACCTTTCCGCGAACAGACACTTGCGCGAATGGACATTTCCGCGCCAAGACACTTCCGCGACTCCCTTTGCGCGCTGGCCACTTGCGCGAAAGACACTTCCGCGATAGACATATGCGCGCCTATACTTGCGCGATAGATACTTCCGCGAAATATGCGCGAAGTATATTCTTATAAAGGACAATGGGCAAAATTCTTGAATTAGGGTTCCGTTACTTTTTTTACAAAATATGCGTCATGGGTGTCGTGTCCATGGTTTTCGAGGGTGCTGATGACGAAAATGAAGTCTAAAAGAAAATCCAAGATGGCGGCCGGAAAATTTTCCAAGATATGCTTCATGGGTGTCGTGTCCATGGTTTTCGGGGGTGCTGATGACGAAAATGGTGTCAAAATGAAAATCCAAGATGGCGGCCGGAAAATTTTCCAAGATATGCTTCATGGGTGTCGTGTCCATGGTTTTCGAGGGTGCTGATGACGAAAATGAGGTTAAAAGAAAATCCAAGATGGCGGCCGGAAAATTTTCCAAGATATGCTTCATGGGTGTCGTGTCCATGGTTTTCGGGGGTGCTGATGACGAAAATGAGGTCAAAATGAAAATCCAAGATGGCGGCCGGAAAATTTTCCAAGATATGCTTCATGGGTGTCGTGTCCATGGTTTTCGGGGGTGCTGATGACGAAAATGAGGTCAAAATGAAAATCCAAGATGGCGGCCGGAAATTTTTCCAAGATATGTTTCATGGGTGTCGTGTCCATGGTTTTCGGGGTTGCTGATGACGAAAATGAGGTCAAAATGAAAATCCAAGATGGCGGCCGGAAAATTTTCCAAGATATGCTTCATGGGTGTCGTGTCCATGGTTTTTGAGGGTGCTGATGACGAAAATGAGGTCTAAAAGAAAATCCAAGATGGCGGCCGGAAAATTTTCCAAGATATGCTTCATGGGTGTCGTGTCCATGGTTTTCGGGGGTGCTGATGACGAAAATGAGGTCAAAATGAAAATCCAAGATGGCGGCCGGAAAATTTTCCAAGATATGCTTCATGGGTGTCGTGTCCATGGTTTTCGGGGGTGCTGATGACGAAAATGAGGTCAAAATGAAAATCCAAGATGGCGGCCGGAAAATTTTCCAAGATATGCTTTATGGGTGTCGTGTCCGTGGTTTTCGGGGGTGCTGATGACGAAAATGAGGCCTAAAAGAAAATCCAAGATGGCGGCCGGACAATTTTCCAAGATATGCTTCATGGGTGTCGTGTCCATGGTTTTCGGGGGTGCTGATGACGAAAATGAGGTCAAAATGAAAATCCAAGATGGCGGCCGGAAAATTTTCCAAGATATGCTTCATGGGTGTCGTATCAATGGTTTTGAGGGGTGCTGATGACGAATATGAGGTCAAAATGAAAATCCAAGATGGCGGCTGGAAAATTTTCCAAGATACTTCTTCCGGCCACCATCTTGGATTTTCATTTTGACCTCATTTTCGTCATCAGCACCCCTGAAAACCATGGACACGACACCCATGAAGCATGTCTTGGAAAATTTTCCGGCCGCCATCTTGGATTTTCTTTTAGACCTTATTTTCGTCATCAGCACCCCCGAAAACCATGGACACGACACCCATGAAGCATATCTTGGAAAATTTTCTGGCCGATATCTTGGATTTTCATTTTGACCTCATTTTCGTCATCAGCACCCCCGAAAACCATGGACACGACACCCATGAAGCATATCTTGGAAAATTTTCCGGCCGCCATCTTGGATTTTCATTTTGACACCATTTTCGTCATTAGCACCCCCGAAAACCATGGACACGACACCCATGAAGCATATCTTGGAAATTTTTCCGGCCGCCATCTTGGATTTTCTTTTAGACCTCATTTTCGTCATCAGCAACCCCGAAAACCATGGACACGACACCCATGAAGCATATCTTGGAAAATTTTCCGGCCGCCATCTTGGATTTTCATTTTGACACCATTTTCGTCATCAGCACCCCCGAAAACCATGGACACAACACCCATGAAGCATATCTTGGAAATTTTTCCGGCCGCCATATTGGATTTTCTTTTAGACCTCATTTTCGTCATCAGCACCCCCGAAAACCATGGACACGACACCCATGAAGCATATCTTGGAAATTTTTCCGGCCGCCATCTTGGATTTTCTTTTAGACCTCATTTTCGTCATCAGCACCCTCGAAAACCATGGACACGACACCCATGACGCATATTTTGTAAAAAACGTAACGGAACCCTAATTCAAGAATTTTGCCCATTGTCCTTTATAAAAATATACTTCGCGCATATTTCGCGGAAGTATCTATCGCGCAAGTATAGGCGCGCATATGTCTGTCGCGGAAGTGTCTTTCGCGCAAGTGGCCAGCGCGCAAAGGGACTCGCGGAAGTGTCTTGGCGCGGAAATGTCCATTCGCGCAAGTGTCTGTTCGCGGAAATGTCTAGGCGCGCAAAAGTCCATTCGCGCATGTGTCTTGGCGCGCAAAGGGACTCGCGCAAGTGTCTGGCGCGGAAATGTCTTTCGCGCAAGTGTACCAGATCCCAGATTTATTATTGTTAATATAAACACAGCTGTTTATTATGTTCCTAATTAAATAAAGGCGAAAACCTTTTAATGGAACTTAGATTTGCCAAAGTCAACCCACAATATTTAAAAAAGTAATTAAATATGCCATATTAATTACTAACCATCAGTACCAATATACATAACATAACACATACACACCTGTAATCCCCGAAGGGTTAGGCAGAGGTGTTCCCATTAGTACACCCACATTTCGCCAGTTATGTTTTGTTAGTCCCATGTAATAGGGGGCGAGCCTATTGCCATCAACCGGGCACAATTCCAGACTCTGAGGCTGCTACTGAGAAATTCGTGATGGAAAAACCCAATAACACTTTGCCCGACCTGGGAATCGAACCCAAGACCTCATGCACAGCAGTCGCGCTTGCGACCACTAGACCCACGAGGCAGTCAATACAATACCAATATACAAAATGTCTTAACATGTAACTTAACAAATATTGTAATTACCAACTTATACAAAATCTTCGTTACTAGATAGAGCTCAAAACAAAATTATGGTAATCATGTGTATCGGCGCAAGTGCATTATTTAAAGAACCTCGTCAACTATATAAGATGCAGCTACATCAACGAATAATTAGATTAAGAGTTGATTACAATTATGATCACGAATTAATTGTTTAAAAACACAAATTATGTTAATGTTATTTATTTTGAGGGTTAATTAATTATTATTGATGATTAATTAATTATAATTGTATGGTTCAATTAATTATCAGTTTATTTACTCCAAAAGATTGTAATAATAATCATTTATTTACAAAGTTAGAATCCTAACCTAAAAACTCAAACACGTGCGCCGAGCACGTGGTTAGTGTCTATAAATACAGGCGACAGCCACAGAGCGGCTCTATAAGTTATATTAAGCCCTGGCTGGAGGCCTTAAATTCATTTAAGGCACCACAGGAAAGCCCGGTTAAGCAGCCGACAACCTCATAGGTTGACCTGCGAGGTGCAATACCGAAAAAAAAAAAAAAAACAGAGCGGCTCAGTTGCGCACGAGCCGTCGGACGGAACACATCTCTGTGAGTCATATTTATATTTTTTTTGTTTTTTTTTTTTTATTTTTTTTTTTTTGAAGATGATTAATTAATTATAATTGTATGGTTCAATTAATTATCAGTTTATTTACTCCAAAAGATTGTAAAAATAATCATTTATTTACAAAGTTAGAATCCTAACGTAAAAACTCAAACACGTGCGCCGAGCACGTGGTTAGTGTCTATAAATACAGGCGACAGCCACAGAGCGGCTCAGTTGCGCACGAGCCGTCGGACGGAACACATCTCTGTGAGTCATATTTATACTTTTTTTTTTTTTTTTTTTTTTTTGGGACAAGCCCGCCACACTGTTCCCACCCACTGCAACTCCTGAAAGCCAGAATCAACAGTGGAGGCCACCAGAAAAGCGTCGAGGCAATGAAGCTCGACGAGTCCCAGAGAAACGATTTACTGTCTTGGGTCCCGCAACGAAATATTTATACTGTCGTCCTTGTAAAAAGTGTTTTATTTGAAGAAGATGGAAAATAACCAAGAGTGTGATGTCAGCAATGTTTTTTTTTTTTTTTTTGTGAGGTGGTAAAAATCATCAAATGACTCCGACTGACGAAGGACAGTCACACTTTTACCGACTAAAAAACCACCCTGTTCCTTCTGTTGCCCTGCAACCCCGGCAGGCGTTGGCTCCGTTGGGGGCCCCGTCCCTGTGCTGACAGCTCTTTGAGGCGCGCGCGAACAGAACGCGCCGTCGACCCGGGCTTGGTCCTTGATCGGACGGCGAGCTACCCATTACTCGCCGTCCGCAAGCCCGCGCCTACGGTGGCCGGATGTCGCCTCGCGACGTCCGACGCCCTGGGCGTCTCCCGCGGCGGCTGGGGCGTGAGGTGGTTCTCTCCGTCACGCGGCCCGCCTCCTCCTTCGCTAGCATTACTGCTTCGCAGAAGGAGGTGACTGCATCCCATTCCCTCTCGCCCCGGAGCATGGCCTGAACCAGGTCCGGACGCGAGAGGTTGCCGCCGCCTATCACCTCCGTGAGGGCACGGCGGTGCTCTGCCCAAGCGGAGCAGTCCTGCACCGTATGCTCCACCGTGTCCTCCGGGCGATCCACACAGTGGTGACACCCGGGCGTTTCCTCCCGCCCTATCCGACACAGGAACCTCCCGAAACAACCGTGTCCGGTGAGGACCTGCGTCAGGCGGTAGGTGAGGACGCCGTAGCGCCTCTCCAGCCACACCTCAAAGAGGGGTCTTATCGCCGCGATTGCGGCGTGCCCGAACTTGGGTTGCGACAGTCGCATCTCCCATCCCGCCATGAGATCGCACCGGAGCTCACTCCGCAGTGCACGATTTGCCGCGGCAGCGGGGTTTCACCCCGGCGCTGCGCGTCCACACGCCACTCGTAGACGCGCTGGAGGACTGTTGCCTCCAGATCCCACGGCGGCAATCCGGCAAGGAGGCTTGCCGCTTCGCCGGAGACCGTGCGATATCCTCGGATCATCCGGATGGCCATGACCCTCTGGCATGCCACCAACTTGGCTGGTGGCCGCCGCCTGATGGACCGCACGACTCCGGCGTAAAGCCTCCGGTAGGAGGCGCCTGGTCCCCCGAGGTTGGGCAGGAGCCGCCAAAAAGCAGCCCCAGCCCTGTCCAATCGCGGAGCCAGACGTCGGAAGTGCTCCTTGAAGCTCCACCGGCTGTCGAGGACGAGACCCAGATACTTCATCGTCGCCTCGACGCCGATGTGAACCCCTCCCACCGTTATTTGGGAACCCGACGGTGGCGCGTTCCGAAGACCATGAAAGCACATGGCCTCGGATTTGTGCAATGCCACCTCGAGTCCCAATTGCCGGATTCTTTCGACGACTGTCGCAACCCCTCGCGTCGCTAGGTCGGCCGCCGCCTGGTGCGACTCTCCCTGTGCCAGGACGAGCATGTCGTCAGCGTAGCAGACTACGCTGACGCCGTCAGGGAGGTCGGCGCGCAGCACCCAGTCCTATCCAATGTCCCACAGAAGCGGTCCCAGGACCGATCCCTGTAGGACACCGCACGACATCTCTCGCCGGTTCCACTCTCCCCGTTGGCCGGGGTAGACGACGGCCCTATCCGTCAGATAGTCCTCGACAACACGACGAAGGTAGGTCGGCATCCGGTGATACCGGAGTGCCTCCCTGATGCAACTCCAGGCCAGGGTGTTGAAGGCATTGGAGATGTCGAGAGACACCGCCAAGACGACCCTGCCCCGGGATACTGCTTCCCCCTTCGTGAGGGCCCTCACGCGCATGATGGCGTCCACCGTGGAGCGCCCCCTGCGGAAGCTTAACTGGCTCTCCGCAAGGTCCGGCCCGGATCTCCCCAGGTGCCCGACGAGGCGGTTTGCAATTACTCTTTCAAAGAGCTTGCCCACCTCGTCGAGCAGCACGATGGGCCGGTATGCGGACGGTGAGTCCGCAGGGCGCCCCGGCTTCTTGATGAGGACCAGTTTCCCCGTCTTCCAACGAAGCGGGAACTGACCCCTCTCTAAACATGCGCTTAAGAGTCTCCCTAGTCGAGGACCGAGAGCCCCCGAGGCCAGGACCCAGGCTTTCCCAGGTAAGCCGTCGGGTCCCGGGGCGGTATTCTTGGCCTTCAGCCGTTGTACCGCCACTCTCAGATCTACCTCGGCCACCTCCGGAGCATTGTAGTCGCCGCCGTCGCTGTGGTCCGCGTCTTCGTCTGACACCACCAGGGGCGGAGCCATGGGCGGGGGGGTATGTTCCCCCCGAGAAGGAAACAGGGCGCCGACGCCCTGTCGCCTGACGTCCCTGTCCAGAGCCTCCAGCATCTCCCTGCGGGATAGATTCCTAGCCCGCAGCATCCCATCTCGGAGGGCGGTCTTCGCCGCCCTGTACCCCTCGTACAGCTCCGCCTCAATGGCTGCCGCATTTGGAGGTCGGATGCGGCACCGCCTCGCGTAGTGCCGTTATCTCGCGCGACCACCAGTACACCTGACGCCGGGCGCTTCCTGGCCGGGCCCGGGGCATTGCCATGTCGCAGATCACGGACATGGCCTCCTGGAACCACTCCGCCTCGTCGTTGACGTCGGCAGGCCTGTCTGGTGACGACACCCAGGCCTGCACGAACGAGGCTTCCAGGAAGAGCTCCCGGTCCGGCTGCTTCAGCGCCCATCGCGGACCACTCGGGGTCTGTCGGACCGGCGTATCTGGGATCTGGGCGGAGACGTCGAACCGGATGTACCGGTGGTCGGAATATGTCTCCACCCCCTCCTCTACGCGCCAGTCAACGACACGTGGCGACAGAGCGAGGCTGGCGAACGAGATTTCCACCACCGACTCGCCCCGCATCCGTACACACGTGGGGACAGAACCCCGGTTCAGGATGACCAGGCCTGTCTCCAGAGCCCAGTCCTCCACCATCTTGCCCCGTGCATGGTCCGTGTACCGGGAACCCCAAGCCACGTTCTTGGCATTGAAGTCCCCGAGGACCAACACAGGGAGGGAACCGAACCCGGCGACGACGACTCCTAGCTCCCTAAGGGAGACGTGGAACTCGGCGAGAGTTCGGTTCGGGGAGAAGTAAACGCCTACCACGGCGATCTCCCCGAACCGTGCTGCCACACAGCCCCGTCCTCTCTTGACGCTCTCGAGAGACGGGGTACCGGCGGCAGCCGACGCGATTATGACCACCGAGCCGTCGAGGTCCGCCACCCAGTCATCCCTGGGTGGAACAAAGTACGGCTCGGCGACCACCGCGATGTTGATCAGCCACTGCGCCATGCTCTGGACCAAGAGATCCTGAGCGGCGGCGCAGTGGTTGATATTGGCCTGGAGGAGGCGCAATGGGGCCGTGACTAGCCCTCCATTACATCCCCCTCCAGGGCCCTCCTCGAGGGCGGAATCGCCCTAGCGGCGGCGACGGCGGCGACAGTGGCGGCGGCAGCGGAGGACCTACCTCTACCGCTGGCCTTGGCGGGTGGGGCGCAGGCCTTGCCTCCTGCCCGGTGATCGGCCGGCTTGCCATCAGCAGGTCATCAGCACCCCCGAAAACCATGGACACGACACCCATGAAGCATATCTTGGAAAATTTTCCGGCCGCCATCTTGGATTTTCATTTTGACCTCATTTTCGTCATCAGCACCCCTGAAAACCATGGACACGACACCCATGAAGCATGTCTTGGAAAATTTTCCGGCCGCCATCTTGGATTTTCTTTTAGACCTTATTTTCGTCATCAGCACCCCCGAAAACCATGGACACGACACCCATGAAGCATATCTTGGAAAATTTTCCGGCCGCCATCTTGGATTTTCATTTTGACACCATTTTCGTCATCAGCACCCCCGAAAACCATGGACACGACACCCATGAAGCATATCTTCGAAAATTTTCCGGCCGCCATCTTGGATTTTCTTTTTGACCACATTTTCGTCATCAGCACCCCCGAAAACCATGGACACGACACCCATGAAGCATATCTTCGAAAATTTTCCGGCCGCCATCTTGGATTTTCATTTTGACCTCATTTTCGTCATCAGCACCCCCGAAAACCATGGACACGACACCCATGAAGCATATCTTCGAAAATTTTCCGACCGCCATCTTGGATTTTCATTTTGACCTCATTTTCGTCATCAGCACCCCCGAAAACCATGGACACGACACCCATGAAGCATATCTTGGAAAATTTTCCGGCCGCCATCTTGGATTTTCATTTTGACACCATTTTCGTCATTAGCACCCCCGAAAACCATGGACACGACACCCATGAAGCATATCTTGGAAATTTTTCCGGCCGCCATCTTGGATTTTCTTTTAGACCTCATTTTCGTCATCAGCACCCCCGAAAACCATGGACACGACACCCATGAAGCATATCTTGGAAAATTTTCCGGCCGCCATCTTGGATTTTCATTTTGACACCGTTTTCGTCATTAGCACCCCCGAAAACCATGGACACGACACCCATGAAAGATATCTTGGAAATTTTTCCGGCCGCCATCTTGGATTTTCTTTTAGACCTCATTTTCGTCATCAGCACCCTCGAAAACCATGGACACGACACCCATGACGCATATTTTGTAAAAAAAGTAACGGAACCCTAATTCAAGAATTTTGCCCATTGTCCTTTATAAAAATATACTTCGCGCATATTTCGCGGAAGTATCTATCGCGCAAGTATAGGCGCGCATATGTCTGTCGCGGAAGTGTCTTTCGCGCAAGTGGCCAGCGCGCAAAGGGACTCGCGGAAGTGTCTTGGCGCGGAAATGTCCATTCGCGCAAGTGTCTGTTCGCGGAAAGGTCTAGGCGCGCAAAAGTCCATTCGCGCATGTGTCTTGGCGCGCAAAGGGACTCGCGCAAGTGTCTGGCGCGGAAATGTCTTTCGCGCAAGTGTACCAGATCCATTTCATACAATACTGAATACTCCTATTTGATTCCGACGATACAAACATCCGCTTGATACGTTGGATCTTAGTTGGATTGTAACAAAATAAAATGCGCACGTCTGGCATCCTAAAAGAATTTCTGGAACGGAATTACTGCTTATGCTCTTTTGGCCTCACCCTAAGGAAATCACTGGATGTAGGTATTCGTTTAAAAACGCAAAACGGTTATAATCGTCTAACTCCGTTGCATAAGTGTTATCATGAGTTAATAATACACTGCGGTGAAAACTGCACGTACAGGATAATAACATCCATTTATAGAATTTCCTTGTAATTTGTAATACTTAGGTAATTATTGTGTGTGAAACTGATACAATCGCTGTAATCACTTCAACCGCGTAAGAGTACGCAATATTCTGCAAAATCTAGATATTTTCTGAGTGAGTGTGAAATAAACAGACTATTATTATTGTGGGTTTCTTCATTATCCCCCATTTTTACACGACTGCCCCAAAAAAAGGAGTGTTATGTGTTCAGAGTTAATGTATGTATGTATGTATGTGAGATTCTTTATTCCACCATAACTTTTGGACGCCTGAACCGAATTAGATGTATGGGGTATCGTTACAATCCTGGCATCGTTCCGAGTAACATAGGCTAGTTAAAAATAAAATGAATCCTGTGTGGTCACGTTAAAACGTAAATTAATAAAAGCCTCAATTTTTTTTTTGATGAATCTGGCCGTGTCTATGTTTATCGTTTAGAATTTGACAAATAGATTTAAAAAATATATAACACTGTAAATAAAAAACGTCGTAAAAAAAAAACTAACGAGTAAACAAAGTACTAATATGTGCAATTTTGGCAGTCGTGTATTTAATTTTTTTAATTATAGTAGCTTGTTACTACAACATATTGCAATCGCTGTACTGTCGTCACGAGTCTATGCTTTCTTGGTTTACACATATCTTTTCGTATCTTACATTCTTCGACCTGCATTATTAGATGGATGGATGTATGTATGTATGTTTATTAGAAATCATAAAAAAATAGTAATAAATTAATAATTAAAAATTATTAAATGGCTGTTTGGAATTACTAGATATTGATCTAGTTTAACACAAAGGATGTTTTATACATATAAGGACATTTTTTTCGTGGCAAAACCTTTATGTATACCTTCTATCTAAGTAAAACGGAGGGTAATATCGGACTCTTAAATAAAGCCCACGGTTTCCTCTACCACCATAAGTCGGCAACACCATAGCTATATAAATGAAACAGAATAAAAATTAATTTCATAACTTACATCAGAGAATCCAAATCCCGGCAGGCTAGGAGCTATCACTTCGACCGCGAAGTCTCTGTACATAGACACAGCTGTGAGCCGTGGCAGGGTGCCGAAGAACTCCCTGACGGAGCCTGGCCATCCGTGCAGCAGCAACAGCGGTACCACTTCTATAGTAGGAGGCACCTTGAAAATAATAGAGAAGGGCTGATTAATTTGATTTTCGGCTGGATGTTTTAGAAATTGATATAACATAACATCACATAACATCACGCCTGCAACCCCCTAAGGGTTAGGCAGAGGTGTACCCATTAGTACACCCACATTTCGCTAGTTATGTTTTTAGTCCCATGTAATGGGGCGAGCCTATTGCCATCAACCGGGCACAAATCCAAACTCCGAGGCTGCTGCTGAGAAGTTTGTGGGAGCGTCGTGCGTGTGTTAAATAAAAACAACCTTCCACATGAAATCACAGTCTTTAATAATTAGCTGTCTATTTGACAAACTTCAAACCGAAAGTGACGCGCGCAGCATCTAGCGACGCGCCGCCACATCACCCCCCTTGGAGTTTGGAAAACCTGCGGAAAAATAGTCAGGAAATCTAATTTTGCGTCCGGACCTTGTGGTTTGAACCGGACGTTGACCATCTGGGTTTTCTATCACCGACTTCGGTGTGTCTTCGAAAGAGTCAGACAATATGTAGGCAGGTTTTACACGATCTATAGAGACTGTTACTGGACCTCTATCTAATTCCACGGTAACGGTCTTATCTGTCCTATCCAGCACAGGATACGGGCCTGAATATGGTGGTTCTAAAGAACCTCGAAGTGCGCCTTTCCGAATATAGATGTGCTTGCAAGTCTTGAGGTCATTGTGCACAAATACAGATGCCGGAGAGTGTCGTGCTGCTTCCTGAGGTCTCAGAAGTGACATGTTGTGTCTGAGTTGCGTAACAAAGTCTGCTTGTTTCAGCTGGTTAGAACTAGTTGGTTCAAAGAACTCACCCGGTATTCGCAAGCGCTCACCGTATACCATTTCTGCTGCAGAGCATTGCAGGTCTTCTTTCCAAGCTGAACGTACACCAAGCAGAACCACCGGCAAGACGTCTGTCCAGCGCTGCTCGCCTTGTGCCATGATTGCAGTCTTCAAGGTGCGATGAAACCTCTCAACCATCCCATTGGCCGCCGGGTGGTAAGCGGTCGTATGATTCAGCTGTACTCCACATAGGTCTGTAAGAGCCTTAAAAAGGTGAGATGTAAACTGACGACCTCTGTCCGTTGTCAATGTCTGCGGGCAACCGAAACGCGAAATCCACATTTCGCAGAATGCCCTCGCCACTGTTTCAGCTGAAATGTCCTGCAGTGGCTGTACTTCCGGCCAACGTGTGTAACGGTCGATAGCTGTGAGGCAATATTTATAGTCGCGAGATGGTGGCATTGGGCCGATTAAATCTATGTGCACGTGGCTGAATCGTGATTGCGGTAGTTTAAAATTGCCCAGAGGAGATGAAGTGTGACGGTACACTTTCGTCTTCTGGCAGGCTTCGCAGGTTTGCACCCAAGTGCGACAATCTTTACGAACTGAGGGCCAAATATATCTGTCAGTAACCATCTTGGTACTTGACTTCACTCCCGGATGACTTAATGAGTGGATGGAAATGAAAATCTGCCGACGCAACTCCTTCGTAACAAAAGGACGGGGCCTCGACAGAGAGACGTCACAGAATAAAGTGATGCCTGTACCTGAAATCGGTACTAGTTGCAGCTTCAATGAAGTCGACCGGCTGGAAAGAAGCGTTTGGAGCTCGGTATCATGTTCCTGAGAACGAGCCAGCTGTTCTAAAGTTGGTGGTGACGTCACTGCTTCAATGCGTGTTAATGTATCTGCAGGTATGTTGTCTTTTCCTGAAATGTGCCGTATATCTGTTGTGAACTGCGACACAAAATCTAGATGATTAAATTGTCTGGGAGAGCACTTTTGCTTGTTCTGAAGAAATGCGTAGGTGATCGGTTTGTGATCCGTATAAATAACGAAGTGTCTACCTTCAATCATATAGCGGAAATGTTTGACGCTTTCGTATATGGCCAGCAACTCTCGGTCGTACGCACTGTAAAGCTGCTGGGACTTGTTTAGCTTCTTTGAGTAAAAAGCAAGCGGTTGCCATTCCTTTCCTATCAACTGTTGGAGCACCGCACCCAAGGCCGAACTAGAAGCATCGGTCACGAGGGCCAGCGGTGCGTTCATGACAGGATGTGCGAGTAGAGTGCATTTAACAATATTTGCCTTGCAGTTGTTGAAAGCGGCAAGAAGGTCGGGTGTCCAGGTCAGTGGTTGTGTACCCTTTATACTGGGTCCCGATAGCATGTTATGCAGTGGTGCTTGGTCCGTGGCAGCGTGCGGAATAAAACGCCGATAAAAATTTATCATTCCCAAAAATCTGCGTAAGCCGTTGACAGTCTTCGGTGGCGCAAACTCTTTAATAGATTTGACCTTATCTTCCAGTGGACGTGTGCCGTGTTGGGTGATGTGGAAACCAAGGAAATCCACCTCGCTCTGGCCGAATTCACACTTTCCTTCATTGATACGAAGCCCATAGTCATGCAGGCGCTTGAAAACTGTTTCCAGGTGTTCCAGGTGCTCAGATTTACACCTGGAATACACCAAAATATCGTCAATGTAAGAAAAACAACAGAAATCTAGGCCTCGAAGCACTTCATCTAAAAACCGCTGGAAAGTTTGTGCAGCGTTCCGTAATCCGAAAGACATATTAAATGGAAATTCCAGTAGGCCAAACGGAGTCGTGATTGCAGTCTTTGCTATATCGCCTGGGGCTACTGGAATTTGATGATACGCTTTTTCCAGGTCTATTTTTGAAAATACTGTACATCCTGCTAGCCTGTGTGCATAATCCTCTATGTGCCTAATAGGGTACCTATCTGGTATGGTACGCGCATTTAGTGCGCGATAGTCTCCGCAGGGTCTCCAGCCGTTATTCTTTTTAGGTACCAGGTGTAGCGCTGATGCCCAAGGTGAGTCTGACGGTCGCGCAGTGCCATCTCGAATCATGTCCTCAATCTGTTCTTTGGCAATCTTAAGGCGATCAGGAGCTAAGCGTCGTGGCCTGCAAAATACTGGGGGTCCAGGTGTAGTATTTATATAATGAACAGTCGAGTGTTTGATTTCACGAAAAACTCCAGAAGGCCTGGTTAATTCAGGGTATCTGGCTAATAATTTATGAAATTCAGTGGTACCTGATATCGCTTTGATGCTGGTTTGAAAACAACTCCTGATGGTACAAGGTGTGACCAAAGTCGTCACACTGTCAATTAGGCGCCTGTTCTTGCAGTCTACCAATAATCCGTAATGCGCAATAAAATCAGCTCCGATGATTGGCTTATCCACAGTCGCTACTACGAAGTTCCATACAAAATCTCGTCTCAAACCCAGGTCCAGGTGCAAAGTCATGGTACCGAAGGTGCTGATGACGCTACCGTTTGCAGCGGTGAGATTGTAGTCCGCAGGTTGTCTGAACTGGCGCAGGAATCGACGCGGGAGAACACACAGATCTGAACCGGTATCTATTAAATATTGTACCTTCGTTTTCCGATCCGTGATGAAAAGGCGACTGGTGGCACCTTGACAGTCGTCCGTCGCCTCTACGAACTGCCGCTGTAGTTTTCCGACTTGTAGGAACAAGGAGACGTGCACTTCTTCGCTTTATTGCCGAATCTATAGTGGTACCAACATACGTCAGGTTCCTTGCTGCGGCTACGACTCCTTGATCGATAACCACCTCTAGACGAAGAGCGACTACGTGAATTTATATTAAGTTGCGATATCTGTTTCATCAGCTCTGTCTGTATACGCGACGCAACCATATCGTCGATGCGTTTCAATAAAGCGTCGAAGTTACTAGAAGTGCTGACTGCGGCGGTACTCGCACTCGCGACCTGATGATGTAACGGCGCCGGTGCGACCTCACAAATTTTATCGGCGAGCTCCGCAACGTCTTCCAAACTACAAGCGGTTTGCGACACAATAATCGCCTGCACATGGGTGGGTAAGCGACTCGACCATAAACTGCGCAAAACTTCATCCGTAACCCCATCTGCGGCTAAAGTTTTCAAATGGCGCAAAAACTGTGAAGGTTTCCTGTCGCCTAATTCCTCGTGTGACAGTAATTGTGTAATTTGATGCTGACGAGAAATAGACAGCCGCTTTGTTAACTCCTGCTTTAATTTTTCGTATTTGTTGGATGACGGCGGACTCCTAATGATGTCTTTTACCTCACAAATGAACCTCTGATCGAGCTGCGAGATCACCTGGTAAAATTTTGTGGTGTCTTCTTTGATGCCAGATAATTGAAATTGCGCTTCCGCCTGAGCGAACCAAACCTCCGGATCTTCAGGCCAAAATGGTGGTAAGCGTACGGCCACTCTGTTCACTGCGGCGCCCGTTGCGGCGTCTACAAAAACATTGTCTTCGTCCGACTTAGTTGCGTTTCCGTCCATTTCGTGATCACGTCGGGGTCACCAATGTGGGAGCGTCGTGCGTGTGTTAAATAAAAACAACCTTCCACATGAAATCACAGTCTTTAATAATTAGCTGTCTATTTGACAAACTTCAAACCGAAAGTGACGCGCGCAGCATCTAGCGACGCGCCGCCACAAGTTCCTGATGGAAAAACCCAATAACACTTTGCCCGACCTGGGAATCGAACCCAAGACCTCATGCACAGCAGTCGCGTTTGCGACCACTAGACCAACGAGGCAGTAATTGATATTCATTGAGAAATTGATGTGTATGCAGATAATTACTAGCTACTGGTATTTGGCTTGTGGTGACGTAATGAAGTCAAACGGTTGTAGCGCATCTTACAAGATTTGTTATTGACAGTAATATAGATATATATGTATGTATATTATTATTAGCCTAGTTTATTAGCCTGTATTTCCGCTATAATGAGCATAAATCCAAATTGTAATTTGGATTTACGCTGTAATTTTGATTTATGAACAAAAATTTTAAAACCTGTAGGAAATTCTTAAGTTTTAGCGGTCCTTTGCCTCATTTAATTACAACTATGTACGAGAGTAAATAACGAAGTTGAATTGGAGTTGGCTAACTTCAGGACCAAGGCCTCTCCAGTCCCGTTCTTCTCCACTATCTAGAAATACTAAGGAACAGGCTCATCTGATCTCCATCTGCTGACGTTTCGTGCCACGTACAGATTCTCATAGTGGCATAAATTTGGCTGATTGGTTGTAAACATGCGGCTGATAAATCCAGTCCAAATGTAAATTGTGTTAATTAAGAAAATCAGTAAACATTTATATTGCTTCACTTACGTAAGGTTTAACCCACAGAAAGTGTAAATCTAGACCTTGAATGTTGGTCTTGAACTGCGGGTACTGGTTGAGGATACTCTCCTGCTGCTGGAACGGGTACTGGTCGGCCCAGTACTCCAGCCATCCGTCCAGGTGGTTAGTGTTGAAACCATATTCAAAAGCCACGCCCTCTAGAGGTGGCGTGAACGGGCGGTGATTCTTAAGACGGTAACGAAGGTCGAGTATCATCTGTAATTAAATAAATTGCTGCCTTGTAAATCATGTGGTCGTTAATGGGTTTTGCCATATAATATTAGCCCTTATTGGTTGTTGTTTGTGGATATTCTATGAGGCATCATAGTTATTAATCGGTCAGGGGTCAGTTACAGGCGTGATGTTATGTTACGTAAAATACATAATAGATATTTAATTATGTGACGATTATAAATGACTTACAGTTATCAGTACATGGCTATAGGTCATTCTTGCTCGTCATAATAAATAAGTATAGTTAATTACGACTAAAATAACTTATATTATAATAAAGATATCCTACTGAAGAGGTTAACATAAATTTTCTAAAGCGCTTGAAGTAGAAATAAAACGCAGGAAGATTTCACGACTTTCAATTTATTGCTTAAAATTAACATTTTCGGAAATTGGTAGTTAAAAAAATCTTTTAAAGGAATACTTCATTTTTTGCTGACATTATTTAACTTTAACTAGCTTCTGCACACGATTTCGTCCGCGTAGTTAATTTCTCTATACAAACTTTAGACCCCTGTTTCATCCAATTAGGGGGCGGATTTTTAAAAGCCTTTCTTACCGGTCGTTACATGCTAAACTACATCAAGCGGTTTTTGATATTTTGGAATGATTGAGTGCGTGACCTTTCGCTTTTATAATATATTTAGATAGCTATAGAAGTGAGAGGGCTAATATAAATATCTAAACATACATAATGATATTATCAAACAAACAAGACTCGTTACTTAGTTCGTTCTTGAACTTACCTCTTGATCAAAATGCACTTGAAATGGTCTGATACTGGTATCATTATGAAACTTAGAATGAACTGGTCCCCACCAAACATGCTCGAATCGAGGCAATGATGGCGACCTAAAGATCTCTAAACTTTCAACTTTAAACAACGCTAAAGCAAACGCAAATATTTTAAAAAATACTTTCATTGTTCAGTCCCAAGATTTTAAAATATAAAACCAATTTTTTTTAAAATTCTTGGTCTACTTTCTGCACTTCATAGATGAACACAACCGTTTCACAGTTCGCGTGGTGCAATACAGCGACTGTGTTTCTTTACGAATGCGCTTAAATCAACAGTCTTGCAAAAACTTAGACTGCTCCATTATTGAGTACATGTTTAAACGTCGAAAATTATAATATCTACGGTAAAAATACTGATATTTAAAATGTCAAAATATCATTTGTTGAATTCTACAATGACCAAACAATGACGTCTAAAGGCGGATTTATCAATCCTCAGATAAACTGCTCGATAGCTGTATGAATAAAATAGGTAATAACTGTTCATCTAGCTATGGTAAACATTTGAAATCTGAATGGCTAATAATTAGGCACTGACATCACTGATATGATATGATTTGACTGCCTCGTTGGTCTAGTGGTCGCAAGCGCGACTGCTGTGCATGAGATCTTGGGTTCGATTCCCAGGTCGGGCAAAGTGTTATTGGGTTTTTCCATCAGGAATTTCTCAGTAGCAGCCTCGGAGTCTGGAGTTGTGCCCGGTTGATGGCAATAGGCTCGCCCCCTATTACATGGGACTAAAAACATAACTGGCGAAATGTGGGTGTACTAATGAATACACCTCTGCCTAACCCTTCGAGGATTACAGTCGTGATGTTATGTTATGTTATCTGTGAATGAAAACATCGTAAGGAAGTCTGAAATCGCAAATCTGCTGTGAGCAAGCGTGGTGATCAATGCTTGTGCCTTCTCTGTTTGGGAATTAGCTTTTACCCTGCACTGAGACAATAATAGATAGGTATTATTTAATAATTAGGGCTGCTATCATCTGCATTACCGAAGCCGTACAAGAATTTCAACAACCTCGGACATTTGTGTAAACTAATTTATTCACAACATACCTGAGAAAAAAAATTTTTTTTTTTTGTGTCTTGATGGCCTAGCGGTTAAGGCCCCCCCGCCTCTCATGCATGAGGTTGTGGGTTCAAATCCGGGTAAGTACCAATGTGACTTTTTCAATTCATATGTACTTTCTAAAGTTTATCTTAGACATTACTGACATCATTCCGTGCCTCGGAAAGCACCTTAAGCTGTTGGTCGCGGCTGTCATACGTGGATCTTTGACAGTCGTTACGAGTCGTCAGAAGCTTAAAAGTCTGACAACCAGTCTTACCTAAGGGTATCGTATCACCCAGTTACTGGGTTGTGGAGGTCGGATAGGCAGTCGCTCCATGTAAAATACTAGTATTCAGCTGCAACCGGTTAGACTGGAAGCCGACCCCAACATAGTTGGGAAAAGGCTAGGCAGATGATGATTCCTGAAAAAAATACTATTTCAATAACAATTAAAACTTCTCTGAGATTTTCTTTTATTATTTTTATATAGACCGTATATTGCTTGTTTTTTTATAAACTAACCACTAACTAGCTTCTGCACGCGACTTCGTCCTGCGTCAAAATTGATTTATTCATACAAACTAGACCTCCGTTTTATCCCCTTTCGTTTCCCCCAATTCCAGGGGGTGAATTTTGGATCTTTTTTAGCGCAAGGCTACATCATAATAGCTATCTACGTGCCAAGCGTTCAGGGCAATTCATTCAATGTTTTGACCTGTGTGTTGATAAATCAGTCAGTCAGTCAATTACGGTTGCCTTAGATAATGTACGATTGTGATAGTAGTGAATGTTTTCACTTTTCACGTTCTCGTCAATGGAGTATTTACTACGCCCATACCACATAATTTCTACATCGACCTACCATTACTGTCATACGGTTTCAAAAGTAAACGATAATTACTTTCGAAAGCAAAAACGTTGATTTTTTCCGATCAACCTTTTTGAAAACGTTCGAAGAGCATCGTTCTTTTGTTTTCTTGTTCATTCGTTCTTTCATGGCGTCCTGCACGGTCAAGATAAGGTTATTAATTTGTTACCACGCTGCCGTGCTTGTGATATATACAGTAAGTGCGCTGGAGACACTTTCGAGAAAAAGGCGGTTAAAGTTTTTTTTTTAATTTTGACATTCCTCCTAAAATATAAATTAAACCTAAGTTTTCTAAAATATTTAAGATAAGTATAGGTTTGTTTAACACTTTCTATATTTTAATTTTTAATTAAGATTAATATTTTAATTGTAAAGTTTAAAAAAATATTTATGTTAAGGAACGAAGAATTAAAAAAATTATGTATTTTTAGTATTGGTACAGTAAGTGTGTGACTTACTGTAACAATCTTTAATTTGAAGTACATACTGCAACAATGATTACAAAATGACATAAATGTTTAAATAGAATAACAAAAATTACACAGTTTGCCTAATGAAACTTAATCACTTACTGTAATTATAGCTAGGAGCAATATGTAAAATTAATTCTCTGCCACAAATCACCGGAACCATAATTAATTACTATTCCTTAATATTATTTGTAGATAATGAAACAAAAAAAATCTTATGAAATCACAGTTTAATGTAGGAAGTACACAGCTTTATTAATAGTACAAATTGTATAATCAGTTCCGTTTATTTTTTATTTTTTAAGCATTTTAAAATCTGATTATAAACTAACTAAAAAAAACAATTCGTGTTTGTACAACCTGCTCCGTACATGAAACAATCGTAGACCAAATAAAATAAGCACTGTTTCTAAAATAACACCTTTACAGTTTTTAACCTAAAACTTTTTATACATTCGTGTTTGTACTTCTTCATACAAAAATAATAAAGGATGTAGGAATGGGTCCCGTGGTACTAAGGAGCGGTTCTTCATTGATATGGCCATTAACTAGCAGGTTCGACGTTCTCGAAAGGATCTATCTACATGTTGGATAAATTATAAGAAGGCCTATGACTCGGTGCCACATACATGGCTTATGAGGGTGTTGGAGTTGTACAAAGTAGATGCAACTTTACGCACCTTCCTAATGTCATGTATGGAGCAATGGAGGACGTTCCTTCGCTATCCAGGATGTAGGCAGATTCGAGAGAGCAGCGAACCGATAAGGATAGAGCGTGGTATATTTCAGGGCGATAGTCTGAGTCCTCTGACCTACAAATATTTGGGTATGTCGGAAGCGTTAGGCATCAATGCTGCCGATATGAAACAATCGTTGAGGGAGCGCTTCTTTGGCCGCCTGAATAAAGTATTAAATAGTCTTTTGTCAGGCGGAAACAAGGTGCGCGCCTTCAACGGTTGGGTCATGCCGGTTTTGATGTACTCTTTCGGCATACTCAAATGGACTCAGACGGAACTTGATGCCCTGGATAGGAGGGTCCGCACATTGTTGACCGCAAATCGGATGCATCACCCACGGTCATCGGTAATGAGACTGTATGTCCCGCGGAAGTGCGGAGGTCGAGGCTTTTTAAATGCTAAGACCCTGCACAACCGTGAGATATGCAGTCTCAGGGAGTATTTCCTAAAAGCCGACGTGGGGATGCACCGAGATGTGGTCTTAGTAGACAAGGGCCTCACCCCGCTCTCCTTAGTGAACGAGAACTGGCGCAAACCTGTAGTATTGGATACTAATGATCGCATGGAGGTATGGAAGAGCAAGGAGCTTCACGGGCGCTACTACCGGGCCCTACATGGGCCTGATGTTGACTTTATGGCGTCCGTATCCTGGCTGCGCTTTGGTGACCTCTGTGGGGAAACCGAAGGTTTTGTCTGTGCAATTATGGACGAAGTTGCAATGACGAACAACTACCGGAGATATATTGTGAAGGACGGTACGGTTGACATTTGTCGGGCATGCCATCGTCCCGGGGAACCAATCCGGCACATTATATCTGGGTGTTCTCGTCTGGCTAACGGAGACTACTTGCATAGACATAACTTAGTAGCCTAGTAGTAGGTGTGTAGGGTCGTAAGGCCTTACTACCCACACAATAAGAAGAAGAACCTAGTAGCCAGGATTATCCACCAGCAGCTTGCTCTTAAATACAGTCTTGTGGAATCGGAAGTACCCTACTACAGGTATGTGCCCGATCCAATTCTTGAAAATGGCAATATCACATTATATTGGGATCGATCTATCATCACTGACCGGACTATTGTTGCCAATAAGCCTGACATAGTGGTGATAGATCGATTAGAGCGTCGCGCAGTGATTGTGGATATAACAGTCCCGCATGACGGGAACCTCGTGAAGGCTGAGAAAGATAAACAAATGAAGTATCTTGACTTGGCTCGCGAGGTTGTCGACCTGTGGGATGTGAGTACAGCAATCACTGTGCCGATAGTCGTAACGGCCAATGGCATAATAGCCAAGAGCCTCGACCATCACCTTAGGAGGCTCTCGCTGGGCAGTAAAATGTAGGCTTACAAAAATATTATCTTTACATTAAGAAAATATTTTAGGATAACAACATCAGTCCTATATTTAATCAACAATAATACAGCTTATGTAGACAGTATTAGTGGACAGCTCGTGGTGATCCATCTGCGGATGCATCTGCAGACGTGTAGAGGAGGCTTTAGAATATTTGCAGTAAGTAACGTATTTACCTTATTTGTTCCAGGCAAGTCTACGCATAAATTTAAGTATTCCTACACATAATTACAGTACTGAATCTTGCTGTTATTACGTCTATGCGTACAAATATATATTTTAATTCGCTGACTTATCATATACACAGTAAGTTCCACATACTGTACTTATGCTAAGATAATACATTAATACGTTGCGAAACTCTTAAGCATTAATATAATATATGCTGTTACTGTAAATATGTTAAGGTTTAGTATGATAATGATTTATTTCCAACACTTAATATAATAACAACAAGTGTCACTTACTGTTAATATGTTTCTGTGGTACTTGGTAAAAAATACTCATAACTTTAAAATGATAATAGCAAGATTACTTACTGTAGCATTACCTAGGAAATGGGTTTAACTATATGAAAAAATCAACCGTATGTGCCCATACTGCAATCATAATAAGTATGCATTGACGCAAAACGTATCTTACTGTAATTATGCTTAAGCTTATTTGATGTTCTATGCCACATTTTCAAATTTTAAATATACAGAAATGTAGATCTCAATCTCTACATTCCGAATATATATACAACTCAATATCGTCAAAAATGTGACTTACTGTAATTATCATAAGCGCGGCAGCACGGAGGGGAGTGTAACTTTTTAATCTTTTTCTTTTAGGTAACAGATTATTTCGGAGTTTTAATTGAGCACCGTAGACAAAAAATGTTTTTTTAATTACTGTGAAATGAAACGTTTGAACCAACCCGAAACTTAAATGGTTTTTAGAGAATTTGCAACACGTAGCGCTAAGTTACGATCGATTGACGACATGGAGGGAAGCCTGCCCAGCAGTGGGCAGTACGGGGTAATTATAACACTTTTACTAGGTACTATATATAAATCTGAAAGTTTGCATGGATGTTTGTTGTTAATCACGCCAGACCGACTGAACGGATCGAATGAAAGACACAGAGATAGATCACAGTCAGGAATAGTATAAAGGCGTTATTATTCTAAGCCCAAAGGCTACTTTTCCCGTGTAGAGAATATGTGAACTCGCGGGCAGAATCTAATAATATAATAAGTAGGTAGGTATTACACTGTTTTATGCTATACCATTGTCCTGTGTATCTTAAGCGAAAGTAAGACATGGAGAAAAGTAACTTAAAATATTCATCGCTTGACAAAAATGTTTCCCAGACCAAAATATAAGTCATTTTCAATCACATTTTGAGCGTAATACGTTTTTTATCACCCCTCGCACGCGTGCCATTTGTCAGATGGCGGCCATGACACTTGACTTGACACCCCATGGGAGCATGGGAACCCGGCATTTAAAGCTTATGGGCCTAATACGTGGTGCTGATGATAACATTTTATTAATATGAATTGGGGCGCTAAGCCCAAATAGCGAATACTAACATTTTGATTTGATGAGTCCGAATCGTAATTGACCGGTTTTTTTTAACTATTACTAATAATATAACGGGGAAAAGTTTGTTTGTTTTTTTTTTTATATTTGTAAGAGATAATAGATAGAGAGAGTAATCTCTGCAAAAAGGACAAATAAAAATTCACTGATAAAAATCACACTATAACCAGGTGTCATACGATATAGTTATGTAATACTTCAACGCAGACGAAGCCGCGGGCAAAGCTAGTTAACAAAATAAAAGTGTTAATTTTAACCGACACGGTCGGTAAAACGGAAATTAATCATTAGGTAAAATAATACCTAAGGGAATTACTTAACAGCACGCGTTTACATAGATATGTACTTGAGACACAGCTGCAGATAATCTAAAAATAAAGTGTAATTACCACTAATAGTCCACTTATTACAGCTCCACTTGGAAATGGGGTGGAACATACTCATAGTTAATTATACATATAGTTATCTATACTAATATTATAAGGCTGAAGATTTTTTCTGTTTGTTTATTTAAACGCTCTTATATCTGGAACTAACAGTCGGATTAAAAAAAATCTTGAATAATATGATAGCCAGATTCAAGAGGAATAGTATACATAGGGGGTCACCAATGAATGAAACGTCAGCCTGTATTCGTGTAATGACGTTTAAAAGTGCCCTTTAATGATCTAATTACAATAAATAATTTGACTTTGACCCAAGCCTGTGCATGATTTTGCTTAAATGATAGAGGTGTGAGGAACTACACTTAAGTAATTATAAAAAGTATTATTAAAGAAGAAGGAAATAGTTCAAAAGCGTTAAAAAGTTAGGAAACGCATCCACACGATAAAAAAAAATCTATTGAGGCCAAGATGTAAAAACCAGTTTTTTCATCTAACTCGAAGGACCAAATTATTATAGGGTACCTAAAGGTGTCACTTAATTCTGTGAGTAAATACTAAACAAAATATTCACTCCAGCTAACTGCGTAAAACTAGTCTGTAGCGACATCTATCTGGCTGACTTTTAAAATATTGAGTAGCGACATCTAGTTTTGATGAAAGGCGAACACAAACACAGCTTTGAGTCCGTAAAACACAAGTTTGTTGTGTAAGTTCTTGGTAGAGGGCGCTGTTATATAATGGGGTACCATATTAGGCCACGTATTTGTATACGTAAAAAGAATTATTTAAAGCCGTTTTTATGATCAGTTCTCCCAAAATGAAGCAACTCTAATACTTTCTCCCATTTTTCAAAGCAATTGTAATAATTTTATTCTAAGCTTAAGGTATAGTATTTACACATTTGTTATGTTGTATAGTAATATAATGTATTTAACGTGTTGAATTATTTTTACGTAATAAATTAAATAAATGAGAGATTGTGGCACGTTTTTAAAGGACACAGGTGAAAAAAAGATTTCCAGCTCGGGTTAGATGAATATTTAGTTGCTTAATATTGTTATCTTTTGATTATTTTACTAAACAATGTAATAAAAAGAAAGTAGGAAAGTAAATAAACAAATAAAGGAATTATAAAATAAAACAAGAGAGTATTTAAAAAATCAAACTAATAATTACTTTATTTAGGCGTATTTTCCAGCGTTACACAAAACATACTAGAAGTTTTTAGTTCATTATATTCGATTTGACTTACTTACTACGATAGAGGAAAAGATAGTTCCGTTTACACTTTAAATTGTAGCTATACATTGCGCATTATAAACTCTTCTTTCTATTCGTTACATTCAATATGGATCTCTAACTCTCTCTTTACATTTCTCTCTCTAAATAAAGTGTAGACGGTTCTTTAAAAATATAATTTAAATAGTTTATTGTCAAACGTAGCTAGAGTAATTCATTCAAATATTATTTTTTCTTTGTTACTAATAGTAGTACCGAAAAATTCCGCAACATCTTGATGGCGCTAGTTTCGACAATGAGTTATGAATTTAAATATGTCGTTAGAAGGCTGTTACGAGTATTTGACAGTAATAACCAAACTGTATTATAAGCACCTACTTACATATTTTTTCTTTGTATGTGCTAGAAGTAGGTGTATATTTATTAAAATCCTTCTTACATAATACCATAACAAGTCATTGAAACTAGCGCCATCTATCTTCAACCCTTATAATTATTTATTGTCAATTTCAAACCTTATTGTCGTCTTGGAAGTTCGTTGCTTAGATTATAGAGAAAATGAAAAATTATAATAAACTATGGTAAAATTGTTATTGTTTATAGTTATTTTGTACAATCTAAAGTCTTTTATGGAGACACTAAGCTAGTTAAAGCCGTTCTATCTTATTCTACGAGGTGGTTCTGTGAGCCAAAATATACTTTATGTTGTAAGTTTAATAGTTGTTTATTCGTCTGGCATTGTTCTGCGGGAAAATATAATGAGAAAGAACTCATGCGAATTTATATCTTTTTAGTAGGTAGGTTTCAAGTAGTAATAGTGGATTAACCTGTAATAATAAATACATAACTAAAACATCGAAAAATTACCGCAATACATTCTAATTTAATAATATTTTATAATTTTTACTCTATGAATAATTATTTCTGCTTTTAATGTAAAAGTCTACCGGAATTTTTTGGTTTATTAAATTAAATTTTTGATGTACATATTCTTCCCTTCATTGTGATATTTTTTTGTTGTTCTGGACCATACCTGAATAACAGCAGGTTGCGGAGGTTCATTTTTTAAAATTTCAGCATAATGTTATTTAGTTTTATGGGCAGTATGCATCGCTAACAGCTGTGCATTTTTACATTTTGTATAATTGATGGTAAAAATACATAGACATACAACAGATTTCACAACGTAATTTATGTATAATAAATTAAAATTAAGTACTTCCCTTATGCGTTATTACAATAAGTATAGTTGAAAATGGTACTTTATTTTTCCGCAAAAGAATTACTGCGATACCCGTTATAATAGTCTGTATGTCAATTATTTGTAATTACTGTAAAATAGGTAGATATATTAGTGTATTTATCATAAGGACTCAGCCACACTCAAAGGGCTTAATAAGGACTAATCACATTATTCCAATGTGAACGTCATTCACGTCAGAATAAATATCTTTCATATCTAAGGCGACAATAAATGTTGGCAAATGTGATTGGTCCTAGGTGTCGAGTTTTCAGTAACTTACCTACATGTTGTAAACGGAATAGAATCTAGAACAGGCACACTTGACTACCACGTCACGTAGCTAAAAGGCTAAGCCATAAGACTAAATATTCATTTTTAATTGCACACTCCACGCCATTCCAGCTAAACACACAGAAATACAAAAGTCGTTGAAGAACTGACACAAGAATTAATTCAACCTCGACAAAATTGAGAAGCAGGTCTGGTTTTAATAATTTAAGCATAAATGTACATGCGTGAGTTAGGTATGTAGAGTAAGTATATATACAATCTTATCTTTTGTTATACAGAAAACTGAAAAAGGGTTATTGTACTTATAATTATGAACTATTACTACATTTGTTCGCACAACTCGACAAGCTGTATCGGTTAGTTAATTCATTTTTCGGGATTCTAGTAAACAAAAAAATTGGCTTCTATTTTAGCAGATATTTCAATATCATTTATATCAAATGTTTGTATCAAACAATAGTGTTTCAACAATAATAATCTCAGACCTCACAGTGATTTTAAAGCATTCACATAATAGAAGAGTGAAATATGTAATTATGTGATTGTATATAATAAGTTTAGCATAATTATCTTATAGTTAAATAAAACATTAAAATAAAGGCAAGCCCACACACATTTTCATCTACAACATACACTTCTAATGCAAGCAAGCTGTAATTAGAAGGGAACTTACGTAATACGAAGCAACACTATTATTTTTTTTAATACATATTTCATTTTAATATTATAAAAAATCTAGAAAATGTATAAATTCACAACCTATTAAATTTGTCTATTAATAATCCGTGTGATTATGTTTTTTTTTATTAATAATTATTATTTCTCGAATATTTTTTCTCTAGAGAAACTATTTGCAAATAATTGATTAATTATTATATTTTATTTGATCTTACTGCAGGGGTTTAGGCCTTCTAGTTTATGAATTATGACTTAATAGATTATAATTACGTCAACCATTGTAATTATATTTATTTTGCTTTTAAGTAACAGAGGCCATTCTTCAATAATTCAATTCATACTATTATATTTTGTGGCTCAAAGGACCATAATTAAAAATGACATTATTTAGAACCAAAAATTGGGAAGTACGGTTTAAAAGCTTATTTAAATTATGTTGTTAGCATAGTAAAAAACTTAAAGATTTTTTTTATAGTGCCTTTCGCTTCAAATATTTCAAATCTCTGAATTTTTTTGTAATAAATTGCCTACGAATTACAAGTAATTTTATAAACAATTTATGATAGAATAGACATTTGTATGGCAAGTTTACACTAATGAAGGCAACGTTCTAACTGGACAATTACACAATCTTACAGTTCGGAGTTAGTTTCCTTAAAGCAATTATTAATAGGTAAATATAAATATTTTCTTTTTCGATTCAAGAACATTCAATGAAGGGAAACATACTTTTGCAATGTAAATCGAAAGATGACATGTTATGAATAAGAAATTATGGATTCGATTTTAGTTTGAATCCTAAAGAAACAATAGATTTTTATAATCTGATAGTAGTCTCATTTAAACAGTAGGTAACATAAATCTTCCACCTGATCAAACGTTCTCGAGATCGATAACAAAAATCACAAGGAACTACACTCCTTTCAGAATAAATTTATTATAATATGAGGTACAACATTAAACAGTAAAATATAGCAATAGAATCTAACGGCTAACACACAACAGTAGTTCATAAGTTACAGATTTTTATACGCTATGAAAAATAATATAATTGTTCCCATAAATGTTTTACAATTGAAACTACAAATTAAATATACATACATACCTAAGTACATTGTATTTGAATGTCTTGAAACTTAAATCTATGGATATCATATGTTATAAAATAATATGTTTCGTTTGATTTGAACAGGTAAGGAGTAATTAGTGCTAAAATAGTTTTTTCTATGACTGCACAGTTTTAAGAGCATATTAATCCTTTAAGTATGTATTCCGTGTAAATATGATGAAAATTTTTAAATATCATAATGCTTCATTTAGAATGTAATCCTATTATAATTTCATATCTACTGCCACTGCATCCGTCTATAATATTATCACTCAAATAAATAATATCAATCGGAATCAAACCATCTCTAGGCTAATAATAATTGTATTTGTTATTCATAATTAATTATTTATTTATTGTCTTAATTATTGTCGAAGTTAAGATAGGAAAGCTCGATAAAATATTAACCAGTATAATAATTATAATAGATACTTTCGCTATTCTCAAGAACATGGGAAATATATTTTTTTCTATTTTCTTTTTTATATCTCTAAGGGAAGTTAGAGAGGTAAAGTATGGACCACTGCAATCTTAAACGAACTAAGTTTAAATGAAACTATTTAGATATGGATTTAGGGATATGCGAGTATAATATCTTTTTTACTAATATTCTAAAGATTAAGATCGCCCACCATAAAATTATGTGGCGTATTATTTTTTTTATTAAAAAATGTTTTAAAAGCACAGCCAAAATTTCGCGGTGGATTCGATATAATTTTGTTCCTACGTATAATATTGTTTTCGAAACTTCGTGTTTACTTGAAAACTTAGCATTCTTCTAAGCCACTTTAAATACGGGGATCTAACTCGTCTCTAGCCTACATTATACATGACGTCATCGTACTAAATCATTTATAACTTAATTTTGCAGGCAGTGTTCAACTTTAACAAAAGTTCCATTGTTTAATTTATCATTATGTGTATGCCATACTATTGGTAATCTTTACCATTCATAGTTTTCAATAAAAAAAAATACATGTTTATTGTTCTACACCACTGTTTTATATTTCATTCTCTCAAGATAGGTCTATTCCCAAAATCTTTTCGTTCAACCCTTTCTATTTTATCTACTTCTAATCCAAAAGCTTTCAAGTTAACACTAAGTAAAATTAACCTTTTACCTTTTTGGTGATAAACTTTGAACATAATTTGGGTCCATCTCATCCAAATCTTTACCTTTGGTCTCCGGGACGCAACATACCACGAAACAGAGACCTCCAACACTTATAGAAGCGTACAACCAAAACGCACCATGCAACCCCAATGTCTGCTGGAAGTCCACAAAAGTCTTGACGCCGACAAAAGCGCAGAGGTAGCTGAACGCTGTTGCCATTGCGCTTCCAAACGCTCTATATTCCAAAGGAAACAACTCTCCAATTAACAGCCAAGAAATAGGACTCATACCCAAAGAAAAGGCAATTGTAAATACTAGGACACAGAGCAGAGGTATCCAGTCATTCTGTCCTATTGTCTGATGAAACATGACGTTTTGAATTCTTTGATTACGATGTACTTCTTCGTAATACGCGTAACTTCCAAATCCAGCTAATGCCATGGACATTAGGACAGAACTTACTATGAGTAACGGAAGACGGCCCACAGTATCAATTAGCAAGCCAGAGAGACATGAGGCGAGGAGCTGGACAAATGACACAGCAATTGCAGCTCCATGAGGATTCATGCCACCGAAAGTCTTCCTAAATATTGGCACGGCGTAAAACGAGAACGCATGAGCACCAGAAAATCTTTGGAACATCATAAGACCGCACGTCACCAAAATTGGTCCTAAGAGCCTATTCATAGTCCTAACGTCTAAAGAGTTTATAAGTTGACTCCCAGACATTTGACTCTGTCTTTGGCTAAAGTTCTTGCTTGCAAGAACATTTGTGCGTATTGTGGCCAGCTCTTGAGCAACATCTGAATTAGGACCACGTAACCACAGAAGACTTTTGTAGGCCTCCTCGTCTTTTCCTGTTAGAACGAGGTAGCTTGGTGTTTCAGGTATATATAGCACGGTGCAAAACAGAAGTAAAGGCGCAGCAGATATGCATAAGGCTAATTGTTGCCAGTCGAGGTAGGCACCGATGGTGAAGCTGAAGAGCACTCCAAGATGGCCGACTATTTTGAGTACAGCGCTGAGGCAGCCGCGTATGTCAGGCACTGAGATCTCGCTGATGTAGACCTGAAATTAGAGAATAACAATACGTATAAGTCGTTTTCATTTTGTTTTTTTTTTTGTAAGAATTTAAACTAAAAAGTAACGGATAAACTTTTACGATTTTCATTAAATTATTTTAGTCGAAACGTTAACTTATGAATTACTTCCAAGGCCGCTATTCTTTTTTTTATATAAAACTTAAAATTAGTTTTTAACAACGAATACTAATTACGAAGTTAGTGTTTAAATCACCAAAATACATCAAACAAACGACAAATTAATTTTATTTTACCGCTTTTGAAGTAATAAATAAGTAATTCTATCGTCAGAAGTTTCCTTTGGAGCGAAATTTTCTGAATTAGCGACCGGAGCCGAGCCTTGAAGGACCGACCAGCATTACGGGCTGTATATACAACTTGTGTAAAGTTTCAGACTTTGTCAATTATAAGTGGGGTCTGTTGTGGGGTGTCCATTCTGTAACTTAAAAGTAAGAAATGAGATTATCAGAAAAAAAAACCTTTTTCAATTTTTTGTATTATAAGAGTCAACCTATAGTATAAGTCAATCGGCATTTACAGCTTTGATAATGCCGATCTCAAAATCTCCATCTATCCAATGCACATGCATTTTTGAAAGAAATCTGGCAATCATTAACGTCAAAGAATTTTTTTTTGCGGCGTCGTTTTAGAACCCTTTAACTCACACATAAGTAAAGAGAAAATTTAAGATAAAGCCCCATTTCTAAGAGAAACTATATTAAATACCTACGCAAAAGGTATTACAGGAAATGCTAAAAAGAAGGAGATCAAAGCCAAATATTTACATAATCAAACAGTTGAGTACAATAGAGATTTGCTTTTGTCTTTGATCTGTCTAAAGGCGTGGTCAACTCACTAATTGTCTGAAACATGCGGGCTAGGAAATTGGTCCTTCCAGTCTTTGCTAAACATTGTTAAAGCATTATGCTACTAATAACAAAGGAAAAAGGTCTACTTTTGTCTGGTTCGTTGGGTTTAAATTGAAATGTCTGTACAAATAATTTCCCTAAACTTGTAATGAATAATTTGACAGTTATCTTTATCTGATGTTTAAAATCTGTTTGAGTTTTCGGAGACAAAGCAATTAGTGAGAATACTTTGTTTGCTGAAGGCGCCTAACGCCGTCGTGTCGTAAGGATGAGCAGCGATCTATCATCATGAGCTACGAGCACGTCTAATTTTTCTGATGACCAATCTGTATTTATATTTTATTAAAATCTCCCTCAGTGAATTTAGGTTTTCAATTTATTTTCCCTAAATACACCGATGGAGATTTTTAAAGAATAGACCCTCTTGTTCTATTTTTAGCTTCGAAATTGTTTGAAAGGAGCTTGTTTCTCACAAAGGGATTAAAATCCTTGTATCCCTACAGTCTACAAAAAAAACCTGATGATGACCCGTAGATTTTTAGTAGGCTTACCAAGTCATCAGCTAAAAACCCAACCAGTCAATCAAAACAGTGTCCATAAAGAGGAGAATAAAACCAAAACATACCTGCGACAGCATAGTCAATATGGAACAGCAAAATCCTCCCAAGAATGCAGTGATGCACATCATTCTGACAGAAGTGGCAACCGTGGTCAACAACCAGGACAGGCTGCAAGGTGCAGCTGCCAGAGACAGCACGCGGCGGCGACCGTGGCGCATTGCCGCGCCGCCCGCCATGCCACCGAACAGCGCGCCTAGAAAGACCAAGCCAGTATTTAATGCGCCTATCATTATAATAGGCACCGTTATCATAGCAGGGTTAAACCTTGTATTTTAGTGTATTGTCATTATACTTTATGCCCTTTACGCGTGATGTACAAAATGATGTGATCTTAAACGTGCAATAAATTCTGTTATGAGCCCTTAAATAAATATATTATAGAACAGACTGCCTCGTTGATCTAGCGATCGAACAGCGTGACTACTGAGCATGAGGTCTTGGGTTCGATTTCTAAGTCGAGCAAAAGGTTATTCGGTTATTTCATCAGGAATTTCTCAGTAGCAGTCTCGGAGTCAGGAGTTGTGCCTGGTCGATGGTAATCTGGCGAAATGTGGGGTACACTTCTGCCTAACACTTCTCGGATTACAGGCGAGATGTTATGTACAACAAATTGTCACAAAAACATTCAGCCGTTATTTATGAATAAACTTTAGCATGACATTCTAATAATTCTCTCCATACATCATGCCTCTGCTACGGACTCAGAGAATTTCAATTAAATTCCTGCAGTAAAAGTCTTCGGGTTTACTGCCAGACAGGCTCCGTGTATATTGTTAATTTTTGTTTCTGCCTTCTTTGTTCTATACAAAGAGGATTATTGTGATACTATTATGGTTTTATTTTCATTTTAAAGCTGAGGTAATAGCGTAGGTAATAGGAATTGAAATTAATGTGGTTTTCTTGTAATCTTTATACCTATATTAGATATTGATTCATTTGATTTCGATATGTGGTATTGAGTATATGGGAATCTAACTAGATTGGGATTAAATGCTTTTAAGGAAACAAAGCTGACAGTAAAAGCAAGTCATCTTCTTATTTTAAACGTTTTATTGTTTTTTGCAGGTGTTTTTGACGATAACGATTCATTACTATTTGAACCCATTCTTCACATAAGAGAAGAAGAAGAGATTAGGCAGAGACGTACTCATTAGTAATTTAGTACACCCACATTTCGCCAGTTATGTTTAAGTCCCGTGTAATAGGGGGTGAGTTTATTTCCATCAAGTGGGCAATCAAAAATGCACACTCCGAAGCTGCTACTGAGAATTTGAATGAAGATTGAAAAACTTAACAATCGTTTTATATTATTTTACGAGTACGACTCGCAAGTTCTTTGGTTCAGAATGATCTTGCTATCTGTTTACGTAAGCGACTTACCAAGAAAAGACAGCGACGCAAGCCAGGATGCCTGCTGGTCCGTTAGTTGGAAGTCTCTCCTCGTGGCATTAGCTCCAGGCCCCTGGAGGGATGCAATAGCAGGGGAGCTGTATCCCTTGCCGAGTCCAGCTGAGAACGGAGCCAGGGACACTGCTAGCGCTGCCAGTACCTGTAAAGAAGTATTCAAAGATAACAGTGATATTGAATAACATCTCTATTTTGAAGTAGATTGAAACAAGGAGTTACATTGTCACATACAAACTTAGCCCGTCTTTTTCATCCCCTAAGGGGTAGAATTTCGGAAAATCCTTCTTTATTGTATGCCTACGTCATAAAAAGAACATACCCTATACCCAAGTTTCAGATCTCTACGATCCACTGGTCGTAGTGGTGGTGGCTGTTCGTTAATCCGTCATTCTCTCATTCAGGACAAAGCATTTTATATACAGTAGGTACCTATAGATTGTTACTTTTTTAATATATTTATCTGTATTTAAAACAGAGCCCACAGGCATACCTACCTACTAAGCCTATCATGTTTTCTTTCTTACCATCTTTGCGGCAGTATCGTTTACCGTACAATCTCGGTAAATAATGATTGTATGTTAATGTCAACTCAATCTATTCTGTGACACGTCCGAACGTGCCTACCTACCGGTAACCGAAAACTTTACGAAGAAAAATGTAAAAACCTATCCATAGGAACACTTTACCATTCTGTTTGACAAACAACAATGTAGAAACATGGTAATGTACAAACAATGATCTTTGGAAGACACGTTTTTGGAGCTTGCGATCTGCGATACAAAGTAATTTGCAACTTATAATGGGACGAATTCAAAGCCAAATCATTTGTTTCAATTAGACCATTTAGTTTTTGATGCCATTTAGTTTTAGTTTCTCTTTTTTTATTCTGGTTGTTTTTTATTTTATTTTTATTATTAAGCTTGTAAATAATGTATATATTAATAAAGCAGTCCTGATCAACATCACGATACACCAGGTTAAAAGATTAGACCATTAAAGGCACTTTTGAACGTCATTTACAAGAGAATAGAAAAATTATAATATTGAATCTAGATGCCCATTCCAAAATGTTGAAAGCAATAGCCATTTGATTTCAAATATTTTAACTGGATCAAAAATGTATGCTATTGTAATAGAGCTTAATAAATATTTGTTTGTTGTTTTGAAGACGCTAATCTCAGAAAGTATAATAGTCTGATTAGAAAAAAATCTTTTGTTTTTTATAGGCCGTTTAACTAGGAAAGTTACAAATTAAATGACATAACCCTACAACCCATGAGAGGGGAGTAGTCAAAGAATATAGCTAGTTAAAAATATATGTTTTGATACAATTCTACTAACTTTTAGGAACGACCGCAAACTAATCTCATTCTTAATCTGTCAAAAACACCTCTAACTTACATACATTATTTTGACATTCATTGTTGTTGTTGTGATGAAAATGCAATTAGTTAGCGGAATTGGTGGAATTAGCGTGAAAATCTTTATAATGTTACCTGACACGGTTAATAAATTAAACTTTCCTTTTTGGATCTTTAAATTTTCAATTTTTTTCTGAAAGTAAATATTTTCATATCTCTATTTAGAGATCTATGTGCACATAATCAAAATCTAATATAACGCCACGAAAGACAAAAACCTTTGTAACAGATGAACAAAAAGATCATCATATATTTAAAGATTCTACTTTTGCCTTTCAGGTATGGAAATTCTAAAAACGCATGGACCGAAATAGCAACGTGGAGCAATCGCCTCTAAAAAACAGCAAGCGCTATTTGCCTACCGCTAGCCGCAGGTAACCTTTACCAAATACCAAAAACTTCGCCCATCGATCCAAAAGCCCGAACTCCGGCTGTGTGTGCAATCAAAAAAATTTTACGTCGGAAAAGGGAGGCGAAATTCCGTCCGCTCGGAGTTTCTGTTCGCTCCGAAGTTTTTACGGGAGTGAGGCAATAATCCGACGGTCGTTAGTCCTTCCTAATGAGCTCGGAATACGTTAAGTATCAAGTTTTTGGGAATCAGGCTTTGAGTTAGTTAAAAGGGATTATGGTGATAGATATAGGTAGGTTATGTCAGGGAGTTATAGTTAGATGTATCTGTGAGGGTAGGTTGCGGTTGCAGTGGTCATATTTTGTATGTGACCGTTTTATATACTTTAATATGAGGTTGTACTAAATACCCCAGGGTAAACCTGGGTGGGAAATCTACTATATTTAATTTTAACGTTCACAGTCTCAATCGTCAAATACGTCTGCAATTTTACTATATTTTTTGACATAAATTGTCGCTGAGATGAAATTGCGATAGGATTTCAAAATCTAATCGCAATTTTAATTTAGTATTTTTAATGAGTACCTTGCATTTAGGTATAAAATAATTTGACAGTTATATCCATAGATACCTAACTTCTAAAGTCTACTTCAATTGATTTATGAATTTCTTCTGAGTTGTTTATCTTAATCTCGATTTTTTTTGTTTTACACTAAGAATATAATTTGCACGTACCATGTTATCTCTTCACCACCTTTAGTTGACTGATAGAGAATGCCTAAGGCATTTTGTACTTTTTGTTGCATAAAGTTTAGATAAAGTTAACCTCAAAAATTTCATTTACCCGCACCGCACTGTCCATCAAAACGGCTTCAATACATACAATAGGTGACGTGTACTCAAAATTGACCGAAGCTAAGAGAATCGATCAAAGACTGGAACAATGGCGGCACAAAATGAAATATAAACAACTTCAAGCTGTTATGTAAAGGAAATCGATAAATCATACATGGTTTTTGTCATACATTAGGTGTTGATTTTTAGGGTTCTGTACCCAAATTGTAAAACGGGATCGTATTACTAAGACTCCGCTGTCCGTCCGTCCGTCTGTCACCAGGCTGTATCTCATGAACCGTGATAGTCAGAAAGTTGGATCTTTTACAGATGATGTATTTCAGTTGCCGCTATTACAACAGATACTAAAAAATAGAATAAAACAAATATTTAAGGGAGAAAAGGGGGAAATAAATATTTTGTGACTGCCTCGTTGGTCTAGTGGTCGCAAGCGCGACTGCGGTGCATGAGATCTTGGGTTCGATTCCCAGGTCGGGCAAAATGCTATTGGGTTTTTCCATCAGGAATTTCTCAGTAGCAGCCTCGGAGTTTGGATTTGTGCCCGGTTCATGGCAATAGGCTCGCCCCCTATTACATGGGACTAAAAACATAACTGGCGAAATGTGGGTGTACTAATGGGTACACCTCCCCTAACCCTTTTGGGGATTACAGGCGTGATGTTATGTTATGTTATTTAAGGGAGCTCCCGTACAACAAACATGATTTTTTTGCCCGCATAATATAATGTGTATACCTGAAAATCAAATCCCAATGGATCTGTGTTTAAGATATAATACCTGATATTATTCCTATGTTACCAACAGGCCTACCACAATCTCTTAAAACAGTAACATTTTAATATTACTTTGTAATTTTATTTGTTGAATTTTCTACTCTCGGCGCCGAGCCGAGCAGCCTCGTTGTCTAAATTTGTGCCCGGTTGATGGCAATAGGCTCGCCGCTTATTACATGGGAGTTAAACATAACATGAAATGTGGGTTAACTAATTGGTACACCTCTGCCTAACCGTTCAAGGATAACAGGCGTAATGTTATGTATGTGTGACAAGGTTTCACCATAATTTGAGTTTTTAGTTTTTAAGTATACTTAACTGGCGAAATGTGGGTGTACTAATGGGTACACTTCTGTCTAACCCTTTAGGGCTTAAAGGCGTGATGCAATGTTAGTTAGTTACCAACTAACAGTCATCGAATTATCATAATAATAAAACTCATTAAGAACCTAGTGAAAGCTGAGAAAGAAAAAAGCATTAAATATTTAGATCTAGCTCACGAGGTGACCAGCATGTGGGGTATGGACTCGACAATTATTGTTCCGATTGTCATGTCAGTGAACGGTTTAATAGCGAAAAGTTTCGACCAACATCTTGAGAAACTTTCGCTCAACAGCTGGATCAAGAGTCAGATGCAGAAGGCGGTTGTCTTGGACACGGCACGCATAGTGAGGAGGTTCCTCTCTCTGGATCCCTAACCGCCGGTAGCTTGGGTTTTACCACCTCGTTGCAGGCGGAGCACTATTTTTATACATATTTTTTTTTTAACTATATTATTTGTTTTTTAAAGGAAAATATGTGTAAAAATATGGAAAATACAGAAAATGAGCGTATAAACTCATTATAATATTATTCGCCTATTTTGTTCATCAAGCCAATCTCTTTACAAAAAATATTCTGTGTTCAAGGTTTACCAATTTGCCATCAAAGCGTTATGCTTCTGGTTAAATCTTTCCATTGTTAAGGAGGCTTACTTTCAATAAGGGACATTGTCGAGCTAACATCGTAATAAAAGCTTGTGGGCCCCTGGGCCCCGGGTAGGAATTAAGTAGGTCACCCGGCAATGGTCGTAATTTTGTTACGGCTTATTATTAGCTGGGGCAGAAACATAATTGTTATAACTAGAGATTGGATATTCGAATGCATATTTACCTAAAGTATAATAATAGTAATAATTGATTTGGAGAAAACATTAGGGATTCCAGGGCCGCATTACAAATCAAATGAATACTTATAATGGTAGGTTTATTTTATTCAATTTTAGGTATACTTTTGGTCGCCTTTTCACATGACTAGAGGGCTGGCCTTTTCTTAGGCCAAAGAATCAGCATTGCCATGCAACGTGGCAATGCTGTCAACCTTTTGGGCACTTGCCCCATTGACAGTGACGCGGACGAATTTTTTGGTGCCCTATGAGGTTTCCTCTTTCCTTCTTTTTTATAAATTGTACATATTTTATAATTAATTAGTTTAGTTTAATATTTATTACGATATAATGATAGGTACCAAAATAACTATTAAAACGAATGCGTAACTGATCCTAGTAATAAACAAAATCGTCGTTAAGAAAATTTAAATAGTCGTATGATTACCAAAACCTTGATACTCAAAGGATATTTCCGTCAGCGCGTTTCATACAAACTCAGGCTCATCATATTGTAGTCAGTAAGTAATTAGGTTCGATTATTATTCAATAATTAATAAGTTGACAGGATAAGGGCACCGATATCTAAGTAATACACGTTATTAGAAATTTGACAACATAACATACTTAATATCACACGCCTGTAATCCTAAAGGGTTAGGCAGAGGTGTACTTATCCAAGAGTACACCCACATTTCGCCAGTTATGTTTAAGTCCCATTTATTAGGGGGCAAGCCTATTGCTATCAACCGGGCACAAATCCAGACTCCGAGGCTGCTACTGAAAAATTGCTGATGGAAAATCCCAATGCCACTTTGCCCGACCTGGCAATCTAACCCAAGATACAGGTAATATCTACGTAGTACCCAAGACGTTATGCTCAGCAGTCGCGCTTTGCGATCACTAGACCAACGAGGCAGTCACAAGCCTACATTAGGGCCCTAAACCTATCTACATAATTGACTAAAACATGACTAGACTACATTAGTTCATAGGAGTCTCCCGCTTTTAGTCATATATATTTTTTTAATCCTAACTAATATTATAAATGCGAAAGTAAGTTTGTTTGTTTGTTTGCTACCACTTTACGCCTAAGCCACTAAACCGATCATCCCGAAATTTAGCATAAACGTTGCCAGGTGATCAGGGACAAACATAGGGTACTTTTAATCCCGAAAAAACGTACTGTTCCCGAGGGAAATCACAATAACGTCCTTATGACAGTAGATGGCGCCACGTGTCTATCGAATCATGATCAAATTTTAAGCTTAAGCATCTAATACATTTTGAGTCTAGACTGTCGATAGACCAGTTTCAAGTATACAACCTAGGAGTACGGAGTTGTTTGCTTAATCATTTTTTATGCCCAAAACCGCTGAAGAGCATACTGACATTTTGCATAAAGTGGCTACCAGACGGACCGACCTGCGGTTGCGGCTAACCGCAGGCCGCGGCTCCAACCGCTGTAAAAACACACCACCGCGGTCACACTGGCGGCCTGAAGTGTCATTAGCGCGATGTTTGTGCCACAATCGGACGTCAGTCAATATGGCTAACCGTAACGTTGTCTTATTACTCACATGACTCATTAGCCCTCTCAAATGAAGAGAAAAAAGGTAGAAAAAAAACCGTTTATTTAAACACTTGAGGTGGTGAGTGGTGTGAGGTTATAGTAGTTTATCTCTACCTATATTATCATTAGCATCGCATATTACTCTTAGGAATGGAGAAGTGTGGGTTAAATTTAAATTATTTTTTAAATTCAACTATTTCTATTACAATTTTCATATTTGGTGTCATTTTACAAAGCAGTACACGCGGCCTGTTGTTAAAATTTGCAACCGACGCGGCCGCCACAACATTTCGCGTTTGTCTGGGACCCACTTTATATACGTTGTCAGGGATACAGAAAAACTGCGTAACTGACACTGTCATCACTGTGTCGTCACTGACACTGACAGGTGTAAACGCATTCATAGAGGATGCATGGAAGAATTAAGGCGAACTTATAACACGCTCCGCCAATTGTGAATTGATTTGGATGATTCTTTTTTTGTTTATTTTTTCCGAATTGGTCCCATATAAATACTGTCATGATCTGAAAATGAACTTCGGAGATATGGAACGGAATTCCTGATAGGATCACAGCAGAACTGTCGTAACAGTAAAATTGCTTTGTTTAATGCGTTTAGTCGATGACTGACTGAAGGAAGAGGTTAGTTGCTAAACTATGACCGTGACCTATGTCGATGTAGATGTGTCTGACAGCAGTTTTCCAACGGCAAAGTTAAGTTTGTCCCTCAGTACTGTTTATGTTTTCTTTAGAGGTATGTTCGGTGTATTTTAATGACGGTAGGTAGGTTACTTTTTTTTTTAATTGTCTCACAGCTCCAAGTCAGGCAAAAGCTCTTTGCTAGCCCGAGCAAAAATTACTGCTCAATCCCCGGAATCTTCCGTTCGTGCCGCATTAAGAAAGCAAGCACAACCGGAGCGACAAGCAAATTTGAGAGCTGATGAGACATTTTATTAAAGCCAGGAAAGACTGGAAAGCTAAACCGTCCGCCCGCCAAGCTTCTCTGAGAGTGACTGAGACGCCCTTCTAAACGCAATTGCTTTTGGAGGAACAAGCCGAAAGTCAGAGAGCTGTAAGAGCAACTGAGACGCCTATTCACACACGACACACAACACACATGACTACACGACTTCGTCTCAGAGAAGAAGCTCAGCCATGACAGCGACTGAAACTCCAGAACAGACGCAGGCGGGAAGGACCTCTCTTGCAGAAATGCAAACTGGACGCCGACCGACTTTTATGAGTCACAGTCTGTTGGTCCGTAGGTATTTAATAATTCTGGATCTGGCCGAGCAACAAGCCGAGTACAGCCCGAATTGATTGTCAAATTCTAAACCAACGCGGGCGAAGCCGCGGGTAAAAGCTAGTCATATATATTTTTTTATATGATTAAAAAAATATATATGATTAAAAGCGGGAGACTTTTTTTTACATTAGGGCCCTAAACCTATCTACATAATTGACTAAAACATGACTAGACTACATTAGTTCATAGGAGTCTCTCGCTTTTAATCATAGAAGAGTCTAATCAATGGTGATCGAAGGGGGCAGATGCACATGGCCTAAATTTTAAAATTATTTGTTACTTCAACTGTCTCAACGAGTTTCTTCTTTCCACCATTAAATTAGACTTGAATATAAGTACATTAAATATTCAACGTAGCACACGAACTCCGTACAAATCTGAGTCACGCCGCATTTTAATAAGCCGCAATCCGTGTAAATAACAAGATTCGAGCCGGTCGACCGCGCTCAGACATACGTATAGCTTGTAACTTGTGAGCTTAAGAATATCCATTTTCTTTAGTTCTATGGCTTCGGGACAGCCTAGTTTGTTGTACTTAGATGGATATTGTGAGGGTCATTATCTGCTGTGTAATTGTGACTTCTGAGTGTGTGATCCTGGGTTTGATTCTGAGGCCGGGCAGAGTTATTGGGTTTTTATATTAGGGATGAGATCGCTGTGTCTGGGTCCCGTCGGACTGTGAGAGTGAGGGAAGAGGAAGTGCACCTGTGTAAGTCTCCATTGACACTGGCCACCGTATCTAAATTCGTTAGGGAGAAAATTATTATGAAATCTAATCGAATATCTATTTTACAAGATTTAATTTATTTTCACCTGTCTCTGTGTTTGTGGCTAATCAAATACAATCTACTTTCCGATGTTCGATTAAGCTGAAAATGAGCAATTTTTATTACAAGGCGAATTAAAAGCCTCTATTTAAAAAAGAATATTATTGGACTCGTTTTGGCCTGATATTATTATATTTAGATATTTATTATATTTAGCCGAATATAAAACATTAAATAAATGTGGTTATTATGGTCAAGAGGTGTTATTTACCTCTTTCAAGATGTAGTAATAGAACATTTATTAGAAGCTTTACAATAGGCTACTTGACACCACCATCAATTATTGACGTAATTTTTATAAACTGTCAAAACGCGATTCTTCCGAACTGTGACGTCACTTATTTGGCAACTCAATTGACTAACTATTCATTGACTTCAAAGCCACAAAAAAATTTAAATTTTGTAAATTGTAGTAAATTGAAAATTTATCGGGTTTTCAGGGCCAAAATAAAGCGTTATTTTTATATAAGTTTTGTCTTGGAATTATTGGTTAATTGTGTCAACTACCCATTTTCAGAACGTCGCCAAATCTCGTTAATTTATCGTTCGATTCGCTCAGACACCTTGACATTTGACAATGAAAGCTGGTAATCTTATTAGTGTTGAATCAAAATTGATTAATCTTCATCTTGTCCTTCGATTTATTCGTTTTACGAAAAAGGTTTAGAAGCTATTCGAGGGTTTCTTGTGAATCATTGCTTCGATGACTTTAAAATTCTATTATAAAATTGATTTCTATACATTTGAAGAATATTTGTAGTGTGTAACAGTCAGTGTAACAATTACAAACATAAATAAACATACATTTAATATACTGACTCTATTAGCTTGCATTTTTGCTTGCCTCATTGGGCTAGTTATAGTCGTAAAGCGTGACTGCTAAGCATGAGGTCTTGGATTCGATTCGCAGGCCGGGCAAAGTGGACTTCCACCAGGAATTCCTCAGTAGTAGCCTCGGAGCCTCGATTTGGGACTTTAACATAATTGGCAAAATATGGGTGTACTAATGGGTACATCTCAGTCTTACCCTTCGCAGATTACAGGCGTGATGTTATGTTATCAAGTTCATAAAACCAATTTAAATAATTAATCCAAACTCAAGCCCCAAAGTCTTTTAATGCCCAACAGTTTGACTCTTCGTAATCACTAACTGAAAACCGAAAGCCACATTCTACTAAACGAGTATTCTATTACACTTCATTAACGACTTGTGCTAACTTATGATTAATCCATCTGCCTTCGACAGATTATTAATTACAAGTCATTTACTCCGGTACATCAACATTAAACAGTTAGCAGGATTAAGGTTGTTTTACACTGTGTACAAAGCCGGGAACCCGTGGGCTCTCTGGTACTGAAAAATATATCTGAAATATTTTACTTGTATTAGGCATGATAGAAAATGGCACAGAAACCCTAATTTCTAAACTTGATATTAGTACATGTCTACCTGACTGACATGACTCTTGTTTTACAGCAAACTAGTTTTCGGCCGCAACTTCGTCTGCATCAAAATACATACGTTTTATTATTCGTACATTTTTTCTGGATAAGAAGTCTATGTGCTATTGAAAACTATATATAAGTATAACATAACATCACGCCTGTAATACCTTAAGGGCGGGCAGTAAGCCAGCAAAATTTTAAAATTCACCCGCGCGCCCCTTTCCTCCCCTCACATCGAACACGATTGCGCACCAAAACAAGTGAACCTAGCCGCGCTCGCTTCTTCTGTAGTATACGCAAAATAATCAGATAATACTACTGTATCCACAGTAGGTACCTATGACTGCAGGAAAGTAGTATAAAATAAAACAAGTAGGTAAGTGACTATACCATTGATACTGAACATGAATCCATAAAAAATGAATACCCCAATAAAAAATATTTTAATTAATATACCTACATATCAATCGAAGCAAACGATCACGTCAGTGATGTTTCACCACTTATTTATACGTAAGTACACACGGTGGACTAACTCAAGAACAGGGAGTAGTCTGGTCTGCTCTCCGTTCTTTCATATATTATAATACATTACTCAACAAAGTTTAGGTAACAAGGATATTTTAGTGTTTATTTTAACCGTATTATCTTTTTGTTTTAGATGTTATATTCTAAAAGAAGCGTAATTTAATACTTACTTTATTTGTTTAATTTTATAAAAACCCAGGGTTAAGAAAAAAATATAAAAAGCCAAAGTGCCTTATAATTTCCTAATTTAAATAAATGATTTTATTTCAATTAGGCCATTATAAAGCACTTTTAAACATCATTGCAAGATAAAAAAATAATATTAAATCTAGTTGATCGCCGTGGCGTATTGAGTTTGAGGTTGTCAATAGTGACCTGTGGAAGAAAGCTCCAACGCTAGAAAAATCTGCAAGAAGCTCTTCTTCCTAGATCAAACTTTGGAGAAAATCAAAAACCACCGGCCTTGCTACACAGCAAGGTCGATCACACACGTGCGCGCACATTATAATGCATGAATAGGATTGCTTAGCCTACCTCGTTGGTAAGTGATGACAATAGGTTCCATAATCTCGTAAGGGTATTCCTTCGCATTTAAATTGCCTCGTATTAAAACAAGAATTATGATCGTTATGCCTTGGCAAGTATGAATTTCTTAAGGATTCTGAAATTGTATCTGGCAACCAGGAACTGGCTAAATACACTTTCCTTGAATTGAGATGAAATCCGAAGTAAGACTCATTGGAAAACAGAGTACGTTGGCCCGCACTAAACTATGGCCTCGATTTCGATATTAAAGACTTGGTAATCTTAGCAGTCTACAAGCGTAAAGATTGACCTCATGTTAACTTCTCCTCGCGACTTGGTCACTGATGACCACTTAGTGCCGGGACTGGAGTCTTCCTTTCATTGACGTAATTTGGAACGGTTCCCCATATTTGAACGAAAAACAATAATAAATTGTAGAAGTGGAAAAAAAGGATAATTAAATTCGTATACTCATTGACCCTATATAAATATATAACAAACACAGACCATCTAAAATCATGTATTTATATTGCTTATACTATATACTACATGTTGGTGCCTTTATTATGTCATTTTGGTTTTCATGTAACAGAACGACTTTATATTTTTTGTACAAAATACAATGCTTCTTAAGTACTACCTCAGTTCGATCCTGTGTGATTAAACGAGGCAATGTAAAAATAACATAACGATACTTTGAATATTCGTGTTACCTGCCGCAGATAACGGCTATCGGTACAAGTAAGGCCTATTACGCTTTAGCAATTGGCCGCAGACGTGGTTGGAACAGCGGCTGACCGCCATGGCGGCCGACCGCGATAAAACTGCGTAGAGCGTTTGGATCGCTTGAAGGCGTGTTGGTCCATAAACTATAGCTTGTATTATCTATTGTTCTTACCAAAAACCACAAAAAAAGAACTAGATTCATCCTTTATTGGAAACGCTGCAGACTAAACCGCCCATAAACCGCCAGTGCGTATAAACTAGATGGCGGGCAGCCACGAAGCTGGCTGCGGTCCCGTATTCAACCGCCGCGGTTGAAATTTAGTGGCGTGCGTACGATAATAGAAAAGCGGCTAGCCGCCCCAGTGATTAACCGCTGGTGCGGAGGGGGCTTACTTTCAAAATTACCGCCGATATTTAGCCATTCTTTCAATTTGTATTTGTTTTTTTAAGTTTTCCTTTCGAAAGTCTTTTCAATCCTTTCTTCTTATTTCCCATTTTAATATTTATTTCGACCAACAAAGCAGGCAAAAATTTGAGTGTAGTCCTCTCGTCTCAACAGAGCGGCAGCGACTGACGTGTGAAACAAAAAATATGCTTGAGGCTCTGTCAAAGTGCGACGACAGATGACTTGCTTCGCGGAATTAAAACGTAGTATGTGCCAAAAGTGTTTTATCGTAATAATTCCGAAACTAAAAGGAATTACCTAAAATGCCTAGACAAAACCCTCACTTATGTCTAAATTTAACTAATTATCAAATTTTTGTCATATTAGTCATTATAATATCGTGTACAAATAGAAAAAATAAAAAAGTTAGAGGCTACTTCGTGATGTTTTTCTATCGAGAAAATGTTATTATTTTATGTTTTTGATCAATGAGAACCCTCGAAAATATGATGTAGTTTTCATACATATGTATTTTAAGCCTAGAAATCTAGAATTGTTCATGTAAAATCAAAAAAATGATTGGTAACTTTGCTTACTACGCCCTCTTAAGGGTTAGGCAGAGGTGTACCCATTAGTACACCCACATTTCGCCAGTTATGTTTTTAGTCCCATGTAATAGGGGGCGAGCCTATTGCCATCAATTGGGCACAAATCCAGACTCCGAGGCTGCTACTGAGAAATTCCTGATGGAAAAACCCAATAACACTTTGCCCGACCTGGGAATCGAACCCAAGACCTCATGCACACCAGTCGCGCTTGCGACCACTAGACCAACGAGGCAGTCATAGTATATCATAGTATAGTGTATAGTCAGTATATCTAAGTATGTCTGTGCCAAATTTCATCCAGAAACATTTAGCCGTTCTGGCGTGATTGAGTAACAAACATCCAATCCATCCAAACTTTCGCATTTATTCGATATTGACACTCAAATCGTTTCATTTCAAATGATTATTTTTCATGATGTCAACTAGCAAATTTCGAGGAAAATGGATGGATCTTCTAACACCTTTCTAGATTTTAGAGAGTCTCACCTCTATCCTATGAATTTATTCAAACTAAGTATATGTCTAATTTATACAACACTTGAATTACTCGATATGCGTGTTAGTTGCAAATAATTGGGAGCTATTACACAAATCTGTGCGTCTAATGGGCCCCCGGGCGCTGGCCCCTGTGCCTGAATAATGTGGCGCGACCCTTAGGCTACGCTTACATGGGCAATTATTGAAGCAATCTTTTTTATTAAGTTGCTCAACATTGCTCAATAATAGACGATTGAATTTGACAGCACAGCTGGCTGTGCGATTGGCTGCCTCGCTGCAGGTCGCGAATTACATTTCCGCAGAGAACGAATATTTGTATGGCCTATAGATAGTTGTTCCGGATCTAGCTTTCTGTGTATGTATGTGATATATTTGATTAAACAGGAGAAATTCCTAGTGTGGGGCAATTTTTTATTTTTATACTTGCTACTTGTTGGCCTTGCACTTTTCTTGATGTCATCGAAACGACGTACTACTTGATAAATATTGCCCAGACTACTTACTTTGTAATCATATTGCTCGTGTAAGCACCCTTAGCCCGTTAGTGAGTTATTACGGTTTAATGTGTTTCGGTGTGCGTTCGGCAGATTTAATCATGGTCCCCGATAGTGAGGGGTTGTGTTTGATTGTTTTGGAGATGATGAGTGTGTGTGTCGGGTTATGTAAACCCCGGAATAGATAAAGGATGAATCGATGAAAGAAAATACGATTATGTTACTATTGACAACCCATGAGTATGATAACAATGTGTCCAATTCTTCTGGCAAATCTCTCTTGTCCATACTAATATTATAAATGCGAAAGTAACTGTCATTTACGCATTAACGACTAGACCTCTGAACCGATTATGATGATATTTTGGTATGGGGTTAGTTTGAACCCCAAAAAAGGACAGGCTACTTTTTATTTTGCGACTTCTTCTGATACGTGATAACCGGCATTTATGCAGACGAAGTCGCGGGCAAAAGCTAGAACTATTAATGCGAAAGTTTGGATAGATGGATGTTTGTAACTCAATCACGCCAGAACGGCTAAACGGGTCTATATGAAATTTGGCTCAGGGATAGGTTATAGTCTGGAATAGCACATAGGTTACTTTTTATCCCGGAAAAATGTACGGTTTCTGTGGAATAAATATAACAACTTTGACGCGAACGAAGTCGCTTGCAAAAGCTAGTAACACATACAAATAATAACAGTTATGCTAGATGCACAGATTCGTCTCATTTATTTAGTTTGAATACTAGTATTTTACGTGAAGCGACTACCTGAGCTCCACAATCCAACTGAGTAATACGATACCTCTAGGTAAGACTTGTCCGACTGTCTAGCTTTTGACAGCTAATAACGACTGTCAAAGATCTACGAATAGATCCCAAACTACGAAGGTTATGATTGCTTTGGCTTTCCTACAAGCTTATATAGTTTGGTTTTGCCTTCATTTTTTTTTTCGATTTACAGGCGGATTACAGTTGTGATGTTATGTTGTTTTACATACATAACATCACGCCTGTAATCCTCGAAGGGTTGGGCAGAGGTGTAAAACCTTAGTACATCCCCATTTCGCCAGTCATGTTTAAGTCCCATGTAATAGGGGGTGAGCCTATTGCCATCAACTGGCTCTGAAATCCAGACTCTGAGCCTGCCACTGAAAAATTTCTGTTGAAAAAACATAACAACACTGTACCCGACTTGGGAATCGAATACAAGACCTCAGCAGTCGCGTTTTGCGACCACTAGACACTACACTAGAGGCAGTACTTGTTTAATTTGTGTAATTAGTGATAGTGATACTCATTGTTGAGAAGCCTAATAATAAATAAATGCAGTTCCCAATTCATAGAAGATTGTTGGAACCTACTCTTCCGAATAGAGCCGATCGATGTTTTAAACACCGCTTGGTTTTATTTTTAAACTGATTCTCGTTAACGACTATCTCACAAAGAAACGAAGCGCCACCTAACTATTGATTTTCACCAGTTAACGTACACTAAACAAAATTGTGTTACGTTCTGTTTCGTGTTTAATTTTGGCAATGGTTTAACTTTTTCAGTACGTAGAACATTTTTTTTGCAAGCATTTCATTTGGATTCAGTAAGAGAAAAAGAAAATCATGCAAATTGAGACATGCCATCTTAAACAAGCCTCTTCAATTAATCAATCATCCCTAATCACTCACTTCAAAAGCAACGTTATTCAAAAGAAGGATACTCCAGAAAAGCTCTTAATCCTGGTTATTATAAGGCCATTGTTCCTGTGCATCTCCGGACGCCAGCCGCGCCGCCCGAGCCGGGGGAGCGTCGCACAGAACAATAGACATTATTTTGACACTTTAAATGTCAGATGCAGAGACGAGCATTTTGAGTGAATTATGTGGTGTTCTTGTTTTTAAGAAGATTAGATTTGATTTGTCTTTAGGCTATCATAACAGTGACACATTGGAATAGTACTATGGAGGGGCGCGCCATGGTATAGTAGTTTATCTCTACATTCCGATGGTTCCTAAAAGTTCGTACCCCCTTGATTTTAATAATTTACAAAATAATCAACATACCACCTAAAATATTTTGGTATATTAGTGAATTCCACGAGAGTAGTTTGGTTACGAAGTTTCTATGTTAGAGATAATTTATATAGCTTTTTACAATAAATCTGTAATCTGTTTCATAATCCAGTCACGTCAACTCAAAAAAATATGCAAATTAAACTCTCCACTAAACATTTGAAGTCAGTTAGGTATTTAACTATTCTTAAATTAAAAAGCTTAGTTCTCACCTGCGGTAGATGTCTTGTTTTCCTCGTCGCTTGGTGTTCCTTCCCGCCGATGCCCGATAAGCACTTTCCGTTTGGCACGCCGCTGCCCGTCGTGCCCTTTATCTCTTCCTTCACTGCCCCGCCAATAGGCCTCGATATCGGAATATTGTGCTTCTCGAAATAACCATTCTGTATCATCTGGTCTAACGATACCTCCAATTCTCTCACTGGAACCAATTTCCTCCCGCAAATGGGATCGTCAACCACCATCTTTCTGTTGCAACCTGACACTTCGGAAAATTTAACGTTCTTTTTTGGTTCCTCGGATTTTTTCGGACGTGTCCGGCCGCGCTCGGGAGGGTCGGTCGTCCAATAGCGTGCAGTCCTGTCCGATATCCGATGTGGTTTACAAACAGCCACGTTTTTTGGTTGCTTCAAACTTGAATTTGTTGGTGCGTTCAAAGTATTTTTAGTCGATAACTTATTTGTTAAATTAATTGTTGGTTTTGTCGGATTCTTTAGATTTGAATTCATCTCTTTTGGTCTAGATTCGACAGATTTCCTATAAGATTCATAAGATTCCCGCGTTCGCCTCTCGTTTTCGATTCTAAAATCGTAATGATCCTTCTTGTACCTCCGATTATTTCTGTCTTCATAGTTATAATAATTTCTCGGCAGAGAGTTGTACTTAATGTCGTAAGTCGTCGGGAGGTTCAAGTACTCAGGCCTAATAGGTCTGAACAGAGATAATCGACCTTGTGCTTCGTCGAAATCGGAGTATATATCTTCATACACATAGCCGTTCTTGCGTCGAGGTCGGTCGTGTAGATCACGTCTCCTTTCCTGCCTGTATCGATTGGTCTCCCTGTGGGTCTCCCTGTCGTACGGTTCATATCGACGCCTGAATTCGTATTCATATTCGTAATCAGGCCTCCTTTCATAGAGCAATCTCTCACGGGAGCCGGCCATTGTCCTCTTATTAGATTTTTCCCGCCTGAAAAGAAAAGAATCGTATATTAATGAGGGATTGGCGAGATTCAACGGATTTGCGGGCTCTGAATAGCAAGCGCGGATTGTGCGGCATTCTGTCCCGTTTTTACGACGATATTACCGAGGTGTAAAGACGGATAGTTAAATTATAGGTACATGTATATTACGCACCTTTTTAGTACCGTCCCCAAATTTTAGGGGCGTAATGCTGAAGCCATATTTAGGAATGTGGGCTTAAAAACACAATGGGTCATTGTCGAGAAAGGTGGTTAGCACGAGCCATATAACCCTTTTTTATTTGCGTTCCACAAAGCCAAAAGCATGTACATATCTCTGTACTGTACTCCTACTCCTAAATTATGTATTGTAAGTACTTCAGCTACAGATATCATTAGGATAAAGTCGTTTGCATAAAGCACTATGTAAATACTGAAAGCGTTTACAGATCACTTTCATTAGTGACTTTCTTTTATTTCTATAAGATTATTTTGTGTATTTTTCCTATGGGCCGCAGTTGCCTGATAATAAAATTATTTATGATTATTATTAGTGTACAACCTACACTAAATAGGTAAATATAACATTAAATGCTTCTTGTTCTTATTCTTTAATCATGTAAGAAAGGATCCCTAACATCATTATCCGTGTCTTTATAAAACCGCTCCCTACCCCTCCCATCTTCTATAATAATTCCTTGTTCTCCCCTTAAAACGCTATATGACAAGCACTTCCATCTGGAGCTACACTAATAAATGAAACCGCGCGTACATTTGCATACGGAATCCAATTAGACGTAAAACGGAACTCCCTACATGTCTGTTACGACATCTAGCTAAGTAAGTAGTGTTTACACGGGCAATTTTTTCAGCAATTAGTGCGCGACTATTATAGTCGCTCAACACGGAGTGCAGTAGTCTATTTAATATCTTACTTTTTTTAAAATCTTCTGTTTCAGCAGTATTATCTTTGATCTAAACTAATATTAAAATAAAGAGGCATAATTGTAGCTTTGTAAGAGAAAATCTCTGAAAGTACTGAATCTACATAACATCACGCCTGTAATCCCCGAAGGGTTAGGCAGAGGTGTACCCATTAGTACACCCAAATTTCGCCAGTTATGTTTTTAGTCCCATGTAATAGGGGGCGAGCCTATTGCCATCAAACGGGCACAAATCCAGACTCCGAGGCTACTACTGAGAAATTCCTGATGGAAAAACCCAATAACACTTTGCCCGACCTGGGAATCGAACCCAAGACCTCATGCACAGCAGTCGCGCTTGCGACCACTAGGCCAACGAGGCAGTCAATTTGAATCTGATTGTAAAATTTCTTTCACTTATTGACACTATTACCGAGTGTCACAAGATGTGTTTTATCCACAGCAGACAAGATGCTAGTTGCTTAATATGAGGTTAATTAATGTAATAACAACTTTATTAAAATGCTTCATATTTCTCAATTAGGGTTTTTTTCTCTGGCTACCATCGAGTTATTATTTGACGTTGATTTGTTTTGTTGTTATTGTGACATGTTTTCTTAAAAAGAGCACTTTAAGTTGCCCGTGTAAGCGCGCCTATATAGAATCTCGGTGTCTATCCACGACTATGATATGAATTTGTTAATCAGCTTTTTATGCTAGCATGTTGAATGTAACTAGACGGTAGATAGATGTGTCTGTATACATTGTAAGAAGATTTAAGTAGTTTGTGTCTAACAAAGTTAAATGCAAGTCCTTGGATCATAGGAAGTGTCAACCAATGATGTGGAGAATTCTAGCCTTATGAATTTATTAAATTTGCTATTAGGTAGGTATGCTTTCTCTACAAGCAGATAACGAGAAATATCAAAACACAAAACTATTTAAAACTCCGACCCCTGCTCACCCGCAAAAAGAACAAAAGTCTGAACATAAATAATACTTTCTGGTATGCAAAATAACTTCCCTAATATAATAACATTCCATTTTGTGAATGAGCGTCCCGGGCTCCGCCGACTGAGCGCACTAGGGATGGGAAACTCGAGGTCACATTTAATGTCAAATGTCGATAAAATATCTGTATTTATTTTGTAGATATAGAGTAGCTGGTTGGTGGCGATTACAGTAGCCAAGGATCGAGTTAATAGCTATTAGAGAGGCTTATAACTAAGATAGGCTGATGATAAACATAATACCAAACATAAATTCATTCAAGTCAGATTTCATAAGCGTAAACATATTATATAATAATGTCCTAATGTCTAATATTGACAACCGAATTGGAAAGAAAAGTGAAAAGTATAGCCTGTCACTTGATAGACTTCCTAATCATGTTTTACGAGGCCTCTGGGAGCAGAGTCCATAAATAAATTCTTAAGTCGCTTTTTACGACACTTTCAGAGAAGGGTTGGATCATAAATACGGGTTTCTGAATAACAAGTTCTAAGCTGTACGCTTCGTAAAAAAAGTAAAAATAGTTTATCAATGAAAGCCTTATTCATTGATTTCTTAAATATTCAGAAGGCTGCCGTTATCGCCACCATCGCTGAGTGTAAGTTTAGCGCATTATAAATAAATAAAACTATCGATACATTCAGTTGCATCACTAAACAGCGGTCCCGTCTGGCGCAGTGCGGTACGTGGTGGTCCATCGATAAATCTCCACGAACGTTTAAACTAAACGATACAACACCAGTTATTGTGGTCGCCACTCTAATATGACTCTCAGATATTCTCCTGGCTATGGAGAAGAATAATATTTCGATCACATTCATGATTTCCTCTGCGGATGGAGTGGAGGAAATAGTAACCGTTCGTAAGTTACCGTATCGGGTACAGAGGGACTAGAACGAGCGCGTCGAGTAAGCGGAATGTAAATTCGATCGATTTAAAAAATGGAAATATCCGTTTCGCTAGTAATTTTTGTGATGGAAGATTTTATTCATATTCATGAGTGATTCTAATTGTGCTTGTTACTCGGAGTGGAAGGGACATCGTGATGGAAACTTTTACGATGGATTTAGAAAATGATTCTAGAACCACGGCGAAAACATTTTTTGTAGGATTACATACCTAAAGGCCCTGAATATATTGAAATAATTAAAAAAAATCACAGCGTTTTTGTCAAAATTTGGAAAAATTACTAAAACTTAAATTAAGATTCTTTAACAAAGACTTATTTAATAAAGTAACTAACACTGTATGAATTACTATAATTATAGCTTCTGCCCGCGGGTTCCTACACGCCAAAGTTGATTTTTCCATTCAAACTTTGGAACCCCGTTTCATCCTCTTATGGGGTGATTTTGGAAAATTCTTTCTTAGCGGATGTCACTATCTAACTATAAACTACCTACCTACCAAATTTCATTTTTGTTCGTCAAGCAGTTTTCGATATTTCGAGATGAACCTTTCGCTTTAATATATTTAAATTTTGATAGGAAAAAAAAGCTTTAATAAATAGATTTTTTGGACTTCGCCTTTGTCGATCATTGTCATCAAGATCAAAATTCAAATTATCTAGAAGAGGAGAACTCAACTGTGCAGACGGACCCAAAACGATTGTATAAAGATTCCGTTTAACCTTCTAAGGTCGGAACCCAAAGAGGAAACTTGAGCAGGAAAATCTGTGCCAATAAGTCAATAGCTTCATTCCCTTATTACCTACCTACCTAAACATACAAGTCACGTGAACACGAAAACGTTTAAGGAAACTGGCGTACACAAAGAAGCTGAGAGCTGAAACTTGCATTCAATATAAACTTTTGAGCCGAATTTCTTTATTTGATTCGTGAACATAGCAAACTTTCACCAAAACTTTTGGATGGAGCCCGAGTGACATATGGCAATATCGACTTGATGTTCCTTAGGCCGTAACATAAGAGTCTATAGGTACTAATATTATAAATAGTTGAAGTATATGTTTGGTTTTTTGAACGTGCTTATCTCCGGAACTACTAGTCCGATTCTGAGTTTATTGTTGCTCTTATATATTCTATTACTAAAAAAAAGTAATTTTTTCACCCTCCAAAAAATGGAGTCCTTAGAAAATACACATGGAGGAAGTCACGAGTAGTATTAGATATAGTAGAATTTTCTACAGCCGATATGTATTTGGTATTGAAGTATTTAGGACCAGTTTTTTTGTTGTTGTTCAAACCTGTGTTCTACAGCTAAAGTTAAAAAGCTTAACTTACAAATAAGCACCGCCAAACATGGTAAATTTGGACACAAATTTTCAATAATCCTGTCTTTGTAGATGTACATCTTTCTAATAGCTAGGTTTATCCCACAAAAACATTCTGAAGAAGACTTTATTAAAAACGGGATCAACAGCTTGTAGTGTTTTCCAAAACCGGGATAATCTCGAGATAAAATCCCTCAACATTTACGTACATGTATTTTAATACGGGTCATCAAAATACCTGTGAATATAATATGTAATACCTTCGGGTGACCAAAACGAGATTCACTAAGATATAACCCTTGTAGTTTTACCGGCAGACATTGTCGTATAATATACTCTTAGATATATCAACCACACGATCCCTAGTTCCAATTCTACTAACAATGTACCTAATCCATTAGCAACCCTGTAACCACCATAGAACACAGAGAACAGACACGTCACACCACCAACCATTCAATGCCTACTTTCATAACTCCGCACAGAAAAATTCAAGAGTATTAATTACATTTCAATATCCGATACAAAATATTTTGATGAGGCACCAAGTTAGGGTATGCGGCGCACATTTGTCGCAATGCGGTGCGACTGGTTGCCAAATCGTATTGTATTAATTGCTACAGCTACCTTGAAGGTACGCCGGCGAATTATAGCGAATAATGTTTTTATTTAGCTGCGTCAGTGCGAATTTTTACACGACTGCCCCAAAAAAGGAGTGTTATGTGTTCAGGGTTAATGTATGTATGTATGTATGTATGTATGTATGTATGTGAGATTCTTTATTCCACCATAACTTTTAAACGCCTGAACCGATTTAGATGTATGGGGTATCGTTACAATCCTTGCATCGTTCCGAGTAACATAGGCTAGTTAAAAATAAAAAGAATCCTGTGTGGTCACTTTAAAACGTAAATTAATACCAGACTCAATTTTTTTTTTCATGAATCTGATCGTGTCTATGTTTATCGTCTATAATTTGACAAGTAGATTTCAAAAATATATAACACTGTAAATAAAAAACGTCGTAAAAAAAACTGTCGAGTAAACAAAGTAAGTATGTGCAATTTTAGCGGTCGTGTTTTTGAATTTTTTAAATTATAGTAACTTGTGTAGGTACAATTTTCTTGAAAATGGGTCGTCTAGAATTTTCTTTGCAAATTGGCAAATTCCGCTGGACCTGCCTCCATTGTCAGCGGTACTGGAAGGCTCATAATTAAAGTTAGAAAAAAGGTTGTTAACATGGAGCAAAGTGTGAATCTCTGAATATTACTGTAAACAATATCTTCCCTTAAGATTCTCTTGAAGAATGCTCTGCCATTAGCCGTAGGTTTAATGAAAAAACTGTTATCTGAAAATTTTAGGAAATAAGGTTTTTTGGACTGCTGACCATGAGGTGTTAGTCTTGGGGTCGGGCAAAGTGTTATTGGATTTTTCCACCAGAAATTTCTCAGTACCTACCAGCTTCGGAGTCTGGATTTGTGCCCGGTTTATAGCAATAGGCTCGCTCACATGGGACTTAAACATTACTGGCGAAATGTGGGTGTACTAAAATGGGTACACCTTTGCCTTCAGAAATTACAGGCGTGATGTTATGTTATGTTATGTTAAGGATTACTTATTTTTGTTATTATTATAAGTCTCAAATCGCCAATTTATCTTGAGCACGAGAAGAGGCCTTTGTCTTTGCCTTGCAGGAGGACAATAATAGGCTGGTAGATAAAATTAACTATTGTGATTTATTAGCTGTAACCTACATAACAGAACTACTCTGTAGCAGCTACAAAATAAAACTGGAAAGACAATTCAAACAACCGGAACGCTCACCCTGCAAAGTTTAAACACAACAAAATAAATATGAAAGCACGCCCATACAGAGCCATGTAAGCGTGCATCGGGACAAAAAACGGTACAAAATCTAAACAATTCCCAACATACTTACGGTCCCTGCATTCTAACTTTATGTTGTAACATTCATATCTATTTGCTTCGCGAAAAATATGAAGTTTTTTTCTTTTAATTTCCGAGTTTTTGTACCCGTTACGGAATGAAAGGTATCTCACTCGCTCGCTCCGAGCTGTATTTTTATGTTTCCTTTATATTTCTCTGCTTTTATAAAGTGTTTTATCAATTTGTTGTTCTGTTTGTTTATTTTATGGAGTTTACTCGCAAATGCTGTTAAAAATGTCGTGAAAATTGAATAATGAAAGGTTTTACCACTTGCGCGGACAGAGTTGGCTTGTTATCGGGTTTTTTAAACTGGCAACAATGCCACAAATTACCAAAATGCCAAATGCAAATTAATTACCTTATGTAAGTATTTATATTAAACTAATTAAATAAAGCAAAAGAGTTTTTGTTTTGTTGGTTTGTTTAAACGCACTAATCTTTGAAAGTGTCAGTCAGATTTGTATATGTTGCCAGATTCATTAGAAAAAGTATAGATTAAATAACATCACGCTACGTCATAGCATATGGGTGTGGAGCAGTGACCAAAGACGTAAGTGAACGTTGGTAAAAGGGAATTAGCTAGTAACAATTAAAAAAGAATTATACACTTTAGAAACTATGCGCCTAAAACTTCATGTCACAAAGTATATCAAGATATTTGAGAAACTTTTAAAGAAATAATTTATTCAAAGAAGGCAGCACTTTCATCCACACACTTACTATCGCTAAACAAACCAATTAGCGCTTTCCTACTAATATGTCCCTTCACGGTGACACACAAGTAAACACACCGAATGTTTAAGAGGACTGTATTAGCGCGCTCCATACGAAAGTAGTCTAGTCGTATTTTGGTCATAAGTTATTAAACTCGATTAAATTTTGTAGATAGGATAAAAGCATCTATGTCTGTGGTGAGTCAACAACAAACAACTGAATTTCAAAATGATACGTAACTGAAAATAGAGGAAAAAACGCCAATATTTTACTAGTGCGAAAATGAAATTTTAAAAGCACACGTACTAATACACTTGATTATGACCTTAAAACCGATACAATAAGATCCACGTTACAATCAAACGTGTAGGAAAAAAAAACAATTTTCATCAAACATAGCTAAGAACACTCCTGAGTAATTCATCTTTCAAACAAAATCAAAATCGGTTTATCCGTTTGCGAGCTACGATGCCACAGACTTATAACAACCCGTCGTTTTGCGTCGTGGGTTAAAAACGCACCCATGATACAAGAGAAATTCCACTGAGAATTTGTACTATATTGTGGGTACAAACAAAAAATAATCAATAATCAGCAATATATTTTGTATGGAGCGCACTGTCAGTCGTACAGCCCCCTTAAATAAACATACATTGTGAAAGAAAGTAGCAATTACAGTATTTTTGTTGTGTACGTTAGTGATTGCACGCGGCTGGGCTTGCTAATTTCTATCAAACGTAAAAGGTTTTTAGTTTGCATTCACTTGAGCATTTTCTTCTTAGTTCCCCTTTTTCTAATGAAATCAGTTATGAATTTTAAGTAGGTACAGAGAGCATTGATTTATTCTGTATTAAAAATAAGTAGTACAAGCATTATACCTATTAATGCTGCGGACCTAGCACCGACTGCCAGGGGATTAAGATTGATAATAATGTTTTAAGTTTTTAGTAGGTTTCGTTGGTTGTTATTGAGATTTCCATCAGGAATTCCTCAGTATCAGCCTTGGAGTCTGGATGTGTCCCCGGTTGATGGCAATAGGCTCGTCCCCTATAACATGGGACTTAAACATTACTGGCGAAATGTGGGCGTATTAATGTGTACGCCTCTGCCTAACCCTTCAGTGATTAAAGGCGTGATGTTGTGTTAAGTTTTTAGTGCAGTGCCTACAAAAGCATGTTTTTTTAACTATAAATTAACCGTTACCAAACTTCAACGCTGGCTTCTTATCCTAGATTCGAGATCTTGACCTATAATTCAAGCTGTTATCTTGGCATGCTCTCTTTGGCACTAAGCTGCGAACCAGTGCTAGTTATAATTTCTCTTTCACATTATTATGAGAGTTCTAGTGTTTGGTTGCTACGTTAGTAATGAGAATTTTTGCATTATGGTGACTCAACAAGAAAATATGATACGTTCAATTCCTACTATGAGACAAAATCAAGACATAAGGAATTTCTCAGTAGCAACCTCGGAGTCTGGATTTGTGTCCGGTTGATGGCAATAGGCTCGCCCCCTACTACATGGGACTTAAACATAACTTGCGAAATGTAGGTTAACTAATGGGTACACCTCTGCCTAACCCTTCAGGGATTACAGGCGTAATGTTGTGTATGTTATTTAATATTGCACAGCGCTGAAATCAGTAAATAAAGGCAACTATTGTCCTAATAAATAAATTAGTCCGGGAGTACACTCCCGTACTCATAAAGCTAGGCACCTAGGTGCTTTCCCGTGGGTATATACGGGTTGATTATATTTTGACATCTTTTACTATGGGACCAATCCCAAAATCATAAAAAAATAATCAGCTGTTTCCTATAAAAATGCTTTACTTACAACAAGATATATACACCCTGAAATGTAAACCGTTGCAAAAACGCGGCAGAACGATTCGCCCTCAGTAGTACTAATGGAACGTAGAGTTAAACTTAAAAAATAAAAGATTTTTTATTTTAAAATGTTAAAAAAAAATATTTATTAACTCGAAAGCGTGAGTAACAATAGTTACACACTGTCACGCACACAGACGTAACGTAGCCTACGGAATGATACCTACGCTATGAAGATATCATTCAAAACTCATGCGCTATCGACAAAGTAAAAAGCAATAAATCATAAAATCATAAATGTTCAGAGAAAAATAAGCTCTCGCGCCTGGTGATACGGTATAAACTAGAGCGCGTCGCTTACACTCTCTTCATTCGCCGCAACAGATCAAAAGAATGCCGCGCCGTGCCGCGCAGTGTCGCGCACTCGTCGCTCAGTTGTCCAGAGACCCATTAATAAAACTAAAAGAATTTATTTAAAAGTGCTCGTTTGTGTGTGGAACGTAGTGGCTTACACTTCGAATACTTGCTTCGATACCGCGAAGTGTAGGTAAGTACTTTGTGAATAGTGAAAATTCATGGTGATTAAAATCATTGTAAATAAGTTGATTCCAATTTTTTTAAATACGCCTAAAATACCTACTTTATTGTCTTTGTTTAACTTGTTTTTTTTGTTTTCGTGTTCAGTAAGTAAAGTTGTAGGTAATAAAAAGTATTTTTGACGGTCTTAAGCCTGTAAAAGTATGAAGGGAAAATTGGAATAACTTTTTGGGCGTTGTGTTACATTAAATTAACTAAAGATCAGCAAATCAGCTGTTGATAAGCGCAAGGGTCAACGACCCCGTGTTCTGGCGCCCGCGCCGTCAGCCGCTCGGGTCTCGGCCGCTGCGTTTGACTAGGTACTACTATTGGATAGCGTTCATTTTCGAGTTTCGTTTTTCACAATTGTGAATCTGCCATTTTTATATTTTCATAGTAAAGATATTTACTAATCGATTGTACTACCAAAACAAAGTCATTTCGCTGCAGCTTTGCAACGGTTTACATTTCACGGTGTATAGACAAGGCAAGGAATTATTAGGCTAACTAAACGTATAAGCAAACATATAATTTATTTATTTTGATTTAAATTATTAATTTTAGTGAAATTTTGATTATGAATTATTGTTTTAAGAAAATACGTATTTGTGTTACTAACATAGTTTTAAGTTCACTGATGCTGACATATTATGGACATTCAGTCTGAAATAAATAATTTAATAATTAATAATATGAGTCAATTTCTAATTAAGTGCCGTCATTTCAGTACCTAAGGTTCATAATGAACTTGTCAGAATAACTCTCGCTTCCATCCTAAAGTATTCTAAAAGAATTTCCAACCCAGCACAAGTCTAAATGAAAAGTTTAGCATAACACAGTCTTAACAGTAATTAAACATCTTAATTTAATCCGATTCGATAGCGAAACGTAAACTATTTCAGTAATTTTACAACGATTTGTTCATGGCTCCTCGTCAGTAACAACTGAATAAATATTTCGGCCATTTTAATTAAAACTGTGAGATTTGACACTACTTCTAAATAAATGGAATTATTATTTAAATTCTAAAGGACACTAATCATTGTTAGATTATTTTATTACGAACTTAATTTGAATTGTCTTTTGTTATGACAGTATATATTCGTTATTTTTTGTTGCAGAATGCCCTTTTCTTTTATATTTATATTATTTTTCCAGTCTCATATATCTATACTAATAAAGTAACTCTGTTTGTCTTTCCGTCTACCTATCTGTCTGTCTGTAACGCTTTCACGACTATTAAACAACTGAACCGATGTCGGTAAAATTTAGTACGGGGTAAGTTTGAACCCCAAGAAAGGACAAAAATTACTTTTCACTCCGCGACTTCGTCAGCTTCCGTGATAACCGCTATTTATGTGGACGTAGTCGCAAGCAAAAGCTATAATCAAATAATAAATATATTGTACCCTACACGTACCTACACACCCCAATGATCCTGGATATCCAAAAATAGACCTGAGCTCGGCGCAAAACAATAAACTAACATAAGTGACTACTCTCCTGGAAATTCGTTAATCGATATTCGTATTCGTAAATACGATACCTACTTGAAACGAATACTGAAATATCAGAAGAGACGTGCTTGTATAAGGTGTTAGAGATATAACTACGATAACATGACGCTCTCCTCCATATTACTAAGTCAATAACAAGCTACTATAATTAAAAAAAAAAACACGACTGCAAAAATTCCACATATTTGTACTTTGTTTAATCGTCAGTTTTTTTTACGTTTTTTTTTTATTTACCGTGTTATAAATTTTTGAAGTGAAAACTTCTTTAGCGGCGTTGAGCACTTTTTCTGTAATGGGTATAAAATCTTAAACTCGCGTCAGGACACGTGACCTGATCGAAAAAGCGTAAGACGGATGGAGAGTAGACAGCTATCCCCTCTCTACGGCGCGGCGAAAATGTATGCCTGGGCCTACTGTTTCGTTTAGGCAGCGCAGGGCGCTTGCGCGAATGTTCGTGTATAACTTTTTAATGTAAAATAATTGTAATAGTTTTAAAGTGTTAAATTTTTAATGTAATATAAATTGTCATGTTTGTGTACGATAGCGCAATAAATGAATATTGTATTCTACCACATAAATGATAGTACTTTTATACTGATAAAGCAATTGGTGCAAAATTATTCCCTAACCATTCCAAAATATCAAACATGCTCAACGTTAATAATCAAGTTTTGACTTCTGCCGGCACTCTCGGAGTGCAACCCGTCTTTTTTTAAATCTACTTGTCAAATTCTAGACTATAAACATTGACACGACCAGATTATTTAAAAAAAATAATTGAGGCTGGTATTCATTTACGTTTTAAAGTGACCACACAGGATTCTTTTTATTTTCAACTAGCCTATGTTACTCGGAACGACGCAAGGATTGTAACGATACCCCATACATCTAAATCGGTTCAGACGTTTAAAAGTTATGGTGGAATAAAGAATCTCACATACATACATTAACCCTGAACACATAATACTCCCCTTTTTGGGGCAGTAGTGTAATAATCAGTAATTAATTATGCCACTAGTCAAACAACAATGACACGCTGATTTGTTTTTGTTTTGAAAGCCGTCTCAGTACGCACACATACGTTGTGAGTCTTGTCAATACTTTTACAAATACTTTCAAACGTTTTAAGTTGTGGAAGGGCGCGTCAAGTTATCGTAGTTTATCTTTACAAATAAATATAAAGTCATGATAATTTAAACTAGCTACACCCCGCCTGCGGTTTGACCCGCGTAAAGTTACCTCTTTGGTTACTGCTCCGCTCTTTTGGATAGTAGCGTGATGTTATATAGCCTTTAATCTTCCTTGCTAAACGGGCTATAAAACGCAAAAGACTTTTTCAGTCTGCGATTAGCGCGTTCTAAGTTTCTAAATAATAAATTCTTCAGCTTTATAATATTTTATAACAACATTGTAACAGTGTTTTCCGCAAAAATAAATAATTTGAATTTGAATAGTATTTGTATAGATTTAGTTTATTTTTTGTGTGATATCGACTTTTTGTTGACGGTAAACTTTGTCATTTTACATTGATTAACTTTCATCACTTTTTAGAGTCACAACAAAGAGGGTTTATATCTTCCCTCTCTTTCTAAATTCATCTGTAAGTAAATGACATACCTATGTATTTAATATTCAATTCGACTAGTACAGTACAAAACCGATGCGCCCACCACAAGTTGACAATATAAGCAGACAGTTTTGGCAGACCCCGCTGGGTCAAGTATGTTTTAATGGTAGTAGCGAACGTGCCAGAACTTGTTCGTGTATTATAATACAATCTTCAGCGAACATGTTTCATACTGGCTGAAAATGGACGCTAATGAGCAAAAGCTGTGACGAGTTTGTTCAGCTACAATCGTATTAAATGGTTTGAGGGTTCAATAAATAAGTTCATTGAACTCGTTAAAATTGTTGACTTGTTAAAATTTTAACAGTAAGTTACGTTTGTTTGTTTGACAGTTGTAAAAAGTTACTTGAAAAAGCCCTAAAGTGATAGTAATATGCTCTTCCCATTATTGACTGCCTCGTTGGTCTAGTGGTCGCAAAGCGTGACTGCTGAGCATGAGCTTGGGTTCGATTCCCAGATCAGGCAGTGTTATTGGGCTTTTTCATCACAAATTTCTCAGTAGCAGCCTAGGAGTTTGGATTTGTGCCCGGTTTATGGCCATAGGCTCACCCCTTATTACATGGGACTTAAACATAACTGCCGAAATATGGGTGTTTTAATGGGGCACCTCTGCCTAACCCTTCTGAGATTACAGGCGTGATTTTCGAAATTAAAACTGTCTCAAAGGTTTAAAACGTGCTTTAAGCAAAGACTATGTTTTATAATAAAGCGTTAAGAGTATGTACCTAAAATAAATATTTTTTATCTGAACTTGAACAATTCTATTCAAAACGAAGACCCCAAAACACACATACTTGGTCCAAACATTTGTACATCAAACTTTCATTCAAAAAGAGCACGGTGATTGTTTGCCAAACATTTGACATTTAATTTTTATCATATTTGCCAAACGAGCAGCTATGGTGTACTACCATGGCGTCCAAAGTGAAAACAAACATTGTTTTGTAAGCTTAGGATCGTTTTCATGTCTAAAAATAAAAAAAACCTGCCAAGTGCGATTCGAACTCGTATACTAAGGGTTCTCGTACGATATTTAACAATCGCCGTGAAAATACACGCTTCTTTCTGGCCCCCTTTCATTCTAATTGTTATAATGATCATATTCACACGGTGTAAAAATTTCAAGTGTCTACATAGGTAGACACTTGAAATTGTTGTTGACTGAACAATAGAGTCTTAGTAATGAGGTCCCAATTGGCGCCCTTCAGTTACGGAACCCTAAAAATGGGTGTTCAGTAAACAGGTAAAATCTGGCATACGTGCACCCTTTATAGGTTGGTTCTAATTAGAGCAGAAACATGCTGGAAAAATCCTTACATAAAGACCTTTCAAACAATACCTCACACGATATATTTAATTTTGGAAAGTGGTAGGAGGGGAGTTGGCGTCCCCACTTCCTTCAGTCAGTCATCGACTACACGTATAAACAAAGCAATTTTTCTTGTTACAGCGGTTCTGCTGTGATTTTATAAGGAGTTCCGTTCCATATCTCCAAAGTTCATCATCAGATCATGACAATATTCCTATGGGACCTATTCGGAACTATACTCTTTCAAACAATAAAAGAATCATCCAAATCGATTCATAATTGGCGGAGAAATCGTAGAAAAAAAATACAAAAAAAAAAAAACAAACATATGCGTCGAATTGAGAACCTCCTCCTTTTTGAAGTCGGTTGAAAATACTTTGCACGTGACAAAAATACCTGTTAATAACTGTTCCACTACGAGAAGGCCTCTTCTTAAACAGAGAAGGCTCGAGCATTGATCACCACAGTTGTTCTTCACGCATGATATTTTGTTTTCGATGATAGGTCAGTAAAATAATTAGTAAGACGGTTTAACTCAAAAAATAGGTAGGTTATTGTATACAACCTTATTTTTTGTTTACCAGTATCCCGAAAAGGGGTCATTGTACTCATCATTATGAACAACTGTTACCATGAATCGAGGCCTGGAATCGTAAAAAAACATTAAGCTGATCCATACGCACATGTGTTCGCATAAATCGACAAAATAATGGATCGACTGATTTTTTTATCGCGATATCGGTAGTGCTCAAAAATAAAAGTTATTCATAGTTATGAATTACCCTAGGGCAAAAGCTAGTTAGCTTTTTCCCGCGGGTTCGTCTGCATAAGGGACTACTCATATTTATTCAGCTCTATGAAGCTTCTGTCCATAGAGAACAACGATTTTGTATCGCATGCGTTCAGACTCGGGAAGCTGAACGGACGCGTACGCGTCTCATACGAAATCGTCGTTTTCTATGGACAAAAGCTGAATGGAGCTGAATAGGTGTGAGTAGTCCCTTAAGGTCGGTTGTCGCGGACGCAGAGAAAATCGAAGTCAAAGAAAAGTATCCTATATGTATGCTTGAGGTTCAAACTTACCCCGTACCAAATTTCATCAAAATCGTTTCACTGGTTTAGTTGTGAAAGCGTAACAACCAGACAGACAGAGTTACAATAACCTCTTGTAAAAAAATAAGCTTATATGTATAATTGAAAAGTCTACTGTAACAAATAAGCCAACTTTTTCATGATATCATAAAAATATTTACGTGGACATACTGCACGTGCACCGTTAAACTAAAAGCCGAAACGGATCAACATTAACACGTACTGGATTAATCGAGTAAAATCCGGTTTGATCCAGTTAAGTCCGGCTGTCCGGATAATAAAATGACCGGGTGGGTGATACCACGTATGGAAGCGGATAGAAGGACCAGGATTTTATTTATGAGAATTAGGACTTTCCATTTCACTTTAAATAAAACAACTACAAAATTTAAAAATTCGTTGAATAAATTGAATAGACTTATAATAAATCTATTTTATAAAAAAGTAAAAAGGTTGTATTGTTTGTAAGAGGTACTTAATCTCATAAAGTACTGGACCGATTACAAAAAATCTTTCGCTTAAAGAACATAACATCACGCCTGTAATCCCCGAAGGGTTAGGCAGAGGTGTACCCGTTAGCACATCCACATTTCGCCAGTTATGTTTTAGGTCCCATGTAATAGGGGGCGAGCCTATTGCCATCAACCGGGCGCAAATCCAGACTCCGAGGCTGCTACTGAGAAATTCCTGATGGAAAAACCCAATAACACTTTGCCCGACCTGGGAATCGAACCCAAGACCTCATGCACAGCAGTCGCGCTTGCGACCACTAGACCAACGAGGCAGTCAAAGAAAAGTTCGCTTAAAGAAAGCTACACAATTTTATTGCTGAGTGTTATGACACTCAGCAATAAAATTGTGTAAAATATTGTGTAAACATATGCGTAGTGTGTAAGACAGCGTATGCGCTGTCTTACACACTACGCATATGTTTTATGGCATACTTGACTTATATGCGGACGAAGACTCGGGCAGAAGCTAGTACAATATTATTATCTACATTTAAACCACTGAAAACCGGTCTTCATTTTCGAATATTCGAAGTAACCATTCTGAATCAATCACTTTCAATCAATAACCTATGATTGGTATTACGATTGACATTTCAATCTGTCAATCTATCAGATTTTATCCGTATTTTAATGCGTTTCAATTACGGGGCAGACAATGGATTCAATTTTACATATTAATGGCTCTGAAAGCGTACAATTGTGAGAATTGTGTTTAAATATTTTTTTGTTTTATGATTTCCTTTTTCAGGGAAGTATATTTTTAGATTTCCGGATTGAACAATAGGAGAGGTAAAACCCTTGTACTTTATTACATCGAGCGGAGTTATGGTTGAAAAACTGTATAGGTATTTAGCATCTAGCATTGGTTGCTTCTGCCTTACGGGTTGATGTTTAGCGTCGCGGTAACGCAACGTTTACGTTTGATAAACGCCTATAATACTAAATGTGTAGAGTCCCTTTTGCCACAGACGTGCACGAAAAGCGATAATCGTAAAGGACTTTGTGGGGGCCAAAGGTTTTTGTAAGAAACAAAAGGCTCCCTTACCATTCTGTCAATGATCATTGACTTATGAATTATTTAAAGCATTTGTTGTAGTCTCAATTAAATATTACGTAATAAGGTCCGCATCGTATATATTTTCCTAGTAACGTTGGAAGTTGGAAGCCCCATTATTGAATAAAGTAATGTGCGCTGCATTTCCTCTACCCGGATGTACAGGCATGTTTACATTGGCAGAGTATATTATCTACTTGTACTGGCGGAGGAACAGCAATAAAAGCCGATAGTTGTATGGGACTAGGCGAGAAAATTGTTTCATCATGCTATATTTTTATAAAAATTGTAAGCTCAACAATGAAGATTCTCCATCACTGCCCTACCTTATAGGTACCGTAAACAGCGACTAATGGCTACCTAATTTATCATCCTCCTTTCGCTAGATAGAACTAACAAACTATGTCAAACTTAAAGATAATAGCAAGACATTTAGGCCTATCATGGTCTGATAAGATGAATAGTCGAATGCTATTAGTACTTTAAGTTTCGTTAAATAAACACTAAAAAAAGTTTGAAATTAAAACTAGGCCAGTAAATTCTTGTGACTTTCTAGTACTCTCCTGTCTGCACTGATACACCGATTTTACCAGATGTAAACGAGGCCTAGCTAACCGAAGCCTGACCTAATTGGCGTATTTTTCAGAGAATCTACATTTGGATGAGCAATGGGTTTTAGACTAGTAGAGGGAGGTTTATTGGGATTGAGGGTACCTGATAATAGATTTCTAAATTGTCATGAAAAAAAGGTAGAATTATAGTTGTGTATCAAAGGACCAGCTATGTTTGGTTATCCAGAGATACTTATAATTACTGATTTTGAAACTTGATGAAATATAATCTGAGGATCAAATCCTAGTCAACGGTTTGAAAGTCAATTAGGTTTGTTGACCGCAAATCATACTACAAACACCAATGTTAACTATGACCTAAAAATATCGAACAGACAGTAGATAAGGTAGGTATGTTTATTCAGATGTTATCAATGTCAAGACAAGAAGTAAACTTGGTTTTACTGACGTTCCAGCAAGTCATTGCGTTTTTGAGTAAGACCACATGCGTCGGTGGTGTAATGATCAGCATAGTTGCCTTCCAAGTAGTTGATGCGGGTTCGATTTCCTTCCGACGCATAAGTTTTTATCCTTATTTCAGTACACTTAGTTAAACAATTTTCATTTTATGATTTAGTCTATCTATCATGATTTAGACAATGGATCGCAGGACCATATTTTCTCAGAATATTTTCCATCTTTTCTGTCCCGCAAGACCAATAACTCCTCGGAGAAGCTAGTTCCGATGTTATTACTGTAGATCCCGTTACATACATTTACGTTACCCTATTATTGGCTGCGTACAATTTATCTCCTGTATCGGGGGATGTGTCTTATTGATCAAATCGAATTCATGTCAAGTGGGATGGAGCTGGGTGTGCTACGTTGAGTTATTGGTCCTTGTGAGATAATGTGATGGCTTTTGTCTTTGTTATGGAAATCTAGAGTATCCAAGTACAATAAAATATTTATGTCGATGCTCTCGGTTCAATATTGATTATATTGCTACACTCTTGGTCACTTGGCTATCTAAATCAAAATAGATTCAGCTATTACTAAATACACAAGTTAAACTTATAACAACCCTCTGTTCTTATTTTATCTGTATTCTACTTATCATCATCATTATCTCTTTGGTGTCTTTCCTGTTCATTTCCATAGAAACCTTAAAAGTTCTGGAATGAGACTTTCTGACTGACCGACTTCATGACAATTCAAAAATGCTTTGAGTTATATTTGAGTAAATGTTTTTCCTCCTGTTCTTATCTTCTCGCCATATATTATCAATTTAGATTCAGTCGGATGTTAAACTATTAATATGACTACATAACTGGTCCTTGTGAGCGAAAAAAATTGTTGTATGTATTCAATCCACTATTTAGGCCATGTAACATTATCCATTTTCCAAATCTTTCAAGTGTTTGGACATGAACATGATAAATTATCGTTTATCCATCACAAAGGACCTTAAGTTGGGTTCCGCACCTGAGCGCCAGTCGGTCACTTTTTGTGACGTAACCCATTTCTCAACGTCCACCACACTGAAATGAGAATTTGATGAAACGTCCGAAATTACTTTACTTTGTGTAAGTAGTCATTGTGTTTATAGACTTATATTTATAGCTTTGGTTAAGTTCAAGTCACTTTGTAAATTACAGTACGTATACTGTTCGTTGAGGAGTTCCATTGTCTCCTTTCTACAATGAGATAAACATAACATCACGCCTGTAATCCCCGAAGGGTTAGGCAGAGGTGTAACCATTAGTACACCCACATTTCGTCAGTTATGTTTCTAGTCCCATGTAATAGGGGGCGAGTCTATTGCAGAGGTGTTCCCGTTAGTAGGTAGACCCACGTTTTGCCAGTTATTTAGGTCCCATGTAATAGGGGGCGAGCCTATTGCCATCAACCGGGCACAAATCCAGACTCCGAGGCTGCTACTGAGAAATTCCTGATGGAAAAACCCAATAACACTTTGCCTGACCTGGGAATCGAACCTAAGACCTCATGCACAGCAGTTGCGCTTGCGACCACTAGACCAACGAGGCAGTCATGAGATAAACGTGTGCCCCGTCAAAAGAAGAATCATCCAATTTGTTTGAGAAATGAAGGAACAAACAGATAATATTTAAACCTACTCTTTTTTCGCAGTCAACTGACTAAAAAAAGGCAGGACCTAATTTTTTTTCAAAAAGCTTTAAAAAATAAAACCAAAGTTACAAATAACTTCAGTTTGGGAAGTCGGTAGCAATGCACTAACTACAACAAACAAAACTGCAGCATTCTGAAATTTTAGTTTAAAGCTGGCTGTATTTTTATTAGTTAAAAAAGATTTTTGTTGATACAAATAGTTTTATCTCTTCAGAGTGCGAAGTGTGAATTTTATATGGAAAAAAGTTATAGCGCCATCTGATGGTCACTAGGAAAACCTTATTTCCCATACAAAATACTAACACGCTCACGATCGTACGTGAGAGAAAAAACTCACACTTAACACTCAGATGAATTAGTGAGAATGACAGGAACGTCAGACAATAATGTCTATGTCCAATTTTAGCTCGGAATATCGGTTGTCTTTATACGTAAGTTTGGTATCGATTTCTTAGACTATTCACATAGCAATTTACTTACATAACTTTAACCAAAAACAACCTTCAACACAAAAAAAACCAGCTCAGTGCGAGTTGGACTCACGCACGAAAGGTTCCGTACAAACTATATCAACGAGCAAAAAAAAATACGTTTGTTGTATGAGAGCATTTATATATTTATTTTATTCTGTTTTTAGTATTCGTTGTTATAGCGCCAACAGAAATACATCATCTGTGATCAACTGTTTAACTATCACGGTTTATGAGATACAGCTGATGACAGACAGACTGACAAACGGATAGGGTAGTCTTAGTAATAGAGTCCCGTTTTTCCCTTTGTGTTAGGAACCCCAAAAACCAACATAATTTACAAAACAAACAAAAAGCAATGATTTCCATTGCTATAATTAATTATAGCCTCCATTAAACAAACCGTGATTCCATTGTGATCACTTTTGACAAACAAAATGGAAGTTATATTGATTGAAATGGAAAATTCGTGTCACGTTCCTATTGTTAGCCCCAACGGTGTAATTATTCGAGGGGAATTTCGTTTCGTTATTATTTCCAAGAAATTTTACTGGAAGCGGGTTGAGAAAATATTTGTTTCAATATATATTCGTTGTATTGTTTTTGGTCGGCTACGTAATTATATTCATTTGCTTATTAAACTGTCAGCTATTACATTAAGGGTGATTAGGTATGGAATTACTTTTAAAGAAATTGTTTTGTTTATTTTATTCATACTTAATACCTATTATAAACGCGAAAGTAACTTTGTCTTTCTGTAATGTTTTTGCGACTAAACCACTGAACCAGTTTCGATGAAATTTTGTGCGGGGTATGTTTAAACCTTACAACCTTAAACCCTTGGAAGAACATAGGCACCTGCCGGGGTTGCGGGACGTCTTAACAGGATACCGTGGCCCCGGAACGTAAAGGCCAACAGAAGGAACAGGGTGGTTTTTTAGCCAGTAAAAGTCTGACAGTCCCTTCCGCCCCACCCAGGGCGGAAGGACTCTTTGGATGAGTTTACCACCTCAAAAAAAAAATGAAGAATATAGGCTACTGTTTATTCCATGACTTCGTCTGCGTGCGTGATAACCGACATTTGCAAAAACTAAAGCTATTTTTTTTTAAGTAAAAACTTCTTTAGCGGCGTTGAGCACTTTTTCTGTAATGGGTATAAAATCTTAAACTCGCGTCAGGACACGTGACCTGATCGAAAAAGCGTAAGACGGATGGAGAGTAGACAGCTATCCCCTCTCTACGGCGCGGCGAAAATGTATGCCTGGGCCTACTGTTTCGTTTAGGCAGCGCAGGGCGCTTGCGCGAATGTTCGTGTATAACTTTTTAATGTAAAATAATTGTAATAGTTTTAAAGTGTTAAATTTTTAATGTAATATAAATTGTCATGTTTGTGTACGATAGCGCAATAAATGAATATTGTATTCCACCACATAAATGATAGTACTTTTATACTGATAAAGCAATAGGTGCAAAATTATTCCCTAACCATTCCAAAATATCAAACATGCTCAACATTAATAATCAAGTTTTCACTTCTGCCGGCACTCCCGGAGTGCAACCCGTCTTTTTTTAAATTACTTATTTCATCGTTTGAAAAACAAGCTTTTCTTGTGTCACCCTTGCTGTTTAAAATACCTATACACAATCAAAACATCGTGACACAAATAAAACCATGGATTCAGTACATGACTTTAGAAACCAGTAACTAAATTGTTATTATTAAAAAAAAACAAAAACCTACATGGCCATTTTCTACTAAACATAAATATAAAACTCTATAATCTTACTAGTTTTTGCCCGTGACTTCGTCCGCGCCAATATCGGTTATCGCGGACGCAGACGAAGTCGAAGTCTAATAAAAAGTAGCCTATGTCCTTTCCCGGGTCTTATACTATGTCCATGCCAAATTTCATCAAAAACGATTCAGCGGTTTAAGCGTGAAGAGGTAACAGACAGACAGACACACTTTCGCATTTGTACGGATATTTAAATAGAATTTGTTTTATTTAAGCTAGCATATCTCCTGTCTTAAAACTTTAGTTCAACAAGATAAGACACAAATTATAGACAATTATTGTTATAAATCCCGTCCAATAGGCCTAAACAAAAACAATTACTTATAATAACTTCAAGGGAACTACAGTTTTTATAAGTGAAAGTTGTAAAATTTGCGAGCTCCCATTTATATTGGGCCTGGCATCAACTGGTCTCGCCGAGCACCTGAGGCCTACAAATTGTGAGGCTTACTGCCTACTCAAAATGTACACAAAAATATACTTCAATATTTTATTCACTTAGATGTAGGATTTTTTTTTCTTCATCTTTGTAAGAAAACTAGCGACCCACCCCAGCTTTGCACGGGTGCAATGTAGATACATGAACCTTTCTCTTGAATCGTTCTATCTATTGATGAAAACTGCATTAAAATACGTTGCGTAGTTGAAAAGATCTAAGCGTACTGACAGAGAGAAGCTTATTATTAGCTTAGCTTTATTTACTTTGTTTTATCCTAAGTAAATAAAGGTTAGCATTTCTTTTTATTAAATGATATACCTATAGCACTCAGATATATCGTAGTTTACTATTAGCCAAAGAATTTTCAGAATTGGATTAGTAGTTCCGGAGATTATAGCATTAAAACCAAAGATGAAAATTACTTCAGCTTCATAATATTAGTAAAGGTAAAAGACTATTGAGTATTGAGATTATTTGTAATTAAATGAATAACTCGAGTGTATTACGGGTGTAAATAAATATGCAGTTTGCTCTTCTCCAAAAATCATCATAGAATCTAAAACAAATTCTTCCAAAAAAATCTTGACATAATTTTCTAAGTTTCTTGAAACGTCCCAATAAACTTACCACGTCAAAATTAGCTCACTAAATTAAGAGAAGAACTTACTATCTCAGCTTTAGTGGTGGTTTGAGCCAGAAGTAGGGGGCGGTTAGGGGGGAGGTCACAAAAATGTATGGCTTCCTTTCAAGGGCTGACCGCGTTATGTAATTAAGGACGAAAAGGTTTTTTTGACCTTCGCCGTAGGGAAGGCCTGCAGAGTAATAATTTTAAGTGATGTTGTAAGTTTTTTGGGATTATTACGCACGTCGTTTTATGTAATCTGTCTATCTATCTTCTATATAGATAAAAAAATAATTGCTAAATGTTGTTGTTAAGTGCAAAACTAAACGGCTGAACCGATTTGGTTTTATTTGACAGTAATTTGAATCTTTTTCGGAAAGTCCATCAGAAACATAGGTTACTTGTACAAAAAAGAATCGTTTCCTTGCAATAACATTTGCTCAAAGTTGCTTAGTTTAATGGGCAGCATGCCTAGTTAATGACTATGCATTATATCCCTCCGTATTTTTTATTTTCGTTTTTTTTTATTTGCTATGTTAACATTTTGAAGTTGTTTTTATACCAGTAATCCAAAAATGATTTGTATTACTCACATTTAATTAAATAGGATTTATTTCCCATTTTTTAATTTTAATCTGTCTATCTATCTTCTATAGATACCATAGATAAGACATCATTTTATTAAAGTTATGTCTTATCTCGTAACTAGTGACTTAATAATATTTTCCCTCATTAACTTTTTTGAACAAGAAATTGATTAGAAATTGGTTTGTCTATACTTCATTCTGAAATCCCTAAGGAGCTTTAATGGTTGAATAGCAAAAAAGAATGAGGTCACAGATTTTTACCCACTTACTTACGTTTCAGTAGTTCTGAAGAAAAATAATAAAGATAAATGAGTTTTTATACACAGTTTTTAGATTACAAGAATCACTGAACTATCATAAATAAAGATACGAAAATTAAAAAAGAAACTTAAAAAGATATGCGTAGGCCGGGAATCGAACCCGGATCAACTGCTTGGAAGGCAACTATGCTGACCATTACACCACCAACGCTAGTGACATATGGTTTCAATTTTACGACCACGTTCCGTTATCAATTATAATTATTTAAACAAATGCTGTTGTTATCTATCAATTTGAAGCAATTGTTATCAGTGACCTCTGCACTTCCCAACTTATTATAGTAATTGAATTCTAATTGAATTATTTTATGATACTCGTAGTGATGTCTTTTATTTCCCAGATATCAATAAAATCTAATTATTCTGTGATAAGTACCTACGTGAAATATAATATAATAAAAACAAAATAGTTTGCAATTACAAAGTACATAAATATGAGAAAGGCATTTGCTTATACCGAATTTCTACGTAGAGACTTTAAGATACGACCATTAAGAAAACCTCAGGAAGAAATAACGTGAACATTATCAAAAGACCATCAGCACCATTAACTTATTATGACAGAAATTAAAGTACTGGAAAAATACTGTTCCATTACCAATTCATAGACACTTTATAGGTGACGTATTCCCCACAATGAGGGGATTCACTTAATGGCTTATTATTTACGTAAAAGAACTGTTCTTATGGGACATTTCATGGGACTTAGAGATTGATTACCATCCGACCAAAAAGTAACAAAGTTAAAATTGTTTCATAATTTTCAACGGACTGGCCTTTTGAGTCTGGAGTAATTTGGTCCTTATAGAAAAAAAAATAGAAGGCCTCCTTACCCTCCCCCTTCACCTCTAAAAAATATTTAAAAAATGCAGTTTTATTTTTACTGAAAAAGGTATATCCAAAGTTTTGAGTCGATCTCATCTCCGAGTGGTTCATGAATATTCATCATGGTACTCCGATCACCTTCAATAGTCACTCACTTTATATAAACCTACTTATTAGAATTGAGCTTAGGTATTCTAAAACAAGTCAAACCACAATCTCTCATACTAATCAATATGCTAAAAAATCATTAACGATGAGTAATTTCGAATCTATGGCCAAAATCATTACAATTACTTCGAAAAACAGAAAATGTATGACGTGTGTACGTTCATTTTAGTAATAGCCCAAAATTTTCTCTAACTCAGTTCTAGTGGGCACGTCAACAACACTTCTTATCATCACTTCTAAGATTTTGTCCTCAGAAACTAATAGAGACTCACTAGGCTACTTTCTCAATAGATCAAGAAGTTTTATCATAAATCACTACTGACTTGAGGAACTTCGTTACACCTGAACTTTTTCTACAGGATCAATAGGTATGAATAAATAAGTTTTTCCTTTAGATGAAAGGAAGGCAATATCTAATACAAAGCATAGTGATCTCATTTGACAGACTTACTTTGGTGAATGACAGATCTATTTTTGGTCCTTCGAGGCGGGGTTCATTTTAGTAGAGGTTTTTACTAAAATAAAAATCTTATACTGATAAAAAGTGTCTACATGTGCTGCGATATGTTATTTACTGCAGCTGAAGAGTTCATGCGACATAGACACACGACGATTACCATCGTTATAAGAACCTGAATAAGGCTGGCACAGAACCGTTGACATTGTCACAAACAAAGAGAGGCCCCTATACTATACCTAATATTTGATAAAAACTACCATGGCAAAAACCAATAAATTATGTATTACATCTCAACTGAACAAACCTGTAGGACTATATAGTAAAGGTGCTTTACTGTTAAGATTTAATAAGTATATTGTGACATTTACGACATATTGCTATAAATAATTTCAGTTCTAATTAAGTACAAAACCTAGATACGACGCCCTTGTTATTTGGAAGAAGTAGAATTCATTCATCCATTTTTAATTACTAGTACAGCAAAAGCTATTTCTGTTATTGCCCGAGCGAAGGAAAAGGACTACAAAAGTGAAGAAACAGATCACAAAAAATATCTATAATTCTTAGTATCCACATTATGTGGCCACCTAGATAGATCAACGTATTAAGAAGTTTAGATAAGTACCACCAGCTTATCTCCCTGAAGTCGTAAAAGTAGATGTGAGTACGGTAATAGCACATAATGGTTGTCATAGAGATAGGATAACAACGGCACTAGATAACTACGATGATGTAAAAACTTTCATAATACATTGCGGTTTGCAGACTGACTCTTCGGAAGCTTCGGAAGATGGTTTCAGAGAAATAATAAGTGGAGAATATTTTTTCACATCCCTAAAGGGATAGGCAGAGGTGTACCTATTGGTACACCTACATGTCGCCAGTTATGTTTAAGTCCCATGTAATAAATATTTGATAGCGTTAAGAATGAATGAAATTTCAAAGCATGGCATAACAACATTATTCAGATCAGTTGCAAAAATCTGTAACTTGAATCGAGAGAATCTGTGGCTTTTAAAAAGCAATCTAGTTATAGTAGGTACCTATTACTGTTACCATGTTATTTTATACATTTTTTAAAGATTAAAGAAGCTTTGCTGAAGCGTTAAAAAGTAATTTGAATTGTAATGTTCTATCAACCAATCACAAGAACAGTTTACCTACATGAGAATTGACAGAAACCAGAGCAGATTTTCTGTTAATTTAAAACAATCTTTCCAAAATTATAGCCTCGTCGATTGTGTACTGTTACTAATATAACTTCTTCAGGACAATATGATAATGGTTATTGGTTGCTTCGTAATACCCCGTTTAATTATCTCATAATTCGTTAGTTATGAGCGTTGTAGTTTCAAATTAAGCTATAAATTATTACATTAGCACTTCATAGTCATCATTAACGTTGTAATAACTTTGATGTGTATCTAATGCAAACAATATTACATTATAACGCCTTTAAGTAAAATAAGTTCAAAGATACAGCTACTAAAGCACAAATGAAAGCTAAGACTGCTATAAAATTTAATGAATTTAAAAAAGAAGCTGGCAACCAAACTTTTAATACTGGCAACTAAAAAGCAGATAAGGACCAATAAAATAATAATTCGAAGAGCCACAATCTACACTAGTAACATCTCGCTACATTTCTTACTACAATCGATAAGGTTTCAACTAAACTCACTTGATTTAACCCGTCATAATCCACAACAAGGCATCCCGAATTGACGAAATTACTTAAAACACTTTGCCGTAAACATTATCTAAAAATAACAAAAAGAAATCGTGAAAAAAAGGGAAGGAAACATTTGGGGCAAAGGAATTTTTCGGTTGGTACAACAATTCAAAACATTCGATGTTCTAAACCGCTACTGCAATGCGCTTCTCGGAGGAAAAATACGGAAACTTTCCATTTAAATTTAAATTTAATTTAAAGTTACAAAAAATTGGATTAATGTCAAAATATATGAAAGAATAATTACTTTTTTGGTTATTTTTTGCGGAGCGTAGCGGCTCCCGCGTCTGTTCGGCGGCGCTCAGCCGCGTAGACTGGCGTCCCGCGCCCCTACGTCCTATACTTATGTGTTTACATCTTAAATGGGGTTGCACAGAGTAATGTTGGGTTCAGGCTGTACATTGGCTTGCTACGGTGAAAAGAGCAATCGTGTACCCTTGAGCCTGGAAAAAGTAATGGATCCATTACACACGCCTCAGTTTCTATTGTTCAATGCATATTCAGCCGGTCCATTGTGAAAAGAACTCCCTCGGTGAATTTAGATGAAGTGAGCTTGAGGTGAGTTGTCGAACCCTAGCATCAGGTGGGATTCAAAGACAAATCTTTTATTTTAATCATACCATGAAAATAACGACATTTGCAAAACATATTGAATCTAGTTGGCTGTTTACCTAAATCACACTTCACTCAGATTTGTATAGAACCTTCAGTTAAAATAGGGGAATTTCCGAAAACAATAAAGAGTCAAGCGATCATCGTAATCCATATTGCAAAACAATATGCGTCGGCCGGGAATCGAACCCGGATCAACTGCTTGGAAGGCAACTATGCTGACCATTACACCACCGACGCATGTGTTACACACTTTCAATTAGGTTTGTCTAGTCATGTGACGTTTTTAAGTTATCTGTATTTGTACAGATGTTTAGAACAATAGTTATTCAATGAGATAAGTAGTCATGGAAATATGTATTCTACAGAAGAAAAGTGGAAAATGAAATTCTCAAACTTAATCTTAACACTCTGATCTATACTGCTGTAGGCTTCAAAATAATTTACACGACCTAGATTTCACGAAATCACATAGGACTTGTAATAATAATGTAATCATTTAATCTTATTTCGCAGTATAGCGTTATTCTCTTGTCTGGTTTTATTTAGCTGCTTTACAAATGTCAAGCGCAAAATAGTATAATAAAATTGATGTTATAGAAACGGCCCAAAGGACCAAAAATTCGTCTCAAAAGACCGGCGTCATCTCTGTCCTTTCCTACTCTGTGTTAGTAGGCCTAAAGTCCGGTATAAGTATAAAATATAAAGCTTGGTCGGATGTTATTATTGCCCGTCGCGATTCATTGCCCCAACCCTGATGTATTAACACCACTGTCCTTATTATTCTCATTAAAATATATGTTCTGGAAGTATTTCGTTCGGGAAAAATATGGCAAATTGTTCTTTAGTCAGGAGTAATGTGTTTACGCTATGCGGTCGGGAAATACGGGGCTTGAGTGGAAAATTATGCCTTTTTTAAAAGTAATTACGTTTCGTTTTTTTTACATTGTATAGTGTATTAAGATACTAACTACTCAATGCCATTTCGTAGTTTGTGGTTTATTTCACCCGTGTTAAGTTACGTCATTGGTTACTGCTCTGCTCCTGTGGGTCGTAGCGTGATGATATATAACCTCTAATAATAATAAAACTTTCATTTCGGACAGAGTCCATAGGGTTATTAACAATTTACTTAAAAACTAGTGTTAGTAGGTACAAACAGACACATTAAACTAAAATATACAGCTACACTTCAGCGTGGAGTTGCATCCACCTCTGCATCATCGGCGAATCCCACCGATCTGCGAACACACAGAATACTGTTGGTTCCGCCGCGAATACGCGTCACCAGAGAGGCAGATCTCTTTCTAACGATGGGGGCGAAATCACCAATGTTTGTTTCCGCAAGCATCCCTGATGCATTGCAACCCCACAGCAGCCTCAACAGCACTCTCAGTGCATTATTACCTAACCTACCTATTCCTCATTAATCTGGCTATCATATACAAAAATATGTTTTCCAATCCAACTGATAGTTCCAGAGATTAAACAAACAAGCAAAAAAAAATATCTCTTCAGCTTTATATTAAAAGCTTATTATGATTTCTGGGGGCCAACAAAGTAATATTAAAATAATACTGTTTTAAGAGATGGCGGTAGGCACCCTAATCACGATAAAATTCTGCTACATATTTCTCAACCCGGGAATTGCACCTTATCATTTTCTTAACCAGCTAAGTTCCAATCTAACCGGATGCAACTGAATACCCGTGTTTTACATTAAGCGACTGGCTATATGACCTCCCCAACCCAGTTACTGGGTAACACGATAAATTATTGTTAATACTGGTTGTCAGAATTTCGGCCTTCTGACTACCCGTAACCCGGGAATTAAACCTATGACCTCTAAAATTTAAGGTTAAATAAAATATTACTTACTGACCTAGTTGCACTTTTGACCTTATTAATAAAGGACTGAGCGTGAAAATGAAACTAAAACAGAATTAATTATCTTTATTTTGGCATGATGGATAAATTAAAAGAGCAAGATTAGAGAATTCCCAAAGTTTATCCGCTCCAAATTAATCTATTTTGTAATTATAACGTTTACTGATATTGTGGCTACAAAACAAGCGGTTTATTAACACTATATTAAGGTACCTAAACTCTTTTGTTTATATCATGACATTTAATCCTGCTTTAATCTTTTTTCGACCAGTTCAAAAATGCCATGTAGTCTCAAAATTATTGAGTTGATATTTTGCACTCCCAGCTGTAAACGGAATAATTTAGTGATTGTTCTGCGTATAGAGTGTGTGTTTAGTGATGAACTTAAAAAAATACATCGTAAAGATCTTGGAATAAGCTTACTAACAATAATCGCTTATTTCATGGCCCTGCACCGAAGAAAGTTTAAGTTTCAAAGCGATTAAAACCGTAATGAATTATTTGATCTGAAGTTATTTTTGGCGCAGAACGACTTGGATACGTTTTACTCAGTTTTGATTGCATAATGGATACTCGCTATTCAGTATTTTATTAATTCTTTTGGCGTAAACCATGGCACAGTCAAATATCATTCTTTAAAAACCGTATTAGATTACCCACGTCATGGTTAGCTGACATTATGACGTCACAATTACGGTGCGCCGTTATTACGCATCATAATTGTAATATATGTAGTGCGTATATAGTCACGTGATATTTTTTGAAATTTAATCAATTATAAATTGTTAATAATTAATTGTATTCTTTTTTTAATTTTGCCTTAAATATCAATATTATTAATGTTAAAGTTTGTAAATACATAAAAAAATCTAATTACCAAATATGAAACAAGTACATGAATATTACATACATAAAAGACATCGGCAACGCCAAAAAGACAAACTACTCGAACTTTCGTGTTGTTCCCGGTTATAGGCTCTATGACGTCACAAAAAAGCATGTATTGGACATAAAGAAAATAATGTAATAAAAAGAAAATGTGATTATGTTTTAAAATGACATAATTAATGAGCTTTAGTAAAACTTCGTAACCGTAATGAGGGGAAAACCTGTACTTATAATTAAACATTATAAATAACAACGGTGGAGAAAACTTCTGTATCCAAACATGTTGTGTCGTGATGGCCCAGTGCTTAAGGCGCCCACCTTTCATGCATGAGGTTGTGGGTTCAAACCCGGGCAAGTACCAATGTGAATTTTTCAATTCATATGTTCTTTCTAAAGTATATCTTGAACATCACTGGCATCGGTGAAGGAAAATATCGTAAGGGAAACCTGGACTCAAACCAGGTCAGAGGCCCTTGAGGCGGTTTAGAAACTGTCACAGTGTGTGTAGGGTTGTAAGACCTTACTGCCCACACGATAAAGAAGAAGAAAGAAGATCAAAAGATGTCTTTAGCGCACAGTGTGATAAGTTCTAACTGATGCATGCTTTATTATCGACTTTGACAATAAACTAAAATTGTATCTTATAAGCCTAACTCATTAAAAGCGCTTTGAAGCGCTGTACTAAACCTAACAGTCCAAGCGCCAAGCATCCAACACACTCATTTTCGATTAGAGTCAGTGGGCAAACATCAGACATAGCAGTGAAAGCTAAGCCTGGATTACTGTCCATACCACAACCGTCTAATGACTCGCTATAACGTAGCGAGACATTCTGTGACGACACAAACTCTGAACATACAGGGTGCTTGGTATTTGTAGCAAAAACCGGTGACATACGTCTTGTTGCAAGCTAATGAGGATCTAAAGCATTTAACAGAATATTTTTTGTAAATAGAATATTATAACATTGCCAGGACAAGCTCAAAAGTGTTCTTTAATATTACTATAGGTCCATATTAATCCTAACTAATATTATAAATGCGAAAGTAAGTTTGTTTATTTGTTACCATTTTACGCCTAAGCCACTGAACCGATCATCTTGAAATTTTGCATGTACGTTACCAGGTGTACAGGAACGAACATAAGGTACCTTTAATCCCGAAAAAAAGTACAGTTTCCGAGGGAAATCACAATAACGTTCTTATGATCATAGATGGCGCCACGTGTCATTTCGAATCATGATTATAATTGAAATGACAGGACATGGGTAATTTTTTCCGCGACTTCGTCAGTGTCCGCTATAACCGAACGCGGACGAAGTCGCGGGCAAAAGCTAGTAAATATTATAAATGCGAAGGTAACTCTGTCTGTCTGTCTGTCTGTAACGCTTTAACAACTAAACCACTGAACTGATTTTAAAGAAATTTGGCATGGGGTAAGTTTGAACTCCAAAAAAGGACATAGGTTATTATTTATTCTGCGACTTCAAAAGCTAGTTATTGTATAGGCATTATTGCCTACTTAGACAGATATACAATACATATATTTGTTATATCGAATTAGTTTTACGCAATTCATTTAATTGGGAGATTGCGGGTTACTTACCTTGCTTTGGCAGAATTTAGCTTAAATAAAATCAACAGCAACACTTTCTTATCAGTAACTTCATGGGTTCAGTAGTAAATAAAAAGCAACAACCTGTACATGGCAGTAATACATCAAGTTAGCAATATAGCGGACTCGTCCCGGCTCACTGTTTATTTGAGTTTCTACGCACACTTCACAAATTGACAACATGACATACAACACATACACACAACACGTACAAAGCTACATAGGTACAAGTAGTGTAGGGGCTAAAACTCTGAATGAAGCTGCTGGAGAACTCCTTCGAAATGTTGAACCCAGAAAAAACCGTTACTATTCAAAATTGACTTAAATTAATGTATTTGTGAATATTAAAGAAAATGAAATCTCTATCTTGAAGAATAATATTTAAAAAAGAAAGATTGCGTAGGCCGGGAATCGAACCCGGATCAACTGCTTGGAAGGCAACTATGCTGACCATTACACCACCAACGCATGTGTTAGTCATATTCAAAAAAAAAAGACGGGTTGCACTCCGGGAGTGCCGGCAGAAGTGAAAACTAGATTATTAACGTTGAGCATGTTTGATATTTTGGAATGGTTAGGGAATAATTTTGCACCAATTGCTTTATCAGTATAAAAGTACTATCATTTATGTGGTAGAATACAATATTCATTTATTGCGCTATCGTACACAAACATGACAATTTATATTACATTAAAAATTTAACACTTTAAAACTATTACAATTATTTTACATTAAAAAGTTATACACGAACATTCGCGCAAGCGCCCTGCGCTGCCTAAACGAAACAGTAGGCCCAGGCATACATTTTCGCCGCGCCGTAGAGAGGGGATAGCTGTCTACTCTCCATCCGTCTTACGCTTTTTCGATCAGGTCACGTGTCCTGACGCGAGTTTAAGATTTTATACCCATTACAGAAAAAGTGCTCAACGCCGCTAAAGAAGTTTTCACTTCAAAAATTTGTGGTACTTAGTAATAAACAATCTATGTACCTACGAATATTATAAGGAGTTTGTTTGTTTGAACAAACCATATCAGAGGCTCTTGAGGCGGTTTAGAAACTCTAATACTAGGGTGTGTGGGGTCGTAAGACTTTACTGCCCACACGATAAAGAAAAAGACCAAGGGCTCAATTGCGACAGAGCTGAAGATACGGCCAATTGTTACAATAACATCATTGCTTTCCATCCAAGCGGTATTTTTATAGATTTGAGAGCGATGAATCAAATCTCAAGGGCCAAACGCTTTGTTCATACCACTTGAGAGTATCTCCTAAGAGTTATAAGCACCTCTAAGATGCATTTATTTTCGTTTGAAGCGATCCATTATGAATTGAATGATAATTTATTGGTGCATTTATTTTTGGGTCGAGTTTTCTTTATAACGGGTTTAAGAAGATCTTTGACGTTGTCTGTATGTTTAACCTACCACTGCAAATATTATTTTGTTCTGGATCATACGAGGGAATTTTCTGCCTATGAAGATATTAGGTAAACATCAAAATTCAACGCAATCACTGATTGGTGTTTGATGTGACTGCCTCGTTGGTCTCGTGGTTACAAAGCGCGACTGCTGAGCATGAGGTCTTGGGTTCGATTCCAAGGTCGAGCAAAGTGTTATTGGGTTTTTCCCGTTAGGAATTTCTCAGTAGCAGCCTCGGAGTCTGGATTTGTGCCCGGTTGATGGCAATAGGCTCGCCCCCTATTACATGGGACTTTAACATTACTGGCGAAACGTAGGTGTACTAATGGGTACACCTCTGCGTAACCCTTTGGGGATTACAGGCGTGATGTTATGTTATCAAAATTCAACTTTCCTATCCTTATTTTAAGAGTCCTATACTGCTGTGGCACACTCTCTTATGCATAATGTTTTGTGCACTACCAATAACAGGCATTTTAAATATAATATCACGCCTAATCCCCGAAGGGTATGGCAGAGGTGTACCCGTTTGTACACCTACATTCCGCCAGATATGTTTTACTCCCATGTAAGAGGCGACGAGCTTATTGCCATCAACCGGGCACAAATCCAGACTCCGAGGCCGCTACTGAGAAATTCCTGATGGAAAAACCCAATAACATTTTGCCCGACCTGGGAATCGAACCGAAGACCTCATGCTCAGCAGTCGCGCCCTGCGACTAGACCAACGAGGCAGTCACACCAAACACCAATTAGTGATTTTTCACACCAAAAATAAAAGCTGTTTCCCAGCATTAACTTTGGATCAATGCTACTTATCGCGTAGTTGACCACTGAGAGATTCGTTTTTTTTTTACACTTTGTAACATTTTTGTTTGGATTATAAGTAGTTAGTAAACGCCAGAAGGCTTTGTGGAACAAGTTCACTACATGTTATAGACAAGCCATCATTACTATTACAGAATTGCTAAGATATTTCAATTAGGCGTAAAGCTTTAACGTTACTGGACTATCCTATAGCGACAGACCCAGACCTATACTATGGTACACGTAATAACTTTACATAACATAACATCACGCCTGTAATCCCCGAAGGGTTAGGCAGAGGTGTACCCATTAGTACACCCACATTTCGCCAGTTATGTTTTTAGTCCCATGTAACAGGGGGCGAGCCTATTGCCATCAACCGGGCACAAATCCAGACTCCGAGGCTGCTACTGAGAAATTCCTGATGAAAAACCCAATATCACTTTGCCCGACCTGGGAATCGAACCCAAGACCTCATGCACAGCAGTCGCGCTTGCGACCACTAGACCAACGAGGCAGTCGAGGTAATAACTTTAAAAGTGAATTTTTCTCTTCATTACTAAATAATAATAAAAATAAATTTTACCAGTTTATGATCGTCACATTTTGCAGGGCAAAGGCCTCGTCTCATACATGAGCATTGATCACCACGCTTACTCAAGACGGATTGGCCATTTTTATGTTTTTTTTTATTGGATGCCTATGTCATATAAAGAACACACCCTCCAAGAGTCAGCGTTGATCCATCAGTCAGTCGGTCAGTCATTCAGGACAAAGCATTTTATAAGATAAACAAAGAGGTAATATTGTTTGTTTGTAACTGCTGGTCCAATTACAAAAATTCTTCCACCAATAGAAAGCTTCATTACTGCCGATTGTTATTGGATATGTTGTATAATATCTTTGTTTTCAAAGCGGACAAACAGGAGGGCAGAAACTAGTATAATGACTTACCTTGTCCTTTTTTCCCAAAATCATAGGGTATCATAAACCAGGAACAAAATCACGTATTTAGATGAGTTTCCACGGGATCCATGTTCACGAACCATGACGCCATCATGATCGAATTATGCGGTACAATGAGGTACAACAGTGACACCGATCTCGGTACTTCCGCTTGTAATGATAATGAAGGATGAGTCTATTTTGTTGGTCAACTCGTATGTCAAGTTTGTGTAGTTCGAGGTTAGGACATTCAGGCACAAAAGTGCTTACCTCATCATCTGCCTAGCCTTTTTCCCAACTATGTTGGGGTCGGCTTTTCGGCCAGTCTAACCGGATGCAGCTGAATACCAGTATTTTACATGGAGCGACTGCCTATATGACAAAAGTGCTTACCTATTGCTGCTAGAAAAATAAGGTATGGGTTTTCTACCTTTTTTTAAATAATAGATTGATACACTGTTTTCAAAAGTTTCAGAAAAACCGACTGTTATATGTGTATTGTAGGTACTGTTTAGTAATAATGTATAGTTTGTGTTCTGTATCTTATAAGTGAAGACCTGTAATTGGCTATCAGTCTAATTTTCTGTCACTAGTCTGTTTTCTTCTAGCTGTCGGTCTTCCATGTTACTTAAATAAATAAATAAATAATATAGCTGTAAACTTATATCTCTATTAAAAATCATAATAATTTTAAGTAAAATTATAAGTATGCAAGGATCGTAGCAGGTGGCGTTCTGTAGTTTCTGCTTAGGAAAAAGGCGTGAGTTTATGTATGTATGTAAAAATAAACAAAATGTAGATAGGGTCACAAAGTTTTTTATTGAAACACTTAAATTCGAATTTTAAGTACAAATCAATAATTTGAAATAGCTTCCTCATATGGCAACGTGTTTACTATAACACAATCACTTACTACATAAATATCTATAAAATATATAACTATTTACAAAACTTAATAATACTGCTCCTATATACACTCATTATCTATAAAACATCTAATTATTTATTAATATGTTCAAAAAAAAAACATAAAAAATGCAAGGCACCGGTTTTAGCACCAAAATTCACTAAATGAACTCTTTTTATCATTTTAGTAAATTATTTTGACACTGGATTTAAAAATACATTTTACTATGCACAATTGTACCTACGCAAGTAGTGTAATACTTTTAACAAATTATTTAATATAATACAGTTTTAGTTATACATATTTTCATTTCTTTAAAAATATTTTAAATATAATTTGTGAGCACTTGTGCTCGCGATTGTATGCCATACCCGTACAATACGATGAGTGCAATAACATTGGTTGCTGTCAAACAAACGGTCGATAGAGTTGAATTAATATTTCGTGAAACTTGACCTTAATGAACAATTTAGGGTACATTTGAAAATGATTTCTTTCGGGATATCAATAATATTTTTATTTTTGTGTCATTTTTTTAATTCATCACTACTTACACTTAACCAACCAATGCCATGATACTCATATCAGACTACATCATAGGTGAAAGACATCATATAACGTCCAGTAGAAAATTTTTGAACCGTGAAAATAATCACCCGTTCCGCTTATGACATAGTCCCAACAATATCAACTAAACTATATTTACAATAAATATCACTATACCGTATTTTGTAAAGACAGAGAATATTCAGATCTCAACAATAATTAAATAAAATGCTTCCTACAACAAGTAAATAGATAATTTTGAAATTGCATCAGATTTTGGAAGCACATTGACAATAAACGCACTGTACAAGAATAATTTCGACAATAATAACAATAAACTACATTGATCACAAATAACAGATACGTTTGAATATTTTAACAATCCAACAAAAGCATTGAATGATTTAGATTCAGATATAAAAACATTTTATTTACATTATTTCTCTAAGGAAGTAAGCACCATATGAAATATTTTAGCACAATATTTTGATACATCAAAAGCTCCAGATGCAATTTCTCAAGTCTTTTTAAGAAATACAGGAACTTTTTAAGATAAAGGCACTTCGAAGGAAATACTAAAATTAATACTGGTCGAAGACTCCAGCCGTGCTTAAGTTAAGCGCACACTGGCGACAAACCGCATTTATATACACTAAGAGACCTGTTTAACACCGACTTATAGTTTCATTGCACTTCTTGTGACTAGCAAAACAGCGTCTCAATAGCTGCAATTCTCAAAAAAAAACTCGCGATTTTCTCCTCAATATTCGATATTATGCGCTTAACCTGCGTCTTCTACAAAACAAACCACGACATCTAATACATCGAAGACTATCGATTAATACATAATGATTCGACGTACTTAGGATCCATTTCGTCGATCTCACGTCCTTTCGTTTCTGGTACGAAAAGAACGACGAACAGTAGACATAGTACTGAAATTCCTGCGTACATCCAAAATAGCCCATAAAGACCTATGTAGTCTTGGAAATCTGCCGCCGTCTTAACATTAACAAAACCGCAAAGATGACTGAAGCTTGTAGCCAAAGCGCTGCCCGTACTTCTGTACTCTAAAGGAAACAATTCTCCAATAAGAAGAGAAGAAATTGGGCTGATTCCTAAAGAAAATGCAATTGTAAACGTTAAGACGCAAAGTAGAGGGATCCAATCATACGTCTGTTCTGATGCCATTATATCCGACGAATTTCTAAAGACCTCTTCATAGTAAGCGAATGATCCGAATCCAGCGAGTGCTATGGACATCATTACTCCACTTATCATTAACAACGGTAGTCTGCCTACGTTATCTATCAGCATTCCTGATAGACATGATGCTAGAAGTTGAGCAACACTCGTTGCTATCGCTCCTCCATGAGGATTCATTGTTCTGAACGTCTTCTTGAACATTTTGACTGCGTAGAAGTTGAACAAATTGGCTCCAGTAAACCGTTGGAAGAACATCAGACCACAAGTTATTAGAACAGGCCGTGTCATCCTTTTCGAAAGCAGAGCTTTGAATTTTCCAGCGTTATTCCCATTGAATAATTTACTGGCGAGAATATTGGTCCTTATTGTTGCTAATTCCTGACGTATATCTGCTTCTGGTCCTCTGAGCCATTGTAAAGACTCTTCCGCCTCCTGTTCTCTCCCTCTTAGAAGCAGCGAAGAGGGAGTTTCTGGGATAAAGAACAGAGCGAAGAATAGAAGTATCGGTGCTGCTGCGACCATCAGGGCGAGTTGGTACCAGTTCAAGTAGGCACCGATGGAGAATGATATCAGGATGCCGATCTGGCTCAGGATCTTGAGTACTGAGCTCAGACACCCTCTGATTTCGGGGACTGCTATTTCTGTGACGTATACCTGTGAACAAGAGAAAAGTATGTTAGGAATTTTCATGAATAATGTGTGTCGGCTCGGAGTACGTGTCGGCTTTATTAAGAACTAATTTAGGCACTTGATGAAGTTGTTATCTTAGATTTGCTATCTTGGTCGGACGACAGGTTGGAATTCCTCTTTCATTCCTAATTCAAATGAGTATATAGCCTTGCTAACTACGGATGTAACAGAATATTCAATGTTTTCCATGAAACTACAAGATTTGCATGCGATATTTCCCGTTGACTATGGCAAGATGAGATAAAAATGTCGTGATAGCCCAGTGGTTAAGGCGTCCGGCTCTCATGCATGAGATGGCCTGTTCGATACTGGGCAAAAACCTATGTGACATTTCAATGCATTATATTTTGGACTTCACTGACATGGGTTAAGGAAAACATCATGAGAAAACCTGGACTTATAATAATAAACAATATGAATGAGAAATAGCCAATTCACCTTGACTAAGCGTGATAGTTAATGCTAGTGCCTTCTCTGTATGAGAAGAGACCTTTGCCTAGCAATGGGACAGTTATAGGTTTGCATTATAATTATTAATTATTTATTTATCGCGAGCTGAACCTTACAGGGTGGTCCCATCTAATCAAGGAAGACACAATGACATTGCAGTAATAAAATACATTATACAGTCGAATTACAAATGTAAAGCAAAACAAAGCACTATCTAATGAAGCATAATCATTGCTTTGGCGCCTATAAGCCTTACAAATAAAGATTAACACTGTATTAGTATTATTTCTTTTCTTATCAAGTGGTTTTATGTTTTCCAAACTGTATTTTATTATCAACTATTAATATAGTGATAAGAACATTTTGTTTCTCGCCTTTCATTTTAGCGTGGGTGTTTAAAATTCTGGTTTCATTACAATTCTTCTGTTTATATTGATTGTTATTAGTTTTATTACTTAGTTCAATGGCTTCTTTTGTGTGCGTAGTAATAGAAAATAGAATTGATCTGCTGTTTGAACCCACACTAGTCATAAAATCTCTCGAGAATGAAAAAAATGTAGTTTTATAAGAAAGTTTAATGGGGCAGAGATCTTTTTCCACATTATGGTAAAATATGAAGTCTTCTTGTAACTTTATTATAGTCAAGCGCGTTTTCAATTTGTGTTATAGTTAAAGTGTTAACATTAACAGACCTACCTACGGTTTAGAACGGGCAAGTAACTTCAACTTTTTGACTAACTGACACACTCTGACAATTCAAAAGTAACTGGTTTAATTCAAATAAATGCTTTTAGAGAAACATTTCACACTTTAAGAGGATAATACTGTTTGCAAATTACGACCATATCTTTGAAAGGATACGATATCCTAACTAATATTACAAATGCGAAAGTAAGTTTGTTTGTTTGTTTGTTACCATTTTACGCCTAAGCCACTGAACCGATCATCCTGAAATTTTGCATATACGTTGCCAGGTGTACAGGAACAAACATAGAGTAGCTTTAATCCCGAAAAAACGTACTGTTTCCGAGGGATATCACAATAACGTTCTTATGAACATAGATGGCGCCACGTCATGATTTTAAATAAATAATTGAAATGACAGGACATGGGTAATTTTTTCCGCAACTTCGTCTGTGTCCGCGATAACCGAAATTTACGCGGACGAAGTCGCGGGCAAAAGCTAGTTATTTTATAAAGAAGTTAAATAATTTACAACATTATTTAATTTCAGGAATTGGAAGATGTAATTACGACCATCTAAATCAAGTGTCTATGGCTATTGACTCTTCAGATTAAGAATAGGAAATCGCACCACGATATTATAGCTTCACAGATGAATGTAACCACATTCATATCCCACAAAGTAAGAGTAAAGACCACCCTGGACCAGCCCACACGTACATTTAATATCACCACAACGCGAAATGACCGTATACATAAAATCTATGAACCATTCGTCACAATAACAGTCGCACTCATTGTAAAAGTTATGTATGGTAATGTGTCAATAGTCTACAGGATTATGTCATGAGTTTTGTTAAGTATTTCTCGTGACCAAGCATGGGTTTGTAAAGTAATTACTGATGTAGTAACAATGGTGGTTGTTTGTTTTGTTGGAATATCATTTGTAAGAGAATAGTGAGAGTAAAAGGATATGATATTCAGGGTAGAAAGGACAAATTTTACGTAACATAACATCCCCGAAGAGTAAGGCTACATAATAATACACTCACATTTCTCCAGTCATGTTTAAGTTCCATGTAATAGGAGGCGACCCTAGTGCCATCAACTGGGTACAAGTCTAGACTCCGAGGCTGCTACTAAGAAATTCCTAATGAAAAAATCCAATAACACTTTGCCCGACCTGGGAATCAAACTCAAGACCTCATGCTCAGCAGTCGCTCTTTGCGATTGTGCGATCAATGAGGCAATCAGTGGTAGAAATTTGACATGGGTTATTAATTTGTCGGCACTGATTGAGCATTATTTTTTTTTTTACTTTCTTACTTTTAACTAAATGCAACAAGCTATGCATAATTTAAGTTGGCATGCAGATGTGACAATTTTTCTCAAACATTAATTTAATCAAGGACTTTATTTTGTCTCACAGTCACATCAGGCGCATTAGATCTACGTTAAAATCGGGAGGTACCCCAAGAACTACACATATATTATTTCAATAAAGATCATGAATTAATATTCCCCACACAAACCTTCTGACAGTAATATCCACGTTCTCACAATAACTTTTCCAAAATGGTTCCGCTTGACAAATAATCATGCAATTCTTACACAAAAACATTGGTCATCGGTTCACATAGTATCGTAAAATTGTTAACAATAGATCACTTTACATAAATAATACTTAACAAGTCAATGTTAGTGCATAAACGCAGTAATACCTTTTTATGTTTCGTTCGAAGAAAGGTAAAGAGTATGGCATTTAGAGATGAGACAGTTAACATGAATTTCCCGATGGCGCGACGCGATCCATAAAAAGAAAGTCTAAAAAATACTTAAATTAAAAAAAAATTGAGGTGAAAACTTCTTTAGATTTTTGTTTCTGGTAGGGGTAATAATTTAATATGGGTTTCAGTCACCGACATGTTATCGTGATCGCGTCACCGACCTGCAAATATGACGTGTTGCGTCAGAGTGGTGAAATTTTACTTATTCATAATATTTAATTCAAAAAAAAGCATTAAGTTTTCATTTTTGTCGGTAGTCCCAGATGATGCCTTTTTTTTTTAAACTACTATCCGTTTTCCATCTTTGTAATTTTGAATAACACATGATTTTCATTATTATTGTTTTTTGTTGTTATTAGGCAGCATACTAACTAACCACGAGCCTAAATAGAAGTACCTTTATCCTATCTGCTAAATTTCGTCAAGTTTAATTATCTATTGACTAATATTTAACTACACTCTTGACGTGAGTGCGACGTCGATATAAAATTAAATTGACAGGTAATACCTAGAAGAGTTATGGTGTATTGGTACAAACAATTGAATGACGGAAATGCTATAGATGGGCTTCTTTCTATCCTTGTATGTTCAAATTGAATTTGATTCCCAAATCAGGAATATTTAAGAGGCCGTTTCTATGTCGTGTTGGTTCCGAATTCGGAATGTTTTACACAATGATTCCTGTATCGTGGACGTCAAATTTACATGCAAAGGTTTTAAATTATTTATGACGATTTAGATGTGGTGAATTCTACGAATTTAAATGTTAGCAATCCGATTTAGGTAACGATTTGTGTTGGTTTTCGGATTATGCGAATTAGGGTTAACGGACCTTATGTAGATGGTTAAGTATCGTGATTCTAGGGAGCGCTCTATTGAGTATATAATTTAAATACCTAATTTATTAAGATTACAGATTCATCTGTATTTTAAGTAACATTATCTGACCCACTTTGATCTTTAACACGTAACGTTAAAGGTCAGCTAATGTTGACCACAGACTGTACTGATTTTTGAGTACCTAGTACGAGTTTTTCTATACATTTACAAAACAGCGCCATCTAGTGACAATTAACTGAAAACACAAGTATTCAAAATGTGGTCAACGTTAACGCGATTGAACGCGTTCGAAATGGTAGAAAACTCGTACTAGACACTGACAAACCTACATATCTTTTAAGAGGGATTTCGAAACGGGCAATTTTTGAAGCAAACTAAGGACTTTCACATCTGTCTTCCTAATTATCTTTACTCTATGCCTTCACCACAATAATACTCAAAGTGACGTCTGTCAAAGATTGCACGATTCTGAAAACTACGCAGCAGCGCGGGGCCAGTGCATTGTAAATGGACTTTTATTTCACAATAACTTAAATTAAATGGTCAGCTGTTTGATATGCATCACGGTTCTACTCTTGATTATGGCAATGAGCATGAAATGGTCCATCTTGAAATGGTTGATATTTTTTGCAGTCTAATTTTTAAATACTTGTATTTTTTGTGTGGTTTTTTAAAAAATCATTTACAAAATTTCAATAAAAACGTGTAAAGTTTAGTAAATTACACCCGTGCGAAGCCGGGGCGGATCACTAGTTATTAATAACTTAGAAGAAAAATAATATAAAACCCGTTTGTATTAGTGATACTGTTAATGGGGCTGCTTAGATTAATATACACTTAGCTTTGTTAAATTAGAAAAGTTATTTTTTCTCCGAGCTAACTTTAATGCGCTAATGCGTTAGCAAAATATAAGCATAACTGCTTTTCCCTAATAGAAGCAAAAAAAAAATAGACTGCGATTCATTTTGGGAGCATTCTTTAGTAAGAATGCTCCCAAAATGAATCGCAGTCTATTTTTTTTTAGAGAGAATGCTCTATGACTAGTTCATAGAGCATTCTGTCTATCTGTTACGCATTCACGACTAAACCACTGAACCGATTTTAATGAAATTTGGTACGCAGTAAGTTAAAACCCCAAGGAAAGGCATAGGCTACTTTTTATTCCGCAACTTTGACTGTGATATCCGACATTTATGCTAACAAAGTCGAGGCAAAATCTTGTAATTAAATAAAACATTTCGATTTCGGGTAATATTCAAAGTCATTCATTGTTATGTCCCCATGTACGGTATCGAAAAGTGTAGGTATACTAGCTCTTAAACCATCAGTGGTGTAAGAGCTAGCACTTTTACTGATAAAAGGGCCGGTCCATTCAATTTTAATGTTCGACAGACTGACACACGCAATCGTATCTCCCTATATGGTGCCTATAATGTTTTATAGTGGACTCTAATGACCACATAAGGCCTTCCTTAGCTTTCTCTGTTCAAAAGCAGTTTCTATTAATGTTATTTTCGTAATCGTTCGGCCTATGGCTATAACATTTGTTTATGTTTCTTGAGGTCTTGAGTTTGATCCCAGATGTTATGAGATTGGGTTGTTATGTTTGAAAAAATGTATTTGCTGCCTGATTAAATGATTTTCCTGTTACCACTAGGAGAGGTAACATTACTAGTGAAAGATGGATGTATGTTCCTCGATCTGCCCCTCTTGTCAGTATCGTTATTGGACGACGAAATGATTTTTTTATGGGAAATTATTGCACTGGCTCAATTTTATCTTCGACCCCCTTTTTATTATCTATAGCATGCCTACTAAAACAGGTGTTGAAAGTTTTTTCTTCACGTATTAACATAAATGTATTATTTATTATATCAAATAACTTACTTGTGTAGTCATATTGATACAGCAGATCAGCATGCCTCCGCAGAAGGATGCGGCGGATATCATGTGGACACTGGTCGACAACGCGGTAGCTAACCACGCGAGAGTGTACGGCAGAGCGGTCGCGATCAGCACCGAGCGACGGCCCAGGCGCATCGCGAACCCGCCCATGATGCCACCGACGAATGCACCTGAGGAAGACAGAGAAGAGTTACATAAGTACAGTAGGAAAGGGTGATAGTCCATCTATAGGAATAAGAAGCTGATGTAGCCAGCAGAGAGTAAAATCGGGCTGTAGAATATGATGTTATCATAACCTGTCTAGCTTTTTCTCAACTATGTTGGGGTCGGCTTCCAGTCTATTCGGATGCACCTGAATACTCGTGTTCAACATAAAGGGACTGCCTTTCTGACCGCCCAGTTATAGTCTCATGACAACCCAGTTACTGGGTAACTCGATACCCCTTAGCAAAACTGGTTTTCAGACTTTCCGACTACCCATAACGACTGACAATTATCTACGAATGACAGCCGGGATTAATGTTTTACGTTCTTTCCAAGACATTGGGGTGTGTATTATTGTCTGATTTAGATTAAGGACGTCAAAGTTTGTGTGTCTGTGACACTTGAATGCTCTTAACATGACAAAAGCTTAGGCATTCAGCACATTAGTTAATACTTATTAAAGAATAAGTATTAACTAATGTGCTGAATGCCTAAGCTTTTGTCACGTTAAGAGCATTCAAGTCAAGTTCAAATAACTTAGGAAAACTTTGAAATTAACAAATCGTATAAAGATACGATTTGTTAATTTCAAAGTTTTCCTAAGTTATTTTCCTTTACTTGATGCCCTTTTTTTATTAAAAATACGTGTACAGCGATTTTTTAAACACTTCTAAGGTAGACTGGCGCCGTTGCCTACAAAGAACTGGTTAACTTCTTGCTAATTAACGCACTTAAACAATTAGTACTTATGTTGGTCCACTGGATTGCAAGATAAACAACCTTAGAACGACGTAAGATTATACTTTGAGACGTCCTTCATGTTGGAGAGCCATTCTTGCTACTCTAAGCTGGTTGACGAACCAATATTTTAACTATTAGGTATTCCCCTAGCAAGCCCGAGAGGCCGCATGGACCAAACAAAAAATATGCTTTCCTTTTCTAGTGGGAAGGACAAAAAAGAGTAGAAAGTTTAAGAACTGTATTTCCTACTTGTTGACGTCATTTTGAACTTTTGCATATTTTTTAGAGGCATTTTCTATATCTAAAAATGATCTTCAATCCCTTTTATTTGAAATTTGTACAAAATATAGCAGTTTATAATTGAAGTCTAGCTTTGTTTGCGCCTATAAAGTCTGGTCCAAAATAAACCTAAATAGAAATAGATAAAGAGTAAAAATGTCTTTGTCCTGCAGTGGAAAAGTCAAACCAAAGAGAGAATTTTGTCTGCATAGTTATTTGATCCGGAATTCACAAATTAATACCTAAGATTAGGGTAGGGTAAGATAGGATAAGATTCATCACACTCAATAGGATCTCAAACAATAAATTGAAAAATTCTCTAAGCCCTACATTTTGTGATCTCTTTTGAAACATTGTTTCCGTGGAAAGGGACAGATATTCTCTTTGACAACGGAATATTAAATGTTACTGTACTGTGCCGAAAATTCTTTCCATTTCAATCGGATATCGCTGGATATTTGTATTTATTGCAGGCGCTTTGTGAAACAGGTAAGGTTTTTATTTTTATGTTTTCAGAATAGATCGTGCGACGTTTTGAAAATTACTTTGATGTAATGTTTTGCGGAACGAAGGACCAATAATGGAAAATATCTTTTTTGTCGCTCGATTAAAATCAAAATCAAAAAAAAAAAATACTTAAGCCATTTACTAATTTAGAATTGTCATGAAGTCGATCATAACTGAAGTTGAAGCTAAAAATAGCCCGTTCTAAACCGAAGGTACCAAACTTTTGTATCTAGTACTAGCTGACCCTTGCCCACTTCTTTGGGCGGTAACCATTTTCTTGTGATGAAATATTTTTTTTTTGAATTTTTCTCTCCGTAAGAACCATCCTCGTACTTCAAGGAATATTTTTAAAAAATAATTAACGCAATCAGTCCAACCGTTCTCGAGTTTTGCGCTTAGCAACACATTCAGCGACTCATTTTTATATTATAGATAAATATTTTATCCGTGGAATTAACTTTTGACAGTAATAGGTGTATGGAAAATTATACAAAACATATTTACAACTTAGAATTTAGATTAAATGTCGAAATAAAGTACTTTTATAGCATTATCCCATACATATTTTTTCCCGAGTTTATTTTCACTTTCCGATCCAAAAACTCTTCTTGTTTCAAAATCAATGTCTTTATTCTTATACCAACGAACACAGAGTCATTCATCTCGCTATACATCACAGTAACGACACAAGCCGTAGGTAGAGGGGTAATTTATACCTGATCTCTCCCTTCATTAGGCGTGTTTAGGAACAAGATATAAATCTACGCGCGGTACCTTTTACGTAGACCTACCTACAGTGAGCTCCGCGATAACGTTTTCCTCGATAGGATAGATGGATGTGTACCTACATTTTTCCAGTAGCATTTTAAATACCATTTAAAAGAGAACCTTTTTAAATGAAATACAAAGCTAATTAAGCTATACCTACTATAGTATTATGGTTTAATTTTGTACGATAAGCCAAATTAGTATCATTCATTGTTAAGAATAAAAGTCGTCATCTTACTTGCGAAAATGCAAAAGTTTGGATGAATGTTTCTTACTCATTCCCACTAGAGCGGCTGAACGAATTTAGATGAAATTAGCACAGAGATAGATTATAGTCTGAAATAGCACACAGGCTTTATTCCGGAAAAATGTAAGAATACCGTGGGATAATATACCTCTCCACTTTCACGCGGACGAAGTCGGGGCAGAAGCTAATGTTGCACTTTTGTGTGGAACAGCTGATTGTATTTTTCATAGCCGACGAAAAACTTCATCCTATCTGGTTCTAGAGTCATGTACTAAATTAATATTATTTACGCTTATGATTGTACCTTCAGAAAACCCCATCCATCACTCGTTGTTGTTGCAATAAATCAATTATACTATCAAAATGTTTATGATTTTCTTTCATACCTCTATCGTAATGGAAATATTATAAAATTGTTCTGCTGCTAACATAATACAGTTTATGTTTATACTATGGACTATTAATAACATGGTCTCGTAATAATTTATTAGTACCTACACGATGCATTCACTGCTTGAAATAAAATGCTTTTGTTTCCCATCTTCTTTCAATGTTTTAGAATCAACCTTAAAGCTTTCATTTCCAACTATCTTAAGCTAGTGACTTCGCCCGCGTAAATGTCTAATAGATAAGTGGCCATAATCTTTTTAAACCTAGAATTGACCACATTTTTAAAAAACGAGAACAAAAAAAACTTTTAAAAGAAAAACGTGTCCCCACACTATTGATTTCTTCTAAATAGTAAGTGCAATTAAAACATATTAACTAGAAAGCACATATTATAGCCATGTATCCGTAGGCCATAGAAATATTTGTTTCATGCAGAAATCGAACACGCGATATACAGCACAGCAGCCAATCGCTCAACCACACAAATAAAATAAAATGAAAATATTACCGGCGCATTAGCACCCACATCTCGTGACGTCACAAACACAAGATTAGCTATTTTAAATTCTCCTTATTATTGAGTGTAGACAGGATGTCTACGATTGCAAGTCAACAACACTCAATATTTTCCTCAACTGTTTTCCATCAAGCCAAAACACGGAAAGCTAAACTTCTCAATACAATTAATTGAAAGCTCCTCAGTATGAGCGATTGCACTGCGTGTAAATATAACCGGGGTATGTCTATCTGTCTGTGCCGTTTATTTTGGTCTGGCACGGAATCATCCTGAGATGTAGCAGATTGGCTGGCGTAGAATTAAACATTTGATTTCATCTAACTGTCCATTTTGTTTGCGTTGACTTTTTGCGTTGCTGAGTTTATGTACTTGAGAGATTGGATCTCATTGAAAGTCGATTGGCAGATGGGTGTGTTATTTTTGCCTGGTGTGTAAATTCTGATAAACATTCATTTGTTTATAAGGTTTTTGAGTATGGTCATGGTTGGTTAGCATCCGGTTTCTCAAATGAAAAATTAGTGAGAAAGTGCACGTAAGTTTTGATTGGTTGACTCAATTTAACCAATCACAGCTTGATAGTTTGTCGGAGGTAACTATTGCAGATGTAAGGTTTATAAGATTCTATTTAATTCCGATTATTTCACAAAAAATACAAAAGACGTCAAAACTTCAAAAATAAGAAAGGCGAGAGCGGTCCCAAGAAATTTGAAAAATTAACGGAGCGAAGTGCAGGGTCTAATTTTAAAGTTAAAATTTTTCTCATAATCGGTTCAGTGGTTTAGTCTAACAGACAGAGTTACTTCCGCGTTTATAACATTAGTAGGGATTGTAAAATTTCAATTAAATACCAATTATATGTTACAACCAAAAGCTATAATGGTCTTATTACGCGCACAACATACCATTTATGATGCAATGATACAGCAAACGGGCGGGAAAGCAATAAATTGAACGTTAACACAGAATTGCACGAAAACAAATAATTCCTTGCATACGCTTCGTATTTCCGTAACATCACCAATCACCACCAATCTGCTGAACTTCATGGCGCGGGCGGTGCCAGCAGTCGATGCTGGTATGCAGGTAGACGCGGCTTATTTTGATTTTAAGAAAGCATTTGATACAGTCGATAACGATGTATTGCTTATGAAGCTGGCAAAAATTGGCTGCACACCGCACCTCTTACAGTTCTTCGCTAGCTATTTGAAAGATCGTCAGCAGTACGTTGACTACAACGGGTTCGAATCTGAACCATACTACACCAGGTCGGGGGTGAGCCAGGGCAGCAATTTGGGTCCTCTGGAGTTTATTTTAATGGTAAACGATTTACCAAACGTAGTAAGAAATAGTTTATGTTTATTGTTTGCAGATGACCTCAAATTGCTGCTTGAGGTCAAGGGTGAGTCGGACTGCGAACGATTGCAGGAAGACATAGATAGTGTGGTTCAATGGAGCCATAAAAATAAACTTTATTTCAATGTAGCGAAATGCTCAGTTATAACATTTACGCGCGCGAAGACGGCCTTAGCCTACGAGTACAAAGTAGAGGAAGCGCCGATGCAGCGAGTGTCTCAGGTACGAGATCTAGGGGTACTGCTTGCCTCAGATCTAACTTTCCGGGATCATGTAGTTAAGATTTGCAGGAAAGCGTACAGAAACCTGGGTTTCGTGCTTAGACAGTCGCAGGGTTTTACAAATATAACCACAATCAGGGTGCTATATGACGCTTTGGTAAGGAGTCACTTGGAACACAGTGCGGTGATTTGGGCTCCCCATGAAGCAAAATACAATGTCATGCTGGAGCGAGTACAAAATAAATTTACTAGACACTTGTATTCCAAACTTTATGGGGTTTACCCTTTTTACCCGCTGATGTATCCTACACTGTTTGTACTGGGTATGGTGGGGTACAATGAACTAAGGGTGCGCCGGGAATTCACACTCGCGGCGTACGCGCTGAAGCTCTTGCGAGGAGTCGCACATAACTCGGGAGTGCTGCGTCACCTACAGCTGTGCGTGCCAGACCGGTACGTGTGGAGGCGGCGGCGGCCGCCACTGCTGGCCGTGCCTGCTGCTCGAACCAATCTATTGGCAAAAACACCTCTCACCCGCACAATCCGTGTGCTCAACGAATTGCACGAGCGGGTCGACATATTTTCGTGCAATATGAGTGAATTCGCAAGAGTTTTGTTAAATTTTGTTAGTTATAATTAGAATTAATAATAATAATAAGTTACCTGAAGTTAGAAATTATATTAGTTTAGATTATTTATTTATGTCTAATTTTTAATAGGTTTTAGTTTATTGATTTAAATTTTTTGTTTATGTTTTTTAGTATTAGTTTGTAGTAGATAAGTCTAGATTTAATTATTTTTTAGAAACACTCTATTGTTTTGGGTTCCACCTGTAAAATAGTGTGTGTTAGTTGAATAAATAAATAAATAATAAATAAATTTCCATTGTGGTCCTTATAAAGGAGACTGCATATTGAATTGCATGCACTAAATTCAAGGTATGCATAATATTCTATGAGAGTTATCTTAGTAGAAGTCTGAAAGTTCTATTCAATTTAAATTACTAGTCATGTGAAACTGGACAGGTAATTCAGCGTTATGTTTTTATCTTTTTACTGTTTTACTTAGTTATATATATTTTATTTACGAGTAAGTAATAAAATAATACGAGTAAGTACATACTAACTTAGTTATTTATTGTAAATTAAGAAAATAGTATGTCGTTTACAGAGAGGCTGATCATTCTAGAAAGGCGTTAAATTTTTTACCTGGTTATTAAAAAGTCAATTGTATAGTTATAATGTTTAATTAATTTCGTCTGAACATTACGAGTAGGTATATAATATGTTTGTTGTTGTCATTTGATGTATTAAAACAAGATTGTTTAGATAAATATATTATTTTTACACTATTATAGTACTTCCTTGTTATCCAAGATTTTCATTTTAAATTAGTCAGTGTTATGTCCCACTCCTGGGCTCTTCACTCCTTCCACCATGTACGTATGCCTCATTTTAGTTTAAATATTTATTATACATCATTCACTTTGCAATCATAACAATGTTTGCAGTTCGCATGTTTCCAATCACTGAGCACAAGCATCGCCTCAAAGGACCAATGTACACGCTCCCTAACATTAACGAATGACGCGGGTTGCAATATTTCTGCTTTTACAAACTCGAGCAGACGCAAAATAAACCGATGAGTGTGCTATCTATCTGTTCTCGTTTAGGAGAGATACATACAATAGTAAGGGTTACACTCTACCGAGGCAGAGAGGAGCGGATTCGAAAGGACACGTGCAAAAGGTTTATTCTTCTCTCTTCAATTATTTTTTCCCCTTACTTCATAATATAATATATGGTTTTACAATGTTAGTTTTCGATTAAGAATTATAGATCTTCCTTTGTAAATTAAATAAATAACTACATTAAGGTGTTTTTTTTTCTATTTGCTATTTTTCGTATATATGACAAGCAGATACATTAATCATATACCTCTTAGAAACTTGCATTTAGGGATACACTAAATGAGCTTCCATCAGTTTAGTACGTCCATAGCCCAGAAACAACAAGAAAATTATAAGCCGGATTTTGTTAAAACCTAATTGAAAAAAGTATCCGTTAAGTTTTTTTGCTAATTTGTCTCCATAGAGTCTTTCCTCCGTTTTGGAATGAGCAACTAGCTTCAACTTTCATACTAACTAACCGACTCCTTGAAAATTCTAAAAGTGCCTGTCTATTAATGGCCTAATTGAAATAAATGCTTTGATTTTTGTCTTTTGACTATCATAGACCTAAGCTGACTTTACCGATAAAGAAGATAATTAAATTAAATAAAACTGACACTTGTCTTGTTCTCCTTGTCACCATCACAATAATTTACCTCCTACATACATCAATGGTTTCTAAAAACAAACGAGACAGTATAGCCGATGACTGCACGCCTAATTCCGCCTCCCAAAACGAAATACACCGAGAATGCTGAACACGCCAAAAAGTATCATTCCGGCCGGTGAGAGATGCCCTTTATAAGCGAAAAACAATGTCTTTACAAATACCTATGTCGGCGGGCAACCATAAATTAAATGCAAGACGTTTGACGGTAGACCACTTTTATTTTCTTTATGTTGGTATTCAGGTTGGTACCAATTTAGAATACTGTTCTAATGTATTTATTGATTTATTGGACGCAGTCTCCGCAGTTTTGTGCAGTGCAACCAGTTTATCTTGGATGTGAATGGCGGCGCTACTTGATAAAGAAAAAGGAATAGAATTTTAATGTCAAATGGGTTTAGGGAAAATTGCTTGTGACTGACACGCGCACATCGAAACAATTCCATGAGTATTTTTATTTTGTCTATTTAGGAGTGGAAGACAAGAAATTGTATGTCGGATTACAATATAAAAAGAAATAGTTCCTAGTTTTGCCACAGATCAAAATACACTGGGCGCACTGCAGTGTTTTAACCTATTGTGAAAAATAGGGTAATGGTTCACAAGATTGATGGTTATAGAGTGATGCAATGTTTAAATTTTAATTTCGTGTCAGTGGAATCAAGTCTCCCCATTCATCGAGCGTTGCTTTTAACTGAAGTTTCAAATGGTTTGTTTTCTACATTGTGATGTAGTATGATTGGAATATTTTCGTCTTTGAATTAAGCGCAAGATGCGCATGCGCAGTTAAAGCAATATGAAAAACAGTGGATCACGCAGTTCTTTACAAACACATTAATTGCGTGTAAAATCAATTCATCTTCTTTCGTATCGATGGTAGGTAGGTACTGTTTAAAAGGTTACCCTGGTCTGTTGGGCAAATGTATGACTTTTTAAATAACTTTTTTTAATTTTTCTTCTGATGAAATAAACATAACATAACACCACGCCTGTAATCCCCGAAGGGTTAGGCAGAGGTGTACCCATTAGTACACCCACATTTCGCCAGTTATGTTTTTAGTCCCATGTATTAGGGGGCGAGCCTATTGCCATCAACTGGACACAAATCCAGACTCCGAGGCTGCTACTGAGAAATTCCTGATGGAAAAACCCAATAACACTTTGCCCGACCTGGGATTCGAACCCAAGACCTCATGCACAGCAGTCGTGCTTGCGACCACTAGACCAACGAGGCAGTCAAAATAAAAAAGAACAGTTAGTGAAATAATAAAAATATTAATAACGAAAACCAACCAAAATATAGAAAAAAAGACAAATTATAGTGTTTTCTTCTATGTATAAGAAATGGTCAGAACAAACAAAAAAAAAAGAGTTTAAGTCCACAGAAGCACCATGCAGTTTGTATTCCACTGAATCGATCAGTTATTGCCCATAAATAGGTACCTCTATATTAAATAGCTAGGCCCAGTAGGTGGCCATGTTCATATCAATATTGACATAAGAATGAATGGTTAGGCTCCGTTCACACCACCGTGTAATGGAACGGAAGTCTCATTGCGTGCGAATTCGTAAGTAGTATTATAAATAGTGCTAGCTTCTGGCCGCGACATCGACCGCTTTTTTTATCTGCATTAAGTAACTTCTTTGGTTACAGCTCTGCACCTGTATCGTGTCGTGTCTGGCTATCACATACAAATCGATTTTTTTCTATCCGATTTTCCCAGAGATTAGCGTGTTTACACAAACAAATAAAAAAGTCTTCAGCTTTATAATCAGCATAGATTTGCATTTTTTTTTTTGTATTTTCTAATTTTTATCTCGCAGGGCATCGGAGAGGGAAAACATAGTGATAAAACAGGTATTTGCCCCGCAGTGGGATAATAGTAGGTTAGTATTATTATTAAGTATTTGCGATTTTTTATATCAAAACCAGAGAGTTCCCGTAAGCTAGCGGTATACTGTAAGTACAGTGAAAATATTACCTCGTAAAGTGCTATTATAATTCATTACAAACACGCCAAAGGATTACAAGGATGAATGATTACAAAATCAATTTACTAGATTATTAATATCCATTGAAGTTACTTTAAACTACCGTTTAATAAAACAGTACAGTCGCAATCTTTACACCATCATGTTTTACGGGGACCGGCAGCAATTTAGCTGACAGATTACAATAATAACTTACAGTTGTAGTGTCCAGCATAATTTTATGGTGGAAGGACCACGATGTTATCTTGGTCCTTCGAGGCGGTGGCTGCGCTACTGGCATTAGCTAAAATATCACATTTAACCATAAAGGACACTGCGCAACTGAACTACAACTAAGTACCACTAATCAAAACGTAACTTTCATGCAAACCACAGAAAGTTCAAGTTGTATTATTCGGTTTTTTTTCGGAAAATCTGATAAAAAGCATGCTACACAAAAATGATCTGAAGAATGAATCTAATAATTTGAAATTCTTCTGAAATCTTCTCGTAGGCGCGGTGATATCCAGGGTATAAAGCTACTGTTGCATGTCGAATTGCTGACAAATAAGCTGGCCCTGAGCGAAATCCAATTCGTCATATTGATTGTTTTTGTATAAAATGTACCTTTGCCACTTGAACCAATTAACAAGTCGATTGACATCTCATTTGTCAAAATCGTTGGTGTAGTTTAGGTGCAACGGTGAACATAAATACAAACATACAGACATAGACTGCTAAATTCACAACCATTCCTTTGGGCTTTACCGATGTCAATTTGTCATTTCTGTAGGGGATTTTGGCTTTGCATCTTGTACCAAAGGACCATTTTATAGTTCCTCATTACACCGCGTGCCAAGATAAGGTGGTTACTCTCAAATTGAGAGTAGTGTAACGGACAACAGCTCGCGGGCAAACGGGCGTGTAAGTAATTCAATTACGAGTAATAAATAGTAATTTGGAGATTTTTTATAAGACAGTTTTATCGGTCGTCAGTAATTTATAGCAAGTTTTGAAAGTCGATTGATTTTATTGATTAATTAATAGCTGCCCCATGCGACTTTGTTCGGGTGGTATTTTTCACAAGTGTTAAGTTACGTCTTTGGTTACTGCTCCGCTTCCGTAGGTCGTAGCGTGATGTTATATAGCCTATACTATTCCTCATGAATCTGGCTATTTTATACAAAAAGATCTTTCCAATTCGATTGGTAGTTCTAGATATAAGCGCATTTAAACAAACACAGACAAAAAAAAAAACTTTTCGGTTTTATTACATTATTATTAGTTTAGATTAGCTTGTTGTTTCTTAAGGTTTTTTAAGCGGATATTTAGTTTATTTTCCCCGCACGGAATATAGATAATTGTTAAAATAATTGCCTAGTAGAATGTTTACGCTTTTAATTACGATATATTGATATATTAATTACCTGAATGAAAGTGAGATTTTTGACAGCCTGGCTTAATTAAATCCAAGATTAATAATAGTAGATATCACTTTCATAAAAAGGTGTCTATCTTTATATAATCTGTGGTTTAGGAATCTGTTAACAAAATGGTGTAATGACTTTTAACTAGTAGGTACAGTCAGCAAAAGAGATAGATATGCAGGGTTGTCAGATATAGTTGAATATTTAAACAGAGACACAGTTGATAATAATAAACATTTCATTAATTAAGTTAAGTTTCAATCGAAGACATCCATCGGTTTCTAAGAAAACTTCAACCATATCTGACGATCCTGGATACCTATCTTTTTTGTTGACTGTACCTGGTTGTAATTAATTTCTACTTAATCATTTCTATTTAAGTTGTTAGTCTAACTGCCAATGGAGTAAATTCCAACTGGTAAGTAATAAAATGGAGTCGTGTCCGTTTCTCCGTTTGCTAAGCAATAAGTTATTTATTACATTGGCAACCGTTACCCGTTGCCCTAGTCATAAATAGGGTAGTAGCAAACAACTGTAAACGAATCTGAGCACAATGTAATTTAAATTCCTAATTCGCTTCGTAAAGCCTTGAATAAATTAATACTTTACATAACAGTACATAACATAACGCCTGTACCTAATCCCCGAAGGCTTAGGCAGAGGTGTACCCATTAGTAGTACAGTAAGTCATATGTATCTAATGGGGGGCGCGCCTATTGCCATTAACCGGGCACAAATCCAGACTCCGAGGCTGCTACTGAGAAATTTCTATCGGAAAAACACAATAACCCTTTGCCCGACATGGAAATCGAACCCAAGACCACACTAAAACTACTATACGAATTAAAGCTTTATAAATGTTTTTGTCTTAAATAGTCCTCAAAAGTATCAAGAATTTCTAACATCTACTGAAACGGTTGTTATCGAATCGGCAATATTTACAAAAAAAAAAGTATTTTCTTCGGTAGTCATCGTTTGTCTTGGGAAACCCGAATGCACGAACATGAAATCTATAAGAGCTGTTACAACCATGAAAGAAGTGTAGTCGTAGTACTTTTTAGAAACGTCGCCCCTGTGGGTTTATTTACTCTGTGGCGTGTCGTTCGTACTATTTAAAAAACACGAAGAATTCCGAAGCACATACGTTTTTTTGTGAAAGTTAACACTTCTCCTGACTCGAATGTAATTAAAATATGTAATTTATAAGCAAAACTATCTCCATTACAATCTTATTTAAATTAACGATCTAATTTCCCCAAGAAACAAAACCTAGTCTGTCCATTGTATAGAAATTGAATAGCTTAACAATATAAAGCCGCAGACTAAGTGCCCTGCCTACGACAGTAAGAGCTAGCGAGATGTTATTAAAGATTTCACTGAAGAAAGTTGTGTAGCTAGTTCTGCCGGTGTTATTATTGCAAATGTGGTCATATTATAAGCTATTATGATTTTGCTGAGATACGTTTGTGGTTTAGCCTGTCTAGGTTAACTTCAACCTGGCTGGATTAGCTTTTTAATTAGTTATGTTCCTTTTTTAGTACGTATAAACAATTTTCGAATTATTTGTCAGATCCGGAATTACTCTGACATTATCAATGTCATATACATTATTTAATTATGTCCAAGATCATAGAGTCTTATAAACTATCTACTTAACAAATTTTAGCATAATACGTCAAGCAGTTTTCGAGATACCTATTGTGTTTAGTCAAAGAGTGAATGAGTATCTTTCTCTGTTATCATAACATAGGTAGACTTTTAGCATAGATTTAGTTCATGGTTCTAGACCCTCAGCGTTTAAATTTTTCGTCACACCAGCAAGCACAAACAAACCCGTAAAAGGGTTAGGTAAAGTGAGCTTGAGGTTTCCCGCGACCATGTTTCCAGGTCGTCGGTCCACCTCGTGACCTTCCCACTATGTAGTCGCCAATTGAGAGCCTTACGACCCAATACTTGCAGTGCAGTGGCTTGTGGCTATCTTTAGGGGAGGCCTATGTTCAGCAGTAGATATAGCAGGTAGAGAGAGCGTCGTTCAGCTGATATCATGATGATGAGCTTGAGGTAATCTGACAATCCTGAGCATCAGCAATTCAGTTCACATCAAATTCTCATTCTTACTTCAGCAAAATTCACCGATGAAGAATTTTACAGAATAGGGCCCAGCTTCCCTGCATTAGCAATGTTTAAACTAAATATGTAGTAACACTCCAAGTTTTATAACCAAAAAGGTAAATATTTGGAAACACAGTCGCCATATTTTACACAATACTGAAAGGAAATTACATAAGCTGTAACTGTACATTTTGAGGTAAAAGCAAAATACTTTGGTTAAGTTTCAAATTCGATTTTTGACTTATCGCGTATGAAAGTTTATTGGGTTTTTTTCAAACAGGAATTTCTCAGTAACAGCCTCGGAGTCTGGATTCGTGCCCGGTTGATGGCAATGGGCTCGCCCCCTGTTACATGGGACTTAAACATAACTGGCGAAATGTAAGTGTATAAATGGGTACACCTCTGCCTAACCTTTCGAAGATTACAGGTGCGATGATATGTTATGTTAAAACGAAAATATGACTAAAATACGTCTGTATGAAGCGCACAGTCGAGAATATCCTCTTGAAATGAATGAGTTTTAGAAATAGTATATTCATGATTTACGTCACTTTATAATTAGAGAGACAACAATATTGCTTTGTTTGAATTTTCTTTGTTTACTTGTAATTAAAAGGATGACTCCACTGGCTTGAATATAATAAGGATTTTGTTCTAAAAGGATGTTAATGTCTCTAAAAATAAATGTATTTTATAACACGTGTTTCATTGTTTATTGAGTTGTAAAATTTAATTAAGCTTCGGTCTTTTGGAAAGCGTTTGTTTGTTTGGACTTAATTTGACTATAGATGACTAAACATTGGAATTTTATGCTAACCTTTATTTTAATGCAATGTTTTGTATAATAAAAAAGCCTTTAACCGGTTTAACATTAATTATTGACATCATTGGGCATTTTTACTGTCGCAAAGCGCCACTGCTGAGTAAGAGGTCTTAGCTTCGATTCCCAGGTCGGGCAAAGTGTTATTGGGTTTTTCCATCAGAAATTTCTCAGTAGCAGCCTTGGATTCTGGATTTGTCGCCAGTTGATGGCAAAAAGCATAGCTGGCGAAATGTGGGTGTACTAACTCTACCTAACGCTTCGGGGATTACAGGTGTGATGTTATGTTATGTATTAATATCATTATAACCTACTCATTATTGTTCTCTGAATGAAAAGAAGCTTTGCTCTGCAGTAGGACAATAATAGGCGGGTATTTTATAATTAGGTGTTACTCAATATTTTACAAAAGGTATCCATACTTCTTTTGACCCCGATCGTGACTAAATCTAACTAAATATAAATCTACATACAAACTAAAACAACAATACAAATTCTAAATAATTTAGTACGCTAATAACCGTAACTAAATCTTACCAGACATAATCAGAAAGCCGTGAAGTCACGACTTCCATCCCGGACTTACGATTTATCCAACAAATCAATAGTGTCAACGATTAATCCAACCACAATCTATCACTAAATCAATTACGATGTCAGACATAGCCGGGAGCTAAAACTATTTATATTTTATAGATAATCTTTAACGAATAGGTAGGTTCATATTATTCTGGCTAGTTTGGTACTCTTGATGTTAGCTAAGATTAGTTTCAATTGGCTCAGGATACATGTTGAATGATAAGTTGGTAGATGTGCACAGATTAGGCTAAAATACTAAGGTAAGTATAAACTTGAACATTTACGTAAAAAAACTTTGAGCTACTTTAATGTATCACTCTTTCAAGAACCAAACATGAAGCACGAAACAACAACGAACGAATTTGCGTATCATTGTTCAAGAATGTTAGGTACATTACATTCAAATGCTCGAGAAAAGCTCGAGTGTCTAGCTTTAGAAGACGCGAGCTGGACAACAGAAAAACTGGTCATTCGAAATGAACAATTATACAAGAAACCTAAAGATAATTTTCAAATATCTATTCAATGATTCGTCGACTTTCATTTTTCTCTTTTTCACATTATGACATCTGGTTGCGCCATATTGAATTTTGATTCTGTTATGTATTTCGTGACACTCGCAAGATAAAACCAAATCGATTGACGTAAGAATCATCAAAATCGGCCTACGCGTAACATAGTAACAAAACGTACACATAGGTATATAGGCTGATAAATTCATTACGGTTTGCGTCGCGCAGTCGGGTAGAAAGAACCTCAAATGCCTTAAGACAACCAAAATAACTGTTCTAAAAGAAATCTTAAAATAAAGAAGCGAAAGGTCACACACTCTCAACACAAAATATCAAAAACCGCTTGACGTATAAAGATGAAAGGCAAGGAGGTACTTTATATTAGTAGATATCTCCTAAGAAAGGGTTTCCCAATTCACTCCCTAAAGAGATCAAACGGCGGTCCGACGCTTACGTGGACAAAGTCGCGGGTAAAAGCTAGTATCTAACACAAACCAAATGAGAAAATTCAATAACAAAACTACTTAAACAAATCTTCAAAAGCCGCACTCAAATCTTAGTCATCGAACCTTCCGAAGCATAAATCTTTGTAATCTCAGACGCGGCCGCGGGCGAAAACTATTTATTTACAGATAATATGACATGTTTATGTGAGGAATAATCAGCGGAGTTTATGATGAAAAGCAAGCAGGATGTGTCCGCCATCAGGATGGTATCTAGCTGATGGAGCGCTAATAAATATATAGCCGGCTAATTGGTTTAGGAGGAGGAGCTCGAACAAGATGCACAAACATCAAGACATGTCTGAGGGTGTTCGGGATTTTGGACTCTAATGACGTTTTATTAAGGAATCTATTGCATATATAAATGTGCTGTAAGAATTTTCTCTTCTTTGTATGTTGTCATATTTTTAGTAAACTACAAGCTACTGCCCGTGACTTCGTCTGCACCAAGGTTAGTATATTTTTCAGATAAAGAACAGCCAATGTGCTATTCCATTAATTCCATGCTATAATGTATCTCTAAACATCTAAATCCGTTCAGCCGTTCTGTCGTGTTTGAGCAACAAACATACAGCCATCTAAAATTTCACATTTATAATACTCGTAGTAGAAAGAATATTATTGACAATATCAAAGCATTTATTTCAATTGAATCAATACCAGAGATTCTTGAATATCTCCAATATCGTTGAAATTGAGCAATGTCTGCATATCTGAAGTATTACAACTTAGTCTGCGTGGAATTTAAAGTCTCCCTCTATTAGAACCCCTTGCAAAATTTTTGCTGACGTCTTCTACCTATAAACTACCTACCTACCTGCCAAATTTTAGCTTTATAGATCAAGCAGTTTTCGAGAAAGCGTGTTTAGTCAGCGAAAGAGTGACCTTTCGCAGTTTCGCTTTTATAATATTATTTACTCTCCTATGGATCGTAGCGTGAAGAAATATACACTATAACCTTCCCCGATATAGATTTCTTCAAATCGGCCCAGCAGTTCCTTAGATAAGCGCGTTCAAACAAACAAACCAGTTTTGCAATATAAGTATAGATATGGATTTGGCACAAATATAAACAAAATAAAACATTTTTGATGAAACATAACATTTTTAGTACCTATAGCTTAACGTTATCACACAACTTATCACGCCAAGCCAACTCCAAGCGTAGGTATTACTATACAAGGCATAAAATTGTACAACCTAACCACATATTTCTGAACTGTGCAATTAGTTTCCAATCAGTCATTAATATCTAGCATAGACGTGTTACAAAACTTTTAATATGCCACCTTTTACGGCTATAATGATAGCTGATGGAAGTGGCCAGTATAACTTGGCCCGCTAGATGGCGCTGCCGGCAGAGAGAACTGTCAAAGAGCTGTCAAATTCGGTATGTTTTGAATTTAGTTCTATAATTTGCCGTCGGTCAAGATTGAATGGGCACTTTGAAGTCTTAATTATGGAATTATGCTTGGTACCATATTTTCAAAATTGGAACTGTTCTGTACAGTTGCTTACAAAGATATTTAAGTTTTTTTTATTTAAGTTGTCTGCAGAATATAATTGTTATGAATGCGGAAGTTTGTGTGGATGTTTGGTACCCTTCCACCCAAAAACTGCAAAACTGATTATGATGAAACTTTTCAGTAGCATAGCAGTAACATAGCAGCATCAGAAAAACACGCAGGTTTTATTATTTATTCGAATATTAAAATATTGTGTAATTTGCGTGAAGTAAGTCATAAGTCGAGAGATTGAGAAGTACTAACTAATTCCACGCGTACCAAGTCGCAGGCGGCAACTAGTTCCAAAATATATTTTTTAAATCTAATACGTTGTACCTTTAATTAGAAGGAAGTTTAAATCCATTTACTTATCTCATAACGTGGCAAAATCTTAGTCGATTTTAGTCCTTAAAATCAATTTCGAAATTCAACTATTTCATTATTATTATCTACACAATCTTGTTCTCAGACAGTCCGACGCGTATAACTCGTGACCTAAGTAGCAGATATCCATCTGAACAATAAACATAAACACTATGTTCACTATAATTGACATTGACATCGTTGCATACATTCCTGATTTAGCATAGTGCATTAAATTCAGAATTATTGAGTAATTTTGAATATATTTCTGGTGACTGACAGCTATTCTCATGGTAATTCATAGTATATTGCTAACTCAATCCATAAATAAAACGAGTTTGTTTGGGCCGAATCTCTTACCGACCAACACCTAAAATGCTAAGCCAGCTTGTATTGTTATACTTATGCACTAGCCCGAGAAGTGTAACCGAATTATGTTTTTTTTTTTTGGATTACGTACCAAAGGGAAAAGAACATTATTACCTTCTAAATATTGGCTGTCTGTCCGTCCGTTTGTCACAGGGTTAATTTTGTGTCGTAATAAGAAGATACTTCAAATTTTTACACAGTGTGTAAAAATGGCCGCTAAAACAAAAAGAAAGAAGTAAAAAATTAAATTGAATGATAATTCCCTAAAAACAACTCGCATTCGACCGGATTTTTTGATATTATATAAGTTTTTAAGGCTAGATAATAAACCACAAAATAATCAATAGTCTAACATTTGAAAATATGTTGTAACTGTAAAGTAATTCCTTGCAATAACGTACGTTCATGTCTTTAACATTTTACGATGAGCAATTATTTTAAACATGATCAAGGCATTCCTAACTCCTTCAAAATTACTCGATAAACTGCTCAATGCTGTGGGTCTGTGTACGCAAAGTTATGTTACACAGCCCCACCTAATACAAATTTCAAAAGCCGTAATATAGCTCCTTATATGGAGTGACACAGCCACCAGAGTCTAAGGGCTCGCCTTGGGCCCAAAATGTCATAGCACAGCCCTATCGTTGACGTACAGTCGGAGAAACTAACATGTACCTACCATGATTAGCATTTAAGTAGCGAGCACGATTTTGTAGTCATTTGTAATCGTGTTAAGTAGACACGGTCGGTGTATAGCCTTCTGAGCTGCAGTTTAAGAGCTGTCGATGCGGTTAATTACGTATTTACGTGTGATAATTTGAATCTGAGATAAGAATCTGCCTTTACCCAAAAATAAATTGAGCTAATTAGGTAATAAAATCTGGCTGTATTCATTAGCAGTGACGTTAATTAGACAGGATTTAACGCTATCGGTAAATAAGTAAGAGTGCTTTACCAGTCTTCGAGCTAATCACACACACACACACCCTCACAAACAAATGTCATGTCAAATATTGATATATATGCTTTTTTTTGAGGTTTTGTAATTGATGTGACATAGTTTATGCCGTGGTCAGGTTGCACCATCGGAGTCATCGGAGACACTGGTGCAATGTGACTAAGCAGTTTAAAATAATTAATTAGTATTTAAAATTCAATTAAAGGCCAATTTATGTAATAAAAAAACGTTCAACATTTAGTCGCAAACTCATCCCAATAAATACCAAAATCAAATAAAAAAAAGTACGTAAAATAGAGGGATTTTTGACAGATTGAGACTGAGATTGGAATGCGGACGTCCTTAAAGGTTTTGCCATTTTGATTGCCCCAGATTACATTTAGTAGATAAATAGAAGGACGAAAGAGAGAGAATTAAAAACGAAATTGCATGCAAGAGAATACCTTAAGTTGGATATCGCACGTAATTTCCAACTCTATTTCCTTTTCATTTTAGTACTTTATTGAGTAATCAATAAAAACTACTCGGTCATATTGTTATTCTTCGTCTTTAGACAACTGACTCGTGTAGAAACAAAAATGAAGGGTAGGTAATCGATGCTTTGAAGGATCAGCGAGGTACATACCTATCTAAACCCTATTGTCACTACGATACGGCCACTTATTGACTTATCCGCAGTGTTATATATACATTGAAGCTAAACTATCACGGCCTTGGTCCAGCGGTTGGATCTACGATGTATTGAATGGATTAAGATAAGAACGTCACGTAGACTATCACTTAAGGGAGTGTGGCACCCTAATTCATTGGATTTTTTGGGCCGGTTAGCAACAGGAAAAGAAACGAATAAATGCGAAAATATAGTAGCGGGTTCAGTAAAGGTTATTGATGATTGTTGATATTATGAAGAAATAATAATACATTTACTGTTCGTTATTGAGGAGTTCCATTGTTTATCTATGAAGTTCTACATCAGATCTTCACAAAATTAATATGAAACTACCTCAGGAGTATGCTCTTTCGAGTGAAAAAATAATTTTGAAAATCAGTCGATAATTAGCGGAGAAATCTTTGAACATACATAAAATAAATACATACAAAAATACCTCCTTCTTTTATTGAAGTCGGCTAAAAAGGTGCTATACTAAACAATATGGAGCCTATTACTATGGCCGCTATAAAAACAAATAAAAAAAATATTACATCAAAAATTATAGCGTTAAGTACGGTGGAACGGAACCCTTCGAGCGGATTCAATTACTACTTCACCGGTTTTAAATATAAAATACAAAAACATATAAAATTGTTAAAATCAAAAGTGTAAGCTTTAGCACCTGTTTATAACTCTTTAAATCAATTAGCAGCAAACCAGTATTATCTCAACAGCAGGTGAATTGATTTAATTTACAGTCAATTAATTCAATTGATTAGTCTAACGCCGGATTGATTACAAATGCATCGGGGACTACTGCGATAATATGATGATTGAACTAACGTTGATTTTACGATTATTCAAATTTTGTGTTAATTTATCAATCAAATGCTTACTGTTATAAATGCGAAAGTTTATGAGATTGAATGGTTAGATGTTTGTTACTCTTTCACGCTTAAACGGCTGAGCTAAATCAGCTGAAATTTGGCACGTATGTAGATACTGACCTAGCTTAAGACATGGGATTTCTTATCCCGTTTGAAAATTCAGAAGTATACGCAAACAAAATCGCGGGCGGAATGTAGTCTATAATATTTTGTTTATTTGATAAATGTCAAGTTCCTAATGTTTGAAGACATTTTGATAGGAATTTTGTTTGTTTTTTCTACTTGGATTTATGTCAAGCCTCTTCTCTAAGCTTCCACTTGAAATACCTAAAACTATTTTCCCATTAAAGTACTGAATAGATCTTTTTCAATGCTTGTGGAATACAAGTTTAATTCGTTTAACTTTGTTCCATAAAGTCAGAAGTCTACCAATACCCATACTAATATTAAATCCGAAACTAACTCGATCTGTTTGTTACGCTTTCACGACTAAACCACTGAACCGATTTTGATGAAATTCGGTACAAAGTAAGTTTGAACCCTAAGAACGGAAATGGGCTACTTTTTACATCTACTTCTACATCTGTGTTCGCTATAACCGACATTTATGCTGACGAAGTCGCGGGTAAAAGCTAGTAATCTATATTTCTCGGTTCTCGCGTACAAATTTCTTAGAACCAAGCGGTGCACTGATACATAATTTTTCTCCCACTCAAGTCTACGACAACAATAGTGTTTATCGAGATATACTATGTATTTATTCAGACCACCTGGATTACAGACATTAACACCGTTCTCTAATGTTGTCTGTGCCTGTACTGTTCAGACGGGGCACACCACAGCGACAGAAATGTCACACATTACAAGATTGTAGGAAAATGTTTCGAGTACGGCAGTTGCCGCAAAGTGAGTAGCATCAATAACCGCAATCAGCCAATTCGTGGTCAATACTATAAAAATCTCCTAAGGCTTGATGCTATTCACAGACAGATCACCTTAAGATCAAGGTAATAATCAAATTACCTCTCTTAATCCAGGAAGATTTTAGATGTAGGTTTATTTGACAAAAATGTAGGTTAGAAGGTACATATTTATCTGAGTGTTGCTGGTGCATTTTTACGTGCAATAGCAATGTTGAGCTGCAGGAGTGCTACTCTTATGTTGACGATTTAGTTATGAATTACTTCTTCCGCTCTGGGCAGAGCGGAAGGTAGTGTCAGAGTCTAACTGAATAAAACCCATCCGTATTCCTCCTAATGCCCTTTGCGTTCCCAGACCGCGGTGACTCCTTCGAACAAAATTCGCAACCACGTCAGAATTAAGTGAATGCTACAATTACAAGCTGCATTGCAGCTGTCACAATGCAACTTCAAGCAGCAGCACCCATAAGTACTAGGTAAATGTCGCCAGTTAGTCCTAGCGACATTTTTACAGTAAGGGTCGTCTGAACTCTTTAGAAATCTCTGTGAAGCCTTATTGCTACAACTGCAATAAACATAGGACCAAAAAATTAGCCACTACAATATTTTTTACCACTGAGGTGTGGTGTGATTGTTGCACGTCTGAGCCAGATCTTAGCGTGAATTTCGCGCTCGCCTGTACTCAGCGCCGATAGCTATGGTTTATCTGCGACGTGACAAATCGTTGCGCGATCACAGCGCCAATTACTGGCAACATTACGAAAGTACTGTTACTTAAAAATAATATAAGGTGAGAATTATTTTGGGACATTCGAGAAAAAGGGTGTTGTGTTTTTCACATTTTACATACATACAGACAAACTCAAGCCTTTTTCAAATGGGAGGTAGGCAGAAACCACAGAACGCCACCTGCTACGATCCCCACATACTCATTTCGCCTTTTTCACATTTTGATGTTTTCACGATTACTTTCTTTATTTTCAGAAATGTTTACTAAAGTTCAATAGTAAACTCCGAAAGTAGCTTTTTACTTATTTGTCATTTTAAGGGTTCACTATCAATGCATTAAATACGAAACAAAAATATTGGCAATAGATACTCACTGATTCTGATTCATCCACAAACGTGAAATTAAACGAAGAAAATCATTCCTTACAACGGCTCCCACACGCAAGCAATAACAATTATTACCCTCACACTAACTCACCCACACGCCAAAATAAAACTCAACTCCTATAAACCCGAGATTTTCACATAACATCGCAAAGCATTGGGAAAAAAACGTTCCGAGAAACGTATTGAGTGGTCAGAGAATAAAATTAGATCATTACTTTCAAAACCGTTTCTTACCGGGTAACACTAAGCAGATTGTGTGTAAAACGTATCTCTTATACCGCCGGCCATGTACACGGATAGCGAAATGCTCCGTTTATTTATCTTTCGCTGCCAATTTATTGCTATTTACTCCGGCTAGAGATAGGGACGTTAATTGAAATCGATTCCGACGTGGTATTGATTTCGGAATCGATTACTAAAGTTCATATCAATCAAATGTCTCAATGTGAACTTTAGTATCGTTAAATCGATCATTGCATCAATTTAGATCGTAATTTGCAATTGCGATTCTATAGACAGAAATTGGTATTAAGCTTTATTGTCTTTCTTAAACAAGCATGGCTTCTAGATTTCAATTACAAAGACAATTACCTACGTATCTAATTGAATCACATTCCTCGCAACCGAAGTCGATTACCTAATCTGTATCTTGGAATCGATTATTTTGTCATTGATTCCCGTCTCTAAAGCGAGTATATTTTGTTACCTGGCTGTACATTAACCGTTCAACTTTAAATATTAGGTGCGGACAACGTAATTGTTGGGTAAAATGTGTTCTGTGTTTGTGTTCGACCATGATTTAAAGCACAAAGTGATTTATTATGAAAACAATGTTTCGCGAACGTATGTACGAATGGAATACACAACAAACATAATATTATGTGTATGTGTGTAAAAGTGAGGGTGTGTGCAACTAAGGGGTGTGTGTGAGTGTTGGAGGATTGTGTTGGTAGCAAATATGGGAGAACGGGAGGTTATTGACTCGTAAAAATTATGTCATAATGTTTTCGGAATAAGGCTACAGTATAGCAGCTGATTGTGATTCTGTAAATTATTGTTACAGTAGAGAGAGCGTTGCATTGCGAATAATGTAATAAAATTCATGTATATTTTGAATTGAATTACTTTATTACACGCGCACGACGATGCGGAATTTTGTTTTGTCAACATTGACATCGTCCAAATTCCAGAACATTTTTTACAGCGCAAAAATGTTGGTTATTTTGTATTTTTACATTATTCAACTAAAGATGCGTTTATTTACAGAAACCTGTGCATGGATGTTTGTGCATGTAGGTAATATGGCCAGACCCGGAAGAATTGCGGCCATAAAAACTTTTCGCGCGGTCCTCAAATCACAGACCACCAATTTCTCGCCAATCGACTTGTCTCACTTGATGTATCATGTAATTTGGCTTGACCCGTCAAGGATCTTATCTTTCTTATGAATGGAGTGTCCAAATTACCTTGACACTTTTGCGATGGCGGCAAAAGCAACTTGGCCTATCCAATGGTAAGTGCTTAGGTACTGCAGCCTATGGATATTTACCATAACCATCATGGGCCCGTTACCCTCTACCAAATAATGACAAAACTGTGTCATTTGACTAGTATTTACAGGGCTCTTTAAACCAGCAGACCTTTTCTACTAAGTAAAAACGTTCAAAATCTAGTAGCAATTTAATCTCACAGACTATTTATGTCAAATTCTTGTCAAAAAGGTACGAAAAATGGAGGCATTTTTGACAGATTGAGACTGAATAGAATACAATAGAATTAACTCCCTGAACTTAGCAATGTTGTTTTCGGCAAAAATCGGTTCGGTAATTCTCTAATGCCTTCTAATGCATTCTTAGTTTCTAGACTAGTTCTCTTTTCCTCCACAAGAGGTCTAAATACGCTGGTCTTTTACCATAGTAGGTAAGTATTTCATAAGTTTAAGTACAACGAAATCTCTGCCGGGTACTTGTTACCAATAAACATTGATTGTCGAGTTCGTTGACACCTGTCAGCTTGTCAGCCAAAATTGTGATAAATAATGTTGCCAAGTTGTAAAATGTAAGGAAGTGGTAGAATCGGGTCAAAATTGATGGCAATTTTATTGTTTGTTGTGTAACGGCTTCAGTGAAGTTTCCTGTGAAATATGGGTCACGGGAGTCTTCCTGTTATTATATAAGAGGTGAAGGAGTCTGAAGGATAAGTATATTTGTTTTATAAGGAATAGGCTTTTAGGGGAGGCCGATGTCCAGTAGTAGAGGCGATGGAAAATATGTACCTACATAGATTTTTTGACATTGATTGTCGCTGAAATAAGATTGCAATTGGTTTTTGAACATTTTCATTAGTAAAATTAGCCTTCAGAATGCAATTTCATTATCTTTCCAATGCTTTAAAACCAAAAGCAGATCAATCAATCTGCCTAGCCTTTACCCGACTATGTAAAGATCGGCTTCCAGTCTAACCGGATGCATCTGAATACCAGTATTTTACATTGAGCGACTATCTATCTGACCTCCACAACCCTGTAACTGGATAATACGATACCCCTTGGTAAGACTGGTTGTCAGACTTTCGGGCTTCTGACTGTCAAAGATCCATGTATGACAGCCGGGACCAACGGCTAAACGTACTTTCCGTGGCACGGAAAAAAATCCAACACGGAATTTGAAACCAATAGCAAATCTAGGAGAGTAATTACCCCAAATAGCCATCACAAATCTGTTTACCCTCAGGTGGTATCGCCGTGAAGTTATAAAAGTTAGCCATAATAGCGGTAGCATATGAAACAGTTTTAACTATGGTCAATCAAATTTTACGCGATTAGCCACGGTGAAGTAGGGTACATTCACTGTCTTTAGTATAGATGTCGCAAGAATTACTGCTTGGGCGCGGAAGAATGCTCTAAGCGACCTCCGTGACCCGGCCAAAGGAAGAACGCCGTCAAGTTTTAATGGGACCCCTCCGCCTTTCCCGAGGCGGAGGCTGTCCATGATGATTTCTCCAGGACAAAAAAGCATTACTGTTTGACCTTGGGGTCTTGTGTTTACTTCCCAAGTCGAGACAAAAGTTATTTCTGAGTCATTTCTAAATAAAATTTAAGTGTCAGTTTGTAATATCCACCATTTTTTTGTCTGTCTGTTAAAAACCAGGTGATAACAGACATTTACGCGAACGAAGTCGCGGGCATAACTTAGTAGGTACACAATAATGCTTACTGTAATTATGTACTTATTTTACGAACAAAGTCGTACGTTTCCTTATTTGTGAAACACTTAAACAATTATTTCTAAAACGTATGTCCGTTTGTTTGAGCCGTCCAAACTCGGAAATAGCTAAACCTTTACTAATGATCGTTTGCAAGGTTTTAGAAACTAAGAATGTATGGGCAAATAGATGGCGGGTTTTAGCGTCGGCGAGGTTTACTTTACAGGGTAAGTAGAATTCTAAGCGGTTTTTGTGGTAAACGTACAAACATAAAATATTTGCATACCTTACTGTTTGTTATTTTAACTAATCCCCCAACACCATTGGTTTTTCAAATATTATTTTTATGTTCATGTTTGGCAAATAAGCTCACTTGACTCATCTATATACAAACTAGCTTTTGCTCGCGACTTCGTCCGCGTAAATGTCGAAACCCCGTTTCATCCCTGTAGGGGATGATTTTTGAAAAATTCTTTCTTAGCACATTCCTATGTCATAATAACTATCTTGATGGATGTTTATTACTCAATTACGCCCGACGGCTGAACCGATCTGGATGAAATTTGGCACATAGATAGATTATAGCCTAGAAGGCTTATTATCCCGGAAATATTTTAGATTTCCATGGAATAATATATTAGTTTTGAAGTGGATGAAATCGTTGATGAAAGCTAGTACATACATATTTAAATCTTTAAGAATCGCCACTTTAGAAGTCCAAACTCAGGAATGCCAAACCCAAGTCTCATTTCCACGATAATGACGAGACAAGACAAGTATCTACCCACTGATTACTTACGAATTATGAGTGGTACGTACTCATTGATAAGGTGAAGAATGTCTGGCAGATAGTGAGAGGTAATCATGTAAGTGTAGGGGAAGAATCGTTTTGAGTTAAGTATGATGATGTCATACTTTCCAATAAGATTTGTATCACAAAAAAAGGCTTTCAAAAGACTCAGTTCGTGGGACTTTTTTAACAGCTGAGTAACTGTTGGATGCCGGCATTGTAGGGACGGTCATTGTGGCTGTATTTAGGTGAGGCCTATGTCCAGCAGTGGACGTCGTGCTGTTAAAATTATGGTGATCATCGAGACCTCTGTAACCTTGACTGGGGAGTGTGAGACCCGATTTTCCAGGTCGAGCAAAATATTATTAGGAATTTTCATTATTTCTCAGTAAGCAGTTTCCCGGAATTGGAAGTGCGTGATGAATGGCTTTAACGTGCCTAATCTTTCCCTGGTCTTAGATATTGCGGGTTTTGGATATTTAACGCTGATTAATTTTAAATGTATTCTAAGGTATTTATATGGCAGAGGTGAGTGGCAACGCCGGGAGGGATCGCCCTAGGAAGACCTACACTGACCTTACTGGTGAGGTCCTTCAGAAAGGTCAGGTGCGCAGTATTCGTAACCGGCGTGCTTGTATGACGAGATGTATGAACGTAGATGAGGCCAAAGGAGTATGTAAGGATCTTAGCAGGTGGCGTTCTGTAGTTTCTACCTACCCCTATGGAAAAAAGGCATGAGTTTATGCATTCTAAGCATAAGCTTTGGATAAAAATTGAACTGTTATTGATTGAAGCCCAATCGATTTTTTTACAACACATATCGACCGCGACTCAATCGCTGTACATTTGTAAACAAAATCAAATTAGTACCTTACATTACAACAGCTTACAAAAAGGTTCAAACCAAACAAAGGTAATAACCATGGAGTGATTGAAAAACACATCGACATGCTGATCGTGCCTGTCTCGCGCACGGCGGCGTGGAGAATGGTACATTATTGAACTTTTTAATAGCGTCTGTAGCCTTTCTCCCTTCTTTTATGGGTCAGTTTTCTGAATCAATAAAGTTGGTAGCAATTTGGGCGACAGATTGTTGCAAGAGAACTTTGAAAACAACGCTTGGAGCTAAATGTAGATACTTTCTGTAGTAATAGAATTAAAGCGATAATTTAAGGGTAACCAAATCAAGTAAAGACTATCTCACTTAAACGAATGTGGGTAAAGGTACTTGATGACTGAAAAAATTAAGTAAAAAATCTGAAACATAAGACAAATCTGCACAAAAAATTATAAATAAGCCTTGAAGTTATTTTTATGTTATCTATAGCTAATATTATAAATGCGAAAGTAAATCGGTCTGTCTATCTGTCTGCCTGTATGACTAAACCACTGAACCGATTTTGATGAAATTTGATACGGGTTTAATTAGAACCTCAAGAAAGAATATAAGCTACATTTTTTAGAGTCTCTTTAGCACTTTTACCTCAAGAGCTATCCTAAGAACACGGAATACATTAGAACTGATAACATAATGACGTCAGTAGACTCTTGTCTCCGAACTAGTGACCTCATGCAATCTTTGACCATCAGGATACCTCATTAACCTTAATTATGTCCTTAAACTTGCGATCGATAACCTACCTCCTTTCTTGACGCACATTGCCAAAGACTTCTGTCAGATTCAGCAGTAGCATAACTTTTCTAGAATTTATTTCTGGAACCTAATCTTAAGCATCAAATCAACGAAGGAGATGGCGAGACGAACTAATTGGCTTCCTCCAAAACTGTGGGAAGGAGGCATGGATGTTAAGGATAGATGGAGTAGAGAAACATAGAACAGGCTAACAAAAAATAAAATAATCTTAAGCATCTAGTTAAAAGCACTTACCTAATAAACTAAGGCTGGCAATCCAGCTAGCTTGCTGATCACTGACTGTAAACCCTCCATCATGCGTCCTGGTGTCTTGCATCGACGCTATCGCTGGTGACATGTAGCCTTTGCTGAGACCTGCTGCGAACGGACCGAGGGAGACAGCAAGAGCTGCCAGGATCTGTGGGAAAAAGAGATGGATATAATTTTATTGATGCGTTTATATGTAAGAAACGATCGGCATTTGTTTTCGCAGTCAATTTTATCTTAAGTACGTGTTGATACTGTCAGGTTCACAACCTCCTTGTTTAGAGTCCCACGCTAAATATATCAGAGGTCTTAAGATCATGGGAAACCAGAATAAGACTGATGGTAATAGTGTCAATGAACCAACCATTCAGTTTATCACAGCTGGATATTTTTTAATGAGTTAGCAAACTAACCGGAACTGCATAATTATTATGGAAAGTGGTTCATGCCGCTTTAAATCACGTGTGATACTATAGGGGATTCCGATGTGCAGTCGGTCTTGAAAACGAAGTTCGAATATCCACAAGAATCCTTACAGGGACTTTCCCGACAGCGCACTCCTTACAAAGGTGTTTGAAAATGATTCGTAACTCAAAATTCATGTTAAGCCGTGTTATCTTTTCATCTTTGGTTTTCTGACGGAGAATGTTTAATTTAAGTTCGCGTAAAATAAAATCACCTATGAGATTTAAAAAGCATGAACATTTTTTAACTAAGATATTTGATGGGAAACGGACAAACTCCTTGCCCTTATCTATTTACCTTCATCAAGTCTCATTACTTTTTGACCAAATTATGACTAGACTAATTTTGCATGGAAGTCACTATAAAAGAATAGAAACATGTTACTGCATGGCCACGTAGCGACCGATAGCTAAATAACCCTGTCTTTTCTATCGCGCTGTCATGTCAAAAGAAACTACGTACAAGTGACCCATTCCTCAAGGAAAAGTTATTAGAATCCAACTGGATGTGGATGGACTGAATAATGTCAGTGACAAAGTGCAAAGATCAGTCGTGCTAATTGTAAAATACAAGACACTAAACATTTACAACATCGGCCGGCGCCATATGTCGCGTTTGCACGTCACATTTAAAGATCACTAGTACTAACACGCGTGTAACTGTCGTGTTAACCTACTCCGCATGGATATATCGGCTCATTGGTCAAGCAACACAGAGAGTAATCTTTCCAGGTGCAATTCAAAGGATAATAATGAATGATACCTTTTTAGACCTAAAGTTAAAGTTATCTTAAACATCACTGACATCGATAAAGGAAAACATCGTGAGGAAACCTGAACTTATACCAGCCTATTACTGTCTCATTCAAACCATGTCAGAGGCACTTGAGGCAGTTTAGAAGCTCTGATACTAAGGTGTGTGGGGTCGTAAGACCTTACTGCCTTAGACTTAAGTTGGGGCACTCGTCAAGTAGAAACGACTTATCTTCAAGTTGACGATATTACCGGCTGTCGCGAGGCAGAACAGGTTCAAAGTAAGAATAGAGTAAAGTGTAATGGATAGAGATTCCAGAGCCGCCAAATCGACATTATTTTAACATAGCCAAGTTAAAATAATTTGGAAAATAGATAAAGAAATGTGTATAAAATTAAGAAAGTTATGCTACATCAGATACAATAGGTACTTGACTCACCTATGTTAAGGTGTACGTAAAGTTCAGAACTACAAAGCGTTTGGCAACGATGTATGATGATTTATAACAATATCTTGTAAAACATACATGAAAAACTAACCATCACACCACCATTGTAAACTATGTTTATTCGAATATAAACTTGAGTTACTGTACAGCCATTCGAATTTCCTTAACCGCATTGAGAATGCACAACATTACACCCCAATACGTGCCAGTCGATGTAAATTGTACCTAAACAACATTAACAGTAAAGTTAGTCACTATTTATTTAATTCCTTGCAGTGACACACTTGAATTAAAAACCCAAGTCTTTAATTATGAAAATGCCGTCGATCATTAGTTTCAATCGGAACACAAACACTTGGAGACCACCTCGAAGATAATTCCAACACTTTCAAAATCAATGTAAGCGGTACTTTTAATATTATAGATTGATGCTAATGGACTAGTATTAAGACACGACAGTGTATAATTTGGTGTCCCCAATATTTGAGACATTTGTAAGTACTTAGATGGAAAAACAGGTAATTTGGAGGTACGCCTTTTCCGTAATGTTGCAAGCAAAAACTTGTAAGATGAAGTCGGTTCAAAAATGAACTCTTATTTTTCCAAAGGATGGGTAGTCTCAATGGCAATATGCTTTCCCTCTATTACATGGAACAACCCTTCGAGGATTACAGGCGTGAATAGAGTTTATTTACGCCTGTTATCCACAAAGGGTTAGGCAGAGGTGTACTCATTAGTACACCCATATTTCGCCAATTATGTAATAGGGGGCGAGCCTATTGCCATTATCCGGGCAACGCACCGCGCGACTTCATAAGCACATAACTAGTATATAGGAAGTGATAATAGCAAAGCTCATGACGACGCATCATTTCATCCAGCCCCGCTAACCTTGCTGACTCGTCTAGTGACACCGCGACGTAAGATATTCTTGTATAGCTGGTGCCAACTCCGAAGCAAAGGTTAGGACGTTGACAGACAAGGATATATCCCTATTTGAGTCAAGAAAAGAGTTATGTCTGGAGTGTGTTTCAAAGAAATTGACGATGTATTAGCTGCTATTGTAGTACGTTACGATACGCTCTAGCTAAAATCTTGATCGTTTAAATACTCAATGTCTTTATTGCTTTTCTATAATAATATGTAGGTATGCTTACCAAAGCATACCACCAGGTAACTTATATAATTGATATCATTATGGATCCTATAGGGCATAGCAAAAGGATAAAATCGTTAACAGTCTACATCGAGGTATTTGGTTAAGAGGTGATCAGCCTCAACCTCAACTGACATCGTTCATCGGCACCATTTGGGAAAGATGATAGTTATGATGATGCCTGATGGCTCAGTGGTGAAGCACCGGGCAGGAGCAGAGTTACCAATGATATTTTTTTCAATTAATATTAAGTACTTTCTATGATTATCTTGGCCATCATTGACTCCGGTGAAGGAATGCGCTGTGAGGTATCCTACACTTGTAAATATAAGTCTGAAATCTCCAATCCGCCTTGAGCAAGCGTGGCGATTACTGCTCGAGCGTTCTCTGAGTGAGAGAGAGTGTGTCTTTGCCTTGCAGTGGGGCAATAATAGGCTGATATTAATACTATTTATGTTTATGTACTTTATCACTCGGGACCCTAGAATCCCGGATCTTTGAGAGGCGTACGAGGAGTGGAATCCAACTCATAGAGGTTAAGCCAGGTAAAAACCTTCCGAAAAAACTAACCTTGTTTACACTATGCAAGTCCACCCAAAGATATCTGCCGGTTGGCGCAGTCGTATTATTATTACGAAGGGAAATGAATGATCCAACAAAAAAGTTAGAAGTTATCAATTTTCTGTCTCATTTTACCACTCAGGAATGTTGAAAGGACAAGACTTTCCTATGCTTACTATTCCTGCCACATACATGATATATGTCCCATGTAGGAACGTACAGAGATACATCAGTGCTACGGGAGCATGGTTCGAAGTGTTGGAACACGTTCACAGGATCGATCGCTGTTTCGAGCACCATGTGTGAATGGTTCGCTAGTGATGCGCCTGTGTTAGGAGTGTCGATATCGATGGATGCAGATTAACTGTCAATGTTTTGTGACATCTTTAAAAATAGTGTAATGACGGGTATGCGTGTATCAGATTTTTTAGTATAGTAGAAATAAAAAAATAATTTATAAAAATCAAACAGTTTTTACAGAAAATATTTACTTGAGCTTTTGTCTACAGCAATTAGGGCAATCATCTTTTTTTAATTTAAAGTTTTATCAGAAAAACAGACTATAACTACTATTGCACTATTTATGATTATTATTTATCTAAAATTCTAAATCATTAGGGATTCAAAAAAACAATATTTTTAAATATTTTAGAAATTGCATCTGTTTGTACCATTTGTCTTAATAATAGATCCAAAATGGGTCACTGCTTGTTTCTACACCCCAATCCATATTCTATTTTTGACTGATAACAATCGACCTCGATATACATCCTGGAACAACCCTAGTTACTCTATCAGAAAGCGTCCGCTAGACTCCTAACATTTGGACGGGTCAATGACCGACACACTGCCATACATTCTATCCCCCTAATACAAACATACCAAGGCAGCCGTACCAGCCAAAAACCAACCTTAATTCTCAAAAAATAAGACTTGTTTTAACTGTAAAATGATCGTTGGTGTTGACAATTCCATTTTTCTGTCAAGGGAGATTGATCTCTGTTCCTACAGTTATAGGGGTGACATAATAATGTTTTGCATGGCAACTAATGGTCCGAGTTAATGTCACTGAAATTGACGGATTGTAGAACGAAGTTCGAACGTGTATAATTTTATTAAAATTGTTTTTCATTTCAGACGAAATTCATTTCTGTATGACTGTAATAATTAAGTCGGCGAGTATGATTTATTAGTATCATTAAAGAAGATGGGAAGTTATTCAAGTTCCGGATTTAAAAATAGATTTTATTAATTTGTATGAAAGTTGTATGGGCTTGCTGGTAGGTGCTAGTGAGGCACCTGTCGTTTTATGAGATTTATCCGATTGAATCGTTTTCCATATAATTATTAGTTAAACTATTCTTCGTTTACATGTAGGTTTCTATCGGGACCCTTCGTTTATTATCCAGTCTATCCTCCATTTAATTAAGCAGTCGACGAAAAGCTCTCAAATACATTATGTAAAAGACCAAATAACAGTTTTGCATTGCTTTGTATTGGAAAATAACAAAGTTTATTATATGCTGACATTAAAATAACGATAACGTTATAACGATATTCGACTAATATTATAATGAAGGAAGCAAAAAAAATAGGCATTTCAATACATTCTTTGAACGTAATAAGAAATGTTTCTAACGTATCAGTTTGATTCATACAGTCAGCTTTAGTTATATTTTCTAAAAAGCTCACTCTCAAAAATCTTGTAACTGTCTCATTTTCAAGAATAATCAAAACTTGAGTTACAATAAATGACAGCTGTCAACTGTTTTCTGACCGACTCATATCTCAACATGTCATGGCGGCGCTGCTTGCCAAGGAAAAACGTCAAAAAACTGTCAAATACAGATGATTTCTGTTACTTCTCTATTTCGCCACACGCATAGCAAACTATGTCAAATTATGACAGACAAGGAAGATTGAGTTGTTGTTATTATCGGAAACAGAGAAACATCGTAAAAAGAGTGACTCGTAAAAATAGTGTTATCGGGTGTGAGTTGCGGAAATATAAGATCATGCAGTGCAACGAAGGTTTTTTTAGTATTTTTACTGCATTTCTTATAAACCCGATTGCTCGACGCAAAGTGTAATGTATTTATCCGCCTATGTATCTAAATACGTAAAAGCAAAAGGTCACTCACTCATCACGAAATATCGAAAACCGCTTGACGCATTAGGATGAAATTTGGCAGGAAGGCCATTTATATTAGTAGACGTCCACTAAGAAATAATTTTTAAAAATTCACCCTTTATGGAAATGAAACGGGGTACTAAATTAGTACGAAAAAATGAACTTTGACGAGGATGAAATCGCGGGCAAAAGCTAGTATATTATGTAAGTATGATTGTTCCTTTGACGCGGCCCAGAGACCAAACGCGTGGGCCGATTTTGATGATTCTTACGTCAATCGATTTGTCTTAATCTTGCGAGTGTCCCTAAAGACATGACTAATCAAAATTCAATTTCGCGACAACCAGACGCCATATTGTGAAAATGATAAAAATTAAAGTCTATGAACTATATTAAATGGGGTTTTATTAAATAGGTATTTATTAAACTGGACTTGTTGTAGTCTTTTCACTTTTAATTTTATGTTGATTATTTATTTTTTTAAGACATGGGACTTATACATAACTGGCAAAATGTGGGTGTACTAATTGGGCACAACTATGCCTAACCCTTCGCGGATTACAGGCATGATGTTATGATGCGTGTTCTTTCTTTAGATAATAAATAATTATGTAGTACGCCTAAATAAATTAATTTTAAATTTATTTTAATAATATTATATTAATATTAATAGTTTTGTGGGTGCGTTTACAAACATATAAATCTACGTACACAAACAACCAGAATCGTATCGCTCAGCCACTGCGGCAGCTGTGTCGTCTAAATTAAGTAAGTTAAATTTACAGATCTTACTACTATTATAAATACGGAAGTTTACTTATATGGATGTTTGATACTCAATCACGCCAGAACGACTGAACGGATTTGGATGAAATTTGTCACAAAGATAGAGTCTGTAATTGCAAAGCCAAAGTCAAAACATTTATTTCAAATAGACCAATTACAGGCTTTGGAATTTTCAAGGAGTCGGTCAGTTAGTCAGAAAGTTGAAGCTGGTTGCTCGTTCCAAAACGGAAGTTGGCCTCTATGGAGAAAGAAAGTCAAAACATTTATTTCAATTAGACCAAGTACAGGTACTTTTGAATTGTCAAGGAGTAGGTCAGTTAGTCAGAAAGTTGAAGCTAGTTGCTCGTTCCAAAACGGAAGTTGGCCTCTATGGAGAAAGAAAGTCAAAACATTTATTTCAATTAGACCAAGTACAGGTACTTTTGAATTGTCAAGGAGTAGGTCAGTTAGTCAGAAAGTTGAAGCTAGTTGCTCGTTCCAAAACGACATGAAATTTTCATCAACTTTGATGCGAACGAAGTCGAAAGTAGACGCTAGTGTTGGCTACGTACCTGTCTCCTATAACTGTTTCTTCCATCGTTGGACCTCATCATCATAATCCTGGTCTCAGGAGTAATGTTCGTCATTTTATCACTACGCAGTCCCTTTTCACACATATGTACACTTATTGTCGATCACTGTTACGTTCACAAACACTTTTTGGTCACTGTTAGTAACATTGGCGGTTACGTCGAGTGCGGGATCATTTTGTGAGCTGATTTCAAATCTGGAACAAAAAGAAAGATGGCGTTAAACGGTTGTTTGAATTCGAATTTTAAAAGTTTATTTAGGGCTGACAAAAATGACTGTTTAACTTCGAATTTCAAATGTTTGTTAATGGCTGACAAAAGTATCGATGAAACGGTCGAAATGCTAAACTATTGATGCTTAAGGTAAGGCAAGTTACAATTTTTTATAAGTCAGGAACTACGACTATTAAAAATAAAACACCTAAACAATGAAGATCAGTGTATAAAAGGGAAACAACTTCCGCAAAGAAAGAAAAGAAAGTAGTGGTAATAAGAAAGTCGCATTGTTTTTTTTTTTACCTAATTTGTAATTACGTTACGAACTGAATAACTGACACTATGTTTTGACACAAAAACGATGTAAAGTTCAGTAAATCAGGCCACTATTCCTTAAAATCAGGGAGATCAGTATAAACTAAAGAAACCTCTCTTACTTGAGGAAAACCGTCAAAAACTAAAAATTTATAAACCCCGACAGCGGCCATCTTGGACCGATTTTCATCAAACATAGCTAAGAACATTCCCGACTAATTAACCGTTCAAACAAAAAAAAAAACAAAATCAAAATCGGTTGATCCGTTCGGGAGCTACGATGCCACATACAGACACACCCTCAGACACGACAAACTTATAACACCCCGTCGTTTTTGCATCGGGGGTTAAAAACAAAACACAGCTGTCACATAAAAAGAACAACAAAAAAAAAACAAATGACATTCAAAACCTTTGCACCGAACTTTGAACTTTTATAGAAACCACACAACAACTAGAAATGCATGAAAATCAATCACTTACGAACGTATTCAATTACGAATGAAAATTACACAAGCTCTTCCACTGAAGGTTCACACATAACTACAATAAACTCACTACTAATTGTCCTCTCATACATACATACATACACACGTATGTACAGAGATACATCTATAATCTCTACACTAGGAATCTGCCATCACATTCTCATTGCTCAATGTGAGCGAGATAAGCGATAAGCGATGTCAAGCGATAGAATGATATGCAACAAAAAGCTATCTACCATTGTCATGGCAGTTTTTAGGCTTCCGTATCCAAAGGTACCTTATTACTAAGATTCCACTGTAAGTCTGTTCGTCCGTCTGTATTTTCGGGTTTTATAGTTTTTTGCACTCGACATTTTCCCATATTGTGTTCTGTCGCCTTATCATCAAATAACAATAATATAATAAAGCATTTCTCACACAAGAATTGTGTTTATTTTTATTTAGTGTAAATCCTTCGTGTGCAAATCCGACGTCTCCTCTTACATATTATATTGCTTGCAAATATAAATCTGCTGAGCATCCATATAGCATGCATAATTTAATTTATATTATAATCTTTTAATTTATGATGGATGTTTGTTATGGGATGTTGTTTTTGTTTTAATTTTGGCTGTAATTTGTGATATAATTTTATGTGTTTGTCCTTTATGGATCCACGTTATCCGAAATAAATGATTTTGGTTTTTTTTTGTTAGAGCAGGGTGTGAGTCTGCGAACTTGCATGCATTTCATTTGCGACTCATTCACTCATTGAACTTTTAAACCTTTTTACCAAATTCATTTTACTTAATACCTGAAATTATGTATTGCATCATGGAGGTAAAAGCATCCATTAGCATATGAAGCGAATGATACACCCAAATATTTCATGATCGCTCCATTCACATTGTCATCTAGGACGAAGGACAGCACACACGCATACGTAGCACACGCCCATACTGCCCGAGATGACGCTCAACTATTGATTAACAATCAAAACAATTATGAACAATAGGTCGCAATGGGAGACTCATGGAAAGAATGTCTCAATATTTTTTTTATTGAAGTGGAAAGTTTTATGGTAGAAAGGGTAATGTGTATTTTTCTTAGTAGCTTTTGCCCGCGTTTATTTCAAGACATACCTACATATCGAATGGCACCCTACAATAGTAAAGCTCTTTATCAGTAATTTGAAAAAGCTTTTTTACAAAAAAAAAGATAACCGCCTTCAAAAACTACAAAATAAAAAATAACTTTAGCTTGGAAGTCGGCGGCTTTGGTTTTGTTTCTTGTTATGTAGGAATTGCCACCGACTTCCAAGCTAAAGTTATTTTTTATTTTGTATTTTTTGAAGGCGGTTATCTTTTTTTTGTAAAAAAGCTTTTTATTTTTGACTTTTTAGTGCTTGTGTGTTAATGTTTGAAATCCTTACATAAAGCCCTTTCAAACAATACCTCACACCATATATTTAATTTTGGAAAGTGGTAGGAGGGGGGTTGACGTACCTCCTCCCCACTTCCTTCAGTCAGTCATCGACTACACGTATAAACAAAGCAATTTTTCTTGTTACGGCGGTTCTGCTGTGATTTTATAAGGAGTTCCGTTCCATATCTCCTAAGTTCATCATCACATCATGACAATATTCTTATGGGACCTATTCCGAACTATACTCTTTCAAACAAAAAAAGAATCATCCAAATCGATTCATAATTGGCGGAGTAATCGTAGAACAAATATACAAAAAAAAAAAAAAATGAAAATAACGGCTTTTTATCAGCAGTTCTTATGTTAGATTGTTGACAATTCTGCATTTTGGTGTTTGTTTTTTGTAATAGGCTAATAATAGGTCTGCACTGCTTTATATTTATCGTGAAATAACGGAGCTTATTATAAAACTAACTATAACATAACAATCGCATTGTACCTAACGTTATTTTTTAAATGTTATTTTAAAGGAGTAAGAAATGAGGAGGCCTTGCAACAGTTGTGGCTTCTATGATTGAGGAGATGCGTTTACGCTGCAGTGGGACAGTAATAGGCTGGTATTTTTTTTTTATTGTTCAAGATTAATAAGCAAAGTATTCGTCCTGTCACTATTGCACAAATGTCAAACTATAAGTGTAAGATGAAGACGTGAACATAGCTAAGAACAGGCTAATTTATCACAAAAAAAAAACAAAAATGTGTGACAAACTCACACAGTTCTAACATCTTAGTCTAAGTTTACTCAAGTGAGGCAAGAGACAATAATATGTCGTGTCGTGCGGACATTTAGCATGGATTGCAAGACGCTTGTAAACAAATCGTAAAACCTAACTGAAAACTAATTGTTAGTCTGACATACCTATTGGTTAACCTCGTTCTACTTGTGTGTTGTCCTCAAGTTATGTGTTGTACAATTAACCTCTCTTTATGTTTGGTGACCTGTTGTTATCTATAAAGAGAAAAGATTTGATTGTTTGTTTGTTTGCATTTAATAAGCGCCGAAACTACTGAAGCGATTTGAAAAATTCTTTCACTGATGGCAAGCTACACTATCCCCAGGTGACATAGGCTATAAACTTTATTCAGTAATCTGTGCTTTTGGTGGCCTTTTTATTGTACTCGGGTCAACGTACCGACAGCGCACTCAATCCAAAACAAATCTAGTATTATTATGGTCAATAAACGTATTCTGAATAACATTAACACTATGTTCCACACAATAAAACTTCCAACTAACATTTCAAACATCCCAAAAAACAGGGTGGTCTAAGAACAGATAACTCAAGTTCCCATTTAACGCTTCCTTTCAACTGCTGTAAATTACAATGAAATCATTAAAACACAGGAAATTGAATGAAACATTAGAGAAGGAATATTTTAATTATTTACACAATTACAAGTAAACGAGGTGTTCAGAAGGAAGAACAATAAACATTCGTCAAGAAGCCGGACGACGCCTGATGAAACTAAAACGGACCGGAATCGGACGGTGTAAACAGTTGTTTTAGCTAATGTGTTAGTGAAGGATGGCAGGGTTGATAGGAATAATGATATTGGAATCTAAATATATATAAGCGAAAGATTACTCACTCATTCATCACGAAATATCGGAAACCGCTTGACGTATAAAGATGAAATTGGTTAGGGAGGTAGTTTGTAGTTTGAAGACGTCCGCTGGCTATTGCGAACTAGTTTTGTCAAAGTGAAGGAACCCACGTAAAAAATGTTAAATCTATTTTATGGATGTTTAAGATGTACTGAAAATCAATTCTACTAATCAAAAGTCCTCCAAATTTAAGTCGCAAACTTATCTCAGCGACAAAAGACATTTTTCACAAATTGAGACAGGAATTAGAATGCAATATTTAGTTGTTAAACTTACGAGAATTTCCGCTTTGTTATTGCTGGGCACTTGTCAGACATTTTGATTATACTGACGTAATTCATTTAATTGTTGGCAGGTTGGCTTGTTCCTGCCAAACAAAGCTTTTATAAAAGACTAGCTTTTGCCCGCGACTACGTCCGCGTGGTAAGTAGTTGTTTATATCGTACTTGCATACAAACTTCCATCCCCAGTTTCAGCGCCTTAGGTGATTTCCGGGATAAAAACTATTATATGTCCTTCCCCGGGTCTTAAACTATCTCCATGCCAAATTTCATCAAAATCGATTCAGCGGTTAAGCGTGAAGAGGTAACAGACAGACAGACTTTCGCATTTATAATATTAGTATGGATTATAAAGTTACGTGGCTATGCGATTGCTTCTTGCTATTTTACAATACTGCCATTATAGCGCGTTCTAATACATTAAACATAACTGTCGAGAAAGTAGGTACCAGCCTGGTCAACAAGTAATAAAAAAGCAAGCTTTAAAATGTTTCAGTATTGCAGACAGCGAACGATTCCATTAAGAACTTGTTGACAGCAGACGTCACATAACTAAGAATAGCCCTGATAACGAGGACAAATTCTAAATCTAGGGAGACTTACAAAAAAAGAAGCAACGCACGTAGAAATTATTGCTGGTTCTAGAAGCTATATATAATTCCTTCTAAATTACGTTGCGGAGCTAAAAGGATGAAATATGGAATGATATTTTATATCAGCAGTTTCGCCGCCGGCGCTGATTGCTGAGTCTGCGTCGCGCAGCTCCGCTCCCGTCCCCGCAGCCCCTCCTCATAACGCTGCTCGAAATAAGCGACCAGCTGAACCGCTGGTTAATGGCAGCACCTCTGCTGCTCCCCCCGCGAAGCCCGTGCTTGTAAAAGCAATGGATCGGGATGATGATGACGGTTTTGTGACTGTGCGACGGAGGAAGCACCGCCAACGAAGCAGTAAGAACCGCTGCGGCCAGGCTCCTCTGGAGCCCAACGTTAAACTGCGTGCAGCGAAACCGAACACTCCGGTGTACATCTCGCGCCTCCACTACACCACTGAGGTAGATGACATCGTTGAGTACGTGCGCCGGAAGCTGAACTACACGGCGAGGGTGCAGCTGTTAGAGTCGCGCCGCAACGTCAATTTCAAGGCGTTTGTGGTGCGTATCCCGACGTGCTACCTCAACCTGGTGTTAGAAGAAAGCTTTTGGCCGCAGGACGTGGTGTTCCGTCGCTTCCGCGGACCAATTCCACACGACAGCACAAAGACGTAGTGTAGTGCTAGTGAAATGTTACTAACTTAGGCTTAAGTTTTATTTACTAACATTTTTTTGTTGATAATTATATATATACTTAGGTTAAGGTATTTATCTATGGGTCTTTGTTACCTGAAAATAAATGGTTTATTATTATTATTATTATATGGAAGTTCGCCACTGCCAATAACTATCATCGGACACACGACATTTGTAGAATAATAGTACATTGGTGCCGATTCTCTTGGTTACAAACTAAACTAAAATTAGACTATTTCCATTTTTTCTGTCCAAAAAACAAGAAAGAGACTAATGTAAATAAGAGCTGTCAAATTTAGTCAATCTGACACATCCATACAATTATAGTTGATATCTTAAAACGTATGGATTAAAAATACGGAAAAGTTCAAGGCAAAACTAGTTTGACATCGCTAACTTAGTTCTTTAATGTCACCGTCCTTTCCTTTTGCTGTATGTTAGTAAGAGATGTCAATTCTCTAAATTTAGTCTAGTTTGTGAACAAGGGAATCGGCACCATTATGATAAAAGTGAGCTAAGTTTGTCATTACGGTCGAGTTTGGTTTGCAGCCCGAGCCAAAATAGGAGCAAAGATGGTAACAATAAAATTCTCATGCTTATCATACGACGCCGACGCTTAGTACCAGAGCTACTTTGCGAGTAAGTGTGCACAACTATTGGCATTCGAAATTATAAAACTTAATCCGTCTTATTACTAAACGAGGTTTTTCAGTTTTAGTTTTCGAACTTTCGGTCTTGGGTTCGATTCCCAGGTCGGGCAAAGTGTTATTGGGTTTTTCCATCAGGAATTTCTCAGTAGCAGCCTCGGAGTCTGGATTTGTGCCCGGTTGATGGCAATAGGCTAGCCCCCTATTACATGGGACTAAAAACATAACTGGCGAAATGTGGGTGTACTTATGGGTACACCTCTGCCTAACCCTTCGGGGATTACAGGCGTGATGTTATGTATGTATGTATGTTTTCGAACTTTATTCTGACTGAAGCAAAGTTCCTAATTCAAAAATTTACTGGATGGTTTAAACCTGATCTAATGATAAACGTTGTTTTGTAATAAGACTGAATGAGGCTAACATCTTAACATTTATAAACATTTTCAGCAAAAAAGAAAATCATTCAAAACATTTTTTCAACCGTAATAATTACTGGTTATTTTTGTATTGAGGGTAGATTCTCAGATCCCACGCATATGTTTATATTTGGAATATCTGCTTTTAGCGAGTGATTTTTATCAAACGATCTTTTTTTTTATTTGCGTTCAAACGTGTAGGTTGATAAGCCGATAAGTACCTACGTTATTGTCCCTTTGACTCCAATTCTTTGATGAAAGCAATATCTGCTTCCTTGTTTGTTATTTTGAAAATATTTTCCTACTTTATGCAGGATTGAAAATAAAAAAAAGACAAGATGATATTTAACTAAAATTAAAACCAGTACTTACTGTCCCACTGCAGGGCAAAGATTTCTTCTCATGCAGAGAAGGCATAAGCATTGATTACCACGCCTTAGATTGGCGATTTCAGAATTGATATTCTTACTACTTTGATGCTTAAATATGTTGATGCTCATACGAGCGTAATATCATACCGACGATAATATCGCAGGCGATTAAAAAAATATTTTATGGATAGATTAATATCGAAATAATAAAGCCCCGACGATTATATCACTCGCGTGTGGGGATGCCTTTACACCTCTTACTATCCTCTCCTAAAGAAATTAAAAAAAAAACAATTTATGAATATCTTCAAAACCTTTGGTTGTGTTTTTGACTATTGAAATGTGTTTTATTTAATTCTGAGGACCAAAAGTATTCCGTCAAATTTAAGTTCAGCAGATATGTTCTGGTGTCTAAAAGGGTGTCCCATCTGAACCAAGCTGAAACACACTATCGGATAACCCCTTCAGTTTTCAGTACAACACAAGGCAACACAAATCTTTGAACCGGGTCAATGACAAACCAATAGACATTACTCGCTACCAAGGCCCAGAGATGAATGCCAAACATCTCAGTTATAGATCTATCTTTAAATAAACTGTCTATCAATGACCGGATATTCATATATATTAATGTAGTTTAATATAAATATAGCAGGAACCCAGGAGGTCGTGGCTAAGTAATAACAGCCGCACGTGTCGATCCGTCAGGTTAAGCTACGCTTGCCGGGGTTGGTCCGTGGATGGGTGACCATCTTTACACACCGAGACTCCTCCGTGCCTCGAAAAGCACGTTAAGCCGTTGGTCCCGGCTGTCATACGTGGATCTTTGACAGTCGTTACAGGTCGTCAGAAGCCCGTAAGTCTGACAACCAGTCTTACCTAGGGGTATCGTATTACCCAGTTACTGGGTTGTGGAGGTCAGATAGGCAGTCGCTCCATGTAAAATACTTTTATTCAGCTGAATCCGGTTAGACTGGAAGCCGACCCCAACATAGTTGGGAGAAGGCTAGGCAGATGATGAATATAAATATCATACAACACCGTGCATTAGTTGGCATCACAATTTTCCTATCTCCAATAGCATCTTCATAATATTGACTGTTGTCTGTATGCCTTTAGAACCGTTTCTATAACTTACCGACCGATGACTTAAGTTAACGATTCGTTTCTAGATACCATTAACATCTACAAGATATTATTTAGGTTGAATTAAGACGTCATCACGTTGTAGATAATAGTCACGATTTGTGATCCCGGGGTTAAGCGGATGTGTCCTATTAAACACCTGCATATCTGCGATGACGGAATTAGGTCACATGTCACAAAGGGCAAGCCTATCTCCATTTATTGGGTAGAATTTTGACATTCATAATCCAAAGAGTTCGAATATTAACTCTATGGAAAGGAAAATAAAGGTAAAAGTAACCCATGTCCTTCCTTGGAGCTCAAACTAGGCCCGTACCTTTCATCAAAATCGATTCAGTCGTTTATTCGTGAAAGCGTAACAGATAAACAGAGTTACTTTCGCGTTCATGATATTAAGTATAGTTTGGCATTTAGACTTGGTCGTAGACTTTTTGACAATATTCCAAAAGCTTTGTTTATGTCTAGAACTAAAACTGTATTAATTGAAATAAACAATGTATTACAAAACTACTCATTACATCACAGCACTTAAAAATGGTATAAAAACAAATAATATTTCGGACTATATTTCCAATAATATGCGGGTTGTTGACATGCTATTCTATTCAGAAATTCGCGCGATTTGCTACGACGGTAATTGAATATTAGTCACCATTCATCAATATATTCAAAACATAACTTCTTTAAAGTAACGCATTATTAAGCCCGCAGAAATAGATGAATCTAATGCTTTTATACTTATTAAAAAGTTGTTATTCAATTGGGTCGGCACAAAAGTGACGTTACACGTTTGCCATGCAAAATGGGGAAATCGTGTTTTAACAGTTCTTAGATGTACGTCAATTGATTGGTGATGTCTAATACCCAATTCTTGAAGCGCTGGGTTACCAAGAAAAAAATAAATAAAGCAAGCAAGCTACTCACACACGGCTATCTGATCCCAAGCTAAGCAGAGCTTGTGTTATGGTAACCAGACAACTGATATACATACTTATATAATTTATAAATACATACATATAATAGATAAATCACACCCAGACACAGAATTAACAATCATGCTCATCACACAAAGTTTGTCCTGGGTGGGAATCGAACCCACGACCTCCGGCTTAGCAGTCAGGGCCGCTAACCACTAGACCAACAGGCCCGTATTGTCGCTAAAATATCGTGGATTACAGTAATAGTGTTGTTTTGACTGAAATATTAAACCCAACAGTTGACGCGGGCATGGCCGGTAATAATAGTATGTATTAAAGATCGTTTTTATTAACTTGTTGATTCAAAACAAAACGGTTTAGAAAAAACTTTGGTATTTAATTATAGATATATATTACGAAGAAATTGTCAAACCCATATTGTAAATAATATTAAAAATGCGAAAGTGAGTTTGATTATTTATTTGTTTGTTACAACCGATTCTGTTAACATTTGGTACAGAATAATCTTGAATCTCAGGCTAAAGACATAGGCTCGAAGTCGCAGACAAAAGCTAGATAACATTATAAATGCTAAAGTAAGTTTGTTTGTTTGTATGTTCCGCTTTCACGGCTAAATCACTGAACTGATATTGCTGTTTAGTAAGGTGTTATCTCGAACCTTGAAAAGAGCATAGGCTTCTTTCCGCGATATGTAGTTGAAATTATTAAGCATTAAATATAATATACAAAATATTGTGTTAAAGCAAACGGCCTTTGATCCGTTTTGGCAGAATTAAACTAAACTACATTAAACTATGGTATTTATTTTCAAATATTGCCTTCATCAAAGTTTCAATATTCACATCAGCCATTTCTCTACCTTCCTGATTATTAGTCATCCCCATAAATACATAAACCATGTCATCATTAGCAAAACATGTACGTATCACTAATTATATAAGTTAACTATCAATAAACTAACTAAGTACATACATAACTTACTTTATGACTACTTCTCAACGTTCAATGTTATCATATTTATGACTACCCGCTAATAACAGACTATATTGATTCTGATTTATTACTCTATCAGCTTGTATGTTAATTTAGTAATAATATTGAAGGTTTGAGGAATTTTTAAGGGCTGTCACACATGAAAGTGGTGCGGTGCGGCGCCGCATCGGAACGCATCGCTGTGCGTTACGTTGCGGTGTACTGTTACCGTAGCGTGATATTTTCCATAGATTGTGAAAGTTGCTAGACGTATGTAATAACAGAATACCCGAAACGCGCATTGCGTATAACTTCGCAAAATCTTGCGTTGTGGCGGGCAGTGTCATCGATTTTAGAGATGCGACACCGCACCGTTTTTGTTTTATATGTCGGCCCTGCAGGTTACATGAAATATATTTTAGGCCCTTGACAAGGCGGAATTACAAAAGTGAATGATATTGAACCCTAGTCAAGGCTTTTTATATAATAAATTATAAATATCCATGACATGATAATCGTCGAAGGTAATCAGGATCTAGAACTGTAAACAGCTGGTTAAATGTTTTACGAGAACACTCAGCTCTGAGTAGAAGGCAAATTATCGAAGGAGGAATTGATGACAGCGTCAGCGAATGGTGTTGTCGTAGATGAATACTGGGCAAAACTAAAAATTTATCAATATTTTATTTGTATCGATATTTGCCTTCGATACCTACGCTAAGAAGATTGAACAAGTTTGGCTTAGTACTTCCCGAAGCAGCCAAAACCCGAGAGCACCTATGTCACCCGAAACATCAGGGAGCAGTGCCTTATCCCGAGCCAGTGCGGGACGTCTTAACAGGATACCGTGGCACCTGAACGTAAAGGGCAACAGAAGGAACAGGGTGGTTTTTTAGTCAGTAAAAGTCTGACAGTCCCTTCCGCCCCACCCAGGTGAAAGGAGTCATTTGAAGATATTCACCAACTAAAAAAAAAAAAGTGCTCGAGTACCGGCCAGACCGCCTAGATGGTGATAATGCTAGGACTTGAGGACTTGAAAGCCTGATCCTTCATCTTGCTATAAGGGCCTTACGTAGCTGCGACCGATGCAGCTCAATCATAACCTAACCTAATCTACTAAACATCGCCACTTTTAACACACAGCGATTTTAAATGAGCTGACGTAATAGTTACTTAATTGCATTATATTAACATACGTAATTATCTAACTAGATATTGTGTGGGTCTATAACATTTTTGCCGATTGTCCTTTAAACTCTTATTTATTACGCGACTGCCAGGGTTAGCTGTAAGGTTTATTTCCCAAGCGAGTTAGACTCAAAACATTTTCTTTTCTTACTTTCTTTGTTGAAAAAATGAAGTTAGTTGTTTTTGTAAATTCTTAGAACTATGACAGCTAAATAAGTATGTCATGTCAGTTCAGAAATAATTAATTTTGCATTTTAGACATTCTGTGTAAAGTACTGATAATTATTACAGTTCTAAAGCAGACTTTGAACACAAGGAAAATAAATATAAATACCTACATAGATTGTTACCTAAACTAAGTTGGCATAGCTAAATAAATATAAAAGATCTGAATAAATAAAATAAATAGACGTAAAGGAATGAAAAACATTGACACAAGAACGTGGAAAAACAATTAAATCGTAATTAATAACTGTTGTGTCAACATATTAAGTTATTTTTAGTATTTATGGCGTCATTTAGACGAGTTAAACACATGCGTCGGTGGTGTAATGGTCAGCATAGTTGCCTTCCAAGCAGTTGATCCGGGTTCGATTCCCGGCCGACGCATTATTTTTAGCATTTTGTCTTGAATTATTTATAACATTACAAATCCGTTTCTTCACGTTTCTTTTTTAAATTTAATTTTTTTAAACCCAGAAAAACAATTTAATGACAAATAAAAAAGTTATTTCATATGTTTTGTTTCATCAAAATATCAATATCAAAATTGATCAAACTGTTGCGTAATTACAAGCAAACGGACACACATATATACAGGTCAAACACACAACCCTCCTTTTGGGCTCTGCCGCAGTCGGGTAAGAACTACACAAAACAAATAGAGACTCATAAAACGGGCACAAGCTTTCGTAAAGTCGCGCTGACCCGTGCCCCATTAATGTCAATCCCAATCATTTCAATGAAGAGTATTCTCGTAACGTTAGTGGACCGACACACAGTCTACTGGAATTGTATTGCATTCACAACAGCCAATGACAGCATGCATTTTGAGATTCACTTTAACATAAATCTCAATTTAGTTCAATTTACACATGCAGACCAACTCACGACCTTCTAACATGGTGGCAGGCAGAAACGTTGGGTGTTACTATCACTATATATCGTCCGCTGCGTCTGTCTGTCTGTTCGCGATAAACTCAAAAAATACTGAGCGTATTTTCATGCGGTTTTCTACACTAATATTTTAAAGAGGAAAATTTTGTAGTTTTGTTTGTTTTTTTTTTGTTTGTAATGGATAAACTCAAAAACTACTGGACTAATTTAAAAAATTCTTTCACCATTAGAAAGCTACATTATCTGTTGTAACATAGGCTATATTTTATTTTATTTTTGCGCGGACGAAGTCGCGGGCTAGTCATCAATAAATAGAGTGATTCATGTGGAAGGTTTAGGTATATAATTTATCAAGGTTTTGTGTAAATTGGTTGAAATATAGCAATAATTGCTGGAAGCGCCAAGAATAATTATTGTTCCGTGGCCCCGGAACGTAAAGGGCAACAGAAGGAACAGGGTGGCTTTTTAGTCAGTAAAAGTCTGACAGTCCCTTCCACCCCACCCAGGGAGGAAGGAGTCATTTGATGATTTTTACCACCTAAAAAAACCCATTGTTATGAATAGAGGCTTCAGGCTAAGTAAATACTATGAGTGAAACAGATATTTCCAATATATTATATTATAGATATTTCCAATTCCACGCGCTCGTGCCAGACCATCTCACACATTGAATCAAATTCAATATTAAACCGTATTTCAAAGTGCATAATTATGCTTTTACAAATCTGAAGTTCCATTTACTATAAATCAGTCAAGAATTTCGAGTGTAAGCAAAAGCTTTTAACAAAGCTACAATTTTGACTAAAGCCATAACAGTTGCCTAATAATTACTATAATAAACAGAATAGTCTAATGTTTTGAATGAGACGCGAACCAACCGATACTTTTACGGAAATCATCAAAACTAGTTAAAATTTATTTCTATTTTATGTTTTGAACACTCGGTGATTTTTTACGACACCGACGTATGTGTCCATTGGCACTCGCGAGACGGGATTTTTACAAGTTATCGTGTAATAAAGAAAAATTAAAAAACCCTCTACCGCAGCCATCTTGGACCGATTTTCATCAAACATAGCTAAGAACCCTCCTGACTAATTCACCTTTCAAACAAAAAAGAAATCTAAAGCAAAGTCGGTTCATCCATTTGGGAGCTACTATGCGATAGACAGACACACACACGTCAAACATGTTAAACCCTTCGTTTTAAAAAATACTTACCAAAAAACAGCGAGTATTCTTAAAGAATGAAAACAATGTTAATTTAACTGAAGGCGAAGAATAACTGTACATAAACGACAAATAATTTAGTATTGTATTAAAAACAACAAAAACATAAAACAAATAAGTATAAATTATCACTAAAACCCCCCACCACAAGGATAGATTACTTTTTATTGATTAAGAGAAATCATGTTAACGACTGTGTGCCAAAGACAAAAGGTAATAAGTCATTTTTGCAAAGTTCAAGTCGTAAATTGTAAGACAATGCAACATCAACTACAGCAACAGCTGACTTTCCAATCTGTTGATTAATTAATTTTCTGTTCATTCTAATCATATGTTTTGTTCAGAAGAAATAGGTTTTTAGAACGAAGTTACTTAACGCAGCTTGCGGTAGGATTTACTTGGCATAAATCGTCACGTAAGTAAAAAGCGTTATGCCCTTTCTAGGCACCCTCTCTTTCTATTATGTACTAGTGGGGGTGTGTGTACATACAAATATCGAGATTTGAGCAGCAAGCATAGTGCGCGGCCAGCTGTATAACCCTAAACACATGTCAATTTTATTTGTATTATCTTTTTGTATTTTTTTATATTTTTTAAAGATATCAATCACGGTTTTACTTAAACTTATGAGATTTTATTCATTTTTTTAATTGAATAGACATCATAATTAGCACGATAAAAAGTTATAAATACCAATCATTAAATGTATTAAAATGACATTTGCTGAACACGTGCGCCTCCGTAAGGTTGTTGTACCACCAACATGTGTACTTGATGTAGGTATGCTGTGCACATACTCTTTAAAAAAGAACTTTAATAGCACTCCCATTTGATTGATTATCCTTTTGTTAAAGATCATTCATCTCAAGCGTGATATTTTTTAGTTTACAACTGAATTTTATTCTGTAGTTGACAGTTTACAGTCTTGTATTGTAGATTTCTAGACATGCTGTGACTGATAATGTGTTGTGTTGATCTTATGTTTACAAAGCTGTTTGCAAACATAACATCACGCCTGTAATCCCCGAAGGGTTAGCCAGAGGTGTACCCATTAGTACGCCCACATTTTGCTATTTATTTCCAAGTCCTATGTAATAGAAGGCGAGCCTATTGCCATCAACCGGACACACATCTAAACTCCGAAGCTGCTACTGAGAAAATCCTGCTCAATAGCACTTTGCCCGACCTAGGAATCGTACCCAAGACCTCATGCTAAGCAGTCCACTAGACCAACGAGGCAAGCCTTGGCAAACCTTAAATAAAATAAATACTTAATTCAATAAATACATTGATTTACGTTATCACGTCTTACTTCCGTCGTATCTCAGGATTGGGAAAATTATGAGTTCCAAAGTGCCTCATAACAGTTTAACTGAAATAAATATTTTGACTTTAACTTTATTGGCCCTTAATGCATTGACGTATATCAATGGAGACATCCCGAAACAGTTAAAGTTCCATGTGTATAAAGTTAATTAAAAGCCGTTTTATTGCAGATGCCACCGCGAGTTATAATGCGGAAGTGTCCCTCCACAAGCAATTAAGATTACACAGATAAGTATCATGTTATGAATTTAATGAGTCTCTAATCTGACTATGGGCTATGCTTGGAAAGCGGTCGTTAAGAAATTGATTCGATTCTGTCATAAAATATACTTGTTGAAATCTGATTTTAAAATCGACTTTGTCAACTGCATTGTCATTAGTCTCTAAGATAGAATAGAATAAGAATTGTTTAATCACAACAGTTTAACTGAAGCCCTGACTCGATAAATAATATCTGTAATTAGTAATACCTACTTGACTGTACACTCGAACAAATTATTTGATATACATGTCTAACTTGGTATTACTTTTAAACAATGTTGCGAGTGCGATGAATTGTCAATTGTTTTACATGAACAAGCATACCATAAACTCCAAATGTTATTACGCTCACAATAACAATGGTAGTGCAGTCTGTAGCAACATGAATATTTTTGCCTGGATACCAAATAGTTAGATTGATTGTACGTCTGAAGTATCTCAGACAGTCAGCTCCGTTTATTATAATGACTCGCTAACATTTTTTTCGCGGCATCGGCCCGAGTTATTCTTACAGTTCCTGCTGATTCTAGCGAATATGGAGATTTTCTTGGTAACTGAGAGGTATGTCTAATAGGTCTACTGTCTGCTGTAAATGATGACCTCCTCGAACGAGGTCATTTGTCCTATATTAGAGAGCGTCCAGGAGTCGTCCAGGATTTACAAAAATTTTAACTATTTGCGTCAGGGGATTCCTTTTAATTAAAAGTAAGCAATAAATTAAAATAAGAGTTAAAAAAAATATTGTTTTAATTTTTATGGAAAAAATATTTTTCTCAAAGGGTTCTGGTAAAATGAAAATTTGAGATATGTTCGGAGTTTGGAACTTTTTGGTCCGGTGTCGTTAATTTAGGTGTGATACATATACCTATAAAGTAAATGCATTACCAGCCTCAAATTATTTTTTTAATGAACTTGGTCGTGTCTATGTTTGTCGTCTAGAATTTGAAATAGATTTAAAAAATATAACACTGTTAATAAAAAACGTCGTAAAAAAAAACTGACGAGCAAACAAGTAGGTAGGTACAATATGTGCAATTTTTGCAGCCGTGTCTTTTAATTTTTTTTATTATAGTAGATTGTTCACCTGTTTTAAGTTACGTCTTTGGTTACTGCTTCGCTCTCATGGGTCGCAGCGTGATGTTATATAGTCTATATTATTCCTCATTAATCTGGCTATCATACCTATTCAAAAATAATTTATGTAATCCGATTAGCAGTTCTAGAAATTAGCGCGTTTATCAAACAGACAAACCAAAAAAAAATGTCTCTTCGGCTTTATTATTTTAGTACCTATAGAATATAGAAAATCCTTTTTGCCAATTGCAAATTAATGAGATTTTAAAATAACAAAGTAGTTTATTTAATCATAATTATTTGATTTAACTACACGCTTTTGCAGTTTAATATTCATAAAAAAATAACCTGCCAATATTCCAATTAAAACCACATCACTGACCAGAAAATTAAAAAAACAACGTGCAAAAATTCAAGTTAAATTCCCCTGGGCGTATGAAATTACATGCTCTGTGCGTGGTATCAATATCGCGATCCTTTGACAGCGTCGCGGCTCATAACTGAGCAGAGACGCTGATCGACTGACGTAATGAGCACGATTAAAAATGTAAGCAGTTTTTTTAGCTACGAGACGGGGACGACACGATTTTTATCGATGTGAAAGTAACTCTATCTGTCTGGTTGTTACACTTTTACTAGTAAACCACTGAAGCGATTTTGATGAAAAGTACAGAGTAAGTTTGAACCCCAAGGACGGGACATTATTAGGCTTGTTTTTGTTCAGCGACGTCGCGTCGTCTGCGACCGCGATGACTGACATTTATGCGGACGTAGTCACGAGTAAAAGCTAGTCTACTAATATATAATAAATACGTAAGAAGTTGGCAGACTCGTCCCACAATTAATTTGTCGTACTTCACCACCTTTTTATTTTTTATTTCTCTCTACCCTATATTTTTTTGTTGTATGTATGTATATATGTATTTATTTTTATATTTTAATATCGAAATATTTTCTGTATTTTCTGCACCTACTACGTTTTGTCTCTGCATCACCCTAAGGTAGACTGCTAGAAAATGCCCAAGGCATTAAGTCCGCCTTTGTACAGTGTATTTTTTACATGTGCATAAAGTTTAAATAAATAAATAAATAGTCCCATTACGCTTCTGTTCACAAGCGCCGCTGCTTAGTGTGTGTTACCCTATGTTACTTTCTAGCTCTACAAGATGATTGGATTGTTTCCATCCGAAATGTTATTATTATTAGCATTAAGTCCTGCACTTGATGACTCCCGGTCATGTCAGATTGCTATCCCATCATACCATGACAGTGACGGGAGTGTTCCTATGTTTGCACACACACTTGTGCACCTTAATATTTCAAATCAAATCAAATCTCTTTATTACATTCACGAGTACATTTAGGTGTTAAAGTAGGTAAGTACCAACATGAAACTCAGTTAAGGCACGGCAACATAATAATAATTTTAATATACTAATTTTACATACATACATACATAAACTCACGCCTTTTTCCCATGGGGGTAGGCAGAAACTATAGAACGCCACCTGCTACGATCCTTACATACTCCTTTCGCCTCATCTACGTTCATACATCTCGTCATACAAGCACGCCGGTTACGAGTACTCCGCACCTGACCTTTCTGAAGGTGTAGGTCTTCCTAGGGCGACCCCTCCCGGCGTTGCCACTCACCTCTGCCATATAAATACCTTTTGTCAATCGTCTATCACTCATCCTCTCAACATGACCGAACCATCTAAGCATACCCTTTTCTATCTTTGTCACTACATCTTCTTTTAATCCGCAACGGTCCCGTATAACTAATTTTAACATACCTAATATTTATTTTAAATATAAATTAAAAATTAAAATAATCTTTTTAACATAAATAATAATAGTGATATTATAGTAATTCTTCTGCGTTCTTATTGGTTAATTTTCTTTGGGTGAAGGATGTTAAGGAGGATATTATTATTATGCGGTCATTAGGTTACTAGTAATAGTTGTTTGATAGCAATACATTTACGACAGCTAAATGATGCTGTAAAGGACACGTTCCTTGAAATTTTATTGCTTCGTAATTTGTTTAGTTTAATCTTTAACCCTTCACGAATTAAGATGGAGTAGCTTTTGAATACAAATCTTATTTTACTAGCTAAAGGCAATCTCGAAGGTGAACCTATCTTTTAAAAAAAAACTTACATAAGGAAAAGAATGGTGTTGAGGCACTAAAGTAAAAGTACTAGTTTCTGCCCGTGATTTCGTCTGCGTGGTAGTCTAGTACACCATTGAAACATAAACTATTAGTTGGGCACATAAAAGTTGTGTCTTGTCGTGTGCTTATCTTCAGTGAAAGAAGATTAAGAGAAAATTGGATCTGTATCTATCTATTCCAAACAAAGAAATAAGCAAACTTTGCGACTTCAGTTATCGCGAACGCAGACGAAATCGTGAAAAAAAAAGTAGCCTATATCCTTCTTTGAGGTTCAAACTTACCCCGTATACCAAATTTCATCAAAATTAGTTCAGTTGTTTAGTCGTGAAAGCGTCACAGACAGACAGAGTTACTTTCGCAATATTAGTATGGATTGTTAAAACAGGATTTGGTCAGTCTTAAATACAAATTCAGTTCGTTTTTTTCAGCGGTGGACGGCCATAGGCTGATATGATGATGATGAAATGGAAATTGACTGCCTCGTTGGTCTAGTGGTCGCAAGCGCGACTGCTGTGCATGAGGTCTTGGGTTCGATTCCCAGGTCGGGCTAAGTGTTATTGGGTTTTTCCATCAGGAATTTCTCAGTAGCAGCCTCGGAGTCTGGATTTGTGCCCGGTTGATGGCAATAGGCTCGCCCCCTATTACATGGGACTAAAAACATAACTGGCGAAATGTGGGTGTACTAATGGGTACACCTCTGCCTAACCCTTCGGGGATTACAGGCGTAATGTTATGTTATGTATGTATGAAATGGAAATTTTCAAAAAACTTTTTTTAAAAATTGTTTATTTTCACGTGTACTATAAATAACCTCTTAAAAAGATGTAACGTGTCGATACAGGGTAATTTGCTATGGAAATTACGCATAATAACCACGCAGAGCAGTTTAAACGCGTTCGCGGGAAAACGAATAAATATGCATGTTTTTTTTTTTAAGAAATTGGCGCTTAATCGCCATCTTTAAGACTTGGCTAGGTGGAACTTATTACATGAGGTGTTTAAACCACGCCCCTTTTTGATAAAGTGGGATGATAGATGCAATTATACTATCTGAGGTGTTACGTGTGCAACTTGAGGCGCGTACGCACGTACGAACACGAACATAGCGAACACAAACACCAGACCCGAACATTTGGTTCGTACGTATGGACGGCATATTCGAACACGAACGCAAACATAGTTCGAGTCGAGTTCGCGAACAACAGTCGTGAACTCTATCTTAGTAGCCATGACGGCGCCGTTGGAAGTGGTCGATTGTGAAGTAGCGGAGAATTTTTTGATGTTCGCAGTGATTCACGAAATGTTGTTTCCTAAAGCGGATCCTAGATGGTGGGAAACAGTATTGTACAAAAAACGAAATGAAAATACATTACTTTTAGACTTAAAATCACAAGAAATAAGTGGACACTACAAAACTCTGCCGCCCGCCCGCACCCCGCCCAGATCTAGGTATACGAACAGTTTTGTTGCGTAACATTTATTAAAGCTCTTCGAACACCGTCCATACAGAACACACTACAAGGATCGCCGCGAACATGTTTGACGAACAGAGTGTTCGATGTTCGATAGTGGTACGCACGTGCGAACCAAGTTGTTGCGTATCATGTAACGCAACAAATTTGTTCGTACGTGCGTACGCGGCTTAATGTAACAAGGCTTGTATCGTGTGATGTAACTACGTCATGATTTAAACGCAACACTGAAGGATTCTTAATTGGATGCAACCGGTGCATTGCATGTTTCAACGAGCCTTAATTTTCCGAATCAGTGTAATTTGGCGAATTGAGTTTCATTACGATACCTACTGATTGAATGCTGCAAGAGTTTGTATATTTTAAACCTTAAATAAAGGAAAGGGTGCTGTAGGAATAGAAAACTTGTAGTAGACGGCCGCTAAGAAGGGATTTCCAAAAGTCACCCTCAAGGGGGATAAAAAAAATGTTTATTAGTTATCTATGTTGTACAACATTATTTATTATAAAACGGGGTTCCGATATTTACGCGGACGAAGTCGCAGACAAAAGCTAGTATATTTATATACATTTGTTATGTACATTCACGACTTTCCTTCAAAAATAGGTGCTGACAGATTGCAGCATAGTTATGATTCTAACATTTATGTTTTTTGAACAATCATTGTGTCATAGCTATTTTTATTTTTGACATTACATTCTGTTGCATCTCCAGTAGGTACACAGCATAACTTGATCGCTCACGTGCGCCAACGTTGTTCGCAAAGGTAAATATAGAGAACTATAGCTTGTACCTGCGTCTTTGTTCGACTAGGAGTCAAGTATAACATTCTAAGGCATTTATAAATTGTGTGACTTTCTAACAGTGAAAGATTTTTAGGAATTGAAACAGTACTTTTACAGTTAACCTTTTTCAAACAAACATACACATAGAAAAATTATGGATAACTATTTAATACCTGCGCAAGCTCCCCAATACTGACGCTTATCAAGTCTCATCTTTAATGGGGCGTATTGCACACACTAGTACTTTGCCCGACATGGGAATCGAACTCACGACCTCATACTCAGCAGTAGCACTTACGACTACTAGACCAATAAGTCAACCAAAACGATCGTGTTTCCATTACATCGCGTGCCTAGACTTACTGGTCTGTTGATGACTAATTAACTAATGACCTTAACTTTATTAACATAGATGACGTAATAGCCATCTCTGTTAATTGACAGGTCGTCAGGTAATCCAGCCACGTTTGCCCTCGGCGGTGCTTGTAAACAAACTATTATACTTGAACTTGACATGGAAGTATTTTCATGGCCTTTGACTTAGTAATTATAAGTTTTGACGCTTCCATATTGTTTTTATTAGGTTGATTTAACACACCGTATAACATCACGTCTGTAATCTCCGAAGGGTCAGGCAGAGAACCCATTAGTACACCTACATTTCGACAGTTACGCCCAAGTCCCATGTAAGGGCGAGGCTATTACTATCAACCGGGCACAAATCCAGACTGCGAGGCTGCGACTGAGAAATTCCTGATAGAAAAACCCAATAACACGTTGCCTGACCTGGGAATCAAACCCAAGCCCTCATGCTCAGCGGTCAGGCTTTGCGACCACTAGACCAGCATAAGTGGCGAAATGGATAACCTCTGCCTTACCCTTCGGGGATTACCGGCGTGATTTTATGCATGTAGTAATATGTTGTTAAAGCGCCGGCGCATATACTTTACGTACGAATGTGCTAAATCCATAGTAAAGGTTTTCGTTAAGCCGCGAACGCACGTACGAACAAATTTGTTGCGTTACATGATACGCAACAACTTGGTTCGCACGTGCGTACCACTATCGAACATCGAACACTCTGTTCGTCAAACATGTTCGCGGCGATCCTTGTAGTGTGTTCTGTATGGACGGTGTTCGAAGAGCTTTAATAAATGTTACGCAACAAAACTGTTCGAATACCTAGATCTGGGCGGGGTGCGGGCGGGCTATGGCTACTAAGATAGAGTTCACGACTGTTGTTCGCGAACTCGACTCGAACTATGTTTGCGTTCGTGTTCGAATATGCCGTCCATACGTACGAACCAAATGTTCGGGTCTGGTGTTTGTGTTCGCTATGTTCGTGTTCGTACGTGCGTACGCGCCTCTATGTTATATCAGTACAAATAAATCAGCTGCATCTCAACGCATTCACATGTTTTCGAATAAAATCTAAAAACAGAATTCCCACTTTACTTCTTTTGTTTCCTCGCAATTAAAACGAAAAAATTCCAATGTTTTCCCTCTCTCTTCCTGATGTCAGAGCGAGATAATACTATTTGTGAAGTCCTCAAACCCGTGAAAACATTAATAGCGTCATCCTGTCATTCTGTCTCTGTCATGAAACTTCTGACAAATGCTTTGTTACTGTGTTTCGGACTTTTCAACTTTAATGAGTGGATTGTTACTTTAATACCTTTGTTTAGTTTCCTCTAATAATCCTCACTGCTTTAACGCGTTCTTTCAAAGCAGGCTGTGAAAACAAGGGCGTATGTCAATATGACATAAGTGTTATAATAAATTGCCGTTTGTCTTGAAAAACTGTCCAAGTGTGAGTCGGACTCGCACATAAAGGGTTCCGTAATACAAAAAAAAGTAACAAGTTTCTTTATTTTAGTTACACAGAATTTTGTATTATTGTTATTTGTTGTTATAACGACCATTTTAATATAAATTTTGTACAAATTACTAATAAACCAATTACAGTTACAAAGTCGCAGCTCTGTGACGGAGGGACATATGAACGGATGAGCGTGAGTAGGGCTTTGTTTGAACCCTTCGGGTACGGAACCCTAAAAATCACATCTGATAACTTCCACTCTGTTAAACATAAGCCTTCCAACCTTCACAAAGAACGGTCTATGAGGAAGTTGGTGAACGTTGACGTAACTTTTTAATTTCGACATGACGGGCCTGTTGGTCTAGTGGTTAGCGGCCCTGACTGCTAAGCCGGAGGTCGTGGGTTCGATTCCCACCCAGCACAAACTTTGTGTAATGAGCATGATTGTTAGTTCTGTGTCTGGGCGTGATTTATCTATAATATGTATGTATTTATAAATTATATAAGTATGTATATCAGTTGTCTGGTTACCATAACACAAGCTCTGCTTAGCTTGGGATCAGATAGCCGTGTGTGAAGTTGTTCCAAGATATTTATTTATTTATTATTACACGAGAGCTTGAGGGGATTTACTTCATAACCATCAACATTCCTGACAAAGGATTTAAACATAACTGGCGAAATGTAGATGTATTATACATTGATACCTATTTGCGATTTAAAGTGACCATACCGGTTTCTTTTTATTTTTTACTAGCCTATGTTACTCGGAACGATGCAAGGCTGCTGAACACATAACACTCCTTTTTTTGAGGCAGACGTGTAAAAAAATCACGTAAGTACGAAGTCGCACTGAGCAGCTAGTTATCCTTATAAAACTCAGTAAATACATACAAATATTGTTTTCATGATAACTTCTACATAGTGTACCTACCACAAATACTTCTTCCAATATAACAATATTAAACATAAAAACAGAAAGCCGGCCGGAAATATCCAATGTTAACTACGTGTCGTAACTATTTACACTTCACAGGATATTTCTGTCAGATAGTTTTAGCTGTACCCACTAATTTTCTGCTCATTTGGCAAATGATTTATCGATTTGAGCGCTGCTGTTTGCCTTGATAGTAATTCTAGATTTATTCTTCATATCTTCGATTTTACGATAGCTCTTTTTTGAATTCCACCCCCTGAATGAAACCCCATTACTAAGCAACGTGTCTGTCTGTCTATCTATATGTCACAGGGCTGCTTCTTTGAACCGTATTACATAGACACTTGAAATTTTCACAGACTGTGTATTATTATGGTTGCTGTAATAACAAATAGTTAAAATAAAATTAAAGGGACATACAAAAAGACATGTTTCTTGTATGGGGTTCCCTAAACTATGTGCAAGATTTAGCATCGATTTCTCGAACGATAAAAAATATGACAATTTGTCAAACAATCGTAAGCTGCTAACATTGGTTGTTGATCATTTTGTGAATCAATAAATATTAAATTCATAATATTCTAAAGTGTAGGTAATCATTAATTTCAATTGAACAGATTTTACAAAAAAAAATATAATATTGAATCTACTTTTCTACTACTACTACTTTTTTACTACTCATCATCATCTGCCTAGCCTTTTCCCAACTATGTTGGGGTCGGCTTCCAGTCTCACCGGATGCAGCTGAATACCAGTATTTTACATGGAGCGACTGCCTATCTGACCTCCACAACCCAGTAACTGGGTAATATGATACCCCTAGGTAAGACTGGTTGTCAGACTTTCGGGCTTCTGACGACCCGTAACGACTGTCAAAGATCTACGTATGACAGCCGGGACCAACGGCTTAACGTGCTTTCCGAGGCACGGAGGAGTCTCGGTGTGTAAAGATGGTCACCCATCCACGGACCAACCCCGGCAAGCGTAGCTTAACCTGACGGATCGACCCGTGCGGCTGTTATTACTTAGCCACGAGCTCCTCCGTACTTTTTTACTACTATCCATTTCAAAAGGTAGTATTGAATGGAGAAGAATGCGCAAGAAACTCCTTAAATACACTTTAAAGAAAAAAATAACAATAAGTCCAGTCTCGTTTACACCCCATATTAATCTAACTATAAATAAACTAGACATCAAAACACAACTCATCGCATATTAACACTAAACCCACGTTTATAGCACGTAGGTACCCTGATAAACCCTAGCATTAAAATTACTACGGTTAAATAAGCCTACTGCCTAATCCTATAATTTGCAGCTTTCATACCGCGCTTCATAGCCATACATGACAGGGTTTAAACAGGCAGACAAACAAACATGACATTCACATAAACATGGAAAGGTTATGGTCAGAACACAGAGGCATGAGAAAATGGAGGAATAACGAGGTGACAGCCAATTGTTTAAGACGTTTATGGCTTTACCATTCAAATAGCAGAATAGCGTCTGTGGTGACAAAATGGCAGAACATACAAATTCACAAATATTCACACATTTTAATGTTTTACCTGGGTCAAGTTGCTTCAACATTGATTGTATGCATATGTGTGTGTGTATGTCTTGGTTTGGCCAACCTTAATAATGAACGCTGATTTTGTAAAACTTCGGTTAAAAAATGGTCGCTTTACAAGAGATTTTTAACAAGATAAAACTATATATTTTGCGAAACGGCTGTAAAATACAAAATAATCGGGGGGCACGGCAGTGCCCCCGCCAAGACGAGCCAAGCGAAGCGCAAGGGGACTACCTACCTTTTCTCGAAGTGTTTCGTCGTTTTCTTGAACCCTCATAGAGTTGGTTTCCGTTGTACCAGATTGTTCATATTCTCAGGATATGTTGTCAATAATAGAATAATTAAACTTACAAAGTCTCAATTGAAAAGCTCTTATACTTTACATTTTATTGATATCTAAAATACACCGATTTCGTCACTGACACACTCACTGACAGACTGATGATTTTACATGAAATGTTTTTGGTGGGATATAATTATTCTCAATAATTAGGTTATGGTTATGTTTTATGCTCCATTTTATCTATATTTTATTCACGCATCTTAATTATTGTTTGTGCAGAAACTAGATCTGTGTGAGTACTCCATTTTCTCATTAATCCGAGATCCAGTTCAACACCAGGGTTTTACGATTGTCATAGTTAAAGTTATAGCAGAAATACGGCTCAAGTGTTGTTGGTTTAACGACTTGTCAATTTAACCAGAGATATTATTGACGCCGTGGTTTAAAGTGCGCCGACAATAATATTATATTCAACTTATTGTAGGACTGCGCTGAGGCCTGTAAAACTCGTATAGTTTCTTGTTTTATATATGTATATACGTGTTATATATATACGTGGTGGAAAGAACATAACGAAACCTTTTACTACGGATTAAGACATGATTCTAGAAACCCCAGGTTTAATTTTCTTTGTTGGTTTTTGAAAAAATATGAGCTATAGGTACATCCCTTTTTATCGTGTAGGTGTTGCACTTTTGTATCGAGCAACGGTTTTTTTTAATAACCTACGACGAATTTTGGCGTTGGGAGGCTCAGAATCATGTACCATGGAAAAAGTTTTTGTTACGATGACTTACACCAGGTATTTAGTATTTAGCTTTTGCCCGCGACTACGTCCGCGTGGAACTTGTTTATATCGTACTTGCATACAAACTTCCACCTTCGAGGGTGATTTCCGGGATCAAATCATTTTTTTTTTCCTAAATCGGTTCAGCAGTTTAAGTGTGAAGAGGTAACAGACATACACACTTTCGCATTTATAATATAAAAGTATAGATATGAATATTCCGTAATACTGAATATTTAAAATCACCTTTAACAATTTCTGTTCTAAGAATCCTAAACTACTCCACAAAAGAACTCCTACCCAACACTTACTAATTCCCCATCACTTAGCCGCTCATCCAATCTATTAGTTCCCTCTCCCACGAGATTAGGCCACGTGTCGTGATTACATGTGTATCCGGAGGTGTAACGTTATGCAATAGTGCAATTTGTGACCACGTGACTCACGTGAGGAGGCTACAGACTACAGGGTGTTACAAGAATGGCGAGCTATTAAAATGAGGTATTATTTAGATTTATTCTACTAAGATGCCACTGACCTAAGGTACTGATACAATGCCTGGTGGTGGAGACCATCACCGGACATTCTTCGCAAAAAAAGAAAACGTTTTTACACACTAGGCCTCACAAACAGTCCTTTGAAGACCGAAGAAACGCTTACTCATGTGCTCGTCGAGTGCACGGGCGTCGCCCAGATCCGGACAGAGTCTTTCCGTTCTTGTGAACGCCCTGAACTGATTAATCTCCTTTTGGAAGGAGGTGAGCTGGCTACAATAAAAGGCACCATACGGGAACTAAGTGAGGAAACCAAAGCCTTATGATAGAATGACGATATTGTAGTTTAACGTAAAATACTGGTATTCAGATATATCTCCAACATCGTTGGGAAAACAGAAGTTGTGAATATTTTCCATGTCCACAACTTTCATATCCATACTGAATACTGAAATCCTGATATTCTACTCCTTTCAGCATCCCCCTGTAAATCACTAGGGTCATATATCTACTTGGTTGTGACAGATTGAGCGGCCGGTAATCTGATTGTGTTAACTGCATTGCCTCGGCAGTGCTCCGCAGCGCTCGCTCGATGCATATAATGGATGTACCCTGGCAGACAGGGGGACTGGTGCCAGGCTTAATACGATAAACACCTTTTGAATGTGCGATAGCAGGCGCAGAGATATTTTAACTTTATTTTGCGTAAGATGGATATGTTCAAATTGGACTTTATTAAACAATTGTAGTTCTAACCAAGATAACAAAATCAGCGGAGTCTAGTCAGAATTTTGTGTTCGAAATATCAAAATACCACGAATTACTTTCTTAACAAAAGAAGAAGAGACGGAGAATATTAAGCAAAGAAACGAACACCATAAGTGCTTATTAGCACGAGTTAAAAGAATTTTCCCGACGGCGTGCTCAATACAACAGTGAAACATAATACACATTTTGAGTTTCCCGTCAAATAACTGAATTTCAAAATAATACGTTACTCATTATCGGACGGGAATTTTATCATATGACTAACCACAAGCCTAAGTAATAGTGTCCTTACCTTAATAGTTTAATCCTTATTGACTTAATTTGTGGGAACAGAAAGCAAAAAAGATGCGAGAAAAGGCTAAGTTATTTCTAAAATTATGAACCATCTAATGTACTAAGCTTATCAATACCCCACACGGAAAATCTAATAGATTCTAGATTTAATTTCCCTAAGTAAATTTTCCGTCATCAAAGCCACTTCCTGAGCGTACACCGGCGATTTAGTGAACACTTTCTACCAAACCCCGGTGAATACCAACCAGGCTATTACGTCTTATACTATTTTAAACTTTCCCGACTCATTCGGTGAAAGTATATACTTAGGCTCGAATGTTACGAGGTACCTTTAGCTCATATTCTTAATGTCAGATCAAATTCTTGATTCCTGGCTGACCAGTCGCATAACGATTAGTTAGACTGCTCTGGTCTCATGGTCACTAGAAATGTCTCAGTAGCAGCCAGCAGTTTCAAAGTTTGTAGTGTGACACCTCTGTGCCTCAGAAAGCATAGCCGTTGGTTCTGGACCTAATCTCTACCCGGACGTGTCAGATTGCCGTTCTTTCGGACTATGTCCAATATCTCCTGCGTGCTCGGCCAGTTATCATTGAGATTGGCCGCCGTGACCAAAATTAGTACGGGAGAATTTTAAATTGTTATATTCGATTGATTGATATACGATCTGATAATAATACCCAGCTATTGATGTAATTATAGAGACTTTATTTTCATGAAGGAGATATAAAACGTGAAGCAAGGCTTTAATGAACCTCTAATGATGATATATGTCCTCTTAGCTGACTGTAAGGGTCACTATTACTACTTACCTATCTTCAATGAATTTAAGATACTTATGAGAAAAAGAGGCCAATTTTGGTAGCAACAACATTCGGGGAAATCGGTGTCACCAATAAAAGAGATCTAACGAGCGCCAAGTTCCAAAGCAGTTCCTTTAATCACCGCTGTCGGAATGTACAACGTTCTTCAATTAATTTTCAAAACAATTTGTTTTTTTCTTTGACTTCGTATTTTTAATTTGGCAAGTTTTAATGATCTGTATCCGCTAGTAGTTTTTGAGATTTCGTCTAGCGAGTGAATGACCTTTCTTTTATTAAAAGCTTTTATTTAACTTCACCTGTATGTATGTAACTATGTATGTATGTATGTCCTGGAATTTTGCAATCATTTATAGATTTAGCTTTAAAATTAAAGTAATCTTTAGCTAAATATAATAGATTAGTCAGTAAGCCAAAACGGGTGCAGAGTTACCTACCTAAAATGCCTAAAGATTGCCAAGAACTCCTAAGTACCGTCTCTTCAAAGCTTGTCCTTTATCTCCTAATAGCCCTTTCCTTGCATCTTACACAGTTCGCACGATATCTAGTGACAACAGATAAGGGCAACCTTCAGGCGTTAGGTGTCGGATACTGCGATGAGTGATAGCGTCTCTGTAACCTGATCCGGACAACACGGTATTAACGTGGTGTTATGTTTGATAGCAAGGTTGCACCTTTAGAATTTCTGTGGTGAATACTGAGATTGATTTTAACTGCATCTTTGGTCTCATGGATCGAAGCTTGCAGTCAAAGTCAAAGCCAAAAGTCAAAACATTTATTTCAATTAGACCATTTACAGGCACTTTTGAATTGTCAAAGAGTCGGTCAGTTAGTTCCAAAGTTGAAGCTAGTTGCTCATTCCAAAACGGAGATAGGCCTCTATGGAAAAGAACGAGCAAGAAACTCCACGGCACTCTTTTAAATTAGGTTTTTACAAAATCCTGGTTACATTAGTCTTGTCGATTCTATATGTGATCACAATGAAGATGAATATAAAATAGTAGTAAAAAATTATAAAGAAATTAGAGCCATAGCAGTTAAGAGATGACCAATCCCAACTGACAGCACTCATTCACGAGTCCTTCTGGGGTTCGACTTCCATGTCTGGTAAAGTGTTATTACCTTTTTCTATAAGAGATATCTCACTAGTGAAACGGATTTTGGAGGTAGGTTGTAAACAACAGTGGAAGTTAATCAGGTCAATAGTACATACATTAACCCCTGATCTAATAGCCGTACTACAGCAGAACTATATTGTTCAGTTATTAAATGTCCAAATAAAAACTTTTATGCAAATAAATTGTCACGTTAAATTATGTAGTTGGAAGTAGTGGTAGGCGTAAAATAGAGACCGATAGACATTGGAACTAATAAATGATATCATTATAACTGAAAATCGGTAGTAAATTTTTCTGTTTGTTGAAACATTTATGTTGAAATCGTGTCCATTTCATTTTTCAGAATGAGCTTTATTAGCGCCAAACTAAAATATCTTTCGTGTTAAACTAATAAGTAAATAGAGTAGTATTTTAACGTCAAATATTGGAAACCCCGTTACGTTACGTTTGCGGTTTTCTGCATCGTGATAAATAAATAAATGATGATGTCATATTAAGCGAAAATGTAGATAGATATTCGATAATCTTATATTCAATTGACCTTCATAAGTATGACTATAAAGTTTAATTTAGCTTACATGGTACAAAATTACTATTTGTCAGTCTAGCGAAATGGCTCTATGTTTCAATAACCGACACCCAGTCTGCTAAACCACGCATACCTTTAGAGCACTCGCGACCAGATTGCGAGCGCGTTAGCGACCGCAACGGGTCGCGTTACTTACGGTATTTCCTATTGACGTCGATTTAGGAAACCACTGTGACGTCACATATCTTAAAAACTGTCCAGTGCACATTTCACTTCGGCGCCTTTTATAATTATTAATTTACGTTTATTTTAACATATTGAAATAGGTTTTCGCAATAGGCTCGCCCCCTATTACATGGGACTTAAACATAATTGACAAAACGTGAGTATAGTAAAGGGTACTACTCTGCTTAACCCTCTGGAGATTACAGGTGTGGTGTTATGCATGTAAAATACGTTACAATAAATAATACTAAAAAAGAAGTTGTAACATTTCTATTTCACTGGCGTAGTATTGAAAATACATGAAAAATAACAATTTGTTCGTACAAATAAATCGAATAAAGATATAAATAAATGTATTGAAATCGATATGTTTTATGATTGCAATACTCTGGCCCACGCACCTGGCCTGTTTATTGACACATGTTTTATTAAACACGATCCATTGCACAATGTTTATATTATTATTGAGTTCAGATTGATATTATATAATACTTTCTATTCTCAAAGGATATCGTAAAATAGAATTTGATATTTGAACATTGACATAAACAACTATTTGAATACGTAATCGATTGATAGGATGTTGGTAACCAATTAATGATAGTAATATTGTAATCTCTATCTTCTAAATATATAAAAGCGAAAGGTCACTCAAACACTCACTCATCACGAAATATCGAAAACCGCTTGACGTATAAAGTTGAAATTTTGTTGAGAAGTAGTTTATAGTTAGTCGACGTCCGCTAAGAAAAGATTTTCCAAAATTTACCCTCTAAGTGGGTAAAGCGGGAGTCCAAAGTTTGTATGGAGAAGTCAAGTTTGACGTGGACGAAGTCGCAGGCAGAAGCTAGTACCTATAGTATAAAACAAAGTGGCTTCTCACCGTCTGTACGCTTAGATCTTTTAAACTACGCAACGGTTTTAAATGTGGTTATCATACAAAATAATTGTTCATTTACCAAAACCCTGAAAAGGGGTCATTGTCATCAAAGAACTTCAGCCAATCCTCAGAATATAATCCCACTTTTTATGACGGGTTAAAGTAAAACATGAAAACGGGGTAGTAAATTATCTTCCTAATGTCTAATGCCTAAAATAAGACGTATAAAATCAGTGTTGCCATTAACGCGGACCACTCGCCGCTAATAAAATACATATTAAAAGAAAACGTTTTCTTCGAAACGATACGTCTATAAAATGCTATTTTCGTAAATTCAAGGAAAGTGATTGTCATAACAGAGATGAAGCTCAGAATACAATGTTGCCATGTCTTTGAGAAGGGCTGAATATACTTGTTTGGTGCTACAAGACCTTATGCTCAGTAGTCGCCCTTTGCGACCACTAGACCGACAAGGCAGTTACGAGAGGTAGAGCAGGATGCTTTTGTTATATCATTTATCAATAGTGTTATTCTGCCAAAATATCTCTCAGTTACATGAAGTGAGCTTGAGGTGAGTTGTCAATCTCTAGAATGTAGCAAAACAGCACGTTACCTAAATTCACCGAGGCAGATTTTCAACATAAAAGACCAGCTGATATTTACTGTACAGTTTACTTCTAGAACTAATGAGAATTGAATCTTGTGTCAATCAAGCTCTTTTTGGACTGCTCAGTACATTAATATGACTTAACGATACAAGACATTATTTATCGCATTGGTGTCGCGTAGATGCTGCTCTACTTTTACGTAGACAGTCACATAATAATTGTATCGACTTTTCTCAGTAGCAGCCTTGAAGTCAGGATTTGTGCCCGGTTGATGGCAATAGGCTTGCCCTCTATTACATAGGACTTAACTGGCGAAATGTAGCTGTACTCGGTACACCTCTGCCTAACCGCACGGAGATTACAGTTGTGATAATATTATGCAATAAATAAACACCATTTCAAATGAAACCAATGACCTGAAATCTTTTCATCTCTCAACTAAACTTCTGTTCATCTCTTCCCATATCTCGCTCAGTCATTAATTGCTTCGCCGAATCTCAGTCTGGTTTGAGCGCGGTTTTTGTATATATTCTGTGGCAGTTAGAGACTAATTAGCCTTTGTTTATCATTAACTAGTGTTCGCCCGCGGCTGTTCCCAAGTAGGCGGTATGATTGATGTGTTTTAAGAATTTGAGAAAAATGTTAGTGTTGTCTGTCTTTTTGTGTGGCTTTGTTAAGATAAGACATCATTTTGATGGCATTTAAATGCATAAGGTTTTGCACGATTTATAAATAGCACTTTTTTAATTGTCTTCATGTTTTTAACATTCTACAATTTAAACGAACATTACTTGACTGGCCTGTTGGTCTAGTAGTTAGTGACCCTGACTGCTAGGACTGAGGTCGTGGGTTCGATTCCCACCCAGGATAAATCTTTGTGTGATGAGCACGATGATTTGTTCTGTGTCTGGGTGTAATTTACCTATGATATGTATGTATTTAGAAATATATAAGTATATTTATCAGTTGACTGGTTACCATAGTACAGGCTCTGCCTAGTTTGGGATCAGATGGCGATGTGTTAGTTGTCCTAAGATATTATTATAATTCCATTTATTTATTTATGTTATTATTTATCATTTATTTATTTTGTATACATATATAATTACATTTTTAAATATTATTATGAAAAAGATATAAAAACATTTAAAAATATAAAAAATAGTATCCCACCGGCGTCGGGAACAGGGTCCAAGCCACCGGTGGTCAGGGCTCCTGAGAAAGGAATCTCCTAACAATACGCGCCGTGTCCAGGAGTACCGCTTTCTGAATCAAGCCCTTGATCCAACCGCCCAACGAGAGCCTCCTAAGGTGTTGGTCGAGGCTCTTGGCTATTATGCCATTGGCCGTCACGACTATCGGCACAGTGATTGCTGTACTCACATCCCACATGTCGACAACCTCGCGAGCCAAATCAAGATACTTCATTTGTTTATCTTTCTCAGCCTTCACGAGGTTCTCGTCATGCGGGACTGTTATATCCACAATCACTGCGCGACGCTCTAATCGATCTATCACCACTATGTCAGGCTTATTGGCAACAATAGTCCTGTCAGTGATGATAGATCGATCCCAATATAATGTGATATTGCCATTTTCAAGAACTGGGTCGGGCACATACCTGTAGTAGGGTACTTCCGATTCCACAAGACTGTATTTAAGGGCAAGCTGCTGATGGATAATCCTGGCTACTAGGTTATGCCTATGCAAGTAGTGTCCGTTAGCCAGACGAGAACACCCAGATATAATGTGCCGGATTGATTCCCCGGGACGGTGGCATGCCCGACAAATGTCAACCGTACCGTCCTTCACAATATATCTCCGGTAGTTGTTCGTCATTATAACTTCGTCCATAATTGCACAGACAAAACCTTCGGTTTCCCCAAAGAGGTCACCAAAGCGCAGCCAGGATACGGACGCCATAAAGTCTACATCAGGCCCATGTAGGGCCCGGTAGTAGCGCCCGTGAAGCTCCTTGCTCTTCCATACCTCCATGCGATCATTAGTATCCAATACTACAGGTTTGCGCCAGTTCTCGTTCGCTAAGGAGAGCGGGGTGAGGCCCTTGTCCACTAAGACCACATCTCGGTGCATACCCACGTCGGCTTTTAGGAAATACTCCCTGAGACTGCATATCTCACGGTTGTGCAAGGTCTTAGCATTTAAAAAGCCTCGACCTCCACACTTCCGCGGGACATACAGTCTCATTACCGATGACCGTGGGTGATGCATCCGATTTGCGGTCAACAATGTGCGGACCCTCCTATCCAGGGCATCAAGTTCCGTCTGAGTCCATTTGAGTATGCCGAAAGAGTACATCAAAACCGGCATGACCCAACCGTTGAAGGCGCGCACCTTGTTTCCGCCTGACAAAAGACTATTTAATACTTTATTCAGGCGGCCAAAGAAGCGCTCCCTCAACGATTGTTTCATATCGGCAGCATTGATGCCTAACGCTTCCGACATACCCAAATATTTGTAGGTTTCAGTTGAGGAAAGGGATCTAAGGTTTATGGAATCCGAGAGTTGGGTTCCCACAGATTCCATAATCTCCCCTCGCTTCACATGCATGACTGCACATTTGTCCACACCAAATTCCATCCTGATGGCACTACTGAAAGTTTCCGTTACCTTCAGTAGCTCCATCAGTCGCGAATTGTTGGGGGCAAAGAGTTTCAGATCATCCATGTAAAGAAGGTGAGATATGACCTGACCACCTCTTCTCAACCGATAGCCCAGACCCGAACCCTCCAGCAGTGTGCTTAGAGGGTTCAAGGCTAAACAAAACCACAGAGGACTCAGACTATCACCCTGAAATATACCACGCTCTATCCTTATCGGTTCGCTGCTCTCTGGAATCTGCCTACATCCTGGATAGCGAAGTACCGTCCTCCATTGCCCCATACATGACATTAGGAAGGTGCGTAAAGTTGCATCTACTTTGTACAACTCCAACACCCTCATAAGCCATGTATGTGGCACCGAGTCATAGGCCTTCTTATAATCTATCCAACATGTAGATAGATCCTTTCGAGAACGTCGAACCTGCTGGTTAATGGCCATATCAATGAGGAGCAGCTCCTTATTACCACGGGACCCATTCCTACATCCATTCTGAGAGGCAGACATGATAGAATTGTCTTCAATATGTTTGTTAATTTTCGCTCTCAAAATGGATGTAAGAACTTTATAGACCGTCGGCAGACAAGTGATCGGTCTATAATTTTTGGGTTCCGCAGTGCTACCCGATTTGTGGAGCAGGTGGGTTATTCCAGTTGTTAAGAACTGGGGCAACGATCCAGACACTAAAGCTGACTGGAACTGGGACGCCAAGCAAACGTGCGAGCTTCTGAACCATTTGATCCAGAAGTTATGCAGCCCGTCCGGCCCTGGAGATTTCCAATTAGGCAATGAACGGACCGCACGAGCTACATCTTGGGGGCTGATGGTAATTGCCCCCATTTCTGGTATCAGGTCGCACGCTCGCTCAACCTCCCGTGTCCAATCGCTCTCAGTGTGACTGACAGGCACCGACCAGATGCTGCGCCAGAACGAACACATGGCGTCATCATCCGGTAGGCGCGTATCAATCACACCTTGGCCTGGTCGCTCCCAAGCTCTGTATACCCACCTCTCATCACTTTGGAATATGCGATTCTGAGTGTATCGTTCCACTCGCCGCTTGTACCGACGAATACGGTTTGCCCATGCACAGATTTTCTGCTTCAGGAAGTCGATACGCTCTGTGACGTGGGACAAATAATCTCGAGGACTGACATCAGTCCCCGAGAACGCCCGCCTCACAAAGCGCATTACTCTAGGGCGAGTATTGCCCTCCCTAAAACAGATTAGCTTGCCGATGAGTGCTCTAGCCCCATCGATACGACGCTCGATCCTGCACTGCCATGCTGGCACCGCTGGTTTTAGTCGTGTAGCTCCGTCACTATTGGGAAATTTGACGTGAGCTACACGACATGCCGCTACAGCTGCACAGTACAAGATCGAGTGGGCATCAACAAGGTCTACACTGCTGTCAAAACAGTTTGACAGCTGTGAATCCAGAGCACACACCAGCGCCTTATTTTTCTTGTGCATGGGCAAACGAGGCAATCGAGGTCTCAGCTCAGGCTGCATAGAACGATACTCCCGAAACGCATCCTCCAAAGCACTCCTCAACTGTACATTACACTGGGAACTCACAGTAATAGCCCCGTCATCAACCTCCTCACCTATGCGGTCGAGTCGCGGTGAATCACTTGGTAAATTCGGCGATTGAACCGCGACTGCAACCACTGGCGAAGCAAGTGTAACGTGGCTACTCCGTGATTCGATGCGCAGTCGATCAAGCACAATGTCATTCAACATATGATTACGTTGAATGGCACGCACCTGATCCGATAGACGTTGTGCCGATACGTTGACAGCTGGCTCAAGCACCTGAAACAGAGAGAGCATCCGACCACGGTACGCAGTCAAGTTACTTCCCCCCTCTGTAGCCCCAAAGTATGAGCGCATGACGTTTTCATTAACGGACTGTGTCCATCTCATGCGCTGCACACTTCCACCGGAAGCGGGGACCCTATCAGAGGCCAGTGGGCCTCGGAGTCCTAAGCAACCCGGCGGCCGGCGTCCTCCCCGCCGACGAACAGGTGGTGGCGTCGAAGGCGGAGAGAAATACTCGTCGCTCGAACTCGACGCAACTGCCGAGGCCGGTGTCACAGCACTCACGATGGGGCTGGATTCCGGCGGTGGCGAGGCGGAGCTGAGCGACGAGTCCGGAGGTGGTGGGCGTGCTATTAGTTTTTTCTGGCTTCTTGTCAACATCGCACCATATACATATTTTCAATCCTTTCTTATGACGGCCTTGACAGCCGTCATTATGGTTATAAAAGTTGTTTTTTTAGTTTTTCCATTCCTTTACTATTTATTTTTGGTTTTATTGTGGATTATATATATAAGGTTGTATGCAGAAGCAGGTTTTAAGTTTAAAAATAAAATGTTTCTTAAAAATCAGGAAATATTTTTTGTTATGAATTTTGATGCGACTGATTGACTTAGTGTTGCCAGTTTACTTTACTGTTGTTATTATTATTGTTACCTACATTTGTTTTCTTCAGTTTTGATAAATGCATAATTTAATACAACAAACGCTCATAACTGTTTTATTTACATTAGAAAGTGGCCTTTGGACATTTCGGAATACACAAACTGATAAGACAAACTGAACTTTTAAACACAAGATTATGTTAGTAAATAACGTAGGTACAACCTGTAGATAGGTACATATCTATCTAATCGCGGGTGTATCGAACTTATATTATCTAAGTAGTGTATCTTATAACATGTTGGTGTCTTTGATTTGATGAGCACGAGTAAATTGTGTTTATCACTGTTACTTTTTGTATAGCATTTTGTACAACTTAATCCTTCTAAACATTAACATTTGATTCGTGGTTAATGTTTTAGTATCCAATGTTTTAACTCCCTAAAATGAGAACTAAACTAAGGGAACAGCTAATAACTTGCTATTCAAGTTAGTGCTTTAAATCCTGTGCGATAAAATATCTTTTTATTTGAAAAGATTAAAAAGGTGACGGTTCGCGGGCGGCGCGCTGACAGTTAACTGTTAAATTTTCGAGGCGATTACAGTTAAATCGTTGTCGTGTAAGAGCGATCCTGTAATAATCATGACCATAATATTTAATTTTTGCGACTTATTTGATTATTTGACTTTCCGCAAAACATTACTGAGTAAAAGTAAAAAAATCCCTAAACAATTTCTTCCTCCATTTACAAAACCATAAACTTAAACACACAAATACAACAATACTCTGTAAGCAGCCATATTTAATTAAATGTCAGCATGTAATTGCTTTGCTCTGCTTCGTTGATAATATGAAGCAGGTGGCGCCGCCTAGCGAGTTCCCAAAGCGTTACATGTCTTTACAATTATTAACATTGTGTGTAGATTTATTATGTTTATTTGTGGTTATAATTTAATGAAATATATGGCACCCTAAAAGGGATTTAGCTAGTAGGTAAAAAGCTTTTTAGTTTCTTATGTAGGTAAACTTACAAATACCAGCCTATTATTGAGCCACTGCAGGGGAAAAGCCTCTTCTTATACAGAGAAAGCACGAGCATTGATCACCTCGCTTGCTCAAGAAGGATTGGGAATTTAAGACTTAGAGGCCCTGTACCTATTTTCCAGGGGGCCGTTCTACCTAACTACAGCGAAGCCCAAATGGAGTGTAAAGAATTTTCACAAAAGAAACAATATGTTTATTTTTTAGGGAAGTTTAGCGTAGGTACCACCTAAAAGTTTGAGTGAGCTTGTGGATAATATTTTAAGAATTTTTGCTTACATGGGTTCGGGGCCCTGCACCTAGGGGGCCCTTTGATACCGCGGTGACTACAACCCTGCTTCATACACAGAGAAGACACGAACATTGATGAGAACTTGCTCAAGGCAGGTTGATGATTTCAGACTTATATTTACTTTACTATTTACTGTCCTCCAACTGCAAATTTTCGAAAAAAAAAAATTAAAAACAAAATGACAACATTTTTTTTTTCTAGTAAAAAGTACAGTTGTGTGCACAAGTGTCCGCACACTGTCAGAATGTGTGCTCAAGATAAAACCTCCGCGAACAAATAGTGACAGACAAACATTGAAGCGCATCTGTGCGCGATTGTACAAATGACAATACGTTCGTCTATGTGCTTATGTGAACAAAGAAATAAACTTTTCGACACGCTTTTCGATTCTTAGGTTTGAAGCATTTTGTTGTAATATTTGTTTTGTAATGGCGAAAGAGATATTGTATATTTTTTTTCTTATTTTATCATAAGAAAATACATTTTTTTCGAGCTAGAAATGAACTTTGCTGCCATAAAATAAAACGAAGTAGGTACACCCTAAGAGCTTTCATATGACATGAGTTTCATCACTGTATGGCAATGTTGTTCAATGTTCCCTTTGACTTCAACGCAGACGAAGCCACGGGCAAAAGCTAGTTATCAATAAAAGCATAACTTTGTAACTCGTAGTCATCTTGTAGGTAAGCTATCACTTTCCTATCGAGATAACGGTCAGCTTATCTACAATACTAGATAATAATGTTAATGTCGACAAGCTGACGCCTGACATGGTAGTGTTGTATCAACGATCTTACAGACACCCACGTGCAAAGGGTAGGCAGAGAGATAGCCTTATACAAGGGCAGTTTTGCATACTCGTCAAATTCAAGGAGGTAAACTATGCTACTGATTCACAACATGAATAAATAAAAAAAAGACTCAAAAAAAAATTACAGTGATTTTCAACTTCGAACTTGCCATCTTTCCGCAGGCAGGCGATAAACCCCATGCATACAGTGATATTACATGAAGAAATCATGTACCTACTAGGCCAAAGATCACTTTGAATTACTTCGTCCTTCTCTGTATGAGAAGAGGCCTTTGCACTGCAGTGGGACAGTAAGGGGCTTGCCCATTCTGCTCCATACAAAACTATCTCTTGAAATGGACAACCAACTTAAAGTGTCTTTAATGGTCTAAGAAGGTCTAGAGTATATGGAGTCGTAAGACCTTACTGCCCACACGATAAGAAGAAGATGGTCTAATCGAAATAAATAACTTGACTTTGACCCTGACGGGAACATGGTAATAAGCTATAATAGCTTCCAGTAAGTCTAGAAACAGCATGACGCAGACAGCATTGAGAAAAGCTCATAATAACGTTTATGATATTTCGAGATCAAAAGATTGCGACGACTAGCAATACATTTAATCTGACATTTACAAGCAGCTCATGCCATAATTCTGTTCGTAAAATAATATTTCTTTCTTTCTTTCGGACGGGGAGCAGTTGTTTCCTTATCTCTGCTATTAACTGTAGTAGGTAATAAAATAAGAATTCGGTCAGATTTTGTTCCTGTATGCGTGAAACGGAACATAATTGAGCTACATAACATCACACCTGTAATCCCCGAAGGGTTAGGCAGAGGTGTACCCATTAGTACACCCACATTTCGCCAGTTATGTTTAGGTCCCATGTAACGGGGGGCGAGCCTAAAATCCAGACTCCGAGGCTGACTACAGAGAAATTCCTGATGAAAAACCCAATAACACTTTGCCCGACCTGGGAATCGATCTCAACAGTCGCGCTTTGCAATCACTAGACCAACGAAGCATAATTGAGCTTAAATCAGCTAAACTACAATCTCTTAATTATTAGGATGTTCCTTTTATAATTCACTTTTAGAAGACTGCCTCGTTGGTCTAGTGGTCGCAACCGCGACTGCTGTGCATGAGGTCTTGGGTTCGATTCCCAGGTCGGGCAAAGTGTTATTGGGTTTTTCCATCAGGAATTTCTCAGTAGCAGCCTCGGAGTCTGGATTTGTGCCCGGTTGATGGCAATAGGCTCGCCCCCTATTACATGGGGCTAAAAACATAACTGGCGAAATGTGGGTGTACTAATGGGTACACCTCTGCCTAACCCTTCGGGGATTACAGGCGTGATGTTATGATGTTATGTTACTTTTAGATGATGAACTTTCTGTTGGACGTTAAAGATAATAAATATGTAAGCTGTTACTTAAAAAAGCCAATAAGTCAATGACTGACTTTCGCGGTAAAGTCGCTGAAATCAATGCTAATTAAGTTTTAATTTATAGATGGGAAAGAAGATTATATAAATAGTTTTATTGACAAGTTTATGAGGAGCAAGGGGAGGCAGCAGTGTGACCAAAAAATATAGGATCATAACAAAATAGCAATAGGAACAATAAATGCAGATAATCATTTTAAAATTTTACTTGACAACCTCTTTTGTTTACAAGAGACTTCAAAAGAGGTTATTGTATCAATTATTATGAACAATCTTTACTATGGGACCAACTGTGAAACAGCGAGAGAAAATATTAGCTAATCAACAATTTTACGTTCAAATAACAAAATGTAGCGGATTTTCTTTTTAATAAACAAACAAAAATAAGGTTGTTTGTAAGAATATCTAGCTCATATTTTGATAAATCAAGCAAGCTAAGTATAGCCAGTCATGGAGGCTCTTTTAAATACCCCTTATTTTTTAAATATAATTCGTTGGCATCTTTAAGTTCTGCTTCCACAGACTTTGGCTGTTTTATTTTGAACGCTTGCTTTTCAAATGCTTTTATCATAACATCAATAACGATAGGAGCTAGATATGTTCTACGACTTATCATCCGTTGATTGATTGATACCATACCGTCTAGCTTTGATTAGAAAATAATATTAGACTAGAGAAATGTCGTACGTCACAACAACGAAGGGTAGATACCACGTGTATGGATGATGGTAGATCTTGATAAATTCGTCACAATTTATCGGTAAACTGGAGGAAACCGAATGTTGTGGCATATCACGACCTCCTCCTTTTTTAGAAGTCGGTTTAAAAAAAAAATTCAAGACCTATGGTCAAGAAAAATGCCATTTCTACACCACTCTCTAGCTTCGTTAAAGACCTCGAAGCTGCTGTTTCCATACATCTGAAAGATGGGTAGCTTTCTGACCATACTGTAACTGAACCACAGAAATGTGTAAGAATGATTACTCTAATCCTTCCAATTGAGTGAATTTATTTAATGGATAATAAATCTGGCGAAGGAAGTGGCCACTACCTATTAACTTATAATCTGTGAAAATTAATCTTGAACCTTTGGAAGTCTTATTCAATACATGTTAAGAGGATAATGAAGGGCATGAAATACACAATGATGGGTTCTTACGAACGCACAATTACACATACTAAAGGTACATTTATACATCAAACACAGACTGAAGTGCATGCCTACAATGTAGGCTCAATAAAATATGGTGTGTATATACGTGGGTCATATGCAAGCGCCGTTATACGATTACTATTGAGTTACCGAACTCCGCGCTGCGAGCCACTTCTAGTGCGTATCCTTTGTTATACGGCTTTTAGACAGTTTAAGCTTTGTTATGCCATGATTATTTTCATTCATCAATTACGAAAAGTTTTTTAAATACATCTATAAGTATTATCATCATCATATTCTGGCCTGTATTATTGATTGCCTGTCGCTGTAATTTTGTCTTTTTCTTTCATTCTTGTCTTTTAGCAAGATAATAATATAAAGAATAAATCTTAAAATAATAAAGCTTAAAATAATAAATCAACCCCTTTCATAACAAAATTATCATCTTTCACAACATACATCCATCGTTTTTTTGGTCTAAACTTTAACATTGTCTACATACAAATTCTCATAGAGATTTTTAGCGTCAAAATACACTCTTAATTCTTTTATTATTTAAAATGCCTACATAAAGTACCTACCACCCATTTAGGTGCCTACTAGGTACACATCACTCATCAACGAATCAATAAACAAACTGAACTAAATAACTCTTTAATTAAACTGAATGCATGCACCGTTATTTGCATAAGTGCACTGCACAATGAAAGAAAGTGAACGTTGAACAATAAATCCGTTCACTTGACACACAAAGCTTTAGAACCGTACCGTCAGACAATGGACACACGCACCGTGTCAAGTGTCAGTAACAAGGCATGCTTTCTTCAGAGCACAGACTACATTATAACTCTCAAACACTAAACAACACCAACCTTATGCAGTTTCAAATAAGGTCGATTTTACTAAGAACAGGATATAGATACCTTTGATTTTGAACCACTTCAAAATACGTTCAACTTTTGTATGAACGATATTATGTTATTTCGGGATTGTTCCATGTTTAAATAGGGATAAGCAGGAGTGTAGGATATCATAACATTATAAGGTGTATTAGATTATCGTCGGGTAGTCGCCTACACGACTTTGTAACAGGTTTTTCTAAGGAATATTATGTTATATGGTTTTATTGCCTGGTACTGGGATATCTTTGGAATAAAAATAAAATTGTACATGGTGTAACTGATATGGAATGAAATTACATGGTGTTTTTAGTATAGAACAATTCTAGATATTCGAAAATAAGGAAAACGAAATTGCACGACGTCGCGTCGTCTTAGGTCTTAGGCTCTGCCCGTAGGTCATAGCGTGATAATATGTAGCTTATAACTTTTCTCGACAAATGAGTCCTATAACACGAAATTTTTTTGTGTTATTTTTTATGTATCCCTAAATAATATAACTAAAAAGTTTTTTTGTTTGTTAAAACGCGTTTAACTCAGGAACAGTCAGATTGGGAAATCTTTCGTGTATATGATAGCCAGATTTTTGAGGAATAGTATGGGCTATATAACATCACGCTAGGACCTACGGGAGCGAAACAGTAACCAAAGATGTAACTATATCAGAATTAACGCTATGAAGATTGTGTTACATAATTAGGAACTGGATGTAAGTTCCATACATTACGGCGATATTGCTTGATAACTGTAGCTAACAGTCAATCGATGGCAATAATTAGTTCTCGTTAACTCGTCTGACATTCAACCTTATGACTCCGTTATTTTAACGGGATATAGTATCATTTCTCTTGTCAGTGTCGGGTAAGCAGTAACTTAGGCTTCTATGTCAGATTTAAATATGTGCCAAATAATTGAAAGTTTATTTTTATTTTTTTGTGCCTTTACATACTAATCGTTACAAATGTTATAAATGCAAAAGTAACTCTGTCTGTCAGCTGTCTGTTACGCTTTCACGACTAAACCACTGAACCGATTTTGATGAAATTTGGTTCGGGGTAAGTTTGAACCCCAAGAAAGGACATGGGCTACTTTTTATTCCACGACTTCATCTGCATCTACGATAACTGACATTGAATAAACATTTCTAAGCTAACATTTTTGTATATTTTTCTCAATTATTTTGAAGAGTCTTTATTGTTAACTGTAAAAGAAAACAAAAAGCCAACGTCACGCGGTGTTCCCAGGCGGTCACCCATCCAAGTACCTACTGACCGCGCCCGATGTTGCTTAACTTCGGTGATCGGACGAGAACCGGTGTATTCAACGTAGTATGGACGTTGGCAGTAACAAAGTTGAAATAGTTGATCCCTATCATAAATGACGTCATTCTGTTTGTATTTTATTATTATTTGCTCACGAACATATTTGCAAGGCTATTCAAATCTCAATTCTATGCAATATTTTCCTCTTTATTTACTATTGAAATATTTTATATGTGACCGCCTCGTTGGTCTAGTGGTCGCAAGCGCGACTGCTGTGCACAAGGTCTTGGGTTCGATTCCCAGGTCGGGCAAAGTGTTATTGAGTTTTTCCATCAGGAATTTCTTAGTAGCAGCCTCGGAATTTGGATTTGTGCCCGGTTGATGACAATAGGCTCGCCCCCTATTACATGGGACTTAAACATAACTGGCGAAATGTGGGTGTACTAATGGGTACACCTCTGCCTAACCCTTCGGGGATTACAGGCGTGATGTTATGTATGTATGTATGTTTATATGTAATAGAACAGCAAATATATAAGCCATTAAAATTCTTTATTACGTTCTCGTTTCTTAGAATACAAGGCAACAAAGTATAATTATAGCAAAAAATTCGACTGTCCGTCTTATTACATAAACCACGCGGAGGTCATTCAACTCTAGTTTATTATACAGGGCTCAGATTCCACTCATTTAAAATTAGTTTTATATATGGCGATTCGGATCCACTATTTCAGTATAGCAATAGCCAACGTCCATACTACGTTGAATACACCGGTTCTCGTCCAATCACCGAAGTTAAGCAACATCGGGCGCGGTCAGTACTTGGATGGGTGACCGCCTGGGAACACCGCGTGACGTTGGCTTTTTGTATTTTTTTTGCATTTAAGTGTAAAAAAATCTCCATTGAAATAATGTGTGTAATTATTTGCAGAACGATTCTCGTAAAGAACTGTACAAAAGAATGATGATTAGCGATAATTCATCACTTTCTATAATTGTTTGGAAACACGCTGAGTATTTGATAGTCGGTGCTAATGATGGTGGAATAATTTTAATAGACTTTAAATACTGCGTTGTTAGAGAATAATGATTTGATAACGCGAGTTTTTTCGATTAGTATTGATTCATTAAATAGAATCTTATGTTACATGAGGTAACAAACAGACAGACAGACAAGGTTACTTTCTCGTATTTATTATACATAAGTACGTGTAATCCTGTACAAAGAATTTTGACTGACTCTTTTAAAATAAATGTATTACATTTATTTTAAAAGAGTCAGTGTGGAGTTTCTTTCTCTTTCTTCTCCAAACGATACTACCTTTTGAAACAAGAGAAACTATGAATTATTTTTGCTTGTATGAGACGTTCAAAAGTGTTTTGGATTAAAAGATTTGACTTAGTATCGATAGCATGGCTACCAATCACAGCCAATGAAAGTGTCTGGTAGTGGCTTGATGCGGCAACACATATTATGTATAAGATTTTTGCCGATAAGAAAGAAGATTTGAATATTTTATGTATCATAGTTATATCATAGCGTGTAAAGTAAATGGTTTCCGCTGTCTTGAAAGCGAAAGTCTCATTATGAAGTGTGTAGTCGTTTTTGGGATGCGCTTCTAGAAAAAATTACGTAGAAATATTGATTGATTTGTAATGAGGTTGATATGGTTGGCAATTATTTAGTGTTTCTAATTATGTTTTGTTTAATTGATAAGTTTTTGATTACCGTTTCTAATTTGTTGCAAGTTTAAAATACGACAATAATTGCTAAAGACTGGCGTTAGTAATAATACCTCTCTTCATGTACAGAGGACTCTTTATCAGCTGTAACTTTTCAAAAAAGTACTTAAATAAATAAATAGTAGGTACTCATAAGAAAACAGTAAAACACAAAATTAACACAAGCAAATTCTTACTAGACGAGCCATAAGTACAGCACACAGAACGCCAATATAACCGGAAACATACCTGCAACAAGAAAAACATTGAGTATCATTATTAAATCCAAAGTGCATGAAAATTTTCCTGTACCACAATTCTGTGTGGAATAGGTAGGCAAGGAAACTAGCCTTAGGCACCGCAAGCTTACCGCAGTGAAGCAGTAAAGGTATTATTTATTTATTTATACCGGTATTGACGCGTGCCATAAATTGCGAGGGAGGTATTATGACTAGATGTGGTTAGACTGAAGTAGGTGGCGCTATGTTACGCATTTAAGAGGTCGGTGTTTATTTTATATCTCTAATAGTACTTAGTCATAGACGTTGGGTTTCTTACCTCAAAAAGTCACATAGTAAACGTAACATATTATTGGATGGCTATGCTAGTCCTGGGGAGTCTCAATACGAGTACTAGAATGTTTTAGTCCTCATTATCGATTGGAATGGAGTGTGAGACTCTTACTGGCTAAAACCCATCCTTGTTTCTTCTAATGCCCTTTGCGTTCCAGAGCCGCGATAACTCTTTCGAATAAAATCCGCAACTCTGGCAGGCCAGTACCTGCCAGTCCTAGAGGGCCGTCTTCTATGATACTTACTTATTTACTATTATTTGTTTATTTTTTTTAGCCAACAATTGTTTACACAATGCATTTAAAATAATTTCTTAATAGTGTATTTATAAGTGCAACAATTACTTACAGGCTAACAAATCACTGACAAAAGGCATTTGGTATCGGACTGTACAACCAACCATTCATTGCTATCCCTGGTTTGATAATGCCAATATGAGTAGGCAAGAAATAGTGACTAGCTTCAGACTTCGCTCCGGACACATCCCATTAAATAGTTTTGCGGCATTGATGGGTAAAATTCCTTCACCAAATTGTGCAGAATGCAATGTTGTTGAAGATGTCTTTCATATTTTGGTGGAATGTATCCGAAACGAGAGAGAAAGAGTGATGATCCATGATCAATACACCATAAATGTCCGACAATTAGGAGCATGCAATATTATTCTGGCTTTTCTGGCACTAGAGTACTATACAAATTAGTAGATATAGGTATTAAACGTAGATGATAAGTTTCTTATGTAAGACGTCTACCTATGAGGGTGTCATGTTCACTAAGTGATCAAACCCTCGTTAATAAATTGAGAATATAAAAAAAAAAAACAAAACACAACATGCACCCAATTATTTGATTTTAATGTTTTACGTGACACTCCCTTATCCCCTTCTTAAGTCATACCCCATTAAACCTAATGACCGCGTTTAGTTTTTCCGGATCAACATCTCATTATTATTATTCTTGTGATTGCCTATTAGAATTATTTATTATTTCAATGACTATTATACTGCTTGTTATAAAAACTTGTGATAATAATTTATAACCTGTATTTTTACTCTAAACGTTCCAGTATCTCTACTTCCTTGTTATAGAAAGCTCATTCGCGTGGGAATTGGTACTAGTTACTACGCATATACACGTACTTGTTAGAAGTACTGCACAAACATGATAGTTTTTATAACTGGCAATACAGGTCATGTGCATGGACGTGATTGATGCGGATATTGCGGGCTTTCGGATACTTTTGAATTTTTCTTTTAAGAAAATTATTAATGACTTCGTAACTACTTAGGTATGTATATTTCACTTTAATGCAGATTTTGTTAATAAAGATCGCTGACTCTACTCCTTCGATTATTTTAAAATATTAAGCCAAATAATAGCCGAATGCCTATCATAAGTGGAATCTTATTCATAAATTAATTCCATAAAACCAATCAAGCAAACCAATATTGATTCATTAGCAAGAACCAGAACCAAATGCATCCAGCTATTCCTGAGATAATCCCGATCAAATAGACAAACGCGACGGGAGACCTTGTTTCATAGAACCTAGTAATTCTGTATTTCCTTTAAACAAGTTTAGGTACCTAGCATGAGGTTTATAAATAATATTTTGAAGTATTAGTTTATGGTACGTTTATTTATAAAACATAAATTGTGCTGTCTCTGGTCCCACCTACGCGATCAAAGCTGGAAGTGCAATCGACATTCCATTTCACTTCTGGGTTATAATATTTTTATTGTGACCTACTTGTAATAAAAATATGACAGGAAATCGTTTAAGACAATTTATTTTATGCATTTTCTAGAATGACAAGTTTACTTACGCTATTTCTGTTCAAAACCAATGATCATCTCAATAATTTACCCGTAAAAACTGCTCATAGAATATGCACAAAGATTTGAATTTAATTTAAAAATAATTTGAATGGTCATGATCGTCGTAAGGCCAGACACAATCCAGTAGAAAATCAGAAAGTCACTTCTCATTCATAATTTTATGACACTTTCATACTTAATGCTGCACAATCATTCACTCACTCGTTCACTTAAAAGATAACGATGTTAGGAAAGCAGCTGTTGGCTGCTGTAGGTGATTTTAATATGATTAAATTATATCAAATAGGCGCACATAATTTACACTTGAGGCTTTATAATGCATTACTTTCTCCGGTTAATTGAATATTTACGGCGTACATCGTTAAGTATTCATAGAGGAGAGAAAATTATAATAATATTTACAGTTCAATACAGCAATGTTATGGTCACAAACACCTCCATTTATATTTATGACTTTCAAACTGTTTGTTCCTGCCTTCAACACAAGTCATCGTTGAAAGATTCGGTTATTCGTATTTTTCGGATATCTCGCGCATTGACACACACAACCCTATTGTCTTAAATTTGAGTTTGGTCTGTATGGTCAAGGAGATCTTGTTTCCCAACTACTTTTACACCTTATTTAGAGTTATGACTGTTCTTTATGCAATATTTTGATACTAACAACGCTTGTTATATTGAAGGTCTACGCCCAAAGGCTTGCAGACTTCTTCGAGATAATTGCTCTAAATAAGGAATCTGCTCGTGGGAAAAAAAACTCAAACAGCTGAAGTATCTTAACATGACGTTAATTCTACCAGATTGGATCACCTCTGACGTCATAGATTGGAACGGAAGGAACAGGATCCAACATTACAAATGCTTGTGGGTAGAGGGTATTTTTGCGCTAAGAGACGGTAGGGAGGTTCTCGTAGATCTCACGTCATGTTTTATAATCGACTGTTTTTAAAACATGCTTTTAACATGCATATTATTTATATCTTTTCTATTCATCGATATAATCGCCAATTTTGGGCCGAAGTTAGCAAAATATTTTTTGTTTTTGTTGCAAAGGTTCTTTAAATAATCAAAAATCCTAATGATATATGCATCATTCATGACTCAAGGTTGGTAAAGAGAGAGAGAGTGGTTTTAATTAAAACCATTGTCTATTATCCATTCTCCTAAATAATCCCGTACCAGCCGATGACCAATTCGGTAACAAACAACTTCTATCAAGTTTGCAAGAATTCCGAAAACGAAATCGTTTGCGAAAAATGCCAAACATTTTTTAAGACAATAACGCCAATTAGTGAGAGTCCAGGTAGTTTCTGAGAATTTAGCACACAGACGGAGAGACAATGCTATTGTGACCGTCTTTGTTAACAAAATCCGTATTACGGGGATTATGTTTTTTAAATACTGAGGTAGATTTTTAGGTTCTATAATTTTACTGTCTTTCCCAAGCTGTAAAAAACTCAAGTCATTCTCAACAAAAACATCACAAGTCATAGTTGCCTGTAATAATAATATTATGCTAGCAAATTTCGTTATCGGCGGTCAATCTCAATAAAGATTATCCAAACACGCAGGAGATATTACCAGTGCACAAGTGTGTGCGCTGTAACATATAATGCACTACCTCCTCACTGATAGTCCAATGGGACTGCAATCTGATGCGGCTGCTGCCAAATCGAGCCATTCACAATCTCAACAATTCAATTAATTACGTCAAACAAATTCAATTAGCCAAATGTGCGTAGTATCTAGCAACAAAGGTCAATGTACGTCCAAAACATATGCTTAGAATAGATTTCAACCGGTCAAGCCCCCGCTGACTTACCGTTATGACAGAACAATAGAAAATCAATTGTGTCTCATTACGTTGAGTAATTATATTAATCAACAATAAAAAGAATACAAAGAAACTAATATGATAATTTGACACAAGTTCATGTGGTACACAAAAGCAATACAAGGTAGAAAAAAAAATTATGCTGTGCCAAACAGGCCCAGAGTTCAGCAAATATGTCAGACCACTTGTGCTTGATGCTGGTTTTCAACAGGATCTCTGTATGTGATGTATTACGGATGAAAACCAGCTTCATAATTAAACATAGCAAATGTGTAGCAAATTATTATAATGTAAATAGTAGTAACGATAAATATCAAAAATCATTACAAATAGGTACTTCAAAAAATGGAAGAAATTTTTACTTGACATACTTAGTTCGTTTTAGATATAATTAATTAAATCCCATTGCACATATAATTAATGTAGTGCTTCAAATTCTGGAACAATGTTATAAGTTAATTAATCTATGCTTATAATATAAGTTTATAAAGAGGAAAGATTTGATTGTTTGTTTGTATTGAATAGGCTCTAAAACAACTAAACCGATTTGAAAAATTCTTTCACTTTTGGGAAGCTACACTATCCCCGGATGATACAGGCTATATATTTTTTTCTTTATTTTAGAAATCGTAAGGAAAATCCTCGCGAACGAAATCGCGGAGAGAGTGCTTCTTCTTCTTAACGTGTGGGTAGTACGGCCTTACGACCCTACACACCCTAGTGTCAGAGTTTATAAACCGCCTCAAGGGCCTCTGATATGGTATGGAGAGGAGGATGTAGGAGAGGATGGAGGAGAGAGTGCTAGTAAAAGATAAAACAACAATATAGTACAAGGTTCGGAAGTGCGAAATCAGTGTCAGCCAGTCATATAACTTGTCCCCGTTATCTAATCTTCAGCTAACGTTAACTGCTTGTTTAGCAGATAAGCAGCTGTTTACTGTTGTTACAGGTTTTGTTGTTTTCTTTCGCCACTCTGTTGACATTTTAAACGGCAGTGTTTGTATAGGTCAATGAAATGCTTTCATGGCAATTTACGATGGCTAAAGATTTTTATAACTATGGTGATTTTTTGATAGTATGACTTTATTTCGTCGCGTGGGTTTTATACTCCCATTTTCTGCACGAATTAATGAAACTGATGATTTTAATGATTTAACGCTGATATTACTAATTTAATAAAGCTGATGAGATTTTTTTGTTAGATGGAAAGTATGGATATATAAGTTTGACATATCATTTAACTTTTATTGCTGGATAACCATGTTACACATTTGGCATTGTTAACTCACAACATGTCATCAAGATACAAAATTTTAAGTTACTCCAGAATACTTTTTTCTCTAAGTGAACTACTAAATATTAACACGATTACACTAATACTTCCAGCTAAACGATTACTGCCATACTAAAATCACAAAATTCCTCAGCGAGTTCAAAGATCACAGCTAACCGTCTTCCATAAATTGGTTTTTACAACTGGCCAGAGATCAAAGACAGATGAAATATCTTCTTTTGACGTGCGCACAGTGGCCCACATTTACCATAACTTAAAAGATCAGCAGTTCTTTGTTATCCAAGAATGTAAAGGTTCAGAAAATCATATAAGCTTTTTGAAGTGTTGACTATGGAAATTGGGCCAATTCTTGGTGCATGTGTTTCCTTTATTGATAGACTAGCTTCTGCCCGCGATTTCGTCCGCGTCAAAGTTGATTTCTCCATACAAACTTTGGACCCCCGTTTCATCCCACATGGGGTGAATTTTGCGAACCCCGATTTTTGCAGACGTCTACAAACTATAAACTGCCTCCCTGCCTTTCATCTCTATACTTCAAGCAAAATTCATAACCCCCCTTTTAATAATGCCGTAGTCGGGTAAACATTTAAAATTACTTTTTATGAAGGTAATACAGGGACCAACTTTAATGAATGCTACTTGAATAGTTTATGATATAACATGTACCACAAACACAGTTAAACTTTAGCTGCGTTCCTCACACTCGGTCAGACTAACCCGAATACGTTCCCATGCATGTAACGTCATAATTATCTGTACGCACACTACACAGGTAGGTACCACGCACCATATTATGCTAATCACATGAGCTGGTTAGCTCTAACGAGGCAATTAACCAATGTCACTAGGTAACGTTTGACGCAGAAGAATCGCCCTTGACGTGAAACGCTAGGAGTATAGTGACGTCAGACGACAGCAACGCTTAGTTTTGAGTTTAGGACTTACCCGTGCGCTAACTTAAACAAAATAAAACACAAATAACAAAATACAAAAGTAAATCTATCATTCTATCAATCTTCTTTTAAAGCTAAGTTCAAAACTCGAGAACGGCTGATACGATTTGGTTGATTAGCGATTGCACTCTGACTTACATTATTTATTATAAGTACAGATTTTCTTACTACTTTTTCCTTTACTGATGCCAGTGATCTTTAAGATTTTGCTTTTTAGCATAGGCTTCCCCAGACCATTCCACAATTGTGGGCTTTTCTTCTCTAAATGATAATGACTTTCAAATCTTGCACGAGACATAAACATTATTTTGAACTCATAATATCACGCCTGTAATCCCTGAAGGGCTAGGCAGAGGCAGGTCTGATTTATACCCATGGAATTGCTTTGACTTATCTTTGAAAATAAAACAATCCAATTGGTCAGACACATCTTTCGCATCATAGCTTAGCTTAGCACAAGTAGAACCGCAGTCTAAGTCCAGTGAATCAGCCGATAACCCATCACAAAAAAAAAAGTAAACCTTTTGTAAGCAATCTATGAAGTGGTAAGATTGACGCGATTGTGCGTCAATAACGGTTTGGTTAATAACAACAGTACCCCCAGTTGATTGGCTCTGTTTATTTGATCACTCTCCTCTGAACCCTCTCGTTATTGGACGGCGTGGAGGAGTAATTACATAGTAATTGTGGTAACGGTGTGTGGGCTCTAGTGTTGATTGAAGTTCAAAAAATAACATAAAAAGTTGATGACGTCTTAAATTTTTACTGTTACTGAATATCGTTTCAATCATGGAAATAAGAAAATAAACAATTTCTTAAATGTTTTGACATTTTTCATTAAAAATTTTCGCCATTTATACGTGAGGTTTTTGGGTTTTCGTAATGTCTAAATGGTGTTTACTATAACTAGCAATATCTTGCAATATACAATAATAATGGTTGCATTAATGAATAATTTGATCAAAAACAGATACAAGAAAAATCCTACATATAATTATCTAATATTTATTTTATTTTAACATAAAGGAAATGTCCCACTACCCCAGTATCTGACCTTTCAAGCTCTGCTTACCACCAAAGCGTAGCGAGCGTGAACGAATACGCTTGACTGTGCAAATGTCGCTTGCGCAAGCGATGTCAGCGCGCATAGAAATAGACGCCCAGCCGTCTGTGAAGATAAACATACATACATCCAAACGTACAAAGTTGTCGCACTTATCATTCTAGATATTCTCTCGTAATTATTAATGAAAATGAAACCACTGATTAAGATAGTGACAAAACGAATTAAAAACACACTGAATGCTGCGCTGCGTAGGTATCGCTGGTTCGATTTCCGCACGGAACAAATATTTGTATGCTCTACAGATATTTTTAACGGGTATGGCTGTTTGTGTATGTTAGTTTATTATATTTGTATTCGCCCCAACGATACAGGAGAATTTCCCAATGTGGGGAAAAGTTTTTTTACAAAAAGAAAATACTTATTCTAAATTTCAAGTTGTAGATAAAACAAAGAAGAGAAAAGAAGGAATTTACAGCTGAAAGTTCTATAAATAATTACTAAGGCGTTAATATTTTTGCCTAAATTGGTTTGCACTAAAGATTATCAAGCCTCGTTGGTCTCGTGGACATCTGAGCGTGGGGTTTTGCGCCGGGCAAAAGTGTTACCGGGTTTTCCCATTAGAAATTTCTCAGTATCGGAACGGAGATTGGTGGTGTGACACACCCATCTTTTGTGCTCTGCTTGTACGAGAGACATCCTAGAACATTTCTCAAAATAAGAATCAGTAATCATTTTATAAAATCGGTAGCTTTCAGGTTGTTTTAAATCATCATCAACAACATGTTAATTGTTAGCAAAACATTAATAATACCATCCTATTAATATCCCTCTGCAGGAAAAAGGCCTCTTCTCATACAAAGAAGGTACGAGCAAAGATCACCACGCATGAATTAGCAATTTCAGACTTATAGTAATTTTGTGATTCCAGGTTTATTTATCGATGTCAGTAATGTCCGAGATAAACTTAAAAATACATAAGAAATAGAGAAAGTGACATTGGTACTTATTCGTGCCCGGTTGCAACCACAGTCTCGTGAATGAGAGGCGGAGGCTTAGCCACTCGGCCATCAAGACATAAATTAAAAACAATGAATAATTACAATCTAAACCAACCTCTAATGTATCTATTAACGCGTGCAACTGCAAGCATTACATAACACATTTAAATGTGAACCAGTCGGTCAACTGACACATTTTCTCGTCTATTTTGAACGCTGTGTTAAGCCAACGTTACTTAAATAGTTACTGATAGACAGACTATGATTCATCGCGTTGGGTAACTGATATCGATGTATAGGGGGTGTGTCTGTGAGGTTGCTCTGCCAAGCATTTGAACGATCTGAAGGGCGCGCGACGAAGGGATAGAATTTGTACTATGAAACTAATGTTGAAGACCAATCATCGTGAATTAAGGTTTGCATTCGCTTATTCACTCGCTGACTAAACACGTTTCAATTAGCTATCTAACCTATGAAGCTAAAATTTGACAGCTAAGTAAAGATTTGACTTCCACGCCAACTTCTTCAAAGCACAGCCTATTTGAGAATCTGCTTATTCCATATGAAGCTATTAAATATATAATACAATTAAGGCGAATAATCTATTATTAGTAATTTATATTTAAAACTAACTTCTGCCTGCAATTTCGTCCTCGTCAAAATTGACTTATTATCCCACGGGAACCGTACGATTTTCCGAAATTAAAAGCTGCCTATGTACTAGCCAGACTGTAATCTATTTGTATGCCTAATTTTACCCAGATCCGTTCAGCCGTTCTGACATGATTTAGTACGAAACATCCATCCATACAAACTTTCGCATCTATAATAGTAGAAGGAAGATGGAATTTAGGAGATTTGTTATTTAAACTGAAACAAAGGATGCTGTGTTCCTCTTAGCATGCAAGCAATTAATCAGGAAATAAATTATCATAGACTAAGTCGAAGGGATTTCCGAGGTAACTAGGCTACCTATAGACAAAGATACGTGATCAGCGGTACCAACATGACATCATTTATGGTGGATCACACTGCGCCCATCGAAGGCCTTACTTCCTAGAAACAAAGTACTCGTACTTATCTTTTCCTTATGTTTGTTTGTGATGATAAAGTAGTCGGAAAATAAAACAATACTTGATAATTTGTTCCTTGGTAAACTCACGAAATTACACGAATCGATGATAGGTCTTAAAACAACATAAAAATACACAGACGACTAGGCTATAGCTATCATGTGATTATGTTGATAGCTGAGGCATCGAGCTTATTCTACTGTAGACATTCATGAGGATAAACATATAGAAAATTGAAAGTAACGATCATTTCAAACCAATTGGAATTTAACATATTATATACATATACTTACTATGTTTTAAAGCAGAGTATCATCATCATTGTTATAGTTTTATTGAAATCCGTTTGGCCATTCTCAAGAACCTTCGCAACAAACAGACCTGACAGACAAATATAATGTCTAAAAAATAACAATTACTGTGGTTTTTCCTTTTTTTTCAAGTCATTCTAGCAAATGGAAAAAATATTTTTCTATGTGCATACTTTTTCAGCTCTAAGTAGATTTTTTATCATTATGAAAACTACTCAAGCATATTACTAATCTGTACGACCCAAGGGTCAACATACATTACTAAAGCTAGTATGACAACAAACATTGCATGAAAACTAAATTCTCCCATTAGATAACATCCTGAAACGACCTCATTCGCTATCAGGCTGCAATACGCACAACATGTAGGTAACACACGCAGTAGCAGGCTGCAGCGGTGACGAGCAGTTATCTAAACCACAGACAAGCACGTAGCGCGCCGGGTCAGCATTACCGATACGTTGCGCTAGGGAAACCAAGCGATCGTTGCCAGGAGACGGATGATCAAATTTAACTGGACTCATCGCTTCGAGAAAAAACAGTTGACTTGAAAACTAGTCGAGTATCTCGCGAAAACTTCAAATAAAGCAAGTTAAACAATCTAAATTATATAGTTTTCTATAAGATTGTTTCCCTGTAGAATTAGGCTGAGATTTAGAGATGAAGCACAGCGTAAACACTATATCACTGGCGGTTTCTTATCGAAATTTTAATGCAATATTAAATAATCAATGCTTAGTGCTGCTATTTATCAAAACCACACTAATTAATAACCGCTAATTTGACTGCTAATTTTGACAGATGGACAAGTAAATTTACGCTAAGTTTTGCCACTCCATCTTACCCTTAGCCAATTGACCCGCTGCAACTTGTAGGTTATGCACATCAAGCCTTTTCACTTTTTATTAAATTGGTGCCAGCTTTCAATAAAAACAAAAATATTATCCATTAGGACAGTCTTGTTATATTGCTGTCGTATGGTAGTCCTACAGTAAGCAATAGCCAGCATTCTACAAGTGTAGTGAATGTGTCGATGTGTCGTGTTGCGAGTGTGTGGCCTATCAGTTATGCAGGCTTCGGACGACATGTTACAGAAGCCCATTCAGTAATAGCGTTGTTACTTTTGTCAAGGAACCAATTCTCTTTTTTAGAGCAAAAAAGCATAAGGATTGAGAAAAACTAAGCTGTTCATGTTCATGCTAAGATTTTCATGAAAATATTGTTTACCTATAGAAAAATAATTATTTTAAATGACTCGTCTCAATTTAACCTATATTTTTAGAGATTATATTTAATTTGTGACTTTCATACATTACCCTTTTTTAGGAAGTCGGGTAAAAGTAAGATGAGCCGATGCACATAAAAGCGTTGGCATCGCAAATATTATGTGGGTCGGCCCTAAGTGGTATATGGAGACATCGTGGACTGATTCCTTCTTGAGTGGTAACACCACAAATCGTAGGTACTTATAACGTTCTCAGTCCAAAAATGGGTAATCAAACAAGCTCAAAATATTGGCTCTAAAACAACACACAACAAGTTATATTTAGAAAACAAAAAACGTGTTAACGTTCCTAGGTTTATAATGTTTATATTGAAACCAATTTGGGGTAAGCAGAAGTCGTTAAATAGGTTAATAGTACCTTGTACCGTTATAAAAGAGAAGTTAAAATACACACCGCTTTTGTTAAAGGTATTATGTTTTAAAAGACTAAAAATATACTTTATATGGGTAGCTGTAAGGTACATAGATTTTAGGTCGTTCAATCGTTTAAAAACTTTTGATCCTTATGTAAAGCTCCGTGTATACGTGTCCAGTGTTTAGTAGAGCGCATAGTATAAAAGATTTGGTTTCTTTGTAGTTTAGTACGTTTGGACGCGAGACCAATCCGTCAGGTTCAAGATGTGAGGTTAACCTTGCTTAATTTCTTTACTCATGATTTCTAACACGATTTTCAATTTAAACACGGCTGTTACTGCAAGTAATTTAAAACTCTAATAATAACAAACAAAAATGCTTTCTCCATTAAAATCCCGACACAGTGCTCCGATCTCGAAAAAACGGGGACAAAAAATGAGACAACATCAGAAACAGAGATAAAATAATGTAATATAATATTTTCGTGGCGCACGACATAAACATCTAACAAAACTATTATCTTAATTTTCTCTATGATTTAATGACAACTAAATTCTAAGGAAAGACCACACACGAAGTTTAACCTTTTTATATCCCTTAAATTACAAACATTATCTAACTAAATTCTACTTTAAAACCGTAAGTTTAAGGTTGGTATTGTATTGTGTGCCGTTAACGTAATAAAGCCATTTTTTGGAATGTTTCGGATGCATTTTTATTATAAAGAAATAATGCAGTCACTCCTTTAAATGGACCTTAATTTTGACAGACACCATACGGTCATAGTTTCTTTTACTGATTCAAAATATATTTCTATTCAAATATAGACCTTAAATCTATGAAATACGGGTTTGAATAATTGTAGCAAACTGCATATTAAAGTTTGTAGATGTTCTCTCCTGATGATGTGTGGTCTGTGGGTTTTTTGTTTATAAAATGGGATTTTTGATTGAGTCTACGGTGTAATTAAGTTATTTCATGAGTTATGGAGATGTATTTTTAGATACAATCATAACGTGTTTGAAAACATTTAGGTATTCTAAATAAATGTTTACACAAAAATGTTATGATTGATTGCCTAAATATTTCCAAATTGATAAGCAAATAAACGTAATTAAACACTTCACTCATCGCTTTACACTGAGTTGTTTTTATGTACTTATTGATTTTATTATGGTTAAGGTAACATAATAAAATCACTTAGTCTTAAAAAAACTTCAGCTCGTCAAAATTAACTTCCTCTTAAAATGAGCTCAAAAAGTGATCACGCAAGCGTCATTACTTCGCCAAAAAACAATATTTATTTTAAAATTTTTCCTCGGCCTTTTTCCAAGATAATTCACATTTCGACCCACTGTGTCGAATCTTGACCTGCTAAATGATAATGAGGTGAGTCTTCCCATTGGTCACGCGATCTCTCTGGTGATTTCTAATTTTGACAAACAATATAAACTCATCCATCTTATTCTTGCAAATCACCATGTTTGAGAGCGCGATTTCAATTGCTTTTAACAATTTTTTTCATACTTAAGACCGACGATGATGATTTTGCTCTTTATGTAAGTACGTACTCGGAATTTTGTTATCTACCAATTTTTTTGTTGTATTATAACTAAGTGTATGTTATGTACGTGTGCTTTTCCCTGTACCTGCGCAATAACATGTTTTATTTATAATTAAATCTGTAATTATTATAAATAATGTCGTGATGGCCTAGCGGTTAAGGCGCCCGCCTCTCATGCACAAGGTTGTGGGTTTGTATCCGGGCAAGTACCAATGTGACTTTTTCAATTCACATGTACTTTCTAAAGTTTATCTTAGACATTACTGACATCATTCCGTGCCTCGGAAAGCACGTTAAGCTGTTGGTCCCGGCTGTCATGCGTGGATCTTTGACAGTCGTTACGAGTCGTCAGAAGCTTGCAAGTCTGACAACCAGTCTTACCAAGGGGTCTCGTATTACCCAGTTACTGGGTTGTGGAGGTCAGATAGGCAGTCGCTCCATGTAAAATACTGGTACTCAGCTGCATCCGGTTAGACTGGAAGCCGACCCCAACATAGTTGGGAAAAGGCTAGGTAGATGATGATTTATAATTAAATCTGTAATATAGAAATTAAAGCCTACATGGAACTTCTATCGTTTAAAACCAGTGTTCAGTGGTGGGTGTTTTGACAGAGGAAAACCGCTTACTTAATGCACTATCGCAAGTTTTTCGAACGCAAAATTAATGTGGCAAAGTCATATCAGCTGTTACAACCAATAACATTAACTTACGCACGTTTGACATTTTGACACATTAATTTTCCGTTCGAAAAACTAGTTGTAAGTTTTATGTTTAAATCTCAGTTGTGAATCTCGGATGCGCCATTCGCTAGTTCTAAACTTAAAAAGTGTGTTAAACCGGTTATACACAAGCCCATAACGTGTGTTTAATGTTGGCAATAACCGTGTGTACTGGCCTATAAACCTAGACCTAACCTGAATCATGTAGGTACCTACCTACCTACATGTAAAGTCTAAAACAAGCCGACGTTTAGTACCCGCGCGGAGCATAAAACTACGAGCGGATTGAAGCTAGGAATACTTCAATGACAAGACAAAGGATTCTCTTTCTAGTAAGAAAAGTCGACAAAATCTTATACTTAATATCCGATTTCCTACTATAATATAAACTAGCTTTTGCCCGCGACTTCGTCTGCGTAAGTGTCGGTTATCGCGGACATAGACTGAGTCGCGAAATAAAAAGTAGAATATTTCCTTTCTCGGAGTTCAAACTTACCCCGTACCCATCAAAATCAGTTCAGAGGGTTAGTCGTGAAAGCGTGACAGACAGACAGAAAGAGTTACTTTTTGTTCCGCGACTTCGTCTGCGTTTGCGATAACCAACATTTACGTGAACTAAGCTAGTACTGAATAAACATAGTCTTTGATTTATAATAAATATATTTTTTTTACATTTAGGTAGCTAGTATAACCCTTCATTTCTTTGTTTCCAAACTTGTGTTAACAAACCCAACAAAATATCAGAAACTTCTCAATCGTACAAATTTCTTAATTAGTTCCAAACGTAATTAACTAAACTCTCGAACAAAGTAATACAAAGTTACTGAAATTCATTAAAATACAAAAATATTCACAGCCACGTTTGCCACTTAGTTAAAACTTAATTTTGTTAAACAAACACTGTTTTATGACGGTTAATAGTCAACTTAACTGAACCAACATGTTTTCAACTAAGTTTAATTAAACAAGCTGTTTAGCGCGACTTTGCTTGACAAAGTTTTTGAAACTGGCAGAGATCGTCACGTAAGGAAAAAGCGTTATGCCTCCTCCGGGTGACCTTCCCTTGCTTTCTCTTTACCTCTGTCTCTTTCTATTATATAAGGGTCACACACTTATACTATTCTTCATGAATCTGGCTATCATAGATTTTTCCAATCAGTCTGGTAGTTACAGAGATTAGCGCCTTTAAACAAACCAAAAACTCTTCAGTTTTATTATCTATAATTAGTTCAGATAAGATCTCCATTACAACGTCACACGTCAAAAATATTTCAGATTTACAATTTCACCTACAGAACCCTAATTGAAACAAGTTTCTGATCTCCTCATCGCATTAACTGTAACATCTCAATCTCGTGCCGTGTCAGTTGGTCTGTCATCGATTTCAGCCGTGTTCTCCGTAACTGAAGCGAATCCGTGTCGGATTATGAGAACTTTTTCTTGTCTTTTTGCGACACTTGAATCAGTTAAAAGTTTTTTGTATCGGATTGTGATTCATGCAATTTATTGTAGTCAGTTAGTTTTTACTGTTATTAGACTTGGGACTGAGTCAATAGTTATGTTCACGTGTTTGGTCAAGCGTATGAGTGTCTAGGATTTTTTGTCAAAATGATTCAATTCGGGATTTTTTTAATTGAAAAGTGACTACTTGCAAGGTAACAAATTTAATATTGTTTAGCCTCTTAAACAGATAGATGCTTGTTCCGGGTTTGTAATTTTTGTTATTAAACATACCTAAAATTAAATGAAGCTACCATTCATCTATGAAAGCTTGGTACTTGGTAGGTCAACGGGTCTGACCACCAGCTACAGTGTGACTCTTCTATTTCATAATGTTCGAGTACTTATGTATTTTCTAAAGAGATCTTACATACGACTGACATAGGTACAAGGAACCATAGTGTGAGAACCTGGACTGGAACAAATACAAGCTCTTACCCTTGTTTTCTTCCACGTGAATTTTTAATAGAATACAGCTCTAATAAGCTTCGTACTCGCGGATAAGGCGTACTATTAACGAAAAAAATTTCAAAATTGAAGCAGCTGTGTTCCGTAGAAAATTAATTACTTAATTGCCACTCCGCCTTGAGCAAGCGTGGTGATCAATGCCTTCTCTGCTTGAGAAGAGGCCTTTGCCCTGCAATGTGACAAAATAAACTAATATATTTTTTCGTTCAGCAGTTTATTTTAATGCAGACTTATAATAAATGCACTCTACTCATAAAAACAGGGCACTTTAGTACAAAACTATCTCATAATAATATTATTAATATTTCCTTCTGTATTGGCAATAAAAGAAATAGACCGTGTAAGCTTATCGTTCGTCGCAAGTTGTAAAGTCAAATGAAGGCAACATTACTTCTCGTATTTACAAACTTGATACGTTTTTACTGCAAGACCTATCGCTATTGCCATCTCTTTCTGTTGCTAGTAAAATGATAGAGACAGGTATAGAATAATGTCAAGTGATGAAAGTCTGTAGCTTAATATGGCAAGTGGACGAGAAAATAAAAAGCTAGTTAACGTTAGGTTGCTAACAAACTTTTTTTGAGGGATGGACCAAGGGGGCAACTCTACTGTTTTATTAGGTACGTTTTTATTCAAATCTCAACCTCAATCTGTCAAAAACTGCACAAAAATGCAAATGCAATCTTGTCAAAATGCAGAAGTATTTACTAGTCAAGATTTTGACATTGACTGTGAGATTGCGTTTAAATTTTAAACAGCAGATTTTTTTTTTAATAGCCGATGAAAAATGTTTGCTTCCGTCATTTTTAAATGGAATCACAGATACAAAGAAGAAGTAAGCAAGAAGTGACTTCTTATTTAAACGTCTATAGGGAATTTATTTTATTTTATTTATTAGGTCTACCAACAATTGTTTACACTCATATAAACAATAATAAAACGTGCATTCAAACTTAACATAGTGCAACAATTACTTATAGGTAAACACCACATGAACAAAAAGGAAACAACAATAATAAATCACTATTCTAAACTACATATAAGAAGAACTAATTTCTAGAATATTATTTTGCCATCTAATTCGAACTGTTCATTATAACATCACGCTACGACCCACAGAAGCAAAAGCAGTAACCAAAGACATAACTCGGGTGAAAAAAAATACGGTGTATGAGGTCGCGAGCAGCAGCTACTTTACTCTTATACCTTCGGAATATTATGTAATTCCTGGTTCTTAGTCATACAATAAGACCGTCTATTGGCTTCATAAACCGATAAGCTTCGTATCAGCGAGTGTTATCGCTGTATTGTGATTTTCTAACTCATTAAGTTGTAGGTACAAAGCTTTATAATTATTATTAGTGAGTATTTAGTACAGAGGCAGGGTTTTTCATACATAACATCACGCCTGTAATCCCCGAAGGGTTAGGCAGAGGTATACCATTAGTAGATACACCCACATTATGCCAGTTACATTTATGTCCCATTTAATAGGGGGCGAGCTTATCAACCGGGCACAAATCCAGACTCCACGGCAGCTACTGAGAAATTCCTAATGGAAAAACCCACTAACACTTTGCCCGACCTGGGAATCTAACCCAAGACCACATGCTCAGCAGTCGCGCTTTGCGACCACTAGACCAAACGAGACAGCCTGTAAATGAGTAGGTTAGTTATACTTTACAATGTAAACTAAGCTTTTAATTTATGAACCTAATGGCATAGTAAATACTCTCCCACTAGACTACAGTACTCGACCAAAGTAAACAGGGCTTAATAGGTTGCGAATGACCGCACTCAAGACTAACATTGTTTACCATTATTAATTAGTACTTACTTAATTAATGTTTTTATTAATAGTTAAACATTAGCAATTTGTTGTTTTGGTAAACAAATTAGGGGTGCCTAAATAAGCAAATTAAGTTGAAAATACTGTTATTACTGAGAATTAGCTAAGGGACGTTTGAGCTTTGAGAAAGCGTTTACGAAAAACTGTTATTTAGGTAATAAGGATTATTTATTATTTGGCATTGAAGAGCTGTCCTGCCCTTAGTACTTTTAGAGCGAAGTTCCTAAACGCGGCTTGTAGTAGAAGTTAATTAGCAGAAATCGTCACGTAAGGAAAAAGCCTTACGCCCGCTTCAGGCGACTTTCCTTTTCTTTCTAGTATATGTACATGTGTGTGGGTTAGTATCGAGATTCGAGCAGCAAGCATTGTGCGCGACCAGCTGTATAACCTCAATTCTAAACACGTGTAAAACGAATTATTTGTTTTTGTAAACACGGGACTTCGTTTCTGATGGGAGTCCCCCGACCGTACATATTACTTTTCAGATATACACGTAGTTGAAGTGTGTCGTAACTGAACTGACTTGGTCAGACTGGTCTCCAGACCTAATGAAAAATTTTGAAGTTTTAAAACAAGCTACCTCTTAAAACACATGACACAAGCTCCCAAACAATTACCTTCCTTAGCAGTACAAAAACGTGTTTAACAGTTGTTTAACTGCCATTAAACACACGTTGAACGAGTGTCTAGGTTTTAATGGTAAGACCTAAGTACCGCAGTGTTATTCTGTAAAAATCTTTCTCGTTGACTTTAGATGAGGTGAGTTTGAGATGAGCTGTCATCCGGCCTGATGATAAGAATTGTCAAATCGCCTTAGCTCACTTCAGCTAAACTAACCGAGATAGATTTTTTCAGAAGAGCTATGCTGGTGGTGTGCTGTCTCTCCATCAATGGTAAGGTGAAAACTTAACCTCGAAGTCTCCAAAATTCATCGAGGGTTCATTATCATCATCATATCAGCCTAATGACGTCCAGTATTGGACATAAGCCACCCCTAAAGACAGCCATAACAGCCATAACCAGACCTGCGCTGCCCGCATCCAGCGTTTTTCCGTAATCTTTACCAGGCCTTCGGTCGACCTTCAGGGGGAGGCGCCCCCCATACTGCGTCTTCTGTTACGTGGTCGTCACTCGACAGCCTTAGTACGACCTCAACGACCGTCTGCTCTACGAGCTATGTACCCTGTCCATTGCCACTTGAGTCTTGCAATTTTGAGAAATCGAGGGTTATTATAACAGAATAGACCAGCAGATATAATGACAGCTTTGCTGAGAACAACGACCAAAACTAACATTAAGATCACAATGACAGAAGAAAGTAATCAAATACAGAGAAAACATAAAAGTTAATACTAGTAGTCGAAGTAGAATTACTTCTACCATAGTACTTCCAGCTAACTGCCTCGTTGGTCTAGTGGTCGCAAAGTGCGACTGCTGAGCATAGGTTCATTTCCCAGATCAGTCAGTGTTATTATGGGTTTTTCCATCAGGAATTTCTCAGTAGCAGCCTCGGAGTGTGGATTTGTGCCAGGTTGTTGGCAATAAGCACGCCCCCTATTACGTGGAACTTAAATATATCGGTATAAGTGTGTATTAGTACTATTGTACGAATGGGTATCTACCTACACCTCTGCCTTACCCTTCGGGGATTACAGGCTTGATGTTATGACAGAAGAAAGTAATCAAATATAAGCTTATACTAGTATTCCGAGGTAGAATTACTTACTTCTACCTACCCTCATAAAAATACTCATGTTAAGCAGATCACCAACTTACCATCTCGTTAACAATTTGTCGTTCGGCACCAAAGGGCAGATGGAGTTTAATGCAAAAAGCGATCGTAAATGTTTACGTCACGCTAATAGGGAATTAAGGAGTTTCAGATTGGAGAAGTACAAAACGCACGACGAATTTTGTGCTTGAAATTTTAAATGCAAAGCTTGATGCTACAAGCCTTGCTAGAATCCATATTAATATTATAAATGCTAATATAAGTACTTTCACGGCTAAACTACAGAATCAATTTTTATGAAATTTTGTACGGACTAAGATTGAAGCCCAAGAAAGAACATAGGCTACTTTTTAATTCGCGATAACCGATATTTATGCGGACGAAGTCGCGAGCAAAAGCTAGTTTGAAGATAATTTTGAAATCAGTAAGAATAAAAAAAAAAGAGAAATAAAACTATACCCATAATGTCAAAACCACACGTCAAATAAATAAAGTAAGCAACGAGAGCATTATTGTTCAGTGTTAATAGTTGAAACGTGGGAATTGTTCTACTTTGTAAGTCTTCAGGCTGCGGTTTACACGAACGTAATAAAACACTATTTGTTTTTATAATGACCACACAGCGTGGTAACAATGAATACGTCACTATCTTGTCACATAGTGTAAGATCTATCCGACTAGTTTTTTCCCGTGTGCCATTATTTACACAACTATGAACTACTTAAAGTGCATTCAAATTTCAACCTTCGTGCTCTCAAAACTTCGCTTGAAAACGATTATGACTTCATCAGTATACAATAAGGTTTATTTTAAAAGGAACAATATCTTTATCATTTTTTTAACAAAAACCCGCTATTCCGTAAACAAACTTAAAGTGCAATAACTGTCAACACCGGTTGCCGTGGTAACAGAAACGGGTCATCACTTCACTAATTGCTCAAAATTGAAAGAACAAGCTGTCGTGGGCGCCATTCGTTTTACTTAATTAGAAGATACCGATACGTGGCTAGAAAGTAGGTACTCATGTACTTACAGTTGACACTTAGTGTTAGATTGTTGCCTCATAAACCTACATCACACAGTATTATTTTATCACGCTTTCCAATAGTGTAAACTATCAATGTTATTTATACTTCAATAAAACTTGGCGCCTCAGGAAATGCATTAGACTCATAATGTTATAGGTAATTTACTCTAAGTATTTAAATTTTTAATACTAGTTAACTATAATAATAATATTACTTGCCTTTTTTAATACTGTCCTACTGCAGGGAAAAGGCCTCTTCTCATACAGAAAAGGCGCAAACCACACTTGATCACCACGCTTGTTCAAAGCTATATCAGACCTATTAATTATAAGTCCAAGTTTCTTCAAGATGATTTTCCTTCTAATTATGTATTTAAGTAATAATAAGTGGTTAGTAGCTTTTGCGTGAAAGTCGACGACTTCCCTTAATTCGGCCCTGTCGCCAAACCGTTCCTATTAATTTTCATCTAATTTCTAAATATGCTGGTATAAGCCGATTTAACTATTCTTGTAATTTGTAACACTCAAAGTCTAATTTTTACAGAGGCTGTTAGCAAACCTCATTAAATAAATAAATATTCTTTAACTTCATAGATCAAGGACCTTGTTTCCAGATTTCCTATTTAGTCAGTGACCTTTCCTTCTTATACATCTATACAGATGTACACTAAACTGAGTATAATTAGTATTATTATAGCCAAATACGTTAACCTCAGTTTGAAAAAGAAAAAAAAAGCACTCGAAGCTTTTTGTAACACAATACCAGAGAATGCTCTAAAAATATACCAACTCTCGGTAACAAAAATATAGTGTGAGTATGTAACCTTAGAGCACTTATTCTCCACGGTAATATAAAACGCAAGATTGTAACCTTATGGTCTTGTTTGTGCAAGATAATAAACATGCAAAAGAAGGAACAGACAGGAATGTCTGGAATCGCCTTGTCACTGCAGACGAAACCGCAATGGTGTGTGAATATGGAGACATAAAAATTTCAAAAATATTGTGACAGAGTTGCTCGTTTATAGCTACATCTCTTTATACTCTAGCTTTTGACCGTGACTTCGTCTGCGTAAATGTAGGTTGCCGCGGATGCAAATGACCTTGCTTGGTATTCAAGCTTAGTCTGTAGTACATTTAATCAAAATCGGCTTAGTAGTTTAGACGTGCAATCGTAACAAACAAAGAAACTCATTTACGCATTTCAAATATTAGTGAGTATGTACAGTATGGATTACTCCATGAAGATGGCGTGTGTAGCTAAAGAGTTGTTGAACTTGTTGATCATCAAATAATGCATGTCATGTTCAAGACTGGTGCAAAGTTCACTTTATGAACATTGCATTTACAAACAAACATACCAAGTACACATAACAACTCGCGATTTCTTTGAACGCCGTATGTCCGTGCGTCAAGACCGTGCGTCTGAAAGGACACTGTACCAGATCCTTGTTGCTCGCTTCAATTTGATTGGTGGAAGCTGTCTTAGCTGTCCCAATCGTTAATAGATCACGCAGTTACAATGCTCTTTACGATTGGATAATTGTTCTAAATTGTTCCGATCCCAGTTTAAAGAAAATAGAATGTTGCCATCGTTAAGTCGTTCAGTAATTATTGGGTTGTAAAACTCGTCTGGTGCAGGTTTTATGGTTTTAATTTAAATGGTGTTTTAAGTTCAGTTACCTATTAAGGGTAAATTTGCATAGAAAGAGTTTTTCTTTATTTAAAATTCTGTTTAAATGAATGAGTGGTATCCCTAAGTTTTTGATACTGCCTTTTGTCTTTCGTTCTTAAATATCGTGGACAGGTAGGAATTCCACGAGATATTACTTTGAAATCAATAAATAGTTAGTCAATTTAGTTTGGCGAATTAGTAAAGTCGCAATTGATATTGTATCTATGGGGGAAACATGCGTGTCAACTTATTGTGGTTGTGTCTACGTCACTATGATTATACCTAGCCATTTTGTCATGTTGATAGAATATAATATTGCACAACATTAAAATATACCATAGTCATTAAAAAGAGCGTAATGGTTTCAATTAATTGAATAAAACCACTCCGTAGCTGCGATACAATTAATACATCATTATAGTCGCCACACGATCCATTTCTCTCAATTGATTATCACCACAACACGGTATAAATAACGATACATTTAATTAATATAATTAAATCATAATAATCGTACGTTTCAATAAAGTATGATGAAATAAATTATCCGGTACATTTTTCGGTTTGAGATTTTTTTAAAAGTTTAGTCTCATAATAATTACTGGTCTGTATTATCACTGAATAGCTAGTGCCGTGGTAGATATCCATTGTTCTTTGCATTGTCATTACGCAATAATATAGTTAACATCAAGAAGAACGAAGAGTGAGCAAGTTTGGTGAATGAAGCAGCAGTGGCAGACAAAAATCTCGAGTAAAATTATTAACGAGCATAATGTTGACGATATGTTAGGTTCGAGACAAACAAAGCCCACACGAACCGTCTGCTTGCAATGGTAGAGTGAGTTTTTTTTTTTTTTTGAGATGTTAAAAATCATCAAATGATTCCTTCCGCCCTAAGTGGGGCGGAAGGGACTGTCAGACTTTTACTGATTAAATACCACCCTGTTCCTTCTGTTGCCCTTCGTTCGACGTTCCGGGGTCACGGTATCCTGTTAAGAGTGAGTTTGAGGTGAGAATTTGGCTCACTTCACCTAAATTCACCGGGACTCTTTTACAGAATAAGTAGGTCTGCAGGAATTGGGTGCCGAGCAGAATTTAAACCAGAACCATGCATAATATAGCAAAATTCTTTCTACAAATTATCTTTCTCAAATAACCCAAAATCATACCTACAAATATTATAAAGATGAAGAATTTGTTTGTTGGTTTGAACACGCTATTCTCAGGAAATACTGATCTGAATAAAAATAAATCCTATATAACATCACTCCTATGCCTACGGGACCGCAGCAGGGTCAAACCGTGGGGTATATCTAGTAATCAATATTCACACTCATTCTTGATACTCTAACGCAAGCCGTTACACAATGACATAGTGTTAGGTTCTCAGCTGGTTTAAGGCCGACATATTGACATGGCGAGCGTGTCCCATAGGTTAGATCCGTATTAGTTAGTGTGTGGCAACAACCTGCAGTACAGTTAAACAAACTGTGTGTACTGCAGTTTGTGAGGGCGGTGCTGAGGCTATGAGAACAGCGGGTGACTCAGGTATTGAGAGAGATAGGTATTGCTCACTTTAATAATTTCAATTTAAATTGTCTTTTATTAATAAAAGGTAAAACATCTTTGCAACAACTGCCTCGTTGGTCTAGTGGTCGCAAGCGCGACTGCTGTGCATGAGGTCTTGGGTTCGATTCCCAGGTCGGGCAAAGTGTTATTGGGTTTTTCCATCAGGAATTTCTCAGTAGCAGCCTCGGAGTTTGGATTTGTGCCCGGTTGATGGCAATAGGCTCGCCCCCTATTACATGGGACTAAAAACATAACTGGCGAAATGTGGGTGTACTAATGTACACCTCTGCCTAACCCTTCGGAGATTACAGGCGTGATGTTATGTATGTATGTAAAACATCTTTTTCAAATCAAATAATCATCTTTTGATAAATACGTACCTAATAATAATAATTACTGATGTGAAATAGAATTTACTTAATTTTTTTTAAGATTTAAGTTTTTTTTAAGTGTTACTTAAGTTTCAAGTTTTAAAGAGAAGTACAGTTAAATAAATGCCTGTAAAATTTAAGGCATACCAACGTACAACTACTATAATTTTTGGTCATGTTTTTTACGCAACATTTTCCTTCTAGGCGACATTGGTAAAGCTTACGCATTTTAAATCACCATATCAATATATTCATCACCTATAACAACAAAGCCTGAAACTGCTTTCGCCACACAAGCGGTAGCGACCTCCCCCGCTGGTTTCAAAGCCCCAAATAGAAATACTAGTTTAAAGTACACATTCATGGTCAAAACAATATTGTGCATAATGTGGACCTTTGTGTCTCGCTTAGGGTCACAAAGTCACCGTACAATAGGTCCCACGCCGGTAACGGTAATGTCAACTATGACTTACTACCTTTTTGGGAGAAACTGGTATTTAAATTGTCATAGGTGAATATATTCAAATGTTTCCGAATAACTCGGCTTATGTATCGGTCTAGTGATCGTAAAGCGCAACTGCTGAGCATGATTTTATTTTTATATTTTATTTTATTTTTATGATTTCAATTTGGATGTTGTTTTAAATTTAATTTTTGTTTTAATTATGAGATAATTTTATGTGTGTGTCAGCTACCTTTATGGATCCACGTTATCCCCAATCAATGATTTTTATTTTATTTATTTATTTTTTATGAGGTCTTGAGTTCGATTCCCAGGTCGGGCAAAGTGCCCATGATTCCCGAAGGGTTAGGCTGAAGTGTACCCTTAGTATTAGTACACTCACATTTCGCCAGTTATGTTTAAGTCCCATGTAATAGAGGGCGAGCCTATTGCCATCAACCGGGCACAAATCCAAACTCCGAGACTGCTGCAGAGAAATTCCTTATGGAATAACCTGATAACACGTGGCCAACCTGAAATCGTACCTAGGACCTAATGCACAGTAGTCGCGCTTTGCGACCACTAGACTAACGAGGCAGTCATTTATAATAATAGTAGTAAGGTTAATGTGGAAATCGTAATTATAAATGCTAACTGTTGAACTGGCTTGCTATAAGCGGTTATAGTGCAAGGTTAAGGTGACGACTGGCAAGCGAGAGGTCGTGACTTCAATCACTAGCCTTTGCACATCGGCTTTCTTCATTCGGTGAGGCAAGATAATTATGAGCCTAGTTTTAAAACTGAATACATTGATAAAACCTACATTTTATTCAATGTTTGTCTTATTAATACAGCGAGTGCTGTCAGTTGGGATCGCTCAACTCCAACTGCCATGGCTTACATCTTTATAATTATTATTTTCTATTCATCTTCATTTTCATTGTTTTCACTTATAGAAGCACCAAGAAAATTATAACCAGGATTTTGTTAAAAGCTAATTCAAGTGTCCGTGAAGTTTCTTGCTCGTTCTTCTCCATAGAGGCCTACCTCCGTTTTGGAACGAGCTTCATCTTTCTGATTAACTGACCGACTCCTTGACAATTCAAAAGTGCATGTAAATGGTCTAATTGAAATAAATGTTTTGACTTTGGCTTTGAATATTGAGGTTTCTATGGAAGCTGATCGGAAGGAAGGTTATAAATAATACGTTTTGACTCTTACAGTCACGTTCCAATGTACATTTACCGCCGTGAAGAAAATACAGGGTCCTTCGCCTTATAAATAGTTCTACGTTTGATAAAATGGCTATATAAATCAATATCAAGAGTATAATATAATCTCTTATCAGTCTCTAATAGTATACTATTAAGTATATTGCCCTATGACCTCACAGTGAACGGTCAACAAAGGTTGAATTGACCACAATGTAACTAAGATAAATTTGAAATTTCAAAACCTCAGACACACACAAAACTCCTTCAAACCCGAGGAATAATGCTTATATCCATTTATAAACTAGTAAAGAGCTGATAATCTTCAAACTACTGAACTGATTTTCTGGAATCATAGCTAAGCACACTCTTGGTCAAGTCATCTTTGAAGCAAAAAAAGAAGAAATGATAGGTACCTATCGATTCAGCCGTTTAACAGATAACACCCCTCTGATTTCATCAAGGGTTAAAATAATGAGTAATGCCAAATCATTTTAAGGTTATGTACCCGGGAGTCCCGGGACCCTATTACTATTAAGCCTCCGCTGTCCGTCTGTCAGCGGGTTGTATCTCATAAACCGTAAAAGCTAGACAGTTGAAATTATCACAGAATGTGTATTTCTATTGCCGCTATACCAAGAAATAACAAAGATAAATAAAAGTTAATATGAAAGATGCTCCCCATACAAGACACCTATGTTTTTTTACATATCGACGGGTGAAAGGCAAATTATGCTAAGCGCCAATTTGGTTTTATTGTATTTTAAACCGTATTAGATGTGTATACAAACACCTAATAAGGTTGAAAATATAACACGACCAAATTGTCGCTTAAAACATTTTGCCTTTTACCCGTCGATATTATAATGCCCCTCTTGTTTTACGAAACTATTTTAAAAGTACATAGTATTATACACGGTTACTTTTAAGTCGTCCTCGAACCGAAAGCCATAAACTCGATCATCGAACTCGAAACGATTGGGACTATTTTTTTCAAAAAGTAACAAAAAAAAAATCTGCTGTTCAGTACACTTTGACGAGTTAGACGAACATAAATGTACTGAACAGCTGATTTTTTTTATTGTTACTTTAAAAAATAGTCCCAATCGTTTCGAGTTCGATGATCGAGTTTATGGCTTTCGGTTCGAGGACGACTTAAAAGTAATCGCGTATATTCTGCGCTGGAACGGAACCCTTCGTGTGCGAGACCAACTCGTACTTCGCCGGCTTTTTTAAAGTAACTCAAAGGAGACCACTGCGGCGCCGACACCCACGAAAAGACAGAGGGAGGTCTCTTCTATAACATCACATATTACGTAATCCATGACATAAAACCATGCTTTCTCCGTAACAAGCTAAGCAGAGGAGTAAACAACACATGCCTGATATTTACCTGACACGTGTATGACAATAATGTTGATGGATTACATCTGTTGGGACAGCTGTGAACTACCTATCGTTACGAGAAAATGAGAGCATAATGCGATGATGACCGTTTTTTACATCACAGACATTTGAAGTGGTAAATAGAGATAGGACCTACTGTTGTAATGCAGTAGCAAACTAGGAAGACCACCCTTGGTGACGCTTAGCGATGAGTCATCGCTCATAACAAATAATTTGCCATTCAAGTTAGGACTTTACAGAGTAAGAGTTAAAATATTTTTTTAAATGACAAGTTAAAGAAAGGTGACAGCTCGCGGGCGGCGTGCTGGCAGCTAACGATTGGATTTTACGGGGAGCAATGTTGGTACTGTCATAATGTAAAATGTCCATAATTCGCCTAGAAACTGGCTAGGATTGGTTTCCGAGATTTGATATGAGAATACATGACTCAGTAATGCAAATGAACAAGTATAATGTAAATGAGAAGATACAAAACAGCTGTTCTATACGAAAGTGCAACACACGATCCAAATATATGTAGGTAACAGTATATTTTTTAATTAATAACCGTCGAAATAATTCATCACTGAATGATCTAGAATCATGAACTGAAAGATTTAAGCAGAATTGTAGTAAGGAAGGTACCAAACACAATTGTGCCACCTGGGAATCAAACACAAGACCTCACACTGTCCAGCCTCTCGACAATCATGATCATCGCCCATCGATCATTCCGACGCTGCATCAGATATTATGCTAATAGCACCGCCACTGTCCGTGATCAATCACTGAACGTAATGATCAAGTTTTTGTGATTAAATCATTATGGAAGAGTCATTATCAAATATTGAGGTATTTCGATTAGTTGACGCCGAAGTTATTATTGAGGAGTATTTTGAGCCAAATGATTAACCCGTAGACTGCGGGCGAACATTCACTACGCCAAACGCAAGTGCGGCTAGCTACCACTGTTCGTGTTTTCGCCATAGAAAAACACATACGGTGTGTGTGCGCCTCACTCGCGTTTTTTAGTCGAAACACAACGTGTGTTTTTTCCCGCAGTCAATGAGAGCTAGATAAGGCGAAAGGAGCAGGTGGCGTTCTGTAGTAGAAACTACGTAAAAGTAAAAGTTTCTGCCTACCCCCATGGGAAAAAGGCGTAAGTTTATGTATGTATGTATGATTAAGCTACGTACAGACATCGTAAGGCATGCTGCATGACCCGCTAATGGTTTGCAACGTAACGTAATTCGGTAGACTCTATTGTATTTTAGGAACGATCATAATCGAATTTCAATCTCAATCACTCAAAAATGCATCTAATTTCCTTACGTATTTCGTTTAGACATTTAAAATTACTAACAAAAAAAATGGGACAGACGTGGGTAGCAGAACAAAACCAATTAAATGCCAAAATACGAACATTCCCACAACAAAAACAAAAGAATGTTAGCCTAAAGAAACAAATCACAATCAAAAAGTCGTTGGCTCTATTAATTGGCTATCGACTATAATGAGTGTTTCATTGCTAACACGCTGCCATTTAGATTTAACTGCACACGGGGCGATAAGCACTCCACATTTTCTTCTTATTACGAACTTAGTAGGAAATGTACCTGCTGCTTGTATGAGATGAGATTTCAAGGGAATGAATTTTGATATAAGATAGCTTCCTGTTGCTTCCAGGCTAGTTAGCTATCTAGCTGCCTGGTTTGATTGCCCAAACAACGTTGGCCCAACGATCTTTTGACCGAAGAATGTTGGTTTCAAAAAAAGTTACACATATTTATCTCTACATAGTATAAAACAAAGTCGTCCCGCCGTACGGTTAGGTCTTTTAAACTACGCAAGAGATTTTAGTGTTTTTGTCAATAGATAGAGTGATTTAAGAGGAAGGCTTATGTATCTACATTGCACCCGTCCAAGGCCGGGGCGAGACGCTGGTTTTAAATAAATTAACATGCCAGTATTTGAACAAGTCGCATTGGTCGGTCAACTGTTCCAAATAAACCTGTAACCCAAGCGGGTCTATTAGACCAACACAAAATCAAACCTGAACAAAAATAAAGCCATGAACAAACTGCGCAACGATAAACGTGAACAAAACCACAATGTTTAGATTTATTCAGTGACTAGGAAACGACGCACACTTTTCATAACACTTGAAGTTTACGTTTCAACGATAATAATTACGAACATTTACGTTGTGGCGTTATAGTTTTTACAATGTGGAATGTCAACATTGTTTCATATAAACATATGAAATTCTCAATTCTCACGCTTGTTAAAATTATAGGGGCGGGTACAATTTTCACTGTGTAGCTATGTATTCGTAGCTACACAGTGAAAATTCTACCCCCCCCCCCCCTTTCTACTTTTAGGTAAGAACATGATTACATCTAGAAGGTGGTTAGGCAGCACCATGCATGCATGGTATACTTGGCATTTTGAAACCACCACATCTTTTGATTTTGTTGATAGTAAAATAAAGTTCTTCCAAACGAATTTCAGTAACGGTAGACAATCCCAATGGAGACTAACTAAGTACAGTAGGAGATATTATAGTGCACAAGTGTGTGCGCAAATCGAGGTGCTCGCTTCTGCCTCACTTCATGTTCCGATGAGAAGACTTCAGGACCAACGGATTTCGCACGGTTTTCACACCCTATACTTCCAAACTCCTGGCTGCTACTGAAAAATGCCCAATGAAAGAACCCGCTCCAGGAACTCTTGCTACCATAAGACCATCGGGGCAGAATTAGGTAATATTCCCCAGGTCATGCCAGAAAGGTGATCCCAATCTTCCTGTTGACTCATAGATAATGCTTATTTTTTTTTGAAGTGAAAACTTCTTTAGCGGCGTTGAGCACTTTTTCTGTAATGGGTATAAAATCTTAAACTCGCGTCAGGACACGTGACCTGATCGAAAAAGCGTAAGACGGATGGAGAGTAGACAGCTATCCCCTCTCTACGGCGCGGCGAAAATGTATGCCTGGGCCTACTGTTTCGTTTAGGCAGCGCAGGGCGCTTGCGCGAATGTTCGTGTATAACTTTTTAATGTAAAATAATTGTAATAGTTTTAAAGTGTTAAATTTTTAATGTAATATAAATTGTCATGTTTGTATACGATAGCGCAATAAATTAATATTGTATTCTACCACATAAATGATAGTACTTTTATACTGATAAAGCAATTGGTGCAAAATTATTCCACCATTCCAAAATATCAAACATGCTCAACGTTAATAATCAATTTTTCACTTCTGCCGGCACTCCCGGAGTGCAACCCGTCTTTTTTTTTAATTTTCGCAAGCTTTAGAGTCTTAAATCTTCTATTATAGGTATACTATTTTTTACATGACGATCGTTCTATATACATATAACTCTGTTAACATATCACATCGATTTAGCCTGCAAGCCAACGCAAAAAGTAGGCTAGCTTGATAATGAATGTGGCAGTAGCACTCAAAATAATTCTCTAGCTCGCAATAAAATGCTGATTAACTCGTCACCGATCATAAACATAATTTTATGAATGTGTACTACAATTCCACACGAGAAACAGATTGCTATACCCAGATTGGAATGCATTAACCCAATTTCTAAAACAGTTTTACTACAAACGATGACAAATAACTCATGTTTTGAATTCCTAAACCAGGTTAGAATTGTAAACAGCACCAAAGGCCGAAACTGGCGCGTATTACTTCATTAGGAACTTGTCCAGACGGACCACTGTTGGTTAACGCCTAGTTGCGCATGAAGACCATTATCTATACTTATTGTTAATATAATTAAGATGAAGAGAATTTTTGTGTGTTTGTTTAAACGCACTATTGGATTGGTAAAAATCTTTTTGTATGGAAGCGGGGCAGTAAAACCATTCGTAGGTACGAAGTCGCTGGGAGCATCCAGTGGGTAACTATACCATAATATATAATATAAAGCTAAAGAGTTTGTTTGTTGAAACGCGCTAATCTCCGGAACTATTGATCCGATCATGAAAATTCTATCGCTAATAGAAAGCTACGTTATCCCTGAGTGCTATATTTAAGTAAAATTAGAGTTCCGTTAGAAAATTTATGGAGACGAAGTCGCGAACAAAAGCTACCCCTTCATGAACTTGAGGTGAGCTGTGTGCAATCTGTGACGGAAGACATCTCACCTTAAGCTCACTTAACCAAAAGTCACTGAGATTTTTATAGAACAGATCGGCCGTCTGTAAAATTGACAGAATAGTACCACTGAAATCTAAACAAACCAACTTACACAGGGTTAGCACACGACAACGTTAAGAAACTGAAATGCAAATAAGTTTTCGCAATGCGCTTGCGCCGTAGGGTTAGTAGACGAACAATAAGACTTCCGCACTCCTTATCTATGCGGCCCTGGTGATAGTGGGGATAAAATACGTGCCTTCGACCCCGATAAATCACAAACTAACAGTAGTAGGTTACTAGATATGTTGGTGGTAAATGCCTGTTTTATATTCAATTGTTGTGCATTGAGATAGCCTTATATAGCCTATTATTGTCCCACTACAGGGGAAAGGCCTCTTCTCATACAGAGAAGGCTCAGGAATAGATCACCACGATTCCTCAAGGCGGATTGGCGATTGCGAACTTATTTTAATTGTAAATCCAAGTTTCCTCACGATATTTTTCTCTACCGATGTCAGTGTAGTCCAACATAAACTTAGAAAGTGCATTTAAAATATATAAAAAGTCATATTGGTACTTGCTCATGCTCAGTTGCGACTCACAGCGTCGTGCGATACTTAAATATGACCTGCGTATACGCTACCACCTTACAGACTGCTTAATCTAGCTATACTTATTTCACGTTTCACAGATTCAATTCGCAGCACAAATATTGGCATGACCCACAGAACTAAGTGTTTGTGCATGTGCATAGAAAGATTTCTCTCAGTAAACGCATCCTCGATTCAAGAGAAATTAGTAAGGAAAGTGGGACAATGTTTTTCTAATTAATTTTAGTTAATTGTTAAAAATTCTTTAACTCCAAACATAACAATACACTTTCTATAGCTGTACTACAACATCTTCAAGTATAATGTGTTGTAATGGTGCCTATAAATAACCCATCAACAAATTATCTTGATAAAAATATCACGTATCTATGTAGGTACTATGATAACATACTAAACAAATTAATTATGTGTGTACCTGAGTGGGTGAACTGTAAACAATGACTAAACTTGTTAACTTTCCATTATTTTTAACGATACACAATAATAATAAACTGCCGACCAATTTTACGCAAAAGTTATTATAGTGCACGAGTGTGCGCAAACACAGGTGCCTACCTCTTCCCTCAATCTTATAGTCTCATGGGATGGCTATGCGATACGACCAACGGCTTTATGTGTTTCCAAGACACGGGGGTGTCACACCGCCAACTTCCAAACTCCGGACTCTTACTGAGAAATTCCTGATGGAAAACCCCAATACAATCTTGCCCGACCCCACTTCAAGCAATCATGCTTCCAACAACGAGACTCTCGGGGCAATATGGGTAGCGATACATAGAAATTCAAGAAACGTAGGAAAAACCAATGCCAAGACGGATCACTGAGGATGGCATAGTAAAACTTATCGGTAAGACCTGAATTAGGAAATTAGGGAAACTTAGGTTAACTCTAATGTTTTGGAAATTAGGGAAAGAAAGTAAAAGAGAGGAAGAAAGACAGACAGAAAGAAAATGGCGTTACTAAGGAAAGGCATATTCTGTTTGATGATGATGCCAATGGAGAGGTTCTTATTGGAACTGGATTGAATATCTTAAGTCTTAACTACATTGAATTAGATGGCGTCATCGCTAATACTGGCTATTATAGGACAGTACTTAATAATGACATCGTTATATGTATGATATCCGATGATGATAATGATATCAAATGATAGACTGATATGAAAATCTACAGATACACGTTCGCTAGTTTACTTGAGACTTCGAATAGAACACTGCGAGATTATGTTTAGCCAGAGTCAATATCATTCCGTGATCACCCGACTTGCTTGGATGGTAATGATGGTCTTTTTAGTAGTATAAATTAAAATAGAATCATCTGATATATTTTGAATATAGGTACACATGAAGAGTAAGAGTATACATAAACAATAAATCTTAAAACCAGTACCTACATAGGTCTTTAAATTAATACAAAAACAAAAGATTCACACAGATACAGAAAGATAATGATTTACCTACTTTTGATGGAACCAGCAAGAATCTAAATGAGGTACTAGTGCCTGAAGCCCTAACCAGAGAGATGCAGTAGGCGCTTCTCGTGATGGAGAATAGTTTTGAATATATCGTCAAATAGACAATGATATAGGTAGACAACACAAGAGAAAACAAAACCGAAGAAAGCATATTCTTGTTTGTGGGTCTTCTGTTGTCCTACACAAGGATTTCTCCTGTATCGTAGGTGCGTTTACAGACACAGATCTCACAAGACAAACAGACAACCGGAACAACTGTCACTACTATCAGTAGGCTAAACAAATATTAGTGACGAGAAAGGATCGTGTTGTTTGTCTATGGTTGATATCTCTATGACAATAGGAATACAATAAATACTTGTAGTTATCAAAGATAATGTATTGGCAATAGAGTACATTATAATTGGTTCTGGTCAGGAAGTAGGAAATTTTTGTTCGGAATTAAAAAAACCTGTGTCAATTATAATTTGGTTGTTTTATCAAAACGAACTAACTCACGACAAAATATTTACCATTTTTCGATATAATTGGAATGATTTAAGATATTTATCGCTGATCAATTTTAAAAGATTGAGATCTATATTGAGCTGTTTTAACTATAACACATTTGGCATATATTGAATTAGTTTGATGGCTTTGGCTATTCTTACCTACATTCATCATTCTGGGTAATAGGTCTGATTGTAAATATCTAGTTTATGCCGATAAGATCCCAAGAAATAATAGCTTAGCTTAAGAAGTAATATGAAAGTACTATATTACTAATTGAAGTACCAACTTAACCTTTAAGCAAACCAGTACTTACTCAAGTTATCGATTTTACCCAATTACAGGGACAGAAAAGTAGAGTAATGTTTGATATGCCCTTTCTTTTCACTTAAGATTTCAATAGTTAGTATACCTCACGTTTTCCGTCCAATAATCCAAGTGCTAATTTAGAAGATGTTGGTATAATTTTCTGCGATTTCCTACGAAACAATAGAATTGGTTGGAATTTTGATAATTTTATTATTGATAGCAACAACAGTTTGATTAGATGGGTAAGGTGGCTCGTTTATAAAATTATGAATTGTACATAAGTACAAACCTACTTAGAATGCGTTTAAATTCTTTTACATCAATGAGTTACTTTTCTAACTTTTCCCCTTGATAAGCCTTGGTAAATCAAATAAGGAACACAACAGGTTACAACACAATCTAATAATTTAATCATTTAAGAGAATTATGACGACAAATCTAAAAAATCGATAATAATCAAAACAAACGAAATGATAACTATAAAACCAGTACTCTACAATGAGGGCTCGTTATGAAAGAAGACAGTAATTTTATAACAAATGAAAACAATAGATGTGATGTAACAGAACTGACAAATGAATGATTCAATATCAGTGTGAGAACAATTATGCTTAAATAAACAGCCGACCCAGATAGCGCAGGAGCAAATTGTCCGTGCATATCAAATGCGGTAATAAATCAAAATGTAACGTAATAAGACGTTAACGATGAACACTCTTGAGAGAACAGATATAGTGCATCGTTGAACACCTTTCCATCTATTTTGATGAGACAGAATGAGGCAAATTCCGGATTAAAGTTTCGGAGAATTAGAGTTAAGCTTTTAAAGTTTGTGACCAGGTTTTCGGTAATTCATTCATCAATGAAACGGTGAAGTGGATTATTTTAAAACTATAAATGGAAAAGCAATAACAAATGGTATTGAACACGATATGTTTATAAAACTGTATAATAGAACAATACCTATGGATTTTTATAAACTTATCTATTTCTCGAAGGCTATTATAGTATTTATCAGTCTCGACACAGAAGAATTCATAGAAAAACATATTCTATTATCAAGTTGACAAATAGGAACTAATAATAGCATTAATAAATAAAGACTGACTTTAGAGGCAAAATTCTTTTGTTAAGTTAAACAAAGACTGGTAAAAATTATGAGAAACCATAACATGTTTTTCGATTTTCATAAGTTTACAAGAGCGCCTAATATTAACTCTCAAGTATTACCAAGTATACAACATTTATCATACACTTGACACTAATACGAATTATACAAACAATCTGCCAGATACGATCGGAGATAACAACGATTGATTTGAAGTGAAACAACATAAATCATCGAAGAATGTAAATTTCATAACAAATGATCCGATGAATAGCAACTTTTACTTCCTATGGAACCGTACAAATGTATGAATCATTACATGTAAAAACAAACTTGGACGAGATACCTTCCATGTTTTCCATGCAGAGACCACAACTGCAGCTAAGTTTAAATCCAAACTGAATGCACCAAACCATAAAAATTACATTCCACCGTAAACATTAAAAGAACTTTTACAACCGTTTTACTATTCACTGCACTTTAATTAGAAGACTGATAAACTAGAAAAATAAACAATGCGATGAAAGTGCTGATACAAACGAGAATAAAAAAGACCGTGCCTAAACAATGGGACTCATTGAAACGCATCGTGTGTAAGAATTTCAAAATCTACTCACCATGCATGTCAGCATCAACACAATGGACCACGAAACACTTGCACATAAACACACTTATAATTCAAAATAAGTTTTATAATTTCTCAAAACACAGGGCCTAAAATATTCCCCAAAGGGACACCACAAGTTAATAATTCGAAAATCGTATTTCGTTCGCAATGCGCGCGTGTCGGTACACGCGTCCTTTGAGTAACTGTCCGCTCTCCACGCTGATCAACTACTAACTGACTACAAGCTGCGCCGACGCCGATGTTTACTAGAACCCCATGCACACGATTATGATAAGCTTTCAACGAATTGTGGTCTCTATCGTCATACAGCAAGGGTTCGATTTGGATCGTGGCTGTCTCTCTTATCTGTGTTAGTAAGTCGGACGAATGTATTTGTCATTTTGTATGAATGAAAAAATAAACTGTACGCATAGAGCTTTCTGTATGCGTTCGTTTCGTTTTAATATCATAACCTTAATTAATGTTTATATCGTCCAGTCCTTGGCTCGTTTGAGTCTCGTATGACGGTATGACATTATGATTCATTTCACTATTCACTTTACGCTTAGATTACTCTTATTTCGTCCAGTTCATCATGATTATGTTAGTAATGGTTCTGGGAACGCTTCTAGTAGGTATATAAAATTATATTTCTTGTTACTATTTGGATATTTGTGGCATGTGTCCAAATGAAAACCAACGATCTCTGTCAAAAAACTTCTCACCTTAATATAAACTCTAATGCTTTGTAATTACAATTAATTTCGTTTGTGTTCCTAAGATGTGAGAATGAGATGTACGACAATAGACAAGTGCGTAAAAATTTAATACATTAGTTCATTGTACCTTTATTTTCCTGTTGATCAAAATAAAACTGACGCCATTGACCTACAATTAAGACACTTATTTCCGATCTTCCTCGTAATAGGCGTAGAATAGAAGTAATATAACTCGTCATAATAAATAGTTCCTAAGAAAAGGTATATATTTATATGTTATAAGATATATAGTTCCACGCTAACCGGGAATCGAGCTGGTCATATTATTTCGTGTCATACAAAAAATATACAACATCCATGTTACCGCATATGTGCGAATAGTACGGTAAAAACTGCTATAATTTATGGATAAAATAGTTAGTCTAATTTAAGAACTCACAAAATACTAACGCGTGGGGTTCCCGTCGCCAATAACAAAGTATAATTATTATTATTTCAGTTTCCCCGAGCATGGCAACAACCGAGATTATTCTACAAAGAGAAATGACCTTACAATCCGTGGGAATACTGTAACAAATCAATTTAAAAAACAAACGTATTTTGCCAATATCTTCCCACTTAGAAAATGGATGTAAAATATTTGCTCCCATTTCTGAATACGTGTTGTTTTAGCACGAACATCTATCTTGATTGTGCTCGTTATCTTAATCCCAGATCAGCATTCAACATGGATTTATTTGGATTACACATCAATACTTTTCAAAGAGATCCAGAAACAATGTTGTTATTTTAAAAGGAGTCACTCATTAATAACTTTTGAACAAGTCATCAATGAATTACAAGGTCTTGAAAACCACAAATAAACACAAAATTATATTTATGTAGAGTTTTCAACATATTCCAACCGTATGTCTACGATATTATTCTTATGTAGGTACAAAACAATGTAATTCTCTAAAATGAATTCAGCGAGTTCATTTTAACTGACTTCCTTTGGTTTAATACTTTAGTCATCATCGTCATGTATGGTCACTTCTTCAAATAACTGTACCTACGTTGCTGGTTTATCTACTGTCGAAGCTTCCACCCATAATGGGTTACGTATGATCCTCGTAAGTGAATGAGTACCAACCTATATCGATTCGTACATTAAAATCATTAAGCTCTCGTTAAAAGCCAATAAAATGGCTATTCGAACAACTGTCTTCTTAGTATCTGTGACAAGACACTTGTCACGTAGTTAGTCGAATCTTGGACTAAATTGAATAAGATAAGACAGTGCCGATAAGACAATTAGTGTGCATGCCATGTCATATCGTATTAACGAAGACGATGAAGCTAATGATTTCCAAACAATGTTTATCTTTCTGTCTTTTTTAATTAAGATTACTTTGCTAAATACATTAGGATTTTCTCCTGCATCGTGGATGTATTTACTAACATAATATAAACTTACATGCACAAACAATCAGACCAGGAACAGCTATTAGGATATACAAATATTTGTTCCGTGCAGGAATCGAACCAGTGACAGCTGCGCAGCAGTCAATCGCTCAGCCATCGCACAAAACGCATCCTCGTATTATACTATAGAATATTTAGGGGCAAATATTTTCATAGAAATCGAAAGAAGTCATAGGATAACAGAAGCATGCGCATATATTGTCGTATCAGTGAAAAGGTTGGGTACGTATACCTTACTTTACTCCGGAAATCAATGAAAAACAGTCTTTGATTAAAATAATCATTGTCCCGTGTAAGTAGTAAAAGGCAACACCTTGGCCCTTACAAAGGTTTTCCTTGGAACGTTACAATACTTACAATTAACGACCTCCTCGCCAATACTATTGTAGCCTCTGTTACTGCACTTGCCACGGCGCCAGCGCCACTGCAATCGTATCCGATATCGTTATTGGCGCACGTGGCTTAGATCGACACTTCAAAATTTTCATGTTTATTGTTTTCTTCTACCTTTTTATAAATTACATCATTATCAGTGTAGTTTCCTTCCTTAGGTTAAAAAATGTCAATCATTATTTCGTATAAGAATAAAGAAGCATGGGTAATCAAACATAAAGTATAATAGTTATGTAATTAGTTAGGATGTGTTCCACACATAAATTAACTTTTCTAAAAGTCTTGTTTACTTTATAATAGTCACGCTGTGTACACATAGTTAGGTTATTAACAGTGCAATGTTTTGTCTTCATTTTGGTTAATGTTCCTAAAATAAATAAATCGAACAACAACGAGCAATGAGTGTCGAAATTAAAGTAACTCATGCAACAAATAAGATACAATTGAAGTATTTATTGAAACAACTGTATCAACAAATTCATAGTTAAAAGGTCAAATAAAGAAATATCTAAAATATGCATCACTGATTATTATATTGTTGTTTTAATTAAAACAATGTGGAACTTGACATACAACACATAACGATCATTATCTTTAAATCCTAACATACATCATCTATTCATGATATCATTAGTTCGATGACTATCTTCATTGGTCAGCATTAGTTTCTTCCCATCTTCCTTGTTCTTATCGGTATCTTAGGAATATTCTTAGGAATTCTCTTAATATTTCTGCAAAGATAACAATGTTGATCAGCAAATATTTATTGAGACTACATAAATCTTTTTGGCTGATAATGTAACAGGATGTAAGTACCAAAAGGCATTATGAACACCTGATTGAACAAGCTCTATATATATGTAGATCCAATATAAAGTCAAGAGAAAAATACAAAGATTTCAAAATAGAGGTAAATCCCTCAACCATATCGCTGGTCAAACAGGCTGCAAACATAAAAATACTTGTGTCCTTTTGAGATGCCAGACGATTCAACCCACCGCTGGCTTAGAATATGTGTGAAGAGAATGGTAAGAATTTAGCAATTTGTGCCGCAAGCCATTTCCATAAGCTTTTCCTTTTCCAACACGGCTCGTTCATTCCCACTCCTGGCTTTAAGTCTTTAACCCGTTAAGAAACCGTAAGAAATGCACACCTTTACTACACAATGACAACAATTTCGGGAATCCCATTGAGTGGGAAACCAAGAATGATTTAAAAGCCATAATTAAATGAACAGACGATATCAATTCTAAATCCGTATGACGTAGAGCTCAAATTCCTTTTTGGATTGACCTTTGGAGCACAGAGTAATGCACTTTAATGATGTAACGTATTCGTTTACCCGAGCATTTGAATTTAATCTCTTCTTTATGGAAATAGTGTTGTTAATATAGTTGATATGAATCAGTGTGTTAAGAAGCACTGCAACCGGAAACAATTCGGAAATGAGTAATACTAAGTCACCTGTATTAATTACTTATCCTTAATTCCTTTACAGATATCAACTTTGTAAATGTATACTTGTATATCAAGATAACATCGTTTATAGTTTGTTGATATCGACAAATTGCTTTTTCTTTTTTTAAGTTCGCAAGTTTTTGTATATATATATATTTATTTAATATATATTTTTGTATATTCAGTATGTTTATCCTTATATTGTTTGGTTAATAAATACATCCATACTAATACTACTGGAAATGTTCTAATTACAAACATCCGATGTCGCTTTACCAAGAACAAGAATTATAGACTCTAAGTTGACCACTCCGCCTGGTATTACTATAATTGCACTTTGACCAATGACCCGGATTGTAAAAATTAGTGCAGTCTTTATCTGTGAATCATTATATTGCAACCATCACGACAAGAGATGGCCTTGACGATATAAAATGATTAATAGGAAATACTTCCACATTTATTCTCCAAGTATTAAACGTTCTTACGTCACTTTTGTCGGTGAGCGTATAGTCTTTGGTTCGATTTCCGTATCGGACAAAATGTTATTGGGTCTTCCAATTAGATAATTTCTCATTCGCAGCCCGAAGTTTGGAGGTTGATGGTCCCCTCGTGGTTAACCCCGTGCCTCTGAAGGCACGTAAAAAGCTGTTGGTCGCGGGTTGGTTGCGGCAGACTCCCAAAGGTCTGACAACCAGTCTTGCGAAGAAGTGACGTGTAATCCAGTGATAGGGTTGTGGAGGTCAAATAGGCAGTAGCTCCATATAAAACACTGACATTCAGCTGCATCCGGAGAGATTGGAAACTGACCCCAACATATATAGTTGGGATAAAGCTGACGATAATGAGGCACAGTGTAAGAAACTTACTGTTTTATCAATTAAATACAGTTAGCATTTGGAATGGAAAGTTAATAATTACACAGCAAGACCGCGATTCGCAAATGAAATTATATTTGAAAATTGCCTGAGCCATTAATTTCTCCTGATTATTGATGATGACAAGAAACTTATGGAAACCATACAGGATGAACTGAGCTAAACGAGGAATGTCCGGCTTATAAACTAGACTACATAGAAAACTAACCTAACTACTCAATAGCAATAGTACTACTACCATTTATAGTACTGCATTCTGTTGACAAAAAACTGTTTCCTCTTTTAACATAGCTATGTTCGTACAAGGTAGAAGTATTTTTAAATAAGTAGAAAGATGATGCTGATGCGTCATAAAGGGTAATGACCTATTGGGACTAGGTCTTACAGACACTTAGCGGAGATCTGTACCTAATGACCGGATCATCAGAAACATGCGAGTATTTTTAATCACTTTAAAAAAAAAAATGTTTTGAGTCTGTTACTGAAATCTGACTTAACAATCAGTATATTCAGTATTAAGTATACATATCAGTATTAAGTTAACTGTCATTTGAGTGGATATATTTTAATAACCTACATTTTAAACTTCTTTGTTAACCCAATACCCACAATTTTTTTAACTATGAAAAATAAATCTATTCTTTTTCTTATTTTGTTCGTTGTCATTATTAATATTTTCTTACCTTTCAAAGTTGTTTCTTCCTTGAAGCTTGCTATTGCAGGAATCTAAAGGCCAATTCTAAGAATTCAAAACGTTCAAACTCTAGTCATAATCTCGTGTCAGCGACAGAGACATCAACAACTTTCTTTCTAGAACAGTTTAATGAATATCCGTGTCTTCGTAAAGAAAATTGACAATACTAACACAAAGATCAATGTCAATAGTCAATCATGGAATTATAGGCTAAGAACCCAGTGTCACCAAGACCTCCGTCATTTCAGTATAGGTCAAATTTTGAGGATAGATAGTGGAATATGTTGTTAAGTAGGCCAACCAAGCCCAAGGAGCATGCATATGCTTACTTACTTCAATTCTGGGTCCTCTATCAAATATTAGACGTTTTGAAGGTCGAAACTTTGAAGCGTATGCCTACGGTTATGGATCTTGATACAAAGTGTGTATGACAATTTTTAATCTGATACCTGAAAAAGGATTCAGAGGTAAAACTACTTAGCAAGTATGCATATGTTATTTACGACATATTCCCTAGTCAAAATTTCAGTCATGCTAAGATGACCTATGTCTATATACTGGAGGATCTTGTACCATTAGGAAGCACTCGAAGTAGTTTATATAAAGTGTGGATGAGTAACGACTTTCTCACATACGCTACAGGTCAAGAGTGGGTATTACTCTCTACTAGCCCGCGCTAGTTGGAGTCCGTTTGCTTCTAGGAGCAAGGGACAATGTTCTGTATTTGGTACATTGAGTATATTCATATCTCTTTTAAACATTTGCGCGTCGACATGACTGAGAAGCCATTAGTCGAAAAAATCATCTGTCATTTTATCGTGACTGAATAATAGATACATAGATTTAATTAAGAAGGTATACATACTAAAGCTATTGTTGATAATGTAGCATCCGACTCTGCCTTGTGTCTCGACCACGAGTCGAGGAATTTTGATTGCCTTACCTTTTGTCAAGTCTTCGTATTCTTATGGAGTCGATGATTGCAAATAATTATATTACAGATATCATAGTAGGTGGCCACGTTTTCCTCGGCTTCAGTAACATTGTTAACGTCTTCTTATGTGCACAGTGCAGGTGTAGATACACTTTAGGCAGTGTAGTATGTGGTCATCGTCTGATCAGGAGCACCGCACACGCACTGGATATCGGTAGAATCTATAATCCCCATCTTGCTATTTGGTACTAAAGGTAATCTCTTATGTTCCAAGTGTGATGGCTGGTTTATGTTTGACAGTATATTGTGGTAACTGTGCCATCTTGGACCTTATTTAAGCAGAAGTAGTGGCTATGCTAGAGTCTTTTGTTTTATGGTAACTTATACATTTGTATATCTTCTCTCTTCAGTTTAAAAAAGAACATAATTATAACGCTTCGTTAAGTGCTTTTTACACTCGTTATTTTAATATAATAACCACATTCCCAATATATGTGTAATTAACATCCTTGAGAAGTGATGAAAAAGCTAAATTTAATCAGAACATTTTACTAAAGGATTAACTTCTCGTCTTATAAACGTGCAAGTAATTCCGAGCGGCGTCGACTTCCCTCACTAGTTTTACGATCAGCCTTATAATTGAAATCGTAAGGACAGGTTCAAACTCATTTAGTTCTCGTACTGCACTAATAAGACATTTTATTGTTCAAGTTTCAGTTACGGTAGGGTTGCCACTGACGTTCTCTTTACTGTATATATCGTAAATATATCCAGTAAATATATCTTTATGACTCTAGGGAAAATCTGGGTCAATACAGAAGAAAATTTGACAAGAAATTCCCGCCATTTTAAATGACAATAAACATTCTTCTTTGACACAACTTTTTTGTTTAATTTTTGTGAAATTTTAACGTTTCTCTTAGAAATCATGACGTCATAGTGAATATTCATTTTCAACATGTCGTCAATTAAAATAAAGTGAGTTTGTGGTTGGTCACATGACTATAATATTATGAAATGTTTTAATTCTAAAATTAAAATATTTCACCTTTTAAACTGCTATACACACCATTCACGAGAAAAAGGTCTGCGACCGCCAAACATACTAGAAATAAGAACAGTTGAGGAATCAGTCCACGATTTCTCCATATACCACTTAGGGCCGACCCACATAATATTTGCGATGCCAACGCTTTTCAACCGACTTCAAAAAGGAGGAGGTTCTCAATTCGACGCGTATGTTTTTTTTTTTTTTTTTTTTTGTATATTTGTTCTACGATTACTCCGCCAATTATGAACCGATTTCGAAGATTCTTTTTTTATTTGAAAGAGTATAGTTCCGAATAGGTCCCATAGGAATATTGTCATGGTCTGATGATGAACTTTGGAGATATGGAACGGAACTCCTTATAAAATCACAGCAGAACCGCCGTAACAAGAAAAATTGCTTTGTTTATACGTGAAGTCGATGACTGACTGAAGGAAGTGGGGAGGGGGTACGCCAACCCTCCTCCTACCATTTTCCAAAATTAAATATATCGTGTGGGGTATTGTTTGAAAGGGCTTTATGTAAGGATTTCAAACATTAACTAAAAAAGCTTTTTAATTTTCACTTTTTAGTGCTTGTGTGCACTAAAAAGTGAAAAATAAAAAGCTTTTTTACAAAAAAAGATGACCGCCTTCAAAAACTACAAAATAAAAAATAACTTTAGCTTGGAAGTCAGTGGCAATACCTACATAACAAGAAACAAAACCAAAGCCGCCGACTTTCAAGCTAAAGTTATTTTTTATTTTGTAGTTTTTGAAGGCGGTCATCTTTTTTTGTAAAAAGGCTTTTTTATGTTTAAAGAGTAAATAACGCAATGAATGTTTTTAACCTTAAATGACATTAATTGTTTATCACGCAATTGGAATTTCATTTAATTAAGATATAAAAATCATTTATACATACATACATACATAAACTCAAGCCATTTTCCCATGGGGGTAGGCAGAAACCACAGAAACCTGCTACGATCCTTACATACTCCTTTCGCCACATCGAAGTTCATACATCTCTTCATACAAGCACGCCGGTTACGAGTACTGCTCACCTGACCTTGCTGAAGAACCTCACCAGTAAGAATAATTTATTGTGTAAGCTTTTTCTCAATGACGATTCTCTAAAAACATCCTTGATACACCAACTTACCTTAAACAATTTTCTCCATCATTATACCTATTCAATTATAATATACCTCCTTGGCCAACCTTGTTCACATGTTCGCCGGCGCCGCCAAACGATCAGTTACTTATAAATGCATTAATTTCTATTCGTTCAAGTTAATGTGAAGTTCTCGCCAAGTTCTAGCCATTACAGTTTGATTTGATGATAAAAGTGTTGAAACTTTAATGGGTGTCAACTGCCAAGTTTCATAGCGTGAAAATGAAATTTAGCTAGATTTCATCACTGAAAACCTTTTAGTTTTTTTTTTAAGCTCTTTGATCTCTGAAGTGATCACTGCACTGTTTAGGGTTCGAACTATTTATTATAAAAATACCAACTGATTTAATACTTGTTTTATTGACCTAATTCAAATATTTATATTGCACTAGCTCCTGCTTGCGACTTCGTCTGCGTACATTTCAGAATTAAGCAAAAGTCCTAAATTATCCTTTGGGAACACAAAAACGAAATAAATAGTAACCCACGTGCTATGTCAGACTGTAACCTAACTTTGTGCAAAGTTTAATCTAGATCTGTTAAGCCGTTCTCAAACCAAAGCATCCTAACTTTCGCATATAAAATTGTAAGAAGATTCTGTAAAACTATCTGTCAGTTAAAAGAACCGACTTTAAAGTTCCATCGTTTGATTTTAGAACCGTATTGATTTTATTAGTCATGTGAAGTAATAAACTAATGAAATGAGGTTGAACATGTTCAAACCAGCCAGACCTTTGACATTACTGACCTATTAAACAACTTTTTGAAAGACCTCTATGGTTAGAATAAGCAAAAAGTCTTGACTAAAAACTTTGAAGTATCGCTGTGCTTATTACAAAGTAATAATTTGACAACCCTTTACGATTTACGTAACGAAGATCTATAAAACCCATCTGCGATCTTAAATAGCTAGTATAAAACGTTACAGTGCAAAAATTCTCAATCGCCACTCTTAGTAGACTTTAATGCCAAGCTCCGCTAAACTTTTATCATTACCTATTCGCTTTTTCTCGAACTTGGCTTGTAGGTACACTGCCGTGAGCCCCGCTATACAGGTTCAGTAACATCTTTGGATTGAAACCTATATGATTACACCTTTTCACTTAACTGCTAAGTAGAGCTGCGAGCAAAACAACCAGTAGTTTTATGTAGATAGCGACCTGCATACCTTTTTGTAGCATGAACCTTATGGAGTAAATCATGCTATTGTAGAATATCAGCCAGTCAGTAGATAGTAGCGAGGCTGTCTGTCCAGGGAGCGCCGGACATTATCCATACTAATATTATAAATGCGAAAGTGTGTCTGTCAGTCTGTTACCTGTTCACGCTTAAATCGCTGAATCGATTTTGATTAAATTTGGCATGGAGATAGTTTAAGACCCGGGGAAGGACATAGAATAGTTTTTATCCAGGAAAGCACCCCCCAAGGCGGTGTAGTAGAATACTTGCATATAGTTAATATGCAAGTACGATATACCATAAACCACTGAACTGATTTTTATGAAATTTGGTACGGGGTAAGTTTGAACCCCAAGGAACCAAGGAAGGATATAGGGTACTTTGATTCTGCAACTTCGATTGCCGACATTTACGCGGACGAAGTAGCAGGCTAAAGTTAGTATTCAAATTCGCTGCCTCTTCGTTAACACTTGAAGAGCGCGTTGCTTAACCACTGCGCCACAGCGCTGATTCTGTTCCATATCTAGTAACCTACTGATAACGGAGATATTGAATATTAAAGTCCATTTTTTTTATAGAAAAAGATAAATTGTAAATGTTATGATTTTGAATACCCCTATGATTCATTTAGTGTAGCATGCACCAGTGAGCACAGTGTCTCGCGGGAGTTACGTTGCCCGTTACCATAAACAATAATTTTTCACACCAACAATAAAAGTAGTTACTTACCCAGCAATATTTTTTGCTCAATGTTACTTAGTTCGATAGTTAATATCCCTAGTTAACGGCCATGTCAGGGGTTCCCAATCTTTCTAATACCGCGACTCTCTTTACGAGTTGAAATTTTTTTACGACACCCGCGCCCTTTTATTTTTTACGACACCCGCGCCCTTTTATTTTACTCAATACTCAATACTCAATACTTAAAAAATTTAAAACAATTATATTATTATTATTAATTATATTATTATTATTTGTTATTTTTTTTTTTTTCTTTAAAATATTTGTGTGTAGCGCTAACAGACATTAAGATTACTTTATTTATTTATTGTCTCGTTGGTCTAGTGGTAACGAAGCGCGACTGCTGAGAACACGAGGTCTTGGTTTCGATTCCTTAGTCGGCCAAAGCGGTACTGGGTTTTTCCATCAGGAATTTCTCAATAGCCGCCTCGAAGTCTGGATTTGTAGCCGGTTGATGGCAATAGGTTTGCCATTACAAGGAACACCTCTGCCTAACCCTTCGGGTATTACAGGCTTGATGTTATATTATGTATGTTATTAATTGATAATGATTGCACTACAATCAATACGACTTGTGCCTACCGTTGCGCGACGCCTCCAGAATAGCTCCGACGTTCCAGGGCGTGACGACGCACAATTTGGGAACCTGTGGGCTATGTTATATGTCTTTTTACGCCGCGTATAACGTTATTATAATACTTTATGCAATAAACCATGTATTGCATAAAGTATCAAAACTATAAAAGTAAAACACTATGACGCAATGAACAAATAAATGAAATAACGCAGGTTCTCTAACGTAACACAAAATATTCACATTGCGAAACATTGAACATCAAAGGTTTTACAACTTGAAACATCATAAAATACTTTCTTCATAGATTACGGAACGGGCAGTAAAAACATTTAACTAACATGTGTTTGACTGTGGGTTCAATGCTTTGAAGGCAGCCGATGTCTTTCGCAAACCTTTTTTAGAAATTTTCTGTTACTTAATTATTTTTATTACTGCGATTGAAGTGACTTCCCTCTAAGGTCCACCTGTATTTATATCCCACGTAATGAAACTTGTATATAGCAGTTTTCTCATGGGTTCTTTGATGGTTAGCGGTATCCACAGCCGATATAAAATCAGTAAGCAAAGAAATAGAAACAAAAGATTCTACATGTTGTTGCAATCCGTTCAAAGTTAAAGTCAAATTGCTGTTTTAATTCGACCACTTTTAAACGTAGGGATGACAATGGTGCCGATTCCCTTGTTCACAAACTAGACTAAATTTAGAAAATTGACCTCTCTTATTGACATACAGCGAAAGAAAAGGACGGTGACATTAAAGAACTAAGTTAGCGATGTCAAATTAGTTTTGCCTTGAACTTCTCCGTATTTTTAATCCATACGTTTTAAGATGTCAACTATAACAGTAACTGTATGGATGTGTCAGATTGACTAAATTTGACCGCTCTTATTTACATTAGTCCCTTTCTCGTTTTATTGGATTGAAAAAGATGGAAATAGTCTAATTTTAGTTTAGTTTGTTACCAAGGGACTCGGCACCAATGACTTTTTCTTTTGTTAGGGATGACAATGACTTTAGGTAAACACTGCGGCATCATATGCGTTTAAAATAGGAGCAATTTTACAACAATAAGGTACTACTAACTAGGTGTACTGGCAACTATACAATCCGCCTTATGCCAGCGCAGATAATGATCAGTGATCTGGTAATAGTATAATGTTTATTTGTAATATTATGTCATTCCTAGACTATGCGGTTTCTGACAAGATCTAAGAAGTGGTGCATATAAGTTTTGTACACTATACAGTTTTCGCATCTTAGCCGACATGCTCGGTAATTCTGTTTGCCTATTTTCTGTTTCCTGCTCTTTCAATTTTCTTGTTAATTTAGTACTGATTATGTGGCAGTAAAACTACTTCCCTGAGACAATCAAAGCTTCGTTGTGTCGGTATCCGCTTCGGTTATATTCACAGAAAACATTGCAAAGCCGTTACTATCTCTTTTTATGTTACTTCAGCAACTTTGTGTTGGTTCGATGACATTCAAGACTTTCACAATCAATGCTCATTCTCCAATCATTTTCATATTAACTGTCAGAATATTTTAGTAGGTTTATGTTGAAACTGTTTAAAGTAGCAACCCGCCCCGGCTTCGCACGGGTGCAATGTAGATACACAAAAAATCATCTTGAATCACCCTATGTATTGATGACTAGCTGTTGCCTGCGACTTCCGTTATGAAGATATGAAATGATGTTTAAGGCAACCTATATTTATATTTGAAGTAGATTGGACCAAGGTATCACGTTGCCCCATACAAACTTTGTCCCCCGTTTTTACTTCATAAGGGATAGAATTTCTGACGTCATACAAAGAACACACCCTCCACGTTTCAGGTCTCTACGATCATCGGTTTAGGCTGTGCGTTGATCCGTCAGACAGTTTGTGAGTCATTCAGGACAAACATTTTATAATATGTATAGAAAACCGCATTACAATCCGTTGTGTATTTTAAATGATCTAAGAGTACAGACGGCGGGAAGCGACTTTGTTTTATACTATGTAGAGATGATATAGCAGCGTTCAAAAGCAAACTGTTAACAATTCCTTCAAGTTTAGTACATTTCTGCTTAATTCCATATCTTACTATGAAACAGAACTCACTGCCCGCTCCCACTACCCACTTAGCAAACTTTAAAAGCTACCCGCATAAAGATACCGCGACTTCCAAGCTTCCAAGTGACCCTAAAATTTATCTACACTCTGCCCATCAAACCGTCACCGGGCAGTTTGTAAAACCGCCAGATAAGTGGAGAATGTTAAAAGGACTCAGGATTAAGTTACTGTCAGATAGTGGAGACGAGATTATAATATTAAGAGATGTTTTTTTTATGGCTCGATGTGATAACAGCGGGTAGGATGTTGTTTGTCGGAACCGAGAAATGTAATGTGATTATGTGTGTCTTAAGTTGGTGGGAGATTCATTTCGGTTTGATTACCTCGATGATCTAGTTGCTACAAGTGTGTCATTTTTTTTTTAATGCAACTACGCTCTTTCTCGTAATTCCCCCTTAGCGACTACTCACACTTATTCAGCTCTATTCAGCTTTTGTAAATAGAAAACAACGATTTTGTATAGCATGCGTTCAGACGCGGAAAGCTGAACGGACGCGTACGCGTCTCATACGAAATCGATGTTTTCTATGGACAAAAGCTGAATGGAGCTGAATAAGTGTGAGTAGTCCCTATGGCTATGCCGTAGGTGCATTTACAAACACCCAAGCTTTTGCCCAGAACTTCACCCGAGTAAAATTTCTTACTGAATCCTACTTTTAATACAAGATAGTAAAATTGCCTACGTTGTTCGCTGATCATGTAGCTTTCCATAGGTAAAATAATTGTTTAAATCGGTTAAGCAGTTTTGAATTTATTCATTAGAAAGTAAAATACAAATCTTTTATTTTTATTGTATTTTAATAATTACCTATTCAGGTACAGTTTGGATAAATTAATATACACAAACAACCAAACTCAAAAGTCATAGAAATCTTTGTTACATGCGGGAATCGACGAAGCCTTGAACGTTTTCTGTAATTCCTAATTTAACTCTTTATTTAATAGAATCTTGGAGTTCCCAGATTAAAGGAGCTACTTTCTAAAACTGTTACTTTACGATACCAAATGTTGGAACCCGTTATAATATAGGTATATTGGTTAATGAATAAAAAAACCTTAAACTTAAAGTCCTCATAAAGGACCAACTTTCGATGTGAATGTTTACAGTAATTTTTATTATTTTATTTTTGTAAAGTTTAAAAAGAAACAACTTTTTACTGTTTAATTGCAATTATGTTGCCATTTTTGTTCTTAAATACAAAAAAAAATGCTTTTGCTTTCATTTTACTGCAGTTAAAAAACATCTGTACTTACTATACTGCCGACAAACTCTTATGCAGTGTGGCAGAATTTGTGTAACTGTGTTTTCTATAGATTTTGAATAAATAAATAATAAAAAGGTTTTCCAAAACAATATTATGTACCCCTCATTCACTTACAACTTTTTACTTTTTAGACTAACTTACTACCCCCTAAAAGATTGCAACACAGGAAAAGATAAACTTAGAAGACACATGTGAATTTAAATAAATATCATACCCTTGCAATCAACATAATTCCTTACTTCCGCTCTTTAAGGAACCCTAAATTCCCACAAAAACCACTCATACGGAACCACTAGCCCTTAAGAAAATATTACATGTCTTGTGCGTGTTAGGGGAGAGAATGCCATTGATACTGTACGTTATTTCTATCACAATAAAGATAATTTTCATTTGAATTTGATCAAGGAAATGCAATTTAAGTTTGGTTAAGGAGTTTTTACTTTGTTTCTTTACATGTAAGGTGTAAATTACATTGAAATGAAGTTGTTTGGTAATTTCTGGGATTACACCTGTCGTGACAATTTTAAATTACACACTCGTTAACATAATTTATCGAAAACGTGATAAACAAATGACCATCCCATCCACATTGCATGACTGCCATTTTTTTAAAAATTGATCTCTAGTGTTGACGACATAGCGCTATTCTTATCACCGCGACGTAGTATTCGCTAGAGGGATAGGCAGATAACTTTATTCAATGTTTCATCATATCTTAGTCATAGTCAAGTTACTTATTTCAAAAAGACCATTAAAAGGCACTTTATACAAGACAAAAATAATAGTATGAAAAAGTACTTTCGTATAGAGAAGAATGGCGAAGAAACTCTATACTTACTCTTTTAAAACAAATAACTGGCGAAATGTGGGTATACTAATGGGTACGAGGTGTACCCACACCTCTGCCTACCCGTTCGGGGATTACAGGCATGATGTTTTTTTTTACAATATTTTGTTTAAAGGATCATACAGGATTCCACGTGAACACAATATAGGTACCTTGCACAAAACCTACTATGATATCATGATATACGTACAAATAAAGAAATGACGGCTAAATTATGTTCAATGATACATAGCGTTCACGTATTTACAAATATTGGAACTGCAGACGACCACTCTTAACATTTCAACAAACAATGAAATAGTGTGTGACTTATAACGACTATAGTAATAGATACTCTGTGGAAATTTCAAGTGTGTACCTGTCACGGTTCTTAAGATAAAGCTCTGTGACAGACAGACGAACAGACAGACAGCGGAGTCTTACTCATACCACCCAAAAGGGTGCCAAACGGGACCCCAGTCAGCGAGACGCGCGGTGTGTTAATCTATTGATAAAATCATTCAAAATTAAAATAAATGCCATGAATTGAATTTTACGAAAATACGGTTTCAAATACTAGGTAACGTTTTATATATTTTGCAATGAAAATAGTTTGCCTACTTCTTGAAAAACGAAACCTCGCATTCTGCTTATTCGCTTTAGGCAAGTATTTAATTACTATAGAATAATATGTAAGACCTGTCAGTTTTATTAGCCACATTAATATACCTAACACTGTGCTAAAACACATTACAACTAAAAGTAGGTGTTCCTGATACATAGATAGATACTGTTATTTATACAATAGCAAGTTACTTTTACAAAACGTTGAAAACTATCGAGATCACGCCGCCATGACGTCAGAGCTCATCGGAACCGGTTGATAGGAGCGGTAGAAATTGAGCGCCTATTTCGTCACTTTAGACAGATGCGTCGGTGGTGTAATGGTCAGCATAGTTGCCTTCCAAGCAGTTGATCCGGGTTCGATTCCCGGCCGACGCACATTTTGCTATTTTTTGCAATGTTTTTTTTTTCATCAAATTATTGATGTTTTTATGATAATTAAAGTGAGGCAAGCAGATTAAGATTTTTTTTTTTTTACTTAACACTTTTAATACTACCTTCCTACATGGACGTAAGTCCATAAATAATTACATATTAAATAGCTGTGTTATGTACTAAACTGTTAACAAAGACACGAAGTATAATAATAGGATACCACTCAGTAACTCTAAACTACAGTACATCAGTTCTCAAAACATTACATTACAAGCGGCTAACACAAAGTAATAACTTACTGTTCAGATATTATGTTTATAATAAACACTTAGGCGGAAATATCAAATTCAATGTTGTATTACTAATCATTATAATAATTAATAAGTGATCATGCATAGACTGCATAGTGCATACAGGGATAGTCCTCGGTTGGTGTCTCGTTTCATTCAAAGTTACCTAAGGGGATATTGCATGGGCTTGCGGACGGCGAGTGATGGGTAGCTCACCGTCCGAACAAGGACCAGGTCCGGGTCGACGGCGCGTTTTGTTTTACGCGCGCCTCAAAGAACTGTCAGCACAGGGACGGGGACCCAACAGGGCCAAAAGCCTGCCGGGGTCGCGGGACGTCTTAACAGGATACCGTGGCCCTCGAACGCAAAGGGCAACAAAAGGAACAGGGTGGATTTTTAGTCAGTAAAAGTCTGACAATCCCTTCCACTCCACCCAGGGCACAAGGACACATTTGATGAATTTTACCACCTCAAAAAAAGGGGGTATTGCATTTATGATATGCAAGACGGGTGCTGTATAATGGTAGCTAGATTCATGAGGAATAGTCTAGGTGTAAAAATATATAAAAGCAAAACACAATCACTCATCCCGAAATATCGAGAATCGCTTGACATACCTATGTTTGGTAGGGAGGTAGTTTATAACTCTTCCATTAGTATTTCTAAACTGCGTGCACTAAATTAATTACTGTCAATTACAGCAACTATACGATTGTATTTCTGACTCACTCAATCCAGTTCATTCCCGTCTGATAGCAAGATTGGGAATACCTCTGAGTGTGCTACTTATGAACGATTGTTGATTGGTTCAATAGATACAAACGAACTTGGCGCAAGATGCATGAGTCAGTGGGCTGGATGTCAAGGACGACAATAATGGATTTTCTTGAGCATAATACAAAAACATAAAGAGATAATTTGTATGATATTTTATTACGAAATATGTAAAAAACAACACCTGTAATTCACGTTTACAAATATATAAACTGACATAAACAAACAACCAGTCCGAAACAAATATCTATAGGCCATACAAATATTTATTCCGTGGTATCGAACTTGCGATACACAGCGCAGTAGTCGATCGCTTAAGCACTGCACCTGCTGCAAAAAATCTGGGTAGTCAGTCTCTCTGATAGGCTAATATTGAACTAATATAGTTCGTACCTATTGACACGAGAGAAGTAGAAGACCAAGAACATCGACATACAACCGCGGATACTAGCGGTGGACCACTCTTAGGATTCCGTACTTAAAGGATGTCAAACAGGATCCTATTACTAAGACTCCACTGTGTGTCTATCCGTCCATCTGTCATAAGGCTGTATCTTTTTACAAACTATTATTTAGCTTGCACTGTTTGTTATCGCATCAAAATTACGTATTATGTATGTAAGTTGGCGCATCAAAATTTGCAAACTATTTTTCGACCATTTATTGGTATCCGATTGAGCTGAAATTTTGCATACACCTTAAGTTCTGATGACAATACAATGTCCAATACTAAATAATGTAACAATTTAAAATTAGGCTTGTTTAAAAATATTTTATTTTTTTACTGTAATGGGTAGACATTTGAAATTTTCACAGAGTGTATTTTACTATGGCTGTCGCTATAAAAGAAACGTGTTCTTTTTACATATTATTTAGTGTTAAAAATAATACTGGTTCCCTTAGTATTTTGAGAAGTAGTCTACCGTCATTGTTCGCTGTTGTACAGTCGCCAGCACAACAGCCTACACATTTCTATTGTAAAATCGCTCCTATTACAACCACATAAGAAACTGCAGTGTTCACTCTAAAGGGCTATCGTCCGTACTCTTACCATGTTGACGGAGACTCGATATTTTAATAACTAATAACCATTTTATAATATTTACGACATATTGTTATGCTATACTTAACGATCAACATTGAACTCAAAACAAACTAGGTTAATAGCTTCTAAGTTTTACAAAGGTTATTCTAAGAACACGCTGGGTATTCCACACAATGCCTAGTCATTGTGCTAATATTCCGTCTGTTGATGTAACATGACTTATGTTTACTTTGCCCGGTAATAAGTGATACAGTGAATAGTACTTAATGAGATAAGGTGATAAACGTGAATGGATGTGCTAATTAAGTTTGTGTTTAGATAAACAATGCATAATTAATGATTTTCTGAGAATTTTATAAAAACACGATATTTGTAGAAGGTTTTTCATTCGTACAAGCGTATTTAGTGAATGTGGAAAAAGTTGTTACTCCGGCGCCGATTTTACTAAATAAATGCTCATTATGACAGAATCCATTTTCGAAGCTCCATTTTTCCAAGACTCCAGTGTCTGTCTGTCCGTACCTGTCTGTCCGTCAGACCGTCAGACCGTCTGCCTGTATGTCCGTTACAGTGATGTATCTATGTGTGTAAGTAACATTCGCAAGTTAAAACATATGTGTGGGTGCCTGGGTTATTTAGCACAATATCTAAATTCTCCGTTGTGAATTTATTTGCATCTTTTGATAATGGAGTTCGGAATTAACATTGTGATAAAAAATCTATGTTATTAATTCGTACCAGTATGTCATCAGACCAAAATCAGGCCGTTTCTACTAATTAAAAACCGGTCAAGTAAGATACGGACTCGCACACGAAGGGTTCTGTACATTAAATAAAACACGTTTCTCATATAGGGACCCGTGTTTATTTTTAATTTATTATGTTTAGATTATATGTTAATGCGTGGCACACTCTGTGGCACTATAACTCCCTACCTATTACGGTTTATGAGATACAGCCTGATGACAGAACTGACAGCAGAGGCTTAGTAATATGGTCCCGTCGTCGTTGGCGTGTTTCGAGTACAGAACCCTAAAACCGTTAAAAATCTAATCGCAATCTCGTCTCAGCGACAGTCAATGACAAAATCTTGCCAATAATGTGGGTAAATTAGAGAGGCATTTTTGACAGATTGCGACTGAAATTAGACCGCGATCGTTCTAAAATAGAATAGAATAAGTCTTTATTTGCTTAGAATGTAGGTACATAAGAATAAATTGTTAAATTATGTAATAGGATCCATGTACATTCTGCCTTAATATAGCATGCAAATGTAATAAAAGCAGAGGTTAAAATAAAGATATTACAAAAAATTATCATTTAAGATATCCTGCACAGAATAATAACATTTATCTACAAGTAATTCTGTAAAACGTTTTTAAAATTTTTGCAGGTAAAGTTTTGTCAGGTATTTTATTAAAGATTACAGGAGCCATACAAATAACGTTTATTTTTATCAAGCTAGTTTTAAATAGGTACGCCCGTACATAATAATTCTGGTATTGAGATCTCATAGCTGTACTTCGTTTCCTAGTTCGTTCGTTTCCAAGATGATACTAGAAATTACCCTCTGATGTTTTCAACAAACCTTCATCCTTTTAGTCATTTGTACAGCCGAATTCGTAATTTTTCCTCACGAAGGGAGTGCTCTTGTGAGGAAAATTCTGCATAAATATATTTCCTCGTAGTACTAAAGATAAGAGATACACATTAATTATTATCAGTCTATTTGCTTATAGTCCAAGATCCCAGGTCACGTCAGACCCAATTAACTTTAGCCAAATCGCCTGACTGAAATTATGGCAATAACTAGCTTCTGCCTGCGACTTCGTCCGCGTCAAAGTTTAGCTAAGAACAATCACCGATAAATGACAAACCCTTAACAGAAAACAGTATCTAAATAGGTCTAGCCGTTTTAAAGTTAATTGGTAGTATTCGCACATACAAACAACCTAAATGCTTTCTCCGAAAACCCAGCATTCGAGCTAGCAAGTACGCATTTTATGTTTCTTTATCTACATATTCTGCTAACTTTTCTTAATATTTAAGCCTTGCTAAATGACGTAAGTACTGCAACTCCGTGCTCTGTGCTTACTATACACACACAGCCTAATGAATGACTTGACTCTCGGGTTTCCCCGGAACATTTCCTAAGAACTGCGATCTTCAATTGTCTTGTGCTCGCGGCCTCGAAGATTCGACAAATATGGTAATTGTTTAGACTAACTAACCTGTGGCTTTTTAAAGACTATTTGTAATTCATATTTAACTAAATTCTGCCGGCGACTTCGTTCTCGTATAATGTCGTTTTTAGTCAGTTTTATTTATTTTCGGCGAAACCCAAATTCTTTTTACTAAAATATAAATACTTTACTCCTTTATTATATTAGCTACCTATTATTAGCTAGTGAAAGTCCCATGATAATCGATTCAGCCGTTTAGGAGATTAATCGAAGGATAGTTTAATATTTTTTTTATTTTAATATGTAATCAACTAGTTATTTAGTAAAAAGCTGTTATTTTGACAAAACATTATTTGTAGGTTTGATACCGGGAAAGCAACAATGTAACTTTTCAATATTTATTCTTTTTAAGTTAATTGTGGATATCACTGACATTGAAGAAGGAAAAAATCGTAAGAAAACCTGGACTTATAATAATATACAAATCTGAAATTACCACTCCGCCTTGAGCAAGCGTGGTGATCAATGCTCATACCTTCTCTGTATCAGAAGAGGCCTTTGCCGTTTAGCAGAGAGACAATAAAAGGCTGGTATTATTATTACATATTCTTAATTGAAAGTAGTGCTGCTTTAGTAGGTCAAGATACACAGTTCACGATTTCACTGATTGTCATTCTAGGCCGAATTTTATTAATTGAATTACTTTAAATCAATTGATTTATGATAGTCTATAAATTAGTCATTATGATTTGTGTGATAAATAAAAAGTACCTTGATTTCCGGTAGCAAATTCGGCGACCTTTAAAGAATTCTACGATATTTGGATTGAAGATAATATTTTTTTTTTCTTTTAGGTATTATTTTCCTTATACTCAGAAAAGATAAAATGCACATCTATACTATAATATAATATTACTAGCTTTTGCCCGCGACTTCGTCCGCGTAAATTTCGGTTATCGTGGACAGGTGGACACACACGAAGTCGCGAAAAAAATTACCCATGCCATAAAATCATGATTAGAAACTACACGTGGCGCCATCTATGATCATAAGAACGTTATTGTGATTTCCCTCGGAAACAGTACGTTTTTTCGGGATTAAAGGTACCCTATGTTCGTTCCTGTACACCTGGCAACGTATATGCACAATTTCAGGATGATCGGTTCAGTGGCTTAGGCGTAAAATGGTAACAAACAAACAAACAAACTTACTTTCGCATTTATAATATTAGTTAGGATTATAAAGCTGCAGTGTTTGTTTGTTTGAACACGCTAATCTCTGGAACTACTGGTCCGATTTGAAAAATTATTTCAGTATTAGATAGAGTAGTTATCGAGGAAGGCTATAGGCTATATACCATCACGCTACGACCTCCGGGAGCGGAGCAGTAACCAAAGACGCGGATGTAACCGCGGCCGACAGCTAGTAGCTTATAAAACAGCTGGCGAGTGGCGACCACTTTATTTGCGTGTTTAAGACCTCCGAAAAGATCACTATCTGTCTGTTTGTTTGTTACCTCATCACGGCTAAACCACTAAACCGATAATAATGAAAGAGAAATAAGTAGCTCATGATCTAAATAAGGCCATAGGCTGCTGTTGGACTTATAACTTTTATTAAATACGATCTGTTTGATCCGTAACTTCATGTGCGTCCGCAATAACCGTCATCCGGACGGAAGAAGTCGCGGATAAAAGCTATTAATTAACATTAATTTGTGCTATGACCCTTAACCAAATCCCCATGCCAAGCAATGAATATCTATAAACTGGTGATTCTCTCACGCGGTACTCCAACCATTCGATCTATTAATTCCCAATTAGAATGCAAACATTCATAGATTTTGATAATAAACTAAATACCAGTAGCTTATCAACATACCTCCCTTCACCTGCTTCAAATTTACTGTTACTTTGATTTATTTTTAAATCTGTCACTTTCCCTAAGTATGGGTCAAGTAACATTAGACCCGTAACGATTTTGTATTAACTTCCATTATAACTTGACCTTGCCATTCATAAAGTGTAGAGATCAGTTTACGTTGGTTTGTCATAAGAAGCTGCACATAACCAGTATACGTCTGGCCTTAACGTAGATAGCTCAATATATTTTGGCTTTTCATACTGAAGAGAATGTGTTCCCAGTAAAACATGATCTATTCATTGATTCTGTTACGGTAACTTAATTAGTATTCTATAGTAGCAATAGCATTGTTTGTCGGCGACTTTGTGTGTTCATAAACATGACACAATAACTTTAAACTTGTATGGAACTTCCTTGTAATAGTGGCAATTTTAATTTCAAATATATTAAGAAATAGCTAAGTAGCAAAGCAAGTGAATGGTCGGGATTTCAAAACCCATATGTCGCACTATGTAACTTACTTACTATAGAAGCTGTGTATCATGAATTTGATCCCCACAATTAAGGTTTTTTTTTTTTAATATTTTGCAAATATTTTGCCTACAGGTAGTTGTTCCGGTCTGGTTGTTAGTGTATGTAAGTTTATTTATTCGTAAAGGCACCCACGATACCGGAGAAATTCTCAGTGTGGAGACACGTTTTACAAAGAAAGTATCGTCTACTCTACATAGATCTAGATCCATTAACCTAAGCTAGGATGAGGAGATTAATAGGAATAACAGTTTGCACACATCATATAAGCTACTACGTTTCCTAAAATCATAATCAACTCACTATAGGGACCTTGTCTCGGTGAGAAAGAGCGGCTTAACCCACACGGGTTCAGTACATCAGTTTTAGATCTCACATTTCGTTGAATTAAAGACATCTAAGACATGACGGTTTCCTTAAGACCGAAATGAATATAAATACCTATATTTTTAAAAGTTATAGGGAAAAAGTAACTTTTCTTACGAATACAGCATAAATATGACATCATCTTTTATTACGAGATAACGCAGATGTGAAACATGTGTGCACTGTATTGTCTTAACTCATAAGTGTCAAGTTAATATTAATCACGAGACTACCGCGAAAGACAATGGGAGAACCCCACTAATCATAAAGACTATATTCTGTGATCTAATATTCCGAAAAAGGCGAGCAGACGTAATGGAGCCACCCCGTTTTGTTTGTACACTATGATGCAGTTAAGGGAAGACCCTGATAATAAGATTCTGTTAAAAGACTCTTACGTCATAATAAGTAAAACATCCTCTGATAAATATATACCTCTTATTGATGAAGTAAGTATGGAGTTTCTTGCCCATTCATCTCCATATGAAACTACCTTTTGTAATGGGCAACTAGATTCAATTATTGTTTTTTATTGTATATGGCGTTCAAAAGTACTTTTTAATGGTCTAATTGAAATAAATGTTATGACTTTAGAGCACTTTCTGTAATAAAGAGTTAAAGAAGTACCTAGTTATTAATTCCTTCCTCGAGTTGTACAAGAATAATTCATTGCATGTACTAGAGGAGGCTATCCTAAGTGCTGCCGCACGCTGAGCCACTATTGGCCGCTACTAGTGGCCGGAAGAGGACTGACTAGAAGGCACAAGCATTGATCACCATGCTTGCTTGCGCCTTAAATTAGTTAGGATCAGGTTTCCTCAAAATGTTTTCTTTCATCAATGACAGTAATTTCTAAAATAAATTTAGATCGACCATACTAATCCTCATTATCATCAAGTCAAATCTAATCATGGTTGGACTTTGAGCGTAATTTTTCAAAAATTTCGTTTACAACTTGTGGCGGCTACTAATCACTTTTTCTGTCCATCACTAGTAATACAATATGCAACAGCACTCACAGTAGCTTTCTTAATGCAGACAAACTTCAGAAACTCAGAAAGGCGTTACTTTACGGCAGAGAGCTCGACAGCATTAAAAATCTGTTAATCAAGATACATCTTCTTAATTACAGGTTAATAAATAAAAACACATCAGTGTGAAAACCACACGCGAGGCGTGATAATCACAAGGCCGGCAATACTCAGTAACCATAAATAGTAGAAAGTAATAACAATTGAAAATTAACGTACCATGACTAATACGGCGGCCGTACTTAATATCTGTATAATAAAGCTTTTAATTTTTGACGAGAAAGTCAATCTTGACACAGGTTGTTTATCGTCGAAATTTAATATAGATGGGGTTCTTTGGGTTGACGGTAAAGTAAATAACGCTATTTAAAATGGAGGTAAGAATGCTGAATCTATAGACACAGATTGTGTTAATAATCTAGATGATAGTCTACTACTACACATAAACTTCTCTGAAGTAGTGCCAAATATGCAAAAATAGATAAAAACGTATACAATTTAATATTCAAGTAAAAAGGCTAGTTTTAAGTTGGTCAGACGGTATCATACGCTTCCTCATCGATGCACTCGATGAGGAAGGGTAACCAAATAATAAAATATCCTTAGCGAATATATAAACCCTTTCCTTCCTTGACCAATGACTCTCTCCTGCAAAAAAAAACTTCAATACTATCTGTATTGCAGATTCTTCCTCTGACTTTATTAAAAAAAATAAGAAAGTTGATTAAAATTTGTAAAATCGACATTGGAACCTAAGATATTCTTGCCTACACTTCACATGTTCATGCTCAAAAACAGAAATGAAATAAAAAAACTCATTACGTTTAAAAGTTATAAACGTCACAAAAAAAAACGTTAAGTAAAACTTTTGCAAAATAAAGTAAATAACAAAAGATCGCGAGATTATGACTTTCTTTAGTCCTTCCTCGCTTAGCGCACGTACCTGTTTAATTATCGTAGAAATAGACACTATGATAATATGAAAGAAATACAGGTACCTACTACATATATTCACCAGCCTATTAATATAAATACAAAGCCAAGAAAATCCGTCGAGTCTCCTCCGTTCGGTCGTGGCCGTGGGTAAAATTACTAACTTGACGTAAACTCTTTATGATCAAATTATCAAGTGTTAATTTGTGGTCAAGCGCCTTGTTGATGTCAAATTGTCAATCACTCTCATAATTATGGTCTATTACTAAGCGTTGTAACAAAATCTTCAAGAATTTAATAGGTGACTAAATTACTGAATGTAATATTACATATTATAAATGTAAAAGTGTGGATGGATAAATGTTGGTTATGGAACGGCTGAACGGATCTGGATAAAAGGCACAGAGATAGAATATAATCTGGAACAGCACATAAGCTACTTTTTATTCCGGAAAAAAAAAATGGTTTCCGTGGGATAAATCAACTACGACGCGACGAAAATCGAAAGCAAAAGCTAGTTTAAAATAAATCTAAAATATCGCGTGTAGTTTCGCAAGAAATTCCGATACGTTATTATAATGTAAATGACTTTTAAATCGATGACCATCTGACCCGAGCAATTGAAACATTTGAAAGTTATATAAATCACCATCTAATGACGTTGTTGTGACGGTTTTACAATTCTCCTTGTTTTTGGGTGAATATTGCTAACGACACGTCATAAAGGGATTTACAATACAGTAGCTTTTGCCCGCGACTTCGTCCAAGTCAATATATTATCCTAAAAAGTATGAGTAAGACAAAAAGTAGCCTATGTGCTGTTCCAGACTATATTCTGACTCTGTGCCTTTCATCCAATCCATCCAACTCTTTAATCTAACTATCAATCTGTATTAGTAAAAATTAACATTTGCATATTTAATTATCTAACGATTGCATTCCCAAACGATTGGTCTGATTGTGATGAAACTTTGGTGGGTTGTTCTGCGTAAGCCCGCGAACATCTTGGCCCAAAAAAGACAAACCTCCGGGAACGAAGTCGCAGGCAGCAGCCAGTAATAAATACAACACGGAACCCCCCAAACCATCCTCCGGCTCCCAATCGAAATGAAGACCACACATCGGCCACGTCTCTCTGACAGCGTTTCTTCACACTCGTGATTTAACATAATTCGTTCACTCATTACACGGCTATTCGCTCCCAAATTGTCTGTTATACGCGTCTTATGGTAATTTGGACCACCTTGAGCGCTCCAGTGTGAAAATTTGCAAAATATTCTTTAAAATGTTGAACATTTTTTGTCGGTGGGAGTAATTTTTCTGTCGGTTCGCCTCATGTGAGGTCGGATGTGATGTTTATATTAAGCAAGTTGATTTAAATGTTTCTCTTTTGCATAAGGCCTGAAGCTGTGACGGCTGATGGCACGCTGTAATTTGTTTTATGAATTATGATGACGTCATGTGTTAGGCAAGTAGAACCATCGTTGTTTCATTATAAAAACAAAATAGTATTTCTTATATTCGATACTCAGAGACTACTACTGCACATTTAAGTACTTTGAAATAATCTTAAGCCTAATCATTAGATTAGACACTACCTGCAAAAGACAAAGTTAAATCATGTAAACGTTCAAAAGTGCGATTTCGTTTACAAAAGAAAAATATACATAGGTAATCAAATATAGTTGCCTCTTCCAAAAGGTAGTTTCGTATGGATCATCTGCTGTACAGTACTCTTACAACGGCTACTACGGCTTACTTTAAATCTATACTCATAGATTTAAAGTAAGCCGCAAAAAAAATCCGAGGGTTTTATTTCAGTTTAAAAGAAGAGTGAATTTCTTCATAATAATTATCATTTCATTATTTGTTCACAACGACTTCCTAATTGCTGATATGACCGTATTTGATCATTATGTTCACGTATATCGTTTATCAAATAATAAAGTGTCCAAAGACAGGTGCTGCAGCACCTTGAGTGGAATCATAAGAAGCATTATGAATAATATTCTTTTCATTGTTAACATTATCAACAATTGACCAGCCATAATCCGTTACATTTTTTCTGGAATCACTATTGTCGATTCATAGCTCATCGAGCGCCACCGTTTCTTTGAACCTATGTGTATGTATTGTATCTATATCTGTATGTACGTCGGTGTGTATTTGTGAACGCATGTGCCGAAACCTTTCTCAGAAGCTGGGTAAACCCAATCGCTTTTGTTTTTAAATGGTTAATGGATGCCGTTTCGATTTCTTCCGCATGTGCGAGTATTTGCCCGTGTTTTAATGGTAGGTATTATTTATGAGTTTTTTGACTGCCCCGTTGGTCTTATGCGCAAGCTCAACTGCTGTGTGTGAGGTCCTGGGGTCGATTTCAAGGCCGGGCAAAATGTTATTGGATGTTTACAAGAAAAGATTTAATATTTTTTGTGGGAAGTGCTGGATGCCCCATGACGTCAGTAGGAATAGATGTGATAAAGGACCATAAGTGTTGGTCGGTTACGGAAGAAGTTTAAACTTGAGCCGCAAGCCGTATGGGACAGTCCATTTTGAGTCATTTTCTACTGATAAGTTCTTGATTTCTACACCTCACAAAGTAGCAATGATTCTGTGACACTTTTACAATTTTCAATATACTTCAATGGAATTACAGAAGCTATGAAAACTATCAAAGCTTAGCTTATTAATGGATTCTTTCCTCGTTAATAAGTAAGGTGGTTAATGAGCTAGTCCATCAAAAAACTTCAAAAGATGTGATCAAGGAAAAAAGCAATGATTTATAACAAAACACTAACTTCCCTATCCTATGAATAGGTTAGGTATACTAATATATTTTGAACTACGCCATATGCGTAGACGAATGATGTGGGTACTAGCTAATTAATAGACTATGACGTGTAATATCTAGCCCCCCGGCAAGAAATAATACATTCTCACACAAGGAAATATCAGAGACAAAAAATAGCCATCTGTGATGACAATGACATCGAAACATGTTGAATTAATGCTATGAATTCTGCGCGTGGTCCACCAAATAAACAGGAGCAGAATGCTTATTCGACATTGTCTAAATGCGACTTTATGAGATCAATATCATTGATTCAACTACGAGGAGTTGAAGGTACATATTAGAAATAGACGTAAAACGTTTTTTTGACATTTTATGTGATACAAGCCAACGGCCCACTTAATAGTCATCAACAATATCAGAGGCCTTATAGATGCGTTGCCATCCCAGAAACAGAGCTAAAATACTCGTATATCATGTGCTTGTAATTAAACCAGCATCCATACAATACAGTTATCATAGTGTATCTTACCCATTCTTCTCATAGAAACGTATGCTTGAAAGTGGGCATCCTTTACTATCCTTTACTCTACTAGGAAATGGCAATGATGGTCCTTCTGACCTCACCTACTTCGTTTACTTCGGTCGTTTCCCGCGTCACCTGCTCATGCGCACGTTCGCCCGTTTGTGTCCGACGCTATCCGAAGTCGTCTAAATCAATGAGTCACCGACATACGACCTTAGTTTTATTTGTTTTAAAAATTCCTGATAACGCTCACGTAGTGCATTTTTAAAGTTTAGAAAATACTTTCTTTCCTTGTCATTTCTATGCAAATGAAGTGAGAGGTTGATAGAGTTCAGATGCTTAGAGGAATCTCCATTGATGAATTTGTATATGTATTAAAATATAAAGCCTTTATTTAGTATTTCATATCAGTTTCATTGTTTGTTGAAATGTTAAGAGTGGTCGTCTACAGTTTCAATACATATTTGTAAATACGTGAACACTGTGTTCCCTTGAACATAATTTTGCCATCATTTCTTAATTTTTAATACGTTGCAAGTATAATAATGTAGTAGTTTTTATATCTGTCTATCTTTATACATATTTATATTATCCTATCGAAATTATTATAAAACATCGCTTTTATTAAATGAGTAGTATAGAGATTCTTGCCCATTTCTTTCCATACGGAATTATCTGCACAGTTTTCTGGCGCTCCTACTTTGTGCCTGCAACTTTATAAGTATGGCTGAACCATATTTGAAAATGTTTGGCTACAATAATTGCATTTATTGTTTTATTTTATTCCTAACACCTCATTGCTACCACGGAGTTATATGACCTTCAATTTTTTTTGTTTCGACGTAGAAATTTCCCATAGATGTCCTCCACCCTTGGGAGGAGGGAAGAGGTAAGGGTCTTACTAATTAAACACCACCCTGATGTTCTTTTCACACTAAAAGAGGTTTTTGACCTGCCCCAAGGTAACGCAAAATTTTTACCTGTATCGACCGACTCTTAACACGTTCATCGCCACGTAGGTCACCGGTGACCTGACCCTGCCCAGTATTTAGGCGCCTCGTAGGTCACCGGTGACCTCAAGGCAGACCTGTTTTCAAACCTATTTTGTGAGCCGTAGGACACTTATTCCGTAGATTTTGTGTATGCGTGTGACCGCTGCGGCGCTGTAGAATATGTGCGCACAATGGTTTTCGTTTACCTTGAAATTTGTTAAATTCACATACAAAAATCTGCAGTTTTCGGCGAACTCGTTCATGGATGCGGAGGTTTGGGTTTTAAGTGCAACATAACTATTCGTTTTAAACATTTTACGTAGCTTATTATATTACCATTTTTGTAGGCTTTTTAACAGTAAAATATTTTTTTAAAATGCTTATGTAGTTTCTGAGAAAACTGAAAAAAGCCTCTGCTATTTTACAATATATTGGGTAAGGTAATAAAATTAAATAATAAATACAGTAATTGTGTAAGTAATAAAAATATTTATTAGAAAATGAATAACAATAATTAAATTGCTAATTATAATAAAGAAAATACGTTACTTCTTGTGGATCTTGTTGAAACACTGTAAACACAAATGCGGTTTATTTTCGCATTCATTGCAAAATGTTGAAACTTTTTTTGTTTTATTTCTGGCAAGTTTCGAACCATATAGTTCGACATTATTTTTGTAACATTTATTACAAAATCGTCGTGTGTTTCTAACTGATCCCTCTTTTTGAGTTAGGTTATGCCTTAGCCTTTTAGGTCTTTCAACCTCTTCAGCAGTTTTATATCTTCCACCAACTGCCTTCGAAATTCTACAATCCCCATTTTAGTTTTATTATTCGAACGAATACTAAATACTAAATAAAAAACAAATTGACGTGCATCCCACTTGAGTGCAAGTATTCGACTGCGGGGGCGGGTGACCGGAGGTGTGACCTATCTGGCGCCAAAATAACGTAAATGCAATTTTCGACATCACAGCGCCGCGTAGGGCATCGGTGACCTCATGGGGTTTTTTGTGATTATTTCATAAAGTACACATACGATTGCAGCCTAAACTAGACATAAATCCATATCTTATTAAACTAAATCCAGGAGCACCAAAAAAAAAAAATGTAAATTTTGACCGTTCTACTACGGCGGTTAACGTGTTAATGAAATAGTCAGTTACCTGTTTGCATGTCATTCACATGCACACAATAAACATAGCTTTACAGTTGTAAGACATTAATGTACGGAAAACGAAAACCTTATCGACATGAGAAAAAAAAAAGGTTCATGACCTCAAGAGGACTATACCGTCAGCGTACAAGAGAAGTTTCTAGTCATTTTTTGTAAGTCAATAAGTAATTTAATTAAGTTTGATGAAAATTTGTGGATAATTTAAGAAGTATGATCTACATCTAATTATCTAGACGCGTCAGTTTTCCGCCAAAAATCGTAATAAAAAAAAACAATATTCAAAATATCTTACGATATTTTGAATTATTCGTCTTCGTATTAAATTGGGTTATTTGACTGGAAACTAACTAAGCATAGGCATATGAATAAATAAAATGGTATCGACTTTAATTACTTATTGACTTAAACATGACTAGAAGACAATCTGAACGGAAACCGGAAATCTTTACCAGTATAATAAAATAAAAGGTTGATGACCTTACAATGAATTACCATAACCGCTAAACAAAACATTCTGAATCATCATTAAGGTGTTATGTAGCTATTTTACCCATATTTTGACACAGCATTCGCCAACGTCCATACTACGTTGAATACACCGGTTCTCGTCCGATCACCGAAGTTAAGCAACATCGGGCGCGGTCAGTACTTGGATGGGTGACCGCCTGGGAACACCGCGTGACGTTGGCTTTTTGCTTTTTTTTGTGAATTTCTGCATTTACTGTAGGTATTGTGCTGAAATGATTTTATGGTACTTATTTACCTAATTAGTATAGACGACTGCGATGAGAAGGAATTTTTTGATGCCACTTTGCTTGTTGGTTATCTTATTTTATTTACTATTTTATTTACTGATTATCTTATTTACTAAGTCTATAAATATTATAAATACATTCAAAAAGTTGTGCGTATGAGATTTAATAATCATTTTGAGATTAAGTTATTTGACGAGAAACTGTCTAATCACAACCCCATAATTTAATGCCCTTATCCTATCTACATTTTATCCGAGCTTAATTATTTATTGACCAAATGATAGACTACTTTTGTAAGGAGCACGCTATCTAATACCAGTCCCCTTTCATATGAATTCAAATCACGCAGATGTTCCCTAGCTACTTTACCCATATTTCAAATCATAATTAGCCAACGTCCATACTACGTTGAATACACCGGTTCTCGTCCGATCACCGAAGATAAGCAACATCGGGCGCGGTCAGTACTTGGATGGGTGACCGCCTGGGAACACCGCGTGACGTTGGCTTTTTGTTTTTGCGAATTATTAAAGAAATATTTTAACTTTAAAACTATTGTTTAGTACCTTTATTATTTTATTCTCCCCCTTTTAAACAGTCACATTGAAATTTTTGTTTGTCTATAAATCTAAAATTCATGTTTATCATTCTTTGTAACTAATAATTATTAGCTTCATAATTATTAACTCCATGGGATCAATTCCCGTTTTAACAATTATAGCATTATGATCGCATGTGCGAAAGAATGTTCAGAGCGACCCCCTTGCCCTGGTCAAAAGAGGAGTCCGCCTACCCTGAGTCGGAAAGCAGTCCATGAGGATTATCCCACTAAAATTTAATATTTATAATAAAAAAAATGCATTACAATCAGATTGCAATCCCAATCTAAGGTAAAAAAAACTACAATATAAAAAAAATATCTTTAGCTTGAAAGTTGGCGGCTTTGGTTTTGTTTCTTGTTATGTAGGTATTGCCACTGACTTCCAAGCTAAAGTTATTTTTTTTATTTTGTAGTTTTTGAAGGCGGTCATATTTTTTTGTAAAAAAGCTTTTTATTTTTCACTTTTTAGTGCTTGTGTGTTAATGTTTGAAATCCTTACATAAAGCCCTTTCAAACAATACCTCACACGATATATTAAATTTTGGAAAGTGGTAGGAGGGGGGTTGACGTACCCCCTCCCCACTTCCTTCAGTCAGTCATCGACTACACGTATAAACAAAGCAATTTGTCTTGTTACGGCGGTTCTGCTGTGATTTTATAAGGAGTTCCGTTCCATATCTCCAAAGTTCATCATCAGATCATGACAATATTCCTATGGGACCTATTCGGAACTATACTCTTTCAAACAAAAAAAGAATCATCCAAATCGATTCATAATTGGCGGAGTAATCGTAGAACAAACACACAAAAAAAAAAAAAAAAAAAACATACGGGTCGAATTGAGAACCTCCTCCTTTTTGAAGTCGGTTGAAAATATCTCTAATTTAGAACCTCCTCCTTTTTTAGAAGTCGGTTAAAAATATTCTAAGTTTATGACTTTGTCGCTGAGATGAGATTGCTATTAGATTTTGAACGTATTTTGTTACAAGAATTGGCCTTGTAGGAGACTTCATTGCAACATGAATTTGAACGTCATTTTTAACAGTTTTGATAATAATGTGAATATTGCCATGGATGACGCAATTTAACCAAAGCATCATCCTTGACGAACAGATTGACAATAGATTGCTATTATCAAACCACAGGAGGAAGCTCACCTATCCAGGTTATAACAGGATAGACCTACTAATCTAGATATGAAGGTAGGGAGATATATGATACGCAGTTTGTTTATCGCGTATTTGCCAAACGTGGAGAGAAATGGGTCAATATGACATTAGGGGCGAGGTCCAATGACACGTGCCGACGTGGCAGAGTGCGCGGGCGCAAGCATGAGAATAGTTGCACAATGTCAAGTGCCACAATCCTGATAGTTCGGTAATACGGATTTATATCAGATCTTACGTGGATATGTTTCGCAGAGCCTTTTAAAATTTGAGGTCAGTCTCGGTGGGTGTACTAATGGATACACTTCTGCCTAAACCTTCAGGGATTACAGGCGTGATGTTGTATTACGTGTGTGACAGTCTCGTCCAACAATTCATGTTTATCTGTACAGGTTGTAAAACGGCTTTAATTTTGGTGTGAAAATCTGTCTACATATAGTACGCAAGGTAACGTACGCTAAATATTATAGGTATTTGCGGGTAGTCTCGTAAAAAAACATGACTCAAAGTTGGAACTGTGACCTTCAATATTTAAGTAATCATTGCAGAAGGTTCCCAGGTACGATCTGGAACAAAAAGAAGTCGGTTGAAAATGATCGCTATGATGGGATTGAGTTTCGACATTGTTAACACATTCACTGCCGGGCAAATAATGTTGAAGGTCACACCTCCACTAGCGTCAGGCACCGGTGCCTGACGGGGATGATGTCTTTTTACATTAATGTTAGGCATATTATACTTATAATTAAAATTTTAACTTTACTAACACGATATTGGTCTTTTGGAATAAGTTGCCTGTAATATTCGGTTTCTACAAAGACGCAATTTTTAATAATTAGATTCTGGGAACTGCAATTCAGTATTCGTCTCATATTCCAGCACAGTGCTGATAGGCTCATGTATCAGGTAGCAACTCCTAGTTACTATGCAGGCAGACAACTTGACGACACCTCCGCCGTCCTTTGAAATTAGAGTAGAAACAGAATACATTACCTATACTAATACACACAATATACTCTGCTATGCGCTAATGGCTGCAACACAGTTTTAAAAGTAGCTGTTAACGAACACAATTTTTTGTTAACCAATTTTTTAATTCCAATAAATATTTGAATTGATTTGATTTATATATACCTACTCCACGTTACATGCTAATTGTTATAAGAAATACATAAATAGATAAGTGATGTTTTATAAATAAATCTAAAATAAATCCCAAACTCATGTTTAAAATCAATTTAAAACTAAGCAGAATTAAATGACAACATCTAGTTTCTGCCAAACTTAACCCAAATGTCGTCTTTGTTATCATTGCACTTACATTCAGACAAACAACAGTGACACTAAGAATATTTTATTTTCAATTGAAAACTATCAAAAGTTAAATCTATGAGAACAGTTCGCTTCCAGTCATCACACAATCACTAGATTCACGACCGTATCTAATTCTGCCAAGAAACATACATAATCTAGTACAAAAACTAATCTTCCTTTAAACAAATAACATACTTAATTATTACCTATGCTTGTGAAACTAATAGAACTAAATCAGTAATCATCGTAATTTTGTTGACTGCACCATATCACCTAACACCTTCATATATTACCAGTATTCGCAGACAAGTCGGCGCCGAGTAATCCTCTTCCTATCTCATATTGCACACATGTGCACAGCTCAACTTCTTCGAAACCGGTTTTTTTTACCAGTATGAGGAAAAAAAAAATGTTTTTAGACAAGTTGGAAGCGAAAACAGCAAAAAATGTAACGTTGTGATCAATATTGAGTTATGTTTCTCATCTTTTAACGGAGAGGCCAAAGTAAAAGCGCTAGCACAAACGCGCGGAGTAAATTAATTTGTATCCGATCGTCTTTTTTGTACATACAATATTTAATGGTGATCCCCGTGATTGCAACCGCATCTAGTTACTTGTTTGGATAATGCTTTTCTCCCGTCGTTCGTAGCGTGATGTTATACCTACAGCCTATAAATATTTCTCAATAAATGGCCTATGCAACGGATTTGTTCAAATTCTACCAGTAGTTCCTATGATTACGGCGTTTTAACAAACAAACTTCAACCTTAGCTTTATATTCTTTATTCATATTCATATCATTGGATGATACTTATTGGTAGTGTATTGAATTAGGGGTATTCCTCCCAGCGCACCCGTTTTGAAACGCACCCGTCGAAACGCACCCAAAATATTCCTCACAGCGCACCAATATGCTATTATCGTATTACCAATTCCGAAATCAACCTGCATCAAATCAGTACGCTCGTATTAGGCCTTACCGACTATCATTGCTCCTTGCTTGGCTACTGCTCCCGAAATAACACTTTCACCTTGACCCACTTAATAGATAAAAACTTGGTTCTCTTCCATAGTACCCAGAATTACAACAAGGTTGGTGCAATGGCTGACTGTATGGGTTCAGTGCAATGAGTCAGTCAGCCTTCAGATGATGGATAATATTAAGTATGAGATTTAGAAAAAAATTCAAGTGCGAGTCAGATTAAAAACAGTTTAAAGTCTATGTCCCGGTTTTACCGTTGCACTTGTCTATGTTAGAAGTAAGTAATCTGTGATAGAGGTTCCAATTATAGAGCTACAACCTCTATGGTTTTAATTATGTTTAAATATTACGTTAATGCAAAATATCGTAAAACATTTTGACGGGCCTGTTGGTCTAGTGGTTAGCGGCCCTGACTGCTAAGCCGGAGGTCGTGGGTTCGATTCCCACCCAGGACAAACTTTGTGTGATGAGCATGATTGTTAGTTCTGTGTCTGGGTGTGATTTATCTATAATATGTATGTATTTATAAATTATATAAGTATGTATATCAGTTGTCTGGTCACCATAACACAAGCTCTGCTTAGCTTGGGATCAGATAGCCGTGTGTGAGTTGTCCCAAGATATTTATTTATTTATTTATTTTTTAAACAAATTATTTCACTTTGAATCTTTCGAAATAAAAGCCTCGTTTAGCTTATCACTCGCCCTGATCACTAAACATTATTAATGGCAAAAGCCAAGTTCGGTTAGAACACACCCTACCTTATACTTATCACATGGGACCTTCAACGGCTCTCTGTGTCAAACAAGCCCCAATCTTGGAAGAGATAGTGTAAGTTATGTGTCCCGTGTCAACGCGCAGTTTTTGTGTCAATGCATAGATAACGCTATTGCCACCCCCTCATCCCTTCACGCGACGCAACCCCAGACACCGCTTGTTAACCTTGACACAGTTTGATGACGGAAACTTTCCTTGGCTGAGGGGGAGAATGTTTTTATCTTTATCAAAAATTCGAATTCAACTAACTCGGAACTTTGGTACGAGTATTTTGATATGTAGGAAAGACTGAATGTACAAATGCGTCTTTTAGGCCCAACATCTACAAACTATGCTAGTTATTAAAAATCCCGAAGCAATTCGAAGTATGGTTTTACATGACATTTAATAACTAATATATCCGAGTTAGTTGCCAAAACTGAAGTGATCTATCTGGAACGCACAGAATTGAATGCGCAACAATATATATTGCAAAATGGGGCATCATAGACCCGTCTGACACCCAGTGCGATTGCGGTGCTCCTGATCAGACTATGTTCTATATGTTGGAGTGTCCCAATTGTCAATCACCTGCACCCATTACGGCCTGTACTGATGCTGGAATAAACATGCCTTGCCCAACTCTCATTCCATGAAAATAACACTAGCTTAATTCGCTCAAAATAACACGGAACCGGGCAAGACAATAACACTGCCTAATATTCCAGATGATACATCGGTACACGTACCAATCCTTGATGTTCAAATCAATCGGCTGTCAATCACACTGGTAGATTCGTCGCCACGTGCAACGTTCAGCATCCGAATCTAGAGCGGAAATAATACACGAATACGTGCCACTGGCATATGTGTCGTGTCTAGTCTGTTTGTCTAGGTATATCTGGCATTTCGGTGCCTGCGATATGGGGCAATTTTATCCATGTATTGGGGTAAGCAGGTGGCTGAGAATTCTTTTAAGGAAAGTTTAAAGAATATAGAAGCATTTTGTAGCGTATTATTATTTGGAAGATTTATGTCTTTTATTGGGATTCCCAGATAACTTTCGGACGTCTCATTCGCAGGCCTTACGGTCGCGAAAAAAAATATAAGACGACAGTTTAAATATACAAGCTGTTTATTGCTAACAACATTTTTCTATTTCATAAAAGCGATGGGTCACGCACTGACTAAACTAAAAACTTCTAAACTTCTGAAACTAAAATTTGGCATGTTTTCTACCTAATTACAGGTATGAGATTTCAGCTGAGGATTTGGCGGATTTGTATACGACTTCCAGGCGAATGAAGTCGCAGAGAAAAGCTAGCGCAAGGTAAGTGTATGTAGGTCCTTTGTCATGCAAATGGAACAACCATTTTGTAACTGTTTCCAACGACAGTTTTAGTTCAATCCACCTCTATTTCGGCCGTAGGAAAATCTTTAAAAGCTCACGTACAGCACGTGTCTTGTATGTGCGCATGCCAATCTGTATTCCAAGATAGACACCTGTTTCAATTATAGACAGCCACATAACTTGTGCGGAAAAATACTAAAAGTTAGGTCTGTTTGTGTTTTACGTCGCTCAGCTAGCTCGTACAGTAACGTATACATCATTCTTGCACCTCAGACAGTAAATCAGTATCGACAGGGCAGTGTGAAGGCCAAGTTCGCAAAGCACTTAGTTAAGGCCCTTACAAGATCCAAATCCATACTCGTAATAGGCTTTTTCAAACATGTTTCAGCCAAATTTTGTGGCTGTGGCAAAAATATAATGCGCTCATTTGAAAAGTTTAGTTCAAAGTTGATGATTTAGTTTTAATGTGTCACGTTGTCATTACCTTCATCGTAACCTAGGATCCACGGATCCTCGTCTTGGCTTTTGTTATTATATTATTGCCACTGCCGTAACTTTGGTTGGTTAATACATTCATGTTAATTTCGAATATATTTTTCTGAGCGAATTTTAAAACATGTTTTTTAGAATAAATCTTGATCTTGATCGATAAGCTAACCATCACTTACCTTGACCGTTAATTCTATTTATTTATGTGTATTATTTATTAACGTACGTTGGAAAATTAATAACAATATCGAGTTGCACAATACCTTACCGGCTTTTCTACTTGATTGTTTTTTTTTTGTTTAATATTATTTAATTTATATGAAGAAGAACTTGGCTCACTTTTTACCATTTTCGATTTTGGCAGAAAGTTTATTTACAAACGTATTCGAGTAACTCTGCCAGCTGGAAACGGAAACGATCTGCTTACATCTAAATTACGTCAATCATAAATACATATTTTAACTAAATCATTAATTGTTTGTTTGATGCTATTTTCCTGTTGAACGCAATCTTCTGAGGAAATACTATATTGTTAGGTATATTATGATTCCTCGCTTAAAATAGCTATTCTAGTCATTTTTGCGAAGTAATCATGGTTCTAATAATACTTGCAAAATTAATCGGAAATCCAAAACGGGTACTATGTAACGTACTAACATTGTATCCATACTAATATTATAAATGTGAAAATAACTCTGTCTGTCTGTTACACTTTCACGACTTAAGCACTGGGCGGATTTTGATGATATTCAGTACAGGATAAGTTTGAACCCCAGCAAAAGACATGGGCTACTTTTTATTTGACTTCGTCTGCGTCCGCGTCCACGATAACCGACATTTACGCGCACAAAGTAAGTAGTAAGTAGGTAATCCTAACTAATATTATAAATGCAAAAGTAAGTTTGTTTGTTTGTTTGTTACCATTTTACGCCTAAGCCACTGAACCGATCATCCTGAAATTTTGCATAGACATTGCCAGGTGTACAGGAACCAACATAGGGTACATTTAATCCCGAAAAAAAGTACTGTTTCCGAGGGAAATCACAATAACGTTCTTATGATCATAGATGGCGCCACGTGTCGTTTCGAATCATGATTATAACCGAAATTTACGCGGACGAAGTCGCGGGCAAAAGCTAGTATTATGTAAAAGTAAGTGTTATTCGATTTGTCGCTTACAGTACCTACTAGGTTGTGCTAAGAGCATAAAAATATAAACACTTCCGTTGTCCACAAAAGGTCAGTACATTACACAACACAGACACACTCAAATTGTTTCCATTAACACATACTATTACAGTAGTACCCATTAAAGGACAGTTAGTCAAAATAACAACAAATAGTAAAGTGACATATTATTAAGTAAGAAAGTTCAAACATCAAGCTGAAACCATATTTGGGCGTAGAAAGCTTTCAGTTGGCGCTCAAATTGACGCTAATCGCGGTCAAAGATGTGAGCGATAGCGTGTTCACAACTGCGCGGGAGTATATAGACAATTATACTTTTAAATGGCGGCAAGAGTAGAGGCCTTTGCCCTGCAGTGGGAAAAAATATTAGGTATTATTATCAGAGTAAAACAACTGAAACATGTATTGTAATATTTAAGGCACTTGCACATTTTTTTTTGTTTTAAAATCCTCATGGATACCCTTCGTCTGGGGATAACGGAGAGTTATGTGGGACTCTTACCGAATAAAACCCCACAGTTCCTCCTGTTGCCATGAGTCGTGAGCTCGATACTCGCGTGACGCATGATCCGCGGCAATGACTGGTATTGGACAGACATTAGTGAGGCCCTTCACCATGTGCGGCCTGTCCTGAGACCGCAACTTCCCAAAGAAGGGTGCGCAAAGAACACTGCGCGCCGCTGCGCCGTCAAAAGCCTATGTCGAGTGACAAACAGCCACTTTTCGCTACTCGCAGACCCCTCCTTACGGTGGCTTAAGATTACTAAGCGAAGGCACCTGCACCTAGTGCATCAAACATCCTTCTATTACATGTACAGCTCGCTATCGCTTTCTCTCATCACACACCCCATAACCTCACTTTGTTTGTATAAGGCCCTTCGGATGACGAATTGCTCCCCTGCTGCGAAAGTACCTATCCATTGTTTATGTTAGATTTTTTTTTAAACCTTATTTATCCATGGACCGTGTGTGACGTCAATTTGTTGAAAAAATAATAAAGTGTCTATGGTAGACAGCGGGAGACATAAAGGTCAAATGTGGCGATGGTCACGGATAAGATTTTGTTTTAGAATCTACAAAAAAATGTCAACAATTATATTGTTTTCGTCAACTTCCGTGTTCATTTAATGAGCATTCATTCAACTATGAACAAAGACGTACGCTTTCTTATTTTGTGTGCTGCTACCTTTGGCATTTGCGATAAGTAATACGTATTACAAATGTTGCTGTTCATAGCGTCTATGCTACCTTTTGAAAACACAACAGATAACAGCGTCAGAAGTCTAACTATCTAAGCACAAAACTCCTCCCCCTTATTTTTAACTAGACTTTGCCTGCAACTTCGTCCTCATAAATAAAATTTACCCTAGTGCTGTATAGCACACAAAGATGACCTAGTTTATAAAGTATAATTCTCTGTGTCAGTAATCTTTCTGGTTAATCTACTCTTTACTTACTGCGAAGCAACTAATGATTTCACTCTGAATTTTAATTTTCATTACTTCTACATCTAAACCTAAATATTTTGAAGCAGAAAAATAATGATATCGTAAAAAATCAAAGTTATTAAAACAAAAACATAACGCCATAATATTTTCGTTTGACGTATTTAAAAAACAATTCGCATTCGCTTACAATCTCATTCGAAATTCAAACAAACATTGTTACATAACATTACTAAAACAATTTTCACATTTAAAACGTTTGAGGTTAACTTAATTGTGCAACCATGCAAAACACACCCTTATTTCCAAGCAATAAAGTCCAGGTTAATATGACTGTAGAATCACACGAAAAAGAACTTTAGGCACTACAAAATAAAGTTGATAATGTGTATTAAAAATATGTCCTGGGATTAACGGCCTATATTCGTCGACGTCCGCTTGAATTCGGGACGAACGGCAGTTGAAATTCGATTAATACGATTTTCGGCAATGGGTCGTCGAGGCCAGGAGACAGAATAGTGTTACTCTCATGTGAGTCACGGTAAAAGTGGGGGAATGAAAGTACATATGTGCTATGTGTTTGACATATGTATTATTATCCCGGTAATAATAGGCCACTCCTTTATGGCTTGCAGTAGAAATATGACCTAAGTCATACTAATATCGCTTTCCATCAGACGAGGTTAAGGTCGAAAATATATTTTCTAAATAAATAATAAAAATGATTGTTTACATGTTTTTTTCTTTGCGTTCTCTCTCTCTCTCTCTTCCTAAACGATTGATCCTATTGTGATAAAACTTTGGTCGGTTCTTCTGCCTGCATACACCCGTTCCAAAACAAGCTTATCTTCTTCTTTTCAAATCGATAGTTTATCATACTATTTTATACTCCATTTTTTTGTTCCCGAGGGAAAATTAAGGATTTTGGCTTAATTCAGAAATCTACGCAGACGAAGTCGCGGCCAGAAGCTAGTCTTTAATAAACTGTATTATAATCCAATCCCTGATCTACTCCAGACTTGACGTACGCATTTGTACCATAGTATCGCAGGCCAATGCGTCATTTTACATGGACTTACCAAATTGAATCCATTGTCATGCTACGTTGCAAAACTCACGCCTGGAGCAGTGTTCTCCGAATATCTGCCACAATTCACGTGTACCTGGTAAAAATAAACTGTTCCACCGAACTCGTAATGGTGTCTACGTGTACAGCGCACAGCGTACACAGGAGCGCACGTGGAGTAGACAGTTGCAGAAGGTGTACTCACAGAAAACTCCATACTTCTCTATCTAATTTTATCCAAATATATAAAAGCGAAAAGTCATTCACTCACTCATCATGATATATCGAAAACCGCTTGACGTATAAAGATAAAATTTGGCTGGGAAGTAGTTTATAAGTAGTTAGTAGACGTCCGCTAAGAAAGGGAGGAAAGGGAAGCTCGACATTTATACGGACGAAGTTGCAGACAAAAGCTAGTCTAATAAATATATCAGACATATAATAAAAATCTCTAGCAGACAATTTCTAGACTATACTATAAACGTTAATGCAATTGGGTGCTTGACACCGTAAATCAATTAACATACTTTTTACGAGCTGTCAAAACGCGAGTCCCCCATAGATTTTGCATGGCAATAGTAGGTACTTAAGCTATGACGTCACTTTTATGCCAACTTAATTTATTAACTATAACTACTTTATATGTAATGACCTCTGGAACTATCAGTTGGATGGGATTTTTTTATACCTATGTGATAGCCAGATTCCTAAGGAATAGTATCTATAGGCTATATTGCGACCCAAGGGAGTAGAACTCCATAGAAGTAAATGAATACGGGAGAAGCAGTTGCGGGGAAAAGCTAGTGTGTTAGAATTTAAAAATCACATACGTTCAAAATACTAATATTAGACGATGCAAAGAATACCTACGTTTTATTTCTTTGAAATCATAGTCACACGTCATTACCTACCTCATTCATATAGGTATAATTTCGGTAGCCAGTAAATCATACAAATGACATGCTACAAGGACTATTGTCCGCTGTAAGTCGCCATTTTAAATTTTCTGTGACGTCATATAAATTAACCAGCGGAACATCAAGATACCTTATTCGATAATTGTACAACGAATACTGTAGGATATGCACATATTGACGAACTGCATACCTTCATAGATAAGGCTGGGAATACATGACAAGCTTTGCCATATTCAGGTAAATTTGACCTTCTGTGTCCATATTCCTCGATGCATATCAACATTAAACAGAGACAGATAAAAGCTTCGGCGCCACAAGATGACGAATTGGAACGATTAGGGTAACGATTAGGTACCCACTAGGTAAAAACTCGGCTCCGGCGATCCGACAGATAGCTAACGATCAATACATACGAGCATGTATAATAACACATCGAGTCGTGGAGGGTTAAGCGCAGTATCGATTAGCTGGAGTGCTCAGGGAATCTGTGGGTGATTTCTATGTGTTTTAGATGGATGCACACGTTGGCCTAGTATTTGCACTTTTATGCTCCAACTGACATCGATGAAATTGTCGAGTCATTAGGATTATTAAAAAATAAGCAGTCATAGAGACTGCAGACAAGAGTGAAAACTTAAATTTTAATAACGATAACTAGATACTAGTGATGATGATAAATAAATAAATAACTTAAAAAACTTTGGAATAACGATCGCCAGTCTGGCGCATCATAATAATATCGGTGACGCGAACCCTTTTAGTTTTGCGCCTACGAAAAATCGCTCAAATCGGCTAAAGTTTTAAAAAAAAAACGCTAATTGTATAATTTATTAAATTGGTCATTTTTACCATAATTTGGATTTTCAAGAATAACGTAACACATGTATGTCTTCTTAAATTCTTAATTAAAGGCATGGAAATAATATGTACTACAATACCGATTCCTATCTACGTTACAATTCTAAATTGCAATTTGTTTTAGTGTCAATCATTCACGGATCAAAAACTTAAAAAAAACACCCAAGGGTCAATCCGTAGCAAATCATTTTAATCTGAATCAAAATAATAATAACGAAAAGGCTAGCGGAATATAAAGTGATATTATAACAAAATAACAATTAGTAGCCCTTCATCGTTCGCCGCAAGAGGGCAGCACTGTTACAAATATTAGTTTAAACTCTATTGTGTAGACCTACCCTAACGTTCCGGTAGGGTGGCCATAATAAAAGGTAAGATGATTTATTCAAATTTCGAATGCAGTTTTGAATTGTTTAAAAAGGTAAGTTTATTTGTTTTATGCAAAAAGGTTGCAGCCATTGAATTAAAAATGTTAAATGTTAATGTTAATGTATGTTGACTAAAGCAAACATTTAACAGGTCGAAAAAATAGCATTGGAAACATGCTAATGTTATAAAAACTATTCATATTGATTAACAAATATGAGAAAAAAATATGAATAAAAACATAGTTAGGACAAATGCATCGTGAATACAAAACAAAACCCTCAAAACTTACACACATATATACATACATAGATGCATAAATAAACTCGCGTCTTATTTCCATGGCTGCTACGATTCTTAATAATAATTCCTTAAATGCTCCTTTAGCCTTTTCTACGTTCATACATCTAGTCAAGCTTACTACTAAGCAAGCTAAAAGCAGATAATTAAACGTACCTAACGTTTAATTATCTTTCAAGTAAGTTATTACACAAACCGACTGTCCTCAAACCAAACTATCCCACTTAATAATGAATTCCATAATCTCGACAAAAAGTCCGCAATTAAAACGTATCAACCACGGTACATTTAACCCCATGAAATATGGTAACCCACCTAATTCAAGGGTCCCCTCATGCGAACACAATGAGTATTATCCATAGGCCTCGTGGACCCATACACCTGGCACAAGCGCGTGCCCTTTATTTATAAACTGCCATAAATTGAGAACCGCTTTAAAATATTTTTATTTTTATAAAATGTTCGCAAATATTTATTTAGGTCCGATTTTTTTTAACGAAATTCGTGGTCACGCTTTTAAAGTTCGTCGTTTTTTGTGGAAAGGATTGTGACCAGGATTTTTGGGTTTTTAGATACCTATGTATTAGTGTAACTGAGTGTTGTCCACAGTCAATATCCTGTATTAAGTCTCCAGAATGATTGCATTATTAGATTGTAACATAGGTTATATTTTAGTATCAAAATAATTAGGGATCCGTAAGAAAATTCATGCGGTCCAAGTCGCGGGTAAAAGCTAGTGTTATATAACATCGTCGCCCCACACTAGGATTCTCTCCCGTATCGTGTTAAGAAAGCTATTGGGAAACCATTACTGTTACGTCAACCCAGAAATAAACTTTAGTATTATGGATATAATTGACAGGCACATTCACAAAGACCAATTATAAATTAGTATCGAATATCAAAAGGAATCAGATACCACGTGTAACTGGGGACAAATTGCCCTGATTTCACCGCTTGACGAGCGAGGTGGCACAGTAAAATGAGATGAGAGAGAAATGAGATGATGTGGAAGGACTGAAATGTAAATTATGAGTGAACTGAATAGTAAATCAAGTTTAGGCAAGTTAAAAAATATTGGCCCACTGTACACCTATTTGTTTATGTTGTACTAAGTTGAACCTAAACTGTTACTTATACATTTTCTAGTATCTGAATATTGTAATCTGCAAATCATTAAATGAAAAAATTGCTAGCTTTTTTTCACTACTGCATCCCCTTGAATGGAAGTGATCGCGGACACAGGAAAAGTCATGGATGATAAAGTAGCCTCTGACTTCTTTATAAACATAGAAACATTAAAAAGTTTAGCTACCCCTTTGTATTTCTTGCGATCGATTTACTATCGGATATGCCGTAATCAAGTAACAAACAGAGTTACTATCGTAGTTATAATATTTCTGTGGATTAAAGTAGAAATGGTCGATCACCAAATGTCAAACCATGTCTATCTGTATGTACTGTACTCCTTGAATTTAGATGTGATGATCGAGGATTATGCAATTGCTAGCAGCGCAGGAGGACAGCTCACCTCATGCACCACAGGTAGGTTAATAGCTCAAACTCACTCCACCTAAACTGACCAAGAAAATTTTAACAGACTTAATAGGGTCAAAGCTAAGCGAGAAATGTGTTTGTGGGACCCCATCCTTATAGTAACACAATACAATGTTTTTGTAAGAGTAAAATTAGCCGACAAATGTGTGTGAACTGTGCACACGCCTGAAATCTTTTGTTTTTAAAATGAAAACACGTGTTTTCGTGTGAACAAACGAATGTTTTTGTTAGAGAAAATAATGCTTGAGTGACAGCCCTGAAATTAAAGGTTTACACTTTCTTACAGCTAATTGGTGTTTGTTTGGTTAAACGTTGTGCCCAATTTAGCAATAACTACTGTTGGAACTTGACTGCTCCGTGGTTTTTTCACGACAGCTGAACTCAAAACACTGACCTGGGGTTAAGCAAAGTGGAAGGAAACTAGGAGGTTCCCCAGTAACAGCCCGAAGTTTGTAAGTTGGTAGTGTGACACCCCCGTGCCTCTAAAAGCATATAACACTGTTGATGCCTGGTGTCATTCATAGATATTTAACAGTCGTTGCGGGTGGTCAGAAGCCCGATAGCCAGACAATCAGTCAAATGGGCGTATCCTGACCCACCCGTGTGTGGAGGTCAAAAAGGCAATCGGTCCATGTAAAATACTGCAGGTAATCCGCTGCATCCAGTTAGACTAGAAGCTGACCCAAATTGAGAAAAAGCTAGGCCGATGATGGCACTTGAAACTTAATTTATTCTCTGAATATTATACCACTAACTAAAGCCCGCGACTTCACCTGCGTTGGCTTTAGAATTCAGCCAAAATCCTAAATTATCTCACGGGAACATGAAAACGGGATAAAAAATATCCTATGTGATAAGCAAGATCAATATCTACATGCCTGCCAAACAGCTACTTCTTTCAGCCATTTTAGCGTGAAAGATTAACAAACATCCATCCATCCATCCTCACAAACATTCCTGTTTGTAATATGTAGAAGTAGGAAATAGGATAATAAGTACTAGTTATACTTAGTATTTGCGATACTAACATTACAAAATTACAACGTTATAATTATCCCGTCTGCACCGGTTAGCTACGTCAACGCGTCTGTCAGTCCTCGTAATGTAAAGCGTGAAGATATGGGTGGTGATAGAGTAGACTTGTTATAATATTGGTAGTAATCTTAGTACCAACATTGCACTGTTACAACGTAGGGATGTGCAAAGAAATGTATGTTTGCAGTCAAAATGGATGGCCATTAATGTTTATTAAGATGACGTTTAATTTGAAGATATTCATAAGTTCCGTGTCCGAAGACAAAAAGACACACTATAATGTTTAAGACTGAAATTGTAATACTTGACTAATAATTTATTTTGACATTGTGCCTGTATTGTGTGTCTGTGTTTAAGTATGCCTTTTGTTTTTTTTTTTGAGGTGGTAAAAATCATCAAATGACTCCTTCAGCCCTGGGTGGGGCGGAAGGGACTGTCAGACTTTTATTGACTAAAAAACCACCCTGTTCCTTCTGTTGCCCTTTACGTTCCGGGGCCACGGTATCCTGTTAAGACGTCCCGCAACCCCGGCAGGCGTTGGCCCCGTTGGGGGGCCCGTCCCTGTGCTGACAGCTCTTTGAGGCGCGCGCGAACAGAACGCGCCGTCGACCCGGGCTTGGTCCTTGATCGGACGGCGACGTATGCCTGTATTTGTATTTGTATTTGTAACTGTTTTGCATGCCTTAGTGAAAGCAGAAAGTATAGGGATCACTCAATCTATTCTTGAAGGGTGCCAACGGAACCCTACTACTAAGCCTGCGCTGTCCGTCTGTCAGCGGGCTGTTTACTCATGAACCGTAGTAGGTGAAGAGTTGAGATTTTCAGTGTCTATTTCATAAAATAACGTTTATAAGTTCTAAAAAAGGATACAAGAAACATGTTTTTGTGTATGTTATATAAATTACGGTGGTACGGAACCCTTCGTGTGCGAGTCCGTGTCGCACTTGGTCGGTTTCTTGTGTAAATGTTATACCAAGATAGGTATTATGACAATAAAGTAAACTAATCACGGTAGTTCAAGTACCGTCAACAAAAGCTGTGTAGATGAAGATTTCTTAGAAAATCAATGGATGTGTTGAAACATTTAATCTAAATTGGGTAGTTCACACCATTAACCAATAATTCTAAAACATAACGTCTCTAAAGAAACAGTTAATTTTATCCCTGAAAACCCTATAAATTCTCAATGAACTGTAAAATTTGACTTTTAATTGTTTTCAAATTAATAAAAAGTTTGTCAATTGAGTCTGCACAAAAGTGACGTCACAGCTGTACTTTGCTATACAAAATCTATGGGAGAATCATGTTTTGACAGATAGAAAGTCATTGATTGCTGGTGTCATCTAGCCTATTGCCATCAACCGAGGTTACTACTGAGAAATTTCTGGTGGAATACCTCATGCTCAGCAGTTGCGCCGTTAGGCCGCGGCCCCATGTCCACGGCGTGCCGCGAGGGAGAATTCTCAGTCGATATTTGGCAGTTGGTGTGCTCGAACGTGTTTATTTGGAAATGGATCGCGAAAAAAGAGTTGTTCTCCTCTTGTTACTAAGACGAATGGAAAAAAAACAGAAACAGAAGACTGAGAATTCGCCCCCGCCCGCGCACGCCGTCCGCGGCACCGTGCTGCGGCACGACGTCGTGCCGTGTAACGGCGGCGGCGCCGCAACGTCGCACGGCGGACGGCGCCGCGCCGTGGACATGGGGCCGCGGCCTTACTAGACCAACGAGGCAGCCTATATGACCTGTTTAGTCTTTTCTAGCTTATTTGAAAAAAAAAATGGAATCTAAATAGATGCGCCTAGAAAGAACTAATCTACAAGTCTACAAATTTGCAGTTTTTCAAGTCCCAAACAAATCTTGCTCACTCACTCGTGTCGTTAATTGTGTCTGCAACTTTTGAATATATAAAGTAGTAAAACACGTTACTCTCTTATCTCGAACACAGTCGGTTATACGCTGACAGCTGTCATCATTCATATTACGAGTCGCGACGCATAAAAGGTATGCAATCTACCCCGCCATGTTCGGTTAGCAAGCCTTGATGATGGCCGGGAGCGATGGCAAAAACATTGTAGCTGAGAATTGTGATTTAAAAATATTTGTCAGTGTATAATGTTATCTTGCATCGAATATTGCCCAGTAGTTAAGGCTCTTAGCTACGAGGCTGTGAGTTCGTTACCGACCACGGAAGTTCTAATGTAACTTTTTCCAATTCAAATGTACTGTCTGAGTGTACCTTGGATATCGCTGACATCAGTGAAAGCAAACATCGTGAGGAAATCATCGCCAATCAGCCTTGAGCTACTGCGATGATCAATGCTCGTGCTTTCTTTGTATGAGAAAAAGCTTTTGCCTTGTAGTGTACAACAAAACAAACAAACAACTAAACATATCATACCGAGAGTGCTTCAAATCTTTCATTAGTTCAAAGTCAAAATAATAACCAAATACAATCCAAATCCAAGACTATAATATGAAGTTTGGGGAAACTGGTTACGATAGTAGTGAAGTGCTAAATTAAATAGTAAATGATATTTCGTGGTTCTCCTTTAGTTGGTTTTTGGCGGGCAAACTGCTGGGTGGATTATGACCAATAATGTATAATACAATGTGAATGATGATAAATCCATATATTTACTAAAATTATAAAGCTTATGAGGTTGTTTGGCTGTTTGAACGCGCTAATGTTAGAAACTACTGATCCGATTAATCTTTTTGCTTTACATAGCCCGTTTATTGAGAAAGGTTTCACACTATATATCATCACGCTTCATTTCACGAGAGCGAAGCAGTAACTGATGTAAATTAACGCGGGTGAACCACGTGGCTAGTGACAAAAAGATACGGTCATTTAATTTTTTAAGATTTTAACAATGTTTTTCCTGTTTATATACCAAAATGAAGACGAGAGCAGCCTTACACCGTCTGACCGTACTTCACAAACATTTATTACCTTTGTTTGTATCTTTGCATTCCGCTTATCAAGCATTGGTTATTGCATCTTCATTTAGCACTCCAATACAAAACCAACCTTAAATCAGACTTGATAGAGTCGTCATTTAATTGTGATTCTTTTATTTCTACGTTCGCCTGTTAGCAAAACGATTTAGTGGCCACGCCCCTTTAGTTTTAATCGCAGGACTCATAAATATTATATTGTGACACAGTACAGTATACAATAGTAATTCAATATTAGTTCGAGAAGTACAGTATACAATAGTAATTCAATTTTAGTTCGAGACAAAACATAAGACTCGTTCACCTTAAATGTCACTAAAGTAAAAATAAATCTAGCTTATAATTGTCCCGCTGCAGGAAAAAAGGCTTCTTCTCATACAGAAAAGGCACGAGCATTACCACACCACACGAATCACCAAGCTTGCTCAAGGCTGATTGGCGATTGCAGGCTTAAATCTAATCTTCTATCTTAAATACAGACTGTTAGTGTAAACACCGTTGTCACTAAAACCATAGGTACTTGATTTATTATAAAAAAATGTTTATCAGAATTTAAAAATAAATAAACAAAGTTTTCTTTCAAAAATGAAAAAAGAATCGAAAGCGAAAGGTCACTCACTCAGTCACTTATCATGAAACATCAAGAACCGCTTGACGTATAAAGATGAAATTTGGCAGAGAGGCATAGTTCACAGACGTCCGCTAACAACGGATTTTCCAATATATCCTTGAGGGTATGAAATAGGGGTCCAAAGTTTGTATAGAAAAACCAATTTTGACACAGACGAAGTCACGGGCAGAAGCTAGTATGTATATAAATCCCATGTCCCAAATAAGCACATGTATTGTAATTTCTCAGGCACTGACATGTTATTTCGCCATTTCCTCATTCGCACTGATACATCGATCCAACCCAAACATATTATTTGGGCCATTATTGAAACACGCGACAGAAACAGGTGCATGTGAAGGATTCGGAATGAGAGGTGTATTGCAAAAAAGAAATATTTTATGTTACGATAACAAACGTTGATGGAAATACTATAATGGTGCCGATTCCCTTGCTCACAAACTAGAATAAATTTAGAGAATTGACATCTCTTACTAACATACAGCTAACGAAAAAGACGGTGACATTAAAGAACTAAGTTAGCGATGTCAAATTAGTTTTGCCTTGAACTTTACCGTATTTTCAACCCAAACGTTTTAAGACTTTTATGATGTCAACTATAACTGTGTGGATGTGTCAGATTGACTAAATTTGACAGCTCTTATTTACATTAGTCTCTTTCTTGTTTTATTGGACAGAAATAGTCTAATTTTAATTTAGTTTGTGACCAAGAGAATCGGCACCATTGTCAATATTATTAATATATTTCTCGAATGCTTTGTTTTTTTGTTCTAGAGGTAAATAGAACTAACGGGTTTTAACAAAAATACTTTTTTTCGCCGTCTCGATGGTCTTAATCGAGGTTAAATCTGTATCTGTGGGTACGTACCCTGGGATGCGGAACCCATGCTTTTATAATAAAAAATCAAAATCATAAAAAAAAAGAAAATTAATCATGAAGGACTAGTCCGGTAAAGTTAATTAAAACACAAATCTAATTTGACATACCGTTTATTATTGTCTGTGTACACGTCGCGCGCCGTGAACTGATCGCTACAACTTTATTATTGCAATAAATATGGATAATTATGCTAGTTATAATAATGTATCTTAACAATACAGCTAAGGAAGTATACTATCCTAATAGTACAGCTTACCCACTGTGAACATCTCCTGAACACGTTTGTTCATTCATTCATATTGTAAATACAATAGCTTGTTGAATAAAACCGTTGTATACTTAATTATGATACTAGAATATAGATATATAGAATGCTGAATTGCTGCCCGTGCCGCATGTGAAAGCGTAATGGAACCGAGAGCATGATCATATGATGATAAAATGCTCATACGAAGTTTTTTAATACAATTGTGAGAAATAAACATTGTTATAAGTATAGTAATAAGAAATTAAAATTTATCATGAGTAACATTAACACAATATCTGTCAATATGTCAATAAATTACTTTTAACAAGTAGCCAGTAGTGTTGTTTATTTCCAAAAATATAATGTTTATTTATCATAATTATTATATGTATCACTCTACACAAAACTTAAAAGGAAACCATTATCGAAGTAGTGCTTAATGGTAATGTAGGTATTTTAAATTAGCAGCAATAAGAACAGTGCATAAAGCATCATTAGCCGGGCCTCAGTCTTCCGCCCCCTCCAGCGGCCATATCCTCTCCCCCCGCTCCCCGCTCCTCGTCTCCTATACTTCCTCTCCTCCGTGCCGAGTCGTAGCTTTCTTCGGTTGAGGACGACGATGAGGACGACACAGCACTGTCCGTGCTATTGTAGCCCCAGGCCTCTATTTGGAACTTGTACATGTACTTGAATCTTATGATAGGAATGCGGACCTGCAAGCATGGGTTCTACTATTATGGTGCATCTGATTAGGCCCAAGATCGTGCAGCCGTCTTGTGCAGGTATTTAGTTAAATGGTAGGAGACGCCAACAAAAGATTTTGTGACAGGGGAATTAAAATAAACACAAACTCGAGGGCAAAAGGTAGTTTAATGTTATAGAGAGATTAGCTCGTTAGATCGATTTTGTAAAATAATTGAAAAGAGTGCCGTGGAGTTTCTTTATCGTCCATAGAGGTCTACCTCCTTTTTGGGACGAGCAACTATAGGTTCAACTTTCGTATTAACTGACCGAATCCTTGACAATTCAAAAGTGCCTGTAAATGGTCTAATTGAAATAAATGTTTTGACTTTGACTTTGATCGTACCTTAACCACAGGAGTGTCGAGCTCCCACACTCTAGGCTTGCCGAGCCGGTACGGCATGCCGACCTTCACGCAGATGATCAAAACGGAAGTGGGGGCGTCAATCTGTACGAAGAGTTATCATAGAACTGACGAAATCTAAATTGTAATGTTCTTTACCAGAACTGCAACGTTGGTCTCGTGCGTGTAATCTCCTTACGAGGGTTCATTTAGAGCTTGAAGAGTTCGGTTGAACAGGTCCCTCTTTTCCATTGGGCAAGTGCCCGGGGCCCTGGGCACTTGCCTTGGGCTGCCCTCAAAATAATCATTCAGTGCAGCCGCCGTTTCATTCTACGCATTATTAGTACCCGATTCAATGTCAATATCTTTGATATACAGTTCGATTTACAATAAGTTTCTAGTCCCAAGTTTGTGAAATATCTATTAAAATATGACTCTTTGATTGATTCTATAAAATTTACTTAAGTTCAACTTCGAGTAAAGAGGATATACATACCTCAAGGTAATAGGTAACATAGGTCTCGGATACAGGTTTCAATTGGAATATCTCGTGGTAGAACTTGAACATGTCGTCAGCTGCCTCGCCTCTATCATAACAACGCAGCCCTCCCATCCACCAGTGACCGATCCAGCCGTGAGCAATGAAATCATACACGGAGGCTCGAGGCATTATAAAACCTGGGAGGAGAAGAAACGAAACACATGATTACCTACAATATTGGTGAAGTTTGGAGCTAATTCCCCAGACTATTTGTGTAAGCGTGGTTGTGGAGCAACTTATTTATCAGCATCTGTGAATTTACTGTTTTCTTAAACAACTCCCCCTCCTTTCCCCTTCGTCATATTCTTCATTTTATTCGTTTGTATGTGTGATTCACTTCTTACCAAAAGGATCGTCCTTAGCGAAGGCTCCCACTGCCTTGCCAGTGATTGCGGCGGTGATCCAGGGCACATAGGGGTGGATCATGATGTGGTGGGGCGGGGGAGGGGGGCGGCGCGCACGCAGTGGGTCCGGGCATTGGTGTCCACCTGCGCCAGAATGTAAAATTAACTTTGTCTGTGGTGTTTTAGAGGTTTGAGGAAAAGGGTGGCTTAGTTTCTGATTCACCACAAAAAGGCAGATTTTGAGTTTGTTGTTGGCTACTGCCCAATGTTTGTGGTCGAGATCCTAAATATATTGGCATGTAGGCGATAGTTGCCTCCACATTACTGTAGAATACTGTACTACCTCCCTATACCAATTCCGGCCAGCAAGCAAGCAAATTGCTTTGTTCAAGTTAAAGCGTACGAAGGCCGGAGTGCGGAGTAGTAGGTGCGCTGGATTGGACATATAATGTCAATGCAGTTATGCTTTGTGAGGTCTGTGCTCAGCAGTGCGCGTGTCTCGCGTGACGACATCTGTCGCACCACACGCGGACAACAAATAACATTTCCTACTTTCATCGCGATATTAAAGTTAATAAACACAACATCTCAAAAACAATTATCTGGTCGGCAGGTCCACCTCATTCAATAGAGGATGTGGAACTTTATAGCCTGTTCCTCATACCTCTAAACGTGAGTCAGGACGCGGTGTGTCAGTACCTTGTGATAGAGCTACTATAGACCAGTGTCCTGTATGCTCGTGCACAAGCGACGGCGCGCCGGACCGGAAGCCGCAGCCGGTGGTGCACGCCATTCTGTTTTCAGTCATCTTCGTCGTGTTCTGAGGAAAAAACTCCATTTAAGGGAAATACGAGTAATATCAATATGCGGCTATTATTACCTATAGTGGGTCGCAAGCCACCCTGCCGGGCAGCTTATATACCACCACGCGGTTTTAGTTACATGTACTAATAGCTTTTCCCCTCGACTTCATTTGCGTCAAAGTTGATGTTAATGCATCAACTCAGATCCTACGGGAATGTTACCCGGATCATAATGCCGAAACTATTGACATAAATCGGATGAGTGGTATAGCTGCTAGGGTCGAACATACATAGATACAAACATAAACATAACATAACCCTTTTTCGTAGTTGAGCAAAAAAAATCCATCAAATATAATTTTAAGAGAAATAAGACTATTTCATGAGAATAGGACAGGCTTTGAATTGAAGGAGATATTGGAAGGAGGAATAATGAGGTTACCTCGACGCGCGCAAGGCTGTCGTATAGAAAGCAGAGCTCTCTCGGGAGTAAGGAGATTCTTTGCACACTCTTATCCTCCTCTATAAAATCTCTCGGTACATCTGAAAACAAATAAAGTAATAAATATAAGATATTGTTACGAGAACTATACTAACTTTAACCAACTTGATTTTAAAGCAACTAAATATCTACTTACTCGTAATTTTACAGTTGATTAAAAATCAATCGGGTTTTCAGAGCAAGTTTTTTTCAAGCGAAGTTATGTCTTATCATTATTGGTTAATAGAGTCTAATATCGAAATACACCACGAACTAAATCGCCCATAATTAAATTACACACAGAATTAAGTAATTATTGCTTCAGTTTCCCTCTTACGACTATCGACTCCTCGCCGAGGGCCTTATCCTATCTGCTTTCCATATAGACTACGTTTTGTATGGACTGCATTATCGGAACAGCCCTCGTTGCTTACAAAGCGCTTGTTTACTGATTATATTACACTTACCACTGCTGAAGTCGATGTGAAATAACCTCGCCTTAGTCAGCCTTCCGCTAGCGTCGAGCAGATAGTTTTTGAACGGTAGACAAGCCGGCAACATGTAGTCTGAAATTGTGTCCAAATTAAACTTTTTTTACACGACTGCCCCAAAAAAAGGAGATTTATGTGTTCAGGGTTAGGACCGGGTTAGGGTCTTTATTTCACCATAACTTTTAAGCGCCTGAACCAATTTAGATGTATGGGGTATCGTTGCAATCCTTGCATCGTTCCGAGTAACATAGGCTAGTCAAAAATAAAAAGAAACCGGTGTGGTCACATTAAAACGTAAATTAATACCAACCTCAATATTTTTTTTAATGAATATTGCCGTGTCTTTGTTTGTCGTCTAGAATTTGACAAGTAGATTTAAAAAATATAAATCACTGTAAATAAAAAACGCCGTAAAAAAACTGACGAGTAAACAAAGTAAGTACAAATATGTGCAATTTTTGCAGTCGTGTTTTTTTATTTGATTTTTCGTCAAATTTATTGCCGTTAAATTTAAAGTCAAATCATTTATTCAAATTAAATTATTTACAGGTACTTTTGAATTGTGAAGGAGTTGGTCAGTTAGTCAGAACGTTGACTTTCAACGTTAGTCAGAACGTTAAGTTTCAACGTTCTGACTAACTGACCGACTCCTCCTCCGACTGCTCGTTTGAAAACGGGAGGTCTATGGAGCATATCGAGCAAGAAACTTCGCGGACACTCATTTCAATTAAGTTTTTACAAAATTTAAAAGTACAAAAGGTCCAACCAAAATAAATTATTTTGACTTTGACTTTTGACTTTTTCGCAGACTAAAAGCTGCTTAAACTGACATACAAACACGTACTAGACTTGACAGGCATGATCAGCTTCATGAGCGCGATGCTGTACTTGGCCCCGAAGTGCTTGTACTCCGGGTGCAGCAGCACGTCGGCAATGGGCATCAGCAGGATGGCGGGCTCGCACTCGGTGCCCGCGGCGATCTCGTTCACGGTCACGTGGCACTCGCCCTCATCCCGCTCGTAGTCGCCGAAGATCACGTTGCCTCTGTAAATGGCTTGAAGAGGTTAAACTACAATCATATACCAAACGTCTGTTGGCAAAAATTACCTATAGTACGCACACATTAACATAATTATACTGCCTATACTTGCTACTGCCCGCGACTCTGTCCGCAAGATTTTTCACCCGCATTAAGTCTCTTCAGCTTTATTATATTCCTCATCATCTTCCTGCCCTTGTCCCATGTTACCTACTTGTGGTCGGCGCAACACGTTTTCTTCTTCCACTTCGTCCTGTCAGCCGTCACGCTATCACTGACTCCCTTTTCTTCACACAGTCCATCCATCTTTTTTTTTATTTTATTATTTGTTGTATTAATATAGACAATTGTTTAAGTCGGTATTCTAAGTCTTAGTTTATTTAGGTAGGTTTGCATAATTTAGTTGTTTAGTAGTCATCAGGTTGAAAAGAGTTGGGTATAAAATCTCTTTCGTTTTTTTGGAGAGCAACCGTATTATGAGAAGGTTTTATTGTATTATAATATTCGTACTATGTGTTAGGTTACCTAAAATTTCAGCAGTATTAAAAAAAGGTCAAAAAGGATTACATCTACATAGATGTGATTCGATCTGGCCATAATAGAAAAAAAAAACAGCTGAACCCTTAAAAGACATTTAAGAATAAAAAGCTTTTTACTTTTTTCGGGTTAGTGGCGTTCGCAATTATTTTTTTTGGCAAAAGTGGCCATTCTTTAAATTATTGAAGTGAAACTTCTTTACGCACGCTCGACTTGGGGAGTAAGCTGGCGAACGCGTGACGTAAGCGTTACGAAAAGTGTGATCGGGCAAGGCGAACGGAAGTTAAGTGGGGGATATAAGCAAGAGACAGCAGTGCGCGCGCACATTTTCTTTCTCTCTTCCTCTCATAGCCAAATACGTTCCGTATATCTAAGCACACTGCAGGCTTATTGTCTGTATCACAGTGTAGGAGCAAGAGAGAGCAGTGCGCGCGCACATTTTCTTTCTCTCTTTCTCTTATAGCTAGTAAATGAAATATATATATATTTCAGTCAGTAGTTCGTTTGCGAGTTTACTAGCGTTACGCGAACGGTGATTCTTTGGTTATTTTTCGTAATTCTATTTCGTTTTGAACAATTTTATGAATTAATATTTTGTTCAATACATTCAATATTCTACATTTAAAGTGAATAAAACTGTAAATTCATTTTAGAGTTCATGTTTTGTGAATTTTTTTTAAGAAGTATCACTTTAGTCGTGTGGTCATAAGCACACTCGTTTTTTTTTTTTTTATTGTAAAACCTCCTAATTATTGTACAAATGTGATTATAATTGGACGCTATGTCTATAATATATTTATTTAAATAGCTTTAAATATTTTTTACCCTTTAAATATTATCAACAGTAACAGCGCTTTATTTAAGTACAAAAAGATAGAAAATAGTTTTTATAAATTTATTTCGTTTGGAGAGCAATTTTATATATCATTTTAATCTTACCATGTGTCACTTATTTAAAACTAAAGCAAAATTAAAAAGAAATATGTGACCAAAAAGTTTTAAATCTGAGTAGGTCTGTGATTCGATCTGGCCATTTTAGCAAAAAAAAAAACTGAACCCATTAAGTGATTTAAGAATAAAAAGCTTTTTACTTTTTATAGGACTAGTGGCGTTGGCTATTTTTTTAGATATAAAAGTGCCAGTCATTAAATGATTTGATGTAAAACCTTCTTGTTATACATATGTGGCAGAGTTAAATATTTATCCATTTAGCTTCAAATTATCGTTTGGATTACGTAGGTACTTTTTTTTTATTCTACAGTAAATTAAGGTAAATCAAAAACTCGAGAAGGACTGGGTCGGTCTGCCTCATAAGGTCTCGTAAGCACTATTTGAATTAGTTCTTTTCTTTCTCAGATTTACTTATTTCAGTTAATCACAGTATTTATATTCTTTTATGACAAATTCTATGGCAATGAGTAAGACATTCTTAAAGAAATCTCTATACAGGAGCTATAAATCTTTAATTCCCCAGTATTTTAAAAGCAATAGGTGTTTGTTAGAATCGATCTTTAGTGGTACGAGCTACTTGTCTCACCCTTCAGTAGTGTCAATACTAACAGTGCGTATCCGGCCGGTATCTGCGCAGCATCAATAGCGGTGGACAACACGAACTGTCTGCTGATGAGGATCACGCGCGGCACCCTGAAGTAGTGGGGGGTGCCGTTCTTCACTGCAACAGATTATCATAAGCACACGCTCAGATTCAGTTAGGAACACATTAGTAATATCTTTGGAGATAATGGGTAATGAGGATCCCCTTTCATTTTTAACTTTTATTCAACCGACTTCAAAAAGGAGGAGGTTCTCAATTCGACGCGTATGTTTTTTTTTTTTTTTTTTTGTATATTTGTTCTGCGATTACTCCGCCAATTATGAATCGATTTGGATGATTCTTGTTTTGTTTGAAAGAGTATAGCTCCGAATAGGTCCCATAGGAATATTGTTATGATCTGATGATGAACTTTGGAGATATGGAACGGAACTCCTTATAAAATCACAGCAGAACCGCCGTAACAAGAAAAATTGCTTTGTTTATAGGTGTAGTCGATGACTGACTGAAGGAAGTGGGGAGGGGGTACGTCAACCCCCCTCCTACCATTTTCCAAAATTAAATATATCGTGTTAGGTATTGTTTGAAAGGTCTTTATGTAAGGATTTCAAACATTAACACACAAACACTAAAAAGTGAAAAATAAAAAGCTTTTTTACAAAAAAATATGACCGCCTTCAAAAACTACAAAATAAAAAATAACTTTAGCTTGGAAGTCGGTGGCAATACCTACCTAACAAGAAACAAAACCAAAGCCGCCGACTTTCAAGCTAAAGTTATTTTTTATTTTGTAGTTTTTGAAGGGGGTCATATTTTTTTGTAAAAAAGCTTTTTTGTTTTATTATGTGTTTCGACCGACGGCTCGTGCGCATCTGAGCCGCTCGGTCGGTGGACGTCTCATCGCCCCAGAGTGGGGCGCGAGGAATCGGTTTCGGGGCTGTTTGCCCCTTGTCCGAGGTATCAGGTTCGCGGTCCCTACAAAATAGGGACCGGGCGTTGGGTTTGCCTCCCCTCTCCCGGTGAGGAGGGGGGCTGAGCCGCTCTGTGGCTGCCGCCTGTATTTATAGACCCACACATTTTGTTTTTCGGAGATTGTCTCGTTGAAATTGGAAGATGTTTATGTGGCTGTGCTCTGGGCGGTCCTGTTCGCCGTGGTACACAGAGGCTCTATTGGGAATAAGAACAAGGTCGATGCTGTGTTATACACAGAGGTTCTAAAAGGTAAAGGATAATGAATAATTATTTCTTTGAGAAAGTACTTTGCTACTCACGGTTTATTGTGGATGTGTGTTATGTGCATTTGAGTTTTGCTCTAGTTCCTCAGTTCGTGAGGTCGATGGCATTGGTTGTATTGTCTCAGCTGGTATTGTGCGCCGATACAGTTGCCTGGTCACCTGGTTTTGGAGCACGCCGAAGCCGATCATGCGCCACCTTTCGTGGTCGTCCTCTACCAACGACTTTCTTTACTAGATAGCGGTCGTTCTCCAGTACTGTCTTGCCTGTCTTGTCTGTCTTGCTCCGCAGATAGGGCCATTTTTTGTTGTGCAAGTTGTGTCAGTGCTTCTATATCCACAGTGTGTTCATCGATATTCACAAGACTTAAGAGTTCTGGCGGCACGCAATGTTTTCGCCGGGTGATGAGGAGTGCAGTTAAGAGCTAACTGTAGTTCTTCGAGTACATTGTGCCATTGCTCAGTCTCGTATTTTTTTATCATAATTAAGGCGTTTTTTAGTGTCGCCACTATAGGTTCAGTTTGTCCATTCGCTCGGCTGACTCCTGGTGCTATGGCATGGATTTTGATTCCAACTTGGTCACAATAGTTTTTAAATTCGCCCAGGAAGTCTCTTCCTCCATCAACAATTATTTGTACAGGTGTACCAAATAAGTGCACATGTCGTTTTATGGCACCCAGTGTACTGTACTGATTTTTGTTGGTAGCGAAGTAAAATAGTACGTACTTTGTGAAAGCGTCAATTGTAACGATGACATATTGTTGGTCATTTGGAGACCCCAGCTTCCTTGTTATATCCATATGTATTACTTGAAAAGCGAAGCTTGGTTTCTGGATTGGAAGCAGCTGGGCTTGTACAGCACCTGATGCCCCTTTAGATGTCCTGCATATCACACAATTGTCTACAAAATTGCGAACAGTGGTACTCATTTTATCGAACCAATAGGCTTCCCTGATTTTCTGCAAAGTTTTTTCCCAACCAGGGTGTTTCAATGCTGTATGGTAAGAGTTTATTATGCTCCATTGGAATGATTAGGGCACGACTGAGCAGGCTTGTTCTCCAAAAACTTGGTCTTGTATAATTTTCTTCAAAACATCATCTTCTAATATGTAACCGTCTACTGGGTTATTGTCTCGTAGGGTGTCCATTAGGGGCCGTAATGTTTCATCTCGGCGTTGTTCGACTTTCAACCAGTCCAGATCTCTTGTCATGATATTGACTGCAAGTTCTGTTGGATTTCTGCTGAAGAAATCTGCGTGTTGTAAGCGTTCACCTTTACGGTATTCTACTTCAAAATCGTAATTCTGTAGAAATGCCCACCAGCGATGAATTCTTGGGAGTAAATCTTTCTTGTGTTTAGACGCCTTTAAAACATTGCAGTCGATAATTACAATAAACTTGCGGCCGTAGAGGTACTGACGATAATGTTTGATAGCGCGCACCACTGCCAGTGTCTCCAATTCGTACGAGTGGTATCGGCTTTCGGCATCTGTAGTCCTCATACTCATGAAAGCGACTGCATGCTGACGCTCTTGAATTATTTGTACAAGTACTGCACCAAATCCCAGACTACTTGCATCAGTAGATAACTGTATTGGTGCTTCTTCTTGAAATATTGTTAATACGGGAGCTGACGTCAGAATCTGTATAATGTGATTCCGAGCTTTCTCATGTCTGTCATTCCATTCCCACTTTGTACCTTGCTTGGTTAGCTCGTATAATGGTACCATGATACGTGAGAAATCCGGAATGAATCTTCTGAAATACCCTGCTAAGCCATTAAACTGCCTCACCTGTTTAGCTGTTTTGGGTACTGGTGCTTTAACCAGGGCTTCTGTAAGGCCATGAGGATGCGCTCAATCTTCGTTATTCCTTCATTGAAATCCACACATTTGCTTAGTACGTCACCCACATAAACTTGAGCATGGGTACCCAGCAGTGAGAATAGGGCCTTATTAATGCATCTCTGGTAAACTGCACAGGCATTGCTCAGTCCAAACGGCATATATTCATATAAACCGTTGGGAGTCACGAAAGCGGTCTTCTCAATCGAGGATTCAGATATTGGGATCTGGTGAAAACCAGCAGCCATGTCCAAGCTGGTGTAATAGTTGCCATTGGCCAATTGATCAATTTGGTCTGGAATCAGTGGTAGCGGGTAATGATCACGCAATGTGTTAGAGTTCAGTTCTCTAAAATCCACGCACAGACGATCATCGCCGTTCTTCTTCTTAACCAAAATGATAGGGAGTAAATGGCGACTTGCTTTCACGAATAATCTTATGGTCCAGTAGCTCCAGAACGATTTCACGAACTTTTTCTCGTTCAATTGGGCTCAGACGATATGGCCTTCTCTCCGCATATTTATCAGGATTCTTGAGTCGAATTTCTATTTTACCAGTGTTGACACGTGTTGTTGGAAAGCCACGAATAAACAAATGCTCGTATTTATTCAAAAGTAAGCGCAATTGAGCAATCGCATCAGCATTAGTGAGGCCACAAATCAATTTGTCAAAGATCGGGTTCTTGGTATTCAATTGGTTGATTGCTTGTTGCCTAATGAGTTGGGTTCCATTCGATGTGATAATCATACTTAAATTTGTGTTGTTGATTAAATTAATTCCAACCAATACGTCTGTAGACATTTCGTAGTCTGGCAGTATATAAAATTGTAGTTCAACTCTGATGTCATCAATGATGCATACGGTAGACAACATTGTCAGAGACAGTACTGGAAATCGTCCAATTCCTCTTAAATAGTTTACAGTTTGAGTTCTTTGTCCAGGTAATGCTTCAGCAATGGTCTCTTTCATGATCGAACATTCTGCTCCACTGTCGAACACTGCTTGTATAGACTGCAAGCCTATTTTTATGTTGATAGGTACTAGCTTGAGTTTTCCTATACTGTTTACGTTCGATGTCAGTGAACGTTCACGCTTAAAGCATTACTTCATAAGTGTGGCCCACTTTCATGCAGAATGAACAGGTCGGTATGTTTGCTTGCTTCGTATCCTTGTTTGATGGTTCAGCATTGGTATTGGTGTCTGAAATTTTGGGCTTGAATCTAGAATCATTCGAGTTATGGTTGTTTCTTTTGCAGTAACGGCAGGAGGAAGATGATTGATAGCCATATATATTCTATTCTTAGGCGCTCATCATTAATACATCCAATCACGGCTTCCACGGCGTCATCATTGCCAAGCTTATCCTTGGTGAGTCTCTTCCACAACACCCAGGCGCGTGATAAATATTCTGCTATATCTTTAGACGAGTCGTAGACGTGTTCGCGGAAGCGAAGGACGTCTCGATAATACCTGTTTTCCGGTTCAAATGTACGAATGTTCTTATGGCGAAATTCTTCCCAGGAAGATGTGGTCACCATCCAATCATCTACCCACATTTTGGCTCGTCCCTTTAAGAGACCATCCACCTTCATGCGTACATCGAAGTCACTGAGCTTGTATGTCTCCGTGGCTTTGTCCAGGTGTTGGCACCACTCTCTTACCCCAACATTGGTATCAGGGTCAAACGATGGTAATTAGATATCGTTTATCTTGACTCTTGCTTCAGTGGGTTTGCAAAGGCGCTCCGACATTTGCTGCATCATCTGCATCATTTGCATAAGAAATGGAGGCATACCCCCCATGGATGCGTTGGGCATGGGTAAATTCATCAGCGTCTGCATCTGTTGTTGCGTATTCACCACTGTTGGTGGTGGCGGTGGCGGATTTGCTGATGAAGTAGAAGCAGGGACTTCTTCAAATCCCACTTCTGATGACGGATGGTCGGCGCCATGGTTGTTTTTAAAAAGAGTGACGTCAGCATTGCTGACGTCACACTCTTGGTTATTTTCCATCTTCTTCAAATATAACACTTTCTACACTTCGAAAAACTTTTATTTAGTGACCGGGCACTTTGCGTTGTTCGCCGGGTGGGCGCCCTCGCAATTCACGCAAGTGGCCGGCTCCTCCCTCGGGCGCGGACAGTCGCGCGCCGCGTGCCCTTCTCCGCAACGCACGCAGGCGAGCGGACGGTGGCATTGGTGCGAACTGTGGCGGAATTTTTGGCACCGGTGACATTGCGCCGGCCCACGATTACCACGCCACGCTTTAATAAAGCTGCGCGAGGAGGTCGAGGGCGCGCTGCATTTTGACGGCCGCGTGTCTCGCGTTCAGCGAGGTGGTGATGTACGCGGCGTCGTCAGCATACAGCGCGAGCGTCGAGTCCTTTGTCGTGGGGATGTCGTCGGTGTAACATGAGTAACACAGGGGCGAGAGGCAGCTGCCCTGCGGCACTCCTGCTCTCACCGGGCGCGCACTCGAGAGCGCGCCGTCGACCACCACCCTAACGGTCCTGTTTTGGAGAAAAGAGGCAACCACGTTAATCACGCGACGGGGCGCGTCCGACAGCGACAGCTTATAGACAAGCCCCTCGTGCCAGACGCGGTCGAACGCCTTTTCCATGTCGAGGAGTACTGCAACTGCGTCCTCCTTCTTGTTCAACGACGATGCTAGCAGGTGCAGTACTCTCGACAGCTGGAGCGTCGTGCTGTGTTCCGAGCGGAACCCGAACTGGTCCGGTCGGAGCTTCACGTGGGGCGTGAGGTGTCGCAGCAGGAGTTTTTCAAACACCTTGGAGATGGTTGGCAGCAGGGTGATCGGCCGATAGCTCTCCGGCTTCAGCACGTTCTTCCCCGCCTTGGGCAGCATTATGACGCGCCCTTCCTTCCAGGGGTTTGGGAAGGCCCCCGTGCGCAGGATCCCCGTGAACAGGCGCGCCAGCGCCGCGACCGTACGGAACGGAAGGTGGCGCAGCACTGGTCACGAGCACAGGGAGGTGATCGGAGCGTAGCTCATCTACGATCACCTCCTGCGAGATCTGGCAGCAGAGGCCGGAGTGGACTATGATGTCCAGTACGTCCGGAGCCGCAGCGTTGTTGTCTGGGTAGTGGGTCGGGGTGTCAGGACCAGACACCACATACCCTCCGGCCTCTGAGTCGGCAAAAAGGCGTCTCCCCCCCGTGTTTATCACGTTTGCATTCCATGCCGGGTGCTTGCAGTTCAGGTCGCCGGCAATGAGCGTAGGGCAGCCCGCTTGTAGTTGGAGGACCCGCCGAAGCTCTGCGTGATCTATCGCGGCATTCGGCGGGGCGTAGCAGGCGTACATGTTGAGGTCATTGCCAGCCACATGTACCTGGACACCCAGCACGTAGAATGACGTGACCGGTGGGGAGGGGAGAGGCTGGTGGACCGTTTTTCTCCTTACTAGTACCGCCAGACCTCGGTAGGCTATTCCGAGCGTGGACTTTTCGTCCCTCCTGTAGACTCGGTACCCCGGGAACTTGACCTTGTCCCCGGGCCCCAGGAAGGTTTCACTGATCAGCGCCACGTCGATGTCCTGATCCGATAGGAGGAGTCGGAGGAGAGGGGCCTTGTCCCTGAGGCCCTGGGCATTCCAGTGAATGACCCTCAACGACCCGCTATCCATGGTACAGGGACAACAGCTCCGTCAGGCCGTCGAGGATCACTCGCTCCGTGTCCTGCCCTTCTCTGATGGACCTCAGGAGGTCTGTTAGTAGGCGGATGGCGCAGGCGGTGAAATCCTTTTTACGGTCCACTTGTGGACCGGGCTTTTGCGTCTGATGTTGTTGTTGTGGGGGCGGCTGCTGCTGACGCCGTGTTTGGGTCCTCCTTTCTTGGTCCCTTTTCTCGGAGACACTGGCGCCAGTCGCCGCCGCGCCCTGTGTCTTCGACTCACCGCCTTGCACCACCGCACTGTGGGCAGGGGGGGCCTCTTGGTGTGTATCCGAGGGGGGGGGTTACGATCCTTCCCGCCCCGCCGTCCTCTCCTCTGCTTTTTCCCGGGTTTGGACCCGGGTTTGACCCTCGGCTCGTGGGCCCATTTGCTGCCGCCATCAGGTTCGCACCCTGCTGCGGCTCCTGGCTCTCCACGGGAGGGGGAACCTCCGGGGCCTCCTTCCTTCTTTGGGTTAGGGCCACCGTCCCTGCGCGCCTGTTTTTGGTTTCCCGAAGGAAGACCGGGCACTTTGCGTTGTTCGCCGGGTGGGCGCCCTCGCAGTTCACGCAAGTGGCCGGCTCCTCCCTCGGGCGCGGTCAGTCGCGCGCCGCGTGCCCTTCTCCGCAACGCACGCAGGCGAGCGGACGGTGGCATTGGTGCGAGCTGTGGCGGAATTTTTGGCACCGGTGGCATTGCGCCGGCCCACGTTTTCCACGCCATGCCTCTAGAGGAGGGCCCGGTCGACGGCGGTTGCGACTCGCGCGCTTCCGGCGCTTGCGCCGTCGGCCGGGGGGCGGCGGCCGCGGTTCCGGTCCCCCCTCTTCTCACCTCTCGTTCTTCTCCTGCGTCCGGGGGCGCACCGGTCGATGTATGGTCGATGTTCGGCATCGACGTCGCCCGGTCCAACCCCGTCCGCAGGTTGCCTGTTGAGCCGGCGCCTGGCTTAGGCATGGTAAAGCTGAAAATTCCGCTACCGAACGGCGTAAACAAGTGACGTCACGAGTGACGCTGCACTGTACTCACACACTGACACTCGCGACGACAGCTGCTCGCTCGATGACGGCTGGTTCACAGGCACTCCTCTGAGCCGCTCTGTGGCTGTCGCCTGTATTTATAGACACTAACCACGTGCTTAGCGCACGTGTTTGAGTTTTTAGGTTAGGATTCAAACTTTGTAAATAACAATCAGTATAACAACGACAGTATAAATATGACTCACAGAGATGTGTTCCGTCCGACGGCTCGTGCGCAACTGAGCCGCTCTGTGGCTGTCGCCTGTATTTATAGACACTAACCACGTGCTTAGCGCACGTGTTTGAGTTTTTAGGTTAGGATTCAAACTTTGTAAATAAATGATTATTTTTACAATCTTTTGGAGTAAATAAACTGATAATTAATTGAACCATGCAATTATAATTAATTAATCATCAATAATAATTAATTAACCATCAAAATAAATATCATTAACATAATTTGTGTTTTTAAACAATTGATTCGTGATCATAATTGTAATCAACTCTTAATCAAATTATTCGTTGATGTAGCTGCATCTTATATAGTTGACGAGGTTCTTTAAACAACGCACTTGCGCCGATACGGCCATCCTGACAGGCGGTGCGTGCTCTGCACCAGCCTGCGTTATAAACTTGTACTTGTCTGAAACAACGGGGTGTATTTTTGTTTTTTGAGTTTGGTATCTGTAAGCAGCTATGCTACTAATGGGGATTTGACCCTCGGCTCGTGGGCCCATTTGCTGCCGCCATCAGGTTCGCACCTTGTTGCGGCTCCTGGCTCTCCACGGGAGGGGGAACCTCCGGGGCCTCCTTTCGGTTAGGGCCACCGTCCCTGCGCGCATATTTTTGGTTTCCCGAAGGAAGACCGGGCACTTTGCGTTGTTCGCCGGGTGGGCGCCCTCGCAATTCACGCAAGTGGCCGGCTCCTCCCTCGGGCGCGGACAGTCGCGCGCCGCGTGCCCTTCTCCGCAACGCACGCAGGCGAGCGGACGGTGGCATTGGTGCGAACTGTGGCGGAATTTTTGGCACCGGTGACATTGCGCCGGCCCACGATTACCACGCCACGCTTCTATCTTGACACCCCGCATGCATAGAAGCACCGAGGTGTCGTAGATGCGCTGCACGTCAGGCGTCTTCTCACCTCTTGTTCTTCTCTTGCGTCCGGGGGCGCACCGGTCGTCGCGGCGCGGATGTTCGGCATCGACGTCGCCCGGTCCGCAGGTTGCCTGAAGAGCCGGCGTCTCCGCGGCCCAGAGAGTCGCGGGCGCCTGGCTTAGGCATGATAAAAACTTGGGTGGTTCACACCTGGGTGTGAACCCCCGTTGCCGCAAGGGCGGTTAAAAACACACAACGACCGGAAGCACTTGATTAGCGGCACGAACGGAAAATTCCGCCACCGAACGGCGTAAACAAGTGACGTCACGAGTGACGCTGCACTGCACTCACACACTGACACTCGCGACGACAGCTGCTCGCTCGATGACGGCTGGTTCTCAGGCACTCCTCGTGTCCCCACGTAACAATCAGTATAACAACGACAGTATCCGACGGCTCGTGCGCAACTGAGCCGTGAACTGTCGCCTGTATTTATAGACACTAACCACGTGCTTAGCGCACGTGTTTGAGTTTTTAGGTTAGGATTCAAACTTTGTAAATAACAATCAGTATAACAACGACAGTATAAACATGACTCACAGAGATGTGTTCCGTCCGACGGCTCGTGCGCAACTGAGCCGCTCTGTGGCTGTCGCCTGTATTTATAAACACTAACCACGTGCTTAGCGCACGTGTTTGAGTTTTTAGGTTAGGATTCAAACTTTGTAAATAACAATCAGTATAACAACGACAGTATAAATATGACTCACAGAGATGTGTTCCGTCCGACGGCTCGTGCGCAACTGAGCAGCTCTGTGGCTGTCGCCTGTATTTATAGACACTAACCACGTGCTCGGCGCACGTGTTTGAGTTTTTAGGTTAGGATTCAAACTTTGTAAATAACAATCAGTATAACAACGACAGTATAAATATGACTCACAGAGATGTGTTCCGTCCGACGGCTCGTGCGCAACTGAGCAGCTCTGTGGCTGTCGCCTGTATTTATAGACACTAACCACGTGCTTGGCGCACGTGTTTGAGTTTTTAGGTTAGGATTCAAGCTTTGTAAATAACAATCAGTATAACAACGACAGTATAAATATGACTCACAGAGATGTGTTCCGTCCGACGGCTCGTGCGCAACATTATGTATTGATTTTTGTTTTTCAACCGACTTCAAAAAGGAGGAGGTTCTCAATTCGACGCGTATGTCTTTTTTTTTTTTTTGTATATTTGTTCTACGATTACTCCGCCAATTATGAATCGATTTGGATGATTCTTGTTTTGTTTGAAAGAGTATAGCTCCGAATAGGTCCCATAGGAATATTGTTATGATCTGATGATGAACTTTGGAGATATGGAACGGAACTCCTTATAAAATCACAGCAGAACCGCCGTAACAAGAAAAATTGCTTTGTTTATAGGTGTAGTCGATGACTGACTGAAGGAAGTGGGGAGGGGGTACGTCAACCCCCCTCCTACCATTTTCCAAAAATTAATATATCGTGTGAGGTATTGTTTGAAAGGTCTTTATGTAAGGATTTCAAACATTAACACACAAACACTAAAAAGTGAAAAATAAAAAGCTTTTTTACAAAAAAATATGACCGCCTTCAAAAACTACAAAATAAAAAATAACTTTAGCTTGGAAGTCGGTGGCAATACCTACCTAACAAGAAACAAAACCAAAGCCGCCGACTTTCAAGCTAAAGTTATTTTTTATTTTGTAGTTTTTGAAGGCGGTCATATTTTTTTGTAAAAAAGCTTTTTTTATTTTTATTATTTGTTTGTAGCGGCAATAGAAACACATTCTGTGAAAATGTCAACTCTAGCTATTACGGGTCATGAGATACAGCCTGTTGACAGACGGACGGACAGCTGAGGCTTAGTGTTAAATGTTGTATTAGCAAACTAATGCAAAAATTGGGAAAAATACTCTAGGTAGATACAGAGGTAGGTCTAACGAAACGTCAACATTATTCTCTCTGAATTTGCTTTTTTTCATTATAGACAATATCCACAGCTCTTTGAAATTTTATCTTAAAATATATAAACTAGTGTAACAGCCAATTACGGATTTACAATCTAATTGCTATACAATACATCCAACAGAAACAAACACACAGAATAGAGAGAACTAGCCTACTAACTAAGCATAACTGACTGAGTTACTAGTTGCTTACCGTGAATGTACTGGAGGGCCCCTAGCCATGTGAACTGCAGTTCATCCAGCGGCCCCTCGCCAGGGCTGTACCCCGGGTCGTCGTGACAGTCGAAGAACTGACCCTTGATGAGCACCACACCTGGTGAAACAAGACTATGAAGTAACAAGTAGGTACCTAACAAATATTAAAAAAAACAGAGGAACAGAACTGCACTGAACTAATAAACTGTTTGTAAAATCTTGACTATCAGCAAGCACTTTCTGTATACATAATTAAGAAACTTAATCTTACAAAATAATCTAAACTCAAAAAAAATTCGAAAAGGAGGTGAGTTAAATGCACTTCACCTTTAAAACTGATAGTGTTTTTTAGAGATTAATTAACAAAAATAAAAACAAATATTTATTTATAGTGTCCGGCACTCTTTTTATTCAATGAAAACTAACAATCTAAGATTGAAAATACATGAAGCCTGGGTTCATTCAAAAACACAATCATACTTTTCAGTTAACATATCCTTTTTTTAATAAAATATACCTGGGGGCCAACCACCACCTCTTAGAACAATATTATTTTATTATTACTTTGCCTTTAGCACTGTTGGATTCTCAACACCCGGCTCAGCGCCGAGAGTTGAAAATGCAACAACGGAAACTACAAAGTAATATAATAATAATATTGTTATAAGAGATGGCGGTAGGCGCCCTGTACACCATTTTCTAGATTTGATTGTAGCTGTCATAAAATGAAATGGGAATGGAATGGGTATCATCGCTTTTGGACAATGTTGAAAAGTGGGCCCAAAATTTGGCAGGGTCTTTTCCAAGATATTTCTAACTAATAAAAATGAAGCTGGTAAAAGTACTTACAAGACAGACATATTAGAAAAACGAAGACTCTGTTCCTCCACATGTCACCGTCCTCAGCCTACACGTCACAACTCATCTCAATGGTGGCCCTCACAAACTACAGAATGAACGGAACGGTACACACAGCATTGATGATGTTTTGTTTACTATTGAGTTTGATGCAAAATGACTGAAATGCGATTGTCGTTACTGTGTACCAATATCTTTGGTATTTTTAGGGGTACGCAATTGAGAAACGGTGACTTGTTTGCTAAGGAGATGCATTTCGTTCAGGCTCTATCAAACTTTCCTTGTTTAAACAAGTATTTTCTATGTTACTTCTTTTAAGGTTTAAGAACTTTATTTCTCATAAAGAATTACATTCACTTGTATGAGAAAAAACTTATTTCTAGTTAAAAAAACATTTTGCGACGCGACGGTTACATGAGATACTTAGATTGGATCTGCACAGGAAAGATAGTTTAAATTGAAAATGTGTTTTTTGAAAGATTTTTTTTAAATTAACATAGATTTTTGATCTTCTGTATCTTTTCTTTTTGTTGTTCATCTGGTTGAAATCGACCTTTAGATTCCAGACACAAATAAATCAACAAGTTGACCACAAAAGGAAATCAAAATCTATATTTATGTGTCAAGTTCAAAATCGATTCCAAGATTTATTCGTGTGCGGTTTTAACTCATGAACTGCTCAGTCATCACCGTATATGATGGGCATTTGTTTCTCGGCCATCGCCTGCCAGAAATAGTAACATAATTAACCGCATTTGTAACGATGCCATGTCAATTTCCAATTGTATGGGAAACTTGCTTTGAATCGTGGTTTCAATTGGTCAGAGCGTAACAAACAAACAAATATAAACTCATTCTCTTTAGGATGAAGGCCAGGTATTCCAGAAAAACTATTCGATTGAGAGAGCACAAGCCTAAACCTATCTACAGAACCATTGCTGAGATTTCAAGATGCGTACATTACACACTGCTTGTTTTTAGCAACAAGTTGCATCAACACAGTAAGTAAATATTTTTGAAAGATTAGTTAGACAAGTTATTACAGCATCTACTTAATTTGATAACACTCGCTAATAGAACAAGACAACTGCACCTCAAGCTCAGAGGGAACCCTCACATTCGCCAGTTATGTTTAAGTCCCATCTAACTGGGGGCGAACCTATTGCCATCAACCGGGCACAAATCCAGGCTCCGAGGCTGCTACTGAGAAATTCCTGATGAAAAAACCCAATAACACTTCGCCCGACCTGGGAAACGAATCAAAGACCTCATTCTCAGCAGTCCCGCTTTGCGGCCACTAGACCAACGAGGCAGACCAATAATCAATCATAACGCTCATAATATCCAAAAAAAAAAAAATTGCAAAAAAAAAATTTGCAAAAAAAAAATCGACTACAAAAAACCCTAAAAGCACCATATAGTTAAAAATAATACTATAACCTACCCATATTAATAAAACTAACCTAACCTACGATTAAACAATACTAAAATTTAACAATTTTTTGGAGTCGGTGCCAAGGTAAGTAATGAAACGACTGGTGATCCCAGAGTATTTATTTTTAGCTTTTGGGTTATTATTTAGTAGGTATATAGTCATTTAGGTATAATATATTGCTTGGCACCGATTCCTCTTCCTCCTTTTTCAGAAGTCGGTTAAAAATATAAATAGGGCGACAAAACAGTAATACATATTCCAGCAGACTCCCCGCTATAAAGCCTATCGCACACTAACCCGCGATTATCGCACCAGTGCGACAATGCGACGTAATGTAGCGCGTCATTACGCGCATGCGTTCATGTCGGCATGTGTAATAGCGTAATGACATGCATTCATATGCAGCGCGGTCCAATCGGCGCCGGCGCAGCCATCTGTTGCCACCTGGAGGTTCGAGGAACATTGTTTTGGAGGAGGCTTTTAAAAATCGTAATCAAAACTCATTCGTGGAAATGAACAGAAGATCATAACTTGATAAGCCTTTATATTAGCTGTGTAAGTGCCCCTGTTCAGAACTACGTAACTGAGAACCAGAGGACCAAGCGACCTCTAGTAATTTTTCAAATTGGACATTTTGCGCCCAAACAAGAAAAAGCCTTGCAGCCTTGCAGTGTGTCTGTCTGTCTGTTACCTCTTCACGCATGGAGATAGTTTGAAACCCGGGGAAGGACATAGGCTACTTTTTATAAGACTATGACTTCAACTTAGTCTGCGTCCGCGATAACCGACATTTGCGCGAACGAAGTCGCGAACGTCGAAGCTAGTCTATCTATCTATATAAATGCTGAATATGTTGCTGAACGCAAAACTCGAGAAACCGCGCTAAGCTGTGGGGTATTGTAAGTATTATAATATTCTTAAATCCCGTCCTTTCATTGCCCATGCGCAGCACACCGTTGATTAGTCCTGTAAGTGCAGACAATGCGTTAGCACCACTCGCAAATTGCCTACATCCTGTATTATGGCGAAGCGCGAATTTTAATAGCGAAGTTATTACTTTGTGATATATTGTACGGAGGGTACTTTGTAGACGAAGTATACTTTCTGTTTGACCTCTTTCTTTCTTTGTTCTCCAAAATAATTTTGATAAAGTAGGTATGTGGGTATTTTGTTTAGGTATGTATTCTATAATATATCAATATTTGACTTAAGATATTTAATTCATCCTGAGCTTAAAAAATCTACTAAAATCATAGCCCTCTTTGTAGATTTGGCGTAGTCGGGTAATAACTTTAACTGGACTGGAGAGAAAGGGCACCGAATCCCCCAGTCACATCACCAGCAGAGGAGCTAACAGTAATGTCCGGCATCTGTTAAGCAACATTGGAGAGTTAACTGAGAATGTTGATGACATCTTAGGCTCGTTCTTGTCTGCAATATTCCAAATTATCGGCCGTCGGCTTGCAGCCTCCACAAATCAGTCTAATGTGTATAATCTGTCCACCTTGAAACAATGACGACATGATATTACATTAGTATCACAAACGTAACACAGAGGACGGCCATAGGGGTATCACCATAAGAATTTAGTGCAGAAACGATTGCGTCAGAAACAATTGTCTATGGACTATATAAAGGACAGTTTCCTAGTTTTTTCCACAGTATTATTGTAATATTGTTGTGTAATAGCAGTTACATTATGGGAGTGTACGGTTTCATTATCGCGGTTTTGGTCGGGATTAGCTTTTCTGTCGGTAAGATTTTTCTTTTGATATTTTTTCATCTTAGGTTCCACAAACTAATTCTTTAAGACTAAGAAAGAGGTAGTCTTAAAAGGCTTGAACTTCAAATCAAGTTATAGAAAAGTAATTGTCAAAAATCGTCTTCATAAGGAAAAGTTTTTGTCAGATTGTGGACTTTTCTTGAGAAAGCGACTAAGCCTGTAGGGCTAAAATTCAAGGGAAAGCTGTAATAAACTTTTATTATTATGGAAATTTATGGAAAATCTTCGATCGTTTTACATCGACCATCAATAAAATCTACATTGAACCAGCTATATCAATCAGTGTTTTTCTATGTGTATAGCTGATTTTTTTTTCACACTTGCTTTAAATTTATGACATCAGAATACCTTGACAATATGTTACAAAAAAAAATAGAAGAGAATGGAATAAAACGTGAATAAGACAACTTTTGTAAAACAAATTAAGAATCGGGGTCACAAAATTACCCCGTGAAGTTTCGTTGAGTGTATATTTTCAACTTTGCATTCTCAGATGGCACAAAACCAGTCACACAAAGTAACCACGCGATCACTGAAGAATCAGTCCAAAGCGATAAAAATAACAAAATCATAGAAGAAATGATATTGAAACTAAAACATTTGGTGACGTCACCAGCAAACCCCGACGTGGAGATTATAGTCAACGGTCTCACTGGCTATCAGTTACCTGGCCTAATAAAAAAGGAATCGAGGAATTCTAAATGTAAGATAAACTATAAACCACTAGCTTCCGACCGTGACTTTGTGCGCGTTAAATTTAATACATATATTATCCCACGAAAACTGTACATTTTTCCGGAATAAAACCAGACTATAATCTATGTCTGTGTCAAATCTTATTCAAATTCGTTTAGCCATTGTAGCTGATTGAGTACCAAACATCCATTCAAACTAACGCATTTATAATAGTAGTAAAATTAAAAAAGTCCGACACAAAACTCGACCAGACCTATGGAAGATACTCACATCCATTAAACAACTAGAGAACCACAATGATAAACGACTGGACAGATTTTTTTGAATCATAGCTAAGAACATTTCTCGATCACGTCGCATTACAACCAAAAAATAACTAAATCATAATCGCTCAGCCGTTAGGGAGCTACGATGCTACAGACAGACACATAGAAACACACATTTACCTTATAATAACAACCCTCTGTTTTCGTCGGGCGTAAAAAAATAACCAGGTAAAAAAATCTGAATGAGAATCGAACCATGACCTACACAATTTTTGAAGTAATTTTTCAGAAAGGCTAATATAAAAAAAAAACAAAATTCAAATAATGAATGAAAATATGGATTTTAGAGAGATTTTCCTGGATCATATACGATTAACGTATTATTATATCGCGGCTTTTAAATAATTAGATGATAGGCTCGTTAATTATACCTACAGGTAATTAACGAGCTATACAGCTAGCTAACGAACTATAAAAATATATTTTCATCGCACATAAACATCTGCATTGCACAAAACTTAGTAAAAGATAAATCACTAAATACAGATTCTATAACCTTCAATTGTACTGACCTCAATTTCCGAGCCGCCTACGTCATGTCAAATTTAATAGTTCACCTTTATTTCAATTGAGATACAGTTCAAAATCGTTTGTAACCGTTGTATTGATTGCATGCAGTCTACGCAAAGTGAATTATCAACTACCTGTGACGTCAGTGTCTATTTTTATCTTTTCACATGAGTTTGTAGGTAGCAATTCATAATTTCAAACTTGTTATTCATGTCAGGATGGCCGAGCGGTCTAAGGCGCTGCGTTCAGGTCGCAGTCCACTTCTGTGGGCGTGGGTTCGAATCCCACTTCTGACAAAAACTTTTTGCTTTTCCTACTTTTCATTACGTAGTTTCGAACCAACTTTGCTTTACAATAAAATAAAATGTAGCTACAGATTTTCTTTAACTTATTTATTTCAAACAAAAATGTACGTTCTTTGATTATTCCCAATATCTTCCAGTATCATCAGAACTCTTCGCGTCCTCAACCCCGGAGGCTCGCGAGGACTGGGAGCGCATCGTGGGTGGCATTAAGGCCCCCAACGGGTCCATCCCCTACCAGGTATCCCTACGGATATGGGGGGTGTGGCACTTCTGTGGGGCTTCCCTAGTGACGCCTAGAGTTATACTCACAGCTGCTCATTGTGTCGATAGGTAAGAAATTATTATCGAGTGCCTATACTATGATATTAAAATAAATATGGAATATTATGCTTATCCAATCTTCCCGAAGCCGGAATGTGACATAATAATTAATATAATTTCGTTAAGGTTTTAGTTTTAACATAATTATGTTCTTGTGTAGGTTTGCTATAATATAAATTTCAGGCGCTGTTTAATAACGTGATTCAAACGATTTTGACAATCTGAAAGTCTAATTGCAATCATAATTTATTATATCTTTACTTACGGACATTCGAATACCAACCTACTCCTCTGCTAAATAAAATACATAAAATAAATAAATCGATTACAAGGTACACCTCGCCATATACGTACAAAATAGCTTGACTATCACATTAAAAGATATGTAATACGCTATTAATTACTATCTACACTAATTCTCAGACTAAAACCCGAGTACTTCAAGGCAGTAGTAGGCACCAACCAGCTCCGCTTCGGAGGCACAGCATACAATATACGCAAAGTGGTGATCCATCAGGATTACGACGACTATGTGATAAAGAACGACATCGCGATCCTCTTCACTGAAGAGGAGATGGACTTCGGAAGCAAAGTGGATGCTGTGGAGCTGAATGATGAACCGGTGGAGAAGGGAGAAGAGCTGGTGCTGACTGGATGGGGGACTACGTCGGTGAGTAGCACTTCTTTTGAACAATCGAGCAAGGTGCTTTTTTAAGCTACCACGCTGACTGCCAAACGGGACTCTGTCATTGAGACTTCGCTGCTGAGTGAAAATAATTAGCACTACATATTTCACAAAAACGCCAAAAAAGTAAGATCATTTCTTGTATGGAGACAACCTTTATTTTTATTCCTTTATTTTCTTAAATTTAGTATAATAAAGCGGTCATAGCAAAAGACTTTCTGTGAATTATATTATGGTTCAAAACACACAGATACAGACAGACAGACAGAGAGCAGAGCCTTAATAATATGATATAATCCTTTATAATGATTCAAAAGGTCAACAATCAAATATAGTGCCTATACAAAATTTTATAGCAATATGTTGCCATCATGAAACATAAAGATCCGTACTTTCTTGTATAAATTTAATGAAACCCAACAAAAGCTCTTCCCTCATAGTACCCAGGCCGCCTGCCCAATGACCTGATGCAGCTGGAGCTGAGGTCCATCACGTATGAGGAGTGCAAGGAGGCACACAAGAGTGTCAACGCCGTGTTTGAGACACAAATCTGTGCGCTGACGAAGGCCGGAGAAGGAGCTTGTCATGTAAGTAATTATGGTACCTTTCTTGCCTATATTTGATTGAATTGCTTGGTCATACAACAGAAAACCTGACTTTAATATCTTTTCATCAATAGTGGAACAACATTGAGTTACTAGGCACTAACTTTTAAAAAAATCGCTCAAATCTTAATTTATTCAAACAAATTACGCGTCACTTTGTTTGTCCAGGATGGACTCCTAAAGTGCTCAACCGATTTGAATCAAATTTGCACACCGTGTGCAGTTTGATCCAACATGAAATATAGGATAGTTTTTATCTCAATCATTGGTTTTAATATTTCTTGATTGCAAACCTGAGCCACAGCAACGCGTGGGCACTGGACCGGTCAGCTTGTATATTATATATTACATTATAATAGATATTATCTAAGCAGTGCAACCTAGGTGCCTGTTCTGTACATTTCAGGGTGATTCCGGCGGTCCATTGGTGAGGGAAGGTCGTCAGATCGGCATCGTGTCTTGGGGCATACCTTGCGCGAGAGGCAAGCCTGATGTCTACACGAAGGTAACGCCGTCTATATCTAAATTCTATTCTAAAGTATTGTGTAGGGGCCACATGGAATGTGTAAAATCCAACACTAATAAAAAAAAAGACATAGCTCTTATTGCTCTATCGCTTACGCATGATACGTTCGATTTCAAAGACGTCCGGCAAGGAAAATAGGTTTGATTCTTAGATGGGACAATCTAAATCAATCCGCAAACGTATCGAGTGAAAATAACTTAAATTCAATTTGTTTTTCAATTACAATTAGGTATCTTTCACATAATTATTATTCATTACACAGATACCTACTTAGTGTGCCTATATAATTTAACTAAAATGAAATAGGATTCTAGGTATCAGGCATCCTAGGGTAGTCTTATTGCCCACTACTAGTACCTACGTCACTGCACTCGTGCGAAGGCATCTAAATAAAAGAGGAAGACACAAATACTAAAATGACGCTCTCACTTCCACACCCATCTCAACACCTATGTTCCCCAGGTGGAAGCCTTCATGCGATGGATAGAGAAGACGCTGTACGATGACGACGAGGACCACGTCCGGTACATCCGCGATCACAAGCGTCAACGAACAACAAATAGACATTGAGCTGGTACTTGCGTTATATGTAATATTGTATAGTGTTTGTGTGTTGTACAGAATTATAGGAAAGCAAAACATAAAACTGAACTATAGTTGCGACTCTTTTGTTTATTCATAGTTAAAAAAACCAATCCCAATAGAAACAAACAAAAAATATATTTAGCTTTATTGTTTATTAAGTAAAGATGTATCTAGCCACATAACGAATTCAATATGCTATAAAAGAATAAGGTACAAGAAATAAAACAACATATTTTCTTTTAAAAAATCTGCTATATTTAAAGCATGCATAAATCTAATATCACAGCAGTCTGTCGCGACTGTCCTCTCTGTAAAACACCATCATTATTACAATTAATATAAATAAATTATACAAATTATACAACATATAAATTTGAAAACCTTATTAAAATGTTCCATTTACATCCTTATTGACATATTTCATCGTCTTTAATATTTTACGAAATCATTATTTTAGTTAAACTCTTGTATTTACTGTTGTAAGAAAATGAGATTAATAAAATATTAACTTTAAAATAAAACTTGGTGAAATAGCACCACACCTGACTCTTGCTAGATACAGTCGACGACAAAATTATTTTAAAATAATATTATTATATTAACGATTGAATTTCGGAAAAAAACATAACTGGCGAAATGTGGGTGTCCTAATGGGTACACCGCTGCCTAACCCTTCGGGGATTACAGGCGTGATGTTATGTTGAATTTCGGTCACGGCGGCTAAAATTAATGCAGACTAGCTACTTAGCTAGTACGCAGGAGATATCATAGTGAAAAAGTATGTACGCATTTTAAAATAAGTAGTACAAACACAAACAGTTTACAAAATTAATCATAATGTGACTTTGAAAGGACAATGAACACAAAGTATCAAATATTAGAGTTGACATTATATTTTAAAATGTCATTGTCCTTTCAATTTTTAGATAGGATTTTTCCCCGACACATCACATTTTACTCATAATATATTTCAACCAGCGAACAACTCTCAATATAAGTACCTAGCTTACTTTAAATACTATTTCTAGGTTTTCTTAATTTGGTCTAATAGAAGGCTATATTATGTAAAAATGTTATATTTCGAATGACATTCCAATTTTGCTAGCGATGACTTTTGGAATGTCAAAGTAAGTCACTTTTTTGACTTGTTTTTTATTAAATGAAACTATCTTTTGTTTCCAACTCAAACATTACAATATTTTTTTTCAAAATATTGCAATTTTACTCATGTAATATTTTATTATTTTCATGATTTTGAACTTTGTAGTTTAAGACTTATATACATAAATGACCATATCAAAAATTTAAAATAGTTCTTACATAAAATTGAATGAAATCATACATTCATACAGTCTTATCACTCTTTAAGCAATTTATCACCACTGTTTGATAACAAACCCGCATATTACTAATAGAAAAGGAGCAATTTATAATTATTTAAAATTACCTTTGTTCAAAGGTATATAAAAACCCCTTTATCTTATTTCTAACACACAGGCCTGAAATAACATTTAAAAATTCTCAAGAATTGGAGCACAATTTTCAGCCTTTTGAATTGATTACATCATTTCTAATATGTAAATGGACACGACTACTAGAAGTATTCTTAACCGGATCCATACGTAATCGAAAAATTCTTGAACGTCTTCATTGAATATATAATCGTAAACTTCATTCTGTGCACTTTCTGTGATATTTTTCTCACCAAACCCGTAACCATTTTCCAAATTGTTTGTAGTGTCTTTACCAAAAATGCCAAAGTTTAGAACATTTTGACTATCGACAATTTCTAATGTCACCTGATGAGGAATTCCGTTGGACTTCGTTACAAATTTGAAATTTTCGGTTGGTAGCACTGTCACTGATTGTACGATTGGATATTGAGAGTTTTGTTTCGTGAAGTTGGCAGCGATGGAAATTCTTTCGAAGAAAACGTTTGATTTTTCCGATCTGTAACAAGGAAAATTGTTTTGATTAATTTTAGCTTGCATTCAAACCCTGACACTAGGGTGTGTGGGGTCGAAAGACCTTACTGCCTACACGATAAAGAAAGAAGAAGCTTGTATTTAGTGATACAAAAATAACTGAGTGACTACTACAATTTTAAATGTTTACATCTTGTGTCCTCGAAGTCATCCGTGCGAATTTTGGTTATTGCGGATTAAGAAGTAGCTATGTCATTTCTGGGGGTTGAAGCTTAGTTATTAAATTAAAAATCAATCCAATAGTATTGCCGTAAAAGCAGAACAAACAAACCAACAAAATCGCATTCGCGTTTATAATATCAGTATGGCATAACTGGCGAAATGTGGGTGTACTAATGGGTACACCTCTGCTTAACTCTTCGGGGATTACAGGCGTGATGTTATGTAATATCAGTATGGATGTGTTAGTTAACTTACCCAGACATAATACAGATCTGTGTGCCAATCTTGTGGTTAGCGTTGAATGGACGGACTCCGTTGAATGCTGCTAAACTGTATTCTTCGGACTTAGTACCTGGGGAGAAGAATGAGAAAAATATGAAAAGGTGCTAGATTTATTTATGTGTCCTCTCTGCACATACTATCAGGGAAGATATTCACACAGTCATAATTTTGATAGTTTTAAATAATTATGTCGGTTATCGCGGAATCAGACATCGCGGATTTATAAAACGTAGTCCTCTGTCCAGATCCCAAGATATCCCTTTGATACATTGATTCATTTTAATTGGTTCAGGGGTTTTACCGTGACAAGGATACAGATAGACAAACAAACAGAGTTACTACGAAAATGTAAACAAAACTTTACCTAAAGCAGTCTTGACATAAAATTCACAACAGAAGCTCTTATGGCAGACGGTCTCCTTGTAGCCCTTGGAGCTGGCTTCGAGATCCAGTGGCCTGATGACGTACTGGCTCAAGTCTTCACCGGAGAAGTTGATCGAAGGACTGATACTGGGTACCACAGCTGCATCTGAAATCAAAGATTTAACTTTAATATTGGATAATTTGAATTTAAAATTAGGTGTACAATGTTCTGTTATGTATCTTAGCCGAAGCTTATCATGACATTATGTCTATTTGTAACCATGGGTTTCATGGCCCATTTTTTTGCTCACTCTAGGAATTGCTCTTGTATCGTGGATGCGTTTATAAAAATATTGACTTTGACTTTGACCTGCGCAACAGCCAATCGCTTAACGTTTTGCCGACACAGTTGGCGTCACGTCGACGCTGATTTAGCTATCAAAATTTTCTTTTACTGTTTACAATTACAAGATTCAAGTAGTTTATTGCATAAAATGAAGATTCTAGAAACGTGACATAAAAATGTAAGTATTTTTTTTTCAAAACCAGTTAAAAATCCGTAATGCAAAATTAAAAATTGTTAAATCGACTACAATTTGTCAAAAAAACAGGCAAAAAATAATGCTAAACACTTTGTGAGCAGCGTAACGACTGACGTCATAACTTGTAAGATCGTTATCTAACATCATGCGATGCTCACGCGACCTATCTACAAGATAAACTTAGACAAACATGTTTTTAATCTAATGTATGAAAACACGACTTGACGTGCTCAGATTAGGATTACTTACTCAGTTCAAATATTTGATAATAGTGTTGAGTACGTCATATTTTGATTTGTTTGAGTAAATATTCAGTCTGATTATTATTATTTGCAAGTTTAGTATTTACACTGCACTTTAGACGGCATTACCAATGCGGAATCAGTACCGCGATAAATGGCCACCTATTGGGCCCAAAAAATATAAAGATACTAGCTTTTGCCCGCGACTACGTCCGCGTGGAACTTGTTTAAGTATATCTTACTTGCATACAAACTTCCACCCCCTTTTTACCGCCTTAGGGGGTGAGTTTCGGGGTAAAAACTATTTAATGTCCTTCCCCGGATCTTAAACTTGGCATGGAGATCCATGCCAAATTTTACCTAAATTGGTCCAGCGGTTTAAGAGTAAAGAGATACTTAACAGACAGACACTCTTTCTGATTTTATATTATTATTATGGATAGTTACAAAAGATAGATAGATCCATTCATTAAATTATTTCATTCATTAAACTATCTCCATGCCAATTTTTACCTAAATCGGTCCAGCGGTTTAAGAGTGAAGAGATACTTAACAGACAGACAGACAGACAGACACACTTTCTCATTTATATTATTATTATGGATAGTTACAAAAGATAGATAGATCCATCTAGTCATTTCGGAGGTCACACTCGAACATACACTCAAATAATTTAAACCGTTTTTTGTTGTTGACAAAACACAAGTTACAGATACGCGTTTTTCTCCATCTGCCCCAAATGATGAGTAAAATTATTTGAGTGTACGTTACGAGATTACTTTGTCTGTTCGTGTGTGACCTCCTGAATATCTGAATGGACTTTAAACCATGGTTATGAAACAAATGCAAATTAAAATTCTTTATTTGATAAGTAATAAAGAATCTTTGTACATTGTACCTACACGATGTGAAGACGGTGTTGTTACCGAGATCTAACAACACATTCATTTATTCGCGGTCAATCAATGACGATTTTGATCGGTCAATTTGAAAAAGAGCAAAACAACTACTGTTTACATCGGCTGACAATCTTTAAATAAAATTTTTCGCAAACATTGAGCGAATGAAAGAAATCTTTCTATCTTATTACGATAAGTTTATACGACTTTTATACGACTAGTTTTTTTTTCTCAATCACGCCGGAACAGAGATAGATTATAGCCAAAATAGAACATAGGCTTACATCCCGAAAAATGTACGATTCCCGTGGGATAATATTTTAACTTTGACACGGATGAAGTCGCGGCCGGAAGCCAGAGAGTCATAATAAATACTGATATCGATAGTGCGAAAATCTTACCATTTCCTCCATTCTTGTTTAAGTCAGCTACTGTTAATTTGTCTGCCCCAGTCTTCAAGCCAGCTTTTCCAGAATAAATGCCAGTAGAAGACAGCAGGTTAGCGTTGGTGACGTAAGACCAGGAGGACGCGAATTGAGCAGCTGAAACAAAAATATAATTGTTTATTCGCTGCATAGGTTTGATTATCAAATGGCTTTGAACCATTTCTGTTGTTGACCGAAAGCCAGGAATGAATGCATGGTAAAACGACTGAATACTGTCTTTTGTTTTATTCATTTCATATTTTGGTAATCTTCTATAACATGATATATCCTATTATTGTTCCGCTGCAGGGCAAAGGCCTATTCTAATACAGAGAAGGAACAAGCATTAATCACCACGCTTGTCAAAGCTGATTGGCGAATTTTGACGTTTATAAATTATATGTCCTGGTTTCCTCACGATGTTTTCGTTCGTCAGTGATATCTGAGATGAACTTAGTAACTACATATTCATTGAAGAAGTCATATTGGCACTTGTACGGTACTGATCCCCCAACCTCATGCATGAACGGCAAGCGCCTTAACCATTGAGTCATCATGGTAATTTTATCTGAGACCTACTTAATATTCCACACACAATAACACAGTTACAAGAATATATTGACCCATATTTTCTTCCCAAACTCACCATTTAAGAACGGCACTTCAGAATGCCAGTCTCCAACCATAACGAAGTTCTTCACTCCCTTCAGATGCTCTTCATCGTAGAGAACAATGTCTTCCTCCATAAGAACACCGAAGGTCACGCCGAAGTCTGTGGTAAACGACACTAGCTCAGATTCCGATGTTGTGCAGTTGGCAACACCGTTTTGAGGCTTTCTGTAACTAAAAGTTTGAATGTTGGTATTACAGTACAGCATTTAGATAATGAACTTTCACGATTTAACAAATCCTTCGACATCCCCTAGGAACCTCCTTAGTAACTAACAAAAATATATATATATATATATATTTAAAATAAATATTTTCAAATGCCCTTCAGCTACGTTTCAATCAAGGATGCATTATATTTGTTTGTGTGTAAATTAATTGAAAACTTTGTACGAAATTATCATTAAAAAACTATGTCAAAGTAGATAAATACCTAATCTTCTACTTACATGGAAAAGTTTATGTGATAATTGGGGTTGTTTGAGTGCCATGAGATATCATTATCTACATTGTTATTCTATACCGCTAATTAGGATCGAAATGCTAAACGTGTTTTTAATTCTTTACACATGCTTAAACTTGTTATGACTACGTTTTTTTGTGTGTGGGAGTACTGTTTTAATCTTTCTGATGTTATAAGACTCGATTGCGCCAAAAACTGAGGTAAAATTATAACATTTTAGACATGACTCGGGTTTTTTGAACGAAAATCAACGACAATGTATGTGACGAATTGTCAAGGACATTGTAAGCCGCTGTGATTGGTTGTTTATAATTCAACCAATGGGGACATCATTAACCAATAATTCCAAGACACAACTTGTCTAAAAAAAACACCCAATTTTATCCCTGTAGGTAATCCCGATTCATTTTCGATTAGTTTGAAATCAATAGATATTTAGTGAATTGAATTAATTGACGAAAAAATTACTTCACTATTGTCATACAAAATCTATCATGTTTGGACAGCTCATAAAAAGTATGTAATTTGGTCGGTGGTGCTTCTAGTACCCAATCGTACGAGAAACCAAGGATTTGTATGTTAAACCGACTAAATACTTACACAGCAACAATAGCTCCTTTCCTGTCGAACACCAGGTTGCTCCTCACCATCTCGTATCCTTGCTGACACCTCGCCTTCTCATACAGATGCGCCACTACATACAAGCCAGCCTGTCTAGCAGCGTTCGACACCACGCTTATAACCTGAAACAAAGGAATTACGATGTCTAACAAACCATTCATTATGTCGTAAAAAATAATATTATCTATTTAATTTTGTTTAAATAATGAGTCATGTGTATTAAACACATGTGGCAATAAAGGTACTTATTTCAAAACCTTTATAAAGGTATGTTAATAGGTAGTTGATATTAGTGAATAAACTTTGTCATTGCGGCCGAGGCTGAATTGTAGCCTGAGCCGATGGCGAGGGCACCGGGCGTAATGGAGCCGAGACTCCGAGAGCGTAATGATTAATGCTCACGCGTGTCATAGGTATAATTTTCAACACGTATGTGTGGAACACCATTGCCATAAATTGTACGTGTATGCATTGTGATCCTATAAGCGCTAAAATAGAAGCCACTTTACGAACAAGTGTGTTGAAAAGAAAAATTCTTGGTCCGTGCTACCTGAGAACGGATGCAAAGACTTAGGAGTCGGGCATATTGACGGGTGCTGAATGCCCATAATAAGATAGATTCACTAAATGTCAAGCCAGTAGCTATCAAGGTTGCGTGACAAATAACATTACCGCTGTTGTTATAAGAAAATGGTATGCAATGATGAAACCCGCTTACAAGTTATAAAGGCACGTGCTTGCCTGGCTGCAGGTACCGCATGGAATTACAGTCGATTTTCTTAAAATCTTAATTGTCGTCTCCTATCTATTAACATACCTACCAAATCACTTTATGGGTCAAGTATGTAGTTTTCGAGTTCTTTTTAATGGTCAAATTATCCGTACTCAATTTCCCTATGAAATAGGTATACCCAATACGTTGGTAACAAAAAAAACTAGGTACATACATACTTCCCATTCTAAAGTACAAAACCGACAACGCTAAAATAGCCTGAGCAATGTACTACCTGAGTCTGTCTGTCTACGTGACATAATACCATGTGCATGGTGCGTTCGAAAAAGGGGAAGCTTTGTTAGAGCGAGATAGTACAACAACAAATAATGCATTGTCGTGCGTTAAAAAGAGACAGCGCTACAGCACGTGGGGATTGCGTGGTCGGATATTTGGGAAGCTTTGTGAACGTGATTTATGTTGCTATGGAGGGCTTATAATGATCGTATTGTTGCTATAGCAACGCTTTAATGGATTGTTAATTCAGCTTTTTTTGCTGTTTTAAAATTACGGCGTGAAAATTGGTCACCTACTTTATTAGAACTTAGGTACGTAGTAAGTACGTACCTCATCGTAATTATCAGCAGATTCAGTTGGCTCCAGGGAAGGCAGAACCAGGATATCGACGCCCTGAAAATTAAGTTCATATTTAATATAAAATACAAAAAAAAACAAGAAAAATTTACTCGTCTTCAGCTGCGGTTGTAAAAAATTTGAATAATACCTGACTATAACATTTTTTTACGATAGGATTTAATAAATTTAATCGATATAATAAATTTAACACGGGCTGGTAAGTATAAAATATACCTAAAATATGCATATCAACAGTGTAACAAACTTTTAAACCCAATATAATATTAAATAGGAATTTTAGCATTAAAGTCAAAGGAGCGTGGAAATCTCAAGTAAGTATTTTGAGCATGCGTAGGACGGTCAATGACCTATCAGCTGATCAACGCGTGGTGTTTATTTACAAAGATGTTCTTAATTTGAATTTTCCACAGTTGCATTGTGCGTGCAATCTACCCGTAGCAGAATGTTCTTTATTTGAATTTTGACGTTTTCATCACGACCGTGTGGCTTGACAAAAAAGGTTTCAGTTTTAAGTTTGTAATGCGTTTAAAAGCTAATCGTGTGTTTTATTCCTATATTATAAATGATGGAAGGTTATCTCTGTTTTTCTTCGCCATTTAATAAAGTTTGCTACACGAGCTTGTTTGTAAAACATTGTTATCGTAACATAACATTCTTTTAATCCCTGCTTAGAATATTAAAAATCCCTGTTGTGCAATGCGATGACTGGAGCAGTGTCACTGCACTGCACCAAGATGTGCCTTTTTTATGATAAACCTACAGGGTTTGAAATTTTCAAAATATCGAAAAGGACCTTCACGTTCCGTCAGGCACACTCTGATGACCAGTAACCAGCACCCTACTTACGTAAAACACTGGTAATCACAATTGATTTACTTTATTTTTTAACACTCATACCCTCATATCTTTGAGGAAAAAAAAAATTATTTATAATACTTTGTTATACGGAAACAACTGCCACAGACTGTTAAGCAGTTTTGCAGTCTTTATGTATGTTATTTCAAATCAGATTTTCAATAAATCAAAAAATACTTGATTGCAAAAAATGTAAACGCTTTGAAAATCATAGTCTTGTAAGCTTATTTGTGACAGCTTACCAAGTCATATCTTAATAAAATTATGAAGATCATAATGCTATAGAGGTATTTAATTTTAAAATGCCAAAATAATAGAAACGATGAAAACAGCTGGAAAATTATCCTTAGCGTTTTTCGAAAGGTACCTGTTTGCAATTCTCCGAGAAATTTATTACACGTGGCATTTTATAAAAATAAATACCAACTCTATTTTTATTCACATGATAGCAGACAGTGCAAAGACATTTCTGCATTGTCTAACATATTCTAGATTATTTTTATTTATAATGACTCACCGTTTCGCTAGCACTGTGTATGAAAGGAGTGTATTCCTTTATTTCTTTGTTTTGTATGTGCAGCACACCTGCCTTGTAGGTCTGAAACAAAGATTTTGTTACAGTACTTATCTGTATAATAACATATGCCTGCGACTTCGTCCGCGTGGTTTTTTTACGTCTTTGGTTACTGCTCCGCTCCTGTCCTACTATTCCGTATGAATCTAGGTGTCTTATTCATAAATTATTTTCAATTGTTTTAAACAAACAAAAAAATCACCAGCTTCATTGTATTGGTATAGATTATTTATGACGTTATTTTATGTCGTAGTTTAATTTAGTATTTATATACATAATAATATAAATGGTAGTTTAGTTGTCATAATTTTGGTCGAAAAGAGTTAGGTATTAAACCTCTTTTGGTTATATGGAGAGTACTTAATCGTAAAGTAAGAAGTTATAAAATTGAAGATGTTGTAAAAAAAATACATGATCAAAAAGTTTGACATCTAAGAAGGTAAGTATGAGATTTGTTCTGGCCAGTTTTTACTAAAAAAATATCAACTGAACCCATAAAATGAGATTTAAGAATAAAAAGCTTTTTACTTTTTTTGAGACTAGTGGCGTTCGCCTTTTTTTTCCGCCAAAAGTGGCCAGTCAACCAATGGTTAAATGTATAAAACCTTCTTGTTATTGTAAAATTTGAAGATTTTTTTGAACCGACTCCGGCTTGTTTCAAATATTAGCACATTTATACAAACAAAAAAAACTCTGTGTTTCGCATGTCGCTCCATTGGCAGCAGTAATCTGCCGATATAATTCTGTAAAATCTCCTTTGATGAAATTTAGGTGGACTAAGTTTTAAATAAGTTGTAATTCACGTTCCACATCCCAAAATAATACTGCTTATTTTGTAAAAGTAAAAAATTTAGGTTACTGAAGTTATTTTCTTTTTTTTTGTGAAAAAAATAAACTGATCATGATAATATTCATTCAAAAATATTCATGATTAGGATACTCCAGTATTGCCTGAAACAGTTTAGTACCCAATAAATAAACAGTAGGATACCTAGAAATCAGCTCAAGTTTAAAATTTTTTTTTAAGGTTACTTAATCGTGAAGGCAAAGCAAATTAAAAAGTCGTGCCTAAAAGCGTATCGTTCATAAAATACCTAGGTACTAAATATTTTGGTAAAAAAAAATCCTTATACAGCTCATTTGTTAATGCACCCGCGGACCCGCCCATGTCCAATTATGTACCTCTTTGTACCAACACAATACGCCTAGCAACTACAAAAGAAGATACACTGATAATTCATGATGAATCTCATTCTGAGTGAAAGGGCCTACGTGACGATGGCCCACGCATTCCCCTGATTCGAAATTTGAAAATTAGAGCGCAGGGAGATTCCTTCTCTAGAGTGAGAACAAACAACAACAATGAACGATAACGCTTGCGTTAGACAGAGACAGCGCAACAACACGCAGGGACCGCATGATCGAGAGCTCTGTTTTTGAAGCTTTGTTTTGGCCGATTTTATTTTTCGATTTCTATGAATAGTGTCAACTGTCAATGTCATTGTTATAAAATAGTAAAAATAACCTTAAAATTTTAATTTTATTTTTGGACCTTTTAAATATTATTTTGTTATTTATCGTATTCCATTTAACAGTACTATTTTAGCTGTCAAATCAAAAGCATTAATTACTAGTAAATAAATTGAAATCATATCCGCGTATAAATTGCAAATTTTTTGCAAAAAAAAAAACGTGAATACCGAGCTGTCATCGGGATAAATTATTACTGAATACAAACATAACATAACATAACATCACGCCTGTAATCCCCGAAGGGTTAGGCAGAGGTGTACCCATTAGTACACCCACATTTCGCCAGTTATGTTTTTAGTCCCATGTAATAGGGGGCGAGCCTATTGCCATCTACCGGGCACAAATCCAGACTCCGAGGCTGCTACTGAGAAATTCCTGATGGAAAAACCCAATAACACTTTGCCCGACCTGGGAATCGAACCCAAGACCTCATGCACAGCAGTCGCGCTTGCGACCACTAGTTTTTGTATATTGTATTATTTTAAACGGTCAAGGATTTTCTTTTCATTACGCGCGTATAAAATACGTTTTTTTTCTACCCTCATTAGTTTAATTAATTAAACTCGGCAACAAAAGAGCAATGAGTTTTTGCTTTTCTTTACACAAGTTAATTTATTATAAATCAAAATAAACCAGTAAAAAAATCTCACCTCACTGGCCTTCAAAAAATGCACACACAGAAAACAAACCACTATGCTCAAAAGCTTCATAGTTATATTTATATCACTGGCACAAAATAAAATAAAAAATATTAAAAAAATAAACTATATTTTATTTCCAATATGGCGGGGGGAATTTCGTCCTTCCCAGTAGACGCGGCGCGCGGTAATGCTGTGTTGTGCTTCGGAACTCAGCCCTGAATAATATTGCATTTGATTGTAGCCTCTACCACGATATCGTTATAGAAAGACGACAAGCCGGGTGTTGTCGGTCGCGTGGTACGGAGCTCATAAAGAAATGTGTTATCGTTAGGCGTTAAAAGTAAAAATGATGTGAGTAATCAATGGCTTATCTTACGCTAAATCAACCTACAACTTAATATCACTATGTCATTGAGGCAAAATTTTCTTTTTATGTAATTTTCCGCAGCACTGGCTCGAAAAATAGGTAATTTACATTTTTCTCGCCCATTCTTTGGGTAAGGTATGCGATTACGTAGTTATAATAGGGGGAGCAGGAGGGTGGAGGGGGGTGGGGGGGGAGTAGTATAGTCGCCCCCCACCATTTTTCCCCGCCGGAGATACTCGCCGGAGCCCTACCAGGGATTTCTACCGTGTCACCTTAATAGGGTCGTAAGGGGGTCAGGGAAGGCGGGAAGAGGGGTAGAGTCACCATCCAGCCTTTCCCCCCGCCAGAGGGGCTCGACGGAGCCCCGCTGCGCGGGGCTCCTACTTCTGGGTGGTTTAAAAAAAAATAACCACGAAGGGGATGGCAGGGTCTGTTCGCTCGCTGCGCTCGCTCACTGGACCCTGCCATCCCCTTCTAACCTAACCTGTCCGAGTCGGGGTGCCCACAAGTCCTGAGCTCGCTTCGCTCGCTCTTGTCCACAATAATAAAAGAACAAAATGTTAATTAAACATTTAATTTAATTTGTAAAGATATTTTATTGCTTCCATCATTTGTAAAAAATTATCTTTATTATATTGAATATTATTTCGTCTCCATAAATATTATTATTATTATATCATTAATATTATAGTTGTCCTTTTTAAAAACTCGAAAGCAGCGGAATGCCCGCAATTTTATTTACCTGGCGCGTTTCGTTTTACGCATTTTAACAGACGCAACTTTAAAATACGTAAGAATTTTGTGAAATTACGTTTCGAATCAAGCAATAGTTAGTCATTTTTCGATTTTTTTGAACTCCGCTCCGGCGGCTAAAATTGCTTGGGGGTGCTTAAGATAAGTCCCCTTGACCCCCCCACAGTGTCAGAATCCTCAAATTTTAACTACGTAATCGCATACCCAACCCCATTCTTTTTATACGAATCTATTTTTGGAAGCGGCAGTTCAATCCTGTTTTCTTATTTTGTCGTTTAAGTGCCATAAAAAGGGTCTAATTAATATCAACTTTTTTGACGTTGACTTTGAGACCTTTTGGCTCCAATAATGTTGAAGTTGACTTTTGAGAGGAAAAATTCTCTCTTGCGGGATCTACAGTTAGAGGCCTCCAAGTCATGTAGGTACAACTTTATTCATAAAATGCTCACACCATTCAGACACTAGGTAGCAAGCTATTATGCATGTACCTACTTAGATACATGTGCCTACTTAGGTAGGTATTACGTCCCTACTATTATAATAGAAATGGAAATCAAACATAACACAGGAAGTAACGATTACAATAATTGCATTAAACACTAGCATAAGCCCACAGATGCTATCGCACATTTTAGAGTTCAAATGTCAAAGATATAAATAAACGTTCGTTGTGTCATTGTCATTGTGACTGAAACTACTTCGGGAAAGACATTAGGGGGACCGTGAGATGAAGGTGAGTGATGGATGCAAATGTAAATTGCTCCATCATCATTTTGAATGTTTCATTGATCATTAGGCAGCTGTCCCACTGTCGGCGATTAGGTTAGCAGCTAGCGCGAGTGTGCAGTTCCGATAGTTTTGTCGCTAGGCTATGAGGGAGCCTTCTTCTTTATTATGTAGGCCGCCTCAATTTAAGAGCCTCTGCCATGGTATGAGTGGAACAGTAAGTCCAGGTTTCCTCACGATGTTTTCCTTCACCGATACCAGTGATGTCCAAGAAGAGTGATGGGCGATTTCTCGCACCACTTGTAAAGGTAGCTCGACTCCACTGGTATGCTTATGTACCAAAGTGAAAGTCAAAGCATTTATTTTAATAATACTATTTACAGGCACTTTTAAATTGTCAAGGAGTTGGTCAGTTAGGCAGAACGTTGTGGTCCAAACCGTGGGTAGACAGATTTCTAGATTGGCACAATTAAGTTATGTGGTAAACAATTTGTGACATTGAATAGAAATAAAACTTATTGATATGAGAACGTGGTCTCGTGGCACCCTCGTGTTAACATGTTGTGATGTATGAATGATTTGAACGTGATATAATCGTAAATAAAAAAATATATAAATAAATATAATCTCAAAGAATTTTATAGTTACCTATTTACTAAGTAGGTATTTTGTTAATTTTATTAGACTTTAGATTAAGTAGCCATGTACTGTGTGGCCATCCTAACTTGAATACCTACTTCTTATTTAATTGAAGTTAGTCATTTGTTATTCTATATTCTATTTTCGTTCTTATTACATACTCAGAAATGATACGTAATAAAAAGATAATCTAACTTTGATAAAGGATAATCTATTATTATGTTATTCATAAAGGTGCGTTGATAAACCTATATATAAATATTCTATTTTTAACTGAATTACACATAAGGAAAATGCTTCCGAAATAAACCCAACACTGTCAACATAGAAAAAAATACAGTTACTTATAACCCAATAGCTCGACTGCCAAAACATTTATTTCATTAAAGAAAAAAGCTAGGATGTAAAAAATATATATAAAAACCATGCTGTAAAAAAATAATTACCTGAAAAGAGAAAAATAAATTCTATATAGACATAATGTCGTGTGGTAACGATCCGGACCAGTACCAATGTGACTATTTCTATTAGGTATTTAGGTACTTTCTAAGATTATCTTGGTCATCACTTGACTGACAACGTGAAGGAAAAAATCGCGAGAAATCCTGGACTTATAAAAAAGCTTTTTTACAAAAAAATATGACCGCCTTCAAAAACTACAAAATAAAAAATAACTTTAGCTTGAAAGTCGGCGGCTTTGTTTTTGTTTCTTGTTATGTAGGTATTGCCACCGACTTCCAAGCTAAAGTTATTTTTTATTTTGTAGTTTTTGAAGGCGGTCATATTTTTTTGTAAAAAAGCTTTTTATTTTTCACTTTTTAGTGCTCGTGTGTTAATGTTTGAAATCCTTACATAAAGCCCTTTCAAACAATACCTCACACGATATATTTAATTTTGGAAAGTGGTAGGAGGGGGGTTGACGTACCCCCTCCCCACTTTCTTCAGTCAGTCATCGACTACACGTATAAAGAAAGCAATTTTTCTTGTTACGGCGGTTCTGCTGTGATTTTTTAAGGAGTTCCGTTCCATATCTCCAAAGTTCATCATCAGATCCTGACAATATTCCTATGGGACCTATTCTGAACTATACTCTTTCAAACAAAAAAAGAATCATCCAAATCGATTCATAATTGGCGGAGTAATCGTAGAACAATTATACAAAAAAAAAAAAAAAAACATACGCGTCGAATTGAGAACCTCCTCCTTTTTGAAGTCGGTTGAAAATAAATTCTATAAAGACATAATGTCGTGTGGTAGCGATCTGTACCAGTACCAATGTGACTTTTACTATTAGGTATTTAGGTAATTTCTAAGATTATCTTGGTCATCCATTGACTGACAACAGTGAAGGAAAAAAACGCGGGAAAACCTGGACTTATAAAAAAATATAAATCGCCAATCCACCTTGACCAATGCTCGTGTAAAGAGGCCTTTGCCCTATGGTGGGACGATATAAGACTTATTATATAAAAGGCTGGTATTATTTTGTATAGAAATAACGTCAATGTTATGAATTATTGCTGGCGGGCACACGTCTTTTTATTATGTCATGTATTGTAATATCATTTGCCCTTCTTGGCAGGCGGGTAATTTGTGTTCTACACACTGAAAATGAAGGTGAAACAGTTATTCTGTGTCTGTTATTTCAGGTAGATAGTTTGATTTTAGTTTATGTGCAAACAGTAACATTTAGGTACTTAAGAGAACATTGTTATTTATCGCTGAACACTATAGATATAACAGGTGTTAACAAACTGCAAGAAAACTGACATTAAATAAATTTAAAAGAAGCATTTCTCAAAATACTTTGATATTCCTTTTGAAACTAATGTCATAATTGTGTTACCTCTCATTCCAATACCTACTTAAATTATGTTGCGGACTTTGTTCAATAGGTAAACAACAACTAAGTTTTTCATTGAACTATTTAGACGCATGCGTATTGCGTACGTGAGTACAACCACATAGATATGAGCAGAGGTAGGGCCAGCGTCAATTACTTAGTCACCGACCATTCACCAGGTAATAAGAAAAACATAATTTAACTACCTATAACATTTATGCGAGCGAAGTTCTGGGCAAAATCTAGTCTCAAATAATATTAGTACCTAAATCATCTCTGCATGAATATGAAGAAGTTTCTGCTTATTCCTTCTCGATAAAAAAGAAACGGAAACCCTGTGTTTTACTGCAATCTTACGAAAGCAAGATATCGATTCAGTTGGATGACTAAAACCTCAATGTTTAGTTAGTCATAAGGCCTATTTCATAATTAATTTAATCTACATTTATTACTTTAACAGTGCTTTGATAAATTCCCCTCCGTGTATTCATTTAGTTCATAACATGTGTATGACTCAATAGGGAACAAAAAATCAGGGACGACAATGTTTTCGATACTTATGTCATACAATAGCGAGCATAATGAATAATTGGAAGGATGCTTTTATAAACATTATTAGAACTGCACCATCCCCTATATGTAGGTAGTATCCACAAAAGTGGCAAAAGCGGTTATTGCTCTTTCCCTAATTTGTCTGCATAGGATTTTGTAGACGCAGGCGGTGTAGAAGTCGATTTACGCGGTGTGTAGCAGTTGCAATACTAGACTTAGAGAAGCTATGTTACGCAGCGCAGCAGCTGCACTACGCGGTGTAGTATTTATGTTACGCAGCGTAGCAACTGCGCTACGTGGCGTAGTGTCTGCGTTACGCAGCGTAGCTGCCGGGCTTCGCGGGCGTAGCAACTGTCACACTATATTCTGTGTATTTATACTACCTACTACATCTAGATACAACTTAGCAATTCAAACTATAACTTAATTGCAATTACGGTTCACTGTACCCCTACCACTATTTTAATAATTTAATTAACAAGATTGCAACTTTGTGATAAAAGCCAATTTACCTCAATTATCTTAATAATTAATATGTTAATTATTTCTTGTTATTTTACGGTCTATCGTACGCTACGTGACTTGCGACTTACATTGATCCCACTACGTACATACATACATAAACTCACGCTTTTTTCCCATGGGGGTAGGCAGAAACCACAGAACGCCACCTGCTACGATCCTTACATACTCCTTTCGCCTCATCTGCTACTTGTAACTTAGAAAAGGGAATTTGCTTGTTTCTTTAAAAACATCAGTGCTTATGACCAAAAGTTTATTTTTTGCACTAGTTTTAGCCTGGGACTTCGTTGATGAAAAAATATAAGGCAATCGAACCAGTTGAGTTCCGTTCAAAAAATAAACAAACAAACTCTTTAGTTTTGTAATATTACGTGAGATAACACTTGAACGTAATTAACAATCTGTTGCTAAACGCAAATCTCGACAACGGCTAGATTGATTTGCCTGATAATTTTTTGGTTTGTTCAAAATTTTTTGAACAAGATTTGTGTGAAAAATATATTTGGAAAATCCACTGAAAAAGTCGGAAATTTGCGCCCATGTGAAGCGGGGGCGGTTCGCTTGTAGGTAATTAATAGTAACATGAAATAATACATATTATATCTCTATTTTAAGCTCAAATACCTAATTATCTCCAGAGGTGTTATTGGTTATCTTGTAAAGAGTATAAGGTTAAATTATCTTTCTCGTTGGAAAGGTTATCTGATTGACCTTGAAAAGTAAATACTAAGTAAGTACCTACTTTTTTATGTAAACTAATTATAAAGAGGTAAAATTGTTTGTTTTAATAGGTTATCTCTGGAACTGCTGGGCCGATAGAAAGCTATGCTACTGTAGAGTGCCTTAGGATAGGTTTTATGGCAGACTTGACTTCGACACTTATGCGCATATTCGCTCAAGGGCAACAGGACGAAAGGGCACCTGCATCACTTCCCTATAAAATAACACTTACTGCAGAGAAAACAAAGAAATTGTAAATACCTATCTTACGAGACGTGAAGTGCTTCCTTATTACCTACTATAATCGTTGAATTGCCTACTAAAAGTCACCAGAATTTAATTTGTAAAAAAAAATTTACCCGCAACACGGAATTCTACTTCATCATCTCGTATGACACTGTTTGCAAACATACAGATGCACAAAACATCAAAGTTAAATCATTTCTTTCAATAAACCATTAAAATTTTAAACTTCATTTAAAAGAAAAACGAAGTATCTAGTTGCCCCTTCATAAATGGAAGTTTCGTATGGAGAAGTATGGGAAAGAAACTCCACTAACTGTTTTACTGTAATTTGTACGGGTACCTACATTAATTCAATAATTATTATGAACTAGCTTCTGCCCACGGCTTCCTCCGCGTCAAAGTTTATATATTCCCTAGATCCCAATTAAGTATTGTCTGGAATAACACGCTATTTCATAATATTCATTAGTAATATCGTGCTGTTCCAGACTATAATCTATCTCTGTGCCTGTCCGTGCAATCGTTCTAGTGTGATTGAGTTACAAATATCAATCCATGCAAACTTTGGCATCGGTGAAGGAAAACATTGTGAGGAAACCTGGACTTACTGTTCACTCAAACCATGTCAGAGGCCCTTATGGCGGTTTAGAAACTCTGACACTAGGATGTGTGAGGTCGTAAGACCTTACTTCCCACACGATGCGAAATGCGAAAGTTTGGATCCCTTCCTTTATCCTTTGATAAAGGAAGGGATCCAAACTTTCGCATTTAAAATAGTAGTACTATGTGAAGACAATCTACCTACCTAGGTACCTGCCTAAAATAAAAATCCCCGACACTAATATGTTTGTTCTAAGCGGGAAACAATCTCACGACACGTAGACTCATTGGTTAATAATTTTACGTCCATAAATTACACGTTCGGAAGTTCAGGTCTGGAGTCGAGGACGGAAATTCACAGGAAATTGGTAACAGAATTGTTCGAACATCTACTTGCAAATTGTAACGAGAAACGTATTTGTATGTCTGTATAATTTTCACATTTTTGACAAATTCTAGTCAAATTATCGAGATATTTGGACCAATTCAAGAGTTTTAGGCTTTTGCCAGTAGTTATAGTATGTACACATTAGTATGGATAAAAGGATAGGAAAAGATATAAACACCAAAGAAAGATGCATGTGTGAAAGGTTATAGTGCTGAAAAGGGAGTCAATGTGATGATGGAAGAAATAGACTTACAGACACAACAAATGAAGGAATACCTAAGGGCAGGGAAAATGTGACTGATTGTACTGTTTGATTTTAGGTCGAATAAGGTCGCGGAAATCTGTCAGTGTGTGTTCGAAAGTTTTCGTACCTCCGTACAAAATTGGAAAATTAAAAAAGTGGATCTTAAATGGGGTTGCATTACAAGTAATAGTCGTACTTTTATAAGATAGTGTCCTGTGATAGATGGACAGACAGACAGACAGAGAAATTAACCACTTTTGGTATGTAACCCTAAAAAACCCTATTCTCTAATGATGATGACCAAACCAACAAACAATAAGAATCGTTAGACATCTTAATACTAGATTAAGTAATTATTGACAAACTAATCAATACGTTATCAGTATCACGCGCGCGGCACGCTACTCACCGTGCTTCGTTTACACGCTGCTCGTGACGTCACCACTCGTCAGGTGCAAGACAGCGATTATCTTCAGACGATGTGTTTGTTGATAGCGCGATTATCTTTGCGGTTGCTGTGTTCTGTCACGTATGTGCCATGTGCTTTTGTGGGACGGGAGAGTAGAACATCAACATATACCTACTACACCTGTAACTAGTAAGTTGATGATGCCAGTGAGCTGATGACCGATGGGGAAGTAAAGTTCTCGAATGGAGACCACACACCGGCAAGCGTAGCGTAGTACGCCGTCTACCCACAAGGTGAACATTCGATCTGTTAAAGACCACGGGATCGCGCTGTATGCAAGCCGCTTCCAACTGGTCCTATTGGAAATCTATAGGGGAGGCCTATGTTCAGCAGTGGACAGTGGCAGTTCCTGTGGCTGATATTGCTGATAATATATTGATGATGATAAATTGGTAAGCTTGGATATAATGGAATTGTAATGTTTAAATGACTGCTTGCTAACTCTACTTTTTATTGCACTTGCTTCTGCTCGTGACTACGTCCGCGTGTTTTTCCACCCGCGTTAAGTTACATCTTTGGTAACTACTCTGCTCCTGTGCCCGTGAATCATAGCGTGATGTTATAATATATTTTTCCCAATCTGACTGGTTTTTCCGAAATAAGCGTGTTTATAAAAAAAATTCTTCAGCTTAAACACAGGTATGGATTAGAAAAATCGAAATCTTTACGAGTTATTTAAAAATGAAATTAAACGTTACTAGCAAGTAATTTTAATTTACACATAAAAATTAAACTAAATTTGAAGACATAACAAATAACTTTTTTTTAAATTTAATTACTCAAGTCCCACGTAATGAGACACAATTAATTTTTTAATGTTCTGACTTACCGGTAAGACAGCCGAGGCTTGACCGGTTAAAGTAATTTATGAGTTTTGGATTTTTCATAATTAAAATTAAAATTTTATAAAAAACCGGTGTGACAAAACACCCTGTACCTATAGTTGAATTGCAACATAGAATCAGACCCACGCTCAGCAGTCGTGCTTGGGACCACAAGACCAACGGGACGGTCACTCTGCAATCATGGACCATGGGAGTATTATATTATCTGTGATGGGGTCCAAATTACGAAGAATTTTGAAGAATCGAATGTCGTTCACTCCTGCAGTATGTACTTATGTTTGGTACTTGACTGAAGTACCAGCTTCCGCCATGCTCATTGAATAGAATGAATCTTTATTATAGTAGGCGTAACTACTCTCAATCTCGATTTACTAACTATTTTGTTTTAGTGACTCATTTGGTAGCTTCTCGAAAGAAATGATGGCATACATGTTAACACTGTCCGACCTGGGGGTCGAACCCAGAACTCGAGACTTAGCAGTGGTGCCTGCCATTGACAAGTGACCACTTGCTAAAGCGAAGCAGTCATCATGACACTCGTCTTTCTCTTTACTACAGTTATTAAAAGTATTTAATTGAAATATCCAACAGTTGTACAACGATTTTATTGCAATAACAATAATATTTTCCATAACTGAGGGCAATGCATGATAAAGCCTAACCATAATGACACACAATTTAAATCTTTATAATGTCCTACCACAAGAATCAAATTCCTTTAACTAACATCTTCACGGGAAGGAAACTAAGATATAATATGGGATAGACAACTTTATATGCAGCAAAATATAGTTCAAATTTCGATGTAGCAATAACTGCAACTACAGCAGTAATATGCATTTTGATATTGTCCCACGCAATATAAGAGTGATCGTCAAATTTTTATCACTCTTATCAATTATGGCATTCATAATTTGAATTGATTCAATATACAAATGGAATGAAGGTCAATCAGAAAATTATCACCTTTTCTTCTTCACTATCCCACAGCTGGGCCTAGCTATGCCCAGCTGTGGTAGTGGGCTCTTCTTTGGAGTCTCTTATACATCGATTCATAGTAGACCTAGTTTACCTATAAGTAATAATACCAGCGTATTCTTCATCGTGTGGGCAGTAAGGTCTTACGACCCCACACACCCTAGTGTCAGAGTTTCTAAACCGCCTCACGGGCCTCTGACATGGTTTGAGTGAGACAGTAATAGGTTGGTTTAAGTCCAGATTTCCTTACGATGTTTTCCTTACAAGATAAACTTAAGAAAGTACCTACATATTATTATAATAAATGAAAAAGTTACATTGGTACTTGTCCGGATTTGATCCCACAGCGTATTTATTGTCCTACTGCAGAGCAAAAGGCCTATTCACATACAGAGAAGGCATGAGCATTAATCACCACAAGTGTGGTGATTAATGCTCATGCCTTCTCTGCCGGTCTTGAACAAGTGTTCAAGACCGGCGATTTAAAAACTCATTAATTTCAAAAAGACAGGCGCCTTAACAACTGGGCCATCCCGACATTCAAGGTAAGTACCTGCCCAAGATTTTCAGATAAATCTGTAGATTAATAAACATGTAAAAAGTTACAGAGTTTGGCATTTATAATTTAAGCAGGAAGTAGGACAAACTCTGCGGGAAAGTTCTAAACGTTTGTAATAACTTTAATGAAGATCTTATCAAATCAAATTAACTAGCTTATCAGAATTATCATCAAGTATGAACATTATTAGTGACGTGCTCCAGATCATGCAAAACAACTTGTTTTGTACATTCGACAGTTGGATCTGATAACGTCATCTGTATAGCCCCCACGGAGTTTGTTATCATTAATTATTAGGCGCATTATCGTTCTAAATAACAAGATTATTTTACTTATTATTTTTGTTGTAGTGGAAAAATTCATGCAATCGGTTAGCGACCTTGCTGATCTGTGAATTGGGGGTAAACTACGAGTACCTACTTCATGATATTTAGTAACATATTGAAGTTTTTGAAATTACACTTCAGATTATCAGATTGCCTTTTTAAGTAGGTACTTACTTATCATAATGGTCTCCTTTTTTACTTAGTTTCTAGGCTGTAGGTCTTCCATGCTTCATTAAATAAATAAATAATACGAATGTAGACACAATAAATCAATAATTGATTTTAATAGACAAATTCTCTAAAAAAAAACATTTATTTTAACCTGAAAACCTGAGTAATTAATTAATTATCCTTTAGCTTGCAAAACTGCAAGATAACAATATATTCATATTATTAGTTTCCAGCATTCTTTATTATATTAAAATAAAATAAAACTGGAAGGATTTAATATTATTACGAGGTACATATTATAATATTATGTACCTAGTCAACATTTCAATAAAATCACCGAAAGATCTGGTACTGTTGATGATCGTTACAATAATCCAGTGATAACCTTTCCAAAGTCGTTGCTATCGGATCAAGTGTGGAATTTTCTCTTTATCTACACTTTTACTTTAGAAATTATCGTGATGATAATACAGAAATTGCATAATATAAGCGACAAATTGTGTGATATTGCTAAATTAGTGACTTGAGCAGAACGTTTATTTAATATACCTACCTAAGTACTAGAAATTATAACTATGAATACATTAATAAAGATATTAATTTACAAAGCTCTATTTTTGGGGTGGGGTGTGACTTCAGGCTACTTACAACGATGTCAGTCACAGTCAAGATAATGAAGAGTATTCAAGAGGTCAGTTCTGGGCAGTTTCTACAGAAAAGTCGTTCATAATTCTACAAATAGGAACATAATATTATCTTATTGGACTGTCATGCTTATACATATTTCTTTGCCCAGGAGTGGGACAGAAGGACAGGCTAATAAATAAATAAAATAAAAATTCTTCTAGAACAGTATGAAATTATGTCAGTATAACATAATATGTAACTTGCTTACAAAACATAAATTAACTTAAGATGGCAAAAAGCCAACGTCACGCGGTGTTCCCAGGCGGTCACCCATCCAAGTACTGACCGCGCCCGATGTTGCTTAACTTCGGTGATCGGACGAGAACCGGTGTATTCAACGTAGTATGGACGTTGGCGATAGCTTTATTTAAATACTAGATCACAATAGAACAATATCAATATCAACCTAAAAAAAAATAGGAGTTGTATTCTACTCTTGATTATCATGCAACAAAAATAGTACCTACAGCAAAAATATTATTATCACAAAGCAAAACTAGTTATCATAATATTGAAAAGATGGCGCTGTTAGCAAATATGCTATTTGTAGTTGTTCATTAAAAACGCCAACAGATGGCGCTGTTCACCATTTAAGCAAGCTCACTTTCCTACTAAAATTAATAGATGGCGCTTATGCAAAATAAGTCAACGTAACGTACATAAAAGGTCTCGTTCGTTTCATTCGTAAATACGAATGAAACGAACGAGGAATTAGAAATGAAGGAGTAAATAATAAAACAAGTTATTTCGCAATAAAAACTATAATAAATGTACAATGATCACTATTACACTACATTGTCTAATACCAGAACGACTTGGCGGGGACTCTGTCCTCTTTGATGCCCATCTCTTCCATTATATCCATTTCAAACGTCCGTAGTTTTGGTGCGAACGTTATCTGAAAAGGAATAAGCAAAATAAATTCACGCGTTTTTTTTTAAGTTGAAAAGTGGGTTTGTATAATGTAGTACTTAATTATGCTTGTTCTAAAAGTTTCTGCGATGTTTAAAGCCGATGAATAGTTTTTATTCTTGTCATTACAAAAAATATTTTTACGCACGCGATTTAAAGCCCTATAATAATGGCAAATTATTCGCTGTCGAAGCCGTACGGTTTTAATAAGCATTCACCCTAAATGTGGGTTAACGACGCTGTCTACTTTGGAGGTAGGATATTCTTTGCAGGACACGAAGTAATTTAACTTTTTTTTCCTCTATGCGAAACTATGTCTTAAATGACAGTAGCTTAAAGTTTATTATACCTTAACAGCTGCATCACTGGTGGTATCCTTATCTACATTCTCAATATACAGCTCTTTACTCTTGAAGTCCATGGTCTCCTCTGCTGTCTTTGGTATGGGGATGATTCTGCTGCTAGCCATAGACACGCGAACCTAGCAAAGAATAATAGTGACGATAAATTAAAATAGCACAAGTACAGTTGGTGACGTTATGAGTCAGAATACTTGGCATGCACTCTTGGACTGTTTTGCCAAAAAACGAATGCTAACAGTTTATTACTTCAACTGTTTGCGTTGCAATTATACTATTAACATTTCTATTATATCCATTCAAGTGAATCAATCTTCAGGTGATAGGATATTTCCCCTGATTTAAGTGGCTTTGAGTACTTTATTGTATTACTAGCGACCCGCCCCAGCGTCGCACGGGTGATATCGTCGACGAAAGATTTCCCGACTCATCCAAGAATTATCGTTGTATTTCAAACAATTTACACAAAACCTTAATAATTATATACCTAAACCTTCTTCATCAATCACTCTATCTATTAGTGCAAGCTGCATTAAAATCCGTTTAGTACTTTTTAAGTTTATCGCGAACAGACAGACACGACGTTGGACTTTGTTTTAGAAGTATAGTAAAGAGTAGGCTTCTAGAGAAGCCACAGGATACTTGTAATACCACTTCATAAAAGGTAATATCAATATCTCACCTTATCTCCCTCCTCAGTGAATCTCCACTCGAACTCAGTGGGTTTCAGGGTCTCTGGGTCCACCAGCTTCACGTCCGTCGTGACGAGGAGAGGCGCCTCCGACTGGATCGTAATGCCAGGAAACTTCTTGTCTTTGCCCACCTGAAATATAGTGGTTTACATTTTAGAATAAAGTTTTATTTTAATTACAGAATAATATAATAATAAGTTATGAAAATGATGGAAAAGAATGATAATGGTTAATGTTCAGTATATCTCCTAAGAATACAATAAATAGTCAATGAGGTCTTTACAAAATGTCCTGAAAAGACTGCAAATATATTACAGTTGCATAAAAGTGGGTTGGTCTTAATAATGTACACATATTGGCCCAGCCAATACTGAGGGTCCCTGTCCCTGTCCCTGTGCACATAGCAACAATGTGCATTGCACTGTGTGTGTCAATTGACTCTTGATGATAACATAACAATAAGAACAAACAAATTTTTATTTTATAAGTACTATTTTATTTGTAAATATTTGATTCCTTTTTCAGCATATCTGTAATCTGTATATAATTAATGTTATCTTGGTAAGGCTAAAAAAAAATACTCACAACTCTAAGATGTGTGTTGAGTCCCTCCACAATGACCCAATTACGTTCTTGAATGACCTGCGTGATGAGGCCCTGCTTGCCTTTGTCCTTACCCACCATTATCTCTACACGGTCACCTCTGAAAACAACATTTATAAAGTGTAATAGGAATATACAGAAAATGAACACATAAAAATCAACAGAAATTTCTATCTAGTAAAACTGTTTAAACAGATAATAAGTAATTGAGGGTCATTCTAGAAAAATGAGCCAACCCATATGAACAACCAATTTCCCAATAATTAATGAAATCACATAAAACTAATTCAGTATGTCAAATATTATGTTACATACGCACACAAACAAAAAAACAAATAAGTTTCTTCTTAATAATAGAATATAGTATTACAAGTGCTACTAATGAGTATGACAATATAAAGTATTTAGTGATGTCAATATACTAACTGATAGTGATGACACTACATAATAACTGTACAACTAGTTGTGCACACCTTACCTCCCCCAAGTGTCAACAAAGGTCAAAAGCGACCTTTTAACGTATGTAATAACAAGAAGGCTTTATTTAGAAGTTATCCTATACTTATTCTTACTTGAAGAAGCTCCACTCGCCAACGGGTTGTATAAATACTTTCTTCCTGTGCATATTACGATCATTTTGCATACGAAACTGACTCGTCCATGGCCTGTTCGTAGTAAAACGATAGTGCTTACGGGCTATTTGTGCCTTCGGGTACTGTGGATAGTTTGATGGATTCTTCCAGTACACCTAAAACACAAAATAAACATAATAAAATTATTTTTGAGGTTACGTTTTTTAAACAAATCAAAGAAGAGGATTGAATATCATTTTGTACCTGTTCATAGCTCCTTTTAACGTAAGACTCGGGAAAATTTGAATATTTAACAGTCAAATCACCAACTTTTTTCGCTAAAAACCCGTATATTCGCATTTTATTTATTTTGTTTCGTAACCTTTCTGTGAATGAAACCAACAATTTGTTTGACTTTGACACTTACGACGAGATGACATTGGAATGACATGACTTAGACTAGTGAGATTGACAGCATGATGTCTGAAAAGACCACAGATTTTCAGATTACACAGAGAACATGACAATTTAAATAATTTCTATTTTCTTCAGTGCAATGCAGAGTCGGCTATCGGTTTTTGTATTAGATTTATTCAGTGCATGATTCTAAATACATGATAAAGTTACCTAGTAGTATTGTGACTCAGCTCTGTTTTTGAAATAATTACCTACAGTACTTTTAAGCTTAAATCACACCGAGATGGCCGCGACCGGGGCAGCGGAGCGGCGCGGCGAGCAGTTTTAGACTGATAACTTTAAATTTTATCTTTAACACTCTATTACCAACGCGTATCATAATTTGATAATGCATGCACTCGCTCTGGAGTTGGGGTTCGCGCGTCAACCGGACGCAACAAGGAGTCTATAATATCTTGACTATTCTTGACTCGAGCGCAATACGTGCTATTGGAGCATATAGCAACACAGGCCACATACTAAATAATTTCATCGAGCTTAATTACCTAGTGACCAAAAAAAATCGTCAGTTTTATGGAGCGCGCTGTGGGAAAGTTTGTATAGCGGTTGAACGGTTTTGATTATGACATCTAGACTACTTTTTATTTCAGTGGTATAATTCTATGAAATAATTTTTGACTTTCACACAGATGAAGCGGCTAGCAAGTGTTACTTTTATTCTATTTGTTGGGTGATAATTGTGTGATTACATTTTCATATTATTTAATCGCAACAACGGAACGTTTGTACATAAACAATAAAGTATTTTTTATATTTTTTATCTGACACATTCGAAATTTGCTGTCATTTTCGTCTTAAAAAGTATAAAAAAATCATTCATACAATTTATTTAATGGGAAATCTGAAAAGTAATATCATTTTTACTTATAAGATAATTTTAAGCACACTATGAAGTAGTTTTAATTAATTTACGGTCAAAATAAGCATTTATAAAATCGCGCATAGACAATTGACGTAAATCAGCTGTCCAATATCAGTCGTTGTAGGTGGCAGCACCGCGTCACGTGAATTTTCATGGCGTTGAAGGGCTAGTCCCGAATTGTCTTGTGATTTCGCCAAATTATTCGCTGTTTCGAATATTTAGTGTTAAACAGCATTAATTTATAAGTTCCAGGTGAGTGTTGTGTCGTAACAAAGTGAATATCGTGGTAAATATTGCCGTTAAATGCTTTTGCGCGGGACTGAAAGATGTCAAAGTCGGCAGTGACGGAGTGTAAGGGGTGGTTTGGGGTGAATTTCTTGGGTTAACACGCGCCGGGCGCCAGAATGTCTGACCGCCGAGCGGGCGCCGTTGGACCGGGTTCGGTATTGATTGGGTGCACGAGCTCGTTGCGTCAGCGTTCTGGCTGAAAACACCAGATCGACGGCCGCTTCCGCGGGGTCTAGACTGCCTATTCGCAGCTCGAAATCGATTTTTCGTACAATGAAAAAGTTTTCGACTTTACCAAACATGTAACACTGGTTGCTACGTGCGTTTTCACTGTGAGTCTTTATAATTAGTTGGTCATATGAGTTCATAGTACACCATCTTGTGTTATTGCAGTGGAGAAGATGTCTGAATACTGGGTTATCAGTGCCCCGGGCGACCAAACCTGCCAGCAGACCTGGGACACCCTGAACAATGCCACCAAGTCTGGCAATCTCAGCGCCAACTACAAATTTCCAATCCCTGACCTGAAGGTACCTTATATTGACTTCTTATTTCTCTAATCTATATTAACTTTTAAGTAATTTAAATTTTCCTTCCAGTTCTTTTAAAAAACTGTTATGAGATAAATTATGTCATCTTAATATTCCTGATTGAATAATGGCTGAAAATGTCCTTGAAACAATTATTGTGTTTTCTCTGATTGTCACTATGGGGATTAAAGCCAATATTATTTTTTTGGTTGGTTCATAATTGACTACATAACCACACAAATAAATTCAAATCAATCGATTCATCATTCCCATCTTCAAGCAAAGGTGGAGCCTTGGACGAGGTATACATTTTATGAAGTTTCTTATTTTCCTTTAAAAAATATCTGACTATAATTTATCTGTAATGAATGATGTAAACAGAAAGCTTTGGCCACATTAATTGATTGATAATTACATTCAACATTTTAAATGACTTCAATCATTTATGAATTATATTATGTACAAGTCAATTAAATAAACAAATCAAGTGCACAATGGTGTTATATAAATTTAAACACTTATAAACTCAGCTATGCATTCCTGTATATTTTCTCACTCATCAAAACATTAAATTCTTAGTATTGTTTTGTATTGTATTGTGAGTTTGTGATAACTCCAATCTCCAATCAATTTTAAATCTGTTGAATTATAATTATGAAAATTTGTGTAAGTACATCTCGGAAAAGTGTGCTTATTATTATTAATCCATATCCCTTGAAATATAATTATTATAATGAAATAGTTTACCACATTTTCTAGTGTTGTGAAAGAAATAAGTCATTATAAATATTCACTTATTATATCTTTTAATGAGTATTTACGACCATTCACTAAATAAAAAAGAAGAAGGGTATGTGTTCTGGACAATTCTTATTACTGCTTTGTAGTTCAAAGTCAAAGTCAGAACATTTATTTACTTTGAATGCTTTGCACACCACAAAAGATAATTTACCTAAAATTGATACAGATTGGCATGCAAATATTGAAACATGATGCTAATTCTATAAGTAAATCTTTTTACAAAATGAATATACCATCATTCTTTTTAAGTTTTTTTGTGTATCTGACAATGTAAAAGTTATTGTAAAGTTTCACTTTATATTTTTTTATTTATTTATTTCCAGGTGGGGACTTTGGATCAGTTGGTGGGACTGTCTGATGACTTGGGTAAGCTCGACACCTTTGTTGAGACGGTCACAAGGAAAGTCGCTCAGTACCTCGGTGATGTTAGTACAATTTTGTTTTACTTACACAAATAAAAGCTCTTTTATATGAAAAAATAAAATGCTGCATCTATTCTTGTTGCATAAATGATTGCTTTATAGTACTGTTAGCTACATGGCAGTAGTCCATCTTCAAGCATTTACTTTTGAATAAAATTATTGTGTCTCATAGGAGAATGTGAAAGAAATTACACAAACACTCTTAACTTTTGAGTTACATTATTTTTGTTGGATCTGTGAAATGTAGGTCAATTTTTTTAATGGCTCTTTTATACAATTTTAAATTCAAAAGAATATGATTTTGGGTAAAAATGATATTGACTTGTATATTTTTCTGCTCAGGTACTAGAAGACCAGCGCGATAAGCTCCATGAGAACCTTATGGCAAACAACAGTAAGTTATTTTGATATATTTTCATATGGCACTAAACTTTTAATTTTAATTTTATTAAATTCTTCAAATCTTACATGATTGTTTGGTGCCATTTGTTCATAGATATTTTTGGAAATTGAAAAGGTTTGACATAAATAAATTAAACATAGACTTTTAACAACAAAATAGGATTATTTGCATGATTTAAATAAAGAAATAGAGAAAGAGTTATTTATGGCATGTTTGGGAAACTATAGAAGACTTAAAGCTAAGGAATTGGGCCTATTATGTTACCAGCATGAGAACTAATTTTTAAAATAGAAAAAGAATGAACTGGTGTAGAGAAATAAATAAATTAAAAGCACAGAGTAGTGCGAAAAATTATTAGCATGTGTCGCTAAATTTCAATGGTTAAAATTATCTTTTATATTTTTCTTATATTTATTTTTTAGTTCATTTATTGATATTTACCTATTTTTTTTGCATGCCATTTTTTCTAACCATACTGTCTGCGTTTACAAGTCAGTCAGTGGATTTTTAATTTTATTATATTTTTTTATTAATTTGCAATTTATTATACATTTGCGTAATACCCGAGAATGTTTATTATTTTTATACATTTTCTCACACATAACACATCTCATCTCAACCCCAATAATACACACCTAAATACCTGTATTTGAGCACTAATGTGTAAATACTTATGTATAATGATTATTGACGAAACTTGGCGCGGCCCTGTTGCAAAGTGGGCGCAACTTATGTTTTAGAATAGCTGTGAAAAAAGTTTTAATAAAAAATACTTTTTTCTTACTTTTCGTAATATAAAAATACAAGTTTCGTCAATAAAAATACTCAACATAATCACTTTTAAACCCAAAGGCTAAGAATGTTGAGTGGACAGTGTTTGTACATTTATTTTTAGTTTGAGGTTCACATCGTCCGACCATGTGGAACCTCCTTGCACCATGCACCTATGTGTGATATGTAAATAGAGTTAATGGAATGTATAGAAAACAATTTATGTTGCATATTCACCTTATTGGAATCACGGCTAGCAATATCTGTTCAATATATTTCCCGATGCGGCAAGAAATAGTTCAGAAAATAGAAGATTAGACCAAATTAGGATGAAACTTATCCAAATAAAGGTAATGTTTTATGAAGATTCTTTTCTAAATTGTTTCCCTTTTACTATTAATATTTAGGTAGGCGATTGGCTTTCAGATCAGACAGAAGAATCCATTGCGCATTCATTGAAATTCTAATTGTATCTATTTTCTATAATATTTAATTGGATGCGATACATAAATAATATTTTTATATATGTACATAAAGCTTTTATATCACAATATAGTGTCGCTTTTTATGATTATTTTTCTGATTTAATGAGTTTGTCATGACACAATCGTGTTTAGAATTAATTTAATATTTATTTTAGATTGAGAATGTTAGATTTTGGGATTGCATTTCAGTGTCTGAGAAATGGAAAAAAGTTTGCGGCAGTGAGTAATATTTTTTTCGTAGTTTATGTAAATTGAGCTTGTTAGTAATATTGTGCGAGCTTCGAATATTTATGATATCTACGCTTCAAATATCTGTATATTAAATATATTATGATATTTTGGAAATAAAGCAATTACTTTGGCTACATATATTTTTGTTACAGAAATGTAATATTATGTAACATATTATTTGTTAATATATTATGAAGCTTTTTGGTGACTTTTTTTAGGCGTTATAAATATTTACTAAAGTTTTGAACAGTGCCTATACGAAAATAATTTATAATTCTTATATATTTTTTACGTTGGTAACGGTATAAACGATTATATATTTAAATAAAATAGAGGTTTGGTAAATAAGGAATAATTTTTATGGTTTCGTTTTGTAAGTATACTCTGCTAATGTAATGTAAAACGTTATGTGTAGGATGTTAACAGTGTGTTAAGTTATCGTGTTTCATGTCGTGTATTACATTCGACACTTTATGGCATTTTTTGTTTCCTTAAATCGTCTGTCTATGTTTTTTTAGTAGGCGCACAGATAATATGAAACAAGTACAGTAAGGATATAGGTAAACATTGATTTTCATGAAAAAGGCTAATTGCCTTTGAAGATCTTTAATTTTTACGTGGTGTATTATTGAAGGTACAAACAAACAGCTCCACACATTCTTCTAGATTTTGTCTCTACAATGCAGCCGAATCCAGTATTACAATAATTTACTAAACAAAATTGTTCTTAGCCATTTAGTGTCGAATTCAGGTAAAATATAATATGTATTACATCACATTTTCAGTGTCGGTCTCGTGAACAACTGAGATAAAGTACTGTTATCATAGCGACAGTGAAAGTGTGAGCAGATCAGACGAGATAACTATTGATAGGATACATATTACTAAATATGTACTGTTAAGGCGATATGTAATGGATATAGTACATCGATTATTTTCTGAAAACCACCCTTTTCAGGTTTTCTACTGAGACTTTATTGAATTGAAGACATGAAATTTTATCTAGACACACGGCAGTGTGTCAGCCAAGTTCGTTTTTTTATGCAGAATTCTTTTTTTATTGTTTAGCAACAATACTTATAAGTCATGTCACTTTTAGAGAGCAATCACAAAACTAGTGATAATAGATGGCACTAAGCAACTAATTCACGTCATCACTCAAAGAGTTCTATTACGATATGGGGTTATAGAGCGATATTTCTAAAATGTGTAACTGAGAAGTCTTCGACCCTCTCGGGGTCATGAGGGATACCAACTTTCTCCCCAGCTCAGTGTTGTACATTCTAACACTTGTCTACTTTCAGATTTAACTCATTATTTTTATTTTTTGGAATTCCATATCCATTACATATTTCTTTGCTCTCAAATTTAACCACATTTTGCTTTAATATAATAAAATTCTTAGACGTTGTAAGTTTGTCGCACATTATGTTGTAATACTTAAGATTACTGAATATTATAATGTCTCCATACCATAGATAATAGCAATCACTGCCTCACAAGACATTCATAGCTTAGCTATATCAAGCTTTAAAAATTGTCTATGCTTTGCGCTTCTTAATTTTTTTATTATTATTTAGTTTATTTATTATTATTTTTATATGAAAATATATTCTTTATTTTGCTCCTGTCCTATACTGAATCCTCTTTATTTTCATCCTAAATTCACTGAAGCGATAAAAGCGATATTTCGATATACATTCCGAGATTGATATGAAACTTATTCAGAATCAAGGACATAAACATTGAAATAGCTTTACAACCGCCATAAAACGTTAGACAAACAATTAATGAGAGCGGATCGTAGTAGCAGTTGTTAGTGGATGGTCGTGGACGTGTGAAGTAATGAAGTGGAGATTAGTAGAGGTTTATGAGATGGGTTATGGACTGTGGCGACTCTAGGCATTGACTCATACGCGGACCCCGGCGGGGGCGAGCCTCCGCCCACGCCGACGTCGCCGGTGTGCGACTCCGCGTTCTCGGAGCACCACGGGTGCTGGCCCTGCGAGCACCGAGACCACTCGGAATACGAGGCCTCGCAGCCCTCGCAACCCTCCAGCGGGCGCAGCTCGCCGCGGTGGGACGAGGACGACGAAGAGGACCGACACCACCATATACTCACACAAGGTTTAGGAGACCTAACCCACGCCTAACCTAACTCCTTGATTTGGACGGAACTTGAAACAAATGCAAGTTAACTTTTATCCATTAAAGTTTGGACGTATGTGAGTCAAGTTCTATTCAAAGTAATTCCCGGTAGGTCCTGTATGTCCTGCTAGCTAGGTGGACGAAGCTTTACACTACCTAAGGCTTCGTTGGTTACGTTCAGCGCTATTTGCACACGCTACAGTAGGCTATGTGAAGGCAGTGATTGCTATGTCTCTAAATATCTTCCACAACTTTTTCTATATTTACTGTTTTATCTTCGAACAGCAGATGGCGCTGGCCGTATTTTATATTTCGCGAGCGCCATCCTGAATTTTGTCTGTATATTTTTTTGGTTAAATAAATAAAGTTTAGGGTGACGCTACGAAGATGTGGCTAGGAGAGATAATTTCACAAAGTGTACGTCTTGCACCACAACACTGTGTGAGCGCGTCGAACTGACGCGGACAAGTAATGTCTATATTGTGTAGTTGATATAAACCGGGCAGTTCGCGAAACTAGTTGATGTATGCTGAAGATTTCGCGAATTACCCAGTAGAAGCTTAATACACAGTTGAACGTGTTCAATATTATAGCTTTTTAAGTTATTTTTAGTTCGCTTAGATGTTTAATTTATTAATATTCGATGTTGTATTTTTTATTGTATATTTTTACTTATTTATAACAAAAAACATATCCTATTTATAAGTTACACCCTTTTGCTTTTGTGCGTGAACGCTGTGTGGAGTAGCGAAATAAGAAAGTTTCGGAAATCTTTTTATGCTTGTTAAATCTACGTGATGACAAATGTCACTGATCATCGTTTTATGTTTAACGATAATTAAAAGATAAAACCATTTGTATCCCCGATCACATTAATTTCCAATGTTCGTGTTAACTAATCCACGTTTTAGCCGCCAACGTAATTGGCTTAGCCTATATTTCACGTAGTTATGGTCAAGCTGAAAATAGTTCCCACAAAGCACGATCGTAACCTTGATGCCGTCATGTAAGTTATTTATGAAGCGAAACGAATCGCGTTTGGGCGGTTCTGCTGTTTATTGTGACTATAAAAGATTTGTTTTAGGTGTAAAGTACAAGATAGCGTGGGGGAGTCATTCGTATGTGTAACGTCGAGATATTTATTGCGAGGCTTTCACACAAAATACAAATCTTTTCTTGAAAATAACTGTCGATTCTTAGACAATGTTTAGTTTTGTATTTAAATGGGCTCTGGGGATTGATAACCGTTGAAAAATGCGAAGCCCGTGCAACATAGTGGACTAATAAAATGATACACTTACAAAGTAGACGAAGAATAAACATGTGAGCGACTCTCTAAGTTTTAGGAACGTTTGCATTGTAATCTATCAAAATTGTCTCGTATTTAATTTACATTTTCACGAGTTTGTGACATTGATTGTCATTGAGATGAGATTGTGACTAGATTTTGAACTTTTTTAATTACGTGATTTAGCCTTCTTGGACAGTTTTAAAACTTGTCTTACTTTTAAATAATGGTCTTGTTACTGACTGTTCTATCTTGAGGAAAATGTTGAGTAACTATTAGTCTGGAAGCCTATCCCTACCCTACTTTCATAAGTACATGGTTGTTGAACAGAAATGATCTTATAATGATCAAATACTCGTAATACAGATTTACCAATTTGTATTCAGTTTTTAAAGATGTTTTCTTTCCAGATGAGACTAAAAATCTCTTATGTTAATATCGCGTTTTTTTTTTAAGAAATGTACTAGCCTGCTATTTAAATTAAAAACATTTGTTTTCATAAGTCACGAATAAAATCACAAACGTGATTAAGCAAACTTAATAAGCGCTCAAATAAGATTTTATTTATGTGATAAAATAAATAGTTTATCTCATAACTTATCGACCGAGACAATTGTTGCAATTCAAGGCCACACACATTTGTAATCAACTTTTCGAATATACATTAACTTGATAATATAATTATTATGCGTAAATCCACAACAAATAATATAGCGGGTGTAAAAAGACTTAACGGAGCCGGAGTTACACTTTCTTCCCATATTTATATTTTTTTGGGAGACCGTTACTTACCGAGTTATTGAAAGTTAAACGTCGTTAAGTGACATCACGAAAATAATTTTTAAAATTCTTTAAATAATCCCACGACTCCTAGATTGTTGGATGCGCCTAAAGGCACAATGTTTTGCGTGCATTGCGCAATAGTACAATCAGTGAATGGTGACAACAAAAATACAAGACGAAACGCAGTTACCTAGCAATATTTTTTGCTCAAAGTTACTTAGTTTTTACGGCTTTAAGATGTTAGTTTTTACACTCCGTATACAAATGTGCAGTTAGGATATACCTACTGATTTACCGAAAAAGTTTTGTAGGAAAATGGACTCAGAGATTTGAAGCAACAGATCTGTAAACTTTAGGTTCGTGCTATAAGATATAGTATGAATGTGGTATATGTGCTTAGATTTGTAATAGTATCATAGATTGATGTATTTTTGTAACAGAACTACATTATACTAAGGTATTTTTAAAGAAAGTTGATATAGTTTCCTCAGTAGTGATTTAAATTGAAATAGCATGACTTTAAAATATGCGGCAGAAGAGATATCCTAACCAAAACTTTTACCATAGATTCAGTGCATGATTCTAGACCCCAGGGCCGTCTACTGTAGGCCCCGGGCACATTAACATGTGAATGACGTATTCTGATAGTTGACAAAATAAATTTCTTTCAATGAACGTTCAATTGAACTTCATTAAATAATATAAAGCCAATAAAAGAAACGTAGAACTATTATTTCATAAGTTGGGGAATAGAAATTTATTGTAAATCGCACTGTTAATAAAAGTTAGTTAGGGGCCCCCGTCGTTCGTGGGGCCCTGTACAAGTGCCCATAGTTCCCAATGGAGAAGAAAACCATTGATTTATTTACATGATAAATATCATCGGTGAAGGGTCCTAGAATCACGAGGTAAAAGTGTTCGTTATGATGTCCCTTCCATCTATTATAATGTAGTTCTAACACCCGTATTTCAACTTTATTTACCAACATGTAAAACCTAATTTTGTTTGTTTGATATCAAAAATGTTTAAATGATTTTTAGTTTACATTAAAAGTATAGTTTTCAGTTCACTTGGTAATGTCGAAATAAATTTTGAATACGGGTTTTCCAGCATGGAATTGTGCATGATATATTATGTATGAAGAATTATTTTTATGATAGTGCATGTTTATATCTTATGGACCCATGCTATGAATGTATTAAGGCTACTGTACACAGAGGTGAATATTTAGCACATTGGCGACATTGTAGTAGAAGTATTTAGTAAAATTCAAAATAATTAGTGGTCATATAAATGTCTTGTGCGTGCAATTTCGATACTTAATATTCGTATGCTTCTTAAATCACTCCTATCTATTAATGAAAGGATTAAAATCCGTTGTGTAGTTTAAAAGATCTAAGTGTCTTTGTTCTATACTAAGTATGTAGGACGATATTACTACTTGCTATTATTTAAAATTCGGTATCAATAATTTAGGTTTAAAAAAAAACAACAGATGTTTCTAATAATTACCTAAATGTAGCACTCTGTATTATTTATTATTTTCGGAATCGTACCAGTAGTTCCGAAGATTACTGCGCTCTTTAAACAAACAAACAAAGTCTTTAGCTTTATAATATTAGTAGAGATTGTAGCATGCACTTGTTGCTTGTAAAACCACAAAATATTCCAGTAGAATGTTTTTTTTTTTGTATCTCCGATGTGTACAGGAGTTTTTTCTATTAGTCTTGTCTAAATGCACGTTAAGCTAGAATGTTTTTCTTTTACAGTTTTTGGAACAACGCTTACATTCGTTTGTTTTGTTATTTTTTGTTAAGCACTTTTTATAAAAAAATAAAAATAACTTTAGTGTTCTTAAACATTTTTGTTGTATGTTGGTTAATAAATAAGGATGTTCCTAGTATTTTGTATTCGTTTTGTTTTTAATTATAGTTAAACTAAAATGAAATACTTGGCTAAAAAACAAAACATATAAAATAGTAATAAGTATGATTTTATAAATTATTGGGATAAGTTAAAAAAAAATGAAAAATAAATGTATCCCATTAGAATGTTTGATAATTAACTTCAGATGTTCTGTGAACTAACAAGTACTTTGCATTACAGGCGACCTACCGTCTTACCTAACCCGTTTCCAATGGGACATGGCGAAATACCCGATCAAGCAGAGTCTGCGCAACATCGCTGATATCATCAGTAAACAGGTTCGTTGTGTTTATTTTCACGCCATTTTTATTTTATCTACCCACCTTATTGACCATTATTTGCTGATCGTAGGGTTCTTTCAATTTTTGTGTTTGGTGCTGGAGAGGACTGCAAATGGAAGGATGTCGTTTTTTCATAACAAGCGGAAGGGAGCCTGCATACATTTTGATTACCTACGTAGATGTTGCACTTTTTTAAAGAAAAATAAGCTGAATACAAAAGAAGTAAAAGTAGTTAATTACTGATAAAAATTCATCTCTGTAGGGTCTAGAATCATATATTGAATTCGTGGTAAAATATTTCTTTATGATATCCCTTCCAACCAGCAAAAAATCTAACGGTCCGCCGCACTGCTCCAGCGCAGCAGCAGTCCAGCACCAAATCCATAAATTGAAAGAGCCCTAAGTGTTAATTACGATTTTTAATTTCCGTTCCATTCTGTTTTCATCACGTCCTTTATCGTAGAATGTAGCTGTCAAACAGTTCGACCCCAGAAGGCGAATCTAATGTTTCTGACTATAGGCAACGCAAAAATAATTAATATTTGTTGTATGTTTGTCACGCAGGTGGGACAGATCGACACGGATCTGAAACAGAAGTCGTCCGCCTACAACGCACTCAAGGGTAACTTACAGAACTTGGAGAAGAAACAGACGTGAGTACTATTTTTTTTAAAATTATAGTTAACTAGCTTTCGCCCGCTGCTTCGCTCGCAAATTATAATGATAATTTGATCATGATTCGAAAGACATGTGGCACCATCTATCATCATAAGAACGTTATTGTGATTTCCCTCGGGAACAGTACTTTTTTTCGGGATTAAAGATACCTTATGTTCGTTCCTACATCTGGCAACGTATATGCAAAATTTCAGGATGATCGGTTCAGTGGCTTAGGCGTAAAATGGTAACAAACAAACTTACTTTCGCATTTATAATATTAGTTAGGATTGGAACATTCAGACTCATTATGAAAATAAAAAGTATTATCAGCTTTCAGTATCACATTCACAGATAAACAATTCAGACAGAATTTAGTTGACAGAAATTTGAATATGTTAAAACTCCAATTTCTTTTATTAAGTACGTTGAAAATGTAGTAACAATCTCATTTCAGTAACAATCAATGTCAAAGTTTAATAATTTATTTCAATTAGACGATTAAAAGGCACTTTTGAACGCCATTTACAAGAGAAAATGTTGAGAACTCGCCAAAACTGGATATAAATTAGAAGAGAAGTGTTTATAAACAGACTTTAGAGTTATGATTAGAATGTGATCGCTCCTAAAATGTATGCGAGAATTGTCCCTCTTTTTTTTTTTTTTTTTTTTTTCTCCTTATTATTAAGAACAGATTTCTTAATAAATGATTACAATCTAGCCTAAAAGACTAATAAGAAATTTAACTCTAACTTATTATTATACGGTAAAGATTTTGTTAAAACTAAGAATAGCGTCCTTTAGCACTTTTATACAAGTCCATAGCACTTTCTTAGAGTCTGGTATTGATAAAAACACTTTGTTCATGTGTTATATGCATAGCACAGCAATGATCACTATTATACACTAACTTTAAACACTACACTAACTCAAAAGGTTTTGTTCTCTTTAGTCTACGCACTAGGTCCGTGTTGTCTAACAGCTGGATTGCCTCAACATTCACATGTCGGTGAAGTCTGTGTTCGTGGGCTTCAGCAAATTTTTGAATGATGGTGGTGACGAGTTCTATTTTAAGGTCACGGTGGAGGTCGTCATTTCTGATGTACCAAGGTGCTTTTACAGCATCCCTGAGTACTTTATTCTGGAATTGTTGTATTATTTTGAGGTTGCTCCGTTTAGTACAGCCCCAGAGTTGGATACCATACGTCCAAATTGGCATCAGAATATGCTTATAGAGTATAATCTTATTATGTATTGATAAACAGGATTTCCTTCCGAGTAACCAATACATACTTTTATAGCGTATGTCGAGTTCCTGTCTTTTCTTTTTGACATGAGCTTTCCATCGCAACTTAGCGTCGAGGGTTATGCCAAGATATTTGGCTGTATTAGCATAAGGCACTTGCGTACCGTTTATGTAGATTGGGTGGTAGTCGCACTGTTTGTTTGTGAAGTCAACGTGAATTGATTTTGACTCATTCAGTTTGATCTTCCATTTTTGTGTCCAGTCATAAACTTTGTTCACAGCAAGTTGAACTTTTTCTACTGCTTCTTTGTGATTCGATCCAGTAGCCATAATAGCAGTATCATCAGCAAAGGTCGCAATGGTGTTGTTATCTAGCTCTGGGATGTCACATGTGTACAACAAGTATAAGATTGGGCCTAGCACACTTCCTTGAGGTACCCCAGCTTTTATCGCTTTTAGCTCGGAATATGCATCTTCTTGTCTTATTCTAAACATTCTATTAGTTAAATACGACTCCAGAATATCTGCAAATTCTGGAGGCAACATACATCTAAGTTTGAATATTAGGCCATCATGCCAAACTTTGTCAAAAGCTTGCGCGACATCTAAGAATACGGTGGCGCAGACTTCCTTGTTTTCGAGCGTTTTTTCAATGACGTTTGTTATTCTGTGTACCTGGTCTACTGTAGAGTGTTTTTCTCTGAAACCAAATTGATGATTTGGGATAAGATCTTTTTCTTCTATTATTGGTTTTAATCGTTTTAGCAATAGTTTTTCAAATAGTTTTGATAACACTGGCAACAAGGAAATAGGTCTATATGATGACGCTTCATGGGGCGGTTTCCCAGGCTTCGCAATCATAATTACTTCAGCTACCTTCCACAGCTCAGGTACATATTTCAGAATAAATTGTCCCTCTGCATTCAATCAAAATAACAAGCCATTATGTTTCTACCTTTCTTCACTTCCCAAATGTGTTTTTTTTTATCTAATGAAAGTAAAAAAATAAATTATCTATAATATTATTAAATAGCAAAAAAAATATTAAACTATAGATCTCGTCCAGATGTACTGTTTGAATATTCGATTTCAGTGCTTGAGAGTCAGAATATTAAATCAGACGCCTTGCTTCTCAATATATCTCACCACAAGAACAACCACATGTTTGCTTTGATAGCAAAATTTATTTATCTCGATAGATTTAGTCACAAATCCCAGTTTATGACTATTAAACTTTCAATGTTGCAAAGCACATAAAGTCAACATCTGTTCTTTTTACAAAGATTTAGATCCCAAATCCATCATACCGAAAAGCATTAATATTTTTACGCAGAATATTTAGTAATAAATATTGCAAAAATAAATTGATTGATTTATCAAATGAAAAATGTGGGATAGTGCACTTTGCAAGGCCGCCTTCATTTTTGTTTGCTGATAGATTGTGCGCATAAATTATACTCATTAATATTACCCAAACGCGGTGAACCTATTTTATGCCTGAAATATTAGTTTCAAGATCGGAGCACTAAATTCAGCTTGCAATACGTGATAATGGAGATCTTACATCCGTTCTAAATAATATTAAACCGACAGTAAAAACTGCTGCAACCACATATTATTATGTAGTGCTTATCATAAATGCCATCAAAACTTTTATAATAACTACTACGGTGTGACTAAGCCACAGCTTTGCCATACTAATTTGCGCAGCGTGACAATTTTTTGACGTTGCATTATCTCGCGCCAAAACGCAGGAATATAGTCTCGCTTTGTCGCGAAGTCACACGACGGCAAAAACTTATCGCACGGTCAAAATGCCCGACAAGTGTGAAATTCTTCGGTTTCTTGAACGGAAAGTTAATGTAACTAATTGCTAAGCGTGCGATAGCTGGAGAGAGAACGGAGGGTTATGTCGGATTCTGACCTACCGACTCCGATCTCCTGGTGCCATGAGTCACTGGTCGCATTCCCCTACTGACGGTAACCTCTACCCTCGTTACAGCGGCAGTCTGCTGACCCGCAACCTGGCGGACTTGGTGAAGAAGGAGCATTTCATTCTGAACAGCGAGTACCTCACCACACTGCTGGTCATCGTGCCCAAGTGAGTATGGCATTCAAAACAAGGTCGTCTAAAGAAAGAGAGAAAATAAGTTCACACAGTCCATGTGGCACACAAAAATCGAAAAAGTAACTGATGCAAACACTTCCACAAACTTCTGCGATTCAGCCATGACAGGCTGTAGGAATATTGGATGCAGGCAGGATCTAATAATAATTGGAGTCCCATGAAAATTCTCTTACTTTTTGTAGGGGTTATAATGATTTAGAATTTTTAACGCTAATAGTTTCTAAGCATAAATTTGAGACGTACATTGTAGTGGTATAGTTGGACAATAATGTAACACATTTGCCATATTAAATTAATTTGTCGAAATAGTTTAATCATTGAGCTGTTGTAGGTTGGCTCGTTTTGGCGTACTGTGTCCGCGTTGGCCATCCTAGCTCACTCTCGCACACATATAATATACAAGCTTTTGTCCGCGTCTTCTACCGCGTGAATATTCATACGAATCCATATTTTTTAAAATAAATATAGCCTGTAGTACTATACGGTATAACTATATTTATTACATATACCTATCCTAGTTTGTTACGCCAGAAATAGACAAGAAAACAGTCTGTAACCTATCTTGGATGCCATACGATTTCTAGAGAAGTCATAACGATCATACAAAGAGATGTTTAATCATCAAGATTTCGCAAGAAAACGATCAAAGGATTGCTAAAGCCGTAAAGTTTATTTACTTAACACAAATGCTGAAATAGATTATAAATGAAATGTGCAAGTCTTTTTTGTGTAAAATATTAACGCATTGCCAGCCACACATGTAACGTTAACATTTGCACAATTTAAAGTCAAATCATTTATTTCAGTTACATCAAAAGCACTTTTAAACATCACAAGATTAAATAATAGATTTGATGTTTTTTGCACATTCCTAAAGATAGTGGGGAAGAATGGGCAAGAAACTATACTAACTCTATTAAGAATAGTTTACAATAATTGGTATAGCTACATTTATTAAAAATTATAGGAATGTGAAGACAGTGTTGGGCGTAGTTAACTACTATTGTGTAATCTGGTTACTAACTACGATTAAAAGTAGTTAACTACATGTAGTTAAGATTACATGTAACTAAACTACAGTAATCAAACTACATGAAGTAGTTGTTAATTTGATTGCTGCAATTTAGTAGTTATAATTACTGATTATTTGAGTTCTTAGAACTTATATTTTACAATTAAATAAACATGTAATGTATTGATATATATTTTTTGGAATCTGGGTGCATAAAAACAGTTTATTTCACGTATTTTTATTTTCACGAATAATTGTGTTTATTGACATTTGTATGTATTTGTAGTAAAAAACAAAATTACACAGCAAACATCAACTTAATTAAAATTATTTGCGAATCAAATAATATAAAAAATAAAAAGTGGATTGGGTGAGTTAATCATTTAAATTAGCCTTTAGTACTACACGTTTTTCGAACAATTCATCCGACAACTTGTGGGATTTGGGATCTGGTTGGATTTGGTTAATCATAGTTGCGTATTTCATCAGAATTTAGGTTTCGATATCTGATAAATAATAGGACACTATCAGATCTGCTTTTGGCCCGCACCTTGCCTGCGCCTTGCCTCCGCCCGACGCCTCTTGTATTTGTCCCGCGTTTAACAGTAATGACGCAACCAGTCACAACGCCACACTCTAACGTGCTCTAACTACCTACCTAGCAAACGACAAGTCGGTACATGAACGAATCGCGCGCGCGTTGTTTTGTTTAAATACGCAAAATCATTTTAAATTTTGTAGTTATAAAAAGTAATCTCGTAATCGTGATTGCAACTACAATTTGTAGTTAGTAATCAAAATGTTTAACTACTTCTTACGATTATTTAATGTAATTTGTAATTATGATTACTGATTACTATATGTAATCGTAGTTAGTAATCAGTAGTTAGATTTAATATTGCCCAACACTGTGTGAAGACATTGTACTTAAAATAAAAACAATTATAGGTACAATGGTAGGTAGGTGACGCCTTTGTGCCCACAAATGGCGCTTATTCATCCCACACATGTTACATTCACAATAGACAGTAGCCCAAGTACGCAGGAGATATTATAGTACCTACACTAGCGTGTGCGTAAACACAGGTACACTGCTTCTACCATCACTCATGGTCCAACAGGACGGTATTCTATTAGGCGCAGGACCAACGGCAATACTTACCGAGAAGACACGAGGCTGCTACTGACAAATTTTAAGTTGGAAAAAATCAATAACATAACATCACGCCTGTAATCCCCGAAGGGTTAGGCAGAGGTGTATCCATTAGTTCACCCACATTTCGCCAGTTATGTTTAAGTCCCATGTAAAAGGGGGCGAGCCTATTGCCATCAACCGGGCACAAATCCAGACTCCGAGGCTGCTACTGAGAAATTCCTGGTGAAAAAACCTAATGACACTTTGCTCGACCTGGGAATCGAACCCAAGACCTCATGCTCAGCAGTCGCGCTTTGCGACCACTAGACCAACGAGGCAGTCAAACCAATAACACTTTGGACATAAGATCTAGGAATCCAAAAATCCACGGCCAACGAACAGCTCACTCAACTCTAATCAATCTCCTTCACAGGGCATTGTTCAACGATTGGAACGCGGTGTACGAGAAGATCACGGACATGATCGTGCCGCGCTCCAGCCAGCTCATCTACCAAGACAACGACTACGGACTGTTCACAGTCACACTCTTCCAGAAGGTACAGTTTGAACTGCCTCCCCTATCACATGGGATGATGGAACACCATCGCCAAAAAGACAGTCAACAAAAAGATAGATATGCAGGGTCGTCAGATATGCTTAAAATTTTCTTCTATACTGCTAGATGTTTTCAAATGTAATTGAATTTAAAAACTAGATAATAAACAGTTCATTAATTGTTTGTTCAGTTCATTAAGGTTTCAATCGAAGACATTCATTGGTTTCTAAGAAAATTTCAACTATATCTGATGACCCTGGATAATTATCTCTTTTGTTGACTGTATCTTAAAAGTGGTATTTTTTCTCTTTTACATATTTCAATTAGTCCATTAAAATACTTTTGAACGTCACATACAAGAAAAAAATAATCAGTTGCCCCTTCCAAGAAGTAGTTTCGTATGGAGAAGAATGAGCATGAAACTTCATAATGACATGCTGTTTCGTTTCATCTAGTTTAAGTGCTTTGTATATTAATGAGTTGTGTCGCAGGTGGTGGAGGAGTTCAAGCTGCACGCTCGCGAGCGCAAGTTCATCGTGCGCGAGTTCTCGTACAACGAGGCCGACCTCGCCGCCGGCAAGAACGAGATCACCAGGCTCGTCACCGACAAGAAGAAGCAGTTTGTAAGTACATCGTTACTACATGATCTTATTTATGAATACATGTTTCATTTATTGCTAAGTAATGTCAGGCATACTGGGTTTGTTCTATTATTAGTGAACCGCCTTGACTTCGCACGAGTGCAAAATCCCGACTATATCCTTAATATCTCCTATCTTAATATATATAAATCTCGTGTCACAATGTTTGTCCTCAATGGACTCCTAAACCACTTAACCGATTATAATAAAATTTGCACACCATGTGCAGTTCGATCCAACTTGAGAGATAAGATAGTTTTTATCTTAATTATTGGTCTTAATATTTTTTGATTGCATACCTGAGCCACAGCAACGCGTGGGCCGGGCAGCTAGTATATTATATATCCTTGTCCAGGAAATTACAAACACAACAAAAAAAGAATCAGCCAAATTGAACAAGCCTTTTTTATAGGTAGATTCGATACATGCTGATTTTTATTTCATAATCTTTTAGAGGGCGAAAGTACACATAAATATGAACAACTTTTTCCATGCCATCAACTATGAAATATGAAAAAGAAAGATAGCTTTTCTACTTTTTATTTTAAACTCCAGTAGTATTTTAATGTCCCGAAAATATCTGAACAACAATAGGCTTAACTCGAGCGCATTTACGTGAGTTTTGAGTCAGTTATTCAATTGGAAATTCCACTACGTTAAAGCATTTTTTCCATTGTATACGAAAAGCACAAATATTGTCACAATTTAATATGAACAAAGACTTCAAATAAATACATATTATGTGCGAAACGGTTGTTTCCAATTCAAAAATCGATCTAATTTTCGTTAAGTGTAGTTTATTGCGTCAGTAAAACAGCTCATAATACAATAAACAAAGAGTTCATAATTTGATTGTGTTGGTCAGGGTCCGCTGGTGCGATGGTTGAAGGTGAACTTCTCGGAGTGCTTCTGCGCCTGGATACACGTGAAGGCGCTGCGCGTGTTCGTCGAGTCGGTGTTGAGGTGAGCCACGACCATTTAGAGATATAACTAATTGGGTAGTTCACATCATAAACAAATAACGAAAAAAAAACAACTTCTTCAAAAAAAAAAACTATTTAAGCTGTGTAAATCCGATTATTGGAGCCGATTCTCTTGGTTACAAACTGAATTAAAATTAGACTATTTCGCATCTTTTTCTGTCCAATAAAACAAGAAAGAGACTAATATAAATAAGAGTTGTCAAATTTAGTCAATCTGACACATCCATACAATTATAGTTGACATCTTAAAACGTATGAATTAAAAATACGGAAAAGTTCAAGGCAAAACTAATTTGACATTGCTAACTTAGTTCTTTAATGTCACCTTCCTTTCTGTTCGCTGTATGTTAGTAAGAGATGTCAATTCTCTAAATTTAGTCTAGTTTGTGAACAAGGGAATCAGCACCAATGTTTATTTAACAGCAAAATTAGATTTTTTGTTGCTATATATAATTGAATTATTTATAGCTTTTTTTGGCTTTGAAATCATTAAATAGTTAGTCAATTGAGTTGGCAAATATGCGATTGCCATACAAAACCCCCAAAGATTTTGTATGGCAATAGCCGTGACGTCACTTATTTGCGTTGACAGCTTGTAAAAAATATCTTAATTGATTGGTTGAGCCCAATTGAGTTTAGCTCAATTAAAACTAAACAACACAAATAAAAGTTTTACCCATTTTCGAAGTAATATTGAATATTTAATGCTGATTAATTTTAAATCTATTGTAAGTTTCATATTTGTTAAAGGATTTGATTTAATTATTGAGAGGTTGTGGGTTGACTTGTTATGGCAGAAATAAATTCAATTGTCTCCAACAGTCAGACTAACTATATTTATTGGTACAGACAGCACAAGACATAATGACTTTTAAATATACCGCCATAGAGTTCAAATTCCCACGATTCACCTCTAACTTTCCGTCCACAGATACGGACTCCCAGTTAACTTCCAAGCGGTCGTGATTGTCCCCTCTCGCAAGAACACCAAGAAGTTGCGCGAAGTTCTGCTGTCGCTGTACGCGCACCTCGACCACTCGTCGCACCAGAACTCCAGCTCTGCGGCCGACGTGAGTGCCACTATTCACACACATAACATCACGCCTGTAATCCCCAAAGCATTAGGCAGAGGTGTACCCATTAGTACATCTACATCGCCAGTTATTTTTAGATCCCATTATTATATTGCCATTAACCAGTCACAAATCCCGACTCCGAAGCTATTACGGCTTTGCCCGACCTGGGAAACTGACCCAAGACCTCATGCTCAGCAGTCGCGCTTTGCGACCACTAGACGTCCAACGAGACAGTCCAAAATACTATAAGTAGGATATTCTTGACACCGTGCTATTGCCTACCTCTTACGTACTTAGTCTAGTCATATTTTGATTTTGTGGTTTACTCACTTTACTCCTAAGCGGACGAAGTCGCGGGAAAAACTAGTATATGATAAGAGGTAGAGTTTGTTTGTTCATACCAACAAACACCTCTATAAATAATGTAATAATAGCATTCAAATCTTCCATTACATCTAACATAACTTTCTATCAGCAAAAGATTTTTTTAATCTGATCAGTACTTTCAGAAATTACTTCTAACAAACAATCAATGTATAATTATATCAGCTTTTTCTCGGGACTTTGTTTGGGTGACTTTTGTGCCTTGTTTTTTGATAATAAAATATAGCTTTTAGCACACAGAGATAACGCAGCATCCTATTAGTAAAAGTATTTTCAGATATTTTCAAATTAGACCAGTAAAGCATTCTAACAAAGAAACAATCTTTTTACTGTATACATTTTAAATGTTGTCAATGTGTCGTATTGACAGAACGCAGAGATGGCGGGTCTCGGGTTCGGCTCGTCGGATTACTTCCCGTACGTGTACTACAAGGTCAACGTAGACATGCTCGAAAAGGCCTAAGTGAGCAGCGCAGCTGAACACGACCCGTTATATTAGGTGAGATGCTATCATTTAGGCCAGTTCTCGTACCTGAAAGCGTTCAAAAACGCGACAATGAATGCAAAAATACATATAATATATTACAGGCTTTTTGACGAAGTGAGACTGTACAGTCAAGCGGGATGAATAGGGATGCAGGGGTGAATCGGAACGAAACCTCGTAGGGAATTTTAACGTGGAACAATAAGTATATTTTTTTGCCAACAACCGTTTTGGAACGAGCAACTAGCTTCAACTTTAAAAAATACATAATAACATAAATTCTACTTTGAACAATTACACTTAATCGTAAATTTTAATTCAATAAAAACATTGCGAGTCCTTTTTGGTAACAAACTGTATAAAACTCATTGTTAAAATCACTTTTAAAGTTTCGTCTCGATTCACCCCTACATCCGTATGCACCCCGTTTGACGGTAATACTAATTAGAATGCGATCGTTTTCAAAATGGTACGGGTTTCCGAATGATACGGAACCCTTCGTGCGCGAGTCCGACTCGCACTTGGCCAGTTTTTTTTCTTATTTCTTGTCGTATTTACTATATTCACCTCCTAAAACATCGGCTGTGCATTATAAGTCAGCCTGTATAATAACATGTACTCATGTGATATTGTTGGTTGCAGGTAATGTTACCAGGTTCTTTGTCCTGTGTGTACGACCAACCGTATTGGTCACACAATAGCATGAAGTTTCATCGTACAATTTATTTTACTTTAGATAACATACCTATCTAAATAAATATTTATCCCCAAATCAATATCGGCCCTTGAAAATAAAGCATATTTTTCTATATGTACAGATTTTTTGAAATCTTTTTTTTTTGTGACAACTTTAAAATCATATTTTCGTTTTACAATGCAGGTTGTTGGTATAGATGTTTGTGTAATTTATATAATATGTTATTTATAAAATAAGATGCCATTTTGAATTGAGAAAAAAAAAATATAAAATTGTTGCAATAATCTTGATAAAGCTTATAGCTTGATGTTTTGTTAAAAACTTAAAAAAAAAGAATCCTGTTTAAATGAATTAATTTCAGTATTATACTTGAGTTGCGTAGTGTAGCGTAACGCATGCAATGTATATTAAACGTAAATAACATCAGATACAAAGCTATGTAAATAAGAACATTCCTCATACATGTGTGTAGTACATAATAAATATTATTCAAGTTACTGTTTTTTGTCGTTTTATTTTAACAGTTTTGTTCAATACTACATACATACATACATAAACTCACGCCTTTTTCCCATGGGGGTAGGCAGAAACTATAGAACGCCACCTGCTACGATCCTTACATACTCTTTTCGCCTCATCTACGTTCATACATCTCGTCATACAAGCACGCCGGTTACGAGTACTCCGCACCTGACCTTTCTGAAGGACCTCACTAATAAGGTCAGTGTAGGTCTTCCTAGGGCGACCCCTCCCGGCGTTGCCACTCACCTCTGCCATATAAATACCTTTTGTCAATCGTCTTTCACTCATCCTCTCAACATGACCGAACCATCTAAGCATACCCTTTTCTATCTTTGTCACTACATCTTCTTTTAATCCGCAATGGTCCCGTATAACCTCATTCCTCAATTGTTCAATACTACTTGCTCACAAACTTGCTTGCCTACCTTCTTCACCCAATATGCAGTATTTTTACACCACTTCTATGTTCTAGTATAGGTCCGAATTGCGGTTACCGATCATAGTACGCAGGAAGATATTATAGTGCAGAGTGCACTCCTTCATCCTTCATTGACAGTCCGATGGGGCGGCGATCTGACACGACCGGGGAGAGATCAGATGCAGGACTAAGCTTTACGGGCTTAACATTTTCCAAACTTATGGGATAAATCAAAACTGCCCGACCCGGGAATCGAACCTACGACTACACGCTCATCAGTGGCGCTTGCGACTACGAGATCAACGGAGCAGTTCGACACAGATTTAAATAATACATAAATAAAATAAAACATTTGTAAGCCTCGTTGGTCTAGTGGTCGCAATCGCGACTGCTGTGCATGAGGTCTTGGGTTCGATTCCCAGGTCGGGCAAAGTGTTATTGGGTTTTTCCATCAGGAATTTCTCAGGAGCAGCCTCGGAGTCTGAGTCGGAGCCTCGGAGATTACATGGGACTAAAGACATAACTGGCGAAATGTGGGTGTACTAATGGGTACACCTCTGCCTAACCCTTCGGGGATTACAGGCGTGATGTTATGTATGTTATGTGTACATTTGTAAGCATTCTGAACTTGTAGTTTAGAAAATCAGAGTACCTATTTAATGAAGAATAATGTCACTCTGTATGTGGGTATGTTACTTGTTATTCATTATTCATTACACATAAGTACCTAAATGATGTCACTTAGGTTGGTGCAATATGGCGGCCGTGTATAAACATAAACTATAAAGGATTTTCCTGGGGCTAGTGCAGACTTAATTATTTATTTATTTTCTCCTTTATAAAATTGATATTTGTTTAGCAATAAAAGCCACACTTCTCTAGGCCAGCAGATATAGAAAAAATATTTATAATTTAACTAGCTTGTGCTCGCGACTTCGCCCGCGTGGTCTTTTGACCCGCTTTATGTTACGTACTGCTTAGCTCCCGTGGGCCGTAGCGTGATGTTATATTCCTCACTAATCTTGTAGTTCCAGAGATTAGCATTTATACAAACAAACAAAAACCTTCTGCTTATAATTATTATTATGAAGGTATATCGATGGATGTTGTATAAAACACATTCAATTTAAATACAAAAATTAAATAGTGTGCGGTGCGAGATTAATGTTTGTGACTCACATACATCTTTCCAGAAGCTTAATTATGCCGCCAGTAAACTCTGACTAATAGGAGGAAAAATGTTAACAGGTGACGTAACAAGTTTATTTGTTTGTCCTCTACTGGAGGTTTTTTGTTTATTATTTCATCAAAATGAGTGGGATGTTAGAAAAACAACATAAAATAAATGTTTAGGTACTATTGAATGCTTCTTACTGTCCACTCCCTAAGTCGTATGGTGATGTTGTGCAGGCTGATATTCTAAATCTATTGAACGGACAACAATGGCCACATAATGTTATGTCTGTATTTCCCAAAAGTTATGAAACAATATCACTATAGCTTTACCATACTATTAGCTGTGTACCAATTGATATAGACGGCTTGATTTGTGAGTTTGCTTTTAGTCAAACACCACAAACTGGGTTATGACTAAGAAATTAGGAATATCTTAAAAGGATAATGCAATCCCCACATTGTCCAAGCAAAGGAAATTGAACCCATGACCGCATGGTTTATAGTTGCACTTGACAGAAATGAGTATTATAAAGACACCAATAAAATCATTTAAGTAAGGGCTAAATGAAACTTCGTATAGAGGAAAAATACTGTCCATTTTTAGTCTCAGATTAATTAATTCATGAATATTATGATGGTAATGTAGCCAAAGCTGCTAGTATAGTTTTATAGTCTACTACCATTTTAAGCAAAGCCTAATATCACAATAAGGGTTGTGATAAAACCAGCCTAATATAGAATAGAGAATCAGAATAACAAACAGGTAAACAAAAACAAAGGTTTGGTGTTAGATCATTAAATAATCACTTTATTTTTTTAAAGGAATGCTTATAAACAATCTTACGCGCTAATAATACGAAGCACATTAGTCTTCCCACTCGTGGTCTTCAGTTTTATTGTCATCTTCCAGGTTGTTAGGCACTGAATCACCTCCTTCATCCATCCTTTTGAACAAAGAAGTCAATAACTTCTTATTTAAGTGGTCCGTTAGAGTTGTTTCTCTTGGTGGCTGCTCAGGAATGTTCTCAGGCTTTACAGGCGCAGTTTTATCCGGTTCAGGCATTTTAGAAGTGATCAATTAATGAGGAAATCAGTAACTAAAACAAAGAAGACTTCAACTAAAAATGATTGTAACACGGATAATGCTACCGAATGGAAAATTCATGAAAGTGAGCCAATAAAGTGAACAAGTTTGTGCATTTCAATTTAGTAGGATTCGAGTTGGTATTTTTTTTTTAATTGGCAGATGTCAAGAAAATTACATTATTATGTTGTGCCAATGTCAATTGGCTGCGTTTTGTTTAAGCCAGGAAAATATAGTAAAATCAAACAAAAAAATAATTCATACAAAATAATTGAAGATACAGATACAGCTAAATAGATTGAGATTGTAACTAATAATGTAATAAAACATCACCTTCACTATATTATTCGTTTGCTTACCTATGGATGCCGTTTCTGTTCCTTGATTCAGTAATGTTTTTTAAAGGTAGGTGTAATGTTTAAAACACTGCTTTATCAAAAGCTCAGATAATTCATAAAAAGTCTTTAAAAATAGGTAATTTTGATCGGTTAATAAATAAAATTCTAATATGAATTTTAAATGTAATAAAATCAATAAAAACTTTGGATTATTTTTGATCGCAGCTTAAGTTTCGTTTCATATTAATTATCTGATTCGATGCGTTCATAATTTTTTTTTGCTGTCATCCCTTACTAAACGTTTCAGCCAGCGACATTTTTCGTCGGCTGGTGTAGAATTTGGCCAAAGAAACGCCCTGAAAAGTTAGTACTCGTCTCTAAATTAGTGTTTTAAGCTAAAATTCTTAATTAATCGGTTATTTTCAGTTAAAGTGTAGCATTTCGGCAAAAAATTGTGCTTCAATGTCGGCTAGTGAATGCTCTTACATAACTTGGAAACTAAGGACATAACCTGCATTTTGATCATCAGATTTTTATGTTTTATATTACAGAGCCGTAAAAATGTTGGGACGTGCAGCACCGGGTGTCTGCCAAGTGGTGGCTATGGCCAACCAGCAGCAGACCAGGAACATGGCTACACTGAAAGCCATTTCCATCCGTCTGAAGTCTGTGAAGAACATTCAGAAGATTACCCAATCCATGAAAATGGTGTCAGCTGCTAAGTGAGTGCCGAGCCTTATCTTTACAAGTATGGGATTCACATTTTGAAAAAAGAATTGTGTAATTTTTTTTATTGAATTTCAAATCTGTCATCGTCATTCAATTACAAGTCAATTAGCTGCAGTTGACTTATATCAACATGAATGATGATTTATTTTGAATATGTTTACTCACATCAGTTAAAATAGCTGTTGAAACATTTGGAACAAATAGTCTGAATTATTTGCTTGTGACGTGTCAAACCAATGTTATCCTTGGATGAGATAAACCTAATATAAAATAAACCATGGAACTTAGTTAACTGGCAACAAACCTCAGCATATTATTGGAAATAGGCTAGTGAAAATGATAAAGAAAATTGTTACCAAATCTTTATCTTTATAGTACAATATCATCATCATCTGCCTAGCCTTTTCCCAACTATGTTGGGGTCGGCTTCCAGTCTAACCGGATGCAGCTGAATACCAGTATTTTACATGGAGCGACTGCCTATCTGACCTCCACAACCCAGTAACTGAGTAATATGATACCCCTAGGTAAGACTGGTTGCCAGACTTATCTTTATGGTACAATATAATTATGAGAAACCATAGTATTGTGTGCAAAGGCTTGACACTAGCAGTTCAACAAACTTTGTTATTGAATGAAATTTTAGTCAAAAAGGCCAAAATGTAATTTATTGTAGATTTATACTAAAAGCACAAACCATGCAGGAATTGCTAGAACCAGTTCACAAGAAGAATGCCAATTGCAATAATTACTCATCAAAAAATGCTGTAGGTAATTACTTTGATGTCACCAGATGACATGGAACAATAGATAAAAAAAATCATGTCTCTATCACATCTTCTTCTTTTTGAGTCTGATAACTTTAGATAATACATACTTTTTTTTTATTTCTCATGTTTTGGTGCATTCGATAATAATAAGTTATTGTGCACTGAAAATATTTCTGAATTAGGTTATATAAATAAAATCACTTTTAATTAGTATTCTATTAGTATTGCAAAAAAATTACAAAAACAATTTTATTTTGATCATTCAAAAAACATGGGTATGTTATGTATATTATTTGCAAGAGATGGAACCAGTTGGAAGTAAATGGTCCCATAAAAAAAAATTAAAAAAATATAGTATAGCAAATAAATTTATAGTATAGCTTACTTTCGTACTTTGTCTGTGTGAAAGTCAAAGGCTCCTATAATTTGATTGTCACCTGTATAAGCTACCCACCTGGCAAATTTCAGCTTTAGACATCATGTATACATATATTTTGAGGTTTTGTGTTTAGGCAGTGAGTAAATTATTAATCTTTTCCTTTTATATTAATGTGCAACTATAATATTCATATCCTAATGTTGCCAGGTACACCCGTGCTGAGCGTGACCTGAAGGCCGCTCGCCCATACGGCGAGGGAGCTGTCCAGTTCTACGAGAGGGCTGAGGTAATATGATTGTGCACAATTCTGTTATGTAAGAAAGTATTAACATTAATCAGCATTGTTTGAATATCTGATAATAATTATGATAGTGGTACAGTCAACAAACTACATAATGTAATCTGTAAAGAAATTAATTAGTTCACCACAAGCCAATATTATTTTTTGTTGCATGTAAAGACTTTTTATACATAGGACAATTTCAACATGGTATATATTTTGTTGACTTTATTTTTATACGACTCCCAAGTCATATTATGTAAATCTAGAAATCTCGGAAAATATGTAGCTCAACCTTGCTTATTGTTTGTGCCAGGTGGCTCCCCCTGAGGATGACCCGAAGCAGCTGTACATCGCCATGACCTCCGACAGGGGTATGATTCTATTGCATCATTATATTCTACACTGCTGAGAACTTATTTTGACTCATTGTGGTCATCGCTCATTATAACAGCACCTTTCCGACACGACAATGACCCGGCCGACATCGACCGAAATATTCCACCGTTAGGTGCAAGCACGCCGCCCGCGAGCCGTCACCTATTCATCTTGTCGTGGACGGATGTATGTTTATTACTGTTTAACACTTAAACGCCTGAACCGAATTTGGCACACATAGTATATAGATAGCTTAACATTTATAGAAAAAAAAAAATAGAATTATTTATAACTTAGTACTTTAGGCTTATTTTTGAAGTCTACATAGATGAAGTTGCAGGCTAACGCTAAAAATTCGTTGTTTGTTATCCTCAGGTCTCTGTGGCGCCGTGCACACCGGTGTGTCCAAGGTGATCCGCACGCGCCTGAGCGAGCCGGGCGCGGAGAACATCAAGGTCATCTGTGTGGGGGACAAGTCGCGCGCCATCCTGCAGCGCCTCTACAGCAAGCACATCATCAGTGTTTGTAACGAGGTCAGTGGCCACAGCTTAATGTTGGCGGTTAGGTGAATAGTGGCAGAATTTGTAGGGTCATCCAATTTTTGACAAAGTGGAAAGTCAAATCATTAATTTCTATTAGACCATTACCTACCCTGCCAAGAAAAAGCACTTTTTATAAGAGGAAAATAATTAATAATAACAATTCTTGAAAAAAAAAATGTATATGTACCTACATTAGTTCAATAATTGCATTAACGTCAAAACAATGTACTGCTCAAAGATTTCTGTTCATACTGTGAATGCTGTCAAAACAAAGTCAATCGTAAAGGACGAATAAAACACATATTGCTATATTTCGCGTTTGCCTGAGAAACCAAGTGATTTTTCCTATGACCCCAACAGATCGGCCGCTTGCCCCCCACCTTCAACGACGCGTGCAAGATCGCCGGCGCCATCTTGAACTCTGAGTTCGACTTCGCCTCCGGCAAGATTGTGTACAACAAGTTCCGCTCGGTGGTGTCCTACCAGCAGTCCGACCTGCCGCTGTTCAGCCAGAAGGCCGTGGAGGTGAGTGACTGAGTGCCTCAAAAAAGACGGGTTGCACTCCGGGAGTGCCGGCAGAAGTGAAAACTTGATTATGTTCGCCGCGCCGTAGAGAGGGGATAGCTGTCTACTCTCCATCCGTCTTACGCTTTTTCGATCAGGTCACGTGTCCTGACGCGAGTTTAAGATTTTATACCCATTACAGAAAAGTGTTCAACGGCGCTAAAGAAATTTTCACTTCAATAATACTAATGAGAAAATTAAATGGGACCTGGACGTGATTGAACTTACATACACAGTAAAGATTGTTGTATTATGTCATAAGCAAGAAATTGTTCGCCTATACAATGTGTTTATGAAATTACCCAAAACCTCGGACGCCCCAACCGTTTTTTATAGGTAAATTGATATGACGTATAATTATTTATTTTTTAAAAATTATAGTAAAAGAGAATTTTTCAAATCGGTTGGCAAGCGACGGAGATGATGCGAACAAACCTAAAAAAAAATGCAAACATCCGAATTGAGAACCTCTTCCTTTTTTAGAAAACGGTTAAAAAGTATTACGCGGTGTCCCGAGATACGGCATGTAAAAATTTTTTTTTTTTAAATATCCTATATTAAAATTTATTGTATTCGATTTTTTTTGCCGATTCTAAACAAACTAGTTTCAGGTTTTAGGTTATTTCATTAACACATTGTATGCAAAAATATCATTCTATGTTTCCTGCAGGCACTGCAACTCAGCCTACTAAGATTCTTTAGAGACCTTGAGTTATTAAACTACAAAAAAATAATGAAAACTTTTTTGTTAAAATTCTTTTATATTTTTTTTTGAAAAGCAGTCATAATTTTGGTTTATTGACTGATCTTGCCCTATCTCTAATATATTAACTTGATGTATTTAAATAAAACAAAGTCGACTCATCTTCACAAATTAAATATAAGACTTCATAAATCTTTTTCAAATTCCAGACTGCCCCCAAACTGGCCACCTACGACTCTCTGGACGCCGACGTGATCCAGTCCTACATGGAATTCTCCCTGGCTTCCATGTTGTTCTACGCTCTGAAGGAGGGCGCCTGCTCCGAGCAGTCCTCCCGTATGACGGCCATGGACAACGCCTCCAAGAACGCCGGAGAGATGATAGAAAAACTTACCCTGACCTTCAACAGAACTCGCCAGGCCGTCATCACCAGGGAGCTGATCGAGATCATCTCTGGTGCTGCTGCCCTTGATTAAACACATTCTTGAATCGTTTTGCTGAGATTACGGGTGTTTTTTTGCTAGTACTTTTTATTTTTTAGCAATAGAATTCGCTTATTTATGATTTCGAAGGGATGTTTTAGACGCGGGGGCCATGTTGGAAATGAAGGCATAAAAGCGAATTCTACTGTGTACCTACTAAACTTTAGTTATTCAGTTATTTTTACAAGAAAAGTTTTGGGCATTTATCCGATCGCGAATTTGTGACAGCTAATGGTTGATTCTATTTTGAAAAGATCTAAAATTGATCTCAACAAAACGATGTAGAACGAATCTGATCAATGTTAACACAATATTTATTATATAACCGTTTCAATTATATTTGCAATAGTATGTAAGTACGATGTCGACATTCCCGACGGAGTGTTCCGTGTTCGGTGGAAACTCACGCAAATATCGCTACACTGGCTTCAACATCTTCCACTGAGCTATGGGACACTGCTCGATACTTTCTGTGTTTGCGAAATGTTGTTGTGTAAGGATACAGTGGTGGTTAGCAATAAATACCATTTTAGAAGATCTTGTTTTATTTTGTACTTGCTTATTGACCAGCACACATTTTACACGGCGTGCTGACAGTTTTAAATTCGGTTTACGAAACTGACTGCAAAATCGCAGGAAAGAAAATACATATTCAAATAATAAAATGCACAAATACTCGCTGTAAATTTTTATTCTAACTTATAATCAAAATTGTATAGCAGTCTTAACGTTAACATTATTGTAAAGACGTGAGCTCGTCACATAAGTAACATGATTTTCTACATTTTGGTATCAAGTGTGAAATTATTTACAAAATGATTGTGAGTTTGTGACAAATCCAGCTAATTTACTAACTATGCGATCAAACTAAGAATAACCTGCCCTTGTATTGTACCAATGGGTCATGACGACAGATAATAATAAGAAAAATTACAAATCAAACTAAAATTATCGCAAATTCCAGTCAAATCGATACTATCCTCGCAGCGATATCTATACGTAGAACAATTTATATATATATATCGCATACGTATGGGGAGCTCTTGATTTGAACAGCTGTAATACTTTCTTGTGGAACTCGCTTGCAATGACAATCACCTTTATTTTAAAAGACATTCACAAAATGAAAAAGGGATTGAGATTTTTAATCACAATCAGTGTCAGTGTGTTAAGCAATAAATCTACAAAACTATCTGTCTCCATGACACAAGAGGCTGCAAAAAGTATCAATTATTTAATTTTGTGAATGGGTCAGTCGTATTTTCATTTTGATCGCAAGGTATGGTGGGTGGCACTTCAAGTGCCGTATATCTTGCCAGAACCTGCTATATAAAAATGCTTTTCCATAATTACCAGCCAGTGAGTTAGGTTACCCAGCGATGTAAATAAACTGTCTTCTTTTCCAAATAATTTTTAACCACATTTTCAAGTGGAAAATTAATAATATCAACATGATGGATATACAAAAGGCCTCCAAATTTTCGGTACAATAGAGAAAACACGGCTAAAAACTAAGAATAATAATCTAACCTGTCCTAGCATAAAACATTGCATAACAATAACTATTAAAACTTCATATATTAAAATTATTGATCTATTTATGTCACTATAGACTAAGTATTATCACGCTTGTACTTCTTTAGAGGGTGAGCACGGGTCAGTATATAAAATATTTCTCGACAGGTCTAGAGGTATTACTGCCGAAGGTGGTGTTAAAGGCCTAGAATTTGTCTGACTAATCGCAATAGAACCAATAGAACTGGCTAAATGCCGGCGTACTATGAATTGGGTACTTGAAAACACCAATCAATTGACATACTTTTGATAAGTTTTCAAAACGTGTATTTCTCATGAATGAAAATAGTAAACTGTGACGTCATTTATTTGCCCATTCAATTGACTATTTATAATTGATGAAGCGTTTTTTAAAGTAGTGTGTGTTGTATTTAACTCGTTGACTGCGGGAAAACACACACGTTGTGTTTCGACTAAAAAACGCAAGTGCGGCGCACACACAAACGTGTGTGTTTTTCTATGGCGAACACGCGAACATTGGTAGCTAGCCGCACTGGCGTTTGGCGCAGCAAATGTTCGTCCGCAGTCAAAGGGTTAATGGTGTCAATTCTCCAATCATACATTTTTGCCTACCCTTTAGGTGAATACAGGCGTGATAGTTAGTTAAAAACTTTACAGACAGTTTTTCTAACATTTGGATCCCTTTCGAAGATCCAAAGAATACGCAATAAACCTTCATTATAGCAACATTTTCCTTTCTTCCCTCTCAAAACGTGACAATTAAATACATACAAATTGATATACATAGCGTGTAATAGCACAGTATTGAACGCATACAAGCAGTTTCTCTGTAAACTGTAATTATTTGTAATAAGCTACTATATACAGACCGCGGCGCCGCCGGCGACGGAGATAGTAAACACACATATTTGTTACCTGAAAATGAAGAAAAAAAAAAAATTATGTTTGTATATTATTTTAGTTTAAAGTATATACTTTCAGTCACCACTCATATGAGTGGTGACTATTTTAACAGGATATTGTCTCTGGGGTGACAGAATTAGGGCAGCAGTTGTCCATAGGGCATCCATTTTACTTTAGGTGCGCTGCCAGTTTGCTTTGTAATAAAGACCGATCGACAGGAGAACTACAAGCTTGCGATGATTAAGAGTAGTGTAGAAACAGTAGCTCGTACACGTGCGGTCACTCGGCCAGCGCGGGCAGGCGCGCGGGGGGCGTGCGCCACACGGCGGAGGACGTGCGCTTGAGGCGCGCGCGCTCGATGTTGGGGAAGATGTCGCGCAGGTCGGGCGAGTGCACGCGCACGCTGAACAGCCGGTCCACGTGCGGCGCCGCCACCTGGCTCTGCACGTACAGCTGCTGCTTGCGGGCCTGCGGGGGGTTGGAGGGTTACAATCACATATAAAAAAATCTAAAAATTAAAATATGCCAAAATAAATAATTGCTTCTTAACAATTTTTTTTTCTCAAAATAATTTTATCTTTTTACATCTTAATTATTCAAAAGAATTATTTAAAAATTAGTATTATTCCGTTACCTTGGAGGTGCTCCAGTCGGGCACGGGCCTGTCGACGGGCTCCTCGTCCTCGTCGGAGTTGAGGTACTGGAAGCCGTCCGCCATGTAGGCGGGCGACAGCGCGGAGCCGTGCCAGCCGCCCGGCGTGCCCGGCGGGGGCTTCAGCGGCGTGTGGGCTGCGGGACAGGAAGTGATACCTTACTAAACTGTCCAGTGCATATTGGCACAAAACGGTAATGTGACAAATACTTACACTTATCTTCCATTCTATGTTTCATCTTCTGCTTCTCTATGTACTCCTTCTGTCTCTTCTCTATCTCTTTCGCCATTATCGCCGCTTCTTTCTTCATACTGTAAAAAAAAATACAAATCAATCAGTCTAAGAAGCCTGTCTATCATTTTTATGATGCTTTTAAGAAATGGTGCAGATGTATGCATCATATTTATCTTGAATAAGTGTATTATTTTTTGTTCTTTACCTACCTTTTAATCATATACATATTAAAAATAAAAAGGAATAATGAAAATTTGGAACAACTTGATTGGAAAGAGTGTCCATGGCGGTTCCTATGCATAGAAATCATTTTCGACCAAATAACTTTCTTACTAACCGACAGACTGCTTGACAATTGAAGTGTCTGTAAATTGTTTAATTGAAATAGATAGACTTTGCCTAGGTTCTGGAGGTCAAATAGGCAGTTGAAGTCGATCCAAACATGATTGGGGGAAAGCAGATTGGGGTATACTAACGCGGCGGCTTCCTCCAACTGTTTCCTCCTGGCGTCGTCGGCTCTCCTCTGTTCCTCAGCTAGTCGTTGTTGTCTCGCTTGTTCCTCTGCTCGTCGTCTCTCTTCCGTTTCTGCTACTTTGCGCGCCAACTCCAGCTTTTTCTGAAAGGAAAATTATCTTTAATGCGTGCTAACAAAACAATATTTTTTTCATTATTTTTTCAAATATTCTAAGTTTAATGGGCATTATGTGTAAATAAAAGCATAATGTGACGTGTCTTGTATACAGGAGTGCTCGTACCCGTTCAGCCTCTTTGAGCCTCTCCAGCTTGCCGAGGTCGGCGTGCGCCTGCTTCTCCTGTCGCTCGCGTGCGGCGGCCTCCATGGCGGCGCGTCGCTCCCGCTCGGCCGCCTCGCGTGCTGCTGCCGCCGCGGCCATCTTTTCTTCGCGTTTCCTGTGTTTAAAAATATTGTTTATGAAGTATCCCCGTAAGCAGAAATTATACATTGCCAATGACATGACAACGACATATTATTTCTATAAAAACTCAATCTAGTCGTAATCTCATCACAGCGAGAAGCATTATATATATTTTTTTTAGATAAATTGGAGGCATGTCGGCTTCAGACTGCGATTTGAACGTGATCCGTCCTAAAAGTTAGTAGAGCAGCCCCTCTGATGATGGTACTATACTCTCACCTCTTCTGCAACTCTCTCTTAGCCTCGAGCATGGCTTCCTTCTTCTTCCTTGCATCTTCCCTCTCCCTCTTCAGTTCCTCTGCCTCCCTCGCACGGTTGATGCCACTCAATTTGGATGTCGATGAGGGAATCAACGTTTTCGCGGAGGATACTATGTTGGCGCGGGGTTTTGTGGCTGAGCTTGATATCTGGAGGAAAATAATGAGAATAAAATATATAAGCCGGCGATGTTTCACTATAATATAATTTGATTTGCGGTTATTCCATTTCCATTTAAGAATTGTGCTCCTACTTATGTAAAAAATTTAGCACTAAGTTTAGATTTTAACACATTAGTAAACAATTCTGAGTTAATTTAGGCGCAAGTGGACCTAGCAGTCCCAGATCTAGTTTTTTTTTATAGCCTGCAGTACATGTTTGCTATTCCTTCGACTCATTTCTTTAAAAGGAAAAACCCACTCATAAGGTTTTGTTAGAAATTAGTATAGTATGTATTTCTTAACCTAGAGATAAAGGAATATCCTAACTAATATTATAAATGCAAAAGTAAGTTTGTTTGTTTTTTTGTTACCATTTTACACCTAAGCCACTGAACCGATCATCCTGAAATTTTGCATATACGTTACCCGGTGTTCAGGAACGAACATAGAGTACCTTTAATCCCGAAAAAAAGTACTGTTTCCGAGGGAAATCACAATAACGTTCTTATGATCATAGATGGCGCCACGTGTCGTTTCGAATTAAAATGACAGGACAAGGGTAATTTTCTCCGCGACTTCGTCTGTGTCTGCGATTACCGAAATTTACGCGGACGAAGTTGCGGGCAGAAGCTAGTTATATTAATTATATTCTCTTCCATACCTGCGGCGGCTTTCCATTGAAGATCATATTGTTCATCTTGTTGAGCGTCTCTGCTGACAACACAGGCTTGACGATCTTGTCGGGCGGCGTGTGAGTTTCTTGAGTCTGTTCTTCCTGTTATAAAATGAACAAACATTTATTTTGCAAATATTTTCTATTTCTGCCGCCAAGAATTGCTGTGTTACAATTTGAGGTGTGGGTGTGTTTATAGGCACATAAAACATCAGCTCAAAAAAAATGTAATTCATTTTTGTAATTTATGCTCATTATAGTACTTTCAGTATTGAAGCTGGTGTGGCAAATGAACCATTTTGGTTTGTCTCTCGGATAACGTATCTGTGTCTTCTGGTACTGCAGATGTCCCATTCATGATATTAGAATAATACTTACTTTTTTAGCCATAGCTCTTGTTTTCGTCCTGGTTACTCTGGAAGCTAACTCTTCGAATTGTTGTACTTTCTCTTTCACTGCAGACCTGGGGTTACAATTAACAAAATGAGAAAAAAATAAATGATTTCTTGTTTCTTTATTGTGTATAAGCTTATCCAAAAGTTTCCTTCAATTTAAGAAAAATATTATGTTTTATCAACTAAATCTTCTATACCACTACTTTAGAGGTAGTTTTGTTGTTTGTTATAAGTTATCCCTGGAAGTACTAGTAGAATTACAAAAATTCTTTCACATATTAGTGTCATATTTAAATTCCACATGAACAAGTAGTTATAAGTCAATTTTTACAAATTAATAACGTATTTGTTTTTCAGGCTAAGAGCTGGTGTCCCTTAGATGTCAGTTGTTATCTTAATCTTTAGGAAAGGTCTATATCTAGAGAGATGCAACATTTCTCCATACATTCAATACTTACGTAGGCTGTAACGGAGGAGGTGGTTTCTTATGAGGCGGCGTGTGCATCTCGGCCGTGTCGCTGTCATCCGTGAGGAGGGAGTTGTCGTCCGTCACATTCACTTGTTTGGGATCTGAAATAGTAATAAAGATCAGATTGTTATACCAATATTTTTAAAAAGTTAACATTTTAAATGTAGGACTTTTAAAAATACATTTACATTTTTTGAATTTCACGAAAAAAACGTAGAAATCTCATCTCAGCAACAAAATGTCAAAAAAATGTTGGTAAACTAGAGGTATTTCTGACAGATTAAATTGCATTGTTCCTAAAAGTTAGTACAATTGATTTTGAAGGGTTTTAGTTCTGAGTAACTCTAAGTATTAAAGCTCTTCTAATTTATACATTCTGGTGCCAGGTGTATGAAACGCACTGCTCCAGTGCTGTAGCAGTCCAGCACCAAATTGAAAAAACCTTTAAAGAGTACCCAGAAAAAAAGGTTTTATTTCATCCTCACCTTTATCGATCACAACTGTAGCATCCATAATGTGCTGTTGCTTCTCTATGACCATAGTTTCTCTGTTCGCCGTCTCTATCACCATAGTTTCGTTCATATTGCGCTAGAATAAGAAATGATGAACATGAAAACATTAAATTTGTTCCCTACTTTTCTTTCTTTAGTGTGTCATAAGATTTAATTACCTTGTAGACTAGCTTTTATGAATTTTCACTATGAACAGACATGGAACAGATAAATAGAATCAGTAACAATAAGATTTTAGATTTTGTTTTAAGAGTTGTCCGAGTTGAGTAATTGGGTTAGAGCTGTTGGGGTTGAAATGGAGATTACAGGGTTGAACTATTGGGGTCGGATTGCCGTGATATTCTATAACACATTGTTCTATTCCATGAAATAGTACTCACAACATTTTGCGGCGTAACCGGCGCATGATTATAAACTCCGTTCGGTATCACCACAGTCTTATCCATTTCACTAGCTTTGTCCAACACGCGCGTCTTGTCCATAGCATCCACTTCGTCTAAATTTAACCTTATCAGCTCAACAACTGGGTCCTTTTTCGCTTTCTCCGTTTTCTTAGGCAATTCCTTTTGTAATATGGGTGAGGATACTTCTGGGTGTGTTAAGCGTTCTTCTTTGGGAGATATTTTTGGTTCCTGTGGTGGAGGTGGAGGGCTGATATCTTTAGCTTTCTCTTCAGCTTTTTCTTTTTCACTGAAACATTGTGGTTCTGAATTAGTTTGTTATATTTTTAAACATTCTTCTGTACGAATGGATGTGCGTATACTCCTAAATAAATTAAACCGAAGTGTTTATTAAAAGAAAACTTACGCTGCTTTTTGTCCTCTTCTAGTTCTTTTTGGTCGTGGTTTCTCAGCAGGTGATGCTACAATAATAAAAATGGTACTACTGTTACTGCCAATCTTCATAATTATTTTTTTATCATTGAATGAATTAATGAATGATAACTTTATTTGCCAGAATATAGGATATTACATCAGTGTTATACAATGTTTGTCACACTATAATAATAATAATAATAATCCTTTATTTCAGGCAACTAAAGCCCATAAAACACAAATACATATATAAGTACAATAACTATAAACTAATACATATTTTAACAATAAACTTATAAACTACTGAACACGCAGTGTCGGCGTCGTGTTACGCTGCGAGGTGTCGCGTAGCTGGCCGCGGAAACGCCGATACAGCACACCTTTCGGCCAAAACTCTTCCTTGAGAAAGGTCATCAAATGTTGGGTCGGAACGCGCACAACAAATGAGTTAAAATTGGTGCTATGTCGTGCCTCCAACTTCACCACCCTCAAGGTCCAGTTGACTTTCACCCGTATGTACTCTACGATATCCTCAGCCTTCGTGGTATGAACGGGATACGTAGAGGAGCGTCGTCGGCACTGCGTGTTCAGTAGTACACACACACTATACATTACATTATTACTTTAATTTACAGACATACCCAGACCATTTTCTGCTGGTGCTGCAACTTTTTCTGGTTCAGGAGCTGCCACCTCCGATACTTTCTGTGTGTAATAAAGTTTTTATTGAGTAATGATATCTTACTATAGGTATTGCATGTTTAAGATATTTTAAGCCACTGGTGCACTAGTGGCGGCTACACGATGAGAACGTATTTTTTCTTACATTTGCTATAGTATCGCACCTCTAGTGGGTCAGTATGTAGGGGCACTTACCTTTTTAGCCCTAGTGCGTTTGGGTCTAGTCTCAGCAGGCGGCGCCGGCTCTTCCGTGTCAGTTTGTCGCGTCGAACGCGAGCTGGCGCGGGTGGAGCGAGCCGACGGAACTGCAGAGATGAGATGTGATAGTTTATATAGCTTGTATGTTACTAGCTAAGCTGGGGAAGAACAGCGGGTCGAGGCCTGTCAGAGGAGCGGTAAAAACTTATGCGAATCTTGCACCCCCATAGGCAGAAGTGGAACACCGCATTTTAATTTCTGCTAAAAAAATAAAACAGGATTTTACTAAATCTATCTTATTGGGTTATATGAGGTTTTGTGTATACGCACACAGGTTATGAGGTTTTGTGTGTGGTTTTGTGTTCATTACACCTTGTATGTATGTTGTATTCAGTTATTTTTGTTTCTACACAAATTTTTGATATTATATTCTTTCTTTATTCAATTGAATTCTTTCCTTAAAATATGCAAATGTTTAAGATTTCTCTCAGTACCTGATATTAAGTTCTTACCAGGTGGAGGCGCCACACTGTCTGTGGTCTGTTTTCTAGTCCTAGTGGCTCTCCGTTTGCCGGTAGTCTCCTCTTCGATGCTCTCTTCTGGCTTCTCTTTAGGAGCTCCTTTACGTGGCTCTGTACATAGAAAGAAAGAAAAGAAAGAAAAACTGTTAATTCACGCGAAAATGACGCACATAACATAAAAAGACTGACTAGCTGACTGCCTATGGCATTAAGTCAGCCGTTGTTCTTTTGTTGCCTAAAGTTTAAATAAATAATAAAAAGAAAAAATAAAAATTGTACATAAAAGCTAAGTAGAAACAAGTTGGTATTAAATCTAAAAAAAAATTGTACAAAAAGAAATATGCGCCACTACTGCGCGAAAGGGCTAGTCAGAACATAGTAATATTATACATTTAAATCTAGCTTAGCCAATGAAACTTTAACACTCAAGTTGCGTCGTGTTGAGGGCATTTTATATTTTTAACTGTACGATTTTATTTAAAGTTATCATCAATTAACTTGAATTCTCCATAAGTTAGAGTGAAAAGCGTAATTTCTATCTTCAGCCATTTCTTGTAATAACCTTGGAAATATCTTTAGTTTAGGGTGCGTTTTGTAGAATTTACAGGTTCCGTGTCAATGTCATAAATGTTCCATGAAATTACGTTTATTAGATAGGTTTAGGATATAATAATTATGTATTTATCAACAGTACGTAATAATTATCCTCTTGACTTACTAGGTACAGGAAAAGCAGGCGGCGGCATAGCAATGTCGTCCTTATTCAGCTCCTGTTTAACCTCAATATTGATTGGCAATGATTCTGTGTCCATTGGTTCCGGTGGCAGCGATACCTTCTCTTGTTTTACTGTGAAACAAACAAATTATTTATACTATAAAATTAACGCCTATGAAATTCTTTTAATAAATAAAAGTGTTGATTATTATTTGAGCTGGAATGCATTCAGGGCAATGAAAACAGAGGAGTGTCATAAGTTTGATTTGTGCATCTGTCTGTCTGTGTCATCATAATTCCCAAATGGCTCAAAAAAAAATTATTTAGTTATTCTGCCTATCTTACCTCCACAACCTAGTTACAAGGCAACACAATATCTCCCGATAGGACTGGTTGTTAGACATTCGGCCTTCTAACTACCAGTATCAACTGTCTAATATATATGAATGACAGGCGGGACTAACCGCTTTAAATACTTTCCAAGGTACAGGGGCGACCAGGCTATTACTGAAAAATTCCTAATAGAGAAACCCAAAAACACCTGTCCTGTAGTGCACTTACTACATCAAAGAATAAGATAGAATAGTAGATTAATAACATACTCTGTATATTTGGCAATGGTTCATTCTCCTTGTCATCCTCTTTGTGACGCCGCCCCCGAGCTGTCTTCTCTGTGTCGTCACGTCGAAGCTTCTGGGATAGGTTAACATTCACCTGCAATTGGTCATAAGAATTAAAATTTTGTTCTATAATTACTTGATTTTTATTATTTTTATAATTGCATATGGCCATAACGCTAGCAAAAATAGTAAAGTGTGCTTGACTGTAGTCTTCTTAAATATCTTACTAATATTATAAATGTCCAAGATTATACTATGTTTGGATATTATGCCTTAGTTAGCAGCTAATCTGAAAAAATGGTTTATGCATGTTTTGTGTACATAAATATTGATCTAGCTTGTGCTTAACACACATAGGATAATTTTATTCCAATTTTATATTCTTGCAGACTTCATAGACCTACTGGCTTAATTGTAGAATCTGGCCAGACAAAGGAAGTCATAGGTAGAAACTACTTCTGTATAATACAATATTTATTCTATGATCAAATGACTAAAATATTGACTGCAACTAAGTTTCCGTCTACCTTCAAAGTTTACAAGTACCTGTTTACTAATAATACTTTGTGCTTTAACGGAAGCACTTCGTTTCTGTCTCTTATCCTGTTCCGGGCTCAGCATGTCATCCACCTCATGTTTGCTGCGTTTCTTGGAAGCCCGTTGTGGTCTGTCTGTATTGCTTTCAGTCGAACTGCGTGTGGTAGTGAGGTCAGTTGTAGATTTGTTGCTCGACCTGCGTTTGCTAGTTTGTGTCTCTGATGGTTTTGTTGGTTCATCTGGAAAATCCATAACAGATATTTATTAAAAAAATAAAAGTAAAAGGAAAAATAAAAGTATACAATATTCTGTGAACTATTCAAAGTTTTAATGCAGAGAGAGGGTTAACAGCATTATTACTTGATGAATGAATAACTCCATAAGCCACAATCTATAAACAAATTATTCAAAAAGTATTTAGTACGATGGAAGATGCTTATTTAGATACATGAATTGATTCTCCTATTATTTAATAGTGTGTTTTAATCTCAACAAAAGATTGGAAGGCTAAGCCTATGTCAAACTTATTATTGTTATGTTTGGTGTATGAAATTGCGAACTTTGTCTCTGAGATTCAAAAACACACTTCAGAACTGCTTAGTTGCTGAGTACTATAAAATACAATTCTGCCATTGTATGAGTTACATTTTCAAAGATTTCAACCTCAGTAGGTATAATGTAATGAAATGAAATGATATTTATTCAGTAAATTGGTTATAAATAACACTTTTACACGTCACATTTTAAACTAGATGAGTCCAGTGTTTCCTAGCCGACTGCTCTGAGAAGAAACACCGAAACAAACTCAGAGGTCAGTCTCTTATACTTAGTCACCATCCTTCAGTATTAAAGCTTAAATTCCAATAAGTATCAAGCTGAGATTAATAATATAAGAAAAGTAGAATAAAATTGCTACAATATATTGTAATACAAAGAGGTAAATTGTGTTCTTTTTTGTAAGAGGAAATGTTTGGACATACAGCGGTCTGATTACAAAAATTCCTTTACTGATTGAAAGCAAGAATCAAATATGTTTTATGCTATACCTACTTGACTTTCTCACAGACGAAGTCGCGAGCAGAAGCTGGTTTTAAATAAAAACATGAAGCCGTTTATAATAAAAAAAAGTAGATAGAGAAGAGACACAATGAACTTAAAAAAAAACTGGCAATTATATTTTGATGACCTAATTTGGATTGGATGTGTATATTAGTACTTAATTAACGATGCTGTATTCAATTACCTTCATCCTCGTGGATACTCTGAAGGGTCGTCATAGGGTTTTTATCTTTTGTAGCCTTCTCCCGCGCCTTTCCCCGACCATTTTGAAACTCCTCTTCGAATTTATCAAAACAATCGAACACGGCCTGCAAATCACTATTTTTATAACTACCATACAAAGAACCAGCACTGCAAATACACCAGCACCACATTTTAATCAAAATTTTGCAATAAAAACACAAATTAATTTGCTGCAGAGGCACCCCGTCGCATCACAGACACCACTTTTTAACAAACACGTAAATTACCTTGAGGTCTTCATTGAAGTTTTTTGTAAAAGCATTTGATATTTCATTGATTTTCGGTAACAATTCGTTAAAAATAGACATAACTGTGATATAAATTACACTTTTCCAAAAGTTTAGTTATTTTGACAAACGCCATAAAACACTACACGATCGAAAACGGTTTGAAATTGAAAAGACGGTTGGCCAACATTACGGACTCATAAAATCAGCGGCCCGTTGCGATGCGTTCCAATACATTTCGTTCGGATACACTCACTATAGATTGTAAATACATTTGCACACGTTCTAAAAAAAATACAGTTTTTTTTAATGTTTACAAAAATTAGGTGATTATGTTGATTATGTTTAAAAAAAAAAAAAAAATGTTTGCATTTCCAACTAAGCATGAGCCACAAAATGTGTAAATGGTATCATTGCAATGAGTGACTGTGTTAATTATTAGATTATTTTCTTTAACATCAACCAAAAGTCCAAAACTGACTCGAATGCCTAGATTAATATTGGAATAGATTATATTTCCTGGCAATTGGGTACTTGATCCATAATTATACCAATAAATCCAAGACAAACTTTGAATCCCAAATTAATTTTCAATAAACAATATAATTATATTTTTAGTCGCTTTGAAATCATTAAATATGTAATCAAATTTAAATAGGTAGTCATCAGTTTAGTGACAGTGACATCGAAACTGCGTTTTGTCAAAGTCAAAGTCAAAATTATTTATTTGCGTTAAATTTGAGAACCCTTAAAAAGTATGTCCATTTAATGTGTGGTGTGTCGCCGCTAGTGTCACGTACCCAATTTCAGGGAACAACCAAAGCCTACCTAGCTAGAGTCAGATAAATAAGTTATGTGTACTGGCAACAACAACCTTCAAAGCACATAACCGCAGACGTAGACATGAATAAATTAAAGTCGTTCAGGGTTAATAGGTACCTAATCAGTTTTAGTGAAAGCGCTCAATATAACAATGCCTTTTATAGGCCTATAAAAGTTTATGAAAATTTTATTAGCAATTTCGAATTGCGAAAAAATATAATTCACCTACTTATAATGCCAAGCTACAATGTGGACATAACCAAAGTTATGTTCGGATTAGAATAATTATGTAAAATTATTTTATTCTATTCCACCCAACTTGTGAACTTTTAAGTATATTGAATTATATCTACTACTTTTTAAATGTTACCATGTTACCAAAGAAAAAGAATACTACAGAAATAAGAATTACTGTTTATGACTGGCCTGTTGGTCTAGTAGTTAGTGACCCTGACTGCTAGGACGGAGGTCGTGGGTTCGATTCCCACCCAGGGCAAATCTTTGTGTGATGAGCACGATGATTTGTTCTGTGTCTGGATGTAATTTATCTATGATATGTATGTATTTAGAAATATATAAGTATATTTATCAGTTGTCTGGTTACCATAGTACAGGCTCTGCCTAGTTTGGGATCAGATGGCAATGTGTTGGTTGTCCTAAGATAAGATATAAGATATTACTGTGTTTGTTAATGTCGGAGTTACTTTTTTACAAGCATTAAGTTTTGTTTTGCTTATTAATATTTTTAGTCAGTTTAGCTTTTGCGTTTGGTTTTAGTTACTCAGTTATAGATGGCGCTACCCTTACTTTCGGTACAGTAAAGTGGTTTGAAGGTTCCTAATAAGAAAATAATGTAGCTTATTTTTAAGTATTGCTGTAAACAGTACTCCTTATTTCGAAAATTAAATTGATATTTTAAATAAATTTCTACGTTTAGTTTTAAATTAATAATATAAGTATAGTGTGATCACAGGAATCACAGTTGGCTCCTGCTTTTAGCAAACCATGACCCCAGTGGGACGGTAGTAAATCTAAAGTTTCACGCGAACAAATCTGCTTGCAAAATTCTAATTAAATGCAAGTAGGTCGAGCGTTTGTATTGCCCGTAACAATTTTGTAATTAATTTGTTTCCGGTTTCTAACCTAACCTACTGTCTTTTTACGGAAGCTTTTTGTAAGAATTGTTAGGGTTATGGGGGCGAGCGTCTGGGTTTTAAGGTTTTTTTTTAATGTATGCCACCATTATGTTATTTTTCTGTATTATGTATTTAATATATAAACTCACATACATAAATACCAGACCCGCAACAACTAGTTACATACCTGTATGCCACACAAATACATAAGTAATTATTGTTCCATACTAGAATCAAACCCGTGACACGCAGTGCAGTAGTCAACCGCTGCACCAACCGTGTCTATTATATTGCTTTTGTAGATTTTGAGTGCAACGGTTTCTTAGTTGATTTGAAGCTAAGCTAAACAACAAACACAACTAACTCACATAATTTGTATGTATAAAATAGCAAAAAATAAAATCGCTGCAGTAACACACTAAGACATAGACACAACCCTTTCTTTCTCCTGTTTAGGTAAATAGCTCCATCCTGTTAATTTACCCGAAAAATAGGTAACTAAGTACAAACCTACATGTCATTCCTACCATGGTAAGTATCTTAGGTACCTATACCCTTACACAAATTTCTATCTCTGAAAATCTCCGATTCAAAAGAATATATTCTTTGTAAACAAACAGACATTTCGTAAATGTAGACAAATATCCGATCCGAACGCGCTCGAAGCGAAAAATCAAAATGGCGTTTAATAAATTGCTTGTGTGACGTCATAGGAGCAATCACGGACGTCGCAGCGCTGGAGCGTAATGCGACAAGGTTCCAACAGGCGGCGTATAAATCGAGCACAGAACTATGTTATTGTAACCAAATCACTTTGAAAGAATTGTCGACCTGACCTTTTTTTAAGTCTGCGTCCTAGTCAGTTTCCTTATCTTTGACTTCAGGCAGTTGCGCTGCGTGTTGGTTAGATCCCGCACGGGAAAATATTTATATGGCCTACAGTTAGTTGTCCCGGCTGGCTGTTTGTGCATGTGAGTTTATATGTTTGTTAATGAACACATACCAGTGAGGGCCAAATAAAAAAAAAAGACGGGTTGCACTCCGGGAGTGCCGGCAGAAGTGAAAACTTGATTATTAACGTTGCGCATGTTTGATATTTTGGAATGGTTAGGGAATAATTTTGCACCAATTGCTTTATCAGTATAAAAGTACTATCATTTATGCGGTAGAATACAATATTCATTTATTGCGCTATCGTACACAAACATGACAATTTATATTACATTAAAAATTTAACACTTTAAAACTATTACAATTATTTTACATTAAAAAGTTATACACGAACATTCGCGCAAGCGCCCTGCGCTGCCTAAACGAAACAGTAGGCCCAGGCATACATTTTCGCCGCGCCGTAGAGAGGGGATAGCTGTCTACTCTCCATCCGTCTTACGCTTTTTCGATCAGGTCACGTGTCCTGACGCGAGTTTAAGATTTTATACCCATTACAGAAAAAGTGCTCAACGCCGCAAAAGAAGTTTTCACTTCAAAAAAATTAGCAGTCAGTCAATCAAAACTCATCAACTCAGCAAGGACTCCATATTGGTCATTCCAATATTGGTTGGTATAGTATTTTTTATTTTATATCAATAAATTCATTTTTCAATCTACGAATACCAAATTAAGTAGGTACTTAGTTATAACTAGTTGCGAATAAAACAAATGGGGAGCTATTCGAACCGTAACGCTATCGTTCTAATTCGTTGAACGAATTAGAACTAGCTGTGGCTAACTTCAGTTGGGTTGTAGACACCATTAACCCACTAATAACCAATAATTCTAAAACACAACTTGGTTAAATAGCACTCAGGCCTAACGCTAGGGCCTGCCAGGGTTGCGGAATTTGTTCGAAAGACATACCGCAGTCCTGAAACACAAAGGGCCGGAACGTTTTAGTCAGCAATAGTCTTCCCTTCCGCTCCGCCTAAGGCGGAAGAAGTCATTTGACGATTTTCTTTATCAATCAATAAATAGTTAGTAGCTTTGAAATCAATAAATAGTTAGTCTATTGATTAATTTAATAAGTGACGTCACTGCCTTGCAAAATCTTTAGTATGGTAGAGTTTTTGACGGCTTTTAAAAAGTATGTCAATTTGATTGGTGGTGTCTACTAGTCAACTACCCAATTACCTACTTGGACTCGCTTGTACCAACCAGGATTACCTATCTTAACATTAACTTCGAGTAACTTGCTAACACGCTCCTATTATGATAACAGAAGTATTATTGTGGCTTGTTATTTTAACCTCTTGTTAGCAACTACTCCTAGTTAAGTTTTCGGCCCAAGCGGGCTTTATAGGTATAATTGGCAACACGTACCTATTTCATTCGTTAAGTTACCTGAATTGGTTCTAGTTACCGATTTAATATTCCACTAGCGATGTACTGATATATCGAAACTGCCAGGCTAATTAATCGATTGATTGCCTACCTAGATTTTAATTACTTGTCCCGAATATACTGACACCGATTTTGTCAATTGGTGTCATAAAGGCCTATTAGATCAAATGAGCTTTTGGAAAATGATTTATTTTCCTTATGTTGGTACAATAGTTATGTTTGTGTTTTGAAAAGGGTGGTAAGTAATTAATTGTTAATTTTTTGCATGACTTACTACTGGTTCTGTTTGAGTCACGAGGCGAGAATAATTAACCGTATTAGTCAAATTCATCTTTATTTTAATGACCACCTACTACACGTGTTGTTTGAAAGAAATTCTGCCATTTAAAGGTCATCAAAATTAACATTATTTCTCTGACCAAGGACTTGGTGAACTGCGGGGGGGTTAACATTTTTCTTTTACCTACCTACATTTGGTAATTTTTCTGCCAGTGGTTATATTTTTAACCTCAATGGACTCAATTAGCAACCGTTTTTACCTCAATGCTCATTTACCAACCAAACGCAAAGGACTCTCCTCTTTAGGGCTACGATTCCACCAAAGATACCTATTATGCGGGAATGCGGAGCGAGGGATGTTTATTGCATTTTCGTAACTTGAGCAAAGCTAGCGCTATGATTGGTTAGTTGCACACACATTTCACGCTACGCTTTATCGCATGTCTCTGGTGGAAACACAGCCGAACATCCAGTGTTCCAGTAAAATATTTTCTAGAAAAATGTGACAGTTATTTGTTTCCTTGCACCATTCGTGCTGTTGCCACCAACAAAATAATATAAAAGTTGGGGAATGATAGCTTGTGAAAAAAGTTACATTCGGAATTTAAAACATTTTGACCGCTTGGAACTCTGTGGTGTGGCTTGGAATTGGAACTCCGCCTATGGAAATAACACGATCGGATACTTACACACATTTAGAGAGTTTTATGGTATCAAAATCCTAAGCATTTAACGGTTTAAACATTATTATAATTTTTATTTTATTCTTAACGATTACTAAGAAGCCATAAAAATCGTAGGTAATAAAAACATACAATAGAACAGAATTCTTTTTCTTTCTAATATTATTTGATGCTTTAGCCACCGCAGTTTAGAAACGCTTCCGTAGAATTTAAAATGCTAATTCGAACAATCATTTTTAATGGTCAAATTAGCATCCAAATTAATATTCTTTTCAACCCAATTATAATATTATTGCAAAATATATAGGTATTTATAGGGTTTTAGCGTCAACATAATAATTATGCTATTTAAATAAAATTTGTGTAGTAACAAAATGGAATGTGGTGAATAAATAAAGGTATCGGCTTGACGGGTCTTTTTAGGTATTAGCTATGTGTAATTCTTCCGTCCATATACATTTTGACAGTTGATAGGTATCTACGATGAATGATGATGTTAATACACAAGATTGCAACCAACTTTTACGAGAATAAATATCCAATTTAGCGAACAAATTTATCTGTGTTAATAAATCAATCCCGTTTCTCCTTTCTTGGTCACGCTTTATATCAATAAGTAAATCGACGTCCATACATTTTGAGCTGAGGAAAAATTCTTCCAATCACTTAAGTTGGATGCCCGGTGCCTGACCAATTTCGGTTAGCAGAAAGTGGCGTGTCGTACGCATTCTGCTTGCGCTACGTTCTATGAAAATAAATATGTTATTATAACCATTCTGGAAGCGATACATATATTTCCGGATTTTTGTGTTTAGTTATGTTTAGTTTACTTTTGGAGCAATTAGCCTCGCTAGTTGGAATCTACTACTTTACTGTCTGATAACTCTGATATAGTTATTTTGACGAATAGTTAAGCACGTGCCATTACAGAAACTAGTCAAAAATTAGGGCTAAACAAAGGAGCCTTTCATTAGCATAAAATGTTCACAAAAAAGTCGGGACCAATTAAAAATCTAGACCGGCTCAAATCTTCCCAATAATCTATCTCGACTGTTACTTAACAAAATTCTAGACTACTGGACTTGTCTTTTTCCTTTTCAGGTTTTTTTTATTAGTTCATGTTTTACACTGTCGGGCTTTTGTTATTTTTTAATTAATTGACTTTTTTAATGTCTTTTTTTTTTCTTTAATGGCAAATATAAAAATAGTGGATTATTCTTACCAATTTGTGAATAATATCCTACATTACTTTTATGCATAACGCAAGAATGTTACTGAAGCTCTATAATTTATTTGCAGGGACCACTCCAGCCACTTCCATGTTCGCTAGGTACATCTTGGTACCACCTCGCATAAGTTTGGCGATGTTCCGGGGGGCGAGTCTACCGACGCGCCATCGCGTCGCCACTCGCTGTTTGATAAATAAAACTTTTAATGATCGGTAATATCGGACCGCTGCTTGTGAGCTTCAGTTACCTATTCGTTTTATTTCAATACTTACCTACTGAGAAGTTTGTTGAAAGATGGAAATATGAAGAATTTTGTTTAATTAAATGCAGTTTTTAAGAAATAGTTTTTTTTTGTAGTGGACCACTGTATGAGATTTTTTTATAGTCTTAGATTTAATTGGTTTTAGTGTTGCCAAAACGAATCAACGTCTAAATTTCTCTCATTAGGTATTCGAGGTTAGAATTTTGAATCTATTCCAAGCATAAGTTTGTAATGTACCTACGTACATTAGACTGTACCCATTTGATAGCAATGTAACCCTTGTTAAATAGTGTTTTTGAAAAATTGTGGGTTGGGTCATTTTGGCAGAACTAAGCTTAACTTCTAGCACATAAAGTTTCTAAAGATCATTATGGCGTCTATTGCTGTCTTACAGAACTTAGGACAGAAAGCAAACATTGAAATTGTTATTCACATACAAGGAGTTGGTGATCATGAAGTTTTTAACTTGTTTCCTGCAATGGAAAAATAACAATTTAGAACAAAATGCTTGCAAAACATTTTTCAAAAGTTTTTAACCGACGACATTCGGCCATGAAATAGAAAAAAAAAAATGTTCTGTCATTAGGAATATGTGTTCGAAATTTAAAACCCAACATGTTTTGATAGCTTGTCAAACGCACTCTGACGTCACACAGGGTGAGATCGCCCCATAAGTTAACGGAGCGTGGCGACATACATACATTATTCAACAATATTGTTCAGAATAGACGGGAACCTGTCACTATGTGGGGCACTTCTATGTTCTAATATTAACTTTTATATTCTTTTTTATTATTCATTGTTATTTTCCTAGATTTATGTGGCGATGCTATATCGTACGTTCGAGGCAACCTGCATAGTTGTTGAACTACGCTTTTTGTTTCGTGGAGTTAACCTCTGGACTGCCTCCGCATCGGTGAAGGCGGAGGGTGTGTCAGACTCCTTTCGACTAAAACCCCACGGTGTGCCTTCTTAAGCTGAGGCACAGCGGGGTCGCCCAGAACGCTAGCCAAGTGCACTTCTACTTTACTAATTGGGATATTTGACACCAGTAGTCATCAATTATTCCAAGAAACAACTTCAAAAAGGAGAAACACTTTAGTTTACCCCTGAAAACCTAATGAATTATCAGTTTACTGTAAGATTATAATTTTAGCGTCTTTGAAATCGGTAAATAGTGAGTAAATTGAGTTGACAACCAAGTGACGTCATAGTTTACTATTACCCATAGAGCAACACGGGCCACCTGACGGAAGCTATTACCAGACAAAAACTTTAGAGCATTGAAGTTTGATATATCAAAAAGTATGTCAATTGACATAACATCACGCCTGTAATTCCCGGAGGGTTAGGCAGAGGTGTACCCATTAGTACACCCACAATGAAAAAATAAAACAAGATTGATTGGGTTGATTGATTGATTTGTATGTCAATTGATTAGTCTTTTAATACCTAATTCACCAACATTCTTTCTTTGTACCAGCTATTCTTCTATTTTACGTTCGTGTCAATATGCTTGCACCTCAGGGATAACCAATGGTAGTCGACCTTACTTACGACTATTATTTTCTCCTTCAAACCGAAAACTACCAGGAACATAATAATTCAACTATAATATTTTTTTTTTTCATATTTCAAGGTTCGTCTCAAAGTAAAACTTGTTCAATTTATGTGTACTTAAACCCCCTGAAAAATGGCAAACTAAAGGTCAGCCCGTATTTACTCAAAATCCAGAATTAATGAATACGAATATGTTACTTAAGGAGTAAAGTAAAGCGGTTTGCTTCCACCTTTTACCTGTGATCAAATGCTGCTATATCTATGACGTCACCCACGCACTCTAAAAGGGTGATCTATTCTTAGCGGCGCGGACGACCACAGATCGTTAGCAAAAGGGTTTTACTCATACAGATCCTACCTTCCCTAGCTAAGTAATTATAAATAGAGTTTACCTAATTGAATTAACTGAAAACTCACAAAAGCGCTTATTGAACTCCTAATTGAGTTTAGATCGACTTTTAGCTAGGGGCCAACCTTGAAAACACGGGACTTTGTTGAGATATGTGGTTCAGATTTTATTTTAAATATTAAATTAAAGCCCTCTGTCCAAAAAATCAAAGGAAATTTTATATTACTACCATAAATGCGAAAGTTTGGATGGATAAAAGTTTGTTACTCAGTCAGGACAGAACGGTTGAACGGATCTGAATGAAATTTGACACAGAGATAGTTTATAGTCTGAAAAAGTACATAGGCTACTTTTTGTCCCGGACAAATGTACGGTTCGCATGGGTTCCATATACGGTACCAAATATCAACTTTGATGCGGACGAAGTCGCGGGCAGAAGTCTGAATCTGTAAGAACGTAAGTTTTAATTTTCAACCGACTTCAAAAAGGAGGAGGTTCTCAATTCGACGCGTATGTTTTTTTTTTTTTTTGTTTTTTTTTTTTTGTATATTTGTTCTACGATTACTCCGCCAATTATGAATCGATTTGGATGATTCTTGTTTTGTTTGAAAGAGTATAGCTCCGAATAGGTCCCATAGGAATATTGTCATGATCTGATGATGAACTTTGGAGATATGGAACGGAACTCCTTATAAAATCACAGCAGAACCACCGTAACAAGAAAAATTGCTTTGTTTATACGTGTAGTCGATGACAGACTGAAGGAAGTGGGGAGGGGGGTACGTCAACCCCCCTCCTACCATTTTCCAAAATTAAATATTTCGTGTGAGGTATTGTTTGAAAGGTCTTTATGTAGGGATTTCAAACATTAACACACAAGCACTAAAAAGTAAAAAATTAAAAAGCTTTTTTACAAAAAAATATGACCGCCTTCAAAAAAGTCGGCGGCTTTGGTTTTGTTTCTTGTTATGTAGGTATTGCCACCGACTTCCAAGCTAAATTTATTTTTTATTTTGTAGTTTTTGAAGGCGGTCATATTTTTTTGTAAAAAAGCTTTTTTTGCATACCATGAAATAATAAAATATCTAAATAACCCACTACAGCCTATAAACAGTGATTATAACACAAAAATGTAGGTACCTCGAAAATAGATTTTAATATTATTTAACTATTTAAGATATCAAATCCAAATAACACAAAGACAGAGACTCCTTCGCTAAGTTTTAAAAAAAAGAACAACAACCATAACTTTCAAGATGGCGTCTCTGTTAAACATCACTATAAACGGTTCACCGGTAAATCCGGGTGTGATCGATGTCAAATTCAATTGATTACCGGATGTACGCACGTTCTGGTTTCCATCAGCGATGCAAGTTATTTTGGGAGGATATACTCACTCATCGATTTGTTAATACCATTTAGGTTATCGATTTCTCACCTTAGGTTTTGATGCAATATGTATTTATAAAATTGTACCTATAGAAAAATGTTGAAATATATCTAGTGGATATAAAAATACATTTAACATAACGAACAAGATATGACTGCCTCGTTGGTCTAGTGGTCGCAAACTGCGCGACTGCTGCGTATGAGGTCTTGGGTTCGATTCCCAGGTCGGGCAAAGTGTTATTGGGTTTTTCCATCAGGAATTCTTCAGTAGCAGCCTCGGAGTCTGGATTTGTGCCCGGTTGATGGCAATAGGACTGAAACATAACTGGCGAAATGTGGGTTTACTAATGGGTACACCTCTGCCTAACCCTTCGGGGATTACAGGCGTGATGTTATGTTTATGTTATGTTAACAAGATATAAGTAACTAGTACTCTCCCCGCGACTTCGTTCGCGTGATTTTCCTTACGGAACCCTAACTTTTTTGCAAATATAATATAATAAAACCTATGTAACTCAGGGTGAATGTAGCCTTCTAATGGTGAAAAAATTTTTGAAATCGTCACAGTAGTTTTCGAGTTTATTCATTAACAAACATACACACACATCCTGACACACAAAAATACAAATCTTTCCTCTTTATAATATTAGCGTAGATTAACATTAACAAGATCTTCCAAACGCGACGATGCGATCATTTTTTTGGTTTTGCACCATACCTGGGAACGTTCTGGCTACGAAAATATGGAATGTCAAAGTTCAATTGTTTTATTTACTTTATTTACCGAATACAAGATTTAACATTCTAATTAAACTAGAAATACCCCTACGAGCCCTGTACTGTTGCATGCAAAACAATCGTAAGCAAAACAGTGATGTTCTGCGTGCGTTACACTGTGCGCCACTGAAAACAGTGATCTTTCTCAACAAAAACAAACCCGTTTCCCTGCACTAATATTTGCTCTATGTTACTGAGTTTGATGGACAGTATTGTGTACATACATACATACATACATACATAAACTCACGCCTTTTTCCCATGGGGGTAGGCAGAAACTATAGAACGCCACCTGCTACGATCCTTACATACTCCTTTCGCCTCATCTACGTTCATACATCTCGTCATACAAGCACGCCGGTTACGAGTACTCCGCACCTGACCTTTCTGCAGGACCTCACTAATAAGGTCAGTGTAGGTCTTCCTAGGGCGACCCCTCCCGGCGTTGCCACTCACCTCTGCCATATAAATACCTTTTGTCAATCGTCTTTCACTCATCCTCTCAACATGACCGAACCATCTAAGCATACCCTTTTCTATCTTTGTCACTACATCTTCTTTTAATCCGCAACGGTCCCGTATAACCTCATTCCTCACTCTATCGTTCAAAGTTACACCACACATACTCCGCAAGGAACGCATTTCCACAGCATTAATCCTACTCTCATGCCTCGTTTGCCATACCCAACATTCACTTCCATACATAAGCGTAGGCACCAGCACACCGTTGTGAACAGCCATTCGAGCCTTTTTTGACATGGACTGGTTGGTCACAACCGCATGTATAGCACCGTTCACTTTATTTCCCTCAGTTACTCTCCTTTCCACATCAGCATCAATCTTTCCATCTCTAGTAAACATACTACCCAAGTATACAAACTCATTCATTTGCTCCACACTCTTATCATTTATTTTCACACCACACGCCGATACATCCTCTTCTCTTTCAAAAACCATCACTTTCGTCTTGTTCACATTTATATTCATTCCTTTCCTCTTAAACGCATCATTCATTACCGTTACCATGTCTTGCAACTGTTCTGCCGACGATGCAAGAAGAACTTGATCATATGCGTATAACAGGCATTTGACAGGTAACTCATCAGTATTGTGTAGTTGACAGCTATATGATGTGATGTCTTAATAGGTACATACGTAAAAATGAGTATTGAAAACCAACTGTTCAAATAATGAACTCGGATCAGACGTATGCATCTTTTCGCGATTTCATTCCCCTGTTCAGATTTCTGGTCAACAAAAAATAAGCTTGTATCATGCCTCATTTCGCAAATTATGTTTAAAGTCCTGTGTAATGGGGGGCAAGCCATTTAATTATTTATTTGGATCTTCAACAGAGGCTACACAATTGCATAATAACAATAAATCGAGAAACAATAAATTGCTTGTACTCCATCAATTATAGGAGACCACATCAATATAGTCCGACATAAACAACGTAGAAAATCAGACGCCGCGGGCTACCACGGAGATTTTCATAATAGAAAACTCAATAATATTTTCCCGAGCCCGGAAATTGAACCCTTACCTGAAACTTAGTAGCATTCCCACTTCTAGACCATCGATGTAGACGTGGGCCCTATTTAACAAACGTTACAATCTGACTATTTTGTAAATAAGTGACATATTTGTAAAGTTGTATGACAAGTGCTGTTTAATAAACATTATTATTATTATAATAAAATTACAAATATGTAAATTGTCACCTGTAAACTGTAAAGGGATTTTTTTATTTAACAGAAATATGTTAAATTGTAGGTACCTGCAATTTAGCAATTTTGTAAGTTTTCCACCATTGTAAATTTGTAAGTTGTATTTTTTATTAAAATAAAAGAAACTTGTAGATTTGTAACTTATACAATACAATTTACAATTTATTTGTAACGTTCGTTAAATAGGGCCCTGTAAAACATTGTAACATAACATAAACATAACATAACATCACGCCTGTAATCCCCGAAGGATTAGGCAGAGGTGTACCTACCCATTAGTACACCCACATTTCGCTGTTATGTTTTTAGTCCCATGTAATAGGGGGCGAGCCTATTGCCATCAACCGGGCACAAATCCAGACTCCGAGGCTGCTACTGAGAAATTCCTGATGGAAAAACCCAATAACACTTTGCCCGACCTGGGAATCAAACCCAAGACCTCATGCACAGCAGTCGCGCTTGCGACCACTAGACCAACGAGGCAGTCACAAACAACAAACAAACATTGTAGCAAATTAAAATTAAACGTTTTGAGGATGCTTCTCTCAAGTTCCAAAGTAACGACGCTTTGCGTTCACAAATTCGCCAGGCACGCGTGCTGTTTATAGCACATGTGTATCGTTACTAACGTTAAATGTAACGATCATGGAGAGGCACACGATCAGTTTGGGGTCTTAATGTGTAGAGGGCAATGACTGTGCGTTTAAATCCAAGTATGTATCCTTCAAATTGAATGATAATGATAGTACCATATAAACAGATTGGTTTAAAAGGAAGAGTGTGATTACAATGTAAACATTTAAATTATTTAGATAACTATGATTTTTTTTTTATTTGTGGAGTTAGCTATTAATTTAATACAACATTATTGAAGCTACATAAGCTGTGATAAGTGATTGCAGATAAAGATTAAAATCACAGACCATTTTAAATGTTATTTAAAAAAACTGAGGTTAACAATTATAACCCCTTTTAAAGCGATTTACCGTAAAACGTAATTTGATAAAATTGCGGAATTATCACTATCAGTGACAGAAAAAGTCTGAGATTGCCATCATTAAAAACAGAAGGGTACAGTCCGAAAAGGATATATTTTTAGCGCAAATTAATTCAATGGTACCCTTTAAGATATTATTGGGTATCATTCGGGTATCTCGGGAAGGGATATTTTTTGTAAAAGCACCGTAACGGATACCTACGGGCGAACACTTAGCGCTCTATTGTCTTATTGGGCTTACGAGTAGTGTGGGGAAAAGTCGATAAGTATTTAATTTTCTATTTTTAAAATAATTTATTTTAGGCTATTAAAAGAGTAGTGAACTATGCTCGTGCCTTCTCTGTATGAGAAAAAGCCATTGCTCTGCATTGGGATAACAACCGAATGGTAATATTTTAATTGTTGTTAAAAATTAGAGCTTAAAGAAATCTATAGAAGGATGAAAAAGAAATAGCAGCAGGAGAGTGCCGTTCCGGGGTTGCGGGACGTCTTAACAGGATACCGTGGCCCCGGAACGTAAAAGGCAACAGAAGGAACAGGGTGGTTTTTTAGTCAGTAAAAGTCTGACAGTTCCTTCCGGCCCACCCAAGGCGGAAGGAGCCATTTGATGATTTTTAGCACCTAAAAAAAAATAGGAGAGTGCCGTTACAAACTTCAATCTGTTAAGTAGCTAAGTATATTGAAAATCAATATTTTGGATTACAAATTGCAAGTTGTAACATTTATAAAGTCGCACCAAAAAAAAAAAAAACAAATTACTTAACACAAAAAAAGTTGGATTTACTATAATATTATTATGGTTTAATGCAGTTGTAAAACGAATAAAAACTATTTTTGTGGTTACAAAACTGTACGTATAACTTAAGGATAACTTAAACTAAGCACAACTTTGAACATTAAAATCAGAACTAAGCGGTGTCAGATGTTATCTGCAAAACTTTCAAACTTATGTTTCGAGAATAAAATTTAAACGCCAACTTTTTATGCAAAACGACTACTTATTACCTTGCTTTTTTCACTATGTTTTAACATTTTATAGCTTGTTAAGAACTGATTAAGAATTTATAGAAATTAAAAGAGAAGGTATTTAATAGCTTTAGTCGCATTGATTTTTGTGCCATATATTGTGTTCAAGTCCAAGATTTTCATGGTCTCAGGACGATAACTTTTCTTTTATGAAAAAGCAATTATAAAGAGAATACGTGTATTTATTTGCATCTAGGAAACGATGTTTATTAAATAAATAGACATGGGTCATCTTTTAATAAATAATATAAATTCGTTTATTCATTTAGGGAACTAGGTCAAAGAGTGTGTTGATAATGGAAGTTATTTTTTCATAAAAACGTTCCAAATACCTTTTCAGCATTCATCGACACTTAAAATTCTGCTCCTAGTCCCTGTTATCAAAAAAACCCTTCCGTAATGCCACATCTCGCCACTGCACAAAATATCGATAAACACACCATCACATCCCTACTCGCACCGGATTCGTGCTCATAAATAAAATATAGGTCGCGCCAGGTGATGGGTCCCACGTAAGCGGGGTCCACCTGCGAGCGATGCCGACACCGATCGATGCAAGCGCAACCGAATTTAAACATTTATATTTTTACTAGTCGACCACGTGGCCCGTGTTCTAAATTTCAATATTAGCGTTATTCAACTGTCGATATTAGGCTGAATGTTTTATGTCTCGTCGACTTGGAACTGCATTCGATAAAATAAAACGTGTCAATTTATTAGCGTGTTTCTTTCGCGTGATCAGAAAATTTGACAGTTTCTTTTTACGGGTTGTCGAAATTATTATTATTTGAAGTTGTTTGCGATAAGGAATATTTAAGTATTTGACTCAGCAGACTATATCGATAGGTAGACTGTCGGTTTGATGGTACTTTTCTTATGTAGGAACCGTTTAGCCTTAGAGAATCGTTAAGCTTGTTTTCGTAATTACGGAATTTTGCTCTTCAATATCTCTAAAGCCAGAAGGCGGCTAGGCATGGTCCAGAAAAAGAAAAATATCGCAATGATGGAAAGATCACTGTCGGTTTTGTCTGTCTTTTTACACTCTTTATTGTTCGCCATTTAGTAGAAGCATTTCAGCGATACTTCGCTAGATGAATTTATTAAATACAGAAGTAAAATAATAAATCAAACCAACAAGTTTAAAACTAGCATTATACAATAATTAGTGTGAATTATGTAATTCAAATTCCATTTAAAATACAATATTAACTTTATGATGGTACATTTGCATATTTGATTGACTAAATTAATATTTGGTTACAAAACATTAATCAAACTAGATCTAAATGCTTATTAATTTGTTATTTTAAACACTTTAAAGTGAAATAATTAAAAATGAGAAGTATTTTAATTGAGTTTGACATACTGGTTAGTTTCGTAAGGCAACCAGTTTGTTTAGTCTATTGGACAATATTTATAATTTTCATATGCTTATAGTACAAACCTCGTTCGTTCCTTAAAAAAAAATATAACCGCCTTCAAAAACTACAAAATAAAAAATAACTTTAGCTTGGAAGTCGGCGGCTATGGTTTTGTTTCTTGTTATGTAGGTATTGCCACCGACTTCCAAGCTAAAGTTATTTTTTATTTTGTAGTTTTTGAAGGCGGTTATATTTTTTTGTAAAAAAGCTTTTTATTTTTCACTTTTTAGTGCTTGTGTGTTAATGTTTGAAATCCTTACATAAAGACCTTTTAAACAATACCTCACACGATATATTTAATTTTGGAAAGTGGTAGGAGGGGGGTTGACGTACCCCCTCCCCACTTCCTTCAGTCAGTCATCGACTACACGTATAAACAAAGCAATTTTTCTTGTTACGGCGGTTCTGCTGTCATTTTATAAGGAGTTCCGTTCCATATCTCCAAAGTTCATCATCAGATCATGACAATATTCCTATGGGACCTATTCGGAGCTATACTCTTTTAAACAAAACAAGAATCATCCAAATCTATTCATAATTGGCGGAGTAATCGTAGAACAAATATACAAAAAAAAAAAAAACAAAAAAAAAAAAAAAAAACATACGCGTCGAATTGAGAACCTCCTCCTTTTTGAAGTCGGTTGAAAAATAAGACCATCTGCTTAAGGCAAATGAAAAATAAACTTGCTAATTTTATCAGATACAGGTTTATATACCAGAAATAGCTTTTGCCCGCGACTTCGTCCGCGTACATGTTGGAAAATTTCTTATCGCAGACGTCATAATAATTATCTGTGTGTCAAACTTCAGATTCATCAATTTAGTGGTTCGAGCTGCGTTGATGGATCAGTCAGTCAGTATCTAACGGTTGCCTTTTATTTTAATTGATAACTATTTTATTTATTAAAACAGTTCAATTCTGTCTTTTATAATAGTGTCATTGTCACATTGTATTTAGTCGGCCATTTTCCAATTTCAATTCAATTCATTCAATTCATTTATTCAGTAACAATAAAATTGTGTGTGAAATATTCCTATACAAAGATACAGATAAAAAAACAAACGAACAAAGCTTCCAATATTGCCAACATAAGATAATTGACTAAAATCTGTGAACCTAACATAATCTGTGGACCTAATATAATTTGTGGTTAGTAACTACTGCAAATAGGCTTAATTAATTGCTCCAGATTGAACTTGGTTATTGGAGTCTGTCTAAGCAGACATTAATGGCGCTGTGTGGTTTTAGCTTAGCTACAGACAAGTCATCGCCATATTAACCTTCCCCTCATGTTTACAAGTGAATGAAGTGAAATGCAATGAAAGGAGAAAAATATTCGTGCGGTCGGGAGAACACCGTTGAAATCTCAATAATCGCACCTGTATATAATTGAACGTTGTAGAGAGAAGGAGAGGCGAGGTCGCCTGGAGGAGGCATAACGCTTTTCTTTACGTGACGATTTCTGCCAGTTAACTCCTACCGCAAGCCGCGTTAAGGAACTTCGTTCCAAAAATTGTGATAAGTTAAATACAAATTACTTTTTATTATTTAACATAATAATGTAACATTTCAAAGAACCTATTTATTCAATAAATCCTAAAATACATAGGTACCAGGCAAGTTTTTGCAGATAAACTGTAAAAACTTGGTATCAACTCTGTGGAGGTCGGATCTCGTAAATCCGTCACACGAGACAGTCAAACAAAACATACACTTTATATGTATGTATTATACATATACATAAGATAATATAGATTGTTCAGTATTGGCCTGCTGGGTACAGCCACTTGTAAAGTTATGGGAACGAATTGTTTAATGTTTAAAACGGATTCTGAAAAGAGCCAAACATCGCGCTTGCCAGGTGAATTGGTGATCGTAGTTTGTAGTATGTTTTATTAATTAAAATAATCTCCAGTTACTACGTGCTCATTAGCGCCATTGTATTATAGTTTGCTTACTCATCCATGTCTATGCTTTTGTCTATGATCTCTTTCAAATTAAAAATCATACTTACATTAAACAATAAAAACCATGGAAATAGTATGTACTATTTCTATCTTTAATTACCTTACACTTTAAAGAAGAGACGAATGTCATTCCACCTCCTCTTCGACTTTCACAATGCTGATCCGTTTATGTACTGACATTAACTTGTAGCGCCTGCTTTATCCTACAATGATAAGCGTGAAGTTTATAAAGTTAGGTTCACACAGCGCCAGTTGTCACCAGTCTTGTGACAGCTTGGACATGAATTACTGCCTCCACTTGTCTGTTCCTAGTTTAGCGGAAGATAAGTTATGGTAGCTGTTCTTTTTTCGTTCCAACAAAACACTATTAGAAAGGAAGCTTGGAAAAACGTTTGAATTTTTTAAAAGTACGTAAATCAATGATGATGAAATTGCAAATTATAAATAGAAAAATCATAAAATATTTGTTCAGTCTTTAGTAGACATGTACCTATTTGAAATTTTATACGAATGTATTTTATTGAACGTTTTTCTACCCGCATGTTGATTATTCGATTGTTTATAATTTATTACTTAACTTATGAGATTTTAAAAACATTGCTAACCAAAGATTCTAAATCGTTTAATTATAAGCTTTCTCAAATGTCAATCAGCTCACTTGCAGGCTAGGTTTTGAGTACCTATCTGCTTAGTGCTGACATATAGTGAGGCCTACAATCTATTTGCCCAAGCAATCCAAAATCTTCCAAGGTGTATTTCTGATATCTGAAGAAACAATATCTAAATTAATCAATCAATAAATATAAAATTATCTATCCATGACATTAATAATTCCGAATCATTAGACTGACAGTTCATGAAAAAAAAAACAAAATAAAACGAAACATTCCGAAAAAAGTATTCGCTCTGTCACTTCGACATTTAGTTTTAAATCGTCAATCACGTTGGGGTGAGATTAAAACTTTTTCAATTACGAACTAATCGCGTGTAGGTGTTCCACACGTTATAAAATTAAAAAAAAAAGAAGAAAATAACATGGCGTCGGACTAAATAATGGAGGGAAAGATCGCGGTGTAATATTTTTTTTTCGGTTTAATCCAGGGCTGCCTCGTTCCAAACAATTAAAGCTATCCGCTTAAATCCCAGACAACTTGATGTATGGTGTGCACGGAAAACTTGACGTAGAGAAAATAGCTTATTATTTTGTTTTAAAATGGTAATGAAACGAGTACTGATGCAGAAACCGATGCTGGCAAAGACAAGAATGTTATAGATGATGATGCACTGGAACTAATTATTTTGCGATCATATTTTTTCTGTTGTAAAGATAAATGATTAGGTATACAAGACTTAGTTCTGGATTTCTCTGACATTTATAGAAGAATGGTGTACCTAGTGTTTAAAATTGAGTATTGTTTATTCATTCGATTCTAAATCTGAACGCATATTCGCATAGATATATTTAAAGACTTGCACCAAATTGTTTTTTTTAAAGTGATCCACACTGAACCAGCTTCGATTACTTAAACGATTGATTAATGTTATTTATTTATTTTATTTACAATTTTCAGAACATAATTACCAATTATGATAATTTTCACAATGAACTGACGTAAAACTAGTAAACAGGATTCAAACAACAAACATTAACCGTTTCGATTTCGCAACAGTTACAAAATAGCAGTTACATAAATTGGTAAACTGTGATTGCTGTCGCTACGTTCCGTTGGAATTAATTTCGTATGTTAAAAGTAAAACGAGCGAGGATTACTGTGGCGGTATTAAGTAGGCGTCAAAAATCCCGGTGGTATGAGGTATATCTATAATTCTATATCTATGTAGGGAGGGTATTCATGCCGGGAGTTGTACGGAGTTACGGGGGATCAGTAATGGATATCAATTTTCGCGTTCTTTTAGTGTGTTCGGGACTTGTATTACCCGTGTTAGTTTTGAGACTTGCTGTTAAAAATAAATATACCTAGTGGATTTTGTGAAATCACTTAGAAAATTTGAGTATTAAAGACTTTGATAGTAGTTTTTCGTGTGGTATTACCTCCTTGAGTGTTCACTACATTCAAAGGATGAGATATCGCTGTTTCGGTTGTCAAAAATACACAGTAACAGACAGCAACAGACAGGACAGTAACTGTCAACGTTCATTGAAAAAAAATACTATTATTATAAATGCGAGAGTTTGGACAGATGAATGTTTGTTAGTCAATCACGGCAGAAAGGCTGAACGGACCTGGATGAAATTCAGCACAGAGATAGATTCTAGTCTGCACATAGCCTACTTTTTATCCCGCAAAAGTATACGGTTCTTATGGGATAATATATTGACTATAACGCGGACGAAGTAGCGGGCGGAAGCTAGTATTGTCATAATTGTCTCAACGGGGAAGTAAGCTTGATTATTATTATTACGCATTAAAAATACAAAGAAGTAGGTAGATACTTAATGATTGCCATCCAAAACACAGCTTCACCTTCAGCTTCATATTTCGAAATCAATTTCTATCTGGTGAGATAGAAATTGATTTCGAAATATGACAGCTTAAATTATGTTACATTTCAACAAGAGATATAACTGAATAACTTGTATGCTTACGCCCACACAATCGAAGGCAAAAGACTAGTTGATTTATAAATTCCCTGGGAACTGGATCAGTATTCTATCCCGGCGGCGGACAGCATTAAAGATTAAGGTCGGGCTATGTTAACACAGGAATCTATCAATATCTAGTTAATCCGCTTATAAATATTTCTATCAACAGCGTATTTTGATAGAGATGTGACATTTTTATCGTTGTTTTCTATTATGTTTGTTTGTTATGGAGTGGGGCAACATGGAGATGTTCATTTGGATGTTTTTATTAAAGGATTAAATATTTAAGTACCTACGTCTTTCATTACTGTGATATTGTTTTTTTTTAATTTAGTCGTGTTTAGGTAGTTACATCTCTGGTTTCTGCTCCGCTCTCGTGTCGTAGCATGATGTTTAATAGCGTCTAATATTTCTCATAAATCTGGCTATTATATACAAAAAGAATATTTCACATCGGACTGATAGTTTTAGAGATTAGCATGTTTAAAGAAACAAAAAATACTCTTCAGCTATATTTAGTATGCACTCTCTCGTCACGAAATATTGAAAACCGCTTGACGTATAAAGATGATACAGGGAGGTAGATTATATTTAGAAAACGCCCGCTAGACCGTATTTTTTAAAATCCACCCCCTAAGGGGATAAAATGAGTCGCGGGCAAGAACTAGTTTTGTACAGATAAGTATAGATTTCTTTCGTTCACAGACTGAACGAAGCACTGTCAACTAAGATAATAACACTTTATTATTCATTTACTTGCCAAAGTTAGAGTATGGAGTACCTCAGCCTGTTATTACGGGCCCTTTAAAGTTGAGCGCGGAGCGGAGGTAGTTTCACCGACACTCGTAATAGTTTGTGAACGATAAACGAGACTTGAACGTGATTGTAAGCTTGTGTTAGTAGATGGTAGGTGGAAGTCGGGGGATTACTGGAACTTCGCTAGAACAACGAACCTTTAATCGACTTCAAAAAAAGGAGATTTTGAATTGAGACCCGTATGGTACTCGACTGCGCGACGCAAAGGGTAATTTGTTGTGTTTATCAGTCTATATAATAATAATAATAATGGACCCTGTTTCCGCCACCGGTGGGCTACTATTTTTTATATTTTTATATGTTTATATTAATATTTAAAAATGTATAATTAGGTATGTATTGAAAGTAAATAAATGGAATAATAATAATAGTCTAATACCTATGTATGTTTGTTTGTTTGTTTGTTTCTGTGTGGCACTCTATAGACCAAACCCGTAGGCTGATTTTGATAATAATTCTTATGTCAATCAATTTATCTTAGGACTAATTTTTCGACAGTCGGATAACTTTTATCCAAAGAATAAATATGCCAGTTTGACATATTTCTTATACAAACGCTTTCAAACCGCCATATTTAACCCTCCGTTAAGAATTATCTGAGCACTGAAAAATTAGCTCTTAATCTTGCGAGTATAATATCTGGTAATCAAAATTCAATATGGTGATAACCAGACGCCATATTGTGAAAAATGAAAGTATTGAATAGGTAATTATTTGAAAATTATCTTTAGGATTCTCTTATCATTTTTCATTTGTAATGACCATTTAGGATCTACTTATAACGATTTAAAGTTGACTAGCAAAGCAACCATTCTTACAAAAAAAAAAACTTAAGTAATTTCAACTTTGTACTTTTTAATAGTGATTGTCTAAAAAATGATTTATTTTGTATTGTGGATGTGTTTATAACACCATGTAATTTTAATTAAATCATACCTAATCTCATACGTATAGTCTTTAAATTACATTTTAGGCTTAGCTGACGCAGACTTCTTAAATATTCAGAGTTTAATCATCATAAAATTTAGGAACCCGTGGCTAAGTTATAACAGCCGCACGGGTCGTTCAGGTTTAGCTACGCTTGCCGGGGTTGGTCCGTGGATGGGTGACCATCTTTACACACCGAGACTCCTTCGTGCCTCGGAAAGCACGTTAAGCCGTTGGTCCTTGCTGTCATACGTTGATTTTTGACAGTCGTTACGGATCGTCAGAAGCCACAAAGTTTGACAACCAGACTTACCAAGGGGTATCAATATCGTATTACTCAGTTACTGGGTTGTGGAGGTCAGATAGGCAGTCGCTCCATGTAAAATACTGGTATTCAGCTGCATCCGGTTAGACTAAAAGCTGAACACAACACAGTCGGCAAAAGGCTTAGCAAATTGAATCATCATTAAAACCCAAAATCCATCTTGTAATCCAAGGAACTAAGCATAGATTTCAAAATGTCAGTTAAAAGTAATATTTACGAGACTGCTATTTACGTTAACGTCGCTACTCGAGAGGCCAATCAAAAAGACGGACAACTATAAGTTGGCAACACTGTCTTGTGTAAATTAACTCAAAGTTTTAACTGCACAAGTGCCAACCGCATCTAATTGGGCGGGCCGGACCAAGGAGGTGAGCTAAGAAGGTTCATTTACCTAATAAGGAAGAATGACATCGCCAATCAATTGACGTACTTTTTACGACCTGTCAAAACTCTATTCTCCCATAGATTTTGTATGGCAAAAGATAACTGTGATGTCACTTTTGTGCCGACCCAATTGACTTTTTATTAATTTGAAAGCAATTAAAATCAAATAGTTAGTTGAAAATAAATCGGGTTTTCAAGGATAATTAGAAATGTTTCTTTAGAGAAGTTATGTCTATGTATATTTCATAGTTTTATTGCATTGGTGGTCTGTATCTATTCAAATAAAATATAATACTGTAGTATCTATAATGTCAAATAAAATCTTTTACGCAATCAATTAAGAATGTTTACATGGTATTTAGTTACCAAAAACCCTTCATGTACGACTCACAATTTTTCAGTTTCTTATTTCGTTTTTTCAAAGTGGACTTTCTGACCAACTTTGTCTGATGACATAAGTCGCTAACTAGACTTTTTGACCGCTCCACTTGTTGGTTAATTAAACTATTCAATTAGCGGGTTCCCAACCGCTTGGTTCCGTACGTAAATAATAAGTTTAAGAATTATGAGTGGTTGCTGTAAATAGTGCTGGATTCTGAACTGAAAATGTTAAACTGCTTTCAACATTTGTTTTTGTGGTTTTTAATTTGTTGATTGATTGGTAGAAAGTTATAAGTTTTTTTTTTATGTTAAGGCCCCAGTGATCAGTGTATTGGCGAGGTTTATATTGACAGTATCTGAAATGATCATAAAACATCAAGCATAAAACTAGATTTTACGATACATTCAGGACCTAGATTTCAGACAAAACAAAATTCGAATTAGAGTTTGATTTATTTTAAGTTTTTTGAATCATTTGCACGTATTTTTTATGTTCCTTCTATTTGTCTTACATAAAAAAACAGCTGTCAAATCTCGCGGTAAAAACAAATGGCCGAAATAACAGCTACCAACCTTACAACTTGACATGACATTATTTGACAACCGAATAAAGTGAACAACCTATGAGCATGGAAATAGTATGTACTATTACCCTACAGCCTTTGAGTAACCGAGGGTCATTGTACCGGGTCACAATATTACCGTTATCCTGTTCAAATAAAACCTTTATATTTGACAAATAACACCACTTTCCAACATTTTGTAGATCAATTTGTGGTGAACTGACCCGTCCCGTGACGTCATCTACATATGTATAAACATGTAAATATTGATGTTAAGAATTCGGTTAAATTTTAACTAAAATGTCGGCTCTTCTATGTAGGGTTTGTGATGTAAGTTATAAGTGGAAGCGAGCACATCGTATTTTTATAGGGATTTTATTCTTATAAAGCCCACAAATTTCCTTTTTAAATGCAATTAAAAAGTTAAATAGATTAAATAATTGAATAGACTTTGTCACGGCTGACCTAGACTAGAGCCAAGAGCAAACCCATCATAATATTTAAAAAGAAATGAAAAACAAATCTGTGTGGGTTTTCAAATTGAGTATTTCTAGTTTGATGAGGGTACACTAAAAATCGCTTATTACTAGTTTTGTTAATTAATAGTTTTGGTTTTACCCCAACATGAAAAGGGGTCATTGTACTCATCAATCATTATAAACTTTTAGTGCTTACTACGGGGCCAACCCTAAAATCTGGGAGTTTAGCTCTGTAAAACAACAGATCCAAAGACAAATACCTAATTAAACCGAAATCACTCTATCCTAAATTAAAATTAATTAAATAATTTCATGGAAAACCATTAAAAACTTTTTTCAATGTAACGCCGAATGCTGGCACACTTTCCACAAAATATTTGTTAAAAGCCTTAAAAAGCATTTAAAAAGAAAATATTTGTTATTTTTCTTTTCTTGAATGTTTATGGCTATCTCCACAGTTTTTATGACGCATAATGGCCTGTATTTTCTCGATGAATTAATATAGTGAATAATATACGACGTAAATTATATTTTTAAATAATTTAATTAATTGTTAAATTAATTAAATTATTTCATGAAAAGCAATCAAAACCTAATACTCCCACTACGCCTAATAAGTAGTGGCACATTATCCAAAAAATATTTGACAAAAGCCATTAAAAAAAATCAATTTTTATTCTTAAGAAATATTATGGCCACCTAAGAATTTTTTTATCGCTAAATGGCCTGTAATTTCTACAAACATAAATTAGCTAAAAGCAAAAAGTTTTGATTACAATATTCATTTATTTTTGTCAGTTTGCTTGTAAGAAATTACTGACGGTAAAATCTTAATTTTTATAAGAATTAAGTGAGCTGTAAGATTTTTAATAATTCAATAAATACATGGCAATAGAAACAAACTTAATAACCTCGTTTTAAAAACCAAAGATGTTATTTTGGGCCACGCACCAAGGACGCGGTACACATCGGAACAAAATAAAAAAAAAAACTCACCGATCCAATTTCATTACGAGACTATTTTACGACGAGTCCTGCCGCGTACAGGTGGATGTTTTTATTGCGACTACTCGGAATTAGATAAAATATTATATAGTAGAAAATTAACATTTAAACAAAGCAATACTAGATTTTAATGTATTATGTCATACGTTCGAAGGTTTTTATATTTTTCTTTGAAAATTACTTTTATAGAATAAAAACTAGGTGAATGAAAGTCTAGTTTTGGATTTTACAAAAATAACTTACAAAAAAACATTGTTTGAAAGCGAAACCAATTGTGTTTCTGTGATAGATAGATGGCATGTGTTTTTACCAAACGGCCATTTTAATAGATTGAGAGCACTTCCGTTGATGACTGGCCTACGGCTATGGAACGATAGTAGTTACTAGCTTCTGTCTCGCGACTTCGTCCGTGCCGTTATCTAGTATATTAAGTATATGGACCATGAAACACGCCTATGCCACTTGGCAATTAAATAGTGTCGCTTCTATCAGTGAAAAAAATTGTATAATCGGACCCGTACTTACAGAAATCACCTCATACAAACAATAAAACATAACAAATATTTCTTTTTTGTAATAATAATACAGATTTAGTATCTTTACATTTAAATAAAGACTCATAACCACAGAGAGATTGATATAATAAATTACTTATTTAAACTCAACCTCAACCCAAAATCAAACGATTTCAAAAATAGAAGGAGGCTCAATGTGTTTTTTTTAATATTTTCATCGATTTCTCCGCCAATTACTGACCGATTTTAAAGATTATTATTCTCCCCTATTATTTTTTAGATATCTAAGTACGACACTTCAAAACGAACACCCCCTGTAACACAAAACGGGCCACATATTAATATGTCCAGTTATAAAGTTTACAGCCGCGACAGGGACAGGGCTGCGTCAGTCAGTCGAGGACCACTCATGGGCCCTCGGGGACAAGTCCTTATGTCCCACGATCATCCGCTTCATTACTGTTGGAAGGTTTTATTGCTTTTAGCTTATAGCCTTTTGAGATTGCTTTATAACTGTTAAGATAAGATAATGGTGTAATCACCAACTTTGGAACATAGATTGGTGACAGTCGATTGTTATAAAATGCTTTGTCCTGAATGACTAGCTGACAGATCAATGCACAGTCTAAACCGCTAATCGTAGAAACCTAAAACTTGGAGGATGTGTTTTTTGTATGACGTAGGCATCCGAAAAGAAAGGATTTTCCGAAATTCATCCCCTAAGGACGATGTGATTCCTTGGTCCAATCTACTTCTTTGCATAAACATTTTTTAACAGTATTTTATCGTAATTCAACGGTTAGCACCGTTACTCAACCAGTTGGCCCAACGTCAGCTTGTTTGCCATTAAAAGACAAAAAGCTCTCCTATTAGGCCACAGTACAGTACTATAATTTCTGAATGACTTAATTCAATATACGTATTTGTCGACGAGACATTCCGTGTGGCTATTTCCATTCAGTTCCCAGGACGATCCATATTAACGTATAAACTAATACCAATGCGGGTCGATAGCATAGCATTAGCCCGATTAAATATATTTATAGCTACAATCGTTGCTATTATTCCGAGGCTCGTTGTGGCCTGTAAATTTTATGTCTTTCCCTATCACAGAGTAGGGAGGGAAATGGAAGGATCTGACGAGTATTTTAATGAAGCTGTGAACGCGTATGCAAAATGTTTGTAAATTAAAGCCGTTATTATGAATTTACTATAAACGATTGACTAAGTCTGCAATTAATTTTATATTTGAATTTTTTAACGTAACAGGTGGTGTTCTGTGTTTTTCGTTTTTTATTTTTGTTATTTACTATGTAAATGTGTACCGTCAAAAAATTGAAAGCTTAGTGGAAAAGCTTATATGTACCATACATCTTATTTCACGTTCAGCCATATTGAGCCGTATTGAGTCATTTTATAACGTTTGAATTAGCTTTGTTATTTCGGTTTAGTGGATGTATCTATACTTCAAAATTCTGCATCACAGTGTGTATTGGTCTGCGCACATGATCCTTCCATTCGCTCCTTACTCCGTGGCTCCTATTATCCGAAACGTTTATGGGCCTTTAAGACGAGGCCTTAAGTATTGGTGTTGTTACAAAAATTGGCCTCGGTAATGTTGTATTGGGAATAACATTAAATTATTTGCACTTATTTTAACGATAATGTTTATTGGCTTCTTTTTTGGAAGATCGATATTACGGAGTATGGTGCACGAGGTTTCTTAGACACGCAGAGCATATGAGAGCTTGCATATGTGTAGTTAATTAAAAGTTTATCACTACATCAGAAACTAATTAACTGTATTGAAATGTAACTCTAGAGAAGGTTACTGCTGCAAGTGATAAAGAAAAAAGTTATAGTTTGTTTTTGTTAGATTTTTTATTCATAAGTTCTAAGAGTAAAGCAAATAATTATGTTTATTTCAACATAACCGATCCGCCCCGGTTTCGCATGGATGCAATTTACTATGAGTCACATTTTTAATTCAGATTTCCATACAAAAATGCCATCCAATTATTTGGCTGTTCCTGTACTTTTTCCAAAACCTTAGATATCTTGGCAATTATAAATGTGTACCTATAACAAAAATCATCGACGAAATCGGTCGAATCGTTCTAATTCGTTTCAAATGTGCTCTTTCGTACATGTGGATGTGGATAGGTAGATTAGTCAATATCCATCCTGTAGTACTGCAGCACATCTTACGATATGATAACCAAGTACCTATATAATCTGAATGGCCACGCCTAAAACACTTGGTATTTTTCTAAAAACTTCACCTAATAAGAAATTCTATGTACGAGTATTTTCCTTAAATAAACTATTGCTGCACGAAATATTTCATGAAAAACTCAATAAATATTAATCATTATTGTTCGGTATCAGCGCATACTATAAGCTCAGTATATCGGGCAGCCATATTGGATTAGACACAATTAAACTTTGGATTAACATCGAGTGTTACCCGACGCTATAAAGTTGTTTATGGTCCTCCGAGTGTTGCCATGGTTACCTATGTTTTATGACCCATGGGGTATATTAGTGTGATTAGTTGAAGGTTTCGGGAACATTATCGATGGAAGGGAAATAGTTGCTATTTATTGTGATTTAGAAGAGATCGGAAAGAGAGAGAGAATTAATATTAATGGGAGACTACTCATGGTCGAACAAAACCCTTAACAAAACCGCTAATTAAATACCGAAAGCGAATAAGACAAAAGACATATTAATTAAAATTTGAATACAAGCAAATAAGTGAACGGAACCTCAACCGTTGTTTGCAAGTGACGTCATCGCCACATGCTGACGTCACACAGATTGGAAAAGTTGATAGCACTGGCACGTATATTTTTTTCATAAAATTTGAATTAAGAACACTTCATTCGGTTTAGTAGCGAAATGAGTTTCCTTCAACAAGTTTGGTTGACTTTTTTTCCGCTGTCGATATTGTTTTAATATGCTGCCGGTGAGTGTCGGAGAATGGATGGTGTGGCCCCTAAATAACCGAGTAATTTAATTAGCGATACGATTTGGTGTAGAGCGATACGTATGTCATGCATTATGCAGTTAGTAAAGTGCAATTTTTCAAACCGATATAATGTTATACCCCTCAGGATTTAAGAACGACTTTTGAAATTAAGTATTGTTGCGACAAACTATTGTATAAAATAAACTCTGCAAACATAGTTAGGTAAACTGCTACATGATACATTTCTGTAGTAAAACCAGGGGAATTCTGAGCCGGTACCTAACTTGCGAAGCAATTATCTGTACGTCAAAGTTATATAACAGCTTTTAGATTGTGTAATGTGAGCTGTAGTAGTACACTATAAAGCTTGTTTTCATTGTGCCTAAATTTGTCATTGTTGATACGTTTACGACTACTAGGAATGCTCGCACTTTCAGAGGCCTTTTATGTCTATTAATTTTTATAGGTACTTATAATATGCGGGGTGAAAGGGAGATTATCAGCTGTTTCATACATTGTCACAGTGTAGGTATAATAGTTTTGTATGGAACAGTAGATTTTGTAATAACTCTTCCATTGTTTGTTTACTTTTTGTTTGTTAGAACTTTATAAAATACCATGACGGTTAAAAATAATAGGTTATATTTAAAAAATATTTTAATATATCAAAAATAAATTAAGGATAACATCGCCAACTTCATGGCCCACAGTCTAACATTACAAGGACGCAAATCAAATTTAATCTCTCACTAAATTGGAGGAAGTGTCTTTGAATTGAAGCTCAACAATTTATTTCCAATATCGAGATTGTTATTTTCGTTGTCGGAACCCTTGTGTACGGTTTCCGCTGAATTTTATTTTATTCTTAGGGAAGTCTATTGGCTGTGTACTTGTTATTGTGAGGTTGTTGTAGTATTCAATAGAACCTTTCAACCGGTACCTAACCGCATACAATCAGACATTTACCAATAATCCCAAGACACAGTTTCATTAAAGAAAACTTTATTCTAGCACTGAAATCACGATTAATTTTCAATTAAATGTAAAATTAGATTTTTACTAATTAGATTGTTACTTTGAAATCAATAAATAGTTAGTCAATTGGGTTCACCAATAAAATATGGCGTCACATTTAATTGATGTTTTGGAAAAACACGTGACAGTTCATAAAAAGTATGTCAATTGTTGCTGGTGTTTAGTAGACACTATCCAATTCGGAACTCATTTGTTTTTAGATTTAGAAGTGATATAAAAATAACTTTTAAAACCCAAAAACTATTATCTAAAACGCGACAATTAAAATTATTATTTTTAAAAAACATTTAAAGTCCTAACAAAAATAATAAAAGAATAATTAATAATTTAATTTTAAAATTAGAAGACATGAACATCGCCTAATTTTTCTGTTTTGTCTATGGCAAATACAATGGGGCGTCGAATGCGACGCGCTCACGGGCGCGAGTGATGATACCACTACTCTTGCATGGAGCGCGCTGTTGTTTTAGTCCCTGTTAGTGAAATCGGGTATTCTTTAATAATTGCACTAGTTTTACAATAGCCTTAGTGTGTACATAGTATAAATAGTGTTACTACGCATCATCATCTGCCTAGCCTTTTCCCAACTATGTTGGGGTCAGCTTCCAGTCTAACCTAAATAGTGTTACTACGCAATGTACTATAATGCGTTTTCATCATTAGCTGTAGTGATTCAAGAGGAAACGTTTATATGGAGTAAGTATCTATGTTTATCCAGGGTCGTGTTTAATCTTTTGTAGGTCATGAGTGCAAGATGTGTTTAACATATTTTGATAAATGATAAATTGAATTTCTTCCAATTTTCAATTGCACCTAATCTGTCTTCTATACATATAAAATGCTTTGTCCTGAATGACTGACTGCCGGATTAACACATAGCCTAAATCGCTGATCATGGAGACCTGAAACTTGGAGGGTGTCTTCTTTGTATGACGTAGACATCCGATAAGAAAGGATTTTCCAAAATTCACCCCTTAAGTTAATGAAACAGAGGTCCAAAGTTTGTATGAAGAAACCAACTTAACTACTTACGTACTTACTAACCAGCAGCTATATAATAAACTTCCAAACGCTGTAAAAGAAGCGACTACACTGCATAGTTTTAAAAACAAATTATTTACCTATATTTACAATGACGAATCACTATATTAATTGCTTCATTATTCTCTTTTAATCAGTAACACCTTTTAACTTGTGCCACCGCCTAATCTTAGGAATGCAGTGAACTCGCTTCTAATTTTGTTGACAATAATTATGCTATGTTATTTTTGTTCTTCTACCCGCACTATTATGAAATTAGTAATAAGATTTGTTGTTCTCATGTAAGTGACGATTGTCTTAATGAGAAATAAAGTTCTTTAAACCGAACTTTGACGAAGACGAAGTTGCGGGTAGAAGCTAGTTAAATTATATAAAATCATTATAAGAAACAATACTAATAATTCATAAGCTTGGGACTTATGACACTGCAAATCAAATAATTTATCGTTTAATCGGTACTAACAGTGCTAGTAATGGAACGAAATGCAAATAATGATTTTTTTTTATGCAGGTCCAGGCTCGCGAAGTTTTTGGGGGCCCGTGGATCAGAGGGGCCTGTCTACATTGCGCCCGTGTGAAGCCGAGGCGGGTCGCCGGTGTTCTCTAAATCCCCTACAGTCGATAGCGTGAGTATAAACAATCATCTACTCCACAGATTGTAGCAAGAACACATATTTCATCTTTTGTAGCCACGTTACTCCTTTCATTGGCCGGTTCTAAGTGGAAATAATTAATGTGCTTTCCACGAGAGAGATACGTTACACTTCACGGTACGGTAACGACACGATTATCTTGAGTGGAACTATAATCATGTGAGTTGTATCTTTAGAGGAATGATAAACAGGGTGTAAAGTTTCTCATCCTTCGTTGAAAAGGGAGGATGCTCCGACCAGACGGGTGCTATGTCTGGTGGGGTACTGCCCGACGGCCGTTGTTTTCGGGATTTTGTACCTATACATGCCTATGTGGCGAGAAACTCTAATAGTGCGATGTAGGATCAGTCAGTTGAAGTTCACATGCTGTGCGATAGATGTCGCTACATACTCGTCATCTTTACATTATAGAAAAAAAAAACTCCTTTATCTAGGTTTTGATACTTGTCGATGAGCGTCAACCCATTTTAAATTACCATCGAGCTGTGCTCACCAGTTCTGCTGGCGTAGACTTAAATTTAGGAACAATGAATAACATAATACTCATCAAGCGGAAGTACTTCTTGAGTTAAAAACGCACTTACATACGACACATTTTATAAAAATATAAGAATACCAAAATGAAGTGTTTACCTTCTAAATCCCAAGGTTCTCAACAGTAAATTACCTACTCACCTGACAAGCTTTAAACAATAATCCAGCCAAGATACAAAAAGCCTCCAACAGGCTCTCTCGAAAGATATTCTCGTATCGCATAAATCTTTCCTTGAGTAAAACATCGCGAGGTGTAAACGGCCCTTCTTGATAAATGTACTTCTTTTGCAGTAGCGGTTGGAATCACTTATTGTATTTAGATACTAAATTGCCTAGTAGTCAGCATATTTTGAGTGGAAGATATAAATCTTTGCTACGTACTGTTGGCTTGCCGAAAGTGATACAGAATATTGGTACTTATTACTAACAACTTGATTGAAGAACACTGACTAAATTTTGAATAATTATATTTAATTACGAATTTAGATTTAAGTTGTATACATGAATTTTGGAGGGTACCTGATTTTCCGATTTGCTTTTTTCTTTAATTTAAAATACACTAGTTTGTTAGGGCTTTTGCCCTGAGAAATTTGAAGCTAATCTTTCATATACATATTTATATTAACATTATCTACTGCCCGCGTCTACGTCCGCGGCGGTCCGCGTTATAATCCGGACAGAACTTCTTCTTCTTCTTACAAAGAAACAATTTTACCTCTAGTCATACTTTGGGAACCTTATTGATGTGTATCTTTTAGAAACATTCAGTAGTTAGTTAATATTTTAATTAACTACAGCCTGCGACTTCGCCTGCGTGGTAGTCAAGTGCACCATAAAACATATCTTATGGCAATCAACATAGGGTAGCTTTCTATCAGTGAAAACATTACCTCTTTCTAACATTATAATAGTTGTAGGTTTCTTTGGAATAGCAAGGACAGTGTGCAGGAGACCTGCCCAGCTTCCCAAGCTCTCGCACGAAAATCACAAGGGAGAATCTCCCTCATCACAATAGAACGCTGTGAAGGATCGGGCGCATTATTGCTGAATACAAATTGCCTTATATATAAGAATTGCGAAGATATTGCTGGACATTTCGCCTCTCAGCTCAAGGACGATTTTTACAATTTCTTTTACGAATACCATGTTTGAAGACAGCCTTAAGTGCGTAGTTTGTTTTGCGGTTGTTTTGTGAACAGATGAGGCTTTGATGAAAACGGTGTACCAACGTCTGTCACTGCCAAACTAAGATGCTTAGACGCAGGGCCGTCTTTTACTGCGTTTTTACGAATTTAGATAGTTGGGAAATTGAGTTAAGTTTGCACCTCGCATATGCAGAAAAGGGATCACTATGTAACGAAAGTTTGGTAAAAACCATTCTATTTTATTCTATGTTTACTTCTAGCTATTTCAACTTTTAGTAATTGACATAATATTATATCAATTACAACACTTTAGTATTAGCTATGTAAATACATACTTAATGTACCTATTTAATGTTAGTCGAGGCATTCCAGCGAGGTGTAAACTTACCTCGACCTCTCAATAATAAGAAATGCAGTTGACATATTACTATTTCGGTTGCACCTAACAGAGTTTCAGATGTCACTTTATAACACAGTATAAAGTGGCGTCTTAGGGATTACGTGCTGCTTAGTCTGTGTGGGTAGTTCGTGGCATATCGATTAATATGAACAACAGCACACTGCGACCACTAATTAGCTTGTCAATCACTCTGTAATGAATACAAGGGCCACTCTTTCTATAATCAACGTTAAGAACATGCTTGTTTTAATTGCCTGTCTGAACTTGTCTAGATTCTGGCTCAGAACCACCTCTGTGAAGGTTAGTTGAGCTTATGTTAAAGCTTTCGTTTGGTGTATCTACTAGAGCTAGAACGCGTGTAAAAGATAATTGACGAAATCGAAATTTCCTTGATTTTAGAATCACAGAGATATTTTTTCTGATATCCTTCAGGTTATGGAGATATTGACAGTCAAAGTTCTAACTTTTTTTACGTAAAAAAGTTTTAATTCTAAACTTTTGACTGCAATAAATATAGCGTACGTTGCACTGTACGTTATAAAACTAGAAAATTACCAAAAAAAAAAATGTTTTTTCTCAATGTTTCTTAGTTTCATGGGCATTAACGGCTATGTGATGTATATTTTTACATTTCATTTAGGCTATGATTTTAACGTAATCGGTTGTGATTACGGGTTTTATACTATTAGCAACTTACATTATAAATAACATTGCGAATTTCAAAGTTTCATATCTGTAAATACCTGTATTATTTTCTTGATAGTCTCTTCCGCTCTTGGCGTTTGATCTCCTGAAATAAAATAAACTGTCTTTGAAAAAGAAACAATTTCCTGTGGGACCGCCATGCTACCGCTTAACATTTAGTTTGTTGTGGCATTATAAATACACCAGGCGGCGCCACCAAAGGCGATATTTTTACGAAAAATTAAACGGATTTCCTTCTCACCGTCCGGCTTTCAAAATACGTTTTAGAGGCTCTACTAACGTTACTAGTTTACCTATGGAATTGTCCCACGAGTGATAAGTGAAGAATTTTCCGAGATACGAGGAAACAAACACAGTTTTTTGTTTATAAACTCCCTTACCATCGATCATAATGACCCTTTCATTATTAAAAGCTAGTTCAAAGTATGAAATTCATCTTCAAAGTAAAAGTCAAATCATTTATTTCGATTAGACCATTAAAAGGCACTTCTGAAAGTCATATACAAGAAAAAATAAATGGAATCTAGTTACCTTTTCAAACTTCAAACTCGTCTCGAACGTGTCCAGTAGTAAGGGCGTCACGATTTACCGCACAATAACTTTGTGGACGTAAAAACTCCGCATTGTTAGCTCACCGATTCATATTTAACGTTGTGTTCCAACAACAATATGTACTTGCATTTTAAATCCATTATAACTTTTAATAGTTTCCACAAGGGAGCTTAGAACGTCTACACAAATAAATAAAATTGAAGTGTCTGTTTGTCATGTTAAAATTACAGCTTTTTACAAAACAAATATAATTGTTAACACGATACTTGCATGAGAAATCTATTCATGAAAGAATTGTCAGTTTGTATCGGCTAATTTTAAAAACGGTTTTATTGATTTCAACTGAACTTTCATTGTCAGAGAGCCGATGTTATGACGAGTAACTTAGGCTACAATATTTTAGAAAAATAATTAGGATAATACGCAAAATATTTAATCCCTGTGATAATCGACAAACACGCGAACCAAGTCGCAGGCATTAGGTAGTGGAAAATATTGATTCCACTATTTATTTTGAAACTGAGTACTATTCAAACCGACTGAAACGGAAAGCACCTACTTAAATATTCGCTGGAAACTGTATTACAGACCAGATATTAATGTATTAATTTCCAGAATAATCTGAAACATTCAGCCAAAGTATTTAGTTTGGTTGGATGTTTGGGTTATACCTAGAAATTGGAGTTGATTTTGCACTGGTGCTGTGTTGGAAAGCTACTGAGACTTTGTTTAGCGGAGTTTTGGTAATGTTCCATCAAGCGAGGTTTTGATAGGGTATTTTTTGTTGTGACAAGCCTTTCACTCTACTCCCAGCCATTGCAACTTCTATAAGCTTGAGGTTAATTCGCGATTTCAGACTTAACTTATCTATACTAATTTTATAATGCTGATAAGTTTGATTTTTTTGTTCGAATGCTCTCAACGTTGAAACTGCTGGTCCGTTCAATCACATCAGAACGACAGAACGAATCTTGATATTTGGCACAGCGATAGAATATAGTCTAGAATATCATATCATCTTTTTACTGTGAAAATTATGTTTTTTAACAACAGTCGAGGAAGTTCTACCCTGAAGCATCTGCAGGTAAAGAACTATGAAACAAGTGCGACAGTTGCGCATCGTTCAGTACTCACAAACCGAGCCGCTGTAGGACTGACTGACGGACTGACGGCCAATTCATTACGTCACTGTTACTACCACTCGATGTTTTTTTATTTCTTAGCTGTTACACTTGAGAGCAGATAATTTTTTAAGGATGCAGGTAATTTTTATTGAAAGATAGGTTAACGTAAAATTAAATAAAAATTATCTTTAGAATTATAAACCACTTATTTTTTTATTACAGTGACTTAACGACTACTAACAGTGTGACAGGTGACAGGTGTGTTAAGTACTATTCAGATATTAATGTAATGTTTCTGATGCGGATTTTCGACCAATATTTACTACTAGCTTTTGCCCGCGACTTCGTCCTTCGTCCGACACAGACGAAGTCGCGGAAAAAATTACCCATGTCCTGTCATTTCAATTATTTATTTAAAATCATGATTCGAAACGACACGTGGCGCCATCTATGATCATAAGAACGTTATTGTGTTTTGCCTCGGAAACAGTACTTTTTTTCGGGATTAAAGCTACCCTATGTCCGTTCTTGTACACCTGGCAACGTATATGCAAAATTTCAGGATGATGGATTTATTGGCTTAGGCGTAAAATGGTAACAAACAAACAAACAAACTTACTTTCGCATTTATAATATTAGTTAGGATATAACTATAAACAATAAAGAGATACTTAGATGTTCGTTATAATGATCAATACCGATCGGATCGGATATCTTTTTTAGAATATTTAATAGGGTATCTTAATCTCATTATGTTTTATCCCTCAAATTATGCTAATCAGATTTAAGAATCAACAATACCTAACTTCGGAATGATCGAAAACATTTTATTTATAAGAAAATACGAGCACATTTACTTCGACATGACGTCAAAGATTTCCTGCTCCGAAGAAACAAGAAGCATTTTGTTTCTTTTGAACAACGAAATCTTTTGTGTCAAACGGCAAAAGAGAACGAACAAATAACTGATTGTGTGATTCACTGTTGATTCTAATGAAAAATACGTATTTCTGTGCTTTGTTTTATAAAATACACACATAGTTTGTGGTAAAGTTTACACGAATTGAAAGGTTTAAAGTAGTGGTAGCTTATGAAGTTTAACACCTATTTACATTGTTATGCATTGTTCTACAGTAAAATTCTAATATATCATTATTTTAGTAGGCGAATATATTTACAAGAAAATGTAGGTCGTGAATTGCGAATTGTTCACAGGGCTTTTTTAGACACTGGAAAAGCCAAGTCTGAAATTGCCAACATAAGCTATGTTGTGATCAATGTTCATAAAAACTTCGAATAAAAGCTTTGCTCCGATTTTGGGACAGTGAGAGATATTTTTAGCTAGGTCAATACAACTGTCCCGCAGTGTACGATGTCCGTTTGAGTGACATTGACAGACGAACGTGTTTCGTGTTCGCTCTTAAGGTAACTGTTCCAAATATTGGTTAGAAATGAAGGAAAACATCGTAAAACAGCTGTCGGTTTTCATAATATATGGGTACCGTGTAAATCTATTGATCTTCCAATGTTGTACTCGTTTTAGCCGCGAGTCCTAGATATTCAATATAATTGGTATGGCTTTTGAAGTTGCAACTCTCGACTATGCGATTAAGATTATTACTGCTCCTGCTTGAGACTGGCTCAGTAAACTTGTCACTCGTAACGCCAAAAATACAGGGTCCATGGTCGGCCGCATCGCGGTTTCCCTTTGCAGAGAATAGCCCACCTTACATCTTGAAAATCACGTAGGTATCAGCTTTTTTATGACATTGGACATAGACATGCCTACGCATGTGCAAGGCCTCAGACATGAAATATTTCAACTTCGGTTCGGGGATAGCTACCTATCCCCAAATCAAAGTTGAAATGTCACATGTGCCTGTAATTGCATCGGCACCCATACCATTCAAACCGAAGTATGACAATACCTTCAGAAATAGGCATGATTCCCTGGACAGTCTTCCTCACAAACAGTTCTGCTAATGCTAAAACTGTACTCACTTACACAATTGAGGACTGCGACAGGAGATCATGTTGCTGAATGATCATCCAATATTAACCAGTTGAGGGACATTCAAGCTTGTACAGAGAACATAACGCAGAACGTTAATCTTTTCATCCTCACTCAGATTATCATATAAAAACTATTTGGGATTAAAGTTTTAACAAAATGTGAATAAAAATGTAGCAATTTATCGGTTTACAAGCAATTTTCGCTTAAAAAACGATAATTCTTAATTTAATGTGAACATAAAACTGTCAGTTTAAGAGAGGATAAATTAAAAATAATATTTATTGTTTTATCTGAGATATAATTATGTATTTTCTATTAGATTTTACGTTTATTGCACTCTGTGATCTATTTTAAATCTGGATCTTATTTAGAGCACACAATATCCATATAATGCAGACACGCTTTGTCCTCTCAAGGTGTTTGCAGAAAAAAAACCGCAATATCTGATCCTCCATACTTATCTAATTAAGGCAATTATTACAGTATGGAATAATATACCTATATAACCAGCCAATTATTTTACCACTGCAGGGCAAAGACTTCTTCTTACATAAAGAAAGCACGAGCATTGATTAGCACTTTTGCTCAAGGCGGATTGACAATTTCGGACTTACTATTAATTATTAGTCCAGGTTTCCTCAAGATGTTTCCTTCACCGATGACAAGATAAACTAAGAAACTATATATGAAATAGAAAACTGTAGTAACCACTACAGTTTTCTATTTCATATATAGTAGTACCTAATTAGGAGAGAAGCTTGCCATTTCAATCTTAGAACCTATAAGCTTCTTAGTTCGAAAAAACGATAGCTTTTGAAAATATTGAGTGGGTTATTTTCTCCGTAACAATAAACGAGGAAATAGAAAATCTTCTTTACTTCTTTAAATAAAACGTCGCCTTGCACTAGTTATTTCTGCTGTATCGTGGACGCGTTTACAAACATATAAACTCAAATACACAAACAATCAGTCCCGGAACAACTAGGTACAAATATTTGTGTCGTGCGGGAATCGAAACCGAGATTCAAAGTGCAGCAGACAACACACTGCGTGAACTGAGAAATTGGCGATCAACACGCTTGATTTAAGTAATAGTGAAGTATGGTGTTGTTATGAAAGTTATACATATACAGGCTTCATAGAAATTGCACTCTTGGGTGCAAAAATACCTCGTAACATGTTTTATTTATATTTTAAATCAATATTATGTATGTCTTAATGTATCAGTAAAATAAAGATATGAAAAACGTACAGATTTATTAAGATAAAGTAAAATAAACAATTACTAACCCTGACATTAATAAACTTACGTGTAAAAATCTACAACACAACATCAATAAATTACCCTTTGCGGGATGCAGTCGGGTTAAAAAAGCCATGAACATCATATTCTACCAAGAAATTCATTTTGCTCCATCTTGCTTCTTGTAAAACATTAAAATCGATAAATTTGTTCAACCATAAAATCGCATCACACAGCTCGACTAACTTTTCCACTCATCATATTCATTAAGGTAAAATCTTACTACTAATTGTAAATGTGAAAGTTTGGATGGATGTTTGTTGCTCAATCACGCCAGTACGGCTAAATGAATCTAGATAAAATTTGGCACAGATATAGATTATAGTCTGGAATAGCAGATAGGATTTTCTTTATCCTGGAAAATTTTATGGTTGCCGTGGGATAATATATGGATAATTTATTTACTTTGACGTGGAAGATATCGCAGGAGGAAGTTAGTGTTCCAATATTTAGATAGGAGTAGATAGTAAATAGTACAAAATACCAATATATTAGCTAATTGCATACAAAATTAAATTAAATTGTATTTTATTATACTTAAGTTTCGTTTGTCATAAATTCCCGCTAACTAAAAGCTTTCGGTCGCACCATAACCGTTTACAGGACAGAGGAAGCATTGGCTAAGGGCGAGAATAGGTAATAACTACACCGCACACGGTTCAAAATCGCTTGACACTTCACTTATTGACAAATACAAATTCATGACAACTTCGCTGATTTGATTAAGAAACATTTTCACATAGAACAGATTCTTTCGTGAACACCGTTTTGTTCCAATATCATTATTAATAGTCACCTATTTGAATATTTTAAATAGCCTTTCAACCCTTCCCCGCCCTTGGAGAAAAGGTACCGAGATTCCGGGATTTGTATCAGAAAGCAATAAGCCGAGGCTTTGCGGGGGTGTATTATACCCCGTAATTATTTATGTGCTTCAAAGTGTCGCTCGTTGCCCAAACCCCGGGATGGAAGAGATTGTTCTGTTTATTTTGTAATACAACCTTTTTTAGGTGACAGTGAATGTGGAAGGGTGTTTTGTGAGTCTGTGTGTTTATTTTGGAGGAGTTTAATAATGCTTTGGTATCGTAGCGTTTCGTGTTCTTGTTATACAAGCTTTTGCCCGCGACTTCGTCCGCGTAAATGCCAGTTATCGCAGACGCAGATGTAGTCGCTTTATAAAAAGTAGCCTATGTACTTTATTGGGGTTCGACCGTACCTCGTACCAAATTTTATGAAAATCGGTTTAGTAGTTTAGTCGTGAAAGCAAATACAGAGTTATTTTCGTATTTATAATATTAGTATGAATAGGTAGTGCAATTATTGTAAAAAATAATATGAAGAAAGATGCTTTTAACTTCACATCATCAATATATTATATCATTTAGATCAGAGGTTCTTAACCTTTTTCTAGTTATGGACTCCTTTCAATATTTCGAAGAACCAACGAACCCTTTACAAAACTACGAGGTTTAGTTTATACCAGAGTTTATTGATTGCGATTGAACTTTATTTATGAATAGTTAGTGTGACTGCTACTGCTTATGCGAATAGAACGTCAAATAGACGAGCTGTTTTTGATAATGCAAGGCGCATGTTATCTTACATCACGCCACTTGCTTGAGGCAGACTCGCTTTCAGGTTTATATCTATACTAATGTAATGAAGCTAAAGAGATTTTTTGTTTGTTTCTTAGAGTAAACGCACTCAAAAAGGAAATCTACATGATAGCTAGATTTATGAGGAGCAGTATAGGCTAAAACATCACGCTGCAACCAACGAGTGCGAAGCAGTACCTAGCCAGAGCCATAACTTAACACGAGTGAAACCGCGGAGTACAACTACTTAATTATACAGGGTCATTGAAAATTTATTAGAAACCTGAAAAGGAGTCATTGTACTCATCATTATAAACAGCTTTTAGTATCGGACTATTTTGTAGGGAACAACTTTTTTTTTTCATGATTTCAATGATTTAAACAATTTTCATGACCCTTTTCAGATTTCTGGTAAATTTCAAATGACCCTGTATAAAGACCAGGTTTCCTCACAATGTTTCCCCTTTATCCATGTCTGTGATGTCTATGATAACCTTCAGAAAGTTCATATGAATTAAAAAAGTCACATTGGTACTTTCCCGATTTAGAACTCAGTGACGCAAAAATTCTTAAGAATTTCATTCTATCCAAATAATATGGTAACAGGCAAAGCTACGCTGCGCTATGTGGGTGCTATGCTAGTACATGTATTCAGCTACAGCGAGTCTCCAATCCGTCTAGACAGTTTATTGCCTCGCGCTGTGATTTGCGTGCGTTGGCAACTACCCAGGCGATTGCGCTTCCTTTGACAACTGCCATTTTCTTCGGCAAGGGTTTGTAAGATGGTGGGGTGGTATGTACTGTATATGTTTTAGCTTTTGCCCGCGACTTCGTCCGCGTAAAGGTCGGACTCCCGTTTTAACCCCTTAGGGGTGAACTTTGGAAAATCTTTTCTTTTTGGATGCCTACATCCCACAAATAACACACCCTCCAAGTTTAAGGTCTCTACGATCAGCGGTTTAGGCTGTGCGTTGATCCACCAGTCAGTCATTCAGGACGAAGCATTTTGTATCTATATAGTTAATGTTAAAGACTTAAAGAAACAACAAGCAGAAACTGCATCACCATGTAGATCAGCGGTTCTCAAATTATTTTTGACGCTTCCCTTTTCTAAAAAATGTCCACGCCCCCCTACTCAGATATGGATATGTTGCGATGCCAAACTTTTAAACTTATGTTATTACTAAGTCTGTATGAAATGCGTAATAGCTCGTAATCTGTAGATAAGGTTGTGCCTCCCTCTGAATCATTAGTATTGCACAATAATTACATCATTTCTTTCACATAAACATAACATCACGCCTGTAATCCGCGAAGGGTTATTTTATGCAGAGGTGTACCCATTAGTACACGGCCCTTATTTCGCCAGTTATGTTTAAGTTCCATGTAGGAGGCGAGCCTATTGCCATCAACCGGGCACAAATCTAGACTCCGAGGCTGCTACTGAGAAATTCCTGATGCGGCTTTCATCAGTAGATAGAATGATTCAAGAGAAAGGTTTATGTATCTACATTGCACCCGCGTGAAGCCGGGGCGGGTGGGGTTTTTGATAAGAAAGAACACATAAAAAAATGTTATGAAATTAAAAACAATGAAACTCACGATATTGCATTTTCAATATACACGGCTAGTTTAGTTTGGGTATAGTTTTTTGCTCCAATGTTACAATATTATTTGGACACGCAATTGCCCGCAGCGAACGCATTGAAGCGTAAAACGCGTACGTACTTGGCAAACAAGTACCCATGCCGGTCGTAGCACGTCGGCGCATTTTATGTACAATACAATACAATGTAGATCGGCTCCGGTGTAGCGAAAACTACGTAGCACCTACGCTACGAGCGTAGAGGTCGCTACGATATTCCGTAGTAACTTTACTGCATAGATTGTTTTTGTGTTTGTTTACTACAAATTAATATCATTTGGCAATTGTTTTGTTTATCTTTTGTTTGTTGTTCTATTTCACTATCTATACTAATATTATGGGTGCGAAAGTAGGTTACTTTGTCTGTCTGTTAAGTTTTCACGACTAAAACAACTGTACAGATTTTGATGAATTTTTTTACAGGGTAAGTTTGTTTCTCAACAAAGGACATAAGGGTAATTTTTATGCGACTTCGTCGGCGTTCGCGATAACTAATATATAAACGGAACAAGTCGCGGGCAAAACTTAGTATAAAAATAATTACTTATTAATTAACTATATCTGTACCTAACTTATTATAAACAATGCATTTTTTGACAATTCAATCTGACATACATACATAAACTCACGCCTTTTTCCCCATGGCGTTCTTTGGTTTCAGCCTACCCGGCAGAAACCACAGAACGCCACCTGCTACGATCCTTATATACTCCTTTCGCCTCATCTATGTTCATACATCTCGTCATACAAGCACGCCGGATACGAGTACTCCGCACCTGAGCTTTCTAAAGAACCTCACCAATAAGGTCAGAGAATATCTTCCTAGGGCGACACCTCTGCCATATAAATACTTTTTGTTAATCGTCTTTAACTCATTCTCTCCATTCCCTCAACATGACCGAACCATCTAAGCATACCCTTTTCTATCTTTGTTTATTTAATCTGAATGAATAATGTAAAATTAAATACCTCTATGACCCCTGTACTGCTGCTTGCACCCGTAAGCACAATATTTAGCGTGCGCATTGCGTGCTACGATAAATAACACACCATGATTTTTCACACCAAAAATAATATCTCTCAGAAGAGGGCTTCAGAAAAAGTGAACGTAAATTTAGAATTATTTTATAACAGCTTTTTCCAAAATATGAATGTTAAAACGGTTTCAACACGAGTAAAAACTTTTTTTTAAATGTCTGTCAACTGTCATTATGTCTGTTTGTTCCGGCTAGTCTCCGAGTCGACGGGACTTTCACTGACAGATAGCTGATGTTTTAAGGAGCCGCTTAGGCTTACTTTTATTTCAGCAACGGAATTAGGGTTCCGCGCAAATAAAATTAACTACTACGATTGAACAGACAAAAGTAAAAAAAAAAATTAAAAATTTTCTTACCGATGAAGCACAATTAAAAGTGTAGAAATTTATTTATTTTCCTGCTATTAAATTTGGCAGTCTACACCGTAGATGTGTTTATATTAAAGTAACATAAACAAATACATTGTTCCGTTGTAACCGTGTGGGATAATAAACAATTACATTACGGAAGACAGACATTGAGAAAATGAAAAAAAAAAATTCAGATTACAAACATTTGCACTCTTGTTTGTAATTTAAATGAACAACAAACATCTTTGACAATCTCGTTGCTTCGTTTGCCGGGCACTTAACCCCCTCCAGCCACGTTCGTATTTAATTTAGCTTAGGGATTTCTAGACCCAATACCAAACAGAATCTATTTTCACGAACGAATTCCTGCCGTCATTTGAAACTAGGCTCCTTGTACCGTTTTCATTATCTCATTTTATCTCTCTGACATCGGGAAGTTGAAATAGAAAAAAAAAAACAAAAAAGTTTATTTTTCAAAGGAGGCAAAGCGTTCCAATCTCAAAGTAAGGTTTTGTATATTGATGAATCACAATCAAGGAATGAATGTTTTAATAGATTTTGAACCTTTTTAAATTGGGCCCTTCTTTTTTGCAAGTCGTTTTAATTTGTAAAAATATATTATAAGTAGGTATAGTTTGTGTTGGTTTAAATTGACATTTATGAGTAAGTATTATTAAAGACTGTGGAAAGTGTATTAAATAAAATATGAACCCATAAATGTCAAAAACTTTAATTTCAGTTAAACCTAATTATTTTTGGTTTATAATTTATAATTATTAATACAGATTCATCGCTCAAAGGCTTATTTGAATAAGGAAGCGCAGTGAATTAAAATTAAACTCAACGATTGGAAGTTAAAAGATCACTCCAAAGTTGCTCGGTTCATCTCAAATAAATAATTTTGAGATGGACTTTGAAGGCTGACCTAATTACATCGCTTGAACCAGAAACCGTTACACTTAACTAAGAGGTTAAACGAGAAACGCAAAGAACTGAAAATTTTAACACACGGAATTTTAAAGCACTACATTGTTTAAATGAACATTATGTATTTTGATTCTCCATCCAATTACATTTTTCCATCTTATGTTACGTACGGTTGACACAACAAGCGACGTCTATTAAATTTTCCAGTTAACTGTGATTTTTCTTAAGAAAAAATAAAGTAGAACTCCGTCTATCGACATCGGAGCGTGTAAGGCCGTTTTTAAATGTAGTATAACGCAATGCGACGTACGACGTTTCGTAGTACAACGGTACAACCATGCGCAAAGAGCATTCGGATGTACGCTGCCGCGGTGAACGGTTGCGTCACTCGGATTTCGAACGCGATCGAGATATACGGACGCGGGATAACGACTTCGAAACGTTAACGCGTGACTATTGAAATTGCAGTGTTTCGACAGTTTGCAGTGAAAGTGAAGAAATTGGTGATTGATTTTTGAGTTTTTGTTTAATTATTTATTTTCTAAAAAGTGCAGTGAATTTTTTTGGACGAAGTGTTGTGAATTTTCTCTTGTTTTATTTGGAACACGATCCTGTTTATTGTGAGTACCCGCATAGTGTTTATTTTTTTACGACTAATTATAATAAGTTATCTATATTTAAAATATTTATTACACTTCCAGATATTAAACAAATTTCCAGAATTTTAACAATAAAAAAGTTTACCTTTTATATTTATGTACCTACTTTCAAATACTAAACTAATGAAGATTTCCAAAACGATAGTAATAAAAGCTAGAAGTCCACGTGCATTAGTTAGCCGACATTTCTAGGCTAGCGCGGTAAGACAGGTATTTCTCCTATTAAAGCGCTGTTTATGTAGACTCGAGCTTTTAAGGGTTAAAATATATTTCAAGTCGTTTACGAATGTTTACGCTTCTGTTGGTGAAAAGTAATTAGTTTCTGTAAATTCTGTAGATTGGAGTCAGTTAAAATTAGAGTAGTGTTAGGTAATAAAATGGAAATGAACTTAGACAGGCTTTCGTTCAATATAAGGAGAATACAAATATTTAAGTTATATCTACATTTTTTATTTAAAATCTAGACACGGAGCGATTTTTTTTCAACAATAAGAAAAAAATGGCCTAGTGCGGGACACGCACGCGAATGATTCCGTGCCACCGTACATTATTTAACACTACAGATACGAATAATTCGTTTTTGTATGGGAAACCCCTTTATTTATTTATTTTTTTAAGTTTTTATCGATTACTGGTCAAAGGATACATTTCTGGAACAGATGTAAAGATAACGGAGCCTTAGTAAATAGGCTCCGATTGGCCGTGGAGTTTCTTGCTTGTTCTTCTCCATAGAGGCCTACCTCCGTTTTGGAACGAGCAACTAGCTTCATCTTCCGGACTAACTGACTGATTCCTTGACAATTCAAAAGTGCCTGCAAATGGTCTAATTGAAATAAATGTTTTGACTTTGACTCGTTAGGTACGAAATCCTAAAAATAAAGACATGAGTTTTTTTCAATTGAAATAATCATTCCATAATGTAACGCTGTCATTCAAATTTAAATTAAGAACTTCACAATTGAATCCTAAAAGTTTGAATCATTTTAAAACAACCGTCATTGCTTAAATAAACAATTCAAAGCTTGTGTCGGAAGGACCAAGTTTTCAAACAATCACTTAAGATGTGTCGCGTGCCATTCATTCAGTCAATTAGCAATTAATCAGACCGAATGAATGAACGAAATCCCTGGGAAATTAATAAGTTACTGTTCTTCTACACTGAACAAGAGTGAATTATTGAATGAGGTGCCGATCTTTGAACAGGTTTTAGGAACCTCATGCCGCCATCTATTGTTTATCGTACCGCAGTGAAAATCAGCCAATCATGGGGGAGGCTGCGTCGGATGTAAGCATACGTCATCAAAGTTAAATCAGAAGTGACTTTCGAGTAGGGCTGCGATGCATCTAAGATTCCCAGGACTGTTTAAGAGTGCACGTGGGGTTTTATAAAAAAGGTTTTCAAAAAGTATCCTTGACTTTGACTTTTTATGTCAAGGATCCTGATTAATTGAAAGATAAATGATAAATACAAAAATAAAAAAAAAGCTTCGTCCGAGAAACTTTTCAAAATCTTATTATAACTCAAATGCCTGGGGATTTTAAAGTTTTTATCAGGCATCGGCAATTTACGTACAGGTGATGACAGCCCTACTTTCGAGCAATACTTAACAGTTTGTCGCAGTTCCTAGCAGCGAGAAGGGTACCTAATTACCTTAATTACAACGCCATAGTTTTGACAGCTCTTCAAGCCGTCGTTCAGTCATAGCCTTCCGTTCTTTCGAGCCGACACGAGAATAGCTGGGCAATTCAAGTCCCTATAAATTATCAATTGACTTTGACTTTCAAAAGTGCCTATAAATTATCAATTGACTTTGACTTTGACTTTAGTTCATGTCGCTGTGACAAGAATTAGCCAGTCGACGACGTCGGTAGGATAATACTGAGGACTCATAATAATGAGACAGCTTACTTCGACGTTAACGAAATTTTGGCACAGTATTCATAATATTATAAGCTCGCAAAAATGTCCTCTGTATCCTGCGAGAGTTATAATGGGATAATTATACTAAGTATTAGCTTTATGTACAGGGTAACTGAAAACATAGCTCTGAAGCTCCTTGGTATATAAAACGTTACATTATAAAAATATTGTGATTTTTAAAAGCTTATACAATTTTAATAAGTCCGTGCCTTGAAAAGCACGTAAAGCCGTTGGTCCCGACTGTCATTCGTAGATCTTTGATAGTCGTTATGGGTAGTTAGAAGCCTGAAAGTCTGACAACCCGGCTTTTAACTAGATTGTGAAGATTAGATAGGCATTCGCTCCAGGTAAAACAATTGTATTCAGTTGCATTTGGTTAGACTGGAAGCCAAAAGAAAGGCTGGGCTGGGCTACACTTCGATCAAAAATATCTATTTGCTCAATGTTGCTTAGTTTAACATCGCATTCCTAACGTTAACGTGATGTGTATAACACTTCGTATTTCTCGAAATTGTCACTACAGTGAACAGTGAATCATGAAACGCCACTAACCAACTGCACTCCTGGTAACTAGATAACTCTGTTGTATAAAACAATGCTTTCATTGCATCCTACATCCGCACGTAAAGAGTGATCCATCCACATTCCTCTGGGCACACGGCTACAGAGAATCAATATTTATGTTCCTAAATAACTTTTGTTTTAAAATAAACTCCCTTAGTCTAGTTAAAGGTAAGGGTCTTCATTGAAATGAATGTTGAAAGTTCAACATTGAAATATTATATTGTCATTACTCAACAGACTTTGGCAAGTCTACAAAGTTTTTCATCAAAATTACAATTGAAATTGAGACGAGATGAGATGAGACTATTCTAACTAAATTAGCTATAGAAATTAAGAAGTTAATTAAGATTTCAATGTAGAGAGTAAAGTAGTTGAGTAGGTATAGGCCTAATATTATTCTGTTAGTTTTTGCTCGCAACTTCGTCCGTGTGGATGTCGATAATTATCGTTGAAGTAAGAAAAAAATTTAGAATATTTAGTAGCTTATATTCTTTCTTGAGATTTAAAACTTCGTACCAAATTTTCATCAAAATCGGTTGAGTGGTTCAGCTGTGAGAACTTAAAATATAGGCATACCTTACTTTTGCATTTTTAATATTAGTATGGATTATAAATGCAAAAGTACCTAACTATGTACCTTTTTTAAAAGGTCTCGTCCGAGAATCTACCCTTTGTCGACATAATCGTCACTGTTTTGGATAAAAACGTTGCTTAATTTTAAATTTATTTCAAGCATATCTTTTGATCTGGATAGTAAAGTAACACACCCTACCTCGTTGGTCTAGTGGTCGCAAAGCGCGACTGCTGAGCGTCGGGCAAAGTGTTATTTAATTTTTCAGTCAGAAATTTCTCAGTAGCAGCCTCGGAGTGGTGGTGTTATGGTTGTGTAATAAAGTAACACATTAGTTTAATGAAATTAATTTAACTATTGCGATTGTTGGTTAGCTCGATTTGGCAGCTTTAACATCAAACGTATGTATTTTATTTTAAGTTCCTTTTAAGTTTTAACGTGGCGAAAAGTTTCACACCTCCGTAAGAGGGCATAAATCTTGAAAAGCGTGTTGAAATATAAATAGATTGCAACCAATAGGAATTGGGTCAGCTCGCACCTTTAAATCACTAAGATTTACACCTTCAACCGTTCAGGACATAAACAACTTGATGAATTTGTAAAACAAATCTGTTCTCATTAATTTTGGTACAATTTATTGTGTTATGTTTATAGCTTAGGTTTATGATTTAATATTTACTTAACTTATAGGTAGGAAGGAGGTTATTGTAGGTAGGAACTTATAGGTAATAATACTATTATAGTGTCGGTATCTATTCATATGGCAATGATTTGATAGAATTTGAGAAAACCAGGAGGGGTGTTACATATTATATTTATGATCTAATAGTCGCAAGCACTGCGTGTGGAGATCCTGGGTGTGATCTCCAATTCGTGCAGTGTTATTAAGTTTTTCTTCTGGGGAATTTTCAGAAATAATCCGGTACTTGTATCTGGGTTATTATTTAATACGAGAACACTATTATGGTTTGTTATCGCAATAGGCTTTCCTTCCCTTACTTGAAGCTTAACCATTACAGATGAAAATGGCCGTATCTACTATGTATTTTTGGCAATATCTCTAAGCATTTATTCCAATTAGAAAATTTAAAGGCACTTGGAGTCGGTCAGTCAGAAAGATATAACTAGTAGCTAGTTCCAAAACGTATGTAGGTCTTTATGGAGAAGAATGCGCAAGAAACTTAATGGACACAATTTTCATTTAAATTTTCATAAAATCCTGCTTAACCTGTATTATTCTTGCTTCTTTCTACGTAACTATGCATCTTGATACTTGTCTCGTTCAATATTCGTTCTCTCTTTCTGCCCAAACATACCAATACAAGTCGAAACTTCATCAAATACCACAAGTGGTAATTAAGTCATCCTGTAGGTACTTGAGGCAATGATTAACCGACCTTAAACATGCGAGGTACTGTTGTTTACACGTTCATTATCAGCTCGTAAGGGTGGAATTTAAGAGGGTTGATATTATCTCTTGTTTATGGCAGTATATCCTGTTGGAATTCCGTTGATCATTTTGGTAGGACATGTTAAAATGTTATGTTTAGAAAGCTTCTAATGCAGGTTTATTTTATTTGGCGATACGGTTGGTGCAGTGGCTGAACGATTGGCTTTTGCGTTGCGTGTTGTGGGTTCGATTCCGGCAGACAAATATTTATATGGTCTGGTTGTTAGTGTGTGTGAGTTTACATGTTAAAAACATAGCCACGATATAGAAGAAATTCGTTAGGGCAACGTTTAAAGAATAAGTAATCGGGCATCGGACTATACTGCTTAGTACCAGAAGACCCCTACTACTAACGTTTAAAATCTAACTACAATCTCGTCTCAACGACAATTAATGTAAAAAAATTGTTAAATTGAGACCTATTTTTGACAGATTGAGACTGAGATTAGACTGGGCTCGTTCCTAAAAGTTAGTTGAGTTGCCCCTAAGTAGAACTAATTATACTCCTAATGGCCTCAAAGCTTATTTAGACAAGCTTTTTCGCAAAGACTATTTTTCTTAAAGCTACATTTATGTTAAATGGGGACAGCATATAGCTCGTAGAGCAGATGGCCGTTGGGGTCGTAAGGCTATCGAGTAGAGAGCACGTACCGGAAGGCGCAGTGTGGGAAGGCCCCCCACGAGGTAGACCTACCACTTCGTGAAGGTCACGGGAAACCGCTGATACAGGCAGCGCATTATCGGTTGTGGCTATCTTTACGGGACACCTATGTGCAGCAGTGGACATCGTTCGGCTGATATGATGATGATGATGATGACATTTATGCTAAGTTTATAGAGCGCCTGATCGCGTCAGGTAACCACTCCATCGGAGTAAGAGAGTCACTGAAGAAAGAGTGCACCTGTGTTTGTGAACACACTTCAACATGTCTTGCGTACGTTGCTAGATTCTGAGCTTTTGCTGTGGTCTAAATTCAGCCGGGTGAATATTAATATCATAATCAAATTGAGAAATAAAACGTCAGTCAATCTGAGTTGCTCGCCTCCTCTACGTAACAAAGTTAGCGATGCATTTAATGTGGCCAGTTAACACCGGCGCCACCGCGGACCGGCATAATTAATTGATGCAAATCAACCTCCGCGAACTTATTAATGAAGTCTCCATAGTCGCCACTCGCCTGGAAGCGTACTGTGAATGGAACATGCTCGGGAGGACGTGATAGTTTTGTTATACGCGCAATTGTAAGTACGTACATGTGGAATTATCTGACCATGAACCTAAAGGTGAATATACATCGCATTTTCTCGAGAATTTCGATTTAATGTTAAGTTCTTACGAATGGTACAATACAAAGAACAGTTTATATCTATACTATCTTTACTTCTGTGCTAAAATTATAAAGAGGAAAGATTTGATTGTTTGTTTGTTTGCATAGAAGAGGCTCCGTAACTATTAAACCGATTTGAAAAATTCTTGACTGTTGCGAAGCTACAATATCCTCGGGTGACATAGGCTTTATTATATTTAATTATTATTAAAAAATTAGGGATCCGTAAGAAAAATTAAAGAAAGCATTTCCATGTCATGGCACGGTTAATTAAGGTGCCTCTAAAAATACGATATTACGATTATGACTAGCTGTACAAACAGCGTACTCTACACGAAAATTCTAGCCAAGTTTAGGTCAATAAGTAATTAAATTCGATTAAATTTTGTAGACCGGACAGGGGTACTAATATCTAGGCTTGTGGTTAGCCATTTCGTTTCCCGTCAAATAATTTAATTTCGAGTTTTAAATGTCGTTCTAGATTTTTAATTACTTATTGTGCTCTACCCGAAGCTATTTTCAACCGACTTCAAAAAGGAGGAGGTTCTCAATTCGACGCGTATGTTTTTTTTTTTTTTTTTTTTTTTTTTTTTTTTTTTTTTTTTTTTTTTGTGTGTTTGTTCAACGATTACTCCGCCAATTATGAATCGATTTGGATGATTCTTTTTTTGTTTGAAAGAGTATAGTCCCGAATAGGTCCCATAGGAATATTGTCATGATCTGATTATGAACTTTGGAGATATGGAACGGAACTCCTTGTAAAATCACAGCAGAACCGCCGTAACAAGAAAAATTGCTTTGTTTATACGTGTAGTCGATGACTGACTAAAGGAAGTGGGGAGGGGGTACGTCAACCCCCCTCCTACCAATTACCAAAATTAAATATATCGTGTGTGGTATTGTTTGAAAGGGCTTTATGTAAGGATTTCAAACATTAACACACAAGCACTAAAAAGTGAAAAATAAAAAGCTTTTTTACAAAAAAATATTACCGCCTTCAAAAATCACAAAATAAAAAATAACTTTAGCTTGGAAGTCGGTGGCAATACCTACATAACAAGAAACAAAACCAAAGCCGCCGACTATTTTGTGATTTTTGAAGGCGGTAATATTTTTTTGTAAAAAAGCTTTTTTCTTGAAAAAGGTTTTATTCTAGGACAAAGAACAATAATTCTCTGTCTCGTTCTTTCTTAGGCAACTTCCACAAATATTTTATTTACAAGAAAGAGAAGAATTTTGTCAAAAAACTACAGTTTTCAACTTGTAATTTAAATAATATAATGAGACATTTACATCAGAAACTTATTCGTCACCCGTTCTTGAGTACGTAAAGAAAGCGTTACGTGTTTGAGAACAATTAAACACACAAACAGACATCAGTATTACAGTTGAAATGTTACTAAAGTACTCGAATTAACACGAATAACTGGTATCACGTTATACGTTAGTTTTTTGATATTTAAATACGTAACAAGTTACTATAATTTAAAAAATTCAAAAACACGCTTGCAAAAATTGTACATATTTGTACTTTGTTTACTCGTCAGTTTTTTTACGACATTTTTTATTTACAGTGTTATATATTTTTTAAATCTACTTGTCAAATTCTAGACGATAAACATAAACACGACCAGATTCATTAAAAAAAAAATTGAGGCTGGTATTAATTTACGTTTTAAAGTGACCACAGAGGATTCTTTTTATTTTTAACTAGCCTATGTTACTCGGAACGATGCAAGGATTGTAAAGATACCCCATACATCTAAATCGGTTCAGGCGTTTAAAAGTTATGGTGGAATAAAGAATCTCACATACATACATACATACATTAACCCTGAACACATAACACTCCTTTTTTTGGGGCAGTCGTGTAATTAACTAGCCTATGTTACTCGGAACGATGCAAGGATTGTAAAGATACCCCATACATCTAAATCGGTTCAGGCGTTTAAAAGTTATGGTGGAATAAAGAATCTCACATACATACATACAACATACATTAACCCTGAACACATAACACTCCTTTTTTTGGGGCAGTCGTGTAAAAATGTACCTTACACCAGCCTCTTACTGTCTCACTCAAACCATGTCAGAAGCCCTTGAGGCGGTTTAGAAACTCTGACACTAGGGTGTGTGGGGACGTAAGACCTTACTGCCCACACGATAAAGAAAACGTAAAAATGTGGATTTGACAACCGGGACCAACGACTGCACGTGCTTTTCGAGGCACGCAAGGATGGTACCGCACCGAGTCCGCACGTAAAATATTGTGCTTATTAGTGTGGCCATTTAAAGTAAATTAATAACATTTAAAACTTGTTTTCGTAAAAAAAAGTACAAGAAAAGTTGAAATTTTGACCTTTAATATCTCAGTTGTCTGAAGGTTTCCAAGTAACGCTTGGAACAAAAAAAATCTCAGTGATGGCAAGAACATGTTACTTTCTGCTTCGTTTACATCCTATTATATTATAATGCTGGAAGTTATTATATTTTTGCTAATAAGTCTTATTTTCATTATATTTAAATTCGAGGGATATATTTATGCTTTATAAAATATTGATTTGATAAATGTATTAAATCTTAACTAATAAATGTAGATAATTATTTTATTTGTTTATTATTCACAATTGTTTATCAATGCTGGCTATACCCTGCGGTTTCACCCAAGTTTACTTACGTCTTTAGTTACTGCTCCACTCCTGTTTGAGTTAGCGTTAGGTTGTCATGAATCTGGCTATCAAAATACATATAAAGATTATTTCAAATGCGACAGATAATTTTGTAAAAAAAAAAGTTTCGTTTGGATAATTGTGTATGTGAATTTTATTCAACATACAACATAAAGCGACGTGGCCATTTGCAATAAACGTAAAAAAATTTCGCAGTCTACATTGAAGGAATCACCTTAAGATAATTTCACAACACAATAGTTAACTAAAAAAAAGGAAATGTCGGCTCAACTGGCTTCAAGAAACTTGTTGCTCTAATCTAAAATCTTTTCGCCGATAAATAACTCTCTTATGAGAAAGGGCCTTTATTAACCGCCACTGTCATACTAACATGACTTTATTCATGTGCCGCACAAGTTATTTTGTTGAATGGCGTATCTTGAATCTCCAACACATTACAACTAAAGTCACACATTTATAAAGTTTCAAAATGTCATCTGAACCAATTTTGTAAACCAGTTTGAATATAATATCTCACTCAAGATTTATTAGACAGAAAAATGTTTGAAATTAATTAATTTAATGAAGCTATTCGTCAGTTATACGATAGCTATACAATCATGATATGTGTGTAGATATTTAATAAGTATAATTAATCTTATTATAAAAGGTTTGACAATGTTATTTGTTTGTGATAAATAGTAAACTTGTTAACTTGTAACTTGTATTCCCAGGTGAAATTGAAGACTAACTTACGCCCGTTAAAGACATCTAGAGTTATTTTTAACTCTGAGTTAGATGCTAATACTAATTAGCTGCTAGATTTTGTTTATTTTTCGTTCGGAGGCGAGAAATCCTCATGGATTTTCCACGCTCTGAGACCACGGAGGGGTCTGTCAGACAGTTACTAACTAAAAAAAAAGACGGGTTGCACTCCGGGAGTGCCGGCAGAAGTGAAAACTTGATTATTAACGTTGAGCATGTTTGATATTTTGGAATGGTTAGGGAATAATTTTGCACCAATTGCTTTATCAGTATAAAAGTACTATCATTTATGTGGTAGAATACAATATTCATTTATTGCGCTATCGTACACAAACATGACAATTTATATTACATAAAAAATTTAACACTTTAAAACTATTACAATTATTTTACATTAAAAAGTTATACACGAACATTCGCGCAAGCGCCCTGCGCTGCCTAAACGAAACAGTAGGCCCAGGCATACATTTTCGCCGCGCCGTAGAGAGGGGATAGCTGTCTACTCTCCACCCGTCTTACGCTTTTTCGATCAGGTCACGTGTCCTGACGCGAGTTTAAGATTTTATACCCATTACAGAAAAAGTGCTCAACGCCGCTAAAGAAGTTTTCACTTCAAAAAACCACCCGATATTCCTTTCTAAAGCTGGGTTTATACGCGTGTCGCCACGTGTGGGACAGCTCTCAGATTCAAAAAGTATCTTCTTCTTTATCGTGTGGGCAGTAAGGTCTTACGACCCTACACACCCTAGTGTCAGAGTTTCTCAACCGCCTCAAGGGCCTCTAATTGGTATAATTGAGTTCCACGTGAATGAAGTCGCGGGCTAGCACAATATGAACCTGTTTCAACACAATATTTTATTACAAAGGATGTCTTGTTAGCGACAATGTAATTTCTTGTCAGTACACCGAACTATTTTGCTGTCTGTACAACCAAGTAGTTTGATATGAGCGCAGAACATGTGTTTGTCGAACCAGCGACTGGTGACAGACTTAGTTTCACAAGTTGCTCGTACAAAGCATTTAGTCCTGGTTGGTTACACTACAAACTTCTAACTAGAATTGCTGTTACCAAAAACTTTGTTGTTGGGCATTCTTATTAATCATACAATATGACTTTAAATCTTTAAGTTTGGACGAATGGATGTTACTCCACCACGCCTGAACGGCTGAATGGGTTGCGAGTTGTGATTGCGCGGGCCAGTATCAATGTGACTGTTTCAATTAATGAACGATGTTCTAAGTTTTTCTTGGACATCACTGACATCGGTGAAGGAAAACATCGTGAGAAAACCCAACCATGCCTAAGGCATTAAGTCCGCCTTTGTACTTTTTTGTTGCATAAAGTTTAAATAAATAAATAAATAAATAAAACCTGGACTTAAAATTAATACCTATAAGTTTGAAACCGCCAATCTGCCTTGAGCGTGGTGATCAATACTCTTGCCTTCTCTGTATAAGAAGCGGCCTTTGCCCTGTAGTGGCACAATACTAGGTTGGTATTATTTGTCTTTTCCATTGTCAGTCCAGTGTTTTTATAAAATGATACAGACTCTAAGAAGGTGCTATGGACTTATGTTAAAGTGCTAATGAACACTATTCTTAGTTTTAAAATTATGTATAACGTGGCATATAAAGTTAGAGTTAAGGAGGAGCTCGTGGTTAAGTAATAACAGCCGCACGGGTCGATCCGTCAGGTTAAGCTACGTTTGCCGGGGTTGGTCCGTGGATGGGTGACCATCTTTACACAACGAGACTCCTCCGTGCCTCGGAAAGCACGTTAAGCCGTTGGTCCCGGCTGTCACACGTGGATCTTTGACAGTCGTTACGGGTCGTCAGAAGCCCGAAAGTCTGACAACCAGTCTTACCTAGGGGTATCATATTACCCAGTTACTGGGAGGTGGAGGTCAGATAGGCAGTCGCTCCATGTAAAATACTGGTATTTAGCTGCATCCGGTTAGACTGGAAGCCGACCCCAACATAGTTGGGAAAAGGCTAGGCAGATGATGATAAAGTTAAAGTTAAATTACTTATTAGTCTTTTAAAAATCTGTTCTTAATAACACAAGGAAAAAAAAAATGTTTCTACATCTTTTCCTATTTTCTTATTGTCTATTTTTTACAAATGATAACAAGTTAGGATTTCATGTATGAATTTTTTGAAGACGAATTTTAAGTCCTTACCAATGGTCACACTACCGACCTACAAATTAAGTATTATAATCATATCTCCACTTAAGTATAATACGTGTTAGTATTAAGTTGTTATTAGTAGACTTATGGACACCTGCTACACTTATTCAAAGTCTGACACCCACCACGCGTGAAGTGGGCGGTCCATTCATCGGCGGTAATCACACGGTTCACCGGTACGAGATGTTCTACGTCAAGTTTCTGAACTAATTTTCTGAGCGAAACAGACAGAATATTCTCAAATCTTACTACTGTTATAAGTGTGAGAGTTTAAATGGATGTTTGTTACTCTTACATACATACATAGATAAACTCACGCCTTTTTCCCATGGGGGTAGGCAGAAATTACAGAACGCAACCTGCTACGATCCTTACATACTCCTTTCGCCTCATCTACGTTCATACATCTCGTCATACAAGCACGCCGGTTACGAGTACTGCGCACCTGGCCTTGCCTGACGTTTGTTACTCAATCACGCAGGAATGGCTGAACGGATCTGGATGAAAGACATTGAGATAGAATAGTACATGTGCTTGTTATCCCGGAAAATGTGTGGTTAATGTGAGATAAAATATGAACTTTGATGCGGAAGAAGTCGTGGGCGGAAGCTAGCAATTTTTATTTTAAAGGCACTAACTATGTATAATTACAATTTTGGGGTTTCATTTAGTGATGGACAGTTAACTTTCAAATATTAGGTACGTTTTACCAATCACAGCTGAGTTGTGGATAGACAGGTATTCTAGAAGGTAGAATAAATATACAAAGTTAAATTTTCTATCAGTTCTACGGATACTTTCCAGAGAAAATTAAGTTCGATAAGCTAATTTTTTGACATGATCCAAAGCCGTTGAAGCTGTTTTTCGGTAGGTCCATAAATGAATAATCCAGAAACAAGAAAGAAGAAAGATCCAAGCTATTAGTTTGCAATACAATGTAAAGACAATGTAAAAGGAAGCTTACCACATGGCTTCAGGGGCTCAACTATGATGACACCGAAAAACTACTCACCGCTATGACCTAATGTAAAACAACTGCTATTTAGTAAATCCTCACCCACATACTCTCACACACACCCTACCACATACGCACTCTCACACATACACACACGAAACACATCCTACTCACTACATTATGTTTACTAACAATACTAACACCATACAAACACATTTCAGTTTTTTGTTTTCTCTTTTTTCTGCCTTGATTTTGATTTTTATATTTCTCTGTTTTAAATATTTTTTTTTTTTGATGAGCTACAGACTCTATAAGCCACTATACAACCTCTTAACTCGAAATTTGTTAAACCACTTTTATTATTATTATCATGCAATGTATCGAACTGCTAGAGGGCGGAGACCTGGTGACCTGAAACACAGGCCCTTAAAGCCTAGCTTATGCACCAGTCTCCCACAGTAAACTGAACCAAATAATATTTCTTATGTAACAACGTCTGTAATGTTTATTGTGGTGAGAGAAATAAATACTTATTATTATTATTATTCCATTTATTTATTTTGTATACATAATTATTACATTTTTAAATATTAATATAAAAATAAAAACATTTAAAAATATAAAAAATAGTAGCCCACCGGTGGCGGAAACAGGGTCCAAACCACCGGCGGTCAGGGCTCCAAAGAGAGGAACCTCCTAACTATTCGGGCCGTATCCAGAAGTACTGCTTTCTGGATCAAGCCCTTGATCCAGCCGCCTAACGAGAGCCTCCTAAGATGTTGGTCGAGGCTCTTGGCTATTAAGCCATTGGCAGTGACGACTATCGGCACAATGATCGCTGAGTCCACCTCCCACATGTCGACAACCTCGCGGGCCAAGTCAAGATACTTGATCTGCTTATCTTTCTCGACCTTCACGAGGTTCACGTCATGTGGGACTGCTATGTCAACAATCATTGCGCGCCTCTCTAAGCGATCCACCACCACTATATCAGGTTTATTGGCTACAATAGTCCTGTCAGTGATGATGGATCGGTCCCAGTACAGTGTGACATTGCCATTTTCGAGAACTGGGTCGGGCACATACCTGTAGTACTGTACTTCCGATTCCACAAGGCCGTATTTTAGAGCAAGTTGCTGATGGATAATCCTGGCCACTAGATTGTGTCTATGCAAGTACTCTTCGTTAGCTAGACGAGAACACCCAGAGATAATATGACGGATTGATTCACCCGGCCGGTGGCATGCCCGACAAATGTCAACCGTGCCATCCTTCACAATAAATCTCCGATAGTTATTCGTCATAATAACTTCGTCCATAATTGCACAGACAAAACCTTCGGTTTCCCCAAATAGGTCACCAAATCGGAGCCAGGATACGGACGCTAAGAAATCTACATCGGGCCCATGTTGGGCCCGAAAAAAGCGCCCGTGGAGCTCCTTACTCTGCCATATCTCCTCGCGATCTTTAGTCTCAAGCACTACAGGTTTGCGCCAGTTCTCTTTAGCCAAGGAGAGCGGGGTGAGGCCCTTATCCACCAAAACCACATCTCGGTGCATCCCCACGTCGGCTTCTAGGAAATATTCCCTGAGACTGCATATCTCGCGATTGTGGAGAGTCTTAGCATTCAAGAAGCCACGACCACCACACTTCCGCGGGATATACAGTCTCATCACCGATGACCGTGGATGATGCATCCGATATGCAGTCAGTAGTTTACGGACCCTCCCGTCCAGAGCGTCAAGTTCCGTTTGAGTCCATTTGAGTATGCCGAAAGAGTACATCAAAACCGGCATGACCCACCCGTTGAAGGCGCGCACCTTATTTCCTCCTGACAAAAGACTATTAAAAACTTTTTTCAGGCGGCCAAAGAAGCGCTCCCTCAACGATTGTTTCATGTCAACAGCATTGATGCCCAACGCTTCCGACATACCCAAATACTTATAGGTCTCGGTTGAAGAAAGGGATCTAAGGTTTATGGAATCCGAGAGTTGAATTCCCTCGGATTCCACAATCCCCCCTCGCTTGACATGCATGACCGCACATTTGTCCACACCAAATCCCATCCTGATGGCGCTACTAAAGGTTTCTGTTACCTTTAATAGTTCCATCAGTTGCAATCTGTTGGGGGCAAAGAGTTTAACGTCATCCATGTAAAGAAGGTGAGATACTACCTGGCCACCTCTCTTCAATCGATAGCCTAGACCTGAATCCTCCAGCAGTGTGCTTAGGGGATTCAAGGCTAAGCAGAACCAAAGCGGACTCAAACTATCGCCCTGAAATATACCTCGCTCAATCCTTATCGGTTCGCTATTCCGCTGGACACGTCGACACCCTGGATAGCGAAGAACCGTCCTCCACTGCCCCATACACGATGTCAGGAAGGCGCGTAGAGTTGCATCGATCTTATACAACTCCAGCACCCTCATGAGCCATGTATGTGGCACGGAATCATAGGCCTTCTTGTAGTCTATCCAGCATGTCGACAAATCCTTACGGGATCGACGAACCTGTTGGCTGATGGCCATGTCAATCAGGAGCAGCTCCTTGGTACCGCGGGACCCTTTCCTACATCCATTCTGAGAGGGAGACATGATATTATTAATGTCTATATGATTGTTAATTTTAGTTCTCAAAATGGATGTAAGAATTTTATAGACCGTCGGTAAACATGTGATTGGTCTATAATTTTTGGGTTCCGCAGTATTACCAGATTTATGGAGCAAGTGGGTTATACCTGTCGTTAGGAACTGGGGTAGCGATCCCGATTCTAAAGCTGACTGAAATCGGGACGCCAAGCAAACGTGCGAGCTTCTGAACCATTTGATCCAGAAGTTATGCAGCCCGTCCGGTCCTGGAGATTTCCAATTAGGCAATGTACGGACCGCACGAGCTACATCTTGGGGGCTGATGTTAATTGCCCCCATTTCCGGTATTGGATCGCACATTCGCTCGACTTCCCGGGTCCAATCACCCTCGGTGTGACTGACAGGCACCGACCAGATGCTGCGCCAAAACGAACACATGGCGTCATCATCCGGCAGGCGCGTATCAGACACACCTTGAATCGGTCGCTCCCAAGCCCTGTAAACCCACCTTTCATCGCTTTGGAATGTGCGATTCTGGGTGTATCGTTCCACTCTCCGCTTATACCTACGGATACGGTTTGCCCATGCATACACCTTCTGCTTCAGAAAGTCGATGCGCTCTGTGACCCGGGACATATAATCTTGAGGACTGATATCAATCCCCGAGAATGCCCGTCTCACAAAGCGCATCACCCTTGGGCGAGTATTGCCCTCCCTGAAACAGATAAGTTTGCCAATGAGCACTCTGGCCTCACCAATACGCCGTTCAATCCTGCACTGCCACGCTGGTACGGTAGGTTTTGGTCGTGTAGCTCTGTCATCATTAGGAAATTTGACGTGAGCTACACGACATGCCGCAACAGCCGCACAGTACAGAATCGAATGAGCATCAGCGAGGTCTCCACAGTTATCAAAATAATTTGATAACTGTGAATCCAAAGCACACACCAGCGCCCTATTTTTGTTATGCATGGGCAAACGAGGTATGCGTGGTCTGTGCTCAAGCGGCATGAGTCTATACTCCCGAATCGCAACCTCCAAAGCACTCCTGATTTCCTCACTGCACTGGGTACTTACATGAATAACCATGTCATCGCTCTCCCCGTCGTCGTGTCTGGGTGTTGTGGTGGATTGTGAACATACCACATCCACAGACTGCGACGGAGGGGCAACGACATGGCTCCCCTGTATCTCAGATCGAAGACGATCAAGTACACTGTCATCCAACATATGATTACGCAAGATGACCCGCACCTGATCCGACAGTCGTTGCGCCGAAACGTTGACAGCTGGTTCAAGCACCTGAAACAGAGAGCTGGTTCAAGCACCTGAAACAGATTTATTATTATTATTATTAAATACTCCAGGCAGGAAACCTCAGAGCAATACTTATAGATATCGTATCTAAGACCTTTGCTTCTGCTTACCTCCCATGATCTAATCCCCACTAATGTTATGAGAAGATTCAGTTTATACGACTTCATAAGCACGCCGGTCGCATCAGTAGTTATCAAAGCAATAAATATTTTGATATGAAGCGTTGAATTCATTTCGTATTCATTAAGGCGAGGTCATACTGCGAGAAAACCGCGGGAAAATCATGTCTTGCTGTCCCTATTACATCTCCGGAAATTGCTAGCTATTAATTATTACAAGAATCAGGCTAATTAATATAGAAGATGAGCTTGTTTTTTAAGACTTTTGACTTTGAAGAAAGTATAAAATTACTAATGAACTACTGTTTATCTAATTAGAAATTGTGATGGATTTACGGCTCGGCTCGGGGTATATATTAAGTGGTTATTTAGAATTAAAAAAAAAATACTTGCCTATTATTGTCCCATTGCTGGGCAAAAGCCTCTTCTTGTACATTACATGGTGACCAGTAAAGCATTGGTCACCATTGTTTCTCAAAGCGGATTTGTGATTTCAGACTTATATAATATTTCTAACCCTTCCATTTCTCGCTCGGTTCAATCCGTTCATCTCTCGCTCAGTTTCCAACGAAGCGCAGCTCCAAACCAGTTACAGATTTACGACTCCAATATAATTAACTGCGATATTTATTTAACTAAAAATGCTCAGTTAAAATGGTAATAATCAGTTTATATGTGCCCAACAAAAACATATTTGTCCCATAACCTACATTTAGATTTTACAAGGGAATGTGAGCTTTATCTCTGTAAACATAAGGTTTACACGTTGATTTGTTAATCAAAAACTGTAAAATGTATGTAAAGTTATCAAAGAACCATAGAGTAGAAATATGCAGTAGTTTTTTTTCTTTATAATATGATATACTTTTAAAAGTGAAAACATTTATTTTAATTAAATCATTTACAGGTACTTTTGCATGGTTAAGGAGTCGGTTAGTTAAAAAGAAAGTTGTAGCTAGTTGATCTTTCAAAATGTAGGTCTCTATGGAGAAGAACGAGCATGAAACTCTACGGACACTCTTTTACAATTACAATACAATTAATCAATTTATTTTACAATTATTTTTGTTGCGATGTGAAAACAATGTAGGTGTAAAAATAATAAAGACAGTAAAGAGATGACCAATCCCAACTGACAGCGCCCGTTAACGAACATGACGCGTGGCTCAGCACTCTTTAGCTCGACCATCTTTAGCAAATAAACCCGGATTTTTAAGATTGAAACGCGGACCTTTTTTTCGTCCACAAGTGTAAGTTTTGTTCACGAGCCGTAAGGATGGCGTACCTTTTTGAAGAAGGGTTCAATAATCCGGGTTCTCTTTATAAAAACCTGCGTCGGATGCTTCCCGGAAACCTTTAACATGAGGACAAGTTCGCGGGAACCCTAACGAAAGGAAGCGCCCGAAGTTTAGCAGGTTTTCCGCCGGATGTAGATGATTAAATTTTTAACGGGTAAAAGTCAAAGTCAAATCATTTATTTCAATTAAACCATTAAAAGGCACTTTTGAACGTCATTCACAAGATAAAAAAAAAAATGAATATACCCTTTCTAAAAGGTAGTCTCGTATGGAAAAGAAGAATTATACATAATTATTTAAAAAAATACAATAAGTTGTATGTAAAATAAAAGTCATTTAAAGTACGTACCAAGTGCTGCTTTAGAAATGAGTATGGTCTACTGTAATATGTGGTATACTGTGGCACCGCTGTGAAATTGAAAGTTTCGTGTTATCTACGAATATTAATGGCTCATTATCGATTCAATTATTCCAATCATTCGTATCGGTTAAAATATCGATATAAAATATCGGTATCGGTTCTGGTGGAATTAGAGTTATGCGAACACATAAAGCGGGATATTTTTATGGAGACGTTATTATGGGATCAAGTATGTGGAACTGTAAAATAAGTTGAAACAGTCGGTGCTGACTCGGAGGCATTTTCGACATGTTATCTTCGGTGGTCCGGGTGTTAAATAAAAATATTGGGTGTAAATATTTATATAACGGTGATCTTTATCTGTAGCTACCATTCTCTCTCTGTGGCCGTAGTTTATCATGTACAATTTTATTAGTTTTAGTGTACCTTTAATCATACTTCCTTCTTAAGTTCCTACTACTATTATACTAGCTTAGTTATTTAAAATTATTTAACACTAGCACTTTTCCTGCGACATCGTTCGCGTGATTTTTTTTACTGGTCCCTAATTTTATTAAATATAATAATGTCGCTAGTGATAGTGTAGCTTCACAACAGTGAAATAAATTTTCAATTCGGTTCAGTATTTTCGGAGCCTATTCAATGCAAACAAACAATCAAATATTTCCTCTTTATAATATTAGTATAGATCACGCCACAACGCACTATAGTGGAACCGTAACCAAAGACGTTATTTAATGCAGGTGAAAAAAACCAGCGGTAGAAATCGCGGAGAACTTAGTCTTCAAGAGGGACGGTGTACTCCGGACAGACAGCCCCGCTTCTTTGCTTACTAATTAATATCCATTTTCCCAGCGTGTCGATGAAAAACTAAGATTTACTATATATTGTTGTGGCCCAGAATATGGCCTCTTTGACTACGTTGCCTCATGCTTGCAGCTGTTAGGGCACGCAAGACATGATGTGAGATAGACTATCGAATGGATTAGCAGTTTAAAACGGTAGTATCACAGAATCCTTACTAATCTTTACTACTATTACTACGCGATTCCGGAGTACCTATATTTAATTTATTTATTAAACTTTATGCAACAGATGGGGATGGTTGTGGTTTAATGGCCTACCCTCATCACTTAAACAGTATTATTTTAATATTATTACTTTGCCTTGCGCATTGTTGCATTTTCAACGCTCGGCTCAGCGCGGAGAGTTGAAAATCTAACAACAGAAATTACAAAGTAGGGTCCAACCAGGCAAAATCCAGGTGGAAGTCTTTCAGCAGGATTTAGGATATTATGTTAACCCCAGCATGATTTATTCCCATAAAGTTCAAACCAATAATAGAGAAGCTCCTCAGATATGCACGTATTTCAATCTGTTTCGCCGCCTCCTTGCAAAGGTGCGCCCCACATTACGAGCGTTCTAAATTCATTCCTAGTTGCGTATTAACTTTGAACGGTTTGAACCGACAACTTTGATGAGGTTTATTACTTGAACCACTACGGGATAAGGAGGTATCCATTTTTTTATTAAATCTAAAGACGTAGTCTGTATTCTTGAACTGGTAGTAATCTTAATCCATTAAGCCAATAAAATGAAGAATGATCAAAATCAATTCATAATTGGCGGAGTTATCGGTGTACAAAAATACAAAAAAAAAATACGCGCCGAATTGAGAACCTCCTCCTTTTTGAAGTCGGTTGAAAAAAATGCCAGTTGACTTAATAGTCCTACTGCAGGGCAAAAGCCTCTTCTCATCCGGAGAAGGCAAGAGAATTAATCACCACGCTTGCTCAAGAAGGACTGGCGATTCCAAATTTATATTATTAACTAGCTTTTGTCCGCGACTTCGTCCGCGTTAAATGTCGGTTATCTCGGATTAAAAAGTAGCCTATGTCCTTTAGTGGGGTTCAAACTTACCTCGTAATAAATTTTATCAAAATCGGTTTAGTGGCTTAGTCGTGAAAGCGTAACAGACGGACAGAGTTACTTTCGCTTTTACGATATTAACATAGAATACAAGCCCAAGTTTTCTAAGGATATTTTCCAAAATCAATATTTCTAAAATAAACCTAATTAGTAACTGTAATCCGCAAAAAATCTATCCTATTCTATCATCATTAGCCGCCGTCTCTCATTAATTACTAATTAGCCGTTCAAACTAGACCTAATACCTATCTTTGTTAAGTAAAACAGCAATCAATACAAACTGTCTGGCGATCATTAGGGGAGCATAAAAGCGGGTGTTTCTGTCAAATAACATTAGTTAAGTTTCGCGATAGGTACGAAAAAACTTTGGTAAAAAAAACATACGCGTCGAATTGAGAACCTCCTCCTTTTTGAAGTCGGTTGAAAATAGATTTTAGAGTGAGTTTTTTAATGTACTTAGGGATAATGACGTCAAAACTCAAGATGTATTCACTCAAACTTTATGCAACAAAAAGTACAAAGCCTTTATGTAATGTCTTAGGTCAGATACTCACCTGACGGAAAATGCGTCAGACTAATCATTGTATGTATGCTCGACGCGCTGACGCACCATCGGTTATGTGTGAAAGGTTGGATGTCTTTATTATCTACTAGCTTTTGCCCGCGACTTCGTCCGCGTAAATGTCGGTTATTGCAAACGCAGAAGTAGACGAAGTCGAATAAAAGTAGCCTATGTCCTTTGTTGGTGTTCAAACTTATTCCTTACCAAATTTCATCAATTTGAAGTCGTGAAAGCGTAATGAATGATATCTAAGTATTTCTCAGTATCATATTATAACTGAAACTTATCTTCAACAATCACCGAATCCTCCTTTAGTTTATCCAACATTAAAATGGACCTAGGAGCTAACTTCGATGAAACAGTCAAAATCTTAGAGTTAAACAGTTATACACTAAGAACTAAGTTCTCGTCGGTCAAAGGAGCCGATGTGATTAACATTCCAAGAGGTGCCTCTCTTCAGTCCTGGGTTTTATTCATAATAACACTTACATTATGTAATAAGATTCTCGGGGTTAATTTAGTTCCAAGTTTGGTTTATGTCTACGCTATTTTCGATTTCTGGGTTATGTTTTCGTCTGAAAATGTATAATACTTGCTTTCATTACAACCACACTCAATAATAATAATAAAGACTTCAAATAGAATTTACGAGATAAGTTCATCTGCGGTCTAAGGAGTGACATAATACGTCAACGACTATTCGCGGAAAACTTAAAAAAAAACTTACCTTAACTTAATAACTGAAACTAACTTAATATCACACTCTTTATATCATTGGTTTGTTAGTCTGTAAGCCTTCTGTAAAATAAAATAAATAAATAATAAATAATCAGCGACTTCGTCCGTATCAAAGTAGGTATATTATCCCGTACATTCTTCCGGGATAAAAAGTAGGCTATATGCTGTTCCAGAGTATAACCTTTCATCTAGATCCATTTAACAGTTCCGTCATGATTGAGTAATAAACATCCATCCATCAAAACTTCGGAATTTATAATGTAACTAAGATATTACTTACATCTTGAATAAGTTTCTCGAACCTAATTTAGTTCAAATTTGGTCTGTGCCCACGCCTTTTACGGTACATGGGTAGATAAGTATTTCTGTGTTGTCGGCTGAAAATATATAATTGTTATTAGCCTTGATTATGTGGGGCAACACATGAAGAATTAATGAATTGTTTATGAGCCCTGTGTCTAAAATGTGTTCAGGCAGTATGAAAACCGCGCTCTTGTAATAAAAAATTATAAACAAACTGATTTGATATCAAGGTCTTTTTAAATTATCAATCTGAATATCTATAGATTTATTTCAGAATACGAATCGGTATTAGCTATGAGTGCATATATACTACGGCAGGGATTTTATTACGAGAGAGACGATTCTAGTAACTTTTACGAACGTTTGCATTTTAATTTCAGTCTCAATCGGTCAAAAATGCCTCGTATTTTATTTACCTACATTTTTCGCAATTTCGAGCGTTTTTAATTATGAGAAATTGACCTTTTTAAAGTTTTGACAAATCTATAACAATAGGTCAACTCCTAATAAAACAAAAGCAGACTGAAACGTACTTAATTGTATCAAAAAACGAACGGTTTTGGCAAGAATTTAACTTGCTGTAACAATTTACCTTTTGCTCCCCACCTGCACAGTGACTTTAAAATGATTTCAGGGAAGTTTCGTCATGCGAGGTTGAATATTATATAACGTTGAGTTGTTCGCCCGAACCTTAACTGTTAAGGAATAATTTCAAGTTTGTATATACTTTGTTTTAGGTTTTAAGTTTTGTTTGTTTGGGAAGGTTGTTGATTAAGGTACGCGCCCAAGTTTTGAGTATACCTAGCATCAAGTTTAAAGTATAAATATGTATCTTTGGAGTCTTAACAACGTTATATACACTTGCGGCTTGTAGGAGTTTTTTTTTGGTTTTGTTGGTTAGACCTAGAGCGGAAGAATGGGCAGAACTTTTGTATCAGGTTTACAAAATCTTATATTATTGGTTGGCTCGCCCCTTATTACATGGGACTAAAACATAACTGGCGAAATGTGGGTGTACTAATGGGTACAACTCTGCCTAACCCTTGGGGGATAACAGGCGTGATGTTATGTTATGTTATATTATTGGTCTGGTTACCACGCTACAGCTATTTTATAACCATAAGCCTTTCTTCTTCCTGCCCTTGTCTCATGTTACTTGGGGTCAGCCCAACACGTTTTCTTCTTCCATTCCGTTCTGTCAGCCCTTCACTTTTCTTTCATATCATTCTTCACACAGTCCTCTCCTTCTCCATCTATTCACATTTATATTCAGTCACATGGTTTTCAACCTTAAGCCTTACATTTTTTTGTCAACATAGACAAACAACCCGCACAAATAAATGTTTAATACTCTGCTCTAGGATTTCTCTTATCTTACATCTAAAGAGACCAATCGTTATGTATAACATTATACTTGTGTGTTTGTGCTACTTATCCAAAACATTAGCAGGACAATAGGTTCTAATTCCCACGTACCCCGTCTCCAGGCCAAACGTCTCGTCATCTCGACACAGTTCCAATTTCAAACAGTTCAAACATAATTTCCCGCTCGTTTTGAGCCTAATTCTGCACAACATAACATAAACATCGTTCTCTACGTAATCCTTGCTTACCCTCACTGTTTACCTTTCATGTAATAAAATCTCCTTCGAGATTGCTTTTCATATCCCGAGAGCCGGCACTTATTACTACTAAAGTAATATGAAAATTTCTGAAGAAAGCCCTTTTGTATGAGGCAACTTGAAAACTCGGTATGGATTTATGGTGAGGTGTGAGTGTAAGCGATATTGAATTCTTTACAGGGATATTAAAGTAAATCATTTTCGTGTCACGAGTTAGCATAAGTGGTTAAGAAGTTTAGTGGTAAATTTGCTAATTAGAAGAGCTGTGCTTACACCCCAGTATGCCTAGATTTAATTGAATCGGATCATCCGTTTGGGAGCTAAAGTGCCACAGATAGACAGGCTTCAAAGTTATAACTCTACTCATTATAAAGACGAATACTGTGATAATGAAATATGCTCAAAATGTATCTACTGCATTCTGATAATGAATTTTGCAACGTTGCGTAGAAACTGACAGCTTGTTTAACACAATCATATGTATAGTTAGTGTCTTTTTTACGTCAAACTCCAATGCCGACATAATTATTGTTATGTTCTCACTTATATTTTTTTCATTGAACATTTTTGACAAGTAAATTCATCGGTATATTCCTACTTTTAATTATACAAACGACTGTCATCTAATAACATGATGTGTTAGCTGCCTCTGATTTGTATTACATAAAATGCCTTAGATTAGACCTACATCCAGTCTATTTAATTTCAATTAGGTCAGAAGCGAGTCACGTTCGTCTTTATTTCGCACACACTCTATAAGCAAACTTATCTTTACCTACTTATTATTCCTGGTAGCAACTTGACGCTGGCAGTGAGGCCCCACCCTACTAAGTTTACCGCATCAGAGGCAAGGAAAGCGGTTGTGTACTCGTGCTTTGTCTCACACGTTCTGTTGAGGTTAAAATAAGACGTAGACACAAGCAGGATATTTCTTTTGTAGAATATACGAGAATAGGTTACATAGAGGTCATATTTTTTCGTAGTCGCTTGTCTATCTATAAACTAAATAGAGAAAAAAATATGTATTTATGTTTGTAACAGATAAACTCGAAAACTACTTAACGGATTTAAAAAAATATCTTACCAATGGAAAGGTACATTATCAGCGAATAATATAGGCTTTATAACATCACGCTATGACACACGGGAACGGAGCAGTTATCAAAGTCGTGAGTTATGGTATATAATTTTAAGAGACTGATTCGTTGGTCGGAGTCTGGATTATTGCCCTGTTGATGGCAATAGGCTCGCCCCCTATTACCTGGGACTTAAACATAACTGGCGAAATGTGGATGTAATAATAGGTACACCTCTGCCCTAACCTTCGGGGATTACAGGCGTAATGTTATGTTATGTATGTTTATATTCCTCTTTGTATATTATTTTTAATGCCATTTTAGAAGGCATGTAATAATGATGTAGTCACTCCAACAGTGCAAAGGGTATGGATCTCTCGCCTTTTTTTTCTCTTCCTAATATAACTTGGTAATCAATTAACAAGAGTTTCCTCCAATAATTAGAACACCATTAACAGTTCGACGTTACTAACAAGTTCTAACTGAAATTAAGAGATACAGGCGATGATAGATGGTCGGACAAATTTCATAATAACGACGCTAGTTCACAACAATATGACTTTGTGTGATTTATTAGACGCACCGAATCGTTATGAATCGAATATTTTGGACTCCAGACTTTTATATAAGTGTTTGGTAAGATTTTTGCTAGTTGGACTTATGTCTGGTTACTTAAGCCAAAATGATTCATGATTTATCGCCTGTGGATCATGATATTTATTAATGAGTTACTAAAACTATATATTTAAAAAAAAACGGAAGTTTTACTAGTCTTCTTCTTATCGTGTGGGTAGTAAGGCCTAACGACCCTACACACCCTTTTTTTATCCATGTTCCTTCTTGTGCCCTTTGCGTTCCGGGGGCGCGGTATCTCTTTCGAACAACCCGCAGCCCCGGCAGGCATCGGCCCTTAGTGGCCCCTTCAATTGTTTGCTGACATCTCTTTGAGGCGCGCGTGGAACACGAACGCGCCGTCGACACGGTACCCTACACACCCTAGTGGCAGAATTTTTAAACCGCCTCAAGGGCCTCTGGGCCTCTGATTTTACTAGTTATTACTTGCAATGGTTAGTTTCTCGTGTTAAGTGGCTATCTATAATAGTTACCTACGTGACTAACCCCTGAATTTAAACGACACTCAACTTTAAGACGTTCTTAAATGTATCTCTGTCGCTACAATGCAACATAAAGTGACAGAGACAGTATAACACTTAAAAGCGTCTTAAAATTTAGTTATGTTTGAGAATTTGGACGTAACTACGAAAGACTTTTTGATGCAGACAAAGATTTTAATAGAACAGTATTAGCAAAATGAACAATAACGATGAGATACTAAAAGATATTTTATTCTTTTCTCACATAACACTAAGCCAAGCTAAAATCAAATCAAAAGAAGGCCATCCTAAGCACAAACTAAGTAAAGATTATTAATCTGTTCTCCTCACTCGACGTCAGGAACTTTGTCAATTTGTCATGACGCGGTGTTGCCAGCAGTTTGCATGGGAGTACGCCGTGACAAGTTCGTACGTTATTAAAGTTCGCCCGTATGATTGACAGCAGCCGAAACTTTGGCACACAATTGAATAGGACTATAGGAACTGGTGGGGTCAATGACTGATCGTGCTAGCTGAGTTTAATTTGAAGATGATAGTGCTGTTTGTTTAATGTGGGGATTGACTGGGGAAAGGGTTTATGAGAAACGCAGGTGATTTTGAAAGTACTCCGATCATTGATCATACAATTCCGCAGATTGGTTATTAAGCGCGCGTGCACAGTAATTCAATTTGTTGTTATGTACTGCCTCCGATTTCAAAAGCTAAAGTTTATTTTTATTTTGTAGATTTTTAAGGCGGTTTTCATTTTTGGAAAAAATATTTTTATTTTTTGTGCAATATTATTTACTTGTCGTTAATATTTAAAATCCTTACAAAAAGTCCTTTCAAGCAATACCTCACACAATATTAAATTTTGAAAAGTGGTGGGACGACGTTCCCGTCCCTCTCTTCCTTTAGTCAGTCATCGACTACACGTATGAACAAAGCAAGTTTACTTGTTACGACAGATCTGATATCATCCTATGAGGAGTTCCGTTCCATATCTCCGAATTTCATTATCAGATCATGACAATATTTCTGTGGGTCCACCTGGGAAGAATACCCGTTCAAACATAAAAGATACAATAAAAAAAATATATTCCGACAAATTGAGAACCTCCTCCTTTTTTGAAGTCGGTAAAAATAGAGAATTTTAGACGTGGGTTACTTTGTTAATTTTTAAGCTATACCTAATTGGCAACAACATCCAATTATCCAACTAAACTAAGAGAATTCGTTATTACATTACCAAAATTGCTCAGAGGAACTCCTTACAAATTCAGAACTTCACAAAATTACAGACAAAGAAACGAGTACCTACTGCCAATGATGATGTAATAACCAAAGAAATAGCTCTCCTAAGTGAATCTGATCTGGAAAATATAATTACAGAACTGTAATTTACAGAAGATACAAATATAAAACTTATTACACCGGAACTTTGTAACGAACAAAATGGAAAATTGATACCTACTCGCTGAAACTCTGAAATGAAACGAACACAAACTGTAGACATTGTACCAATTAAAGCAAAACAGTGCAATATTAATAAAATACAAAGCACTTGAACATTTTAATGGGATCCTCTCCATTTTATTGTTACTGTAAAGAAGGCAGTGGTTTATTGTGTCTTGGGTGAAACGAGTTGATGTCATTGGCCGAAATTGTGTGTACAATGAGGGAAAATGATTGCTGAGCTAATTGACTATCATCTTACCTTGTCCTTTACTAAATTATTAGATGGATAGAGTATCCGACCCTCATTCATACTTACTGACTTTTTCTACTTTATTATTCAATCCTACTTCAAGACTTTGGCTATTATATATAGCTAGATTCATAAAGATTAGATTCAGGCTCTATTACATCACACTACGATCCACGAAAACGGAGCAATAACCAAAGACATATCTAAACGTGAGTAAAAAAAACACGCTGACAAAGTCGCGCGCAGAAGCTAGTATACATACTTAATAATACACAAATGTAACACAGAGAAAAAAGAAAAGGAAAACACAAATAATACAGAATAATTCAACAACTGTTATTCATTGACAGTGACATAACGAAATATATATAAATATGTATCGGGAAATTGACGTAGTGTGTCAGTCTGCTAAACAATAAGTTTCCTTGAGTGTGCATAGATGTTTCCTTGTTAGAAGCAATTTCATTAGAACACTATGATTTCCTTTGATATCGGCTTACACCGTGACAGTGCTGTAATTTGCATCATATCTCAAGTTCTTATGCTGGGGCTACATTAGCGGGCGAAGATTCGTGTCGCGTTGGCGCGCTTTTTCCTTTTATTATGTGGGCAGTAAAGTGTTACGACCCCACACACCCTAGTGTCAGACTTTCTAAACCGCTTCAAGGGTCGACATGGTTTGTATGGGACAGCAATAGGTTTTACTTTACCGACAGTTCCCAGATAGTGTAGCCCCAGCAGTGTGCACTGTGTGACTTATAACATAGACGCGCAAACGAAAAAGTATTCTATAACAGTTGATTTTAAATTGAAATACGACTGTTTTATAGAATTTTCGTTATTGTATCGGCAATTAAAATTAGTATCACCCATTAATATTAATAAAGCTTTCAAAGTAAATGAATACTAAATGTGAAACGGGTATTTTAAATTTAGAAATCGATCGAATTTACGTTACGTTTACTACGCGGTTGTGTTAGTCCCACAGATTATCATAGTGACATTATTAAAGTTTCTATTGAGAATTGCCATATAATTGGCAATGCTGCCAACTTTTTTGATGCTCCATATGCTTTCTCATTTTGTAAATAGTCACACATAACATCACATCTGTAATCCCCGATTCCCCGAAGGGTTAAGCAGAGGTGTACCCATTAGTACACCTACATTTCGCCAGTTATGTTTTTAGTCCCATGTAATAGGGGGCGAGCCTATTGCCATCAACCGGGCACAAATCCTGACTCCGAGGCTGCTACTGAGAAATTTCTGATGGAAAAACCCAATAACACTTTGCCCGACCTGGGAATCTAACCCAAGCCCTCATGCACAGCAGTCGTGCTTGCGACCACTAGACCAACGAGGCAATTAATAGTACATACATTATTATTTATAAGTTTAGTGTTTAGGTTAATTATTAAAAGTAATGTACAGTTTAAATTACCCATTCAAAGGTATTTTACCAAACAACAATTACTGACAAACACGAGAACTATATTCAAATTATCACCAAAATGAACGGGTTATTTTCGTCAAAAAGATAGCAAAGGTCCCAACATTCTCACAAACTTTCGCTATTTTACGCAACCCTGACCTTTTTCGCTTCAAATAATTTGAGTAACACCTGCCTCAGGAGCCATATTCGTGATTTCCATTAAAACTTGCCGTGTGTTGATTCAGGGTCGACAGGAACGTTATGTCATGTATCAGACCTGCGCGAGTTTGCTGACAGAAAAGGGTAGCACAGACGACAACGGTCCAGTAGTCTGTTACCTGTTACTATTTTTGATTCAAAACTTTTTGGAATGGTTGTGAAAGATGGTGTTTGGTTTTGACGTAATTAGGAATATTCTCGTGGTTTACTGAGTAAAAAGGTTTTCTATTTCATAATGAAAGAAAAATGAAACATTATTATTTTTTCATTAAAATAACAAAAAGAAAATAGAAGCTTTAAAAATTCAAAACATTTGGTAGAGATTTCTTTAGAAATCGTTACTTTTATACGTATTTTTCTGTTCTTTCTTTATATCTGTTTATCTTTTATGTTTAAGCTAGTATATGCCCGTGACATCGGTTGCATGAATATCGGTTATCTGCCAGTTAAAGGTCGGTCCAGCCATTTCGGAGATTAGCCGAAAAGAAAATGGAAAAAATGAATTTTAAAAATGCGTTCTAAACATTCATTATTTATTTTGTAAAAAGCTATTATTTTGATATTAGTGTTGAAATATGGTTAATAAATAAATAACAAATATTATGTCTAACATACACACTGTCTATAGTAAATTAGACCCAGGAAATCTCGTCGTTGAACCTTCTTCTAATACAGGTAACTTTTAATGAAGGCGTGCTAAATGAATTTTCCCGAGGCCAATGAAACACACAAAGTTAATTCTCAGGATCTAAATCGAGTTAATCGAAGTAATCAGGCCTTTCTTTATTAACTGCCGCACTCAGAGATATCACTTAAATAATCAACCAGTAACTTCTATTGACCAACATATCTTGGGCATATCAATAAAATGGTTTAAATCTGTCGTATTTTTGACAATTCTAAAATACAACGAACCAGATATCAAACATGAACATAAGTTTAAAATTCTACTTAATATGTATACTGCTCTAGAGCGGAATTGATTTTAGCATACGGAAATATAAGCTGGATATTTATGGGAGAGCAAACATTAACAAATTTATAAAATGCGAGATTAATCTGTCTTGCATTTTATAATATAAACTTGTACCGCATTTTATTAACCATTGTGGCTTTAGTAATCTTTCTTTTTAGTAATCTTTTTTTTTACATAAAAATTTGTAATGTTTAAGTATAATTAGAATAGACAAAATATATATAAAATAGTAATAAATAAAAATAAAATTTTGCACGCTTGCATGCAGGCAGAGTACTATAACTTTTTAGGTTTTAAGAACTTACCTTTATACAAATGATTGTATCTCTAGCAAATAAACATTTGATTTGATTTGATTTGATTTTTCTCTCTCTCTATCGTGTGGGCAGTAAGGTCTTACGACCCCACACACCCTAGTGACTAAAACTACAATGGTACCCAGAAAAATAAAGTAATACAAGGATAACGTTATAGAATTATTTCAATACTGTATTCAATATTGCCTAAGCAAATTAGACTCTACATTGCCCTCTTGAAATTTCAATTGAATTGGACAATTCAATATTAGAAGTAATCAAATACCCTTAGCTCATAAAATTATTTCTAGAAGTATTAGCAACAATAAATTTTAAATGCCTCAGGTGAGAAATAGCTCGGCATCAAAACTAGCAAGTACACAAACCTTCAAAATTTCAGCTATGTCAAGTAACATAATTGAAAGATGTCTAAATTAACTTTAGTTTAGACATCTTCAGGACTTCTGACTGCCCCCTCAAATTGGATTATCTTATAAAGAAAACAAGTGTAATTCACAGTGTTCCCAGATGTCTGAAATGTCCTCCCCCAGACACTTCTAACTTATCCGAGTGTTGGTGTTAATGTTAAAAATTTACAAGAGCTATTAATTTTTAACTTTTGCCGTATTTCAAAGGAGATTTGGCAAAAATAACATTTTGTAAAGTTTTTGAGTGGCTGTCTTATATTTTGTGTAGGTTTTTTTAGTTATAAAAAGTTTTTGAGCCTAATTTTTTAAGGCGAATCTTGTGAATTCTTAATTTTAGTAATGAGTTTTTTTTACGAAAACAGGATAATTATATCAATCTATTTCTGGATCTAGTATTTTCAAGGAAAAGACATGTTTACTTTTGTCTTTTAGCAAAATAAACAACTAATTTTAACTGTGGATTAATTAAACCCTGCAGTCCTTTGAATGGAAGGTGATCTTGCCACAATGCTAGAAGTACTGCTAGAGTAATGCATAATAGTTATGTCAACTGTTTGCTTTTTACCTACCTTTATTTCGTCCGAGCACTGTATTTATTTTATTTGAATTGATACAACTGCGTTGTCAAATTGATTAACTGTAATTGGTTTACACGTTTTAAATTAACAAAATGATAAATTCATTAGCACCATTTATAGTTCAGGGGAAAAATGGCACTGGAATATTGTGTAAAAGTTCTTAGTAACAACCAAACAAAAGAAGACGGGGGCCACATGTAACATAATATGACAACTGTTATGATTGTGCAGAGGTGTATCTATAGTAGGTATATTCAGGTTTTGCCAAGGTTGGTTTAGTACAACCACATTTCGCCAGTTATGGGTCTCATCTATGAGTGAAGAGTGTATTAGTAGTCTTCCTTAGTAGTATTATTGGGGTCGGTACTGGAAAATTCCTCCTGAAAACAAAAACCCCCTGCCCTAAATAAAGGAAGATAAAGTACACAATTAAGTTATTTTGGACCATATTGATGCTTCACAAAGAAAAATAATTTTGTAACTTCTGTGTATTGAAAAGTTATTTATAAACTCGATCGTCATAATCGTTTCTTTGCAGCAACGTGAAAATATAGATAAGTTTTAAGGCTTTGAAAACGGGTCAAATCCTTTTGATTGCCTCGACCGCTGACTGGCGTTTGATGCGCATTGCAGCATTTGACACCGACCTGTGAAGATTGTGGGATTGCTCGTCTATCTAACTGTCATGGCGGTGATGTGACGTCATCCCTATCTGTCAATATTGCGATTTAGGCGGCTATTTGACGTATCATCCTTATCTGTCATTTTTTATATTGATTTGACAGTTGAGTTGTTTTTCTATTGATGAGCTTTTGTTTTTATTGTGGATTTTTTTATTCAATTGACACAGAAAACATTATTATCGTAATTTCTAATTTAATCAAATACAATTTTTGTATTCTTCAAGATTATTCAAATAACTTTAAGTCTAAACTTATCTATCTCTACTTGAACAGAACTTGTAAACAAAGTACTTCATAGTCGCTGCTCTCGTCCTACTAGACGCTACTTTATTGTGTTTTTATCACAAATATCTCTTGTATTTTTATATGGAACTTCGCAGACCTCGCTAGTGTTAATATAGGAGTAAAAGATACACTAGCGTTGGGTCTTTTACTTGTAGCATAGTGTCATTTACATGTGTTAACTTTTCGCAGAGAAAATGCTGTAACGTTTACAAATTATGTTCTCGTATCTATCTATCTTATATCTTATTTTTACCCACGACGGAGTTTAGATGTATGCGTTTAGGGTGAGAGGTGGTTTGTGTGCTTGTTTGTGCAAACGAATGTTCCCATTTATCTCCAAAACGGTTTTACTGATTTACATACGGAGTACTTCTGAAAACAAATAAGCAAACACGTATTTAGTGATTATAGCACGAATAAAATAAAATAAAATTCCTATAGTGCGGAAACGGGGTTTCAGAGTTAGTATTATGAAACAATATTAAACAAACTTTTCTTCAATTTCAAAGCGTCTATCTGTTGGGACCTGAATGATCTGAAGACTACTACTTAATTTGCGACTTCATCTGTGTCCGTGATTCCGACATTCATGAGGCATGAATGTCGGAATGATGGATGATTAATTAAGGCATCACAGAAAAGTTCCGTTAAGCAGTCGGCAACCTGCGAGATGCCATACCGATAAAAAAATGTGTGTTTTGCGTATTCATACCAGTAAACTCCACTGTCTAATGCTGACTAGCTAATATTTCTATAATAGCATGAGATATTCTCCTACCTTACATGACAAAACGAAATAAATAGTAGAGGGTAACACAAACAAAAATTGTATTTCATAATAATAATAGACTGCCTCGTTGGTCTAGTGGTCGCAAGCGCGACTGCTGTGCATGAGGTCTTGGGTTCGAATCCCAGGTCGGGCAAAATGTTATTGGGTTTTTCCATCAGGAATTTCTTAGTAGCAGCCTCTGAGTCTGGATTTGTGCCCGGTTGATAGCAATAGGCTCGCCCCCTATTACATGGGACTAAAAACATAACTGGCGAAATGTGGGTGTACTAATGGGTACACCTCTGCCTAACCCTTCGGGGATTACAGGCGTGATGTTATGTGTATGTATGTAATAATAATAGGTAGATTTCTGTAACGTAAATAAGACAATGTTTTGTGATAAAGATGTTTGTTTTATTCCTTTTCTGTTTTCACTTCCAGTTTCTTGCTTCGTCGGCTCTGTGAGTTATTGAAGGCTGCTCTCCTGTACTTATTGTTTTGTTTTTTCGTCTGGTATACGCTGTGGAATTGGCGAACACGGTATTGTATTGAAAACTTTTACCATAGAATCAGTACATGGTTCACTTTTAGCTGTTCCGTTAGTCTCTTAGTCGGGCAAAAGTGTCATTGGATTTTTCTCAGTACGTAGTAGCCAGGAGTTTAGAAGTTGGATGGGCCAAGAATTGAAACTAGCACGTACGCATACCTTTTAACCCTCTATCTACCCAGCCATCCTAAAATATCAAGGGCTTTGCGGCATTGAGGGCAAAGCCCATTATTAAAAATATTCGTTTACAGTCCGGATTTGTGTATCCGTTCAATGGCATAGGTAGAAAAGGTAAAATATATGCGTCAGTTTAGACTACTCTTTCGAGGAATGCAAGCGTTATTCTGTGTACTTCTAAATATTGTTGTCTCCATGCCCTATAAAAAGAAAGAGAGAACAAATAAGGTAAAATTGAAACTTTCGAACTCAGTACCTCTCCGGATAAGCCACTAAACACTTTGAACTTTTACCTAATACGTACAAACTACTTTTGACAGTTGACCCATAATGTAATTACACTATGGTTGAGTTTTGTTTGCGTTACGCCAGTAATGTCGTACCTAAACCATTTTCAGTCGGTCCCTTGTAAGTACTTGTCGCATTCGAAACAATGAGCCAATAAAATGTGCCCCAGCACAAACAAGCTTGTACATAAAAATGTAATCCATTAGCAGCATGTTAGGGCCCCCGCGAGACGACGTCCTATTCCTCGCAGTATACGTTTCACAGCTTTTACAAGCACTAACTTTTTGAGCCAACAAACTTTATAATGCTCAAATCAGCCATATACTACGCTGTTTGGCTTAAACCCTGGAATTTTGTTAAAATATAAAACTGAAAAATAAAACATGTACTTTATGGCTTGTTACAGACGTAAAATGTATGTGTTACAGCGAAGTCCCGGATGGATACAAGTTTTTATCCCAAAAACATTGTTAGAACATTTGCTACTTTCTTTCGTAAGATTTATCTAGTTATCTTTTGTGTTACGATTGTGAGAAGACTACAAAGCAAACTGCTTGTTATAGAAGACAAGTTTTAAAACCTATCAAGTGCTAGAGCGCCCACGTATAATATAGAATTTTGTGTTCAGGGATAAGGGTTTTATACCGATTTATTGAATTTGGTATCATACTGTACAGTCACGAGCAAAAACAAGTATGTATACACTTAACCAAAAAAAGTGTTTCATAGTAGTATTGAATTCAAAATATATTCGAAGAAAATAGCTTCGTAATGTTGCCAAGTGTATACTGGATTTTGCTAGTGACTGTACACGGATGGTTTTCCGTGTAACAGTGCGACACCAGTACCGCGCACGCACGACACGGTAGGACAACAAACTTAACACTTCAACTTTATGGAAACATGGAACTGTTCAGTACGAGACCCGTACGCTCCCGCGCCGCTGAACTCAGGCACCAAACAAACCAAGCGATAAAAAGTTCAAAGGGTTACTGTATACTTCCACGAATCTTAGTTAAACTGGGGTATTTTATGGCTGGCTTCCGTACGCGACTTCGTCGTGTCAAAGTTGATTATATTATACCAGGAGAATCGTACTTTTTTCTAAGCTAAAAAGTAACTTACATAATCTATCTCTGTGCTAAATTATATTCAGATCCATTCAGCCGTGATTGAGTAACAACTATAATTTTGCCAACAACTATTTTGCCGGCTCTAATTGAGTAGTTCGTATGTGAGTTATAAAGTTTATAATCAAGTCTAGAAAGTTTTGAACAAATAGATATAGTAAAGGCAAACTTGATCAGCTGTCGATACCGATGCTGCGCTCAGTCGTGCCTCAACCGGATGGGCTACAAAATTGTATTACTAGAGCTAATGGACCAATGGACGAGCTGCGACAGGCTGCGACATAGTTACGCCTGACACTACTTCCACCTACTGCCAACATAGTTCAATTTTATCTTACTTTACATAATATAACGTGACATTTTTTTGCTACTAGCTTTTGACCGCGACTTCGTTCGCGTAAATGTCGGTAATCTCGGACGCAGACAAAGTCGCGGAATAAAAAGTTGCCTGTATTCTTTAATGGGGCTGAAACTTACCCTGCCCCAAATTTCATTAAAATCGGTTCGATGGTTTAGTCGTGAAAGCGCAGCAGACAGACATAGTAACTTTTGCATTAATAATATTAGTGTGGATATATATTTACAAGCTTATTAATAAAATTAAATAAAAAACAACCAGAATATAAAAAAAAGAGAAACTAAAATTAAATGGCATCAAAAAATTCATCCGCGTCGCTGTCTACTGGAAATGTGCCCAAAAGACTGGCCGCATTGCCACGTTGAATGGCAATGCTTAACCTCTGGCCAAGGTAAAAACCAGCCCTTTGGATATATATTTATTTATTTATTGTTGTTTTTTATTTTTTTATTTATTCATGAAGATTTGATATATATTTTTGATTCCTTCTCTTTAAATATCTTTATGGTTTCGCTTTAGTGCGACTATTAGGTTGAGGGTTTATGTTGGTACTGTTTATTTAATTAATTTACATTGTTCCACCAAAAACTTCCAAACTCAGGGCTGCTACTGAGAAAACTCATTATCACTTTGCCTGACCTGGGCATCTAACACAGGAGGCCACGCTTGCGACCACATGACCAACGAGGCAGCTATCGTTTATTACCAGCTCATCTATTAGGCAATAGTACTATCAGGAACTGCCAGGTATTGCCTGGTTGTATCCAGATAATGCACTCCAACCTGAGTTAAACCTTATTTACTAAAGGTTAATAGTCGTAAATACAGATGAAACAATTTTGGTCCTGATAAACTGAATCTGTATTTAGTACGACCCATGAAAACATAACTCGTGTTGGTATATTCCGGTTGCATTACCATGTGAATGGGTTCTAGGCAGCAAAATAGAGCGGTAATTTTTAATGTATGACATAATATTGACAAATAATCGTTGCAACCAGCACCATCGTGAGATACGAAGGTTATTTGCAGGTGGTACCAATACATGAGTGGGAAATGATCCACGCGTCATTTTCGTGAACGGGCGCTGTCAGTTGTTAGTGATCATCTCTTATCTACCTTGACTTATATCAATTTTTGTTAAATGTTTTATTCTTCACTGTTTTCACATATAGAAGCAACAAGAATATTTTATCCAGGATTTTCTGAAAACCTAATTGAAAAGAGTGTCCGTGAAGTTTCTTGCTCGTTCTTCTCCATAGAGGCTTACATACAACTGCCTCGTTGGTCTAGTGGTCGCAAGCGCGACTGCTGTGCATGAGGTCTTGGGTTCGATTCCCAGGTCGGGCAAAGTGTTATTGGGTTTTTGTTTGTTTCGAAATGTGGGTGTACTAATGGGTACACCTCTGCCTAACCCTTTGGGGACTACAGGCGTGATGTTATGTTATGTTTTCTATTATATTCTTCAAGGGTTCCACCTTTTAAGCCTCCCATAATCCCTTAACTGAGTACATAGAAAAAAATGGAGAATACTATAAGGACGTCCGCAACATTTCCTCAAACGTACTTATGTACACTTACCTCGTCTTCAGGGAGTACATACGGCGATACAAACTCGTATCGGACCGATCAATCTGCTGTCCCCACAATTTCATAAGAAACGGTGCCCGCTCCACCGGGAGGGGAATTCTCATAAATTTTCCGCGAGACACAGTTTGACTTCCCAGATACATTGGACGAGCTAACGACTCCTTTGGGAGAATAACCCTGCAAATCGCGTTATACGGGGTAACCTGTTTATTTTGACGAAGCTCCTTTGCTATTGGGTCGCTAGTTTAACGTGATCTGTCAGAGTGGCGCTGCGTGTTAAAGTAAACGTCAGAGATCTGTCAAACTCAGTACTATTTACGTTTTAGTTCCGTTTTTCGCCGCATATCAATTTATATTTGTAACTTTATTGGCCTGCTTAGTCTCTTAGGGATTTATTGTAATAATATTTGCTATGTAGTATTATTAAGTTAATTAGTACATTATTTGAGCATGAGTGCAGTTTGTAAATAAGACCGGTTTGTTATAAGCTAGCATTAAATGAAAGAAAAATATGATTATTAAATTAGTCTGTGTGTTTATCCTTAAAATTTTGATGAGAGTTTTTAATTTTGTAATATTTATATAAACTAACGTAGGTATCTACAAATGCGAAGGGGGAGAGTAAAAAAACTCCAAATCAACCTCAATATCTGCCTACCCCAGAATAACAAGATAAGAATATTGATAGTTCGAGCATTGGGGACGCAATATTGTCGAACATGTACCTACTACCTACCCATTGAGTCGATCAGCTCCAACAAGGAACGTATTTTATTAAAGGACCAGGCTGTATGTCGGGTATCTGCGATAATAACTATAATATTATATTCCGCGGAGAACGGCTTAGGTACGGAATCGATCAAGTTTTGTTAGATCTGATGCGGAACCAAGGACCAAAAAACTGTATCTAAAATATTTGTTTGCCATTACCTCGGGCACTTATATAAAAAAACATTTTGATTATAACTCTTTTGTCACTTGTATGGCGTCCTCGCGATAGCAGCGATGTCAAAACTTTAATTCTTATGTTAAAATGAATCAACCCACGTATATATTTCTCCCATTTTTTGTGTGGAATTGAATATTTTACGTTGAGTTATTTGACATATCGAATTAGTTTGACATAATTAATTTAATTATTATAAAAAGAAGCACAATTCACTGATATTCGACTTTGTAAGTTTGTAAAGCGGCAAACTTTTCCTTTCCCACTTAGACATATTTTTTAAAATCTCCAATTTCCGAATGAGAATGAACGTTAACCCAATAAGCCAGTTCTATCGAGGGCTTCGTGGGCATACGAACGAACTTCTCATAATAATAATTGATTGACGGTTGACGGATGTAATTCCGGAATGTTTTTCCGTTTTTCCTTAATCTGTTCTTCGAGGAGTCCTTTTGGGGTTTAATATTTTTATTTAATTTAATATTTGAACCTTTATTCGCTCAGTGATTAAAGGCCCTCCTTTTTATGTATGAGGTTTTAGGTTCAAATCCGGTGTGTGTCCTGTGAGTCGTAGCGTAATGTTATATAGAGAGTATACAACGCAAAAAGACTTTCTTAAAGTCCGGATAGCAGTTCCCGATGTAAGAATCAAACTGTTATTATAACATTAGAAATAAAATACCTAGCATTTGTTTTAATATATTGTTAAGATGGCTGTATTTTTTATTTTTTTACATGGCTAATAGCTTAGCATAGCTTTATCGTTAAATATCGGAGCTTATTATACGCTAAAATTGAAATAACGATAGAGTTGTAATAACCTCTTAAGTACTAATAGCACTTAAACATATAATTTGCTACGAACTCTCTGATCACCTATGGACTAATTGGGTCTAAAATAAAGATTTATTTTATATATGGTTTATTTATTATTTAAAGTAAAAATTGGAATTTACAAAAAGTAACAAAATATTGCTTGAATTTAAAACTAAAACATTTTACTTCAATTCCAAAATGCTGCCAAAAAGCTAAGCCTGTTGCCAAAATGTACGAAACAAAAACTAAAACAGCCACGCAATCGGGGAGCGTATAAATAAAATATTTGTGGCCGATTCAACAAAATCCCAAATTGGTATCCAAAAGTGCCAACGAATGAATTTATTACTCTTTCGGCGTCCAAACTATTTTAGTTCAGACCATTCAGATTAGGAAATAAATGAACTCTGAAAATTTAGTTAATTATTCACGGGGTGGCAGGTCTCTGTGAAATGCTAAGGCCGTGGGTACATTTACGCGCCGCGTTATACAGTCATCAACGTTAACCGCGATATAAAGCGATGTCTACAATGTAATGAAAACTACAAAGTTTGTTATGTTTCCAGTGAGAAATGAGCGAATATATTTCATCGTAATTTTATTTTATTCATTTTATGAAAACATATAGCTAGTACGGTCAGTGGCCAGTTTTACTTGACCCCCTCTAAGAAAGAAGATATAGGGAAGACGGGTCACGTACTTCAGGGTACTGACTGTACATTTGAGTAAGGAATACATGAAGTAGAAGACGGCCAATCACAAGACCTTATTCATCAAAAAATATTTGGGGACCCGAAAAGAAACGAAGTTCCTTAAATTATGTTAATAGACATAGACAAAAAAAAAGACATAGAAAGGGAAGGTCGTCTGGAGGGGTTATAACGCTTTTTACTTACGCGACGATTTCTGCCAGTTAACACCAACCGCAAGCCGCATTAAAGGACTTCGATCCAAAATCTTCTTCTTATCTTGTGGGTAGTAACTAGTAAGGCCTTACGACCCTACACATCCTAGTGTCAAAGTTACTAAACCGCCTCAAGGGCCTCTGACATGGTTTGAGTGGAACAGTAAGTCCAGGTTTCCTCACGATGTTTTCCTTCACCGATGCCAGTGATGTTCAAGATAAACTTAAGAAAGTACATACGAATTGAAAAATTCACATTGGTACTTGCCCGGATTTGAACCCACAACATGCATGAGAGGTGGGTGATCCAAAAATAATATTCGTACATTCATGTATAGTTGCAAAGTAGGCATACCCAAAACCCGCACATTAATAAGATCATATTATTATAAATCACAAGCTTTAAACATTACAATGGCAATAAATATCACTGTCCTCGCAGAATAATTATTGTCTGCAAAGGGTTGCGCGCGGTCCAGCAATTTTACGTCTTTTGCCGTGAAAACGCGCCGGTCATTAAATGTCGCGTCGCAACACTCGCCGCGTCTGTATGGCCGCAGCCTTAGCCATGCAAAATATTCATTCTCCCTACAAGACGGTTTGCAATTCCAACGCAAATTCAAATTGTTTCTCTAACGAAAGGGAGGGTCATATGAAAATTCTGGGAAAAATTCCCACCAATTTTTGTTAGTATTTACATACAAGTGTTTGTTTTGTTTTGAAGGTTTGTTTTTTTTTTAATTATATTGTTTGAAATTATTTTGTATGCATTTTAATTTAAATACCTACTTAGGACATTTGAGTATTTTATTTATACTTTCATAGATAAGCGCGATAACAAAAATACTTTTCATCATTATTATATGTGTTATGTTTATTTTCTTCCACAAACAACATTCATCGAACCAAAACTTAAACACGAAATAATAATTACGATATTACAATGTTTATTTGTGGGAGACTGGTGCCTGAATTAAGCCGTGGTCTGTATTTCAGGACAGGAGAAAATAGCATCATAATAATGTATCACCAGTATAGTTATGAGAGGTAATCCGAAAGTATAATGTGTTAAAGAGAGTATAATATAATTATTATACTTACTCTATAAGTACTAAAGATTTTCCATTACGACTCACCTCTGCACTGTGGAGTTATGATTATGGTAACGGTTTTGCTAAAAGCTCTTTTACTGTTTAAGTACGGAAGTTTTCATTTTAAATGCAGTGTGAGAATAGTAGGTTTTTGTGGTAATTTAGCTTCGGAGGCAGATTAGGCGATCACGTATCTTCTAGTGGGTGCATTTAAGAAGTGAACTGGGATTATTTTGAAGGGCTGCAGAAATAGTCAGTTATGGATAAAAAGAACTTTCTTTGTCTTTATGAACCTTGTCTCCAACATTTGGATTTTCTCCTGTATCGTAGGTGCATTCACAAATATTTACATTCATAAACACACCCTACAATACCCAGAACAACTATTTGTTGGCCAACATCATTAAATAAGAAAAAAAATACAAGAAATGGTATCATCATCTGCCTAGCCTTTTCCCAACTGTGTTGGGGTCGGCGTCCAGTCTAACCGGATGCAGCTGAATACCAGTATTTTACATGGAGCGACTGCCTATCTGACGTCCACAACCCAGTAACTGGGTAATACGATACACCTAGGTAAGACTGGCTGTCAGACTTTTAAGCTTCTGACGATTCGTAACGACTGTCAAAGATTCACGTATGGCAGCCTGGACCAACAGCTCAAAAAAAGAAAAATATTAATTAACAATCTGATAACGTCTTTATGTACAAGACTTTTTAAAATTAATGCGATAATTTTTATTCTAGACCATAGCTGAGTACCTAAAACATTTTTGGGCCTTGAGTGGTTGGACAGTATGTGTAGTTAACAGGTACCTATGTGATGTGTCTTTTTAGACTCTGTATTCAGCATTCACGATTGGCTGTGGTTTAATGAATTCTTTTGAAGTCTACACTTCAAACTGAATCTAGTAAATGAAATAAAAATTAAATCTTAGAATGAACAAAATCCTTTTTTTTGTAGCAGTTCTCTCTTTTTAACTAGGTGCAATAAATTTAATCTAGGTCTAGACTTATTTAATCAACAACATAAAAATTCTCAAAGGTACATAGGTATAATACAATAATAAACTTTTCTGCAATAAATTGCCAGGCTGTTACAAAGAGTAGGTACTAAGTTTCTTATAAATAAAATAAAAATACCAAAACGTAAAATTGCAAATAAATAGTACCTAATAAAACTAACATGCCCCCAAATCTCATTGAAGAAAAACGTGGAGGTGACGCGACGCACGCTAAACCTTTTAAATAGAAGAAAATACGTCGCCAGGGCGTACAGCGTACGTTAAATGATAAATTCTGTGTGTGTAATGCGCTGAGAAAGCGACAGGTGCTGCCTACGCGAATAAATGGCAAAATACGAATACATTGCGTGTTCACTGAATACCGAGATGTATTTGCCTTTACTGACATGGTAATGGATGAAAAATAAAACGTAATAGTCGTATGTTGTTTGTCGTGTATAAGTATTGACATAGGCATACGGGCGGACTGAAGTTGTGTTTGTACAAGACCATAGCTTAACATCATTAGGGGTGTCCTTCTTATTTGACTTTGACTTTGAAAGGACATATTCGGGGCGTGATGTTGACAACAACAAGAATGTACTTGGGTATATCAAATAACGTAAATAAAGTGGATAAATAATAATAAAACAGCCTATTATGGTCCCACTCCAAGGCAAAGACCTCTTATACAGAGAAGGCACGAGCATTAATCGCCACACTTGCTTAAAGCGTATTGGCGATGACAGAATTATATTAATCCAGGTTTCCTGTCAGTCCAGGTTTTCACACGATGTTATCCTTCAATGATGTCTCAGATAACTTTTATACATAGAACGTAATACATCTCGTCTATATAATACATAGGAGAGAAAATTACCTGTTCTGAGGATCCAATTCAAATTCAATAACACTTAAAACTTTACAGAACACAATACTATTTACCCAAGCCAAGCTCCACGCCACATCCAGTCATTTTACAGAAAGCACTTATTCCTATTGTAACAAAATACTTTTGACAATGATTGGACAATTGTCTTCAAAGCAGCGACATTTTACGAGGTCACATTCTCTCGCGACCAGAAGAAGGAAATCAATCGCGGTCACAAAAGGAGCACCCCTAGCCGTGACAAGATTGGACATATAACATGCCTTTGTGGAGGACGCCGTCAAATCGACGTATTTAGCAATCGGAAAGGATTTCTTAAATGTGCTATGTATACATAGATAGGCTTTAGGTATAGTGGTATTGGTGAAATATTTTTTTAGACTACCTTGTTAGTCTAGTGGTCGCAAAGCGCGACTGCTGAGCATGATGTCTTGGGGCAAAGTGTTATTGGGTTTTTCCATCAGGAATTTCTCAGTAGCAGCCTCGAAGTGTGAATTCCTGCCCGGTTGATGACAATAGGTTCGCCCCTTATTAAATGGGACTTAAACATAACTGGCGAAATATGGGTGTAGGTACTAATAGGTACACCTTTGCCTTCGGGGATAGCAGGCGTGATGTTATGTTATTTTTTAGACTAGAAATAACAAATAAGAATATAAAAAAGGGTGCCAAATTCAGTGGCAACAACCTAGGGTTGTCTGTGTCATCTATAAAAGAGTTGAGATCTTAACGACACGTTTCATAGCAGTTCCATGAATCAGGTAGGTAGGGCTTTGAGTAGTGAAAGGGTCGAACCTCTAGCTCAAAATGTTTCGTGTAATACACACACTTCAATGTGCCTAGAAATAAGCTCATGCCATGCTAAAAAATTAGTCAGCCAGAGGTTGGTCTTGTGACTTGTGGTGCGAGAGAGCGTTAAATTACTTTTGTGTTCAGATATTGTGCTCAGTAGAACTCAGTGATTCTGGCATTTAAAATTCACGATTAAAACTTGAATGTCTTTGAGCTGAGCCGCAATGTGAACAAGGGCCAGATTAAAGTTAGAAAAAAAATGAAAATTTGAAAAAGATTTCTATTATACAAAAAATGCACATCCATGACATTCCTGTTAAATTTCTAACGCATACTGCCCTTAAAACTAACATTTAGCAAAAACTATTGCTTGGAACGACTTCTTTTTTAATTTAAATAAACATTGCTTTATGATAGCGTGTAATGTAACGCACTCACTTGCGCTTATTGTTGTAACTAATACTAGGGTCACAGGGGTATTTAAAGTTTACTTAGAATGGAAAATATTTTTAACCTTCAATACCTCCGTAACCAGAAGGTTTCCAGGTCAAGAATACAAAATCCACACAATGATTTAAAGAAAATATCACTTTTAGCTTCGTTAAGTATTTTTTTACACCTGTTATAGGCCAGTTTACCATATTAAAGCCATAGTCATTACATTAGCAAAGCTGTAGATAAAAGTCGTCATGTTAATTTTTATAGTAAAAAAAGTTGGAACGATGTCTATTGTTACTAATAGCTAACGATATGCAAAACTTCACGATAATGAGCTGATAAAGTTTGAACTGAGTATATTTTAAATGCAAATGCGTAAAAAAACAGCTTTGTAAATGCTACAGCTGCTTTATTTCCCAAGCAATAGACTCGCTCAACTTGTACATACCCCGAGACTCAATCTTCCTTTTACATACAGTGAAGCACAAGCCTTTCTCCACCCGAAAATGATTCGCCAAATTCCCGTACCCTTTCACCCTTTGAGAAAATTATAAAACAGTTTGGTCCTTTGAGTCGGAGTCCCGGGGTCCGGGATCCCGGAGTCCCGGGGGCGTTGCCTCGATTGTACGCTAATCGCTGGCTTGTTTACTAAAGTGCGTTTGGGCCTGACGATGTGTGTGGTCCATGTGTGAGCGGGCGAAGGAAACTGTAATAATATTTTTGGACAAGAATATTTTTTAAGTAAAGTTAATGATGAGTAACTATGTACGAGTAGTTTTAATTGGATGTTTTCTTCCATTGAAATCTATCTTGAACATTCAAAAGGCCCGTGGGTAGTTGAATTGTAATAAAAGCTTCATCTTAATTGTGAATTTATATGATGTACCTTCTCGAAAGATTATTAACGACGATGTTGAATATAATAGAAAAAGAAATGAATAGTATTTTTCGTGGGTGTGGAATATTACAAAGAAATACACTTTCAATCAGTAAGAAAAATGTTTTGCGATGATATAAAAACATCCATTACAATACTCTTCAGAATAACGTTTTCCCCCAAATTCTTTCCTGTACAATAATTCTCGAAGCATCGTGGAAACACTCGAATCTATACCATTTAAAGGAAGATTTAAGTTCGTACTTCCATTCAATTAAGTCGGAATACAATTAAGTAACCTGTTCCTTTTGTTGTAATTAAGTAAGCAGTAAATATTGTTCTATTACCCCACTCGGTTCATTTGAAATACAAGCTTTTCCTTTTGTTTCCCATCAGCTTGAACAATCGGGAGGAATACCTAAACAAAAAGATTGTATTGTGTCAATGGTGATGGAATTGTTTTGGTGTAACTGACAAGGGTTATTAAGAATATTTGTAGGTTTAGAGACTCGCAATAGTTTTCTTGTTCCTTAGAAGAATATTATTTATTAATTTGACAAATATACCTCCATAAGTAACAGAAAGATTTCGTCGTATTTTTAACTAGTTTTTGCCTACGATTTTGCCCGTGTAGAAGTCAAAGAAGTGATGAAACATATCCTATGACACTCGGCAATAGAGAAGCTTTCTCTTAGTGAAATACTTTTTGTAATCGGACCAGTTCCTTTAGAGAATACCTTTTAGAAAGAAAAGAACAAAAAACATTACCTTTTTATAATATTCGTACAGATCTGCCTGTGAGATATATAAATTATCATAAAAAATTGTGTAGTTTTGGCGATCTATTCATTTAATTATGAAAATAAGGCTGCAAAGAAATAGATTCTCGCTTTCACTGTGACCACACACAATTTGTTGCTGACTCACGTGCGACGAAGCAAATGTACTTCGTGGTGTACAGTCAGCGAATTTACAGTTTTTGTATAGCGACTGTACTTGCTTAATGTTGGCTACGCACCTGAATGGGAGCCTTTATGTCGTACCCTAATGTACCTATTTAAAAAGCAAATTATGTGTATTTTTCATCGGTTTACGGGTTAAGGTGGTTCGTAGTTAAACATCTCTCGTATGATTACGAGCTTCAACTAGCTCAAGTGGTGTAATCCACGCTTATCCACACTTATAAATGAGCACATAACTTTATTTACATGTTTGTTACCTCATCAAGGCAAAAGCCCTGAACCAAACGTAATTAAATTTAACAAAGGGGATTAGGATCTTGATAAGAACATAGACTACATTTTTGTTCGCGACTTCATCTGTGTTCATTCACGCGGACGAAGTTGCAGGTAAAAACTATTCTCAACGAGCAACAATCATCACACTTGAGGCTTCTTCGTAATTATCCCTTTACCAACCTGGTCCTTTAATACGGAGTCCTTATGACCCTTAACCTCCGGGCCACGAAATCTTCAATTTGTAAAAAGCCACTACGTAGTAGGTAAGTACTAACATTACACTCTTTTAGTCAGCAGAATGGTTCGCTGGAAAGATTCTAACGATAGTCATAATCGTAACAGTATCATTTAGGAAGAACTTTCTATTTTATCTGAATATCATCGAGCTGAGTGGAAGTGTTGTAGTTATTACGGAGTTTATATTTGATGTACTATTTAATTGTTCTTTGACATGAAAGGTAACAGGTAAGGTTCATTAAAACATTTTGACATGAAAATCGTCGTTACTACTTCGAAATAAGGACAGTTTTCGTAGTTAAAATGTTACTTGAGGCATACCACAATTTCTATCAAATATCGAATTCCATTTTCACAAATAATAATACAATACTAAAGTGTAAATATACTTAAAAGTCTTTAACAATTTATTATTCTAGAAGAATAAAATCATATTACAACTACAAAGTAATAAAATATTAAACACTATTCACCTGAAATAAATATAACTTCAAAACGACTATCTCAGCACAGTAAATCCCTAATTTTAATAACGTGCAGGCGTAAAAGGATCGCTGGCCAGACATTTTCATGAATACCTTATTACAAATATTGCAGTAACAGTAAAAGAATATTACAGACTTAGGTCACCCTTGGGTTTTGACCGTCTGTCTGTCATGAGCTTTTTATAAAAATAAAATAAAATTGAAGTCTTTTCTGTGATTGTGAAATAAATGGTCTTGTGTCTAAGCATTGTTCTTGTTATCTTTACAATGCTCTACGTCACCTCACAATGTGACTTGTAAAATAAAATAAATACCAGCCTATTATAGTCCCAATGCACGGGAAAGGCCTCTTCTCATACAGAGAAGGCACGAGATGGAAAATGGGAAAAAAAGCGTGAGTAATTATGTAAGTATGTAAAGCATTCTTACGGCGAAGAAAAACATTGTGAAGGAACTTAAGTGAGCTTAAGGTTAGTTGTCAATCTCTAGCGTCGTGTGATGACAATTCACCTCACTCAAGCTCACTTTGCATAAATTCAACGAGAGAGACAGAAAAGCACTGCAGGACTTAAACCCTGTTATCACCATTGCACAGACGCAATGACCAGTGCCAATCTCTGTATGAGAGAACATTTTCGCCCTGCTGTAAGAGAGAAATAATAAAAGTCTGGCATTATTATAACATTAAGTATAACGTTATTTACACACTTATTACATTATTGCGTGACAGAGCTTGGTATCGTTCGTTTAAATACATTTTCTTCGTATTATTTTCTCGGCTCATTGCTTGGGGTCGCTTTTATAAGAAAAACTGGTCCTTTAGTTAATACGACCGTTTTCTTCAACAATAATAACGTAATTCTCCGTATGTATGTTTAATGTTAAGCTTCAATACACTTAAGGCTTAAGAGGTGGGCAGTTACATTATTATTTATTTATGATTCATCAAAATATGTCGGTATTCTGTAGGAAATCTTGAATTATTAATTGGTCCTTTATGAAAGAATGTCAAAACATTGTTCGAGTTTTATTGTAATTAGTAATTACCGCTACAATACCCTTATTTAATTGAATAGCACCTGGTCAGTCCCACGGTAACTGCTTTTGAAATAACTCGTGATTACTGAGCTGAGGTACTAAATAAAATGTGAAATATGGAATGAAATAAGGGTAGGTACTTACCTATATATCCTATTAGATAGACATTAGACACAGAGAATTATAAGATGAAGATGAAGGATTTATTATGATATCATTAAAAAAAAAGCAATTATCGTTATTACAAGAATGCTGTGATTGCTAAGTTTTATTTAATTTAAATTGCTCGATAGCCAAAATATTAAGAGCCATTTAAAAAAAAATTGCTTAGATAGCCTGTCTAAGATAAATATGATGTAAAATACTTTTTACATTCAATTTATTACAATCTATTCATGATTTCGGAGCAAAAGCGCGACCCGCGACTTCTCAAGCGTGGAAGATGAAAATGACCTTATTTAACGCCTCATACTGTAGAGTACGTAATACAATAATAAAGCCTAATGTCTCGGAAAAAAACATTGTTTTTGAAACGCCCTAGTGGCAGTATTAACAAGGATTCAAGGAAAAAAATTTAAATACAAAACATGACAAAGTTTTCTTACATAACATGACTGAAGAACGCACATTGAAAACGCTTGTACAAAAGAAGCGATTCAAGAAAAAAAACTCCTTTTTTTCTTAAAAAACACGGTAATACGAGTGTTCTCACTTGTTTGCTTCCAAACGAGGCTCGGGGCAAAAAATATACGATGCCCTGTTTTTTTTCCACGGCCCCGTTTGCTAAAGCACACTGTTAACAGTCATTTGTTTCGCTTAGAATTCGACGAGTGCCCTGAAGGATGCTCTGCCAAAAAATCTTATTAAATGTACGTATATTTTTGTCCAAATAAGTTTGAGTTAGGAGCACAGTGCGCGTCGGAGCAAAGTGTAGTAGTTTTTTTGGCTCGTTGACGAAGTTTCTGTAAGATCAAGTGAGGGTAAAACCTTTTTTATTTGGATTATAAAGTTTTATTTTATCTCTGGTTTTGATTTTTTCTAAAAATATCACTGCTATGATGTTCTTTTACAATACTTTTAGATACATAAATCATCTTCAAATGTTCTATCGATTACAATGCAAAAAATTGACAGTAATAAATAGAACTAAAACATTTATATTGAAAAAGCAATAAGTAATATATGACTTTATTCTCTTTTATTAAATAATTACTTCTTAGGTAATACTTTCGTTACTTAATTAAGAATACAACAGCTGGCTCCAACGAATGGTCTCAAACTAATTATCGAAGGTTTTCTGGATAAATGGACCCGTCTCTCTTACGATCAGCTTCTTTAATAATATTTTTCTTTTAGATATCTTGAGGTACTTTGATGATTGAAACTGTGAGTCTAGAATCCACTTATTGGTGTCTAGTGATTGGTAAGATGAATTGCGATAAAAAGTTTAAGATTCGACCTGAGTACAAAAGGACAATTTTTTTCTCTGTGATTTCAAGGTCAGAATTTTTGGCAGAATTTTCGACAATGTCTACTGCTGAATGTTACCTTCTATTAGAATAACAATGACACCTTTCTACGTACCCTATATACGTCTTTCAGCGTCATATCCAAGTGTCATACTCTTTTTGATTCCCCAAAGTGGCTCAGATATCAGTCGTCTTATAAAAGCATCTATATTTCTCAATTCCCTGAGGAGAAACAGCGATCTATATCTATGTACATAATAAAATCTAATGGCGTCATATTGATCGTATATAAGGTGTTTGAAGCGATTTTCCTCCAGTTTACTGGAAGACAATGGTAGAACCTGCTATTTCAAATGGAGCGTGGTTATTGCAAGTCTGTTGTGCCATAACAGCTTGAAGGCGCATTTTCTAAATATTGTTCATGCCTTATCTTAGAACGGTATGCCTTAATGGCTGAATATAAATGTATTTACCGACGTGAAATAATGTTTTCTTGCATAGTAAATGAATATTTCAACCAATAAACATACTCATAGATTTCATGACTCGAAGGACCAACTTTTGTTAAGCCTAGCCAATGGCTCAGGCTGACCTCGCCCACTTATGTGCCAATTAATTTTGCTGACTAACAGAACTGTGACAAATTGTGTTTATTTCACGAAAATAAAATACAAACTCCTATTTATTCAAGCGCCGCGAACTGGCACACAAAACCGCAAACCTAAGGGCCACAAAATTCCAACAGAAACTCCCTTCAAGGCCGCCGCCATTGCCCTTCATATCTTCAACTCTTCCACGTCGGAAGGGCCATTACCATCTCGCAACAGCCCTTTACAAGCGCAAATATTATTTTTATTTTCATTTAATTGTGGGCCTTGCCCCGTTGTTGCCAAAAGTTTTCGTAACGACTGAACTTGCAAACGGTCTCCCGACACTTAAGTTGATTTAAGTAATTTCGCAGTCGCCTTGTGAATTTAGAATGCGACGGACGTCGGTATGGTGATAAAAGTGGCTTGGAACACCTTATTACTTTGAGTGTTATTTGTATTGTCGGGGCGATAGTGCTTCTATTCAGTTAAGTTGTCGATTACGCGTCATGAGTGTCTTATGAATCTTATTACCATAATCTTGGGTTAGTTCTGACAGACGAACTTCAATCATGATTTTAACGCTGATTAATTTTAAACATATTATAAGCAATCATTTTGGTTGTGTTTGACCTGTTATTGCTTGATGGTGATGTAACTTATAAATGGCATATTCAATTACTTTGTTTATTGAGAGATTATGGGTTCTCTCGTTTAGCAGAAGTTAGCTCTGTTAATAGATTTATTTAAGTAGGCATGTCTTTATATTTTCAGGCCTTTTGAATCCAACTACAAATTATAACAATCACCAGTTCGCCCCACACATAGTTACTAGGCATACATATTTAATTGCCGAAGGTAGAAGGACCACTTATAGAGTCTATGAAACTCCGAACTCTGATTGTCCTAAACTGTCCCGAAGCACCGATTGCGTCCGCCCCGATTCGGATCCAAACACCAAATTAGTGATACAAGAATTGAACTCCGAATTGCTTGTAACTTGTATTTCAACTCACCCCGCGAGGGCAACACTTTAATTGAGGTCAAACCTCCGTGGTCCCTTTTAAACTAAGTTTAGACATGTCACTAAATAATCCAGGGAAAATATATAATTTAACGCTCCGAATAAGCGTGTAATTAAAGTTTATTTGCAATAGCGAAATAAGATGTTCTTCTGAAATGAACTTTATTCTCTTGTCTCTAGGGTGGCCAGTTGGCCGCGAGTTCATCTTGAATTGTTTATGAGTTTGGACTTAGATGTTTTGGGTTACCGCCGTGTGGGGTGACCACGGCGTCGTAAAAGAGTTTAAAACTCTTTCAGACGACTTACATCCTTGGCAAGGTTGTTATTTGTTCGATCATTTCTTTTCTGACCTATACTGTCCCACTGCTGGGGAACATTTTCCTTCAAGACCTCAAACCAGTCCTCGTGATATGCGTCAAGGTCATTTTGCCACCTTTTTCTAGAATGGATGAAATAGACAGACCAGCGGCCGCTCTATTGACTGCTCAGTATACAGGACAGGGGGCCAACCACAAGCTCTTAAAACAATATTATTCTAATATTACTTTGCCTTCCACACTGTTGCATTTTCAACGCTCGGATCAGCGCAGAAAGTTGGAAATGCAACAACAAAAATTACAAAGTAATATTAAAATAATATTGTTATAAGAGATGGCGGTAGGCGCCCTGAACTCTAATTTTGCGAGGCTGATTTCCTTTTAGCCGTTATTTTTGTTACAATTTTTATTGCCAGCCAGTGGGACATTAATTTGAATAACACAGGATTGATTAATCAAAATCTTGTCGCAATAAAGGGGACAGCCCATACCATTAATTCAGAATCGAAATAAAACATCTCCCTATCGCACAAAAGTCGAATTAACATGGACATTAAAATTCAAATAATTGCGTGCCGTACTTTATCAAAACGAATGGATGCGGGGAGCTAATTTATATTTCATCCCTGTGGATGAAAAACACGTCGAATTTCCCGTTAAAAATATACATGTTACATGTTTAAGAATCATTTGTGAAGAGCTTCGTACATATTTGACTGGCTTTCCCTGAGGTAATCAATTTTTACCGACTGCGCTGAAAAAGGGTGGTGCTGGGTTTTGAATTAGATATCTTGTTTATTGTTTTGTTCACATTTTTGTTGTGTCGTTTTCGAGGCGGCAATTCTAATAACTTTTAGGAATGATTGCATATTAATTTGTCTTTGAAAACATGGCTTGACATTGATTTTGGAGTGTTTTCAATTAGTAGAATCGGTTTGTACTAATGTTTTAGGCAGAACTGAAAAAAATCGTTAGGAAAACGGTAAACTACCAAAGTTTGTTAAAGTTTTTGATAAACTTGTCTAAGTTATAAAGTGTTCTTAGTACTTAGTTTACCTTGCTTACGTCTTTGTCTTATCGTTTTTCTTAGATGACCAGAACTTCAAGTACTACAATAGGTACCAAATACTACTAATACCTAACTCGTGCCCCTCGGCCAAAATCCTAAGGTATATAAACAAAATGATCTCTCTCATTGTTTCCTGGCCAAATATTTTACCAATCAATGGCGTATCAATATTAATGCTTGATCAGCAGTCCAAACCAACCCTAAAAGGTATTAAGCCCACGATTGAAACAACAGCTTAAAGATATTCAAATAATCTTTGCCAATAACCGAATATTATTTACCTCAACCAATCTATCAGCGGCTCTCCCACAAGAGAATCTGTTTTTCTTAATAAATCTGAATCCCCTTTTGTGTGCAAAACTTATTCGCCTTCGCTTGGTTTTTAATAAAATTCCCAAGACAAACTGGCTGTTATAATATTCCTGTAATATCTGAACGATAAACAGATGCTTATTGGTCGAGAAAAACTCGTAACTTCCAACTATATAGCAGTTCTGGGTCTTTTGAAAATGAAGTGTTTTTCGTTCGTGTATCGTTTTCTCTCGGTGTTTTTTTTGTCTGTCTACAATTACAGAATACAGAGCCTATATTTACTGTTTGCCTCGCAAACTTTTCTTCATGAGTTGTTTCCCTCGTATGTACATGAACTGTTATGAAATAATGAAGCTTTTTTATTTTTTTGAAAACGTTGCCGCGCTGCGTGTGTTTTTCTGCATCGTGGGTGCGTTTGCATATATTAAAGCTCAGATTCACAAACAGCCAGATCCGGAACTATCTGTAAGCCATAAATATTTGAATTCATGCGGGTATTGACCACGAATGAAATGCTGTGCAGCAGTCAATTGTTCAGCCGCTGTACCAACTGTGGCGTCATAAGATAGTAAGAAAGCGGGATTGAACACCCAGGGCATAATATTTTTTTTAAAAGACATTTTGCACGTGAGCCTTAAAAATTGTTGGCTGTTTAACTGGGCTTACCTGTGGTCCCATAAAACGTAAGGCATTCAGTCAGGGTGTAAAACTTTTAAACTAAGTGATTCCACGCTAAACGCACCCCCTGTAGTATACTGTAGTAGGACCTCGACTTCAGGCGTTGATGGGGGAAGACAGCAAGGGGTCAGGCTAGATGGGATTTTGACTATTTAGGGACGAATTTAAAGGTACGGGCTTAGCGCCCGGGCTCGCGCAGTGGCTGGAGATACCCAGAGTAACCAGAAGTATATTTAAGGTCCCAAAAGAACTCATCCAAAGTCTACCATCACTTCTGGCGCTGCTTTTCATCACTAATCAAACTCCTGAGGGATTATTTAGCACGACAAGTTCAAACAGCATTATCAGGCATATTATCTTTCAACTAATCTTGTCCATTGAACTCATCAAAGAGGGTCAAAAGTAGTAAAAGCACGGGACGCTGTAAAGATAAGGAGTCTTTTGTGTGAGGGCTGATAATACGCGCGCCGTTGACGCTGTGACCCTCGGGCTAATTACAGACCTTGACACTGGGGCGCGTGGAGCTGGAGCTTTTAGACTAACTTTCAGTTTGTCTATAAATGCCTAATGCATCTTCTCATATAGGCTTAAACCTGGCTCAAGGTCATGATAGTACTACAAACAAGCCAGTGAAGAGGGTTGGGGTTTCCTACATGAAATCGAATAACGCTTGCTCGAAAACGTAAGCTTGATAGTAAATAAAATCAAATAATTATGACGACAACAATTAACGCGACAGTTCACTACTTCGATGTATCTAAATCTCGGATAACTATAAGCTCGAATCATCGACGGCGCGAAATCTTGAAATATCATTTCTCGAACGACCATCTAATCGATTTACAGAATAGCTTTAAGGATGTTTATTTGAGTACAATTTAATAAAACATAAGTTAAATCTTGGAAATATAAATCGACTGTGAGTGGTAAAGGTGGAGTAACCTTTGGTTTTTATTTACTTAGAAGATGTATCATTAAAGACGAAAACATAGTTGATATTAATGCGTGTCCCCTTAAAGTTAGACATTAGCAATGGACGTGTACAGACTGGTATTAACAAACACATAATAACATTATCTTGGTTAACTAAACTTCAAAAGGAGAGGACATCAACACAAACGGTCCATCCTAAACACTTATAGCCTTAAAACTAATTTAATTCGCAACTCTATGCATAAGTTTATTTGACCATTAATATAATTAAGACCTTTGGCTTTGCAAGCTCTCCTCTTTAATTAAACGAACTCCTTTAAATGGTTTATTTATACTAATATGATGAAGCTGAAGAGTAGTTTTGTTAGTTTAAACGCGCTAATCTCTAGAACTACCAGTCGGATTAATAGGTATGATAAACATCGCGGTGATATTATCGTCGTGCTACGTTTTTTCACTGGTCGCATCATCGCGATGATATCGCTGTGTGTAGAATATCGCCACGATTTTCTCGCTCGTGGAGACGGCTCCTACGACAGTGAGTCGGGTTCGTGGCACGTCACGAAGGAGATGGCAGGACGAACTGGATGGATTCCTCAAAAAATGGAGGGATGAGGCACGGAAACGTGAAGGATGGAAAGGAACCGAACAGGCTAAAAATATGGTAGCCAAACACATGAGGAATATATGTAAAATAATAGTAAAGGCTATATATATATAACATCACGCCACGATCCACGGGAGTAGTAACCAAAGACGTAATGCAGGTTAAAAAATAATGCGGACGAAGTCGCGGCCAGAAGCTAGTCAGTTATAACGAGGACTGTTTTAAGCTTCTTCTGGAAAGGAAATGACTTCTCATTAGAGTGTGCACTAAGTAGGAATGGCTAGATATTGTTGAGGATAAGATTAATCATTGTCGTAATTACCTACCTGTTTCGCTTTTGGGTGTTTTTGTACAGATTTGAGATAGCAGTAGAGAGTTTGGTCATTATTGCTCGTGCTTTTTCTGCATGAGAAGAGGCGTTTGCCCTGCAGTAAGACAATGGCGGGGTGGTATGACTGGTATATGTACCGCCTCGAGTGGTGAGCACGAATTTCTTTTGCGCATTTGTTATTATTCCGGTCTCTTTGGCGGAATGAAGAAGGCGGGGGGCGCCGATCTTGCAGTCGGCTGCATGCGATTGGTTCGTCAATTGATGCTCATTGTCCATTGGTCTATCGCCTGTCATTCCGCTACTGTAAACTTTTGTGCAATATTAGTGAATTTTTGAAACGTTTTGAATTTTTTATTGGTTTATTTTTGTAATTACGTACTCGATGTTTTTTTTTTCATATAGCTTAATTTCGTTATTTCGTATTTGTTATGTTTTTGGTTTAATATAGTTCATTTTTAATATTTAGTTTTATAAAAATGCTGTGTTTTAGTTTTTTTTAAATACATTTAAAAGGAATATGTGTTAGCCTTTATTTGGCCAAAAGTGTACATGCGCGAAATCCTAGAATCTGTGCTCACGACTCGTGGCGCCAATTATACATGACATTCCAACCTTCGTTTCTATCATCTTTGCCGTTGTATGCTGTGGTCTGCTTATCTGACAGGAAGGACTACTATTTATTTATTCTCTCAATAGCACTCTACCCACGATTTCGTTTTAAGATTTTTCTTACGGTTGCCTAATATTTTTAAATATAATATAGCCTACGTCACCCGGAGATAGTGTAGCTTCCCAACAGTGAAAGAATTTTCCAAATTGGTTCAGTTTCGGAGCCTATTCAATTCAAACAAACAATTAAATCTTTCCTCTTTCTATTATTTGTATGTATAAATAAAGGTACATTGTACCTACATTATTATAATAGTGTATTTGTACAATTTTGCCATATGCTAGAACCTTTGCGAGAGCTAGAGTCTGAACTAGCTTCGATACCTGTATGACAGATCTCCAGACTTTTAACCGGATCAGTCCAGTCACCCCACTACATTTGATTAATATCTTGACAGAGCAGCGAGCTTATATTACGTTAACTAAGAGAGCGTGCACTTTGCTAGCATGTGCTAAACACCACCCCCCCTTCCCCCAATTAAGAGGTATTAAGGCACTTGCACATAGTAAATTAATTTTAGCTTCAATTTACATAGAAGCGTCTGAGTTTTACTACGTTTGCATTTTAGAAATTAAGTAATGTGTTCTTCAGTCTTCAGAGGATCAGAACTGTTCTGTTGGCTTTAGTGAAAACTAACTTCTGCTTTCGACTTTGGACAAATTTTGGACCCCCGTTTCATTTTCTTAGGAAGTGAGCTATGGAACATCCATTCTTTAAAAACTACCTCCCTGCCAAATTTCATCTTTCTAGGTCAAGCGGTTTTAGATATATCGTGATGAGTGAGTGAGTCAAAGTCAAAACATTTATTTAAATTAGACCATTTACAGGCACTTTTGAATTGTCAAGGAGTCGGTCAGTTAGTCCGAAAAATGAAGCTAGTTGCTCGTTCCAAAACGGAGGTAGGCCTCTGGAGAAGAACGAGCAAGAAAGTCCACGGCACCCTTTTTAATTAAGTTTTTACAAAATCCTGGTTACAAGTTCCTTTTGTACAAGTTGAATCCCGGTTGAGTGAATAAGTGACCTTCCTATCCTGATTTGATTCCTTTTGAGTTATATTTAAATAAGATATTATAACGTTTGAGCTTTTGGATGATTTGTTAAGAAAAAGACTGCCTCGTTGGTCTAGTGGTCGCAAGCGCGATTACTGTGCACGAGGTCTTGGGTTCAATGTGTGATAAAATATCGACGTCAACGCGGACGAGGTCGCAGGCATAGGCTAGTATTAGTATAGAAGTCAAACGGTCATATTTTATTCTGCCGTCAAAAGTTATTTGACTGTCAATAAATCAGCCTTTATTCACATTCAAGTTTCTGGCTACTGTTTTATAATTACTGGGCAAATGTTCATAAATTATGATTAAATTAGCTGTAATTAACGTTTTTGAGTATAGCCAGTCCTCGTTTGACAAAATAATGTGTTAGTTCTGAAATCAGTGATTATGTTAATACTATGTAAATGATAATAGTTTGATGGTTGCTTGTGTGGGCTGCGAATGCGGCGATTCTATTTAAATGTGTGTTTTGTGCATTATACATAACAGTATAACTTAATTAAAAAAAATGATATACGGTAACTAAAATACTTTACACTAACATTGTTAAATTTATAGTGAATGGCCGTAAAGGGTGAGATTTTTGGGTTTTAATAAAATATAGCACTTATAAATAGATTAAATTTCGTATTTTATATATCAAGTTTTATAATTTAGGTAAAATTTTGAAATTGACATTGATTTATAACTGAGTAACATCAAGCGCTTTTTTCTATGTTTGTATTATATAAAATTTTACCTATTTCTTAGAGTTCAATTACCTATTGACTAAAATATAACTATTTTTAACCGACTTCTAAAAAAGGAGGATGTTCTCAATTCGGATGTTTGTATATAAAAAAAAAAAACATTTGTATGGAGCGCGCTATTGGTACAGTTCTCTTAATACAGTCGTATTTATTTTCTACTAGCTTTTGCCTGCGATTTCATCAACGTGGATCTTGGCTATCGGATTAAATAGACTGCCCTTTCTTGAGATCCAAGTTTATCCCATCCCTATCAAAATATCATCAGTTTAACAAACAAATCGAGTTATTTTCGCATTTATATTATTAGTATGGATTGTGTAAAGCTTAAGAACGTAGAAAAGCATCACAAAAAAGATACGTCTATCTTTAGCGTCTCATTCTGGGTCTCAGCACTAATCCAGTTAGAATTTTAAAGGAGAAAAAATTCCGGAGGTCTAAACAATTTTCTACTTATCATCGAGCAGGAGGCGTGACCCTACTTATAGGCTATCTTATCAAGAGCCTCTTTGCCAATAAAATTGCCTAAGCTTGTGAAAATCAATGAGTCCTTACGCTAGGGATGCTTGTTCAAAAATCGGAGCGGATATTTTTTTTTTAATATTTTTTTTTCGGATGTCGCTTTGAGTTCGCTTTGAATCTTAATTTTTGTTGTACCTATTAATTAATTAGTGACATTATTTTTTTATTTTTTTTTTGTACTTTATTTAATTTGACATTTCATCAATAATTTTATTTAAATTGCTTGGACATGATTTATAATAATTGTGTAATTTAAATCCTTTGATATTTTGTATGCCTTTTGGCGGGGCGCAGCTCGGATTCTATCGTATTTATTATAACACCTTTTGTATGTACCCTGTGTTCACGAAATAAATAAATTTGAATTTGAATTTGAATCCTTTGTGTAGCTTCTTTCTCAAAAAATAAGGCTAAAATGATTTAGTTAACCGTTATGTTTTATTAAAATTTAAACAGCTCGTTGATCTTAATTTTTAAAACACGAAGAAATCTCTATTTTCTAAGAATGATCAAATAAACCTGGTAAGTCCTTCGGTCCACGACCGTTATATACCCACAAGCTCCGCTCAAATATTCTAATATTCTAGTGTGAGAGCAGTTCTTCATATAAAATTGTATATGTTAAGTGACAACGTATTAGTTTAAAATTGAGTCTCGTTCGTGCAATACATTTTGCATAAATGGAATCATATTTTGCGGTATAAACGTTTTAAGAGTATTGCTATTTTAAATTATGCATGTATTTGAAATTTTCAGCTTTGAATATAAAAATATTTTTGCCTCAATTACCTGCGTTATGTTCAATTTGCTTTTTTAACCGACCGTACAAAAATGCCATTTATTATATAAAATGGGCACAAAATATTCAATTCAGAACGTTTCAAATATAATATTAAGCTTGTATGTATTATGAATTCTTGTAATATGAAACAGGAAAAATATCCGCACATAAATTTCGGATATTATTAAGGTTCACATCCTTATTTTACTCGTCTCACCTCTAGTGTGTTCTTAAAGATATCTTCAAACACTCAAGCGTGGAGTCCTAACTGTCTTTTAAAAAAACAAATGAAATAAAACCCTAATCTCTAGCAGATACCGTTCAAAATCGATTGTGCTGAGCCATATTTTGAGGAAACATTCTTTGATTATTTTAGAAGTAAAACCTTTTATGAACGATCCTAGTTTGGCTTATTTATCTTTATTTACCAGATCAATGGTTCTGGAAGGCTTGTTCTTTTATCTTTCAGGCTAGTGGAGTCCGGGGACCATTTTTGAAGGGGGATTTGAAAACTGCATTATAGGATCGGAAATGTTTGGGTTCCGTTCATAACGACGAATGTGGGGTATAATCACATACTTGACTGTTAACATGTTCCCCTAAAGGTTTCTAAAAAAGGGTAAAATGCTATGCTCTAAGTAAGGATATAAAAATCAACACCCTATACAGGCCGATGCAAAATGGCGATTTTAACTCGAGGCGAGTCGCTGCGCAGTGACATATTCACGTGTCTGCGGGAGTGAGGGGCGGGGTACCACACTTCAGAGTCAAAGTCAAAGCATTTATTTCATTTAGTGAAGGAGTCGGTCAGTTAGTCAGAAAGTTTAAGCTAGTTGCTAGTTTCAAAAAAGGGATAGACCTCTGTAGAGAAGAACGAGCAAGAAATTTCACCAAGCCTTTAAAAAGTTTGACGGTTATTTGTACCATTGTTTTACACAACTGGCACCTTCTGTTTTTTTTTCTAGCTTACGCTGTCCCCCTGCTGGGCATAGGCCCCTTTCAAATCCTTTAAAGCACTATTTTCCCACTCCACCTCGAACCAGTCTTCGTGGTGCGTGTCCCGCCTCGCCACCTCTTACTGGACTGGTCTTGACGTCGTTACATCTTCAGGAACCCATTGTGTGGAGACTTACGCCTCTCGGCATGCGGTTGACGTGATCTATCCAATATGATTGGGTTGAAAACGTGGAAAATGCAAAATCATCCAATTTCTATGCTCCAAGACTAGTGATTAAGGTCCCGCTATAAATCTAAAATAAAAAAGAGCAACTTAAAACTTATTTAAATATGTCTTAAAAAGAACCCACACCCCTTTGTATTACCCTTTCAATCCCCGATCATTGCAAAACAAGTAAATAAAGTCGTTTCTCGTCAAGTGGATGTGGGTTTACGTTCTCGTTTACGAGATAACTGCGAGAACGAGAAGGCGCGGGATGTGTTTTACGTGCGACCACGTTTAAATATATATTTTTTTATGTTTCTGGGTTGTATTTATAGTGAGGCTGTAGGGCTGACGTTTAGATTTGTTGAAAGGGTTCGGGGTCTAAATGAGATGTCTCGATTGGTTATTGAAGTGTCTAACAATAATCGATGTTGTTGTTTGTAGTAGTTTGTTGACTGTGCTGTTAGTTTTGGGTTACGACCAATGTGTTGTAGGATTCATCCGTTTCGAAATTCTTGGAGTCTAGCTTTGGGTCCCGCTTACTACTAAGGGCTTTTACCCTGTGTTAAAAAACCTCTGCTTTGCTCTTAGCTAGAATCTGGTTCCTAAAGGAAAAAACCTTTTTTATACAAGAAAGTAGTTACAACAAAATGTGTGAAGTCCCTGACTCCTGTGCTAGGTGATAGACCTGTATTACAGAATCTTATGCGATAAGGTTAATAAAAATAAAATAACTTATAAAATATGATGCTGCTGGTACATAGGTTAGGCAGAGACTTACCCATTAGTACACCCCGATTTCGCCAGTTGTTTCAAGTTCCATGTAATAGGGGGCGAGTCTATTGCCATCAACCGGACACAAATCCGGACTCCGAGGTTGCTACTAAGAAAATCCTGATGGAAAAACCCATTAACACTTTGCCCGACCTGGGAATCGAACCCAACACCTTATGCTCAGCAGTCGCGCTAAAAACAATTTTTACAACAGGGCCGTATTAAGGGAGTCTGACTACCACAGAAAAAATCAAAACTGGGCAAAAGCTAATACACATTTATCTACATACAATTTTGTGTAAATTCTACGTAATAATCTCCGTGTCAACCCTACAAAACCGCCCTGTATAGGTGTCGACGTCCATTTTGTTTTATTCACCGTTTTACGAGCGCTCCTGTGGTTTAACATTCAAAAATCTATAATTTATATCGAAGATGCTATCCTTATGTTTGCATTTTATCCTGCAATGATAAAATATATGGTTATAATCTTGTGTACAAGAAAAATTGTGTTTTTGAATTTTAAAGTGTAGAGTACGAGAAATTATTATCAATTATTTCTGCTATCATAACTTTCATATATAACCGGCCAAGTGCAAGTCAGACTCGTACAGAAAGGGTTTCATACTACCTACAATATTTAACACTAGCTACAAAAAAATACTCGGCTTGTACGGTGGAGCCCGTTTAATTTTCAACTAAATATTATTTGTTGTTATAGCGGCCTTAGTTATACATTCTGTGAAAAATTCAAGCGTCTACCTATTACAGTTTAAAAGATACAGCCCTGTGACAGACGGACGGTCAGATAGACAGCGGACTCTTAGTAATAGGGTTCCGTTACACTCATTCAGTACTTACGAAGCCCCAAAAAAGTGATACGAAAAATCTCTCGTCTCATCACATTGCCATATCTCAAGAACTTCCTCTCACACACACACCCTACCACATACAATATCGGTCGCTGACGACCACATTACAGTTTTATTGGAAAACTTCCGTCCGCCCGCCCGACGTGGGGACACCAGATAAAAATGCACGTAAAGTTATACCTACACCCTGTATATGAGATTGTTCGCCCCTGTTTTAGAGTCAAGTGTTTAAATTGCAGTGTAAGAGAGGGACGGAAGATATTCAACTACGAAGAATGCCAACTTTATTGCTACTAGCCTTGTCTGCACGTGTGGCAATACTTAAATGTGAGCTCTGCAAACTCTGAGCAGTTTAGCCCTATTACGGCAGAAACTTGACTCTGGGTATTGGTTTGTATTTTTATATGAAAGAGCTGTTTTTTTATATGTTACCTATATATTAGGGCACCCTCCAGAAATATTGCCAATTAATTTAGAGTCCTTGCACGACACTCCATACTCCAGTTATTATTAGGTTAGCTTCTGCCCGCGACTCCGTCTGCGTAAATTTCAGAATTATGCCTTAATTTTTCCTTCGGGACCACCAAAACGGAAAATTTTAAAAGGGTACCATATTCCGTTTAGCCTTTCTAGCGTATTGAGCAACAAATATCAATCCATTCAAATGTTCACATTCATAATAGTAGAAGGTAATATTTAAAAAAAAGGTGTTATATTGTTAAAATTACTGAATTTTGTTTGTAAATGACTAATTTAAAAAGTCTACATTCCTTTGTATTTATCGTAAAATAACGTTGTTACATTGAAATAACGTAGCGTTGTAACGATATTTTTCTAATGTCATTTTGGATAAAGTATATCTATTATTATGTGACGAAGTAAAACTTGTCATCTTTAAAATCCGTTCTCCTATACAAAGACAATAAAAACAAAAGAGAGAGTTTATAGCTCCCCGTCTCTGTATCCAGTCATCTTTACCGAGAGGTGCGCAATCTCCGCATATTAGCATATGCCCGATAACACTGAGGTTGATCGAATATTTTAACTAAAGAGGAATTTTCTTTCGTTCACTGATGCTGGGGCTACACTAGCGGGCTACGGCGAATATTCGTCTTAACGCGATGAGTGTGGACGGGTAGATCGTTGCAACGCGTAGCATTCGGGCGAAGACGATGTACTACACATCAAATGGTATTGTCTCGACAATATTCGCTGAGAACACGTATGTTACGCTGCACAACAGAGAACAACACAATCCGGCACAATAAAACGTCGGCCGCCTAATGTAGACAAAAACAACGCACTATGCCATAAGCCTTAATAAATAAGCAATGTTCGCACCGCAGTAAATGCGTGCACTCACAAATCTCTGCAAAAATTTTAACATCTACCGTACTAAAACGCTAATCGGTTAATTTGCTAATATAATTGTAATTTCTCAGTAAGTGATTAATGTAATCTTTTGAGAAATAAATGTCTTAAACCGTAACATCGCGTATGCCTAACGAATCTTCGTCCGCTAATGCAGCCCCAGCTTTAGAATGAAGGTGGGATGGATTCAGGATATTGGCTCGTGAATGTTCAGCGATAAAGCTCTAATTAATCGGTAGCATGGTGGAATTGCTATTTCAGTCTGTCTGTCTGACGGATTGACACTCGCAGTGTGGGTCGGAATACTGTTCAATATTTAACACTGCATAATGGGTGTAAAAATACAATCAGGAGCGTTGACGCCGTACAGCATTTCATACAAAAGTACTTGTTTTTCGAAATTAATGAACTTATTTTTATTAAACATCTAACACATAAGCAGGATACCTACATTATGCCTAAAAAGTTAGAGAACATTTTCATAACATAACATAACATCACGCCTGTAATCCCCGAAGGGTTAGGCAGAGATGTACCCATTAGTACACCCACATTACGCCAGTTATGTTTTTAGTCCCATGTAATAGGGGGTGAGCCTATTGCCATCAAGCGGTCACAAATCCAGACTCCAAGGCTGCTACTGAGAAATTCCTGATGGAAAAACCCAATAACACTTTGCCCGACCTGGGAATCGAACCCAAGACCTCATGCACAGCAGTCGCGCTTGCGACCACTAGACCAACGAGGCAGTCATGAATATTCAGTCGAGAACATTTTCGAAATGTCTTATTTAAAAAGTTCTGTTTCTATGGAAAAATTAAAATCGGTCTAATTTAGCTATAGCATAGCTTCGATCCCTATTACGTGGGATTTAAAATAACTGGCGATAGTGGGTACACCTCTGCTTAACCCTTCAGGGATTACAGGAGTGATGTTACGTATTTATCTGTTCTTACAACGGCCACAAAAACCAAAATACAACTTAATTTCAGTAACATTTTCACAATATAGTGTTATTTTCCCTAATTCTTTGCTCCTCCAGCGAGCTTGCCAAAACATTACATTCGTTTGTAACTCAATATGTCGGCGGCACGTAGCACGCGGCACGTATGCGAGGTGTCATGTGTTCACGCGTGGTGTTCCTGGCGAGCAGCGGGTTGAGAGGTCCCCGGGGATCGACACGTGGTAGATACCTGGGGTTACGCGGCAATGGATCGGAAGGTTTACCTATTTTGACAGTATTATTATTGTAAATTCAAAGTCACTTATGAAATGCATACGTTTGGATGGATGGATGTTTGTTGCTCCATCACGCTAGAACAGCTGAACAGATCTGTATGAAATTTGGCATAGATATAGATTATAGTCAAGCATTGCAAATATTTATCCCGGAAAAATGCACAGTTCTCTGTCACCTCTGACCTAGACTAAAGTCAAGAGCAATCTCATCTTATATAAAAAAAAATCAATCTAAAATATTTTTTTAAACAAGTTTTAAATTACATTGTCATGCAAATTGCACATTTACGGTAAATTTCATTTCAATTGAACATCGGGAAGTGGGTCAAATTTAACTTGTAAGATTTGAACCACAGACACCGGGACAGGTGAAATGATATAAAAGCTTATAATAAATACTTTGCTTTGCCTTTACAGACGTTTATTCAGTTCTGATAGTTTAAGAGACATCATCAATAGGGGCTTGATTGTCCCTAAAGATAATCTCTGATTCATGTATTACTATACAAACGTCCATTTTGACAATATAAAGCTTTGTTCATTTGTTTTCCATTATATTTAATCCTTGCTCAGTTCCGTGGTCATAGATTCCGTGGCGATTGTTAGTCAGTTACGAGTAAGTTTGCTTTGTAAAGAGATTTACTAAGTAGAAATCCATACACATAATAAAATTGAAGTATCTGTTTGTTAAGTATATAATTATACAGTTAAATTGATCACCTCAAACTACTTCATTCATTATATCAAATGTGTAAAATTATTATTATAGTAATAAAAGTTCAATAAACATTCAAAACTTAAGCTTAGAAAAGATTTAAAATAATTCAGCATTAAATACCCAAAATTATTACAATAATTATTACCCATTCAATTAAACATTATTAAAAAAAAAGCTAGAATAGAATAGAATATAATAAGTCTTTATTTGTTTAGTCTTTTTTTGATTGTATAGCATTTTTGTAGCTGTTCGCTACAAAAATGCTATACAATACGATCGTTATGTTTTGAACAGCTGATATTTTTTCATGATTTCAGTCTTTTAGTAGTAAAAGTTGTTCATAATGATGATTACAATGACCCCTTTTCAGGTTTCTGGTATATTTTCAATGAGCCTGTATAATAAAATACAAAATATTACCTAAAAACAAACTTGGATTGGTTCGTTTTGCCTAAACTATTAAGGGTACTAATTACAGATACCTTACAAAAAAAAAACATTCTCAAACCAAAAAAAAATCTTACGATCCCTAAGACTTAGCGGCGACATTCTTAATTATACCAATTACACAGAGTTTAGATTCAAACCGTAATCATTAATTATGTTAACGGCACCGCCGGACACATTTACGACACGATCCGATTCCGACAATACTTCGGGAAGCCATTCCGATTGTTAAGTAGTTATTGGCCGCTTTTTTACCGGATTAATAGGAAAAATATTTAAGCGTAAAACGTTAGGAATTTGTGTGGTATGGGAATGAAATAACACTGACGCATTTTATAGTAAAAGGTACTTTTAGGATTTTTTTAACAATGTAATATTCTACTGTTATTGTTTGCAAATTTTGTTAATGGCAATACTTATTCATAAATACTTAATCTCAATATATATAAATTACGCGTCACATTGTTTGTCCGGGATGAACTCCGAAACTACTCAACCATTCGTTATTAAATTCTGTGTGTAATTTGGCCAATCTTAAAAGATAGGATAGTTTTTATCTCGATATTGACCTCAATATGTTTACTTACTTTAAGTCACAGCAAAGCGTGGCCGATTCAGCAAGTAGGATATAAAATATTTCAAGCATAAGACAAATTAATAAAGCGCTCTTCCTCTCTTTACTTATTTAAAAAAAAAAGTTGCTGTACCCGACAAGGTCCATGATTGTTTCTACAACAACATAACATCACGCCTGTAATCCCCTGAGGGTTAGGCAGAGGTGTACCCATTAGTACACCCACATTTCGCCAGTTGTGTTTTTAGTCCCACGTAATAGGGGGCGAGCCTATTGCCATCAACCGGGCACAAATCCAGACTCCGAGGCTGCTACTGAGAAATTCCAGATGGAAAAACCCAATTACACTTTGCCTGAACTGGGAATTGAACCCAAGACCTCATGCACAGCAGTCGCGCTTGCGACCACTAGACCAACGAGGCAGTCATGATTGTTTCTATTACTTCTAATTTACATTTTACATCATGGACGGAAATAAATGATTTGAGATTTTAGATCACACTCACATCTAGACAAATCAATTATTCTGTAATGTTAAAATAACAGCTTTTTAGTAAATGCATATGTATGTTTACACGATAGTGATACCAAAGAATCATTTTCATAAATGTTTTACTTTATAATTACACTTCCAGATTGTTATTGTCTCTTTGTAATTTACTCTTAGCAGTTAAATTGATTTAAATCTAACGCCAACTTGCCTTGAGCAAGCGTGGTGATTAGTGGTCGTGCCTTCTCTGTATGATAAGAGGCCTATGCCTTGCAGTCAGACACAAATAGGCTGGTAATATTTATTTGGTATATATTTGTTATTTATTTATTTAAGAAATATGGAAGACCTAAAACTAAAAATAATATACCTACTAAACGGTCTAACGGTTTATGTTGTATAAATAAATAAGATTAAACATTAGTACAAGCTATCTAAACCCATCTTCCTACATTTCGAACCGAAACAGCTTCTAAAGAAGCCAAGCGTTTGCTTTCAAGAAATAAAATACCAATTTCTCCAGCCATTTTATTTGACAACCAGTAAACTCTTCACCTTTCAATTGTGAGAGTATTGACATAAATGTGGCAACATTTTTCAGCGACGCTAGTTTAGTGGTAGTGCTCAATATATCCTTACAGAACAATTGGTTCCGCACAATATAAATAACAGGCCATCGCTCAAAGTGGTTGCGAGCTAGCGTTCTGGAGATGTAGGTCGGGTCCCAGTGAGGGAGACTAGCGGGTTATTCAAAAGTTCTATATTCAGGCCTAGAATAAATGGTCTGACTTAAGAATCGAACTGCTTACGACATACTGTAATGTAACAAAGCTGAAAAGTTTTTTTGTTTGTTTAAACGCGATTATCCGGAACTACCACTCGTATGCAGAGCAGTAACTAAAGACGTAACGTAACGCTGTCGTCGAAAAAAAAACCCAGGAGGATGAAGTCGCTGGCAGAAGCTGGTCTGTGATAGGTAACTGCGATCAATGTTTCAAGGTACTTTTTAAGTCAGGCGAGATTTTTACTGTTGAATGAATGGAAATTGGTTAAGGATGAACTGTTTGCGGCAGGCAGATTAATACATTCGTACTATCCACTTTTGAGCTTCAAGCCCTTCTTTTTCAATCATCATGCCATCCCCTCGACACTAGTTTGCGAGGTTCCTCTTAACCTCATTAAATCCGCCGCCCGCTCTCCGCCGCCACTGGGCCACACCCGACACTTTTATTGCAAAAGTTTGTACACTCTGACTGCCGGAATTCGCCCAGTAACTGCCAACTTTAGCCATTTGTAGGATACAAATTCAAACTGTATGAATTGAAAAAAAAAACCGTTTTCTGACTCTTGATAATTGTGTGGCGCTCATCGTTTTCTTGTTTCTACCAATTTATGGAACAACTTTGATGTGCTGTTGTTTTATTAGAATAGCTTTTGTTGAGTTGCATGTTTTAGATTCTTTTCCGTGTTTTGTTTTCTTGTTGCTTGTGTATCATTGGTTCCCAGGTTTCAGAATCGTTGTCGAAAAATGTGTTAACCTGACATTTTAGAAATAAATGATTTATGTAACAACTAAGATAGAAAAGTGTATGTTTAGATGGTTCAGACATGTTGAGAGGATGAGTGAAAGACAATTAGTAAAAGGTATTTTTATGGCAGGGATGAGTGGTAACGCAGGGAGGGGTCGTCCTAGGAAAACCTACACCGACCTTATTGGTGAGGTTCTTCAGAAAGGTCAGGTGCGCAGTACTCGTATCCGGCGTGTTTTTATGACGAGATGTATGATCGTGGAAGAGGCGAAAGGAGTATGTAAGGATCTTAGCACGTGGCATTTCTGCCTACCCCCATGGGAAAAAGGCGTAAGTTTTATGTAACAACTAGCCTCTGCTCGCGACTACGTTCGCGTCAAATTCAGTAACTTTGAACCCCGTTTTATCCCCTTAGGCGGTGAATTTCGGAAAATCGTTTCTTAGCGCATGCCTACGTCATAATAACTATCTGCGTACCATTTCAGCGCAATCCGTTCAGTGGTTTGAGCTATCTGTTGACAGATCAGTCAGTCAGTCTTTTATAAATGTAAGATCTCAAAAGCGACCAGTCAAGTTACAGTAGATATTAAAGTGCACATGTGTGTGTGCTAAAACAGGTTTCATTCCCTCTTCCCTCACACTTATTCAATGATTTTATTTTTGATTTTTTTATTGTCTTTTTGTTTTTATTATTTTTGTGTGCACATGGCCTGTGTCAAATAAACCTTTTTTCTTCATTTTCTTCTCATAGTCCGAGGGCAATCCGTCACGACTGGGGAGAGATCAGGCACAAGACCAACGGTTTTACGTGCTTTTCAAGCCACGGTGGTGACACTCTGCCAGAGTTTAATTAAGTCTATATAACAAACTCATCTGCCGTCTTAGATGATGAAGTAGATCAATTTTATGACTTACCTTAGGAGTTTAATTTTATCTCTTCACAGCGCAAAATATATGAGAACAGCTCACCGTATGGCAAAACTATTAGCCAGTCAGCAAGGTGGTATACGACCCCGGGTGCGGTGAATGTTAAGCTTAAGTAGGTACACGTGGAGATTCTCGGTAGTTTAGTTCCATTTTCACGATAACGACCCGGTAGCATGAAACTACACATTACGATATGAAAAGTTAAAAATTCTTGACCTGTTAACGGGTAGGACAAGGACATTTTTTGGGTACCAGAAGGATGCTTTTTTTGTGGTAAAAATCATCAAATGACTCCTACCGCCCTGGGTGGGGCGGAAGGGACTGTCAGACTTTTACAGACTATAAAACCACCCTGTTCCTTCTGTTGCCCTTTACGTTCCGGGGCCACGGTAGCCTGTTAAGACGTCCCGCAACCCCGGACCAGAAGGGTGATGGCGGGACAACCATCATCTTCGTTGTAAGGCGTGAAATGAATCCGAATCAAAGACTACATTGTTTAACCTTCTTCTTTAGTAAAGTGTTGAACTATCGCTATGTATAACTCGCTTTCCATGTGACCTCGATACAGATCGATCGCGGTGGCCGTATGCCCTAATAATAGAAGAAACTTGGAAGGGAAACACGAAAAATTTAATGATGGGGTAGGTAAAACATGTGTGTTATATGTTTGTATATAGGTGTGTGAGAATCTATGGAACGTTTGAGTAAAGAATTTCGTCTAAAAAAGGATACATACATATCTTATCTAAATATATAAAAGTGACAGGTCATTCACTCACTCATCACGAAATATCAAAAACCGCTTGACGTATAAACATAAAACATGGAAGTAGTTTAAAGTTAGTAGACGTCCGTTATGAAAGGATTTTCCAATATTCACTCGCTAAGGGGATGAATCGGGGATCCAAAGTTCGTACTGAGAAACAAGACTACCGACATATACGCGGACGCAGTCGCGGACAGAAGCTAGTGTATATATATATATTTTTAAATATGTTACCCTACATTCGGGATTTCTCCTTTAGGTATAGTGGGTGTGCTTAAAAACATTTTTGGTTGGCGAAGTGGCCTAGTGATTGGCTGCTGCGATGCGTATCACGGGTTCGAAACCCGCACGGAACAAATATTAATTTGTATGGGCTGCAGTTAGTTGTTCCGGGGCTGGCCGCTTGTAAACGTACTCACAAGGCAGGAGAAATTCTAAGTCTTGAAGTGATTTTTTTTTTTTAAAGAAAGGAAATACTTATGTTAAAAGAGACAACCGGTGTGCTTACTTGGAAAATTGGGAAAACATTGGAAAAATCTGCACAAACAGAATATTTTCGGCCGTAGACAAGACCGATTATCCTACATAACCTAACCCATGATTTTAGTCGTGTTTTTAGCACAAACAACACACAATTTAAAGGCATTTTTTCGTTACCCAACACATCTTTGCTTATGAATACGTTATGCCCAGTAAAGCTAAACCACGTAAACATGGAGCTATAAAATTTAATGGAGGCGATAACTTTTTGTGCGGCGAGTGTTAAGCATTAGGTCTTTGATGGCAATTTATTATAATATGGCTTGGTTTTTGTAAATCTATGTTGAAGTTGAAACTACCATTATATAAACATAGACACATAAATACTGCCTCGTTGGTCTAGTGGTCGCAAAGCGCGACTGCTGAGCGTGAGGTCTTGGGTTCGATTCCCTGGTCGGGCAAAATGTTATAATATGGTGACGAATAGAAACAGTGACTGTCTTTATTTATATTATTTACGTGTAACATCATAACACCACATCTGTAATCCCCGAAGGGTTAGGCAGAGGTGTATCCATTAGTACACCCACATGTTTAAGTACCATGCAATAGGGGCGAGCCTATTGCCATTAACAAATCCAGACTGTGACGCTGCTGCTGAGAAATTCCTGATGAAAAACCCAATAACACTTTGACCAACCTAGGAATCGAACTCAAGACCTCATGCTCAACAGTTGCCATGTAGTCGTTTGAGTTTTTAGGATATCAGATTATTTTTCGGTTACTGTAGGAATCGGGTCAAAAATTTCTTTGCAATCACACACAATATATTATCCACACAAAGCTGCAAACTAAACCAATCTTTCCAAATCGAATGAAAGTTAAATTAAATGTAAACGTGTAAGCCTTAACTGAGCAAACGCAACTCGACTTAATTAGCTCCAGCGACAAATCCTCGCGTCTTACCCACAAAAAGTTACTTTTAAACAATTAATTCGTGTAAATATAATTAGCGCGGGTATCAGTCTACAAACTATGTTCAACAAATAGACGGGAGTTCTAATTTATATGGAGTCAACTACTGTTAACCAAATAAGCTGGAGGCATTTGAACTGAGCGGTTATGCGGAGAGTTGAGCCAACTTGGCAATTAACTGTGTGAGATACGGGCGGGGAGGATGGACAGCGGGATGTTGGGCCATGATGTTGGTGACGAGAAGGATCGTCGTAGAATGTTTAGCTGAAAAATAGGGCTGAGGTAAAGTTTTACTGTAACATGGAAAAGAGATATTTAGTTTTTTTTTCGCCTTCTTCTGTTACCTAAATATTAGTGGGAATTGCCAATTATCGTTATATCAGTTTAGATTTACAAGTTACACACATACGAGTACATATCAACGGAGCCTGAGAGATTCTAACTCTTATATTAACACTTTCCCATATTTGAATAAAATTAAAACCACAATTTATTTTTCACAAATTATACAATGACATGTTATTTTTAGGAAGTTGAAATATGTGTCTTGTGTCTCCATTGGTATGTGTATTTCCACTGCCTCGATATATAACAACAAATAATAAAAAGAAAAAGTTAAAAATGAAAAGGGGTCCCCATACAAAAGGGCTTTTTTTGCTCGATACTTGTAGGGAACCCTTCGTGTGCGAGTCCGACGCGAACTTGACCGGTATTTTATATTATTTTCCCGCGATCGCATATAAAAAAGAACCAATTCACTTTTACACAACTCCCAAAAGGAACTTAACTAACATGTACTTAAAACAAACGACTTCAATAATCTTAAAACGAGACCTTCAAAATACCAGAACGACACTAAAACCTCACTCCTAACATCGCAATGAATATTTAAATCGCCAAACTTACTTCAGTTGGCCGAACTCCGCGGCTGTGTGTCCGGGACGATGAAACTTTTTCCATTTTGCAGTACTAGTGTTTATAAGGATAACTGTCGTCTTGCAGACTCCATGGCGATTAAATTTTTATTTTTTGCTTGCCAAGCTGCTTTTGTGTAGTTTTAAAGATGGGTAAGTTTTTCAGTCCGTTTGAATTGAGAGTGAGGGGTTTTATTTTTATCACTGGAATTAAATGGAATACTGGAATTTTGATATTGGAATAGAGTTACTGGTTTTTGAAAGGTTGGTTCTTCGATTACTAATAAAAAGTGGTCCAAATCGTATAAACGCGGTTGTTTGTGAGGATTGATGAGTGTTTATTACATACATACATACCTATACTTTTTCCCATGGAGGTAGGCAGAAACCACAGAAAGAGGCTCCTTTCGCCTCATTCACTGTGTTTAATACTCTTTCTGTGTTTTTCTCTTAAACGGCTAAACTGAATTAGTTGAAATGGCAAACATATAGGTACAGATCAAGCAGGACACAAAGGATAACTTTTTATTCCGTTTTTGTGTTGCTGTGGGGTAACTTAGAACTTTGTTTTCACACAAACTCTCGGATTGAAGTGAATGATTTGCGTGGATGCCGAAGATTACTGTGAGGTTGTAATTGGAGGACGAGCTATTTTGTTCATGCATATCCATAAAGATTATTACTGAGGATAATACTCATCCATAATCTTTATCGTTTTCTGAAAGAGTGTACTTTTCTAGATTTCGATAATTCTAGAAGTATTTCGGAGTTGTATTTAACTCCGAAATATTTCTAGAATTACCGAAATATACACTACAACAAAATAGTTACTGCATTCAAAGTCAAATCATTTATTTCAATTAGGCCATTAAAAGACACTCTCATACGTCATATAAAAAAAAGAATTTAATATAGTTGCATTGTTTTTAAATAAGATCTCAATTCCAATAATTTTAAAGACCATTCTTGAAAGACAGTTTCTTGACCAGAAGCTAAATAAGATTAGTGTCCTAACTTCAGTGATTATGACCCGCCCTTCAGTTTCCGAGAGACAAATGTCCATTGGTCGTAAACTGGTGATTATTAAGACGATATGAGAACGACCACAAACTAGGGTCAACCTTACAAATTGCCCTGACGGATGGTTTGACCCGTTTGCTTGGAGCCTAATGGCTGGCGACCTTCATCAGTTATGTGTCCAGTTGTCGAGATTATAATACAATGTTTGCATACAGAGCTGGGCAGATTTTTAAACGATCCTAATGATAAATAGGATGCATATTTATAAAAATATTTTTTTCGCTAAGAAAATATGAATTTATATAAATAACTTACTTTTGTACGCGTGTATTTTCTTGCAGATCAAATATTTTTCGGAAAATAAAAAAGCCTGCAGCACTGAATGATAACGTAGCTTTCTAATAGCAAAAGAATTTTCAGAATCGGACCAGTTGTCCCGGATATTATCGCGTTCAAACAAACAAACTTTTCAGCTTTATAATTTTAATAGTATACATAATTACATGTTTAGATTGATTTAAAGAAAATAATAAAAAACTGCCCGTAATCTACAAAGGGTTAGGCAGAGGTGTACCTAGTAGTACACCCACATTTCGTCAGTTATGTTTATGTCCCATGTAATAGGAGGCGAGCTTATTTAATTGCCATCAACCGGGAACAAATCCAAACTCCGAGGCTGCTACTGAGAAATGCATGATGGAAAAATTTAATAACACATCTGCCCTGCATGACAATAAAATCTTTCTTATTTATAAAATATTTTCAACCGACTTCAAAAAGGAGGAGGTTCTCAATTCGACGCGTATGTTTTTTTTTTTTTGTTTTTTTTTTTTTGTATATTTGTTCTACGATTACTCCGCCAATTATGAATCGATTTGGATGATTCTTCTTTTGTTTGAAAGAGTATAGTCCCGAATAGGTCCCATAGGAATATTGTCATGATCTGATGATGAACTTTGGAGATATGGAACGGAACTCCTTATAAAATCACAGCAGAACCGCCGTAACAAGACAAATTGCTTTGTTTATACGTGTAGTCGATGACTGACTGAAGGAAGTGGGGAGGGGGTACGTCAACCCCCCTCCTACCACTTTCCAAAATTAAATATATCGTGTGAGGTATTGTTTGAAAGGGCTTTATGTAAGGAATTCAAACATTAACACACAAGCACTAAAAAGTGAAAAACAAAAAGCTTTTTTACAAAAAAATATGACCGCCTTCAAAAACTACAAAATAAATAGGTCATATTTTTTTGTAAAAAAGCTTTTTTTGAATAGAGCTTCTTTAGATAGATGCTTTAATTGGTCATGGTGACAAGACAAGCTAGTCAACAAGACATATTTTACATCGAAACAAACAGCATGGGGTGCGCCAGACATACCCAAATAAAAAATTTAAAAGTATAGACTTATTATGCGACCAATAAACACGAAAGTTAATAAAACCAAGAAAAGTGTCAGGTTTCCACAAAAATTGAACAACGTTTTTCTTTGAAATCAGCATACGAATATAGATGGATGATGTACATAATCATCAAATACATGAGTAAGACAAGAATAGCTGGTCTCGTCTACATATAAAACGGTTCACTAATCGTCATGTTTTATGCATGTAGGTTGTATATTAGCATAATACTTCTTTTCTAGTTTATTATAATTGCTTCGCGTTGGCATAGAGTGTAGAGCTGGGAGAATAGACACTACATGACAATTTTATGTGCTTTTGTCCAAGACACGGAATAAAATGTAGCATTTGTCCTTTCATTTTTATTTATTTTTATTTTTTGTTATCTATGTGTTGGTATAGCGGCAATAGGAATAGACATTCAGTAAAAATATTAACTGCTTAGCTTTTATGGTTTATGAGATACAGCCCGGTGATAGACAGAAGGACGGACGAACAGCGGAGGCTTAGTAATAGCGTCCCGTTAGCACACTGTTTTAGGGCTAAAAAAAGTTTGAAAAGTCTTGAAGTACTTCTTACATGACAATACATTCTAGTTCAATTTTTTTTATAGTTCCTATTTCTGTAATTTTTTTATAAGATGAGAAGTATAAAACGGCCCTTTGAGCCAAAGTACAGGGCTAAAGTAACTCGCATTTAGGTTATACATACAACTGTTCATTACATTACATCAAAAAACACAAACCAGCTCATTATCGCCGACGAACCCAAATATTCAAAGGCCTCATTTTTATATGTAAATCCAGGGAAAATACTATGAATCACCCTAATCCCCGCCAGTAATGAAGGCAAGCCATGGGGATGGGCGGCCGCGCCACAATTATGACTAATGATATCAATGACTTGTGCCAAACTAATGGCGGTCTTAAACGGGACATATTTTCTTCGCTGCAATATAATATAGGTAGTGCCAGCAATCAAAACATTTTTGATGTTGTGACTGCCTCGTTGGTCTAATGGTCGCAAAGCGCGACTGATGAGCATGAGCTCTTGGGTTCCCAGATCGGGCAAAATGTTATTGGGTTTTTCCATCAGGAATTTCTCAGTGACAGCATCGAAGTCTCAATTTGTATCCGATTGATGGCAGTTGGCTTGCCCCCTAGTTCACTTAAACATAACTGGCGAAATATGGGTATTATGGGTACACATACTTAAAAAAATATATTTCCGTGGGGTCTTTTTGAAACATGTAACGAATTCATGGGATCCTGCTAGAGTTGCGGACTTTGAAAGAGTCACCGTGGTCTTGGAATGCAAAAGGCTTTAGGAGGAATACGGATTGGTTTTAACCAGTAAGAGTGACACTCCCTTACTCTCCACCCAAAGAGAAAAAGACATTTCATGATTTTTATCACAAAAAAAAAATGGGGACAGTTTTATTTACGATTACCTTCTTATTTTCAGTAATATTGCGATAAATAAAAGTGCAACACTTCTTAACCGAATCCAAAAAATGAGGAGGTTCAATTTCTCTTACGCATATTTTTTTTATGAGCACTCCACTCTCCATTTTTTCAGTCATACTTTCCCGGCAATGCATTGCTAGCAATGTTTCCAGTATTGCCGGGCCGGGCTACATGTTGCAGTGAAATTATTGCCCGTTTATGAGCGCCTTAACACAGGAATGACAAGCAAACAGGGGTGCCTCTTTCATTCGAGTAATATTTTATCATTCTTGGGTTCTTAGGAAGAGCGGCAACGCGGTGGAATAGGCTTATATTATGTATACTAGCTGCTCCCTGCGATTTCGTCCGCTATTTTTTCTTCTCCCATGTTAAGTTACGTCTTTGAAGAATGGAGAATCTTCTCGGTTACCTCTCGAGGGTCGTAGTGTGATGTTACATGACCTAAAGAATCTGGCGTGTATCAGCATTTTTTAAGTTTATTGATCAATGTTGATTGTAAGAAATACATATAATGCATCTTTGGACAGAAATTTTAAACCTACTTTTTTAATAGCTTGTAAATAATTTAGTTTAGGGAGTTTTTGGTGTTCAGTTTAGTTTCTTTAGTTTAGTATAGTGTAGATTCTCGGCCAATTAAATAAAAAGTGCTGTATATAAAATTATATGTACTGTATTCAAAATAATCCCACTTTCATAACATTCGGGTCTAATTAGTTACAAATAAGCTCTTATTTATCCCCCTGTAGAAAATGTTTTAAATTTCAAACACCCTATACAAAACCAAGAGATACCTACGTTTCACACCTTGGCGACTCTTGGCTCTCGCAACCTCAAGAATGCTCCATAAAAAATGTTTGACAATTCAAATTAAAATATTATACTTTAAAATCAAAATATATCTACATACGTGGGCTATAAACTGTGTCTGTACGTTTATGACAGCTTAACCTTACAAAGATATAGCTTGAATAGAGATGTACAAGTAACACCAGTAGTGCGAGCTTGTCAAGTTGGTGCGACGGCTTATGTGGAAAGTAATGTTTATTGGCAAATGTTGGTAACACATTCATAATTATAAATTAAGAGTTACTCGACGAAGTAGTGAAGACGATGGTTTTTACTGTCCGTTGCTCACTTGGTCGCAGGTACAACAGTAACTGTTGAACGACATCCTGCTAAGAAGCAGGTCCTAGATCGGGAAAATAGTTATTGGATTTTTCAATATTTCATGTTGAGTGAGTGAGTGTGTGAGTGAGTTTTCGTTTTTATATAGCTATCGGGTTAACAAGGCATAAACTGTTATTTTAGAGAATTTATGTTTTGTAATTGTTGGTTAATGGGATCAAATATCAAATAGTCGTTTCACCTGCACCCTTGATGACCTGTACCACGCCTCTGACGAAGCAATAAACGCGGCCACCTACTGCGCCCAAATAATATAAAATATTCTAGATATTATATCATCGATACGAAAAGAAGAACAGATTATTAGAACAGTCTATATAAAGGCAATGATTACATTGACTCGGTATGTAAATGGCAAAAGAAACTGACCAAGTGTAAGATGGACTGACATGCGACGGGTTACGTATTAGCGTATTACATTTAATGCTACAAACAATAGAAATAAAGGCTTTATGAAAATTTAACTCTCTACCTGCTACGGCTTACAGATAATTCAAAGTCAAAACATTTATTTCAATTAGACCATTTACAGGCTTTTTTGAATTGTCAAGGAGTCGGTCAGTTAGTCCGAAAGTTGAAGCTAGTTGCTCGTTCCAAAACGGAGGTTGGCCTTTATGGAGAAGAACGAGCAAGAAACTCCACGGCACTCTTTTAAATTAGGTTTCTACAAAATCCTGGTTACATAGGATACGGAGATATAGATATAGAAAGAGGCTTAGTAACAGAGTGACAGGGTGACTTCTTCTTTGGTCTAGTGGTTGCAAAGCGCAACTGCTGAGCATGAGGTTTTGGGTTCGATTCCAATACAATATTTAACACTACATATAAAAAAACATTTCTTGTTTGAGTAAATTAAGGTGAAATTAAAAGGGGGACGCCCTGTATTATTTTCTTAGTGATTTTTTATTATTTGTACGAAAATTTCAAACGTTTAACTATTACGGTTCAAAAAATAAATCCCTGACCGGAAAGATAGACAGCGGAGTCTTAATAAGAAGTCCCGTTTCGTACCTAAAAAATCTATTAACTACTGTTTTTTGTCGCGACTGCTGAGCAAAGTGTTATTGGGTCTTTCCATCAGAAATTTCTCAGTAGCAGCCTCAGAGTCTGGATTTGTGCCCGGTTGATGGCAATAGGTTCGCCCACTATTACATGGGACTTAAACATTACTAGCAAAATGTGGGTGTACTAATGGGTACACCTCTGCTTAACCCTGATGACACTGGACAAGACAGTTTAGATATTATCATAACATCTATTTAACAATGATGTGACACATGTAGGCGCAGTCAATTATTCAGATCAAATAGAAATAACTTAACCATCCGATTAGAAATCGACTAAATTAAAAATAAATAAAAATATCGATAAATCTTTTTCTTTGTCAATAGCCACAATTCGTCGTACAGCGCTCGGATTGTTTAGAATTCATAATAACTTCACGAAACGTTCCTCTATGCTAAGTAGTCGATTTAAATTCGATATGAAATCGATTCTATTGAACGATAGTCGAGTGATCTTGTGGCGTTAGTTAATTAAAGTACGATTATTATAATTTGATTGGGTAGTTTAGTTGATTTATTGTGTTTTTTTGTTGTTGTGCTGTCAAGTTTGATTTCAATTACAATTACTTGGCCGACAACATTTTTTGTTGTTGTTGTTGTGTACTTGTAAAAACTTGGGAATTTTAAGTGTACCATTATTTTGGATAGTTATCTTTCGTATATTAGGGTTCCGCACTAGAAGGGTGCTAACGGGACCCTATTTCTAAGCCACCGCTGTCCGTCCATATGTCAGCAGGCTGTATCTCATAAACCGTTACAGCTAGATAGTTGAAATTTACACAGAACGTATATTTTAATTGCTACTATACCTACAAATAAATATTAAAAAAAAATATATGAAAGCCCCGTACAAGAAAACGGTTTTATTAAAGTTTTTTTTTGGCATGTTGTGTAAAATATTGTATAGTGATACGGAACTCATCGTGTGCGAGTCCGACTCGCACTTTGCCGGTTTTTATATCTACTCATCTGATATAGTGAAACGGTTCTCGTTGGCTCCAACGAATGGTGCGATACTAACCGGATAATCAGAACATTTGAAATCCGGATTGGTAATCGTAATATTATTAGTATATCTGATAAAATTCCTGCGCCGTCTCGTACGGTATTGATGGAAAGTGAATGGGAGTATAACTTAGAGACGTGTTTACCCATATCCGAAAGTGTATGATCGTATCTTTTATCTAACACTAGCAATACCCTGTGGTTTCATTTGCGTCAAGCTATGTCTTCAATGCTCCGCTACCATGGGCTGCAGCGTAATGCTATACAGAGTTGATACGACAGAGAGGCATTAAATTACACTACGTATACTATGCGTGTTTAGTATTAATTCGATACGGTATAAAACAAAATATAAATAAAAATGAGTATTTTTTTCAAACAAACTAAATAGCTTGCAAATCAGAGTAAAATGCAAACACCCTTTGTAAATAAATTTAACTGACCTTAGATACCTAGATATTTAAGCGGCAACGTAGGTGCATGACCTATGCATATAGATATAATCAGCTTTTTAGAAAGATACATCGTGTTCAAACGGGGCAAAACCTTTAAAAAAACATTTGCGTTTAAACTACTGCTCCTATTTAATTGATTTTTGGTACAGAGCTTGAAAATGGTATGTATGCTAGTATAGGCAGTTTAAAGGAAAGCCCATCTGTCGTATCAAATTTGCATAGCGTTTACTATTTCTCATCAATCTGGCTATTATATATGTATAAAAAAATGTCAAAAAAGTCTTCAGCTTTATTATATTAGTATATAATAAATAAATAAATAAATAAACAATTTAAAGGAGTTCATTTAATTAAAGAGGAGAGCTTGCAAAGCCAAAGGTCTTAATTATATTAATAGTCAAATAAACTTGAACATAAAAAACTTAGTTGCGACTTAAATTAGTTTTAAAATGCGATATGTAATGCTATTAAAGAATTAAAAAAAAATTGTGAGTATTGGACATTATATTGTCATCAGAACTAAAGGTGTATGCAAAATTTCAGCTCAATCGGACCAACCAATGGTCAAAAAAAGGTTTGCAAATTATAAGAGGACAACTTATTTAGGTACATACACACAAACGAACGTGCAAAATAAAAGCTTGTAAAAAGATTTTTCAAATCGGACGAGTAGTTCCTGAGATCGCTAATCTCAGAAACTGATAGCCCGTTTTGAATAAACAAACAAACAAAGTCTTCAGCTTTATAATTACGATGATAGTATAGATATGTAAACGCGTACCGCTAGTATGTACGTAGGAGTTTAATTACTTCCAAAATTAAGGTCTAATTTTGAAGTTGCTTTAACTGTAATAGTTAGAATTAGCGTTGGCTGCTGCAGCGGTTTCATATTCAAAGCCTTATCAACAATTTAACATGCACCTTTTTGCTCATGCACTCTTGGTACTTCTCACTACAGTTTTGAAACAAACTTGTGTTTATTCTCTGTTATAACAGTTTTTAAAAGGTAGCGTTATGTTACAGCACACCTTATCATATGTAGACTAGCTTTTGTCCGCACTTTGGCCGCATAGAAGTCAAAAATGTTTTTTTTTTTTTTACTATTAACTATTCCCCACTTTTTCACCCCCTAAAGATCACATTACACACAAAGTATTTAGCACGATATTAAGCCTATTTTCCACTTTTACCCTTCATTTGCTAAACTCAACAGAAAATACTTAAAAACCGGTCAAGTGCGAGTCAGACTTGCACACGAAGGGTTCTGTGACTCCATACAATATTAAAATTTAACACAACACACAAAAAAAGATGTAACTACAAAACAGTTTTCGGATTATTCCTTTACTTGTGCTACATGGCATCGCTTCTTGCTAAATTTCATGGTTCTACGCCAATGGGAAGTCCCCTATAGGCTTAGATTACTTAGCGAGTGCCATGACATTTGATACATGATATCATTTTTCTTTGCTCCAAGGGGTAACAGACTTGAGTATTTGTTTTGACATTAATTTAAGCTTGGTACCTCCACGCATTTCTGAGAAAAAGGGTCTTGACAGACGGACAACAAAGTGATCTTGTAGTATTTAGTTAAAGTCGAAACATTTATTTCTATTAGACTATTTATTGGCACTTTTGAATTCTCAAAGAGTCGGTCAGTTAGTCCGAAAGTTGAAAGTCGTTCCAAACCGGAGGTAGGCCTCTACGGAGAAGAACGAAGACAAGAAACTCCACGGCACTCTTTTCAAGAAGGTTTTTACAAAATCCTGGTTACATTAATCTTGTTGATTCTCCATGTGTAAGGGTAAGTAGTGAATAAGGGTTTCGTTTTTGCCAACTGAGGTACGTAACCCTAAAAACATTTAAGCGACCACTCACAAACAGTTTGCCAACACTCGTTCTCAACTCGACACAATTACATTAATATGCTCATTTTGGCCATGCCGTACACATGTAGCTATACCAGGGTATTCCGGGGCCCTTTCTGTTTACAAGACAATTTGGGACAAAGAATATTATTATAATGTCTCGTGCGAAATGTTTGCAACTCGTTTTGTAAGGGGTGACATTATTTTTTTCTGTGGTTTTTGTGTTGAGGTGCGGAAACTTTTGTTGAAACAATTTTCGGTTATACGGAGGTTAGGGGTGTGGTACAAGATTCCAGATTCGATCATGGACATCACTGACATCGTGAGAAAACCTAAACGTATCTATACTATACATATCATATTTTAAAACTGAAGAAACTCTTGTTTGTTTTTTTGAACCATTGGGCCGATTAAAAAAAAACATTTCCTATTTTGTTTAGGCTATATAAAATCACACTGCGACTACTTAATGCTGGTTAAACCACGGGTGTTACTAAATAATTATTATAAATTTAAAATTGTCAATCCGGGAAAAGGATATTGCCCTTTTTTGTAAAGGATGAGAAATCATTGAGTGACTCTTTCTGCTCTGAGCGCAGCGGAAGGGAGTGTCAGGCTTTTACTGACTAAAATCCATCCGTGTTTCTTCGAGTGCCCTTTGCCTCTTTCTAACGAATTCCGCAACCCTGGAGGATTATGCCCTGAGCTGGTAGGTATTTTTATTAGAATAAAACTAGAAACCATTACCCTAGAAACCAACCACTGAACCACTTATCTTCAACATGCCTAAGACTAAAACTAATAATTTAAATATCCAGGTCATTCTCATGTCATTTGCCAGTCCTTCAGCCCCAGAGCCTTCAATTAGTACCGAAGTACAGCTATTACCAGCAAGTTTTCGATGAATGCCTTCCAACTCCGCTGAAGGATCGTTCAGAATATCTATTCTTGATATAATTGCTCACAAGTTGTTTGTAGTATTGATCTTAGTGTCTTTTGTTTCTCACAAACTTGGAAGCAATAGGTTTATGACTTAATGGTTAAATTGATTAATTTGCTGTAATGTCTTTGGGTTGTTCGGAGATATATGTCGATGACTCTGTTGAACTCGCCCCGCTTGTCATAGGTCAATAAGATACTGTGCTGTCAGCATATGCTGCTCATGAGACTTAATGACTATTCCAATGGTCTTAGCTGAAATCGACAGATCGAATCTATAAACGTAACGTAACATAACATCACGCCTATATTCCCCGAAGGGTTAGGCAGAGGTGTACCCATTAGTACACCTACATTTCGCCAGTTATGTTTTTAGTCCCATGTACCTAATAGGGGGCGAGCCTATTGCCATCAACCGGGCACAAATCCAGGCTCCGAGGCTGCTACTGAGAAATTCCTGATGGAAAAACCCAATAACACTTTGCCCGACCTGGGAATCGAACCCAAGACCTCATGCACAGCAGTCGCGCTTGCGACCACTAGACCAACGAGGCAGTTGTATATATATGTATGTACATACTGTGTATATAAATGTCTACAATAGATTATTAAACTATTGTAACTGATTTCTTACAAATAGTGTTATTGAAAGGTACATCTTCAAAATTACATCAATATACGGAAGCGTCTCAGCGCTTTACTCAAGTTTGCTCTATAAATGTTTTAAGTAGATCTAAAGTTTCTCAACATTCTACAATTTGAAGTGGTCCATAGGAACCAATTCCTATAATATCTTAAGCCGATTATAGTTGGACGGAGCTAGTTTTTGATAACATTGCAAGTTCCTCAGCTATTTAAAGACATTCACACACAAACCTTCAAGAATATTTCATATTTCTATTTAATATCAAACTGTTTAACGGTATCGTAAACAAAATATTTTTTATTAAATTTTGACCAGTTTAAGAAGACTTTTGTATCTAAATAGTTTGTAGTATCACGGGTGTCAATGTGTTTTGGTGATTTGTGTTAAAAATGCAAGTTGAACGAAATCTATTAGGCGAATTTTGTGTAGAAAGTTTAGAAAAATTAATGATATTAAGGTTATAGGTTGCGATACATTATCCCGTATCTGTGTTTGTATGCAGTAATGTTTGTTTTTCTCTTGAATATTTGATTAAATTGATAAGTTCGAACGCGGCTGTTGAGGCTATGCATAATTATTGAGGTATAAAGACAAGCGGTTTGAGATCTTTGTCGGAATTTATTGCTTGTTGCAACATGTTTCGGGACTAAAGCTTTGTTGCCTAGGTAATAAATTAATGGAATAGATGTGTGAAACTTTTGAAAAATATAAAAAAATACCATTTAATAACCTATCTCTGTATAATCCTGTATACAAATTAATAAAAGACATAAATTTTAAAAGAGTAAGTATTGAGTTTCTTGTCCATTTTGGGCATTTAGAAGGGGCAACTAAATTAGTTGTTTTTTTGTATAGGAAGTTCAAAAATTTGAATGTTGTAATTAAAATAAAAGCATGACTTTATTTTTGAATTTAGCTTTTTCTACTTCAGTGAAATTAAAATCCTCACCTGCTTTTCGTCAGCTCTCAATGTTCTTGTCCATAAAAAAATAAAAAGGTCTAGGTACAATGAGTATCTACTACAATTACGTACTTATTTGAATTCGCTGCCATCTAATCGTAATCCTTCAAAGCCACTCTCATTAACGTAGTTACTGTAGCAAAAACATCGCTGAATTCATGACGTTTCTAATCTACAGAAAAGCGCCCTAAAGTGCTGCGCAGACTGTGTGACTGCGGCATTTTGGTTTAACGAGATTTTTTGGACTGGTTATTTTTTCATTTGGGAAAGAGATGACGAAACAGTTGCTTTCCATCAACATTGGATGTTTTTAGGATTCCCTACCCCAAAGGGTATCAACTGGATACTATTACTAAGGCTTCGCTTCTGTCTATCCGTGTCGAAGCTGAATCTAAGAACCGTAATACGAGAAGGTAGACACTTGAAATTTTCACACAGTGTGTGGCCTTATCTATACCTACTAATATTATAAAGAGGCAAAGTTTGTGAGTTTGTAGGGGTTGTATCTCTAGATCTACTGAACCGATTTAGAAAATTCTTCCCCAAATTGGAAGCTACGTTATCACTGAGTACTATAAGCTATATTTTAGAATAAAAAAATAGAGATCCGTTAGAAAAATCATGCTAACAAAATTCGGAGGGAGTGCTACTAAAAATATAAATTAAGAAAAAGTTAAAGGGATTTCCACAAAATACACCTGTTTTTCGTATGTAGTGTAAAATATTGTACAGCGGTACGGAACCCTCCTCGAGCGAGTCCGTCTAAGTTTATTTTAATGTTCGTCTTGCTCATCAGTTCTTCAATTCCGACTCGTCTCCATTCAGTTCAGTGTACGGTGAAGTGACGGCTTGCAATCGCTATTTTGTCGCTCCATCCTATTAAGTTGCTTGAGTCTAGCTCCTCCTCTACCATTTTGGTGGTGCATTGAATATTCTGAAACGAAAACATTTTGGGAGTTTCTTGTTTCCCTATTGGATTGAAATCTGATGTGATGTGATTATCTGATCATTTTCTGTTGTTTTCTTTATTTCTTGGACAAGGTTTATATGAAAGAAAAACATAACATCCCGCCTGTAATTCCCGAAGGTTTAGTCAGAGGTGTACCCGTTAGTACACTAATATTTCGCTATAATGTTAAAGTCCCATGTAATAGGAGGCGAGCCTATTGCCATCATGCATCATTTTCATTAATTGTACAACGAAGAAATTTTAAGAAAAGTCGGTGCACCCGTGCTTTGCAAACTTAAATAATTATACTTGATAAGATCTATACGTTTAAGAAGACTATTTAGTAACAAAAGCATTCTAGTTTACCCTTGCTAATCTGCCCACTTAAACAGCAACAAATGTTGATTATGTTAACAAAATCGTCGTCTACAAAGTGTCACATGTACAAGCGCCTTAAAGCGCTTTATTAAACGTGAACTCTTCCATTAAAGTAATTGGGCTCACACGGTGTGTTGAGCAAATGAAAAAATTTGCTAACTCGCTTACACTAACAGTTGTGAGCTCTCTGTCACTCTGTGAAATAGCTGTTAGAACAGTTTTTGTGCTAACAAGCTGACTAGGGTTTAAGGTTGCCAGATTTGGACACAAATTCTAGTGTGGATTTTCTTTGTGTGTTTTTCATTGTATTTGAATTCTTTTGTTGCTTTAAGGATTTAATATTCAAAGCCTACCTCAAATCTATACTAATACTAGCTGAATGCCACGCGTTGCTGTGGCTTGAAATAAGTAAAGATATTGAGGTCAATAATCGAGATAAAAACTATCATATCTTTTAAGTTCGACCAAATTACTCACAGTAAGCCATATTTCGTAAAAAACGGTTGAGTAGTTTAGGAATCCATCCCGGATAAACAACTAAGATTTTAAAAAGCTAAACTTTGTAAGATTGTGGGGCGGAGGGGCTAATTTCTGAATGTACTAACAGTTTTTAAAATTGAAACCGAGTGCTGTAGGCTATATTTTACTATCGAAAAATTAGGGATCCGTAAGAAAAAATACGCTAACAAAGCCGCGAGGAGGGTGCTAGTATTGTAGGTATATTTTTTTACCAATATCCATGAAGACAGTAGTTCGGGATCTAGAGTAAAGTATTATTGTGACTACAAGACAAAAGAACAAAGAAAGAAATATTGTTTACTCACGCGAAAATGACGAACATAACATAAAAAGAAAAATTATAAATAAAAGCAAAATAAAAACAAGTTAATGTTAAATCTAAATAAAATAATAACAAATAAATACAAGTAGTAAGAAATATGCGCTACTGCCAAGACAAAGAAGAAGAAGAGACATCTACACTATGGTTGATGACGCGAGCAATGTCACCTACCCAAGACTGTGATCATTAGGTAAGCCTCGCACCAGGTGACCTACTGCATTATGGAAATAAGCAAACTTCCCACTTACCATCCAATATTTGATTTGTGATTCAACCATAAAAAAATCTTTAGTTTTACGCCCACTGACCAATCACAGTAAAGATTGAGCTATCAAAGGTTATTTATATCACTATAAGTAATAGGAGACCAATAAAATATGCATTTTACGATGTATGTTACAAATCTCTGTTTTGTAAAATTTATAGAAAACTACTGAATCGTTTTTGATGTGGTCTTTATTTATGGATTGCGTCATTGTAATCTTAATTGATAACTGCGTATAAGTGAGTGGTTGTGGCACGTTTGGTTACAAGTTAATGATTTGTGTGAGATCGAATATTGAAGTGTTAAGTTTGATTCCGGATTGGGAACTTAATTCAATGCATAAATATTGATATTGATTACCATGACTTTCTTCCCAGTCACCACGGGAAATCAAATCACATACATACATACATAAACTCTCGCATTTTTCCATGGAGGTAGGCAGAAACCACAGAACGCCACCTGCTATGATCCTTACATACTCCTTTCGCCTCATCCACGTTCATACATCTGGTCATACAAGTACGCCGGTTACGAGTACAGTAACCTGACCTCAAAATCAAATCATTCATTTTAAACTAGCTTCTCCCCGCGACTTTGTCCGCGTAAATGTCTGTTATTGGCAATCTAATCTTGTTTTTCCATACAAACTTTGGTCCACCGTTTCATCCTTTTAGGGGGTGAATTTCCCTGCCGGGGTTGCGGGACGTCTTAACAGGATACCGTGGCCCTGGAACGTAAAGGGCAACAGAAGGAACAGGGTGGTTTTTTTTAGTCAGTAAAAGTCTGACAGTCCCTTCCGCCCCACCCAGGGCGGAAGGAGTCATTTGATGATTTTTACCACCTCAAAAAAAAAAAGGGGGTGAATTTTATAAAATCCTTTCTTAGAGGACGTCTACTAACTGTAAACTACCTCCCTGCCAAATTTCATCTTTATGTGCTAAGCGGTTTTCGATATTTCGTGATGAGTGAGTGAGTGACCTTTCGCTTTTATATATTCAGATAGGTACCAACCAATTTGTGACACATAAACAGACAAATGACTTCCACACATGAAATATGTTTTGTTTACATAAATCAAGCAAAACCAGGTGAGATTCTTAACATACCATATCTAACGCAATCAGACAGATGTTTGTATGGTGTCCGCTTTCATCCCATACATCATCATACATAATGTATGGCAACATTAATATTTTAATGTTATAATTATTAACTAGTTATCTTGACTCAATTATTTATGATATTTATGAACTTGTTTGATATCATTTAAAATATTATACTAAGTTATTGCTCGCGACTTTATCTGCATAAATTTTACTATTCAAATAGCACGAAATATGAAAGGTTTATTAAAAAAATATTATCTATGTCTTTCTTTAGGGTTAAACCTATCTCTTAACCAAATGTCATCAAAATCAGCTTAGCAGTTTAGCAGTGAAACCGTAACAGACAAACAGAGACACTTTCGCATGAATCATAATTAAGTAATAGGTTCCGCGCGCGTCAACAGAAATCGTACATTTTGCCGGGATAAAAAGCCTATGTGCTATTTCAAACTACAATGTATCTGTGTGCCAATTTTCATCCCGATCCGCTCAGCCATTCTGGAGTCATTGAGTAACAAACATCCATACATCCAAACTTTCGCATTTATAACAGTAGTAAGTTATTAATAAGAACTGGTTTGGCAGTATATCATGTACATAATTATACGTGTTAGTTCGACTACTGTGGTGCCATACATACATACATACATCGCAGGTAATTATAGTTTGGAAATTGTTATGATTAGGTGCTAACTACTGTTTATAAATTGGGCAGGTTTTTTGCATAAGTTCTTGCTGTCTGGTTCAGACCACCCTGTTTGTTTGTAGTAAATGAACACGATGGCCCAGAGTTAAAAGCTTTCGCTTCTTATGCATTAGGTTGCGTGGTTAAGTTATAATTAATTACTAGCACTGTCCCCGCGACATTGTTCGCGTGATTTTCCTTACGGATCCCTAACTTTTTTTAAAATATACTATATAGCTTTTGCTACTCAGGGTGAATGTAGCTTTCTAATGTCGAAAAATGTTTTGAAATCGGTACAGTAGTTTTTGAGTTTATTCATTACAAACATACACACAAACATAATATTATATTATAGTGTAGATGTAGATTAGTGTAGATAAGTTGGAATCGCCAATCCGCCTTGAACAAGCGTGGTGATAAATGCAATGCCTTCTCTGTATGCTTCAATCAACTGCCTAGCCCCTTCCCAACTATGTTGGGGTCGGCTTTCAGTCTAACCGTATGCAGCTGAATACCAGCCTCCCCTCCCCTCCCCAAGGCAGGCCAGGCATACCTCTGTAAGCTGCGATACTTATAAATGGATAAAAAAGCCACACATTTTTGTCTTCCACTACAGCTGAAAAATCTATTAAGTCTGTAAAATATTCAATGTACCTACTCCACGCTGCTTCATATAAAGAATACCACACACGTTAGCGAAAGAAGTTTGAAAAATTTCCCATCGTTTGTAAACCTCATATGCACATATTAACTTAACATCAATAGAGTATACACACAAATACATTCAAATTATATATATTTATTCATGTAATCCGCTAAGGCGATTAATAAGCCAAAAATATTGCTTAACACGAACGAAATTAAAAAAGAAACTAGGCCGTGGTGGCTATAACTTAATCGATTAATTTACGATTACATAAATAATCGATTAGAACAAAATCGAGAGGTTTTGTGTGTGAGCGCTGTAGGGGGGCGATGACAGTATTGCGTACCTGTGGAGATGTACCTTAAGGTCTGAACAGACGGTATTGGCACTGTGGAGTGGACTGTTGAAAGACCTTTAGTTTTTTTTTCTCATTACTCGTATACAGACTACATAGACTGCCTCGTTGGTCTAGTGGTCGCAAGCGCGACTGCTGAGCATGAGGTCTTGGGTTCGATTTCCAGGTCGGGCAAAGTGTTATTGGGTTTTTCCATCAGGAATTTCTCAGTAGCAGCCTCGGAGTCTGGATTTGTGCCCGGTTGATGGCAATAGGCTCGCCCCCTATTACATGGGACTTAAAACATAACTGGCGAAATGTGGGTGTACTAATGGGTACACCTTTGCCTAACCCTTCGGGGATTACAGGCGTGATGTTATGTTATGTATGTTATGTTACTCGTATACATCTTACCGAATGTCACTCAAGCAGATGTTATAACGCACTAGTGTAGGCAAACATAGGAGAACTCCCTCTTCCCTCACTCTCATAGTTCAATGGGACGGCAATCCGATATGGCTGGGGAGAGATCAGACACAAGACTAACGGCTTTACGTGTTTGTTTTTCGAGTCACAATATCACCAGTTTTCAAACTCCAGGCTGCTTCTGAGAAATTCACTATGGTAATAACCAATAACACTTTTCCCGAACTATAAATCGAACCTGATTCATATGCTCAGCTGTCTCGCTTGGTACCTCGAGACCAACGGAGTATCTCTCGTATGAATAGCTCATTATTATTATTAGGACTAAACCCTTGTTTCTTTAATGTCTACTAGTCTTTCCCGTAGTTCCTAAGATCTTTCTTCTATGTGACTGTTGGTCTACTACACGTCTTTTTCCATTTCTCATAAACTATTCAGTTAGGACACCATCTACTAAGTATCCTGTCCACCTTCATTTTAAAGCCGTATTAGAAATATTACCCAGTCATCAATGTGGAAGTGGAACGTGTAAGACGATATGCTATTTATTTATTTTTTCAACCGACTTCAAAAAGGAGGAGGTTCTCAATTCGACGCGTATGTTTTTGAAGTGAAAACTTCTTTAGCGGCGTTGAGCACTTTTTCTGTAATGGGTATAAAATCTTAAACTCGCGCCAGGACACGTGACCTGATCGAAAAAGCGTAAGACGGATGGAGAGTAGACAGCTATCCCCTCTCTACGGCGCGGCGAAAATGTATGCCTGGGCCTACTGTTTCGTTTAGGCAGCGCAGGGCGCTTGCGCGAATGTTCGTGTATAACTTTTTAATGTAAAATAATTGTAATAGTTTTAAAGTGTTAAATTTTTAATGTAATATAAATTGTCATGTTTGTGTACGATAGCGCAATAAATGAATATTGTATTCTACCACATAAATGATAGTACTTTTGTACTGATAAAGCAATTGGTGCAAAATTATTCCCTAACCATTCCAAAATATCAAACATGCTCAACGTTAATAATCAAGTTTTCACTTCTGCCGGCACTCCCGGAGTGCAACCCGTCTTTTTTTTTTTTTTGTATATTTGTTCTACGATTACTCCGCCAATTATGAATCGATTTGGATGATTATTTTTTTGTTTGAAAGAGTATAGTTCCGAATAGGTCCCATAGGAATATTGTCATGATCTGATGATGAACTTTGGAGATATGGAACGGAACTCTTTATAATTGCTTTAGTATACAGTTTTTTAAATGTTATGTGCGTCATTTTCGCGTGAATAAACAGTTTTTTCTAACTAAACAGGAAACATCAGATTCCCGCTAAAGTTTACCAATTCAGAAGGTGATTTTAAATAGCTATTTTACGTATAAATCGCCGCAAAATTCCATTGTAAAATTAGATACTTTCATTGTTCCGCATATTACCGCAAACCGCAGCGGGTGGTATGCAAACGGCGTTGGATCGCGCAAATTTAGAAATACAAATTAATTTTGAGTAGCATGAGCAGATCGAGTAATTATCAATTAGGATTGGATACATTTTCAATGTTCGTTAAATTATGTTTGCCGGTCATTTGAACGATTTGGTCTCATCAAATAAAGATATTATATTATTACCTGTTTGGTCAAGTGGTCTTACGAATGCTCAGAGTAGCTCTTAGTTCGGTCTTGTGTCTAGAATAGTGTCTTTGGAGTTTGTCAATAGGAAATTCTCATTAGCAGCTGGTTTTGAGCCCAGACTTACTACTGCACTTTATAATTTGCCTGAAAAACAAAAAAAAATCGTATTCATCTCTGACCGTCCCGCTTTATACATAAAAATCAGCTTCCATATTTTTATGTCCGCAAAACTCGTATAGTAGTCGATGGATTGACTTGAAAACAGAAATATATATTTTCATTCATATTTTATATCAGAATGAGCCACAGCAAAGGGTGGCCGGGTTTAGCTAGTTCTAAATAAGAATTAACTCTGTTAGTCTGTTTGTTGCTCCATCACGCCAAATCTATTTAACAGATCGTAATACACAAAATGGTGGCTTAGAATCTAGCTAAGGCCATCGACTACTTTTTAATCCTCTATTTGAACTCCAGTAACTGACATTCACGCAGACGAAATCACGGGCAAAAGCTATAGCTACTTTAAAACATATAGTAACTTAAAGGCCGAATTCTATCTCTTCTAAGTCACCTTTGACCTCAGTTACCATCCAAATTCAATTGTACCACGGATAGTTTTGGCAGCTCGCTCAAGTGGGTACTACCCAAGATGTCGTTCCAACTAGCTGGGACACGTCCCAAGTCACGCGCTATGCTGTTCACAGGCTTCACTTTGTCGACTAACATGGTTGAACGTATACGCCTTTGAGGTAGAAAGCTATTCGTAAGGAGCAAGGATATAGGAATTACATTACAGATGGTATATTCTGTAAAAGTCTTCCTTTGGTGAATGTAAGTGAAGTAAGACCTGTCATATTTATGCTAAGGATTGATAACTCACCTCAATATCACTCCTAGATTCAAGAAAGAGACTTTATACAGAATATTCTTGCTGTAATGTAATTCTATTTATTAGAATAGTACAGTTGATACTAGAGATCTGTCTGTTTCTGCGTAGAAATATTATTTTTAACAGTTAATTTTTATATTTGTCTTTTAATCATTGCCTCGAATTCTCTGTATAATCTCCAGCGTTTGTTGGTCTACCATCTGATACTATTATCCTATGGTAGACCATGATCCGGGCTCCTAACTGGAGCCCGAATTGCGTTTGGAAAATCCTGACCTTGATTTAACCTGTCAAGCCCCGCCTGACTTACCAGTAAGTCAGAACAATAGAAAATCAATTGTGTCTCATTACGTGGGAGTAATTAATATGGTACCCTAAAACCACACAGTACTCCACAACAATCTATTGCAACAATGCAGTATTTATAACATTTCATAATATTAGACTAGACACTATATCAAACGTTATACGGAGTGTGTCGCAGCGACATTAAACCGTGTGTAAGGTCGCTTAGATTGGACAGGGCCGCCCCGCAGCGCGCGCACAAATTATATTTTTATGTGTTTTCTGACAAATTGGGTATTTTACGATGCCACGTCCACAGCGGCAGTGTTACCGTGTTGACATCTGACAGATGTCATTATGTTTGAAATGATTAAAAACTACTGTGTGGAAAAAACGTGGAATTGAACATGGAGAAAATATGCATAAAATTACACTTAAGAAGACGGGTTTGTCAATTATAATTAATTACAAGATCTAGATTGAATCAGGTTTTCGCTAAATTAATATTGACCATAGATAATTGGTAATTATAAACAGTAATAAATTAAATTATTATAGGATGGGATAGACATATGTTTTTTTTGTTGTCAAAGATTTCGATAGAGATTGATTAAGATACACCATAGACGTCTAAAGATAGTTATTTTCTGTTTCACATTTATGTTTCATTCTTTTTGTCATGAAAATGACAGTTTCATTTAAACAAAAGATGTGTGAATTCGCTGTTAGCAATATTGCTATTTTTGGCGTGGCATATGCTTCGTACATTGTACTGAACCTCTACGTTTTGAATCTTTGTACGTTGTGTTATCATAGGGCGTTTACAGCCTTGATTGTTAGTAATTTAATTGTATAGGTATTATGTATACACGTAATTTAATTTATCTTTTTTCGTTTTTCAGGTAAGTATTCTGATAATACTATTCGGTGTTCTGATGAGCGGGATACAGTAAGTCTTTATTGTACGTCATTCTATCTAGTCTCGTTCTTAGCCTGTCAATGGCAGTCTGCATATAGACTTAGCCCAGAATTTGGCAGCAACATCAATAGTAACGTCCAACAATTCCAGAAGTGTGCAGGCAATCAGGACTTTCCAGTCATAACATAGTCATGTCTTTGAAAGTACAGCTGAATAAAAAATAAAATAGTTAATAAGGTGGGTGTACCATGGAAGGCCACTCTAACAAATAAACAGTTATTATTCGTTTATTTACTAGATAAATAAAACTAACAAATATTTAAGTAATACTTTGTTTTATTACGTAACATATAAACCACTTTTTAGAATTTCAGATTTGATCAATATTGATTAAACTTAAGTTTAATTTAACTCTTCCAAATGGCCTTGCTAGAAACAAGGCTCCTTAGAAGGCCATTATAATAAATCAGTCATTTAACACTAAAAAATAATAAATAGCGATTAAATCTACAATAAAAAGAAATGGTTTATATGTTACGTAATAAAACAAAGTATTACTTAAATATTTGTTAGTTTCATTTATCCAGTAAATAAACGAATAATAACTGTTTATTTGTTAGAGTGGCCTTCTATGGTACAGTACCTTATTTTAACGTCGCCGATTTCCGATATCAATGACAGAAGGGACCGTTCGGCCAAAATAGTAGCGCAAACGATTCACTGCCGCGTCTGTGATTTCCAGTTCGATGGGTGTTTATGTAAATAGAAGGAATTTGTCATCACATGGCAATAACTACGAAATTTTAATAATTGGCCTTCGAAGGAGCATGGCCTTCCATGGTCCACCCACCTTATAACATCTTTAGAACTTAAACATTTATTTATTTTTATTTAAAATGTCGTGATGGCCTAGTGGTTAAGGCGCCCGCCTCTCGTGTATGAGGGTGTGCGTTCGAATCCGGGCAAGTACCAATGTGACTTTTTCAATTCATATGTACTTTCTAAAGTTTATCTTAGACATTACTGACATTCCGTGCTTCGGAAAGCACGTTAAGCTGTTGGTCCCGGCTGTCATTCGTGGATCTTTGACAGTCGTTACGAATCGTCAGAAGCTTGAGAGTCTGACAACCAGTCCTACCTAGGGGTATCGTGTTACCCAGTTACTGGGTTGTGGAGGGTCAGATAGGCAGTCGCTCTATGTAAAATACTGGTACTCAGCTGAATCCGGTGAGACTGGAAGCCGACCCCAACATAGTTGGGAAAAAGGCTAGGCAGATGATGAGAACTTAAACATTTCTTTGTAGTCCATTCTCATGTTCTAGACTTACCTAGTTAAACAAGAAAACCTATTATTAGCCATACAATATTGCAACCACTGTAGTAAATGATATGTATTGCAGTTGTTTACTTCCACAAATAAATAAATCTCTAACTGAACAAGGTGTCCTCACTTCGACCAGTCATGCATGCGTTGCATTATAGTGTCGACAAATACCTGCCTCATATGTGCGCAAACGCATTTGAGAAAGCGATACACATAATAAAATGTCGCGACACAATTTGCATAAAAGTATGTCTACACTTGAGCTCCTTCATTTTTATTTTTGCGTTTGTAAATTGTAATTTTACTGTCCGTAAATTTTTTATTTTGAACCATTTTCGAGATAGAGGGTATTTTAGATGAATATTTAATTCTAAATAATTTGCATTTTTTCTTAATGTTATAATTAATATTTTTGATGTGAAAACTTCTTTAGCAGCGTTGAGCACTTTTTCTGTAATGGGTATAAAATCTTAAACTCGCGTCAGGACACGTGACCTGATCGAAAAAGCGTAAGACGGATGGAGAGTAGACAGCTATCCCCTCCCTACGGCGCGGCGAAAATGTATGCCTGGGCCTACTGTTTCGTTTAGGCAGCGCAGGGCGCTTGCGCGAATGTTCGTGTATAACTTTTTAATGTAAAATAATTGTAATAGTTTTAAAGTGTTAAATTTTTAATGTAATATAAATTGTCATGTTTGTGTACGATAGCGCAATAAATGAATATTGTATTCTACCACATAAATGATAGTACTTTTATACTGATAAAGCAATTGGTGCAAAATTATTCCCTAACCATTCCAAAATATCAAACATGCTCAACGTTAATAATCAAGTTTTCACTTCTGCCGGCACTCCCGGAGTGCAACCCGTCTTTTTTTTTTTCAATAATTCGGTATCTATTCGTTTAACAAGCAAGTTTCCGCTTTTACGCTCATTTTTCCGTTAATTACTGTCTCATTTTTATTTATTTAAACTTCATGCACATGTAAAAAAGTACTCTGTACAAAGGCGGACTTAATGCCTTAATGCTCATTTTGCATTAGAAATCAAACCAATAGAGTGAAAAAAATTCTTTAAATAAACATGTATTACATTTCATTACACCTTTGTTTTTTTTTTTCACAAGTCTCAAAAGTAACTAAAATAGGAACCGTTAGTGGCCCACTTAAAAATTCTAAATGTAACGCTTGGCCCGGCTGTTAAAAAAGTTGAGCTCCCTTGACTTATACACACAGATGTAGGTACGGCCTGTACCGCGTGTTCACAGCAATTCAAACCTAAGCATGCTACTGCACTTATGACCGCTTATTGTACACGTGTGGCCACAGTTTAACACGTCCGCGCCTGGAATCTAGTCTTATCGCATACCGGATTCCAAGCGTTTAAAACGAACGACAACCACCTCTCATTATCACTATAAAATGTTAATTTTATTCGTATAATTAACGGAAATTTTAATATAAATCGTGACAAATTAATTATTATATGATTTGATTGGCACCGTATTAAAATAATCATCGCTCTGCTATATTAGATAAATTCATGGACGATATTTATAATGCAATATGCATATTATGAATGTTAATTTTGATGGGAAACTGTTTTTGATTTGTTATATCTGATTCTGTGTCATTGATTGATTGACTATAAGTATATTACACCATAACAAGAGTGAATATACACATATTCACTCTTGTTATGGTGTAATATACTTGTAGTACATAACAACACGCCTGTAATCCCTAAAGGATTAGGCAGAGGTGTACCCATGTAATAGAGCGAATCTATTGCCATCAACCGGGCACAAATCCAGACACCGAGGCTAATAGCTGAGGAAACCCAATAACGCTTTGACCCGACCTGGGAAACAAACTCAAGACCTCATGCTCAGCAGCCGCGTTTTGCGACCACTAGACCAACAAGCCAGTCAAATCAATATGCTTGTAGTAGTAAGTATTTAACTGGAACTACAGTTAACTAGCCAATGCCCATGACTTCGACCGCGAAATAGTTACTTTGGGCAGTATTTTTTTTATATAATTTAGAATATTGGAATACACATTTTTCAAAAACGCTTGAACTAATGCTTATTTATTTCTTTTCAAGTTTCACCAATAATGGTCATCATGAATAATGGCGGACTTCCATACAAACTTTAAGCCCCATCAAGTCTTTTTTAGTTTAAAATTATCTCTGTACCTTTCATCTAAATCGGTTCAGTTGTTTAGGCGTGAAAGCGTAACAGAGTAACTTTTGCATTTATAATATTTAGGGATAAATCTAGTTGTAACAAAAATTGCCCGTTTACCAGACTCTGATAAAATTACTGGTTACTATCGTCTCATGGCCAATCATTAGGCCTTACAATAGCTGTCTAGACGTTACACAAAAATATGTTACCTGTGGGAATCAAACCATGTTATACACCTGTTATCAAAGTTTGCTAGACGCTCGTTATTTTTCTGGCTATCAACAAAGATTTATTATAAACGAGCTTTTGTCACGACTTCGTTCGCGTAAATGTCGATTAACGCAAACGCAGACGAAGTCGCGGAATAAAAAGTAGCCTATGTCCCTTTCTTGGGGTTCATACTTAACTCGTACCAAATTTTATGGAAATCGGTTCTGTGGCTTAGTCGTAATTAGTTATAATATTAGTATGGTTTGAAATGACACCGTAATTAGCAATCCTTTCTGCTAACAGCTTGATTGGCGCAGTGGCTGAACGATTGGCTAGTACGTTGCGTGTTCCATTCCCGCTCGGGACAAATTTTTGTATGACCTACAGACCGGGTCTGCCTGTTCGTGTATAGATTTTAATGTTTGTAAATGGACACACATGGTGCAAGAGAAATTAAAATATGAGGCATTTGAATTAAAAACTTCGGAAAAGAAAAGAAAGAAAACATATTTATTGTAAATAATAAGTAAATTGAAAAAATAAACTTAGCTTAGCTTAGCTAATAAACTTAGATTTATGGGTACAGGACAGAAATTACTTGTCAGCTGCATGTCATAGGTAATTGTTACAAGCATGCTACTCAGCATAATAAGAAAGCAAGAAAAACTGTTTATCCACGTAAAAGTGACGCGTGCGTGTGATAATGTTGCGCTATAATAATAGAGGACCGCAGCACAGCGCTATCCGGGGTTGCGGGACGTCTTAACAGGATACCGTGGCCCCGGAACGTAAAGGGCAACAGAAGGAACAGGGTGGTTTTTTAGTCAGTAAAAGTCCGTCAGTCCCTTCCGCCCCACCCAGGGCGGAAGGAGTCATTTGATGATTTTTACCACCTAAGGGACTACGCACACTTATTTAGCTACATTCAGCTTTTATCCATAGAAAACGCCGATTTCGTATGAGACGCGTACGGGTCCGTTCAGCTCTCCGCGTCTGAATGCATGCGATACAAAATCGTTGTTTAGTGTTGTGTTGTAGTCCCCAAAAAAGGAAAAACTAAAAAAGCACAGCGCTATGTCTACTACATCTATCTATACACATAAACCGTTGATTGGCTACTGAATTTCACCCCGACAGATCACCACCACTTAATCCCATCCCGATTCCCACACTATTTCCAATTTTACGTCAAATTCAATTGACGCAACACAAAAAGGTTGCGACGTTTAGTAGAAGATGAAACGGACGGAGGAGGACTGAGAGGGGGTGAAGGGGGGATGAAATACTCTGTGTTGTACAATAAATCGTTGTGGACGGGATGATTTGTGGACGATGTGGACGACATAATAAACAGTTTGGGGACAAATCGATTGGGGGATGAGAATTTTAGCTGAGTTCCGTAGAATGTCCGTTGTAAAGAAAGTGTTTCCGGATTATTGGATACCTTTTATGATGACATCTTAAGACCGGGAGGGGGGGCAATACTAATAACTTTTAGGAACGATCGCAATCCAATCTCAGTCTCAATTTGTCAAAAAATCCTCGATTTTATTTTACCGATTTTTTTTTTTTCATTTTTGCTGTCATGAGATTGCGTTTTTAAGTAGAATTAGACTTGTGTCATCATAACATCACGCCTGTAATGCCCGAAGGGGTAGGCAGAAGTGTATCAATTAATATACACTGTAATAGGGGGCGAGCCTATTGCCATCAACCGGGCACAAATCCAGACTCCGAGGCAGTTACTGAGAAATTTCATATGAAAAGTCCAAATAACACTTTACCTGACCTGGGAATCGAACCCAAGAACTTATAATCAGCAGTCGCGCTTTGCGACCACTAGATCAACGAAACAGGTAAGTAATATTTAAATTCACAATCATTAATTATTTTGTATTTTTCGTCCAGACAAAGGCTTCTCATGTTGACAAAGAACGAGTATTCAAAACTAGTAACCACGAATACAATACAATCTTTGATAATCAAACAAGACAATATTGACAACATAAAACCAAAATTAATAATAACTACCTTCAATCCAGATCAACAAACTTCATCCAAAAACATTCCCGTCAAGCCGAACTGACAGTCCGTAAGACCAATCACACACATAACTTCGCCCACGGCACTGTACTAGCGCGATACACTTCAAACAGATCATGGGCTGTTGATTAAAATATCAAGTTTCTCCACGTTAGGGAGGATTAGTATTCGATCAACGAATTACCATAGATCTTGAGATACGGAGCTTAGGTGTACGAGTAGTGCTGGGACGTGTGTAAGTCGATGGAATTGATAATAGATTTCGTGTCAGTCATGGACAATGTTGATTGAATAACAACTTTATTTGCAAGAAAATAGAATATTAGAACCTGCATTGGGTGTTATACATTTTGTTTATCACACTATATTCAACCTTTCGGTCTTGTAAATGTAAAATTAAAACAATAATAAGTAACATTAATATTTAAAATAACAATACATGCAATTTTAAACTTAATGAACTGGTCAATAGCTCAGTACTATTAGAATCATTTTTGTCACGGAATTATAGAAATTTCGAGGCTGCTTATAAGACAAAGTCAAAAAATTGTTGAAGGTAACCTATTACTATTTGATATTATTGTGGCTCTTCTTGATAAAGATCCTTTACTTTCAAGGCACCTTTATCACGACTTATTTTTGTAAAACTACACTTTTTTCAATATTTTAAGTACGTAACGTAAGATGAGGTTCGATTTGGAAGATTTTTCGATTTTTCGAAGATTTCGAAGATTCGATTTTTTTATTGTTTTAATTGTTCTCAAGACAACGGGTGTGTGAATGTAGTAATTTGTATATAAATCTTGCCCTTGCAAAGCCGGGGCATTCGCTAGTATCTAAAAGCGAAAGGTCACTCACTAACCAAACACGAAATCTCGTAAACTTAATGACCTTTGAAATTTGGCAAGTAAGTAGAGTATAAATAGAAGATTTCAGCGGCTTTTGTAACAGGGCCGGATTAAGGGGTCTTAGGCTAGTCAATAGATAAGGTTGTTGAGTGGCATATTATTAACAATCTTATTTCGTGTCTGTATGTAATGCATCTAACCTTGCCTACATCTACACTGGCTATCCTATTTACTGGAGGCAACCAACATGTCCTACTAACGTAAATATCTTTGGGATCACGGATTTAAAATAAATGGCAAAAATAATCATGGGCACGTTCCCACTATGTCGCGACGATTAATTTATCGTTGGGCGACTGTCGTCTCTAGTTATTCCAACATCTGGTAATCTGTCGTCACTGCAAAAATATCGAGGACGACAATAATCGTGTCGGTCTATACGTGAACCTGCATTTAAATACATAAGCCACGACACTTTAAAAGACAGGATAATCTGTAGAGAATATGTTATCTCTATGCAATCAAAGAGATAACATATTCCCGGGGTTGCGGGACGTCTTAACAGGATACCGTAGCCCCAGAACGTAAAGGGACCGAAGAAACAGGGTGGTTTTTTAGTCAGTAAAAGTCTGACAGTCCCTTCCGAGGAAGGAGTCATTTGATGATTTTTACCACCTAAAAAAAAAGAGATAACATATTCGTGACAGATTATCCTACGAGACGGACTTAATGCATTAGGTATTCGCTAATGATCAATACCATTAGCGGATACCTAAGGCATTAAGTCCGTCTCTGTACTCTTTGTTGCACAAAGTTTAAAAAATAGATACGTTCCATTCTATTAATGATCACTCCACTTATCGACACTTACCAAACCTTCCCATCACTAAAGTTAAGCGCCACGTCAAAACATATAAATAATACCATCTTGATCCATTTTGTCAAACGGTTACGTAATAGTATTAGCGTCGTAAAATCCTTAATTACGCTATAAATATCGATTAAGTGAATGTATAAGTAATTGAAATGTTTCCATACAAAACCGTGAATTCTATTTCAATGGTGTTAGCTTTATAGTGTTAAGTTCATTGGCTTAAGTGAAAGTGAAGTAGGTATTAAAGTTTAACATAACTTAGTTGAAAATTCAATTTAAGAACGTCTTTCGTATGTGGCATCCATTAATTACGTGAGGCTTTGGTGAGATGTCGTGAGATTTTGCTCGACCCTCTTAACCCTACTTTAATGACACGTGATTTTTTTTTAAATATGTTTTTTTTAGTTAAAAAAATAACAATTTGCTTTATTCTTTTTATTTAACACTAGTATTTAAAACTTAAGAACGTAGTCTAGAATCACAGTATGAACATCAAATAACAAAATTTAATATTAATAAAATACGTGATATTTGCCGAGATCTCCCTCCACCAATTTGAGATTGCCTGAGATTTGGTTCGAGCCCCCCTCATAAAGCGTCACGTAATTAATGGACGCCCCTTATCGATAGATTTTTAATACTTAGGTGTAGTTTTAAAGGTCAACGACCTAGTCACTCTAAAATTTAGAGTACTTGGGCGAAAACAAAATCGTTAAGTTTTAAGTAGTACGAGTAGATTGACATGATGGCCTACTGTTTCATATACCCCCCTTTTATGACTCTTTCAATTTATGTGTACACACAGCAAAACAGATAGGCATGCAGGGTCATCATATATATGTAGTTGAAGTTTTCTTAGAAATCGATGGATGTCTTTGACTGCTTTTTCTTTTCATATATAGAATCAACAAGAATATTGTAACCAGGATTTTGTAAACACCTAATTTATTTAAAAGAGCGCCGTGGAGTTTCTTTCTCGTTCTTCTCCATAGAGGCCTACCTCCGTTTTGGAACGAGCAACTAGTTTCATTTTTCTGACTAACTGACCGACTCCTTGACAATTCAAAAGTGCTTGTAAATGGTCTAATTGAAATAAATGTTTTGACTTTGACTTGACTGAATCTTAACTTAATTAATAAACTGTTCATCATCTAAGTTCTAAATTAAATTACGTTCGAAAAAATCTATCCTTTTCTTTGAAAACTTCAGCTATATCTGGCGACCCTGCATAGCTATCTGTTTTGCTGACTGTTACATTCTAATTTAATCTTGAACATCTCTGACATCGGTGAAGGAAAACATCGTGAAGAAAACCTGGACTTAAAAATGACTTGTCTGAAATTGCCAATCCGCCTTGAGTAAGCGCGGTGATCAACGCTCGTGCCTTCTCTATATGAGAAGAGGTCTTTGCCCTACAGTGGGATGATAATAGACTGGTATTATTATAAGGTACGTGTAGGTTTTTGCTCGTACGTCCAACGCCGTCCCCCCACATGAATAATCTATTTACGTAATAATGTTTGAAATAATATTTCTTCTGAATTGTAGTAAAGATTTTATTTTTAGTCTGTTTGTTTAGGTTCTCAAACGGTGCACGATGATAATAATTATTCTATTTTAAGAGATCCTCTTTGGCATTAATAACAGAGGCATTGACTCAACTTGCCAGTGTGAGCTTAATTGCGAGGTTCGGTACCTCATTCCTTACTCTTATTCAAGTGTGTTCACCAATAAAGTCTGATTTATCAATCGTTAGATAACTTTTAGGCAAGGATTGACTACCTAGTTTTGTACAGAAAATAGAACCGACCCGCCAGAGTTAATTTTAATTTTTAGAGTTCCGTATCCATATGGGACCCTGTAACTAAGGCTTCGATGTCTGTCAGTTCGTTAGTCACAGGTCTGTATATTTTAAACCGTAATGTGTAGGTAGACACCTGAAATTTTCAGGGTGTGTATTACTACTGCCGCTATAACAACAAAAAATCAAAATAAAATCTTGTAAACATTAAAGGGATACAAATAAAAATGGTATGGATACCCACTTGTGCGGTTCAGGAAAAAACCTTCATTTAAAACTGAAACCTTTTACGGACTTCATGAAAGTCCCTTTTAATTGCTTACAAAGTTTATAACACAGCTCATTAATATAAAAAGTAAAAACGATTTAAACTGTGACGTGGGCTGACGTCACTGACGTCTACGTGATTGATGACGTCTGACGTACACTTACTGTCACAATTATTTGGCCGAGAAAAAAATATTTATTTAACTCAACTTTAAAAGAAAAGCGATATTTTTAATTAAGATTAGATACGTTTTAAACGTAGACCCTTCAGTAATGTTTTGACAAACTAGCTGCTTCCAGCGACTTCGTACACCTGATATATTTTACCCGGGTTAAGTTATGTCTTAGAGAATTACTCCACTCACGATGTTTTCCTTCATCCACGTCAGTGATGTCCAAGATAAACTTTAGAAAGTACATATTAATTGAAAAAATCACATTGGTACTTGCCCGGATTCGAACTCACAACCTCATGCATGTGAGCCGGGCGTTAACCGCTGGGCCATCACGACATTATTTACTCTAATATAATTTTAATTTAATTAATTTTACTTCGACACAAATAAAGTCTCACTAAACTATTAACAGCAGCCTCGCTTAACTAAATATTAATGTTTAATTGTATTATTATAATTTGGGGACCGATTCCGTTTTATCTTTGTACTCGATTTACTTTGGCTCCAGGATGAGGGGGCTCACCTCCCTACAGAAAGGTATAGCTTAATTCTAACTTCCTTGTATGATAGATAAGTCAGTAGGTTCAATGGATATAAAAAATATTGTCTATGTGACGAGAACATTTATACCAGTATTTATAGATGAAACCCAATGCTATTTGGACGTATTGAATACTCCGTATCCGTGACTTTGTCTGTGTGGAAATCAAACACCGTTTTAATTCGACTCGGCGCATAATCTGTTCTTGTCTTTCTCTCTTTGCCAATACACGAATTTAGTGTACGGATAAGAGACGTCAGCGTAGAATAGTTTGTGAGGATGAATGGATTGATGTTCGTACTCTTTCACGCATAAACGGCTGAAAGGAATTTGCTGAAATTCAGCCGACAGATATTGATGTATTTCACACAATGGAATATTTTTATTTCGTTTTTGTGTTACCGTAGGATAACTTAGGACTTTAACTTTATCCTAAAGTCTACGTCGACAAAATCGCCGGCAGAAGCTAGAGAGGAACAATTATTTAACAGTTCATTGATCGAAGTAGTCCTTCTGTGACCTCTCTGTACGTCGTCAGGTATCGTGCCCGTGTAATAGGGTTAGCGAGGTGGCGATTGTTACAGATAAAATCGTGAAACAGATTGCTCCGATTAAAATAAAAAACTTTAACAAGAGCTTGGGGCGAAATACGTGGAATTTTTGTTAATTTTCTAAGAATTTTATATTTAAAATGAGCTTCAAAATACTAACTTTGTTGTTTAGAGATCAGAATCGAACAACAGTTAAGTAACATAACATCACGCCTGTTCTTCCCGAAGGGTTAGGCAGAGGTGTACCCATTAGTACACCAGCACAGTTAAGTAGTTATTAGTAGCGTGTGCGAAGCGGGACCCCTTTATTAAGACTCCGTTGTCTATCTTTCCGCTCGTCTGTCACAGTATCACAGGGATTTATATATTGAACTGTAATAGTTAGATGTTTGAAATTTCGTCAATTAATTAATTTAAGTATTAAAGTGACCACATCGGTTTCTTTTTATTTGTACTAGTTTATGTTACTCGGAACAATGCAAGGATTGTAACGATACCCCGTACATCTAAATCGGTTCAGGCGTTTAAAAGTTATGGTGGAATAAATAAACTCACATATGTAATGAATGAAATGTGATGAATGAAATGAATGGCAGTCGTGTAAATAGAAATGCCCCCTGCATTGAATGTGGATGAAAGTTTAAATGGGATTTTAACGTTGAAATAATAATATAATAATAATAATATCCCGGCTATCTGATCCCAAGCTAAGCAGAGCTTGTGTTATGGTAACCAGACAACTGATAAACATACTTATATAATTTATAAATACATACATATTATAGATAAATCACAACCAGACACAGAACTAACAATCATGCTCATCACACAAAGTTTGTCCTGGGTGGGAATCGAACCCACGACCTCCGGCTTAGCAGTCAGGTCCGCTAACCACTAGACCAACAGGCCCGTCAAAATAATATATGTACATAGTTTGTTGCTAACAAGGACACTAAATTATAATTTAATGAAAATATAAGAGTCCTTTTTGGTGGTACGGAACCTTTAGCGTGCGAGTCTGACTAAGACATAAAACCGCCCCTTTTTGTAATTGATATATATTCCTAAAAATGCACTACGAGTTCAATTCAATTCCGATCGTGTTTAATATTTACTTAGTTGAGCTAAATGTTTGATAGCTTGTTCTAGAAACTCTCAGTAATGTCTCTCGGTTTTCGTCGTATAACAGGCGTTAGGACCGCGCCGGCCTCGTGGGATGGTCGAGTGTAGATGTGTCGCAATTTACCGCGGACTACATGATCTCTATTTAGGGACCTACCTTCAGGGAATAGTTGTGTTACGGTTCGAATTATCTTTGCAGTACTAACCTCTGGTTTGTGGATGCCTATTCTATTAATAACTGTGTGATATGCTGTGGTGGGTTTTGCTGAATCAATAACCAATCACAACATTGATAGAGCTTTGAGCATGGTTGTTATTACACGACTGACCCAAAAAAGGAGTGTTATGTGTTCAGGGTTAATGTATGTATGTATGTATGTTTGTATGTGAGATTATTTATTCCACCATAACTTTTGAACCCCTGAACCGATTTAGATGTATGGGGTATCGTTACAATCCTTGCATCGTTCCGAGTATCATAGGCTAGGCTATTAAAAATAAAAAATATCCGGTGTGGTCACTTTAAAATTATTTTTATATTATTTTTAATGAATCTGGCCGTGTCTATGTTTATCTTTAAGAATTTGACAAGTAGATTAAAAAAATATATAACACTGTATATAAAAAACATCGTAAAAAACTGACGAGTAAACAAAGTACAAATATGTGCAATTTTGGCAGTCGTGTTTTTAATGTTTTTAATTATAGTAGCTTGTTTTAAAGGGATTAGATTTGCATTGTATCATACCGGACTATACCTGGGAACCTTCTGGCTACGGAGATTTTAAAGGTCAAAGTACCATTTTTTTTTTTTAATTTATTTTATGAAAACGAGTTTTGTAAACTTTCAATACCCCCGAGACTCTTGTCATTTTAAATGCTCAATGTTTTATGTAGGTATGTAACATTAAGTGCTACCATATAAAAAAAAAAACTTCACATCAAAAATAAAACTGCCTCGTTGGTCTAGTGGTTGCAATGCCCGACTGCTGAGCATGAGGCTTTGGGTTAGATTCCCCGATCGGGCAAAGTGTTGGGTTTTTCCATCAGAAATTTTTCATCAGGCGAAAGAAGTATGTAAGGATCGTAGCAGGTGGCGTTCTGTAGTTTCTCCTTACCCCCATGGTAAAAAGGCGTGAGTTTATGTATGTAAATTTCTCACGGCGTGATGTTATGTTATGTTATGAAAAATAAAATTTAGATTGATGGGCGTTTTTGGCGGTCGCATGAGCTTCGTGTGTGACCATGCTTACTGCCTGTAAACCTAAAAGTTGTTTTGAAGATGCACTGACATGTTTACATATTTTTCTCTTGCTTACACCAAACGTAACGTAACGCTAACACACGCGTTCGATGTTATCGTTACGTTAAGTTATCCTCTTACCATTTAGTCGGAAAACTTCTCACAAAACTATGTATCAACATCTTAAGTATATCCTTTACCGAACTTAATTCAGTTACGTACAGTCTCCCCGCAATCTTGACAAGCTCCTGAGATGAAGATAATCTTACAAGTTTGCAGGAAGCTGATAATATCGGTCCGGTGAGTGGCTGACCCATTGTAGGGGGGGAGGGGGGGTCAAAACTAGATGGTGTACTGAGTGTACTTATGTCGAGTTTACTCTTGTGGATGTTGGTACTTGGATAGTTGGTTAGTAACAGTGGAAGTATTTAAATTTGACAACACAGGTAGCAGAGAGGCTGAGCGATCAATGTAACCAGGATTTTGTAAAAACCTAATTTATAAGAGTGCCGTGGAGTTTCTTGCTCGCTCTTCTCCATAGAGGCCTACCTCCGTTTTGGAACGAGCAACTAGCTTCAACTTTCGGACTAACTGACCGACTCCTTGACAATTCAAAAGTGCCTGTAAATGGTCTAATTGAAATAAATGTTTTGACTTTGACTTTGACTTTGATCGGCTGCGAAAAAATAGTTGTATGGCCTATAGATAGTTGTTCCGGGTCTGGTTATTTGTGTATGTGAATTTATATGTTTCAAAGTCAAAGTCAAAAAATTTTTTTATTTATTAATCATTTATTTCAATTAGGCCATTTTATGGCACTTTTGAACATCATTACAAGAAAAATTTAATAAGATGGAATCTAGTTGCCCTTTCCAAAAGGCAGTTAGTCAATAACTAGTAGGTTTATAAACGCATCCACGATATAGCAGAAACTCTTAGTGTAGGGCTATGTTTTTCTTTATACAGAACTAGCTTTTGCCCGCGACTTCGTCCGCGTAAATGCCTATTTTCGCGGACACAGACAAAGTCGCTGAATAATAAGTAGCCTATATATTTTTTTGGGGTTTAAACTTACCCCTAACCAAATTTCATGAATATCAGATCAATGGTTTAGGAACGCATAAAGGACAACTTAAACATTTATTTTTATTAAATGGATATAGATTGTTTTAGTATTTAGATAACAGACTTGTTTATGAATAGTGACTACGATTGGCAATCAGGTTGTAACCGTTATCAGGGACAACGCACCTCTTATCAGCTTAATGGTATTTACAGAAAGATAGTGCCTCCATTCTTCACCTGCTTCTGACGACTCCCATTCTGCGTTACAAAGATTTACTGTACAATTACTGGCACAAATAGTAGGCCATTCCGCAAGGACATCCACTTACACGACAATGAAACACCTCCTACACACGAAAAAAAATCGTGGCCCAATAATCTTGCACGACAGTGTACAAATATGTCCTGTTTTCCTCGTAAAGAAATATTATATTATAGCCAAAACGCATTAGCCCACAAAGGTAAGGGACGTCCGAATTAATGACTTGTCAAAAATGTTTCTTGGACAAGGTACTTAGTGGAGTAAGTATCTATCTAAATGCTTTATTCATTTGTAAGAACTTTTCCTTCTTTGGTGTCAGTACGAATTTATTTGATTTTGCTTAGAAGTTTTCTGTTACCTATATCGGAGCATTTCCTCGATAATTTCGATGTAATGTAACGTTTTCACGAATGCTCCAGTCTTTGTTCGATGAAAAGTTACACAAATTCGCTCGTTGGTTCGCGTAGGGTTTTTTTTTTTTTTTTTTTTTTGAGGTGGTAAAAATCATCAAATGACTCCTTCCGCCCTGGGTGGGGCGGAAGGGACTGTCAGACTTTTACTGACTAAAAAACCACCCTGTTCCTTCTGTTGCCCTTTACGTTCCGGGGCCACGGTATCCTGTTAAGACGTCACTGAAGGTAGTATGAACATAGATACGTATAAGCTAGGTCAATATCTACATGTCCACGTTCGTACATCTTCATACAAACACGTCGGTTACAAGTACAGCGCACCGGATCTTTCTGAAGAACCTCACCAATAAGGCGAAAGTAGTATGTAAGGATAGTTGCAGGTGGCATTCTGTTGTTTCTGCCTACCCTTTAGGAAAAAGGCGTGTGTTTATGTATGTTTGTAATATCTACATGTGCGTCAAATTTAAGCTAATTTCGTTCAAACAAACAAGCATCTATCCTCATAAACAATCACGTTTATAATAGTGTTAGCATCCCCAAAAAATTGTACTAGTTGTAACATGCGATCTTAATCTTAAAAGGCGCCATGTTATCATTATGTACTCCTAGCTCATAATATCAGTGTATAGGGGAATGTTTATGTCATACACGGAAAGTGAACGCTGTGAATATGAATGAGTAATACATACATACATTGTAGGAGGTAGGTGGAACTGATAGTAATAGCAACATAATACTAAGACATTTTGGTAAAATTAAAAGTTTATTCGAATAGGTAAATACTAGTATCTACGCAAGCATTTATATTTGTTTATTTTTTATTAGTTTTCGTACACTACGTCAAAATATTTCATGAATTGTTAGGTACTAAAGTTCCGCAATTTTTAAATTAATTTTTAATCATGAAGCTAGGTCAATATTTTTGTCCTCAACTGTAGTTCATATTTCAATGAATTAATAAAAGATTTGTGGAATCGAGTGCGTTTACGAAAAAGTATTTAATAAATAAAATGAAATACTTTTGTGTACGAATTGAAATACTATTTTTGGAAATATTCTGTATCTGTGCACCTACTATGTTTTTTCTCTGCATCACCCTAAGGTAGACTGGTAGAAAATGGCTAACGCATTAAGTCCGCCTTTGTACAGTGTAATTTTTAACATGTGCGTGAAGTTTAAATAAATAAATACTATTATCATAAAGCATTTTGTATAATATTTTGAATATGACAAGCACATTTATTAGTATAACTCATTTATATTAATAAAAGATTCAAACTAAATAAATATTATGTAAAATACGGGTATTTCCAATTACAAAATATGTCGAATTTACATAATTTATTGTGAGCTAGTACATTTTAATTATTGATCTAGGTGGCTATCTGCCTACATAGAGAACCATCCGACCACCGAACCATATACATTGCTCTTTGCCTACCAATAAAAACTAAAATAAAAATGTACTTATATTATGTACCGATTTTTTTTCACAAGTATATCAGTAACTTTCGGTGCCGTCTGTAGGTATACATAACATAAAGGAAAGCTCATAATCATTAAAATCACAAGAAACTCTCGCATATTCATTCACACCATATTATATTACCATCGTTACCACCAAGAGGGTAGTAATAATCATTCCCAACATATTTCGCCTACATAACCAAAAATTTTATCTAAAGGTAAAAACTCAATAATATCTGTTTACCGCCAGATCTAACGATATGTTCGGCTACATCTAAATTTCGCAAAATCCTATTAAAAAACCTCAAACCATACCAACCCTTATTGCTCAGGTGATAAATTCTACAATCGCGCAAAGAACTCAGTCACATGTTACACCGTAGCGAAACATATGTAAAAAGTGTAAGTGATGTTTAGTTAACGTTTGCACATAACGGCTTGGTCGTCCCGCGGAGGCCCCGAGCAATTTTCGTCGGAATTTTCTCCTGGGTATTTTAACGTTGCGCTGCGGTGTGATTGAGTGCAGGACGCGGGGCGAGAAGCGATTTTCGAATGTTTTTCGGCTTAACGGTGTAAGGAAATTGTAAGGAGGAGGCTTATCGTCTTGTGTGGGTAGTAAACGTATGATAGCAGTGCTTTAGAGCATAAAATACATATAAATGTGTCAGTAGGTACATTTTTAACAAGGCCAAGCATAATTGCAGGACGTGAAATTTCTTAACTATAGAAATGGCTCTTTAACTCTCACTCTTGAAAGAATATTGCTTCTAAGAAATTCCTGAAAATGTTAAAAGAAATCAGTTGATTCATAGATTTGCTCGCATAACTCGTCTTGATTTATGGATCAGCTGATTTATTTTTCGTGATTACAAGGTTGTTTTTATTGTAACAGTAAATAGTTTATAATGATAAGTACAATAATCCCTTCTCAGGATTCTGATAACCAAAAATAAAATTTTATAATTGGTCTCAATCTTTAGATCACATTTGGAGACTAAAAATCGATTTACTGGCGCAATTTGTCGACACTTTAAAAGTGAATGTATTCCCAAAAAGTCTTAAGCTGTGATATGAATTTTCCATAAGATTTTACACATAAAATTTAGTTTCAAATTATCACAACATAGATAGGTATGTACCTTATGTATGTGAGATAAATAATTTTAATAAGAAAATTTGAAACACTACTCATATTATTAAGCAGCTTCAGAGCAAAAAAAAAAACTGTAATAGCACTGCATGTAAGCATTAACCTAGACAAAAAATCCGTATCATTGCCCCGCTGCCTCTCCTAACTTAAGCCTCAAAACTTGAATAAGAGACATCACTCACAACTTTTACTGAAATCCCTTATCTGTCAGAATCCGTGGAGTTATACCAACTGCGGACTGTCGTGTCGCCATGATTTTGACGGAGCGAGGGACAAACCTGTGACGTCAGCAGGATATGTTTTTATATGGCGGCGAAGAAAGGTGGGCTTTTTGCTTGATGTAAGAATAGTTTTTTAGTGGGTGGGAAGTTTTTTACTAGAGGAAAATGTCGGTTTTGTCATTTTGGGGTTTTCGTTATTTTATTTTGCAGATTTGTTGGTTTAGCTATTATTTTTATATGTGAAATTTTTGTACTAAGAGTAGTAAGAGTAAATTTTCTTAAATATAGGTAATAAGAATTTGGTTTTGGGCTTGTAGATTTTGTGATTATTTAATAACATTGTTATCGATTTGTAAACAAAGAAAAAAGTTTAGTAATACACAATACAGGTATAGTATACAAAAAATACATTTACTGTGTTCAAAATAATAAAATAAAATAAATAAGAACGAAATAAAAATAATTTATTATATTTCACAGAAAGAAAAACGTACAAACAAAAATTGATAACAATAACATTGAATTGAACCTTTTGTCACAAAGACACAAGGTTCGAATTAAAACCATCCATTCAAACCTACCTGTCCGACACAGAAAACGTAACAAATACATAACAACCATTGTCAGTCAGTGCCACAATAAACCATTTCGACGCCGAGTCAACCAATTGGAAAGAACATAAAAACGAACAGCCCGGGACTGTCCACTAATGTGTACGAAAACAGAGTCACACTGTCCCTCGTTGGGTAGCAAATAAATGTAGGGGATAAGTCATTTGCGTTCGGCCCCGGTTATAGCCAGTAACAACCGGTTAGATCCGGTTATGGCTAGTACTTATCGGTTTTTACTGGATACGTGTACAGGTAGAAGAGTTGTAAAGTTTGTGGGTGCATTTTAAGAGTTAAAAGGGGTATGGACGTAAATATTGCTGAGAAGTAATGTGTACATTTTAAAATACACTGAAAAGAGCTTTTGAGTCTCTGCGAAAAGTTGTTTTAACGCCTTGAAGAATATTGTTGTCTTACTTAAAAACCAGTCAAGTGCGAATCGTACTCGCACACGAAAGGTTCCATGTCATCGTAGAAGATATAACATATAATATAATATATATTGCCATTACCAAAACGAGCCAATAACACAAAAATACAGATCTCTTGTTTGGGGACCCCCTTTGATGTTTAACTTTTATTTATTTTTAATATTTATTGATAAATAAATATACATCCTGTGAAAATTTCAACTCTGTAGCTATTACGGTTCATGAGATACAGCCCACTGACTTAATAATAAGGTCCCGTTAGCACCCTTTGGGTTCGGAGCCCTAAAAAGTAAAGCCAATAACTGACGAAACCAACTCAATTAGTAAACCATAACAAAGTTTTAAATAAAAAAAAATTGTAAAGAGGTTCCAACTTTAACAGCGGGCCAATGTGGCCTTTTCAATTCATAGGTAACTTCCTAAGTTTATCTTAGACATCTCTGACATCGGTGAAGTAAAACATCATTAGGAAACTTGAACTTGTAATTTATTTAATTTGGAAGTCGCCAAGTCGCCTTCAACAAGCTTGGTGATTAATGCTCATGCCTTCCCTGTATTAAAAGAAGCTTAATCTCCATATTCTTTTTATGTCTGTTGACTCAAACTTGGTCAACCTATAGCTCTATTATTGGCCTCGTTAAGATATTGGATGGTGCATGTGGTTGTGCATTATAGACAACTGAAGAAGTGACGCATGATTGATGGAGGCCTAATAATAGACTGGTATCTACACTAATATTATAAAGAGGAAAAATTTGTACTTTTGTATGTTTGTAATGGATAAACTCAAAAACTACTGGAACGATTTTAAAAATTCTTTCACCATTAGATAGCTACACTATCTGCGAGTAACATAGGCTTGTTTTATTTTATTTTTTAAGAATTATCTGTGTAAACAGCCATTTTGAAGTCCAACTCAACTTCCTAACTCATCTCCCATATGAAACAAAAACTCAACCTCAAAAATTATTAATTTAAGTTGAATTGTATCACTTATCGATAAAATAAATATTTCCAATTCATCATCACTTTATAAACAGCTACAAGACAAAACAATTTTGTCTCAAAAAAGAAAAAATAATGTCACAAAAAAGCAAATTCGTGCGAATCACAGATAATTTTTTATCCGCGCCAAAAAGTTCCCGCCTTTTCTCTGCTTACAAAATGGCGCTCCCCTTTATATTGGACAAAAAGCGATTTGTATAAAAAATGCTATTGTTCATACGGACAATATGTCAAAATGCTGCTTTTAGCTAAATTACTTATTTACGTAAGCTATGTTGGCCGTATTTTAAATGTCGGATGAGTTATGTACCGTTTTGCAGTTTATTTAGGTTGTTTATGAGTTATTTTGTTAAGTTTATGAGTTTGTCACACGACGTAATACACAAACGTCAACGAAATATAAAAAGCTGTCTTTTGATGTGCATTGTTCTTTTTTTTTTGATAAAAGAATAAATCAAAGTAAAAGTCAAATATTTTTTTTATTTTGACGATTAATAAGAGGCACTTTTGAACGTCACGTACAAGAAAATTAATGAATCTAGTTGCCCATTCCAAATGGTACTTTCGTATGGAGAAATGTGTTCCTAGTTTCGTTTAGAGGAAAAGAAAATATTCCTAGTTTCCCTATTATTAGTATGTCAGCCTGTCTGTCACTGGACTATTTATCAAAGTCAAAGTCAAAACATTTTTTCTTTCAATTAGACCATTTACAGGCACTATTAAATTGTCAAAGAGTCGAAACCTTGCGAGTATTTTCCAACATAACTGTATAATTTTTTACCTCGCAACACAATACAAAACCTAGCACATACTTGTAATTATCGAAATCTAATAATATGTTAATTTATTCAAACAGTACATAACTGCCTAGCGTGTTCACAAAAATGTGCGACAAGTTTGTTGAACATAACTGTAAGTACTGACTTGTGATTCAACAATGTTGGTCTATCAGTTCTAATGTCAACTGTATTTATTAGCAAGTCGAATTGTCTCGGTTTTGTTGCTTTAACAATGCTAGTGAACTCAGCAAATCTTGATATGACTTTATAAGTATAATACATAACATGACGCCTGTAATCCCCGTAGGGTTAGACAGAGGTGTTATGTTTTAGTTCTATGTAATAGGAGGCGAGCCAATTGCTATTAACCGGCCACAAATCCAGACTCCGAAGCTGCTAAAGATAAATTCTGGATGGAAAAACCCAATAACTCTTTGCCCGACCTGGGAATCGAACCCAAGACCTCATGGCCAGCAGTCGCGCTTTGCAATCATTAGACCAAAGAGGCAGACACTAAATCAAAGAGGCAGTTTATCAGTATAATATCTTAAAAACCATGTACTTATACTTTTCTGTTATAATGTACTATCTAAATCTATGTTAGACATCACTGACATCGTTCCGTGCCTCGGAAAGTACGATAAGCTGTTGGTCCCAATCGCCATACGTGGTAAGCCCAAAAGTCTGACAACCAGTCTTAACAAGGGGTAACGTAATACCCAGTTACTGGGTTGTGGAGGTCAGATAGGCTAGCTCCATGTAAAATACTGGTATTCAACTGCAATTTCTTTTTGGGGTTAAAGTTTTCAAATGAATCCTTCCGCCCTGGGTGGGGCGGAAGGGACTATCAAACTTTTACTGACTAAAAAACTGTTCCTTCTGTTACCCTCTGCGTTCCGGGGCCACGGTATCCTGCTATGACGTCCCGCGACGTTTGACATATGTAGCCAGACCACAACATAGGTGAGAAAAGGCTAGGCAGATGAAGAATATCAGTAGATAAAAGTAAGATAGTAAGATTATTATAATACGTAGTTTCTTTTAGCTTTTACCTCCCGTCACACTAAAAACAAAACTCTGTAACAGTGTACATAAAAGTTATTGCATCTAATTTAAATGTTTCTTAAAGAAATTAAAACAAGTGGTCGGGAAGTCTTCCACCCACACACTCGGTTGAAATAAAGCCGAGTACTCACAGATCTGTATCGTTGGCACGTCGTTATGTCCCACGGTTTTATTGGCCGATCATTTAATTAGGTTATTTACTTTTAAAGGTGGCCGATGGAGGTGTGTGAGGTGTTGAATCAAAGCATTAAGAATATTGTTACCAGGATTTTGTAAAACTTCCTTAATAATAATAAAAATAATAATACGCGGACGAATTTTTTGATGCCTTATGAGGTTTCTCCCTTCTCCTTTTTTTTTTATAAATTGTACATATTTTACATTTACTTTAAGGTTTTATTTAAGTTAAGGTTATTTATTGTAGAATGTAAATGTTACGCCAAATAAAAAATACCTGTTAGCATGTTATAATAAAAAGATCATTAAAAATTTATATTGCACTAAAAAGTAAAAACTTTTATAAAAGTAACTTTAGTTTTGGAAGTCAGTGGCAGTACATAATGAGATACAAAACCAAAGTCTTACAAAACTATAGTTTCGTATAATTTTATTATATTTTGGTTATTAAAGGCGGTTGTCTTTTTGTAAAAAAGTTTTTAGTTCAATATTACTTTTTAATATAGGTATTTGAAATCGGACAAATACACAGGTCAAACTGAGAACCTAATTTTTTTTAGTCGGTTAAAAAAGTATTTATGGAATTTCTTGCTCGATCCTCCTCCATAGAAATATAAATTTTGAAACGAGTATCTAGCTTCAACTTTTTGAATTCGAAAAGTCGGCTTTTATTACTTAATTCATATTATAATTAATTTAAGTATTACAGAAATGGAATTAAAAATTGCATAATTACGTGCAGGATATTAAATGCCACGTGAAATGATATCTTCTACTCTATGCCTGAAATTTTAAAGTCCAATATCAATTATTAAATTAAAACTTCTCGATCACATATTCTTGGTCAGTTTGCGCTGACCGTTACACAGATGATCGTAAATAAATAATTAAACGGTTTTGTTAAGCCATTAAGTAGATAAAGTGTTTCATCAGATCTACGATAACTAACTTTATTGATTTACTATAAAAATTCTATAAATATATGGACACACATACACATATAGAAAATAACTAAATGAGTGATAAATAGTATAGAATTTATTAGCTGTATGTACTCTGCGGTTTAACATAAACTTACGCCTTTTTCCCTTGGGTGTAGGCAAAAACCACAGAACGCCACCTGCTTCGATCCTTACATACTCCTTTCGCCTCATCTACGTTCATACATCTCGTCGTACAAGCACGCCGGTTACGAGTACTGCGAAAATGAACTCTCTGAAGGACCTCACCAATAAGGTAAGTGTAGGTCTTCCTAGGGCGACCCCTCCCTGCGTTGCCACTCACCTCTGCCATATAAATACCTTTTGTTAATCGTCTTTCACTCATCCTCTCAACATGACCGAACTATCTAAGCATACAATACATACATATAATGCAATGCATACATTTTTTAAAATAAAAAGTACCCTATGTGCTATTCCAGACTATAATCTATTCTGTAACATCCATCCATCTAAATTTTCGCATTTATAACAGTACGAAGATATATCAACCTCTATATTGTAATACGAATACTTAATGACCAGAACGGTTCAGTTACCAAGTAAATTGACCCAGTGGTTCCCATGGGACTGAAATCATACCCGAACCAAACGTTAGATGAAATAGAGGTTAGGTAAACGGATCCCTAGTCAATTCTAATCTTGTAATACGAATAGTAGTATTATGTATTGTGTTATATTTAACTTGCCTATTAGGTGCACGATTGGCATGATAACATGGTTGGCAGAGTGTCTAGGCGATAGGCTGCCGTACTGCGTGACACAGGTTCTATTCCCGTCCGGAATAAATACACATAGTAATAATAATAATAAATAAATAATAAATATCTTGGGACAACTCACACACGGCTATCTGATCCCAAGCTAAGCAGAGCTTGTGTTATGGCAACCAGACAACTGATATACATACTAATATAATTTATAAATACATACATATTATAGATAAATCACACCCAGACACAGAACTCACAATCATGCTCATCACACAAAGTTTGTCCTGGGTGGGAATCGAACCCACGACCTCCGGCTTAGCAGCCAGGGGCGCTAACCACTAGACCAACAGGCCCATCAAAAAACACATTCCTTAGTGCAGAGATACATCCTTGTCCAATAGGTTGTCATAAACATAACATCATGCCTGTAATCCCCGAAGAGTTAGGCAGAGGTGTACCCATTTAGTAGTACACTCACATTACGCCAGTTATGTAAGTCCCATGTAATAGGGGGCAAGCCTATTGTCATCAACGCAAATCCAGACACCGAGGCTGCTACTGAGAAATTCCTGATGGAAATACCCAATAACACTTTGCCCGGCCTGGAAATCGAACCCTCATGCTCAGCATAGGTAGGTAGGTACTACTGTAGGTACATATTGGTAGAAGTGGACTAAGGAGTAGTTATAAGTATTTAAACTAAATGCACTATTAAATCCATTTGAATGAAATTGAAGATCAAATGTTGACTCTGTCTCGTCAGATTACCGGATAGTAAACGCGAGTTAAAATTTCTAAGAATGTGTTAAGTCACATTGTTCAGCGCATTTTTGTGGTAACTACTGTGCGTGGCCAGGAAGTCGGCGAGTACGATGAAGGAATGTTTTTTTATGTGTAAATTATAAAGTAGGTACTTACGTCTTTTTTTAAATACAAAATCACTGTAGGTATAAGTATTTAGACACAACCATTTAAAAAGTGCGAGCGAGTCTGTAAATCACATTCACGTTTTGTTTTATAACCTTGACGCAAAAGATGTTATTAGTTTGTCGCGCCTGTCTGTGACTTCGTAGCTCCCAAATTATTGGACCGATTTAATTAGGTTTCTTTTAGTTTGAAAGCTGAAGTTATCGAGATGGTTCTTAGTTAATTTAGTTTTTATTTTATAGTGTCCATAATAATACACACTCTGTAAAATAATCGGGTGTCTACATATTACAGTTACAATTTTTTTTATAGTGTCCATGTGTACACCCTCTATAAAATAATCAGGTGGTATTACAGGTCCAAAGTAACAGCCCTGTGACAGATGGATAGACAGACAGCGGTGTCTTTGTAATAAAGTTCCGTTTGCCACGCCTTACCCAAAGGGTAGGTAACTACTTGACATTTTAAAATCCCTCATAAAAACAGTATCTACAAAGAATTGCAGTTTACAAACAAACAAACAGCTCGGTTCTATAAATAACTTGTTGATAGCGGAGTAAGATGAAGATAAGCATTGTTTTTCTTTTGTTGCAAAATCCTGCAATGTCCAAGAGAGAAAATAAAATGGCACGAAGTCGCGTCCCACGCGAGTTTTAAAATTAAACCGGAGTGCTGAGATGTTTATTGACAAACACTTTTTATCTTGAAGCTCGTTAAGTAAGTCAGTGTTTTAAAACAAGTGCAGTTAATTAATGATCTAATTAAGAGACATTTTCTTATTTTATTGTACGACTGCTACCTGCAAATGTATGTTGAGAGGATGAGTGAAAGACGATTGACAAAAGGTATTTTTATGGCAGTGGTAAGTGGCAACGCCGGGAGGGGTCGCCCTAGAAAAACCTACACTGACCTTATTGGTGAGGTCATTCAGAAAGGTCAGGTGCGACGAGATGTATGAACGTAGATGAGGCGAAAGGAGTATGTAAGGATCGTAGCAGGTGGCGTTCTGTAGTTTCTGCCTACCCCCATGGGAAAAAGGCGTGAGTTTATGTATGTATGTATGCTACCTGCAACATCGTATGCGTGGTTTTTTTCACGCGCCTTTTATACATGCTTGGTTACTGCTCCACCACCGTGGGTCGTAGCGTAATGCTTTATAGCCTAAACTATTCCCCATAAATCTAGCTAACACATAGAGACCTCGCAACAAAAAAAATTACGGCTTTTATTTCGCTTTTGTATTCAATTTTTCTTCTTATGTTATGTGCGTAATTTTCGCGTGAATAAACTGTTTTTTCTTTCTTTCTTTTATCATTAATTCGTTACATCATTTTTGATCAATTACCGATAAAATATTTGTCGGTTATTACAAAAAATAAATGTTGTTCCCTACAACACATAATATCACCTCTGTAATCTCTAAAGGGTAAGGCAGAGGTATACCCATTAATAAACCTACATTTCGCCAGTTATGTTTAAGTTCCATGTTATTACATCTATTCCCATCTATTCCCCATTGGGGGCGGGCCTATTGTCATCAACCGTGCACAAATGCAGGCTACAAGGCTGCTACTAAGAAATTCCTGATGGCAAAACACAATAACACGTTGCCCGACTTGTTCATTTGTCAAATTTCAAATGCTCCCTGCATTTTCCCAACACTTAAAACCGCTGGTTTAAGGGCTCAACACGAAGTGATAATTTCAAAGTAATTTGTAACTATGGGCTCGGTCGTTTGTTTAAAGCGATGATATTCAAAATCCGCCATTTTAACAGAACGACATAGTTTACCAATTTAATGATCTGTGTGGAGAAACTTGAGGCGCATTATTGTTTGTTTTGTAATAAAACGCTTGTTAGTTAATCTACGGATTAGTTGAACGGTTCGCGGTTGGTCGCACCATTACATTTAGCTCTTAAGTTAACAAGAACAGAGTAATGATAATTGCGTTGTCTTTATTGCGTAAATGGCTGCGTTGTTCGACTCGTAGTCGATAGTGCAACTGCTGAAAGTGGGGTTCTAGACTCGATCCTCAAGTCGGGCAAAGTGTTATTGGAGTTTTCAGCAGCCAGGAGCTTGAAAGTCGGTGGTTTGGACATTAACCAAGTACGCAGAAGATGGGAGGTACCAAGTACGCACAAGTGTGTGTGCAAATACAGGTGCGCTCCCTCTTCACTCACATTCAAAGTCTGATTTGAGTATATGCAATTAGAAGTAGTAGCAAAGGCTTTAAGGGCTATCCAAGGCACGGAGGAGTCTCGGAAACGGAGGTGTGTAAACGTCACCCATCCACTAACCAACCCCGGCCAGCATAGCATAACATAGCAGCATAGCTTAACCTGTTGGGTCAACCCGTGCGGCTGTTATTACATAGCAAAGAGCGTGTTATAATATAGTAAAAAATAAAATCTCAACAACTTACATTGCCTCGTTGGTCTAGTGGTCGCAAGCGTGACTGCTGTGCATGGTCTTGGGTTCGATTCCCAGATCGGGCAAAGTGTTATTGGGTTTTCCCATCAGGAATTTCTCAGTAGCAGCCTCGGAGTCTGGATTTGTGCCCGGTTGATGGCAATAGGCTCGCCCCCTATTACATGGGATTAAAAACATAACTGGCGAAATGTGGGAGTACTAATGGGTACACCTCTGCCTAACCCTTCGGGGATTACAGGCGTGATGTTATGTTATGTTATGTTATGTAACGACTTACATTACTTATTGACCAAAATATGTGTAGACTTCTTATTTATGCAACGCGCTATCGCAACTGCCTCATAAAACTCGTTTAAACAAATTTGTTATCCCCTACAATGAAACAGAGACAAGGTAACTAATAAAACATCCATATTTATTTTCAACAACACACCAGAATATTTAGTTCACTTCAGTAAACTAGTATGAGTACGCAACTATCGAGGGAGGAATAATTTACTGTATGAATGACGTGTGCTGTCAACTTCACATGCGTCTAAAGTTACCCTTGAGTTTAGCATCCCTGTTAATTATAGCCTTTTCAACGCCAAGCTATTTTAACCGATTATGGCAAATTGTTATTGAACAATAGGCCTAGTGTGCTGACGGGAAAGTTTTCAATTTGAACTGCTCCTTTGTTCTCGTGACTCGCGACTGCTGATGGTTCTGTGATAGATTCCCAAGTCAGGCTAAAAGTGTTATTGGGTGTCTCCATCAGGGATATCTCAGGATTTCTGTTCAGACGTACCCGGTACCAAATTTCACTAAAATCGATTCAGTGGTTTAGAGACTTTTACATGTATAACATTATTAAGAGTTTAAAAACTAATAGGTACTATGATCATTATTTAGAAAATACTGTTATGTTTAAGAGGCACCCACGCTAGGTAGCGTAATGCTTTGGATAACAATCTCAGATTAGATCAGATTTTGAGCATTACGTTACATTCTCCTCACTCACTGATCCAACTGGTGAGGAAGCGCCACTGACTGAAATAATGTTAAAAAAGTTCCACATCCATCCAAATGGCTGGTTTCACCAAAATACAACTTTAGGTTAAAATCATAGCTACTTAATACCCGTCATTGGCCAATCAATCCAAAATGAACTTATTAAATTGTGCTATCAGCTCATACTTGACATTACAAATACAGACATAACGTAATCACACGTTTACACGAGTTTCCCTTCGTTTACACGGAAAATATGAACCGTCTCTAAATAAGATTAACGGTGTGATGCAAGTTACAAACGCGAAGCTTGAAAATCGTTCACCGAAAAGCTATGAACGATACTTGTAGTTGGTACAGTTATGTGTTTATTATCACAAATCGAAAGAAAAGAAGAGTATATTAACCTATAGTTCGAGGAAGTAAGTAACATAGCAACAAGCAAAACTAAAATCCCGGAATCATTTAATAAACATGACAATGAAATCTAGGGATTTTAAAAACATGAACTCGACTTATTGGCTGGGCTAATTAATATTATTTTGTACTTATTAATACGACAAATAATTAACAAGATATACGCACACAGAAAAACAAGTAACATACAAGACGAAAATAGGTTTCTACTAACAAGATCGCATTTAGGTAAATACAAATATCAGCCTTTTTATTTGTCCCACTACGGGGCTTTTGATTCAAGTATGTTCGACAAAACGAAAATCGATTTCTTGCAGTGAAATCCTTGCCACGCTCGTGTTTAAATCAAGATCTCATTTTTGCTCGCTCCCTCCTCTCCCTTGCACCACAGCCTCACCTAATATAATCGCCACAATATATTCCCTGCTGCCTTTAATTATTCCTCACACATCACACGGCGTCTGGTCAGCTTCACTTGTAGAGACAAGTTGACAACGTTTACTGTTCGCTGTTATTTACTTTGACGTATTGTTTTGATGGACGTTGAGGATATATTTTTAAACAAGGAAGAGGTTATTGGGTCATCTGAGGGTGTCTTTGTCTAATATTTATTTTGCAAGAATTAACATTCGTCATTTAAGTTTTGTTTTGTTTTGGAAGCCGACCCCAACATAGTTGGGAAAAGGCTAAGCAGATGATGATGACTTAAGTTTGGTTCTCAGGTACCCATATGTGTATGTCTCGAGCTATCTAGAGACTCAGTGAACGTTCAGCGTCTCACAAATTACTCTTTTCATTATCAAATCCAAAATACCTTCTTTGAATTGTAAGAAGAAAAGATTATTTGCGTCAAAACTTTTACACAAATCATTTTCCAGTGGGACAAATGGCTTATGTAAGAGCATATTGCGTGTACAAGCGAAAATAATAAAAATTGAGGTGGTGCATCGACCTCTCCATATTATGCATTGTCCACAAACATTCATTTTTCATCTTGCACTTCAGGCAAGTACTTCAAATGAATATGGGTAGGTATGGTTTGTTATCAATTGCAGAGTAATTCTGGTATTTTTCAACCGCGTTATATTACGTCTTTGGTTACTGCTAGCTCCCGAGGGTCGTAGTGTGATGTTATATAGCCTATTCTCATAAATCTAGCCATCATATACCAAAAGATTTTCCAACTGGTAGTTTCAGAGATTAGCGCGTTTAAACAAAAAAGTTAACAAATATTATAATTCAAAGTAAAAATAACACAACATGTTTTCCAAATTAAGACTTGTGTTCACCAATATTTTTAATCAAAGAATTAATAAATATTTAAACTGTCCTTAAGAAAGTTGACATAAACAACTGATTAAATACGTAACCAGTTGATTAAATAATGGTGAAAACAGGCCTTAGGATGAAAGAGAAAGAAATTCAAAAGTAACAAAGAAAAAAAAATGATACTTCCTAAATTCCAGAAAGAATGAAAACCTTCATTAAATTAAATCAATCATCATCACTTCAGCTAATTTAATTATTAGTTTTATTCTTCTAATTTAGTTCAACGCCTCGAGGAAAAAGCGAGAGAATCTGTCCGTTGGAGTGTGACAGAAGATGGTAAACCATTTATCTTAGACCGCAAATTATGCGCTGGGAGGAATTAAGGGGAGGTTACTTGACTTTGGAGGAACTTGACATTGGTGCCGATTCCCTTTTTCACAAACATACATACATAAACTCACGCCTTTTTCCCATGGGGGTGGGCAGAAACTACAGAACGTCACCTGCTACGGTCCTTACATACTCCTTTCGCCTCATCTATGTTCAAACATCACAAACTAGACTAAATTTAGAGAATTGACGTCTCTTACTAACATACAGCGAAAGGAAAGGACGGTGACATTAAAGAACTAAGTTAGCGATGTCAAATTAGTTTTGTCTTAATCAACTTTTCCGTATTTTTTTTTTTTAAATCTATACAAAGTCAAAGTCAAAGTCAAAATACGTTTTAAGATGTCAAACAATAATTATGTGGATGTGTCAGATTGACTAAATTTGACAGCTCTTATTTACATTAGTCTCTTTCTTGTTTTATTGGACAAAAATAGATGGAAATAGTCTAATATTACTTTAGTTTGTGACCAAGAGAATCGGCACTACTGTTTAATTAACTGTGGCATCGTATCTCCCAAACGGCTGAACCGATTTTGTTTTTTTTGTTTGAAAGGTATCTGTATCAAGAGTGTCCTTAGTTTTAATTTAAGTTATTCAGCCGTGTAAATATAAACGCATAACATTACAACTGTAAGAAAGAAAAAATAAGATTTTGAATTAAATTGCATTTTATACGTGTCAGTTGTGATTTCTGCGACAATATTGAGTATTTTTTAAACTTTCTGCAAAACTACTAGCGTACTGTCGCAGAAAGCGGTTTTATTGTTTTTTCTTATGGGCTAAGCAAGGATCACTTTAGGTGTGTTAAGTTAATTTAACAACTGGTGAAAAAAATCTAACACTCCATCCATTCACATTTAGCAAACAAAAAAAAAAGTGTGTCTTGCGCTGTGACTGAGTGATTGGCTACTAAGCTGCGTGTCTATGCTTTATCGGATTCGATTCTGGTTTTAAATAAATATTTGTATGGCTTGCGGTGGTGGTTTCTATGGCTGTAAGTTTATATATTTACAAATGCACCCACGATACAGAAGGACTTAGAGTTCGACGTTTAATTTTTCAATTAATAAAAATGTCTTTATCTATTTAGTTGTTTAATAAACACAAATAGAATACAGACAACTCATATTAATATTATAAAATGCGAAAGTGTGTCTGTCTGTCTGTTACCTCTTCATGCTTAAACCGCTGAATCGAATTTGGCATGGAAATAGTTTAACACCCGGGGAAGGACATAGAATAGTTTTTATCCCGGAAATCACCCCCTAAGGCGGTGAAAGGGGGCATGGAAATTTGTATGCAAGTACGATATAAACAAGTTCCACGCGGACGTAGTCGCAGTCAAAAACTAGTTCCTCATAATCTGGCTATAACATACAAAAATATTTTCTCCAATTCGCCCAGCAGTTTTTAGAGCTAAGCTCGTTTAAAAACAAACAAATAAACGAAAAAACTTTACAGTATTATTATATTAGTATAAGATATATGCCTCTATATTATACCTCTGTTTATATACCCTCTGTAAACGAATCAGACTACAGGTAAGCACCTCTTTATTTATAAAACATCGTCCACAGAGTAATGAATAATGAAACCTCATACGGTTTGACGTCACCTAGGAAAATAAAGCACGTTTACTCTAGATAAGCAGTTACTCTGTGCCACGGGAATAATAATGTGCACGTATACACTGTTATTGTTTCGTTTTACTGGAGTTATCACATTTTATATTGTTGTTGAAGTTTAGAAAATCTTCTCTATAAGTTTTGAAATTCTTGGATCTTTTATGTAGTGACTTCTTACGTTGACTGCCTCGTTGGTCTAGTGGTCGCACGCGCGACTGTTGTGCATGAGGTTTTGGGTTCGATTCCCAGGTCGGGCAAAGTGTTATTGGGTTTTTCCATCGGGAATTTCTCAGTAGCAGCCTCGGAGTCTGGATTTGTGCCCGGTTGATGGCAATAGGCTCGCCCCCTACTACATGGGACTAAAAACATAATTGGCGAAATGTGGGTGTACTAATGGGTACACCTCTGCCTAACCCTTCGGGGATTACAGGCGTGATGATGTTATGTTATTTATGCAGAGTACCTACAAAGACAACAGTTAAACGCAGAACCACTTACAGTAATTAAGAATGTCCTTCTCTTAAATATACATACTCTCTCTCTTTCTACTCAATCTGCTTAATGGCAGTTCATGAGATATGAGCCTTAAAAACAGCTTCTTTTCGTCAAAGGCGTGTGTTCTCGTGATTAGAAATTATTAATTACTTAGTGTTTGCTTTTACGCTGATTTAAGAGTGGTTGACTTTGTTTGATAATGACGTGGTAAGGTCAAAATGTGTTTTAAAGTAATGATGGAGGTCTCTTAAATCTTAAAAATAAAATATAGCCTACGTACGCGACTAAGTCCGCGTGGAACTTGTTTATATCGTACTTCCATTCAAACTATGTCTATTCTATGTCCTTCCCCGGGTCTTTAACTATCTTTATACAAAATTTCACCTAAATCGGTTCACTGGTTTAAGCATGAAGAGGTAACAGACAGACAGACACACTTTCGCATTTATAATATTAATATGGACTGAATTCACTGATTATGTCGCTTTAAATTCTGGTAAGGTACTTAGTTTATTCCTAAGATTTTCCATGGCAAATTTTGAATCTCCGTTTCATGTCTTATGGGGGTGAATTTTAAAAATCCTTTCTTAGCGGACGTCTCTTTACTATTATAGTACACCAACAGCGTATACATTAAGAATTGAAATTCAAGTACAAAGTACTAGTAACCAAGTATCATTTCTAATAAGTACACACCAATTAAAGATATACATAGCTTAGCACATCACTAGCTATAAGGTACCTACCTCTCTGCCAAATTTCATCCATATACGTCAAGCGGTTTCCGATATTATATGAGTGACTTTTCGGTTTTATATATTTGTGGGAATGGAACGTAAAGTGAGCGAAAGAGATAGGATGCTATGTTTGAATGAGAGGTGGAAAGAACGATTTGAAATGAGAGTGGAAGGAAGAATTTAAAATGAGAGGAGTCAGTCGATAGACGAGGCTCGTGATAGGAAGATGACGGTGACATTCTAGAAAAAAATAAAAGAAGAATTTTATTGGAAGACTGATTTTTTTATTTAAGAAAACATATATCCCATATATTTATATAACATAAACAATTTATAAGACGTCCCTTTATACGTTAACCCTCCTAAAGCTACTAAGCAAAAAAATATTTTAATTTTGAAACAAAATCACCAGTCCTCCCTTCTCCTTAAGACGTGGTCTTAAATCGATCCCGTCACCTGCATCTGACGTAATTACAATCTTCACGCTTACAGCTCTCGTAGAAAAATAGCTCGGCAAAGGCTTCATGAAATTGGAAAATTCTTAGAGAAAATTCTTTGGATTTCACGCTACGAGTAATTTTGGTGAGATATTTTCTGATTTGTGAGGTACGGGTTTATGAGTATGCTTGTCTTAGTTGTATGATGGGGTTGGCAGAAGTCAGGAATGAAAGAAAGAAAGAAAAACTATTTATGCACGCGAAAATAACGCATATAATATAAGAAAAAAAAAATTGAATACAAAGGCAGATTGAAAACAAGTTGGTATTAAGACTAAAAACTAAAGACAAATAAATACTAAAATAAGAAATATGCGCCGAACTACCGCGCGAAATGGCTGAAAAGACGGTGAAAGTTGCATTGTTATTTTTATGACATTTACTATATATTGTACACTATAGCGCCATCAATAGGCACAAGTCACAATTATTTCTCTAAAAACTAAATTCTTTTTGCCCTAGAAAACTTATTTCCAATAATACTTCGCCCGACATGGGAATCGAAACCAAGACCTCATACTTAGCAGTCAGGCTTAGCGACTACTAGACCAACGAGGCAGTCAACAAGCAAAGCAGTTTTAAAATCATATCATAAATCTACAATCAGCTCTATAGCCATCAAAAACCAATCAAACGTGAAAGCTTAACCTTTCAAATAATTTCAATAAACTGGATCGGAAATAACTATTTAACGTTCGCTAAATGTACCAAAAACTCTCACAAGACAACTTCTACATATTCCATAACCATTGACTGGTTTCATCTGAGCACATTTCAAAGACGGCTTACAAACTATTCAATGGATGACGACCGTTGTATAACTAACGCGTTAATATTTGATTTACACTACAGGTATTATGCGGAAGCTTCGCTAAGCGATAGTTAACTCGATAAGGACTATAATTAACTATCCGTTAATGGTTATTAGCGCGTTAACTGATGTAATTGGCTGTTGGGTGACCAGTAGTAGTTAGGGCTGGCAGTGCTTTCGGGATATATTATGTTAGAAGAAATAACATTTTATTGTGGTAAAGATATTGACTGCCTCGTTGGTCTCGTGGTTTGATTCCCAAGTCGGGAAAAGTGTTATTGGGTTTATCCATTACGAATTTATCAGTAGCAGCCTCGGAGTCTGGATTTGGGACTTAAACAAAACTGGCGAAATGTGGGTGTATACCTCTGCCAAACCTTTCGGGGATTATAGGCGTGATGTTCATGTTATGTTATGATATTATTCTTATTGTTTTCTTTAATTTTGAAAGTTAGTTTTAGGAATAATTATTTTATCATTATCTCTGAGAAACGTATACTTTCGACCGGATTTCAGCCGGATTTCAGCACAATAGGGACTAGCCAAGAACGCAGGATATATTATAGTGCACAAGTGTGTGCTCATCTTCTGCACTGTCATAGTTCAATGGGATGGTAATTCGAGAAGACCGGGAGAAGATCATACGCGGAATCAACGGTTTTACTTGCTTATCGAGGCGCGAGGGAGTCACACTACCAATTTCCAAACACCGGGCTGCTACTGGAAAATTCCGATATTACCAGTATTAATCCACCAACCAAATTAAAGTCTATAAACAAATCTGTTCCAAATATTTTTATTAAACTTAAATTTTGATACGGGCTAAAATTAGGCCGTACTAAAATTATCTCAACATTTTAGCCATAAAAATAACAGACACACATACTTGTGATAATTTCCATCATTAGTAAAACCGTATGGTCGGCAACCTGCTACAATTTCCCTTACCAATTGGTTGCTAATCTCAATAATTTGCTTCGGAAATCGTTGTCCAAACGTTCGTACATCCGAGACGAGTTATGAAGATTAGCGCCGCATTTAGTGGGTTAACGCGATAATTCGTGCGTTCCTTCTTTGTGTGGAGAGTTACAGACAGTGCTAAGTAGTGCATCTTTGTGATTAATAAGAACCAGAAAGGGTTAAGTGTGTGGGAGATTTCAAATGTTGAACTATAATAGTTAATTTGTCTGAAATAAAAATAATGTTGAACTGTTTTGAGATTAAAAGCTATCCATTTTTCCCATAATACAATGTCTTTTTATTGCAAAGAACACGTTAGTAGTATATTGTAAAACCATAATTGGATAAGAAGATTATTTAAACTTTAAATATTACTAAACTGGTTTTCCTAAAATAAGTAAAAGTGCGAAATGTTTGACCTTCAAAACTCAAAACTATGTAGATTGTACCTATATTATAAGCCAGAAAAAAAATCTCAATTATGGAAAGAACATACAGTAACTTTCAGCTTTATTAAATATCTTTTTACATCTGATAAACTAATATAGTTTTGTTTCATCTTCCATTTCTATGACCACAAAAGCGTAAATTAAAGCCACATTTTCTATCAAAAAGCGTGAACCAAATCCGCGTCATTACCCCTACACTTTTAACGACCAATCCTAACTTCTTAATCCCCCTATCTTTCAGTATCCCTACGGAAAATATCTGAAGGACAGACTGAGCGGTTAGCCCGAATTACGGCTGTAAGTAATTTTGATAGCACCGACGTGCTTCGAGAACTAAGTGGAGTATACCTTCAGGGAGCCGAGTTCAAGATTAGGTCAGCTTGTTGGTTCTTTAGAACGGGGTTAGGATGAGAGGGAAATGAATTTAATAAGACTGTGTTAGAGGGAGACAAGTGTATATATTGGGTTTTGATTTCTACAAAAACAGCTTTGTGTCAATAAAACTTATTATTTCAGTTCTTCTGGATGAAGTTCCTTAAGACGGCTGGTGATTTATGCGTGTCTTAACTTTAGGCAACGTCTATAAGTAGAGAGAGAGTTTAAGGTTGAAACTTCATCGAAAAGGCCTATCGTGGACGTTCTCCTCCATAGATACCAACCTACGTTTTGGAATTAATTATTAAGTAAATAGCGTCAGCTTTTTGATTAACTGACCGAATCTTTGACAATTCACAAGTGCCTTTAGATGGTTTCATTAAAATAATTACCTTGACTTTGAGTAAACAAGTGCCAGTCGGACTCGCACACGAAGGTTTTGTACCTACAGGTATAACACTGCACTTTTTATTATTATTTGTTTTTTTAACGTCATCAGAAATACACAATGTTAAAACCTATTATACCTTGTTCACGAGATACAGCTCGATGACAGACAGACGGACAGCAGCGGCTTAGTATTAGGGTCCCATTGGCACGCTCAGGTACGGAAATCTAAAAATAAAGCCGTTTTATTTATCCCCAGGTCTATAATAATGATCTACAATGCTTTAAAAGGTACGTTTTATATCTACATTACCTTTACGACAACTCCTTAAAATAGAGCACAGCCTTCAAGTACCTACACGACTTCTATATTTAACTACGGGAGCACAGCAACCTTTTCAGCCTTTCTCGGGTATCTTGAACTCCATTTACAGGTTACAAATAAGGCAGAGGGCCACAGGCATTATGTTTGGAGCGGTAATAGGGTTTGACCTATTTATATTTTTGGATATACATTTTTTATAATTAGAATATATTTTTAAGGTTTTCTTTTGGCCTGAATTGAGTAGGTACCTGTAGTGTAAAAATAATACAAGAATATTTTTAGTGCGCCTCTTTGTGTCTCTTTCTAATGCTCGATGTTATTATATTTTAGCTCGGATACTGTTAATTTGGATTGTCTAAGTTTTAGTTTTAACCAAAACGGATATTATTAGGTATTATTTTTAGAAGAATTATAGTGGAAGACTGCCTCGTTGGTCTAGTGCTGGCAAGCGCGACTGCTGTGCATGAGGTCTTGGGTTTGATTCCCAGGTCGGGCAAAGTGTTATTGGGTTTTTCCATCAGGAATTTCTCAGTAGTAGCCTCGGAGTCTTGATTTAGGAAGCAATAGGCTCGCCCCCTATTACATGGAACTAAAAAAAACATAACTGGCGAAATGTGGGTGTGCTAATGGATACACCTCTGCCTAACCCTTCGGGGATTACAGGCGTGATGTTATGTCAAATATGTTACGTTATAGTGTAAGATTGTCAGTTAGTCAGAAAGTTAAAGCTTGATGCTTATTCCAAAACATAAGTACGTCACTATGGCGAAGAACGGGCAAGAAACTCTACGGACAAAGGCAAAAATTAGATGCATTTTTGACAGATCGACACTAAGATAAGATTCCGATAATTTCTAAAAGTTTATAGAATTGCCCCCATGGTCATAAGCATTCAGTACGGTAAATATTTACTACACATACCTTTTACCAATCGCCTTTTACCAATCTGTAACCAAAGCCATCTTATCCGTTTACCAGCAGACTACTCTCAAAGGATCTCAAATACTCGAGAGTCACTCTAACTTAACAAGCAGTACTTACAAGTACTCGTGAAATACCTCAACAATAGCTTGACAAAGCAACCGTAACTCACACACTTCCTTAGCCGACGGAAACGCCTCTGTTCGTATAAACGTCTTACAAAAACGGCCAATACATACGGTGCCTTATGCGACTGATATAGGAGGAAGCGATCGAGCGTGGAATTCACGCATGTAGTTTGGGCTAACGAACTCGGGTGGGACTGACGGGCGGGCCAAACGCGGCGTTTTTATTTTGTTGTTTTAATTTTCACAAAAAAAAAGTGAAAATAAAAAACGTAGATGACATAACATAGCATAACGCTTGTAATCCCCGAAGGGTTAGGCAGAGGTGAACCCATTAGAACACCCACATTTTGCTAGTTATGTTCTTAGTCCCATGTAATAGGGTACGAGCCTATTACCATCAACCGGGCACAAATCCAGACTCAGAAGCTGCTACTGAGAAATTTCTGAAAAAAGTAAATATTTAATTAAAAATTAAAAAGAAAAAACACACTGACTGATCAACTCTGTGACAATTCAAAATGTAAATAAAAATTGTAAATGGTCAATTTGACATAAATAATTTGGGTTTCGACATTCATCTGATAACGTGGCAACAAAAAAAAAACTATATTTAGTGTCGAAAGAAAAATGTCACAGCACAATAAAAAAGGTTAAAAACGTAGATTCTTGCTTGTAATAACACTTAATCAAATCTTACACCACATGTGCGACTAATCAGCTAACACATTTGATTGGCCGCAGAAACCCGAAACCGTTTAAAATTAATTTCGTCTTATTAACATATCATTATAAGAAATATCAATCAATGTCATTGGGCAAGCGCCTTCAAAACCATTAATATCTAACACATAGGCGTCTATATATCACGGGTACCCTAAAAGTGCCATTAAAAATGTAAATACACGCTTATTCCATATAATTTACATGAAAACTAATTTATATTTTGCTCTGATTTGTCACTTCTATTAATGAAGACAATTTATTATAGCTTTAAGTACTGGTGGATAAGGTCGGAACCACAAAAAAAAGACAATTAAAGAAGGCCCAGTTCACATGCGAAAGGAAACCGTGCGACGATATTGGAACTGTAGTTTAATCGTAATGCTTATGATATGCTCATAACATAACATAATATCACGCCTGTAATCCCCGAAGGGTTAGGCAGAGGTGTACCCATAAGTACACCTACATTTTGCCAGATATGTTTTCTTTTAGTCCCATGTAATAGGGAGCGAGCCTATTGCCATCAACCGGGCACAAATCCAGACTCCGAGGCTGCTACTGAGAAATTCCTGATGGAAAAACCCAATAACACTTTGCCCGACCTGGGAATCGAACACAAGACCTCATGCACAGCAGTCACGCTTGCGACTACTAGGCCAACGATAATATGCTCAATCATTTATAAACTTTGAATTGATTGTCTATAACTTTCATGACCTTAAACAATATGCCTGCAATCCCCGAAGGGTTAAGCAGAGGTGTACCCATTAGTACACCCACGTTTTGCCAGTTATATAATAAAGCTAGTTGCCTAAGTTATAGCCAGAACGAAAGAACGGATTTACAAGTTACAGTGGTCAGACAGACAGTCGCTTCATGTAAAATATTGGTATTCAGTTGCATCCGATTAGACTGAAGGCCGACCCTAACATAGTTGGTTAGACTAATTGATTGTTCTTATAATATATAACGTAGTAACTAGATCAGTAAATCAGTGTAACCTTCAGCTGTAAAACTTCTGTGGTCTTTTTCTATTTCGTACTAAAACCGACGGCCGAATATAAAATCGCGTCATTCGAATACATTTTATTAAGAACGTTGTTGAATTTAACAAACAATACTAGTTATTATAATGAAGTTCATAAATTTGGCGGCTTATTGCTGTGTTTGTTTGATTGCGATTACAAAATTTCGTGAGAAACAATTAAGTAACTAACTTTTTGTCGCATAATTTAATCCAGTAGTGCCTTAAGCAAACTACGTTAGATCATTTATTGTTCATTAGTCATGCCTCATTATCTAATACCTAATTTATATATTAATTCCGACATTATCATGACAATGTCGGAATTAGAATTCTGCCACATCTAAGACGACTTTTTTAAATGTGATGATAAGTTCATTACTTAAGAGCTGATGTTTCGATATTTTAGATATTTATTATTTTATTTGAAGAATTAATAATAATATGACTGTTTGATACATTAAATAATAACAATAACACCAGCCTTTTATAGTTCCATCACATAACAAAGGCCTCTTTTCATACAGAAAAGCGACGAGCATAGAACACCACCCTCGCTTAATCCGAATTGGCTATTTCAAACTTATATTAAATTATAAGTCTAGGTTTCCTCTGTCAAACCGCCATATATTTATTCTGACAAAAGTTATCTTAATTAACTATTAAAAATCGGCTCTTAATTAAGTTTTTAATAAGAAAATACTACTTATAGACACTCAGACACAGAAAAAGTTTCCAAAAAAAAAAACGCTAACAAAATAACCGCTCGTCTGCACACCAGCCTAAGGCTTGTAAATGAAGTAGCGTCCAAATGTCAAATGTTTGTCGTCGATAGAAAGACACGCGTGTGTACACAACACGGGCCAGGCGATAGATTCACGAACACACACAAATGTTTGTGTACAACAGTACACATGTGTACTCTGTGGTCATTAGAGTTAGGCACTGTCTCCTGTTGTGTGTGCCAACATTGTTCAAAGATGATATTGGGATTTCGATGAGGACTAATAACTACAGGGACTTCTATTTAATCGAGTGACTAGTTATTACCTGCTGTTACTGCTCCGCTCGTATGACGTAGCGTGGTGTTATATAACGTCAAAGACGATAAGTATAATATACTATTCACGGGAACTGGGCGCCTACCGCTATCTCTTATAACAATATTATTTTAATATTACTTTGTAATTTCTGTTGTTGCATTTTCAACTTTCGGCGCTGATCCGAGCGTTGAAAATCCAACAGTGTGGAAGGCAAAGTAATATTAGAATAATATTGTTTTAAGAGCTTGTGGTTGGCCCCCTGTCGGTACATCTTTACGAGATATAAGTCTTCGTGACATCCAGATTTGTTCAGCTGTTCTGGCATGATTGAGTAACAAGAAACATCATATAAATAATATGAGTAGGATACAGTACTTGATTCTGTACCTTAAATAATTTAGACTCCAAACCAGAAATAGGTAATTAAACTAAAAAAAGGTTACGAGGTATCTTCAAAACAGCCAAAACCCGAATTCGGGTCGTGGCTTACTCGCAATCTGAATTTTTTTTTTGCAACCACAATCCGTCGGCGACGGTGAGTAGGTACCTATATAACTTGTCACCAAGAAAAACATGTCAGAATTGAAAATAATCGACAAAACGCAAATCAGACACGCTTCAAACACTATGTAATATAGGTAGTACAAAGATTGCGAACTTTTATTAGTGATTGTGCCATTTTTGTAACAATGTGATTAAGACGTCCCATCAAAGAATCTTGTCTTAGTGATATTAATTGGAAAAAGATTATTATCTGTTTTATATATAGGTAAAATATACAAAAATATAAAAACATATACAAGTTTAATGCGATTTTGTTGTTGCAAATTAGTTTCGATCAAATGTATAGATTTGCCAATTATTAGCGTGCCCGAATTATTTTGTAGCGTGCCATCACTGGCAAGCGTGCCATTGGTTCGCCATTCCTGACATAGTACAGAAATATACGTTTCTGTTCCATTTGTAAATTTAAACTTTTTTACCCGACTATGGCAAAGCCAAAAGGAGGGCTATGATTTTGACCGGTATATGTGTATGTTTGTTTGTTCCCTCATAACTTCTAAACTACTTATCATTTCATGACAAATGAGGTGTCATTCGAAGCGTCTCAGTTGTCCGCTGGTTATTTACTAATTGTTGTTGTAACGGCTAAACTGCTACACACTATTAAATGTATGGCACTGTGACAGACACACGGACAGACAGACAGCAGAGTCATAGTTATAGGGTCCCGCTTGGCACCCTTTGAGTGTGGAGCCCTAAAAATAGTCGCCATTTCATGATTTGATTACTTTAAAAATTGATTTCTGAGTTGTCACGTGTTTACAAAAAACAAATACACACACAAAGACGTTCCTACTTTCTTATTAGTAGGTAATGTTTATTGGCAATCATAGTCATTAAAGTGAAATTAAATTCCGACAAATCCAGTCTTGTGTTTGTTCCGGTGTATCAAGAACTGCTAAACGTATTCTGATTGGGTTTTCACATTTGTACATAAACAATCAATTGAAGAATGTTAGCTAATATTTGCTGCGATTCGGGTAACAGTAGGTCATCATCAACGTAGCTTTTTAGGGTTCCTTGCCCAAAAGATGCCAAACGAGAACCTATTACTAAGACTTCGCAGTTTTTCTGTCCATCGATCCGGCAGTCAAATGGTTGTATCTTTTAAACTGTAGTGATTTTTTACAGTACAGTTTTTCTTTACACTACACACACTCACAGTCTGGGAATTAAACACAAGACCTCATGCTCAGCAGTCGCGACTTGCGACCACTAGACCAACGAGATAGTCACGGATGAGTCAAGTCTTCATAATGAACTGCTCCGAAAAAACAACACGAGAGTAAGCGAAAGACTTATCAAACAACAAAGTGTGTTTTAAAAAAATATCGTACTGTTGTGTATTAATTCTTGGATTAAAATAAATCTTTCGCGTTCGTTAGCCCGTGAAGATAAGGAGTTCATTAACTTAGCTACGCTTTTCTTTCTTTCGTTACAAGAAAATAAATAAAGAAACAATGTAAACTTCTAAAGCTGGGTACTCATTAGCGAGCTGTAACTGTAACCGTTGCATGTACTGTAACCAAAAAACATAGTGTGTACGTGGTTCGCAAACCTGCTGCGAGCGGTACGCGTGCGGCTTGCAGCGACCCGACGTTTACAACGTACTCATTGCGTACACACTAGAACCTCGTTACTGTATCACATAAGTTACGGTTACAGCTCGCTGGTCTTGAGTGGTCAAAGATAAATGAATAAATGAAGTACTAATGTTCGGCTACTGAGGTTGATGTCTAAGTTTGTTGTACAATAAAACGGAAATTTCTGAAAATGTAGGTACACCAACCTTTTTTTTTCTTTTTTTTTAGGTGGTAAAAATCATCGAATGACTCCTTCCGCCCTGGGTGGGGCGGAAGGGACTGTCAGACTTTTACTGACTAAAAAACCACCCTGTTCCTTCTGTTGCCCTTTACACCTACCTACTAAACAAGCTAATATAATTAAAAAATTAAAATACACGACTGCCAAAATTGCACATATTTGTACTTTGTTTACTCGTTAGTTTTTTTTAACGACGTTTTTTATTTACAGTGTTATATATTTTTTAAATCTATTTGTCAAATTCTAGACGATAAACATAGCCACGGCCAGATTCATTAAAAAAAATAATTGAGGCTGGTATTAATTTACGTTTTAAAGTGACCCCACAGGATTCATTTTATTTTTAACCAGCCTATGTTACTCGGAACGATGCCAGGATTGTAACGATACCCCATACATCTAATTCGGTTCAGGCGTTCAAAAGTTATGGTGGAATAAAGAATCTCACATACATACATACATACATACATACATTAACTCTGAACACATAACACTCCTTTTTATGGGGCAGTCGTGTAAAAAAGACGTAGGTTTTATAGAGATATAAGTATAAATATAACACTACATATACAAATAAATAAAATTGAAGTCTCTGTTCGTATGCCAAAATTAAACAGCTTTTTATTTATTGAACATCCCAAATAACTGTATTTTTAATTCTTTTGGCTAATCCTCAAAATGGTAGAACCGACTTTGAGATATTTACTGGCAGATAACTGATGTCATAAGGAGTAACTTAGACTATTTTTATTATATAAAAGAATTACAAGTTTCGTTGAAAAAAAAAAACAAGATCAACGATATTCGTGCGGGCAACGTTGCGGGCATAAGCTATACAATAGGTATAACGTATAAAAATCTTTGTTAATAATAAAAAACATATTTTATTAATGTCTTTAGTATTCTTTTGAGTTATTGGTATAAAGTCTAGTTTATTATCTAGTCATACGCCCACATGGCGGGTCGCATTGACTGTAAGAAACAAAAAGAAATGTTATTCTTTCTAATAATACAAAGCGATTTTTTTTTTTAATTTGATTTTCCCAAAAGCCATTTTACCGACGATTCAATAAATCACAATAAATTATTTCATCAATGGAAAGCTACAGGTATATTTATTTTCATGTAAACAAAATTAGAGATTCCTTTGAATAATTTTCTTTACTTATATACTTTATTACTTATGCGAAGCCGGGGCGGATCGCTAGTAATTTTATAAAAAAAAAACTGCCCCATACTAGAAACTTCCCTGTATCGTAACGATGAGTGCCTATACAAACATAATGTCACACATACAAAAAACCAAATTATACACACATACAAGTATATAAAACTAGCAAAATTATTCTATGATATTTCCTCTAAGAGCCTCTCTTTAGAGCTCTTTGACTATAACTAAATTGAAGGCTTTAGAAGAACATCGTTATAACAAACAAGCATGTTTATACTGACATGCATAGTAATCTCAATCCTTCTCCGCTTTGGTGTATCTCACAAATTGGGTGAGATTTTCTTTAGAACGCAGAGTACAACGGTTTAAGAACTCCATTCGTTTACTCCTCCATGACACTATCATAAAGGTAGAAACCCTTTTACCATATCCATTTCCAGCACTTTTGAAACTGCATTTTAAATATTTTCGCTTCTATTTTATTCAACGAAAATCCTCAGAGCAATTTTCATACGAATTACAGCAACAATGGATGCACTGCAAGATTCCAACCCAGCCGAATAAAATAGGTCGCTTCACAGCCCGTAATAAACTGACACGGGAGAGACTAGATTACCTCTATATTTGGCCGGGTTATCCACGGCTGCAGTGGAGCCAAAGATTAAAACGATAAAGCATCGCAGATAGGCAACTTCGATAACAATGTACGAGAGTGAACCGGATTCGGGAAGATCTATTGCGACCTGAACTGTTGAGAAATAACGCAAAGCTGTAGTTTGCAAGTTGAACTATTTCCAAGAATTTTGTTGGATTTTATTATAGATTGTTTGACGTAACTGGAACTTGTGCATTGCAGCAGTTAGTTAATTTCACGCAAGACGAATTCAAGTGAATAGTTTTGCTTGATATATATTCGAAAGTTTTCTTCTTAACTAAGAAGTGTCACGTTATGCAGGTACTTATCTCTGCACTAAAGTTTTACTACGTCTAACTTCTTGCCTTTGTCACGTGTCGCATGCGCGTCTTAATCTTTGCCGTGAAGAGACACAGAGCCGTCAGCGTCAAATTAAACAAATCCCGGCGGAGTTATGACAATATTTGTACTACGAGTTGCCTCACAGAGGCTGCCGTGAACTTGCCATGAAATGCTTCGAAGTGTCTAGGATACACTTTGTATAATATTTAATTAACAATGAAGCAATATTTCGCGTGGAATTTTGTGGTGTGTTGGAAAAGGCGTTATGTTCAATGCATATGATGTGTTAATGTATGTTATGTCGAGATTTTTCACGAGGGGAGGTAGACATAACACAAGCTCTGCTTAGCTTGGGATCAAATTATAGCCGTGTGAGTTGTCCCAAGATATTTATTTTATTTATTTATTTATATTTACGGTTGTGTTTAGGATACCGGAGCCGTCTGACATAATTATGTCAAGCTGACATGTGAGAATAGACTATAAAATTTTAATAAAGCTGAAGATTGGTTTGTTTTTGAAAGTCAAAGTCAAAAGTCATACATATTAAATAGTAGGTACGCTATTTTTTTTTTTAAGACATACAAATATGCGCAATAAATAGGCTAACAAAATTATATTAATTAAAAAAAAACATTACTTTCGTACAAACAACATTTCTATATCTATGTACCTATGTACAACAAACATTTAGATTGTTACTCCAGATTACACAGATACACTTTATCGGTAAAAAGTACATTCTAATCTGTATCTTCCACAAATATTACTGTCCTCTTAAACCTTACCATAACCGGCGACACTTACAACGAAACAGTTTAAAAACCAATCGTCACTAAACCGTCGTTTATTAACACGCGTTTGAACTATTTCCATCCACTCCTGCGCACCTTAGCGTCCCACACGTCAACTGTTTGCTCAACTGTATTTGGCATTTCTAAATCATGGGAATTCTTCTCTAAAGAGGTGTGGTGGTACTTGTTATTGCTTGTTGATAGATCGATGCCTTATGGGGATATATTTCTATAGTTCAAGATTAGAAAGTCTATGGTAAATGATTGGCAGGTCTTATGTTACGAGTGATGTCGTGATGGCCCAGTGGTTAAGGCGCTCGCCTCACATGCACGAGGTTGTAGGTTCACAACCTGACACGGGCCAGCATTGTGACTTTTGAATTCATATGTACTTTCTATGTTTATCTTGGACAGCACTGACATCGGTGAAAGAAAACATCGTGAGGAAACATGGACTTATAGTTTACTAGCTGCTGCTTCCGGATTTGTGGCTGGTTGATGGCAATAGGCTCGCCCCCTATTGCAGATAGGGGTCAATATCCAGGTCGGGCAAAAGTGTTAAGTATTGTGTTTTTCCATCAGGAATTTCTCAATAGCAGTCTGGGAGTCTGGATTTGTGCGCTTTTAAAAGCAACAGGCTCGCCCCCTATTACATATGACTTAAACATAACTGGCGAAATGTGGGTGTACTAATAGGTACACCTCTGCCTAACGCTTCGTGGATTACAGGCGTGATGTTATGTTTTTTTGTAAATAGTGTTAAATAATGTACGGTAGAACGGAACCCTTCGTGCACGTGTTCGACTCGCACTTATCCGGTTTTTACTTAATTAAATTAGTTTAAACTAACGACTTCGTAGTATACAACATGTTTGAACAACGAAGCCCCAAAAAGTTGAAAAAACAGACACAAAATTCAAAAACATCCACACTCCAGCCAGTTTTTCAGGAAAACTTATTTTACAAAAACTTTTTAATTAATTATTCTGCTCACACAAAGTACTCAGCCATTTAAACAAAATGCTTTTACACACGTCGGTACCCACCTTGAGGAACAACAAAGAGAAACTCATTCGAAAAATTGTACCTACAGTAGGTACATTGTAATTAAAACATTTCAAAGCTTTGAATACATTAAGCCTTTTACATTTTGTACTTCACCGGATCCTAAGGCTATTTATAATTTTAATAAGTTCTCCACGACCAGAAACGAACCTTAAACTTTATTCGTTAAGGATTCATTTCAATTAATTAAAATCATTTTCTAGTATTTCAAACATGCTGTAGCGGAAGCGAAATCTAAATTAATATTCAGCTTTAACTAATAAAATTTAAGGTTTTATTTTGATTGAATTGAATCCTCATTCAGTATTCCAAGTATGCGTTATAAGACAAAAATATACAGGAAGTCTAAATAGACTTTGTTCCAAAGACGTTAGGTGCTGTTTCCGCGTATTTTTATGATGAAGATAAGTTGGTTCTCATAGTTAAGTGGTTGTTTACTGAAGGTGTGAGCGTGAAAATGCAGTTACGTCTTTATACAACGTCGCCGCGTGTCATCGTGTGGATTTAGTAAGTGTAGATACGACGTTATTCACTGTCAACGTGGATGATATTTTATATTAGACAAAATGCACCAGTCTTTTCTCTTTTGCTGAAAATGTTTTAGCAGAGTGTCTTTTGTTTTATCATATTTATGGAGATGTGTTAGTGTCTCTGTTTTGGGAAAGTTTGAGTATTTTAGTGTTAGAGCGGAACGTACAGGACAGCCATCAGTTTGTATGCATTCAAGCGGAAGTTGCGGATTTATTTTTCGGAGCAAATAGAAAGAGTTTTATTATAATCTTCCTTTCTATTCTTTATAAGATATGTATTTATATATGTATATATTATATGTTTATGTATATTATATAGCATTTTATAGTTAGTATGTAGAATTCAATTACATATTTTGTACTTGTGTACACTTTATTTTATTATGTATCTATATAATAAATCTATCCAAACGTTTTCGCATTAATAATAGTAGTAAGATAAAACAGCTGTACCACATACGTTCATTTATTTATTTAAACTTTATGCAACAAAAAAGTACAAAGGCGAACTTAATGCCTTAGGCATTCTCTACCAGTCAACCAAAGGTGGTGAAGAGATAAAAAAGCAGGTGCAAGAAATTGTAAGTAGATATATGAGGAAATAATCAGATAAAAGCTTTTTTACAAAAAAAGATGACCGCCTTCAAAAACTACAAAATAAAAAATAACTTTAGCTTGGAAGTCGGCGGCTTTGGTTTTGTTTCTTGTTATGTAGGTATTGCCACCGAATTCCAAGCTAAAGTTATTTTTTATTTTGTAGTTTTTGAAGGCGGTCATCTTTTTTTGTAAAAAAGCTTTTTATTTTTCACTTTTTAGTGCTTGTGAGTTAATGTTTGAAATCCTTACATAAAGCCCTTTCAAACAATACCCCACACGATATATTAATTTTGGAAAGTGGTAGGAGGGGGGTTGGCGTACCCCCTCCCCACTTCCTTCAGTCAGTCATCGACTACACGTATAAACAAAGCAATTTTTCTTGTTACGGCGGTTCTGCTGTGATTTTATAAGGAGTTCCGCTCCATATCTCCAAAGTTCATCATCAGATCATGACAATATTCCTATGGGACCTATTCGGAACTATACTCTTTCAAACAAAAAAAGAATCATCCAAATCGATTCATAATTGGCGGAGTAATCGTAGAACAAATATACAAAAAAAAAAAAAAAAACATACGCGTCGAATTGAGAACCTCCTCCTTTTTGAAGTCGGTTGAAAAAAAATTTAAAATCATTAAAAACAATTTTTTTTTCAATTTTATATATTTACTAGCTGACCCGCCACGACTTCGTTCGCGTGGTACCCCTACTTCTATCCTACCGATACCCTACCCTACCCTACCAATACCTCACCGCTACCCTATTCCTACCCTACCCTAGCAATACCCTACCCCTACCCTACCATACCCTAATCTAACCCTACCCTACCCTACCAAGACCCCACCCCAACCCTACCCTACCCTTTTTTTTTCGGGACAAAATGTATTCTACGTCCTTTTCCTGGTTCTTAACTACCTTCCTACCAATTTTCAGCCAAATCGGTTCAGCCGTTCTTGAGTTAAAAATAGTGTAACTAACGACTTTCTTTTATATAAAAAGATAGATATTTAGATTTAAAAAAAATTGGATTTACTTTAATGCTTCTAAAACACAATATAGGGTTTTATTTATAGCGCTGATATCTTTCAGCTGAAGTCTTTGTATTCAAAGAATATTTCTTTACACATGTTTATCGGGATATTTTCTTGTATCATTGTATCTTTAAGAAGATATTTGTCATATATTTTTTCCGTAAACATAATATCAATCATTTATTTCTATATCACGACGTTTGGAGGTTTTCAGAGAAACTCTCAATGTGATAGCTGTTGATTCAACAAAGTTATTTATTTTAGTATTTTTATGAATTGATATTTAAATATAGGTACACATAAAGGCGGTGTGATTTAAAAAGAATATAAAAATAAAACATATAAATCTAAACATATAAAAGCGTAAGGTCATTGAATCATGACGAAATATCGAAAACTGCTTGACGTATAAAGATGAAATTTGGCAGGGAGGTAGTTTATAGTTAGTAGAAGTCTGTTAAGAACGGATTTTTCCAATATTCGAGGATGAAATGGGGGTCTAAAGTTTGTATGCACGAACAAGATTAGAATGAAATAAGAAATCCCAACTAATCCTAACTAATATTATAAATGCGAAAGTAAGTTTGTTTGTTTGTTACTATTTTACGCCTAAGCCACTGAACCGAACTTCCTGAATACGTTGCCAGGTGTACAGGAACGAACATAGGGTACCTTTAATCCCGAAAAAAGTACTGTTTCCGAGGGAAATCACAATAAAGTTCTTATGATCATAAATGGCGCCACGTGTCATTTTGTATCATGATTCAACTAAATAATTGAAATGACAGGACCGAAATTTACGCGGACGAAGTCGCGGGCAAAAGCTAGTAAAGAATAAATTAAAGGTGTTCCTTTAATTTATTCTTTACTAGCTTTTGCCCGCCTCACTTGGCCGCTTTTTTTTAATGATTGGTGTACAGTTGTTACTGTACACCAATCATTAAAAAAAAGCGGCCAAGTGCGAGTCAGACTCGCCCAAGAAGGGTGCCGTAGCAGAATTGCGGTTTTTACTAGATCTCGTTCAAACCAATTACGAGTACCTACATGGGACTTAAACATAACTGGCGAAATGTGGGTGTACTAATGGGTACACCTCTGCCTAACCCTTCGGGGATTACAGGCGTGATGTTATGTTCTCTATCTAATAATAGTATAACGTTCATTCTACGGACATTGCACAGCCGCAGGGTCTATTTCGGGTATTTCGATTCTACATTAAAATGCTTAAAGCAAAAAGCGTTACATTTAGGTGCAATGTTAACTGTGTAATTGCTCTCAGAGCAAGTGCACGTAGCACTGTGTACGTTCTGTTGTGTTCAGAGTTAACTTCAGAAATTCACGAAATATTAAATGTTTTGATTCTAACATTCACATTGAGGTAGACAACAGATATATTTAGGAGAGATAAATTATTTTAATTACGTTGCTTCGTTAGCCAGTGGCATCTCATTACATTGAGAAGTGGCTTATTAACCCTTATTCTTTTTCTAAAATAAAAGTGGCGTAACTACCTAGCGTCCCATTAAAAACGGTCCAGCTGTTTCGGAGATCAGCCGGAACAAATAAATAAACAAAAAAAATTAAAATGTTTTTTTTTCGTGTGGGACCTTGTAAATATTCATATTAATTTTGTAAAACCGATTGTGTGCTAGAGTTCCACTTAACGTCAAAGTCAAAGCCTTTTTTGAAGTTGGTGAGTCGGTTGGTTTGATGTTTTCAGTCGATCAGTTAGTCAGAAAGTAGAAGCTAGTTGCTCATTCGAAAACGTAGGTAGGCCTCTATGGAGAAGAACGAGCAAAGAACTCCACAGACACTGTTTTCAATTAAGTCTTTACAAAATTACGTACATACTTACTTCATTTTGTTCCCATTTTCGCTTATGCTTTGAGAAAAAATAATAAACCTTTAGCTCCGAACTCCTTCGACCCATTATGTTTTATAGCAAAAAGGTTATTCATGTGTGATCGATCAGACGTGAAAACCTTTGTACCGACAACATAAGAACTTATTTTTTTCATAATGTGCCAAAGGAAAATTGGTTTTATGACAATGGGAGAAAGGTTATTGTTGAGTGATTAATCGTGGGGCAAAATGTCAATGTTCGTATTTATAGAAATAGGACGCTCTTTATGGAAAATGCTTCGAGTTATAATTATGAGGGGTTGTCATTATTTATGTACTTATCTGTACATAGTTTAGGTAGGAATTGATTTATTACACAAACATCCGTAAATGTCCTAATTATCGAAGCTAATCATCGTGCTTGTCCGATGTAGTAAAGTAATTAGGGACGTAACGAAACGATGATTTTGGTAAAAAGTCCATTTACGCTTCTGGGACATCAATTATAGTTAATTACTCAATACATTAAATGAGGTTAGTTTTGATTTGAAAGACACCAACATGCGGCATAAGTTCTACAATTTTTTGGGTTCCGTACTCAAAGGGTAAAACGAGACCCTATTACTAAGACTCCGTTGTCCGTCCGTCTGTCACCAGGCAGTATCTTATGAACCGTGATAGACACTTGAAATTTTCACAGATCATATATTTCTATTGCCACTACAACAGAATAAAATAAATATTTAAAACAAACGTGTTTTTTTTGCCGTTTTTATAGATAATGGTACGGAACCCTTCGTGCACAAGTCCGACTTGCACTTGGCCGGTTTTATTTTTAAGAAGTTGTGTCTTGGATTTATTGACTGAAGTACCCTATTGAAATTGTCGCAGTGTCTTAAACGCTTTCCAAAATAATTCACGCTATTTTTTGACTCAATCAAACCATAAAAAATGATACTAGAAGATGCAGCCAATCCCTCCACAGAATCCCCCAGTAACAATTCCATAGTTATGCTCAATAAAACTGGTCGGGAGAACCTATAAACTCAGAGAAGTTACAACTAAACTAGGCATCGAGCCGAGCCATAAAACATAAAATATTACAGTTATGTAACTGTATTCTGACGTAACTATAATTTAGTTATGTTATATGATATTTTCAGCTTTTGATAGTAATAATTTTGTCTATTCTAATATAATAAAGCCGTAGAGTACTTTTGTTTGTTAATTTAATCGTGCTAATCTATGGAATTACTGGTCGGTTTGGTAAAATTATTTTTGTGTGTGGTAGATAGATTCATGAGTGAGATATCACGCTATGATCGATGGAAGAGGAGCAGTTACCAAAGATGTTACTTAACATAGTAATACTATGTCAGATTTTCGAGTTTCCGACGATCTGTAACGACTGTCAAAGATCCACGTATGCCGGGACCAATGGTAACATGCTTTCCGGGGTACGGAGGAGTCTCGGTGCTTAAAGATGGTCACCCATCCACGGACAAATCCCGGCAAGCGTAGCTTAACCTGACGGATCGACCCGTGCGGCTGTTATTACTGCAGCCACGAGCTCCTCTCGAGCTGTTTTAAATTAAACGCAGCTTGTATATTGAAAACATTCAACCATTTTGAACCCTTTTTATCACTCCCTTGCAAGGGTCCAAGCTCAATTAGGTACGTCGAATTTGCATAAACAAAATTGTATCACCTTACAAAATGTCTTGGTCTTTCCGTCTTCTGAAGCTTCTAAGCTATTAACTCTTCTGAATTAAGAGCTTTTATGCCGTACGGCTTAATACCTACAAACTTTCAACTGAATTTAGAAATTGAAATCGGATTTATTTATTATTTATTTATTTATTTAAACTTTATGCAACAAAAAATTACAAAGGCGGACTTAATGCCTCGGGCATTCTCTACCGGTCAATCAAAGGTGGTGAAGAGATAACAAAGCAGGTGCAATATAAAGTACATGAGGAAATAATCAAATATGAAATTTTCAAATCATTAAAAACAAATATCTAAACAAGCTCATCAGGATCATTCGTTAAATAAAAAAAAGATAAGGATTGGGACGTTTATATTAAATACAAAATGCAAAATGCTTTTATGAACAGCAGATTTTTCGTTATCCTTTAATAATTCAGAAACAAAAGTTTTTCGTAATATTCAATATTTTCACCTCATAAAAAGTCCTTATCCCTCTATTCGCTAAAAGCGTTCATAGGTTAATCCTCCTTTAGACTGTTTCAAAGACTTGGTTCCATTTTAAACGACTAATATTTTTTTATTTAGGACCAAGTTAGCTGAAAGGATTTCTCAGTAGCAGCCCGAAGTTCTGAAGTTGGTGGTGAGACTCATGTCTCAGTAAGCACGTAAAGCCGTTGGTCCTATGCCTGATCTTTCCCCGGTTGCATCGGATTCCCGTCCCATCGGACTATGACAGTAAGGGAAGAGGGAATACACCTGTGTTTGTGTACTAATCTCCTGAGTACTTGACTAGTCTCCAATGAGATTTCCCATCGTGACTGAAATTGGTCTGCGGAATATTATAAATCAATCCATTCCTGAACCTTCAACAGTTCAAAAGGTCTAAAAATATTTCGTTTGACCCCCAAACAGATCTAATACATAAACATTTATACTTAATCTAATCAGTGATCATCGATTATCTTATCTTTCACATAGAATTAATTACGCATAGCCATTATCTGGTCTTTGATCTGAGTAGGCGACAAATGTTCCAAGATGTTGAGAGATAAGCGAGATGTTAGCTGATAAGAAAAGTATTAGAACATTCGTATTGATGTTTATATACCTCATTTAATTTGATAGTTATGTGGAGATGTGAAAATAAACTTGGTTTTTCGACGGTACACATTTCGGCATCTTATGTGGTTGTAATAGGAGTGATTTTACAACAAAAATGTTGAGTTTGACGTACTGGCGACTGTTCAGTGAATATGCTATGTTGGATAGTGGGTGTTTTTAAATGAGGTCTGTATTACAAATTATGATTCCGAAATTCGAATTAAAAAAATGGTTGATGGTTGGCTTTTTTCTCGATATAGCCAAAAAAAAGGTTAATAATAATTGAAGCAAAGTTTATTGAATACCTAGCTAATGCCCGCGACTTCGTTCGCTTGAATGTCGGTTACCACGGGGGATTTTTTTAAATCTAAAAGTAGCGTTTATATTTTTTGGTGGAGAAATCCTAGTGGACTGCCTCCGCCTCGGGATAAGAAGGGTTGTGTCGGACTCTTACCGACTAAATTTCACGGTGTTCCTCTGTAGTTGGAGGAACACAGGGGGCCAAGCGAACCGCGGGAACGATCCCCGTGCCCTGGCCAAAGGTAGCCCTTTGGCCGGGGCACGGGGGTCGTTTTGGGCATTCTTCTGCAACCCAAACTAAAATATTAGCCTACTCCTTTTAACATCAGCTATCTGGCTATGAAAGTCCCGTCAAAATCTGTCCAGCCGTTTCGCCGATTAGCAGAAACTAATAGACAGAAAAATAATAATTTAAAAAAACATCTTTATTTATCAGTGTTTTTATAAATATTCACATTAATGTAGTAAAAAACTGTTACTTTGACATAAAATTAATTTTAAATTTTAATAATTTTGTATAGTTATAAAACTATTAGAGACTAATAGAGATTTAAAAAAGAAACATCAAAATTAAATTCACAATATGCAGTTTAATGTGAGTTACATGCCAAACTTAGATACTAAAACAAAGTCAAAATAATACAGAGTTTCCATTTACCGTTATATTCCTTTTTACCTTCGAATACCCCTCGGTCAGCCTAGCTGTATGGCTACTGCAGGTAGTAACCACGGCGGTTCAGATTATTGTCCTGATAATTGTTGTTGTTGTTATCATTCCAATTATTCAAATAGTTGTTCGCTCGCAGATTATTATTGTTGTTCAAATTATAATCTTGCAAGTTATAATTATTGTTATCATTCCAATTATTTAGGTAGTTATTGCTCTGTCGTAGATTATTGTTGTTGAGATTATTTTCTTGCAAGTTATTGTTGTTATTATTGTAGTTGTCTAAATTATTGTTGTTATCAAGGTTGTTTTCACGCAAATAATTGTTGTTATTGTTTAGGTTCTGGTTGTTGGATCGTAGGTACGACAACTGGTGATTTGCAGGAATGGCGAGTCCACTTTGAACTGCCATGATGACGGCAACGGTGATCACAAGTTTAAACATGGCGACTTATCGAATCGAATTAAAACAAAAAACTGTCGTAAAACGAATAAACTAACCGAATTTATAAGGCTTTTATACTTTACGTAGTAATCAATTACCTTTGTAGTATTACACCTTAATGATGTTTTTCAAATCGATTTTTAACATTTCCATTATTCAGTGTTGTTTAGTGTTAATTGAGCGAGTAAGTGTAACTTTGAATTATGAAAGTAATTTGGATGTAGTTTTTGCTTACACTCAAAACAGTATCAAATTATTTTCATACAAAACCATCGTACTATAACAATAATAAAGTTTGACAGTTCATCTCAAGATGCAAGCACAGTATACATTCCCCAAGAGATATTTTTACAGAATCATTAAAAGAGATATTATGGTTTAAAACTATAAATATACTTTTGGTTTGATTTTTCTATAAAAAATCTGCCAAACGGTTTTTTAAAAGGTCAGATAGCCAGTCGCTCTATGTAAAATACTGGTATTCAGCTGCATCCGTTTAAACTGATAACCGATGCCAATATATCTGGGAAAAGGTTAGCCAGATCATGAAGAAATTTTGCTAAATCTCTTTTGGTCATAGTTTTTTCTGTGAAGAGATACTTGCCCTAGAAATCAAAAATATTGATGTTTGTAGCATCCATCATCCTGCAGTGCTCGCGAGGTGGACCACACCCTCTCCCAAAGCCCAGCAGTAGGAATATAATAAACAAAATATGATTATGCTGTCGCATAAAACAAATGATAACAAATAATTGAATTTATGTCTATTTTTCCATAAACAATATTATATTTTAACAAGTTTTAGGGTTCTGTATCGGATTGTAAAAAAAGATACTCTAATTCTCTAATAGACTGTTGATTATTTTAGGAACTACAAAATTTCATAGTTACCATTTCAACGGAAAATACCCTATGTTTTATTCCTCTGAGTGTTTTAAATGTACGTTTTTTTGCGGAATAAACGGCCGTGTTACTTTTTTACTTTAACTTAGAAGCTGGAACCTTCAAGTGACTGTAGTAATTTCAACTCGTTACCTCCACGATAAAGGGTCAGACAGACAGACAGACGGACGGACAACAAAGTGATCCCGACGGGCCTGTTGGTCTAGTGGTTAGTGCGGCCCTGACTGCTAAGCCGGAGGTCGTGGGTTCGATTCCCACCGAGGACAAACTTTGTGTGATGAGCATGATTGTTAGTTCTGTGTCTGGGTGTGATTTATAACATGTATGTATTTATAAATTATATAAGTATGTATATCAGTTGTCTGGTTACCATAACACAAGCTCTGCTTAGCTTGGGATCAGATAGCCGTGTGTGAGTTGTCCCAAGATATTCATTTATTTATTTATAGATCCTTTTTTCCTTTTGAGGTACGGAACCTGAAAAAAGAAAGTTCAAATTTAGAAAACGAGTAAATGTATTTCTTTCTTGTGTACCTACGGAAATGTAAGTACAAGAGTCGAACTCGCACTTGACCAGTTCTAACAAAAATTGATTTATGTAAAATTACGTTTCGTATTATTCTTGCAATGTCGCCGAAACTGTTTTCAATAGCGTGAAAACGATTATAGTAATGGCTAACAAACGTGTGTACTTAGTGTTATCGGACAATGTTATTTGAAAAACAAAACATCAACAATTTCTTGTGTAATTAAAGGTACATTTTGTTTCAACTAATAGGGGCAGGTTTTATGAAGATTTTTTGTTGTTTCAAAAAAAAATAAGAACGAAAAAAATATATCAGCCTATTACTGTTCCACTGCAGAGCAAAGGCTTCTAATCATCCAAAGAAGGCACGAGCATTGATCACCACGTTTGTTCAAGGTGGATTGGCGATTTCAGACTAAACATACATACATAACATCACGCCTGTAATCCCCGAAAGGTCGGTGTAGGAATGGGTACACCTCTGCCTAACAGAGGTGTACCCATTCCTACACCGACATTTCGCCAGTTATGTTTAGGCGGCGAGCCTGTTGTTTTCAACCGGGCTCAAATCCAGACTCCGAGGCTACTGCTGAGAAATTCCTGATGAAAAAACCTAGTAACACTTTACCCGACCTGGGAATCAAATCCAAGACCGGCTCAGCCGTCGTGATTTGCGACCACTAAAGTCAGTAATTAATTAAAGGTGTCATTATTTGATTGCATTTCATTATTTCGTATTTAATTTTCATAATTGAATTGCTTGCGATATTATCTCAAACTTATATACATTTTACATTTGACTGCCTCGTTGGTCTAGTGGTCGCAAGTGCGACTGCTGTGCTCAAGGTCTTGGGTTCGATTCCCAGGTCGGGCAAAGTGTTATTGGGTTTTTCTATTAGAAATTTCTCAGTAGCAGCCTCGGAGTCTGGATTTGTGCCCGGTTGATGGCAATAGGCTCGCCCCCTATTACATGGGACTAAAAATAAAAAAAACATAACTGGTGAAATGTGGGTGTACTATTGGCTACACCTCTGCCTAACCCTTCGGGGATTACAGGCGTGATGTTATGTTATGTTATATACATTTTAACCCTCACTTCCAATAATTCAAACACCTCGAACCGCTTCGCTTAACCCTTACACTACTGAAACTCGTTATCGTTGCATGGACGGCAAAAACGTTAGGTGTATCCGAATCTCGGATATAACCCTTAATACGGTGAATGTGGCGAATTATGGAGGGTTAAGGGAATGCGGTAGGCAGGAAGGTGCTGTAATTATGTTTGTTTTTTGGATGTTTTTTATAGAGCGGAGTAGGGAAGGTCTTTGGGGCTTCGAAGTGTACGAATGTGCTTTTAAAGCTTGATATTAATATAGGTTCAACATTGGCTTGTAAGTAGCTATATATGTTAGTAATACCGTGTCTTTTTATATATGTACATGTAGGCTCGCCCCCTATTACATGGGACTTCAAACATAATAGGCGAAATGTGGGTGTACTGGTACACCTTTGTCTAACCCTTCGGGGATTATAGGCGTGATGTTATGTTATGTGGTCAGCATCAGTTTTCTTACGAATCTTTAAATTTTTGAAATAAATTATTGCTTGTTGCTCGCTGATAACGTAGCTTTCCATAGGTCAACCTGAATAATATTTTTTGAGTTTATTCGTTTGAAAAATATATGAGACCTAAAAGGATAAGCTAGAGGCTTTTTTGACAGATTCAAACTATGATTAGAATTCTTGGGTTCGATTCCCAGGTCAGGCAAAGTATTATTGGGTTTTTTCAAGAATTTCTCAGTAGGAGCTTCGAAGTCTGGATTCGGCGGATAGGCTCGCCCCCTACTACATGGGACTTAAACATAACTAGCGAAATTTTGATGTACTAAGCCTCTGCCTATCCCTTCGAGGATTACAGGCGTGATGTTATTCTGTGTTAATATAAGGTAACAAGATCTCAAACATACACTAAAATGCACGGAACAGCTTGTTTTCATTCCAATACAACAAGCGTTCCCTCCGGGCCTCATGCATGACTGGAATGTCGTGAATGTAAGACGTCGGCTCATTATTGTCAAAGTGTTCTGTCAAATTATAAGTCAACAGTAAATTGGAGACAAGAGTGTCAAACAATATGTCATTTACATGTTGATGTTTATTGTGGTCCTAACGTTTTGGGCAAGTTGAGAATGGCTTGTATCAATCTTGGGGAATCTGACAGTACAGCGAGTGGCATTCTAAATTACTATTTTTTGCAGATTTGCGCCATTAAGGGTGAAAATAGGGAAGGACCCTACTACTAAGGTATGTATGTGTAGTGTCTGGCTGTCCGTCCGTCTGGTACAGTGTATATCTGCCGCCACAAGGCGGCGTTAAACTTGTTTAGTTTTAGTGCTAAATTGTTAGTACTAGTATTAAGTAACTTTTGATGCAAGTGGGCCTTAATATAATTTTTTTAACATCATTATTATTGAACAAGCACCAAATTGATAATTAAAATTTTCGTTATTTGGACATCATATCTGACAACGGGTAAGCAAAACATCGTTAAGAAAACTTGAACCTATTATTATTTTAAGTCTGAAATCGCCAATCCGCCTTGATCAGCGACTAACGCTCTCGCTGTCTCTGTACAAAAAGAGGCCTTTGCCCTGCAGTGGGACAACAATTTAATATTACAAATTATTAGACTTTCATGCCAAGAAAACTACAAATACTTTGTATAGCCGTCTCTCTCCCAGACTCCCAAAAATCCGTGATTTACAGGGGGTACTTTAAAACTATGATAAACGCGTACTGTGATTACATTGACAGCTACTAACAACTCTGGTAACTTATGACGTCGGACCGTTCTATAAGTTTTTAATTTTGACTCTAAATATATCGTAAATTACGGAGTTATAGTGCACAAGTGATGGGAGATAGCGAGATGAACGAGTATATGCGCTCTTCAAAGTTAAAGTGAATAGACTTCTTCTGGGTAAGCTCACTCTATCGTAGACTTTGTCTCTATCACCTCTGAACTAGACTAGAGTCAAGAAAAAGCCCAGGTCGTATAAAAAAAATTGTGACGAAAAACACAATGAAAAAAAACTTTAAGAGACGTCAAATACAAAATATTTATTTCAATTAGGCCATTAAAAGGTAATTTTAAGGTCATATGCAAAAAAAGTTAATCTTGGTTGTCCGTTCCATAAGGTAGTTTCGTATGGAGAAGAATGGGCAAGAACCTCTTTTAAATTAAAGTCAATGTTTTACAATTTAATTTAAATACATAATACAATATTTATATCCACGTTTTGGCTAATTAAAACCAAACTTAAATAAACATACCTCTGTTTAAGGTTCATTTGTAGATTTAAATTAACTAATTATTTCATTAATTCCTCTCTACTTTTTACACGACTGCCCAAAAAAAAAAGGAGTGTTATTGCAGTCGTGTTTTTTAATTTTTTAATTATAGTAGCTTGTTTCCTCCGTAGACCATTTAATTGATGTGTTAATTTTGTTAACCAATATTTATTTTGATTAATATTTGTATAAGTTTCTAATATCCAGTTATAATGGGAGATAAACCCCCATTTTTGTTATTTTCGAATGGATTGGGCTAGTAATCAAGCCCTTTTAGATGATCTCATTAGCCATTCCACGCTTCAGCTTACAACTCGTACCGTCCAAAAAGCAGCTTAAAGAAACAGTAAATAAACATTATATTTCTCAATCTGACTGTTGTTACGACCGAGTGTTTATAAGGGCAATCTTTTACGTATAATAAGCGCTATAACTATACTTTAATATGAAACTATGCCTAATAATTACTAACGTGAACAAATATTCAAAATGAAAATTATATTTCCTCTGTAAAATAAACAATGTTTTGGGAATTGTTAGTTTTGACAAATGTGATAGGTGTAATATATGGTTTTAATGTTTCCCATGGGTTTTGTAAGCCCATCTTACTGCTACTTATAATAATGGACTGATATACCAGACTGCCTCGTTGGTGTACTGGTCGCAAAGCGCGACTGCTGAGGATGAAGTCTTATTGAGTTCGATTCTCAGGTCGGGTAAAGTGTTGTTGGGTTTTTCCATCTGGAATTTCTCAGTAGCAGCCGCGGAGTCTGGATTTGAGCTAATAAAGTTGATGGCAATAGGCTCGTCCCCTATTACGTACATGAGACTTAAACATAACTGGTAAAATGTGGGTATACTAATGAGTACAACTCTGCTTAACCCTTCAGGGATTATAGGTGTGATATTATATTTGTAAGATCCCAGGATCCCAAGATCCCAGGGTCGGCAGATCATTTTAGGGTTCCTTACCCGAAATAAGCCAGCGGAACCCTCTTACCTCCGCTGTCCGTACGTCTGTCAGCGGGCTGTATTTCATGAACTGTAATAGGTAGAGAGCTGAAATTTTCACAGAATATGTATTTATATTGCCGCTAAACCAACAAATAATAAAAATAAATAAAAGTTAAAAATGAAAGGGTCCCGGGTAAAAAAGATAAAAAAACAGGAAATCAAAACACAACTTTACTACTTCAAATGTTACCAAACAAAATCTATGGAAGTAATGAACTTTTGTTAACTTGGCAAACGTTTTAGGAACAGTACTTGACAATACTAGCCGAGATCAAAGTTGTACCGAACTAATAGTACAGTTCCCGATTGGTTTCCGTTCTATTTACTCAACGGAACACATGACAACCTTCCCGACTCTGGTTGTGAAAAAAATTGGAACTAAAGCCGACTTCTAACAGGGCGACATAAAGTTCGCGTTCATAAAGTTCTGTTTAAAAAAACCGGCCAAATGCGAGTCGGATTTGTGCACGAAGAGTTTTGTGCCACTGTACAAAGCGAAAGGTCTCACTCATCACGAAATATCAAAAACTGCTTGAAGTACAAGAATGAAACCTGGCAGGGTGTTAGTTTATAGTTAGAATATTATAATAGCAACAAAATAATGTATCTGTGGAGTACCAGCAATGTCATCTTATGTTATCTGTATTTTATAGTCTGTGGTACTAATTTAAAATAATTTTGTGTTTGCGTAACCCCCATTGTGTTTGTTTCAATATAGAACACGTCCACTAAAAAAGTTTTTTCCAATATTCGCTCCCCAAGGGGATGAAATGGGGGTCCAACATATTTGCAGGCGAAGTCGCGGGCAAGAGCCAGAATTTAATACAACATATTTCTAGTTTGGGGTTCCCCTTTAATTTTTTACTTTATTAGCGGCCATAAAAAACACCTGTAGTACTTTTTTATTATTTCAGCGTCTATCAATTGCGGCTCAAAAGAAACAACCCTGTGACAGACAGACGAACAGCGGCATCTTAGCAATAGGGCTCCATTGGGCACCCTTTGAGAAGGAAACCCTAACTACTAAAAATTTAAATCACATAACTAGACTGGAAGCCGACCCCAACATAGTTGAGAAAAGGAAGGTAGATGCTAGGTAGATGATGATTAACATCGATATCAATATGTGGCCTAGATATCACAGGTAACATATTCCCCGCAACCAATCCCTCGCCCAGTGAGCAGCCAGCCTTATTCTGGGAACTAAGAACATAGCTTTGACAAGTCAAGCGCGATCTCTCGTCAATTTCACTCGTCGTTGGCTTTCGATTCATGTTCTATCAAATGTAACTGTCTTTTCACTTGTCCGACTTAAAATATTGACGACTGGTTTGTACCTGTGACTTTGCTCGCGTAATTGTCAGTTTTTACGGGGTTTTATTTTTTTATTTTGCGAGCACTCCTAATTCATTTCCTAAAATTTAAGAGGCGTAAGTTACTGTTTGTAATATCAGCTGTCTGCCAGTGAAAGTCTCGTCAAATTACGTCCCACCGTTTAGGAGATTTGTGACAATAAGCGAGCAGACGGACGGACATATAAGTATCTTATAAGTATCTTATTTACATTCAAATGCATTTAGTAAAAAAGCTGTTATTTTGATACTAGGTACAAACAGACACTTCAATTTCATTTATTTATTTAGATAAAAAGGTGCGTTGCCGAGAATCCCTTTAAGGGGAAAAGTTTAAACGAGAAGGAGCTGTGTGTCGCCATCTTTGTATTACGTGAAAGGTTTTGTCTGTGATCTGCTTTATTTTCTCTCTTGTGACACAAGCTATATGAAGCTATATGTAGTTCAACTCCAAATAGAATTATCTCCGAAGAAACTACGAATATCTTCCTAACATTTTTGAATCTTGCTCTATAAATGCGTGGATGTTTGTACTAAATAACGCCAGAACAGCTGAACGGATCTTAATGAAATTTGGCACAGAGATGGATATAAAGAAGGCTTTTTATTCCGGAAAAATGTACGATTCCCATGGGATAGTATATCAACTTTGTCGCAGACGAAGACGCAGGCAGAACCAAGTATCTTCATAAAATTTTCGAACGCTGAAAAATAGACTCTCAATTGGACTCTTATGGTCGAACTTGTATGAAAATCTTTTTCATTTAATACTTTTCACTTCTGTTAGCCACCTAACTACCTAGGGCTATCACATTCTTAAAGAAAAAAATACACATTTTATCCGCAAGTACGTACAAATCCCATACAATCTTGGTACAGGACATTTTACGATGGCTTTGCTATCCTTTTATATCCCAACCCTGATTGCCTCGCCCTCAGGGTACCGCCAGCAAATGAAATGGGGATACAAATTTATGACTGTATTTTTTTTTACGTTACAGCCCTAAGGATTTTCATAAATGGTAACAAATCGGTTTTTGTGTAATACGAATTGGGTGTTCATGTTTGTTTGTTGATCTTAGGTTTAAAGTGGCGTTCGTCATTTAAAATGGGGGGGTTTTTGATAGCTTTATTGTTGTGATATCAAAGTAGACTTATGTGGCTTTCATAATTGGAAATCATTGTTTCCTCGGTTCCATCCCATACTGGCTTCTGATCGCGACTTTGTCCGAGTCGTTTTTGCCACTCTCGTAAAGTTACGTCTTCTATAAATTAATGTAATATTTTTTCCAACCCGGCTGCTAGTTCCCGAGATTAGCACGTTTAAACGTACAAACAAAACGGTTACACCCGCTTTATCTTACGTCTTTGCTGGTTACTGTTTTAATCCTGTGGGTCATATAGTAACCTTCCTTGATAAACAGGCTATACGCAAAAAGGTTTTTTTTAATCGGTCCAGGCGTTTCTGAGATTAGAGCGTCAAACAAATAAACAAACACTTAAGATTTTTGAGAGTTTTTTTTAAGACGGAGATTAGACCTCTTTGTCAAAATAAATTATATCCGGATTTATCCGGATCCGGAATTACAAACGAACAGATTGAATACTAGCTAGGTCATCTGAAGTTTGCACTGCTAACCGTACCTACATGAAGTAATTTTCCTGCTACTTCTACACACATACATTCAAGGAAACAAATTAGGTTGCCTGTTCTTTCTGTCTGTACATTTCACGCTAAAATTAACAAATTACAATGAAATCACCTGATTCTGGACTTAGCGGTATGGTTTCTCATCTTTTCACAATAATACAGCGGAATTCTATCTCATTTTTAATGCTCTTTAAGATGGTATAAGTTTTATTATTCAAAGCCTAGTATAACTCAAATAAAATGGTATCCAAACCGTGAGTTGGACCTGTTTTTGCGATTTAATTGGATGCAGTAAAGTGCAAGCAATCGTGTGTCGAAGAGCGGAAACCTATAGATCGAAGATTGAAATATGTACTATGTTTTTTTCAAAATTTAAATCCCTTTTATTTAAAACACAATACAAAATGACGGTTTTGCGTCTCACCTCACCTTAATATATTTCTAGTGCGTTTAAATAAACAAAACAAACAAAAAACTTCTTCTTTATTAACCTAATATAGATTTCAGAATCTGTTTTACTCACATAACAAAACATAAATTATTAAAATAGAACGAAAACAAAATAATATGTATCATCAAATAATTCCTCCATATCGCCGTCAATAGAAATTGTGCCAAAGAAACGGCATTGCCACGTTGGATGGCAATACTTGGCTTTTTTCCAAGGTAATAGCCAGCCATTAGGTTCTACCTTGTATTTTTAATTAATTAATTTCCTATTTTTCTGCAGTCGCTACCTCATAAGCTCTATAAGACTTGCTCCGAGAAAAGTGCAACAAGAAAAAAAGAAACATTTGTTCCAATAATGTTCGTCTTACAATGGCTTTTGTGTTGTAGCTTCTTTATCTTCTTCTTCTTCTTCATATTAGTGCGAAGAACAGTGTTAATTGTCCTTGTTATAAACGCGAAAGTTTGTCAAATGGATGTTTGTTTGTTACCCTTTTACGCCGATTCTACGCAATGGATTCTAAAGACATAACAAGATAACATCACGCCTGTAATCCCCGAAGGATTATGCAGAGGGTACCCATTAGTACACCCACATTTCGCCAGTTATGTTTTGTTAGTCCCATGTAATAGGGGGCGAGTCTATTGCCGTCAACCGGGCACAAATCCAGACTCCGTGGCTGCTACTGAGAAATTACTGATGGAAAAACCTAATAAACACTTTGCCCGACCTGGGAATCGAACCCAAGACCTCATGCACAGCAGTCGCGCTTGCGACCACTAGATCAACGAGGCAGTCTCAGAGGATTCTGAAGAAACTTTAAATTAACCGATTCTAGTATTATAAATGCGAATGTAACACGACTGAACCATAGAATCGATTTTAAGAAATTTTTGTAAAGGCAACTTTTTATTCCGATTTTTTAAAGAAAAAGTTGCACATTTAAATGGTATGTATGTTGACATGCGGCTGTTAAGCAGTCAAAGTAGCTGTATTGCTAGAATTAATATGGTTTATTGCCCAGGGTGTGACTGACGTACCTACCTACCTTTGGGTGTGGGCTATTTTAATGTTACGGCCGTTTACTGATCATAATATATAAATGTCCATTAGCGGATATTACATTAAGATATAATATTCATTACAGATATTTTATCTTTATCCTGAATCTTGTCCATTTGTGGAAAAATTCATGGTGATATTTTTTTTTTCATTTTGGTTTTAGTACGATTTAATTGCATATATAAATCGTTGGTTTCGGCTGTCATTCGATCGTTGGCACACGTTACGGGGCAGACGCCTGAGCGTCTGATAACCAGTCCTACACTGCGTTTATACCGTATGTCACCACGTGTGGGAAAGCTCTCGGTATCATACATTTAGCCGCTCGCTCCACGCCACGCGGGGCGGGACTAATATGACCAGTCCTATACTAAATGCCAGAAACTGATAGTTTTTCTACGCGTGGCGATATATAAACGCAGATTTACCAAGGGGCAGTCCTTACATGTAAAACACTGATATAAAGCTGAATGGAAGCCAATCCCAACATAGTGCGTAAAAATGCTAGGCTGATGATGATGTCAGTTTGTTTGGATACAAATATTTGCTTCATGCGGCAATTGAACCACCGATACGCACCACAGCAGCCAATTATTCAACCACTGATGGTTTATTTTTCCTCTCTTTATGTATACTTACATATTATATTATTGACCTATATCTGTAAATATGTAATATACGAAAATACAAACACCTATTTACTCTCAGCGAGCTCTCTCTTTAGTATAGGAAAATGTAACAGTCAAAATGTCGCCAAGCTGTAACGGCTTATGGCTCTGTTTACCCTTGAACCGAATAATAAGCCTAATGCAAGAACTTCGTACTTTACCGAAACGTTATATACAGGTTGATACTGAAATCGCAAGAAAGTCTGAGTCTTTATTTCGTGTGAAATTGGAATTATTCGTAATTCAATTTTAATTTATATACGATTAGCTTTTGCCCGCGACTTCGTCCGCGTAAATTTCGGTTATCGCGGACACAGACGAAGTCGCGGGAAAAAATACCCATGTCCTGTCATTTCAATTAAATAGTTAAAATCATGATTCGAAATGACACGTGGCGCCATCTATGATCATAAGAACGTTATTGTGATTTCCATCGGGAACAGTACTTTTTTTTGGGATAAAAGTTACCCTATGTTCGTTTCTGTACACCTGGCAACGGATATGCAAATTTCAGGATGATCAGTTCAGTGGCTTAGGCGTAAAATGGTAACAAACAAACAAATTTACTTTCGCTTTTATAATATTAAGTTAGGATTAGCTGACCCAGCGAATTCTAACGAACTTCTTAACGCCATTTTTTATTAATTATTATTATTAAAAGCTTTTATTTAACTTCACCTGTATGTATGTAACTATGTATGTATGTCCTGGAATTTTGCAATCAATATTTCATCCACTTCTACTAAAGCTATCGAGCTGAAATTTGGCACACACGTTTGGTTTTGGTGACAATGCATGACGTGATGCTGCTGCCAGGATTGGCTCCAGATGAGGGAACTCCTCAATGGTTAACAGTAGGGACATGAAATTTTACATACTGGTCAAGTCCCAAAGACAAAGTATGTTTATGATAAGCGTGACGTGATGCTGCTGCCAGGATTGGCTCCAAACCAGAGAACTCCTCAACGGTCGGCAATAGGGATTTGAAATTTTGCATACCCGTTCGGATATGATAGACAGTTGGTGGGTTCACCATGAAATTGATGCCACATCCAGGGTTGTCTGCAAACCAGGGAACTCCTCAAGTGAGACCAAAAATGAAGACATCAATATCAATATAGATTTCAAAAGACTAAAAAGTAGAAAATAAAATTTTAAATAAAAAAATATTTAAATAAAAGCTTTGGCGCTCTTTAAATATTAAATATGAAAAAATGTTTAATCATAATTCTACTTTTCATTCTTTAAGAGCGCCAAAGCTTTTATTTATAGTCATACGAATACAGCCAGAAATTATTGTAGCAAAAACTTATTTTCTCCTTTTTAGTGCATTTTTTTGTTAAATAAAAGCTTTTTTTTTAATATTTTTTTATTTATAATTTTATTTTCCTTTTTTTTTACTAAAACCTTATGAGAACAAATACAAAAAAAATAATACTAAAATTGGTTCAGCCGTTCACGCGTGATGCCGTGACCAACGGAGGTAGGGATTCATTTATTTCCGATGACACTAATCATAGCACCTAATGTCTATGATGATAATTTAATAGACAATTAATTATAATAATTGAATTTCCAATAATCATTAATTTTTACATCGCGTGGTTCTGTGAAATTACTAGTTTCTGCAACTCTATATAAAATAGGGCTTTCTCTAGAATATAATGACCTAGCTACACCTCGGGGTTACACCCAAATTCAATTACGTCTTTGGTTAGTGTTTCGCTCCCGTGGTTTGCGTGCGTCTTAACAAAACGGAGATGAACTCGGCGTGGCTATATAAAAAGGCTATAATGCAAAAAGATTTTTCGAATCAGACCCGTAGTTTCTGATATTAGCGCGTTCAAACAATGTTCATATTAGGGAAATAAATAATACTAGCCCATTATTGTCCTAAAGGGTAAAAGGGTACAGACAAAGACCTCTTCTTATACAGAGAAGGCACGAACATTGATCACCATACTTGCTCAAATGTATTCTGTAAACTCATCAAAATCATTCGCAGCCTATTTTTCCCACTCCACAGCATTAACATCCGCCTATAGGCCATTTTCCCCCATTACAATTTATTAATTACCCCAAATAGGGTCAATAATTTAAACATCACCCTGTATAATGTCAAGGTTCATTCAAAACCATTTACATAGAAAAATTATGCATGGCGCTGTTAACTTTTATCACAACTGTTATGGGGTAGCCATGGGCTGTTTATAGGGGGCCCTAATTGATGGGGTCGCTATCTGCCTACTCGTATAAGGAAAAATAGAACCGTGGATTGTCCTCTTAAGTAATTGTTTTAGTTGCGGATCGATAGGAACGTTGGTCCTTCGATATGTTAGGTATGTAAAAGAATAATGAAAATGTATTTTGTCAAGAATCTTCTAAACTCTACATAGTATAACATAAGGTCGCTAAGATCTTTTAAAATACGTTACGGTTTTTAATGCGGTTTTCATTAACAGATAAAAATAATAAAAAAATAAAAAATATCTTGGGAAAACTCACACACGGCTATCTGATCCCAAGCTAAGCAGAGCTTGTGTTATGGTAACCAGACAACTGATATACATACTTATATAATTTATAAATACATACATATTATAGATAAATCACACCCAGACACAGAACCAACAATCATGCTCATCACACAGAGTTTGTCCTGGGTGGGAATCGAACCCACGACCTCCGGCTTAGCAGTCAGGGCCGCTAACCACTAGACCAACAGGCCCGTCAAATAGAGAGAGAGGTCATTTCTGTTTCTACATTGCACCCATTCGAAGCCGTGGTACGTCGCTGTATTCGTTGAATATACAAATAATGTATACGAATAAACTTCAAAGTTGAAATGATCATTCGTTTTTGTTGCCAAAATTCAGCTAAAGGAATTAATGACAATAATGACTACCTATGTTAATTATTTTCCAAAAAAAATTGCTGATGGAAAAACCCAATAACACTTTGCCTACCCTGGGAATCGAACCTAAGACCTCACCTCAGCAGTCGCGCTTGGCGACCACTAGACCAACGAGGCATTCTAAAAAAATATTTATATTTGTATATTATATTATTTATTTTTACTTGCATACTATATTATGTTTATAGATGTAACAATTATGGGAGTAGGTATGTATAGATTAAAAAGGGCTTAATACAATTATAATACAGTATATCATAATAATCAATATACGGCTAAAGGAATTAATAACTGACCGTGCTAACTCTTTTCCGAAAACAAAACACTTTCTGCAAAAGCATAAATTTATGTGTATATGATAGGTACTAACCGGAAAATGGTATCAAAAACAAATTGGATCCACGTGAGTCCAACAATAGAATTCGCAAAAAAAATTGCGAAAAAACGTTTTGACGACAAAACTGACAACCTGTAACATATTCGCAAACAGAGGCCCTTTGTCTATTCTGTCGCCGAATCCGTTGATAAATTGTAACCGTTCCCAGTAAATCACTTCATTGGAACAGCGGCACCATACTGTCACTCTATTTGAAAGCAAAAAAATAATACTGACAAATAAAGTTTTGTAAACTTTGTTGTATAAAAATCCAGCCTGGAGCTTAGGGTTCCGTTCAAAATACTAAGCTTTTATTTTCAACCGACTTCAAAAAGGAGGAGGTTCTCAATTCGACGCGTATGTTTTTTTTTTTTTTTTTTTGTTTTTTTTTTTTTTTTGTATATTTGTTCTACGATTACTTCGCCAATTATGAATCGATTTGGATGATTCTTTTTTTGTTTGAAAGAGTATAGTTCCGAATAGGTCCCATAGGAATATTATCATGATCTGATGATGAACTTTGGAGATATGGAACGGAACTCCTTAAAAAATCACAGCAGAACCGCCGTAACAAGAAAAATTGCTTTGTTTATACGTGTAGTCGATGACTGACTGAAGGAAGTGGGGAGGGGGTACGTCAGCCCCACTTTCCAAAATTAAATATATCGTGTGAGGTATTGTTTGAAAGGGCTTTATGTAAGGATTTCAAACATTAACACACAAGCACTAAAAAGTGAAAAATAAAAAGCTTTTTTACAAAAAAATATGACCGCCTTCAAAAACTACAAAATAAAAAAAAATAACTTTAGCTTGGAAGTCGGTGGCAATACCTACATAACAAGAAACAAAACCAAAGCCGCCGACTTTCAAGCTAAAGTTATTTTTTTTTATTTTGTAGTTTTTGAAGGCGGTCATATTTTTTTGTAAAAAAGCTTTTTTATTTTTATATTCCCTATCAGTTTCTGCCTGCGGCTTCGCCCGTGAGCATAAGTCTATGTGTTAATCCAGAGAATCTATCTATGTGCCAATTTTGCATCCGAATCTGTTTAACGGTTTACGCGTGATTGAGTAACAAACATCTTGACAAACTTTTACATTTATAATATTAGTAGGATGGTAGCGGACATGATATTAGTCTGTGAAACTGTGTACAAGATTTAAAGATTGTGTTAATTTTTTAAAAATTTTGAGACAGTGGTCTTAGAAATATAAGTTTATTTTTAAGACAACTGAACCAAAGTAGAAAAAAAAATGTAAATTCCTGATAGAAGCTCTTCCATATTAACTTTCCAAATTTTTTTTTATTATCTTCAACAGATTACTAATCCGCTAATTATTTTATTATATTTTAATTATTTAATTTTTTTTCATTCAGCCAAAATTCCTATGATGCAAAGATCTTGAAAAAATCCTATTTGTGATAGATAAAGAAAAATACTCTTGGCTACCCTTCACGAAACCCCAAAAAAACCAACAATAAACAACAACGACAACACTTTCACCTCAAACGTTTTTGTAAAAAAAAAAACAAAATTTTAAATAACATGTTTTTGTTTTCTATGACGTCAGTTTTGTTTGACGGACGAAAAGCGAATCACAAAGAAAGAAAATTAATTTGGAAGGCGGTAACCGCTGGTAGTGACGTGCGATTCATTATGGTGTAGAAATAGCGGGTAAGGGTCAGGACTCAGTGGGAGCGATTAAGTTCACGTTGATAAATTATTGTGGCTGGGGTAAGAAAAAATCATTCGTTATTCATGCTTGGTTTGAGAACTAAATATTATTTTTATACCTACTAGTTTCTGCCTACGACTTTTTTCTGTGTGAAAATCAGATTTAGGGCACTCAGCAGTAGTGTACTTTCTGTCAATGAAAATATTTTTTTTGTAACTAATACACGTAAATAAAATTTTTTGTTTTCCCATCAGAAACTCAGTAGCAGCATCGAAGTTTGGATTTGTGCCCTGTAGTGCTATTCTCTAAGCATACAGCCTTGCGCGCAGCGCTGCCGCAGCGACGAATCCATACATTGATCTATGGATTCGGCAGTAGGCGCGCCTCCTATTATATGGGACTTAAACATAACTGACAAAATTTGGGTGCACTAATGGGTACACCTCTGCCTAACCTTTAGGGGATTACAGTGATATGTAAATAAAATACAGTTCAGGAGTTTAAAATACTCAAAAAATAGTTAAAGTCAAAAGTGAAGATCTTAAATGTTGAATTGTTTCCTTTTGAGGTAGGCACGGACCACCTAAAATCGCTATCACCAATCCGCATCACTAAGTTATTAACCTTTAACGCTTCTAGTTGCCTCTTTCTTTTAATTTCAATCTTAATATTTCCCGTTAATTTATCGCGCGATAAATTCCTGATTAATTTGTTAACGTCAATCAAAATACCTTTTGATACGATCGACAGATTTTCGCCAAGCTTTTGTAGGAGTAATAAAATGCTCTTAAACTGGGCTTCCTTGCAGAAGATTTCGATGTATTTTTACCTGATCGAAATATTTTTTTAAATTGGTCCTTTAAGTACTTCAATAATAATTCCAGCCTATTTTTGTCCCACTGCAGAGTAAAGGCCTCTTCCCATACAAAGAGGACACGAGCATTGATCAACTCGCTTGCTAGTCAATGTTGATACATTAACCCACCGGAATCGTAGATTTTTACAAGATAAAAAGAACAGCCTATGTGACATTTTATGCTATAATCTATTCCTGTGCAAAATTTCATCCAGATCCGTTCAGCCGTTCCCGCGTGATTGAGAAACAAACTTTCGCATTATAGCAAGTAAGATTAATTTCTTATTATTTTAATATAACACTCATGTAATATCTTATAAAAGATCTTAAGATTTGTATCCACGACTGCGGATATGAGCCTTCAAGCCTTCGAATATAATTCAAAATTTTATTCTACTGAAAAGTCTTTTAGGGGTACCCCGAAAATTACTCTTTCTACGGTCTAGTTTGTGAACCTGCCGTACCGTAAGTGTTCACATCTCGTTATATTCGTAAAGCCGTTTATCTTTTGCAATTCCAATGCCTATCTGGGTCTAAATTCGTCAAAGAGAACCAATTATGCTTTGATTAACACGTAACATTTCGAATTCTCAATCAGTCTCAATCTCAGTTAACAATTCTCTCATCACTGCGACTTGCTACTGAAACGTAGCATATGCTATAAGTAAGGATATAATCGAATGCATATATACCTGAAGATTAAATTTCGCCAAGAAATAATGGATATTATGACTTTGAAGTGATTTAGGTATTTAATGAAATTATTCCTGGATTCCTGGATCGTATAAAATATCGAATGTGCTAGGGAATAAACAAAAATGTATGTGTCACTTTGCCCGACCTGGGAATCGAACCCAAGACCTCATGCACAGCAGTCGCGCATGCGACCACTAGACCAATGAGGCAGCATTAATATTATATCAATAATAACTCTTAATATAAAAATGGAAGTCAGTCAGGCCCAGCTATTTGCTGAAATAAGGCCGAATTTACAGCCTATGTAGACTAGAAAAAAAAATACAACTTTATTAAAATCATAACCTTAAAAAAGGCCCCGAGATTTTATTATTTAATATAGTGAGTAAAGGCTGAGTTCCACGAGCACACAGGACTCTCCGTCGTCCCTCGTCAAGCGTGTCGGGGGCAGCTTAACTTTGTTTTGCCAATAAATTTGTATGCAGCCCGGGGCCGTCTCCCCGGCCTTATTAGAGGAAGTAAATATAACCAAGTTAGGATTATTTTGATACAAACTGGTTGAGAGATAATCGTTGGGATTGGATTTATTTCGGTGATAAGTTTGTTTTGTTTAGTTTTGTTGAATTGATGTAGAACATTAAGGTACAGAGAATGTAGGATTTAAAATCAGCAGAACTATTTTTTACGTGTATTTTTATTACTTTGTGGTGTATTTTCGTAAATTACACGAAACTAATTTTTGGAACATTATCATTTATTTCTTTAACAAGCTAATATAATTAAAAAATTAAAATACACGACTGCCAAAGTTGCACATATTTGTACTTTGTTTACTCGTTAGTATTTTACGAAGTTTTTTATTTACAGTGTTATATATTTTTTTAATCTATTTGTCAAATTCTAGACGATAAACATAGACACGGCCGGATTCATTAAAAAAAATAATTGAGGCTGGTATTAATTTACGTTTTAAAGTGACCACACAGGATTCATTTTATTTTTAACTAGCCTATGTTACTCGGAACGATGCCAGGATTGTAACGATACCCCATACATCTAATTCGGTTCAGGCGTTCAAAAGTTATGGTGGAATAAAGAATCTCACATACATACATACATACATACATACATACATACATACATTAACTCTGAACACATAACACTCCTTTTTTTGGGGCAGTCGTGTAAAAATAGTCGCCAATAGTCGGGATAATTTGCCTACCTACTTAAATATTTTTACTTCTGACTAGGTATATTTAAATGAAGTAGTTAGACCTTGCCCGTTGGGGTAATTTCAGTCAAAACGAACCAGATCCACGTATCCTATCCTATCCTTTCTGAAGAACCTCACCAATAACGTCAGTGTAGTCTAGGTCTTAGCCTAGGTCTTCCTAGGGCGTCCCCTTCCTTTGTTGTCACTCACATCTGCCATATCCTTTCGTTAACCGCCTTTCACTCATCCTCTCAACATGATCGAACCATCTAAGCAATTGTACAATATAAAAAAGTTCACTAGCCTTGTTATCTGGCGTCAAAATCCTTCTGTTTCCATTTTGAGTGTGTATATACAGTTTCATATATAAAATCTCTCATTTTCGCAAGACGCTACTTCCGTCATATATGTGCAATCCTTAGGGGAGAAAGCATCATAAATGTGTGCTCGCACAAGGAAAATAGCCGAAGGTTGTGACAGTGTAACCTATTTTCTGCTGACACGTCAACTATGGTTGGCAGAAAGCAAAAAAAACAAAAAATACGAGTACCTAAGTCGCCGCCAAAGAGTTCTATTGTGTAGAGACGAGACTGTCAGCAGGAAAGTCAAAGTCAAAACATTTATTTTAATCAAGCCATTAATTTTTTTCAAGATGTTTTTTTTTCGAGTAATTGACTCAGTTGTCCTTTTCGAAAGATAGTTTTGTATATAGAACAATGGACAAAAAACACAGCATTCTGAATCTCCCAAATAAATGTAAAAACACCCATTTAATGAACCGACTTGTAATCAAACAAAACAATCATCCTAATATGCAAATGGCTCGCCTCACTTTCCTTTTCGTTTTGATTAAAACACTCATAAATCAAATATCATAAAACTTAATGGGCCGAACCAAAACCCCTGTCCCTTAGCACTTCAGTCCCACATTTTTACATTTCTCCCTCGTACCTAATTACAAAAATTAATTCATTTATTCCTTCCGATAATTAGTATTCGAGCCCCGCTTCGAACATCTGGGCCTTTATTAATGTCGCCCGGGATACGGGATCCCGGGGATCCCGGGATCGAGACGGGATTCGTGTAACGTCATTTGTCCGGATACGTTCCGTGTTAATTTGTAATTTCCACGAAATAAGGTCTGATGTGGCGCTAATGGATAACATTTTCGTCAAACTGCTGAGTCTTATTTATTTTCTTGGTGCTTTGATGTATGAACCGTTCTTTGTTTACTCACACACATGTATATTTAAGCGTGTGTGTGTTGTTTTTAATTACAGGGTCCCTTGACGGATCGCGTAATGCTTTATGTAACAAGTTTTCATGTTTGCTCAATTTTAACGAATGAATATTAAACGTTTTAATTAGGATTATAATTACAAATTCTGTATTCGTAAAGGTACCATGTTAATCTACTTATATTTTTTGTAAATAAGCTTATTTTATTACAAGCGGGCTAAAATGAAATTGTTTATTAGTTTTGTGGATTATCATAACATACATAACATCACGCCTGTAATCCCTGAAGGGTTAGGCAGAGGTGTACACATTAGTACACCCACATTTCGCCAGTTATGTTTTTAGTCCCATGTAATAGGGGGCGAGCCTATTGCCATCAACCGGGCACAAATCCAGACTCCGAGGCTGCTACTGAGAAATTCCTGATGGAAAAACCCAATAACACTTTGCCCGACCTGGGAATCGAACCCAAGACCTCATGCACAGCAGTCGCGCTTGCGACCACTAGACCAACGAGGCAGTCAGAGTTTGTGGATTATCACATAAGTAATTTTTGGGTATATTTGTGTTTTATATATTTTTTATAAAATATACAAACACATATCACACGCTTGCAACTATCGCAAAAAAAACATAATCATGCGGGCTACGTCGCGCGGCCATTTTGTCAGCCATTTTTCTTTTCGGCCGCCCGTTCGCCACCTGTCAACTGGTTGACCCTTGCATTTGTCACTCGGCGGTATTCGGGAAACATCGTGACGGTTCGGTTGTTTTCGTAATTTATATACGTTTTTTTTTGCGTTAACCGAATGATCATTCTCCTCCTGTAGTATGTATGTGTTGAGATTTTTGGGTTGCTTTGGTTTGTGGTTGGTAAGTTATGTTGCCATGATTTTGAAGCGATTTTTGTAAGGAGTTTGGGCGTTAAATTCATCTAAAGGACCCATACTAGATGGTTTTTACCAAAAAATACGAAAGAAAGCGGTTCATATTTTGTGGGCTACATTTTCAAATCAAAACAATATACAATACACCTACTAATTAAAAACGTTCAATATTTAGTCGCAATCTCATCTCAACGATCATCAATGCCCACAAATGTAGATCAGAGCAAATTAGAGATTTTTTGACAGACTAAGACAAGATTGCGATCGTTACTTAATGGTAGTAGAATTGTCCCCATGTTATCAGAACCTATTTAGTTATTAATAAATAATGGGCATCTACTCATACAGATAAGGCACGAGCATTGATCACCACGCTTGCTTAATGCAAATTGGCGATTTCATACATAACATCACGCCTGTAATCCCCGAAGGGTTAGGCAGAGGTGTACCCGTTAGTACACCCACATTTCGCCACTTATGTTTTTAGTCCCATGTAATAGGGGGCGAGCCTATTGCCATCAACCGGGCACAAATCCAGACTCCGAGGCTGCTACTGAGAAATTCCTGATGGAAAAACCCAATATCACTTTGCCCGACCTGGGAATCGAACCCAAGACCTCATGCACAGCAGTCGCGCTTGCGGCCACTAGACCAACGAGGCAGTCATTGGCGATTTCAGACTCAAATTAACTATATTATTACTCATAGAAAGTGCCTACATATGAATTGAAAACAAGAATGAGAGGCGGGCGCCTTAATCATGGCACTAATAAAATAATTTGTTAGAAAACTACAAAAATATTACGTTCATCAGAAGAAAACAATGCTTCCGCGACTTCACAACGCTGCAATGGAACTTCATTCTTTTAGAACCAACAAATTAATTAGAAAAATCCGAGCGAATCTGTGAGCATTTCCGCGAAACTCTTTGTTAACACAACAACTTTTTCTCCGAACGCGGAACTGATATCCATCCTGTCAACAACGAAAAGGAACGACAAAATATCCCAATTACGTTAAATTGTGTAATGAGAATGTCGTGATAGCCTGGCGGTTAAGGCGCCCGCCTCTCATGCATGAGGGTGTGAGTTCGAATCCGGGCAAATATCAATGTGACTTTTTCAATTCATATGTAAGTACTTTCTAAGATTTATCTTAAACATTACTGACATTCCGTGCCTCGGAAAGCACGTTAAGCTGTTAGTCCTGGCTGTTATACGTGGATCTTTGACAGTCGTTACGAATCATCAGAAGCTTGAGAGTCTGACAACCAGTCTTACCTAGGGGTATCGTATTATCCAGTTACTGGGTTATGGAGGTCATATAGGCAGTCGCTCCATGTAAAAATTGTACTGTAGCTGAGACTGAGGTGAGACTGCAAGCCGACCCCAACATAGTTGAGAAAAGGCTAGGCAGATGATGACGTTGAAATGTGTACTGAAATAATTGGAGCTTATATCCGCCTCCATCTGATAGAATAACTTAGTACTGTAGCAGCCTTAAAGACGTGGGATCACTACTTGTAACGGGAGTATTATCTGCTGTGATTGAAACACTTTAATTGTAAATATACATAACACATAACATCACGCCTGTAATCCCCGAAGGGTTCGGCAAAGGTGCTACCACATTTCCTAGCCTTTTCCAGCCTATTGCCATCAACCGGGCACAAATTCAGACTCAGAGGCTACTACTGAAAAATTCCTGATGGAAAAACCAAATAACACTGAGCCCGACCTGTGTATCGCACTCAAGACCTCATGCTCAGCAGTCCCCCTTTGCGACTACTAGACTAACGAGGCAGCCAAATACACATTATAACTTATATATATTATATTTTATTATAATAATTAATACCTGCCTATTATTGTCCTACTGCAGAGCAAATGCCTCTTCTCATACAGAGAAGGCACGAGCTTTGATCACCATGCTTGCTCAAGGCGGATTGGCGATTTTAGACCTATTTTATTTATTAGTTCAGGTTTCCTCACGATGTTTTCTTTCACCGATGTCTGATTATATTTTATATCTACTTAAGTTCTATTTTATATTAGCCGTCAGCCGTAGTGATGGTCACTCAAGACCTTCTTATTTTAAACCAGTAGTTATCTTATGCATAAACCTTAAATGAGATTGTTTCGACTTAGTCAACCAGAGCCTTTACAGTACTTAGTTTCAACTATATCGAGTAGAATCGAGTGGGTATTGTTTTGAAAGCTTGTACGATTCAGTAATTCGTGACGAAATTACTTTAATCGATTGGGGGTTATTCTGTGAACGAATTTATTTCGATATTTAAAATGAAATTAATAATACTTTATTTGCCAGAATGTAGGTACATTGCATATATAGCAAAACTGTCATTATAAATAGTACAACTTCATGGCTAAGTAATAACAGCCGCAAAAATCAAATAAAAAAGCACGTTAAGCCGTTGGTCCCGGCTGTCATACGTGTATCTTTGACAGTCGTTACGGGTCGTCAGAAGCCTGAAATTTTGACAACCAGTCTTACCAATGCTACCATTTTTCCCAGTTACTGGGTTGTGGAAGTCAGATCGGCAGTCGCTTTACATAAAATACTGGTATTCAGCCGCATCCGGATAGACTGGAAGCCGACCCCAACATATAGTTGGGAAAAGGCTACGCAGATTGATTATAATAAGAATAATAATAAATAATAATAATTTAATCCGTCTTCGTTCTTCACTTGATGTTACCGATTAATTATATTAGTTTTGTAAAATTCTGCTTTCTCACCCTTAAAGCAAATTGGAGGTGTACCAAACAGTTTCGATCTTAAATATTTTTCCGATATTTTTATAACAAACCGCAACATATTATCGTAATATTATCCTGTTGTTGACATATCACACATCCCACATCTCCATAGGGGCTTGTCACGTGAAATTGGATTGTCAACTTAGAATTACATAAGTTGTAACAGCCATTGATATCTTGATTAATGTCCTGGGTATTGATATGGATAACTTAGGAGAAAACTTGAATGTTACTCAAGGGAAATCATTTTACGGTTTCCCCATCTTTGGTAAAGCTTGTACTTGAGAAGTTTACTTGAATTTTACACCTGAAAACACTTTCGTTTTTTGTTTTTGTTTTGGTGATTGATATTGTAAAATCATTCTGGTTCCTTGAGCCCGTCAAATATTAAACTCTCATGTGTGTCGTAAAAGACGTTACTAATAAATACAAGACATCTCTTAAGTAACATTTTATTTAAGCCCTGAAGACCAGATTCATTTTGAATTAGGTAAGTGTAAAATTAAATTTCAATGTAAATTGAGTTAGTCTTAAGTCTTCAAGTATCCTTTGGGACACAAAAACAGGATAAAAGTACTATTCCACGACTATAATCTAATACTGTGCCTTTCATAAAGATCCGTTCAGCCATTCTGGCATAATTGGGTAACAAACATCTATTCATCCAAACTTACTAGTAGTAAGATGACAAGTAAAATATGTTTACGATACATAGTGCTCACAAATATTTAAAAATATTAAAATGGAAAATCTGCATTCTAATAAAAGACTGTCTCACAATAATCTATCTGTAACAATAACAAAAGAATCTCAGTGTGTACCAATCAACGTTCTAAATGCTAGAGTTTTTGAGATAGAACACCCGTATGATATGCAAAAACTAGTAAAAACGATTACTTTTTTACGGATTTCCGAGTTTTTATTGTTGTTTCCACTCGCCGAGGCGCGTTTGTGTTTCTGGTCGGAAAGTTGAATGAAATGGAATTAAAAAAGCTGTGTTGAATTTGTCGCAGCATAGGGGAATTTTGATAAAACGTCATGTGGCCGTCAACCGGCACTGGCGCAAGCCTGCATGAAAGTATCCGCATAGTCGTGTTTTGAATATGTTTGAAGTAAGTTTTTAAATGGCGGTTTGCATTGACAGTTTGATATTATAATAATACCAGCGTATATTATCCTGTTCGGCAAAAGCCTCTTCTCATACGAAGAAGGCGATTGGAGATGGTGGCGGATGTTCCTGCGCCTAATCTCTCCCCGGTCGGGTCAGATTGCCGACGGTTTATTCTTCGTTCGGCCCACTGAGTTTCGTCCCACATAAAAAATTCCTGGTTCGTCCTAAGCAATATGCTTCCTTCGTCCCAAATTATAATTTTAAATATTTTACTCTTGTTTCGTCCTATTTTATATTCCTTCTACGGCCCATATTTTTTTTTGTATAAGCTAAACTTACTTTTATGTACAGTCTGCAAAAAAAATAAAATTAAAGTTCAGTTGTTTTCTCTTAGTTTAGTTTACTGTTGCTTAAATTTTTAGTTTATGAATGCTGTTTTTTAAAATGCTTGTTTTATGCATGATTGTTAGTAATAATCACAATTTTTTCGACTTTTCGTTAGTACTTTTTACCAGTACTTTTTACTACCAGGAATGCAGAAATTAACTGGAACTAGATCCTTAAGCGACTTACTACTTAGCTTGATAATGGTTAAAATACAGGTTTTGAAATTGAATTATTTATTGTTTTAAAAAGTACCAGGGTGACAGAAATGAACAGAAGGTAGGCCCCTATACGATCTCAATAGAAAGGAAAACAAACATATTAATTCACATACACAAACAGCCAGACCCGAAACAACTACTTATCTGTATTTGACGTATTTGTAAAAATTTCAAATACGTATCTTTTTTGTTTGTTGACCGTACCTTTAAAGTACTTGTAATTTGGGACGAATCACCACTTCAATAGTCATATGGGACGAACTAAGATTTTTTTGGAATGTGGGACAAAACTTCGGGACGAACGAAGAATAAATCTTGCCGACTCATCGGACTATGAGAGTGAGAAAAGAAGGAGTGCGCACACACTCATGCACTATAATATCTCCTGTGTACTTGTCTCGTCTCCATTGAGATGATCAAAATTCGATCTGGAATATTGTGGGAGACCATGTCTGAATGCAATATAAATTACTGCTCCACCTTCTACCGTACAGAACCAATAAAGTAGAGAATCCTCGTTCCTCAAAATCGGTTAGCAAACCACATATTCCCATACATTCCGGATCGATCGAACTATAACAGATATATCACCGAACAATCTTAGTACACAACCCTAATTGTTCCCAGGCTATTGTGCCAAACTACGGGCTATGAATTATAGCCCATTATAGCCTGCTTGCCGGCCACTGCCAATACGAACAGGTATGGCAAATACAGGGTTAAACAATGGCCTCTTGTTGTACGGTATGGTGTCGTAAATAGTACCTAGTGGATAATTAGAAAGGATTTGAGGTGAAACAATTTCTCCTGTACCTACTCACATGTACAGTCAACCAAAGGGAAAGGTATGCAGGTTCGTCGGATATACCCAGTTGAAGTTTTCTTGGAAAGCGATGGATGTAACATAACATAACATCACGCCTATAATCCCCGAAGGGTTAGGCAGAGGTGTACCCATTAGTACACCCACATTTCGCCAGTTATGTTTTTAGTCCCATGTAATAGAGGGCGAGCCTATTGCCATCAACCGGGCACAAATCCAGACTCCGAAGCAGCTACTGAGAAATTCCTGATGGAAAAACCCAATAACACTTTGCCCGACCTGGGAATCGAACCTAAGACCTCATGCACAGCAGTCGCGCTTGCGACCACTAGACCAACGAGGCAGTCATGGATGTCTTCGATTGAAACTTAATTAATGAACTGTTTATTATCATTATTTGTAAATTAAATAACATTTAATAACGTCCAATTATCATATCATCACGCCTGTAATCTCCGAAGGGTTAAGCAGATGTGTACCCATCAGTACTTCTACATTTCGCCAGTCTCATGTAATAGGGGGAATTCCATCAGATATTTTTCAGTAGCAGCCTCGGTGTCTGGATTTGTGCCTGGTTGATGGCAATAGGCTCGAAATTAATTTTGTGCAAAAATAGTATCAACTACCTACGGATTAAACTGCTCACAAAAGCTGCCACACAGGTGATGAAAACCCATTCTAGCGTGACGCCATACATGTTCCTTTGCCCGTCATTGTTCAATAGGAACAATTATTCGCAGTAGGGCGACCAAGCGGTAGCAATTAACGAGATCAGTTCCGGACAGCGATTGGTAATACTCCTTTGATTGTCCGACCGATCCGTCCGCGGACAATCCAATTTTGTGGACGCCAAGCTCCATTGTGTGTTTGTCCGATAGACTCGCTGTATTTCATTTGTCTTGAAATTTGCGACGATTTATTGGTCACATTAGTTATGTGGTTGGTAGTGCGTGTTTTATGGGTAGCTGATTAATTATGGGGACCGTGTATGGTACACTCGAACAATCTATTTGGTATACAAGCAGCTATAGGGTGCAAACGACACAGGTTTTTCGGTCCCGATATGCCAGTACGAGTCGGTACTGATAGGTAAGGGTTCAACCACATATAGAAACAGGTAAATCTGTTCTTAGCGACCACTACGCTGGCAAATACTTAAACCTGTACAGATAGTCGGTACCGACAAGTTTCCACCTGTTTCTATATGAACGAGCGCATATTGACTGTATGAGCTATTTTACCCGTACTATCGGTAATTATCTGTACCGACCTGTCCGTACCTGTAACCTGGTTCTTTATGTTTGCACCCATATTCCATACGTTCTATGATGGTGCGGGTGACGCATTCAATTCAGCAATTCATCTATGGATGTCAGAATCGCTTAACAAGTCAGTGACATTATTTAATTTACTAGTTATTTACTTACCTACTTATTACTGATTCCGTATTTTACGAGTATGATATTAGTGTGCAGTTAAAATATCGAATCATGATTGTAAATCGCCATAAAGTTCAAGAGTGAATAGCAACAGTTTGACAAATGTCACCGGGACCATTCTAGAGCATGAGGAATATAACTTGCAACTATTAAACAATTTTTCGAGTGTGTCAATGCTTTTAATCACTCTTAATAGCCTTCAAAATTATTAAACAAGCTTAAAAATTGAACACAAAATAACAATTAATAACAATGTAGCAGAAGTCCAAATACATCTACCATCACGCCTGTAATCCACGAATGGTTAGGCAGAGGTGTACCCATCTAAACTCACATTTCGCCAGTTATGTTTAAGTCCCATGTAGTAGGGGGCGAGCCTATTGCCATCAACCGGGCAAAAATCCAGACTCCGAGGCTGCTACTGAGAAATTCCTGATGGGAAAACCCAATGACACTTTGCCCTTTGCACTTCGATTGCAATCACTAGACCAATAAGGTAAAATATTTATTTCAATTAGACCATTTACAGGCACTCTCGAATTGTCAAGGAGTCAGTCAGTTAGAAAGTTTGAAGCTAGTTAGAAACGGTTCTATCACTATCCCAAATAGACAATGTACTCAATTAATTGTTACCTATAATACTACAAGGTAATCACAAATCCCTGCACACCACAGTCTTCAAACAAATTAATTAATTAATTAATCATTGTATGTTAATTGTGTGTATCTATTACCAGGCGCGCGTACCTGTGGAGCAATCAAGCTCTGAAATACTTACTTAGTGTAACATTTTTATTTAGAGTACCGTATCCATAGGGTTCTAAATGGGATTTTAATGTATTATAGAATGTTTGTAGGATAGAATTTGTGTAATTTGACTTTGTAAATTGTAAATGTTTGTTAAATGATTTTAATATAGGTATATATTTTTCTATAATGTATGGGCAATGTCTGAAATAAATGAATTATTATTATCTATAATATAAAAATGAGTCGCTGAATGTGTTGCTAAGCGCAAAACTCGAGAACGGTTGGACCGATTTCGCTAATTCTTTTTTTAAAATATTCCTTGAAGTACGAGGATGGTTCTTACGGAGAGAAAAATTCAAAAAAAAAAAAAACAAATTTCATCACAAGTAAATGGTTACCACCCAACGAAGTGGGCACGGGTCAGCTAGTTATTAATAATAATATAATTCAATAAATAATATGACTGCCTCGTTGGTCTAGTGGTCGCAAGCGCGACTGCTGTGCATGAGGTCTTGGGTTCGATTCCCAGGTCGGGCAAAGTGTTATTGGGTTTTTCCATCAGGAATTTCTCAGTAGCAGCCTCGGAGTCTGGATTTGTGCCCGGTTGATGGCAATAGGCTCGCCCCCTATTACATGGGACTAAAAAAAAACATAACTGGCGAAATGTGGCTGTACTAATGGGTACACCTCTGCCTAACCCTTCGGGGATTACAGGCGTGATGTTATGTTATGTTAATTATAAGATTCCGCTGTCTGACTGTCTGTCCGTCTGTCATGCATGAGGCAACTTTTGAACCTAAAAAGATAGACAATTGATTTTTTCAGTGTGTATCTGTATGATCGCTATAATAACTAAATAGAATATAATTATAGGGGATACAAGAAACGTGTTTCTTTTTGCGTGACAATCTCCAAAACTCGTCTTGCTGTGTTAACGGCTGCGCACTGTCCGTGTCTACGTGACGACCACACAGAGCTATTTTCAGAAGCTCTGACTCAAGGGGAGGGGGAACGAGGGGAAGAATGGGTTGAATTGATTTAGGGTAGGGCGGGGGAAAATGGACCACGAAGTAATTTCAGCGCGATTGCTGTTATTAATAATCATAGGGATTTTTTTAAGGCTGTTTTCTGATTGGTTACATATTTTTGAATCTTTTTATTTCATAAATAAGGTACATAAGGATATGTACAACAATTTCTGTGCAAGCACGTGAATTAAAGGCACTGAATGAACAATCCGGGTTGCTATAATATATTATTTGCAGAAAAATTCAAAAGTCACAAAAAAATATCATCGTTACAAAACACTCGCTAAATAAAAAGTAGGCTAAGTCCTTTCTTAGGGTTCAATCAAAATTACCCCGTAACAAATTCGAGTCGTGAAAGCATAACAGAGAAACAGACAGACTTACCTACAATTATTTTCGCATCTATAGTATTAGAATGAATAAGTCCAGGTTTCCTCACAATGTTTTCCTTTACCGATGTCAGTGTTGTCCAAGATAAACTGCGGCAGTTATCCTTTACATTTCCGAAATGGTACGTTAAAATATCACTTCAAATCATAAGTATTACAAAAACCCACATTATTATTCTCCAAACATAAAAACAGCCCCTTGTCAGAGCTTGACACGGCCATTAAGACCACTGTCCGAAACATAATAGAACAATCATTCTATTTATGCCCAAATTATTTAAACAAAAGACCCTAATTGACCCCAAACCACTAATTGGACCCCTAAATGTTTGTAAAATTAAATTAAAACACGTAGTTTAATTGACTTTTCTTCTGCGGGGAAAAAATTGAATTTACGCAAAATTAATTTTAATCGCCGTTCAATTTATCTGCGAGGGTCCTTTTGGGGTCGTGTTGGACCGTAATTGTCTTTTTTAAGGTACAATCTCTGGAGCTGAGTTTAGTTGGAGAATGTATAAAGTTTTGGAAGAGCCCCGGGCGATCTCGTGTTTGAGATAAACTGCGGAACAGTCGCAAACGATTTTGTTAAATCCACACTAAAATAAACTGTCATTTTTATATTTTGATCGGAGTTAGTTGAAATGGTACAAGGGGGCGATTCTAGTAACTTTTAAGAACGGTCGCATTCTGATACCCTCATTGTAGTCTCTGACAGAACTTTATAAGGAGTAACTTAGTTTATGATACTCATTATAATCTGATTTTTTATTATTTAGCTAAAATGTCAGGCTCAAAATTTAGGGCTCCGCTTAAAAATAATAAAACCACACGCAAACAAAGTTGCAGACATGAGCGAGTCTACACTATTATTACAAAGAGGAAATATTTGTATTATTGTGTGTTTTAGCCCAAATATTACAGATTTTTAAAAATTATTCACCTATGAGGAAGCTACAGCGAGTAATTTATGCTTTAGTTAACTATCAATTAAATTTAAGATCCATAAGATGCATGCAGGTGAAGTCGCGGGCAAAGCTAGTAATAAATAATCTCTATTAATTTATTGTTTTTCATTATCTATGTATTTTTATATCTCTCTGCTTTGTATATCTTGTCTGTATGTAGGTATGTATTTAATCCTAGTCCGAAAATTAGTCCGCCTCTGTACCTACATATTTTTTTACATGTGCCTAAAGTTTAAATAAATAAATAAACATGAATACAACATTTCTATGTTGCTTGCCCGGAATGGAAACTGCTCTAACCCATAACTTAATTCTATTACACAATTCCTAGATAATATTGTTTCCAATTCTCGGACAAGCCACCCCTAAAGTCTAACTTGTTAATTCACTTCGTTAGCGGATGTCGGCGGATATTTTGAATTCAACTCGATTTCAGGGGATTTATGAATGATTTCCTCATAGAGTGACCTAATTGGGACCTGCAGCGCCGGCTCATTTATATTTGATTTCATTCGTCGTTAGCATTCGAATTGAAAACTAAATGGTATGCAAACAGGGTCGTATTTCACGTCAAGTGTTCGTTTTTGGCGTGATTTCTTTATCTATTCTATATTCTGCATCATTACTAGCTTTTAGAAGTATTGAAAAATGGAGGATCATTTATTATCTACTAGCTTTTGCCCGCGACTTCGTCTGCGTGAATTTCGGTTAAAATCATGATTCGAAACGACACGTGGCGCCATCTATGATCATAAGAACGTTATTGTGATTTCTTTCGGGAACAGCAGTTTTTTACGGGATGAAAGGTACCCTATGTTCATTCCTGTACACCTGGCAAAGTCTATGCAAAGTTTCAGGATGATCGGTTCAGTGGCTTAGTCGTGAAATGGTAACAAACAAACAAACAAACTTACTTTCGCATTTTTAATATTAGTTGGGACTAACTTCTGCCAGCCATGTCGTCTGAATAGATTTCAGAATTAAGCAAAATTATCTCTTAGGAAAACAAAAATAGGATAAAAATCATGTGCTACATTTTATCCAGATCCGTGCATCCGATCTGGCTTCATTGAGTACCAAACATCCATCCAAACTTTCGCATTTATTGTACAAGTAATTTTGACATAGTAAGATTTACACTCTTGTAAGTTCTCTTCAAAGTTGTCAGTGCCAAATAGACATATGACAGACAGAGAGGGAAGATAAAATAGAATCTGACACAACATACCAAAAACATAACATCACGCCTGTAATCTCCGGAGGGTTAGGCAGAGGTGTACCCATTAGTACACCCACATTTCGCCAGTTATGTTTTTAGCCCCATGTAATAGGGGGCGAGCCTATTGCCATCAACCGGGCACAAATCCAGACTCCGAGGTTGCTACTGAGAAATTTCTGATGGAAAAACCCAATAACACTTTGCCCGACCTGGGAATCGAACCCAAGACCTCATGCACAGCAGTCGCGCTTGCGACCACTAGACCAACGAGGCAGTCAGTATTTAATACTTCAAGTCCATGCATAGTTTATTCATCTAAAATATTCAAGGCTGTTCCTGCTCCCAGGTCCCAGCGACACTTAATTACCGCGAAAACGAGGGTCACAACTAGCCAAGACACATTAAATAAAACAAGCAATTATAAACGAAGTGTGACTAAACTTGCAGAAAACTTGTGACAGAGGTCACTTTAATTTGTAATTCGAACTTCGTTTGAGGTCACCGAGGTCTCTATTTGGTCGGTGGACCGACATTAGGCGTACCATCAAATGCCCCTTTCTCCCCGAAACGACCCACATTTGCGATGGCAAATAATTAGACCTTGTTTGTGGCAGCCCTTTCTACCCCTCGATAATATTTTAGGATATACCGTCGTTTAAATTTTTTAGTGCGCGGTATGTCTAGTGTGTACTATAATATTTTGGTGATTATAAAATATATTGCTGTTTGATGTTAATATTAAAATTAAATTCATAGTTTATTTGGCTGTGATATAGTATTATATCTAGAACTAGGTACTGTCCGTGATTTCATTCACATAAATGTCAATTATCGCGGATGCAGACGAAGTCGCGGAATATAGAGTAGCCTATATTCTTCCGTAGGGTTCAAACTTACTCCGAACCAAATTTCAACAAAATCGGTTTAGTTGTTTAGTCGTGAAAGCTTAACTGACCGACAGACAAAGAGCCAAACAAACAGACTAGTAATAAAGACGCAGACGATTTTTTATTAGCCTATAAAAACACAAGCTTAATATTTTGGACTGAAACTAAAATCTTAAATCTTGTGGCTATTCTGCAGTTGAGTAAAAAAAGGAGTAAACAAGCAACTATAATTAAAAAATTAAAAAACACGACTGCCAAAATTGCACATATTTGTACTTTGTTTACTCGGTAGTTTTTTTTACGACGTTTTTTATTTACAGAGTTATATATTTTTTAAATCTACTTGTCAAATTCTAGACGATAAACATAGACACGGCCAGATTCATTAGAAAAAATAATTGAGGCTGGTATTAATTTACGTTTTAAAGGGACCACACAGGATTCTTTTCATTTTTAACTAGCCTATGTTACTCGGAACGATGCAAGGATTGTAACGATACCCCATACATCTAAATCGGTTCAGGCGTTCAAAAGTTATGGTGGAATAAAGAACATCACATACATACATTAACCCTGAACACATAACACTCCTTTTTTTGGGGCAGTCGTGTAAAAAAACTTTCTTACATTTTGCAAACTTGAATTTCACATGTATACTAGTTGCCACCCGCGATTTTATCTGTGATTGCAATTTTTTTCGGGATAAATAGTAGTCTATGTACTATTCTAGACTATAATCATCTCTGAGTACAAAAAAAAGCTTTTTTACAAAAAAATATGACCGCCTTCAAAAACTACAAAATAAAAAATAACTTTAGCTTGAAAGTCGGCGGCTTTGGTTTTGTTTCTTGTTATGTAGGTATTGCCACCGACTTCCAAGCTAAAGTTATTTTTTATTTTGTAGTTTTTGAAGGCGGTCGTATTTTTTTGTAAAAAAGCTTTTTATTTTTCACTTTTTAGTGCTTGTGTGTTAATGATTGAAATCCTTACATAAAGACCTTTCAAACAATACCTCACACGATATATTTAATTTTGGAAAGTGGTAGGACTGACACTGGACACAGGACCTGGTTGACGTACCCCCCTCCCCACTTCCTTCAGTCAGTCATCGACTACACGTATAAACAAAGCAATTTTTCTTGTTACGGCGGTTCTGCTGTGATTTTATAAGGAGTTCCATTCCATATCTCCAAAGTTCATCATCAGATCATGACAATATTCCTATGGGACCTATTCGGAGCTATACTCTTTCAAACAAAACCAGAATCATCCAAATCGATTCATAATTGGCGGAGTAATCGTAGAACAAATATACAAAAAAAAAAAAACAAAAAAAAAAAAACTTACGCGTCGAATTGAGAACCTCCTCCTTTTTGAAGTCGGTTGAAAACATTCAGATCGACATAAGCATTCAGAAAGAGTAACCAACATCCATACATCAAAACTTTCACATAATTTATAATAATAGACTAGTTGACCCGCCGCGACTTCGTTCGCGTGGTATCCCTCCTACCCCTGCCCTCCATATTTTCTCACCGTTTTAACCTTCCCTGGACTACTACAAACATTTGAAAACCAAAATCAGCTAAATCAATCCAGCCGTTCTCGAGTTTTAGCGAGACTAACGAACAGCAATTAATTTATATATATATATTAGATTTATTATAAATTTATATTAAGATTTTTGTTTTTTTTTTTTTTTTATTTTTTTTTATTTAGATTTATTATTTACTTAATTATTTATATATATATATAGATTTTTTGACTGCCTCGTTAGTCTAGTAGTCGCAAGCGCGACTGCTGTGCATGAGTCTTGGGTTCGATTCCCAGGTCGGGTAAAGTGGTAATGGGTTTTTCCATCAGGAATATTCTCAGTAGCAGCCTTGGAGTCTGGATTTGTGCCTGGTGGACGGCAATAGGCTCGCCCCCTATTTCATGGGACTAAAAACATAACTGGCGAAATGTGGGTGTACTAATGGGTGCACCTCTGCCTAACCCTTCGGGGATTACAGGTGTGATGTTATGTTATGTTATAGATTTATACAGTAGCAACAAATTTTATGCGTCAAGTGTTGAATTGTGTACAAAAAAATTGTACAGAGTGATTCAATAATACTCTGTTGAACATTGAACATAGAGGTCTAACCTCGACCTTCAACCTCCAATATTCGCGTTCAAAACCGCTGTACAATGTCCCTATGTGGTCGCTGTTTGTGGGTTGAGGTGACCGCTGCGGTTTATATGTAAAGGGGATTCTAATCTAGATACAAAATTTATGTACCTAGTGTTAATTAAATATTGGAAATGCAACAGAGATATGTGTTGTTTAGTTTTATATGTGTTGTAAAAAGACAGATAACATGACGCCTGTAATCCCTAAAGGGTTAGGCAGAGGTGTACTGATTAGTACACCCATATTTCGCCAGTTATGTTTAAGTCCCATGTTATACGAGTCTATTGCCATTAACTGGGCACAAAACTAGACTCAGGGTGGAGAAGTTTCTGATAGAAAACTCAATTACACTTTGCCCGATCTGGAGATTGGACCCAAAAATTGCTTAGCAGTCGAACTTTGCGACCACTAGACCAATGGGGCAGTCTGGGGCAAACGAAGCAAAATTAGGATTTTTAATTTTTTTTTTACGTGCTAAATTATTCGCTTATAGGAAAATACGTTATCCCTGAGCGATATAATATTTCATTATAAAAAAATAGGGACTTTAATAAAACTTCTCACAGATGAAATCACAGGCAGAAACTAGTTACTGATAAACTACAGTGTCTAAAAGTATACAACAATTTTATTTCTTCCGAATAAAAGAATACTCAAAGTAATTGTAGTAATTAAGTAAAAGCTCGATTCACTTCGAACTCCCAGTTATTTGGGATCGAATGTTTTTATTGTGATGAATGTTTTATTTTTTAATTATACATAGAGGGAAACTGTAATCAACTTAAAACGGAACAAACAATGTTTTAACGTTGAGTATTCTGAAAGTTTTAATGTTACATTGGGTTTTTTTTTGGAGTAAGTACCTACGTTAAATACTAGTTTCTGTCCGCGATTTCGTCCGTGTCGAAGTCTGGTACCTACTATAAAACACAGCCTAGACGATTTTCGAAAAATTGTGGTACGTCTATTTTCGATTTTAAGTTTTTTATAGTAACAGAGATTTCCAATTGTCTCTCTTGAATAAGACATTTAGAAAATATTCTCTAAAAACTTTCTGAAAGTTTCATAAAAATCGGTTCAATCATTTCGAAAAATAAAAACTTAAGAGTTTGTATGAAGTGCCGTACGGTGCAAACGCTTTTTAGCCAAAGTCCTAAATTATCACATGGGAACACCAAGACAGGATAGCGAATATTTTAAGCTGGATCATTCTATTTATGTGTGCCAAATTTTAGCTACTTTCATTCAGCCGTTTTAGATTGAAAGAGCAACAAACATCCATCTAACTTCACAAAATTTTGCGTTTATAAATAACAATTGTGAGTTTTGATCAAATCAATTTATCAATTAGTAAAAACACATCGTTTTTCATTTCTAAAATATAAAAATCGTGAGTTAGGTATAATCGTTTCAAATCTATCAGTTAGTAAAAACACAAATCGTTTTTCAACCGACTTCAAAAAGGAGGAGGTTCTCAATTCGGCGCATATGTTTTTTTTTTTTTTTTTTTTTTTTTTTTTTTTTTTTGTATATTTGTTCTACGATTACTCCGCCAATTATGAATCGATTTGGATGATTCTTTTTTTGTTTGAAAGAGTATAGTTCCGAATAGGTCCCATAGGAATATTGTCATGATCTGATGATTAACTTTGGAGATATGGAACGGAACTCCTTATAAAATCACAGCAGAACCGCCGTAACAAGACAAATTGCTTTGTTTATACGTGTAGTCGATGACTGACTGAAAGAAGTGGGGAGGGGGTACGTCAACCCCCCTCTTACCACTTTCCAAAATTAAATATATCGTGTGAGGTATTGTTTGAAAGGGCTTTATGTAAGGATTTCAAACATTAACACACTAGCACTAAAAAGTGAAAAATAAAAAGCTTTTTTACAAAAAAATATGACCGCCTTCAAAAACTACAAAATAAAAAAATACTTTAGCTTGGAAGTCGGTGGCAATACCTACATAACAAGAAACAAAACCAAAGCCGCCGACTTTCAAGCTAAAGTATTTTTTTATTTTGTAGTTTTTGAAGGCGGTCATATTTTTTTGTAAAAAAGCTTTTCTTTTCTAAAATACTCGTATAAAAATTCAAAACTTACCTCAAAATGATATTTAGTAGATTTTTTTCAGACTCACATTCGACAAACATTTATTTTGTCCTTCTATTTACAAACGTATCACCCGAGTGCAAAAAAAATCAAATTGAATAGGATCAGAATCTGCCGTGGAATCGCATTTTATATATAAAAAAAAGATTCTACTGCAAAAATAGGATCCAAAATACACGGTGTGTGTTGCCAGGTCCAATAAAAGGCTTCGGTCACTAGACTAACTTTTGAATGGGATTAGCGCAGCTATCGCTGTGGCGGGAATTTAAATTTTTATTTGCACTTTTGAAATGACTCTTTGGCTCTGATTAATAGTTAAAAATAAGTTTGATAAATGTAAGTATTATCCAAAGTATTTTATCAGTGTCTCTGTCGGAAACAGTCATGTTAGTATAATTATAAAATAGTTGATAGTTTAGTTTAGAATAATAACTATACTTTGTTATTAATTATATTATGTGTAGTTATACAGGGTTATTTTGCAACCACCATCCAAAATTTCAGAAATGATTTAGATTCGATAACCTTATCATAAACATAAAACATAACATAACATCACGCCTGTAATCCCCGAAGGGTTAGGCAGAGGTGTACCCATTAGTACACCCACATTTCGCCAGTTATGTTTGTAGTCCCATGTAATAGGGGGCGAGCCTATTGCCATCAACCGGGCACAAATCCAGACTCCGAAGCTGCTACTGAGAAATTCCTGATGGAAAAACCCAATAACACTGCCCGACCTGGGAATCGAACCCAAGACCTCATACACAGCAGTCGCGCTTGCGACCACTAGACCAACGAGGCAGTCATAACCTTATCAATTTATAAAATAAAATAAATATAAAGTGACATGATTTTCACCATTGTAGCCTACTACAATCAACACGTGTGGAATAAATACAGTTCAACAATAAGTTGTTGAATTTGACTGCACACGCGCTTACACAAACAGCACGCACTACCGCCCTTGCTGCGTGTCTCTACATTCATATGTTTTACGGATATTTTCTTTTGCATGTTTAAAATAATAATTTAATTAAGAGACCTCGATTTTAAAATTTGGATGATGAATGAAAAGTATCCCTGTATGATTCTATTAAGGTTTTTTTGTGCTCGATAGCTTTAATAGAAAAATTAAAATGTTAATCGTAAAACGGAGACACCGTGTGTGTTTGTATTCAATGCTAGCTTTTGTCCGCCACTACGTTTCGTCTCTGGTTTCTGCTCCGTTCCCCTGCGCCTTAGTGTGAACTTATAAAACTTTAACTATTCGTCATTAATTTGGCTATCAGTTTGTTTTTACAATCTAACTTGCTGTTCCAGAGATTAGCATGTTGAAGAAATCAAACTAACAAACAATTCAAAAAACATAAAAACTCTTTAGTTTAAAATATTAGTATAGATATCGTGCATAGGTACCTCTATTTTGAAGTTCGTAAATAAAAAAAAGAAATGAATAAAAGTAATTTATGTTCAAAAGTACGAGTGGTCCAATTGTTCCCATCCTCCCACTCGCTTAATAGACTAAGTTTAATCTTGACTTAACTTCTTTTCCAGGTAATCGGGCGTTTAAGTGAGGATTAAATGTAAGTATAACTGCTAAGGGGAGATGTGCTCAAAAAACAAAAGAGAACCGGATATCCGAAGTGGCTAAGTGGTCCTTTTGAGACCAGCGATTAAATGTTAAAACTCTCAAGAGCCGAAAATATTTGTATGACCAGATTATTTGCTCGAAGATTTGTGGGTTCCGTACAGACAAGGAATGAAAAAATTAAAGCCATCTTTTTAGTTCTTTTTGTGCATAATATTTTTTCCAGCAACAGAATAAAAATGACAATACGAAAAGGTGCCACGCACCTGAACTGAATGTAGGTACTTGTTATCACAAGCTTTTATCTACTTTCACCTGTCCCGGTGTCTGTGGCTAGTCAAATCTTACAAGTTCAATTTTAGCCACTTCTCAATGTTCGATTGAGCTTCAATTTTGCATGACAATGCAATATAATGATGCCAAGGAGGTGGTCTGATGAAGGAGCTGGAAAATGGACATAGGAACTTAACAGCACAATTAATTTGTCGTACTTCACCACCTATTTATTTTTTATCTCTCTCTACCCTATATATTTTGTTTGTATGTATGTATATATGTATTTATTTTTATATTTTTTATATTTTAATATCGAAATTTTTCTGTATTTTCTGCACCTACTACGTTTTGTCTCTGCTTTACCCTAAGGTAGACTGCTAGAAAATGCCCAAGGTATTAAGTCCGCCTTTGTACATTGTATTTTTTACATGTGCATTAAGTTTAAATAAATAAATAAATTGTTTTTCTATGTAATAAAAAAAAAACAGTTTGAAAAGGTGCGGCGCACCTGAAATTTTAGGTATTTATTTGAAATAACTGAGCAAGGCATTTTAGTGATAGAGAAAAAACTGTATTGTAAAAGAAATTCAAAATCCAGCCAAATGTGGCTCGGATTCGCAAACGAAAGGTTCCGCAACATCGTATACTATTTAACACTACCTACAAAAAGTCATCGATTTTGATGAAATTTGATACGGGGTCTTTTATCGTCTGCGTCCGCGATGACCAACATTTATAGGAAAAAATCTTTTAATTTAGGCAAAACCCATAGAAAAATACAAACTGAATACAGAACGTCATCATCACTGGAAATAAACAATGGAATACAATGAAATTAAAATGACAAGATTATAAAGATTAAAAAAAATAAAATTTTAAAACAAATGCAACAAAATACAAAGATGTACGTAATGCGTGTTTATTCGAGCAGAAGCTAATGTTTTATAATTTTCCTCTAACACCAAAAATATTTGTCTAGGACCAAAAGCTCCCTTTTTATCCCCAACAACTAATCCAAACTGCGTAAATTATACAAAGGTAATTTGAAATAGCTACAGATGTATAAATGACAAGCCGGGGCGGGTACATTAATATTAGATGGGCAGTCTCAGGTTTCATTAGCTGGGCGCTGAAAGTTTAATGTGAGTAGCGTCAGGGGTGTCTCCGAGCGACCGTGTCGATGGTAGGTGAGTCTCGATTAGGGTCACCAGATCATCATTTGCCTAGCCCTTTTCCAAGGCCTGTAGAGAAGATTTGTAGGCCATACAATGATATGTTCCATGCAGTAACTGAAACCTTGATACTCAATACAGCAGCCAATGGCTTAGCCACAGCGCCAAACGTGAATTAATTTGCAAGATATTACAAGAATACTTCCTGCAGAATACTTAAGTAACGATATATTTTCTTGCTCACCCCCTATTAAGTGGGACTTGAACATAAATGGCGAAATGTGGGTGTACTAATGGGTACACCTCTGCCTAACCTTTTGGGGATTACAGGCGTGATATTTTGATGTTAAGTAGATGAATAAATATAATATCATCTTCTGCTTACCTTTTTCCAACTATGTGGGGTCAGCTTATTTTACATGGAGCGACCCGAGCTACTGCCTATTTGACCTACACAACCCAGCACCTAGGTTTACGATACCCCTCGATAAGACTGGTGGCTAGACTTTCTGGCTTTTGACGACACTCTGATTTTGTCGGGAAACGTGTCAAATTTCGGGAGAATTTAGACGAATCCCGACTATCTTGCAGCCCTAGTTTCAATGGTCGGTGAGTGTCGATTAGTTTGGTTGAGTGTGTGTGAATATGTTTGGTGAGTGGTTTATGGAAGAGGGAGTGTGATGAGAATGTTGTATGTTGTCTGTTTGTTTCAGTTGAAAGATAATGAGGTTAGGTACTAGCTTTTTCTTGCATGTTTTTTTTTTCACCCGCGTTAAGTTGCGTCTTTGGTTACTTTTTCGCTCCTTTGCATCGTACCTTGTTGTTATATAACCTAAACTAGTCCTCATCTTCTTATTCTTCTTATCATGTGGGTGGTGAGGCCTTACGACCCTACACATCCTAGTGTCAGAGTTTCTAAACCGCCTCAAGGGCCTCTGACATGATTTGAGTGGAACAGTAAGTCCAGGTTTCCTCACGATGTTTTCCTTCACCGATGCCAGTGATGTCCAATGTCCAATGTTAATTGAAAAATTCACATTGGTACTTGCCCGGATTTGAACCCACAACCTCATGCATGAGAGGCGGGCGCCTTAACCACTGGAGTTACCACAGTCCTCATTAGTCTGCTTATCATATACGAAATTATTTTTCCGATTGAAAGTTTCAGAGATTATAGTAATACACATTCTGTAATTTGAAGCATCTGCCTTCCGCGGTTCTAAAGATACGGCCCTAAGACAAAGAGACAGACACATGACGGGACGAATGAGCGACCAAAATAGGGCTTCATTTGAACCCTTTGGGCACGTAACTCTAAAAACGATCTAACTTCTCCCTATGCGACCTCTTTCCAAGCTTCGTTCCACCTTCTGAAGCTGTCATCATCTAGCTAGTTATACGAGAACTGGCACGAAGAGCCGGCACTCGCTCGACAAAGCTCGTGAGATGCGGTCATTAGATGGTTAGTGTGGGGCCACGGAAACAGCGAGCGAAGAGGAGAGAGATCAATAATAGTCGGTGTTTGTGAAAATAATGGATGGGTAACAATCAAATCTATACAGCTTCATGCTCATATTGTATGACTTACTCCTAAAGACAAATAAAGAGACAAATTACCACGCGCCTGTAAGCTAACGAATGGCTAATGATAAATTTAGTTAACACGTTCCCTGCGCTATCACTTTCTAAGAACTTTCAGCTGGTGCTTTGGAGACCTAAAAGATCTCCAAACTAACCTACCTTTTGGTGCGTTTGAGACCTAATCAGTCTCCTAAAGATACAGTTTTGAAAATATTTTATATCTTCCAAAAAAACAATCAAATATATTTTGAAGTTTTTGTGGGTGAAAGATAGCCTATTGCTTTATATTTTGCTAGGTTCGCACGCAGTTATGACATTTGAATAAACTACAAATACCAAAAAAAAATATGATATCGATTGTATCTCGTACCGCAACCGAAGATAGTTCAATATGTGTAGTAAGTAGTGATGGGAATAAAATAATATCTCAGTTGTCGATTGAAAAAGTTTTATTAAAGTGTTTTTCATTAAAACATGGTTAGCACATTGATTGCTTGCATTGCGCGCAAATGGTAACAATTCGTTTAGTTTTTTTAGAAGCGTCAATGCTGTTTAATGTGCGTCGTAATTTAAATCTCACCAAAATAAATAGATGTTTTACATTTTTGTCTTTTAAGAGCACTCATTGTACCTATAACAAAAATGATAATTAACACGTAGGTATACACCTACGCGAGTGTTATTTCGCAAACGTGCGCGCGACCTCCCACGTCGATGCTAGGACAACACTAAAACAACAACCTTCCCTCTCTTGCGTCTACGAGGCGTACGATTCCACGAGTACCGACACATCTCCTAACGCAAGGAATGAAAATAATTACAGTACTGTGCGTTAGGGACCTAATCCATCTCTAATTTATTTTTTAATGTCCTTGAATTCAGCTTTAAGTAGGAAGCAAATATGTATATTTGTCCTACTCATACCTAAAGAACTTTACACGTTAGATCCTCCCGCAAGGAGTGAAACAACACGATTATGTTCAACGCACAATACAAAAGTCCTGCAAGAGATCTGATAGATCTCGTAATGCAACGAACGTGTTAATTAATGATTTAATTAAAAAGAAGAAGAAAGAACCAATATAAAATTAGTAGTTTATGTATGTAAGTACATAAACTTACACGTAGTTTATGTATGTAGTACATTGCAGTACCTATTTATTATTAAAATTGATTCCTACCTTAAATATTAATGTTGATATATAAGTTAGGAATCAATTTTAATAATAAAAAGGTACCTACTACAATGGTAAGGAACAAAATGTAATATTTATTATTAAAATTATTCAGATTATTTAAATTTATTTTAATCTTCTAGTTTGTCACATAATATTTTATAATTATAACGACAACGTATCTCATCGTACCTCCATTCTTGTTTTTTAATCCAGCTCACCACGCCGCCGCCGCACTATTTACACGACTGCCCCAAAAAAAGGAGTGTTATGTGTTCAGGGTTAATGTATGTATGTATGTATGTATGTGAGATTCTTTATTCCACCATAACTTTTAAACGCCTGAACCGATTCAGATGTATGGGGTATCGTTACACTCCTTGCATCGTTCCGAGTAACATAGGCTAGTTTAAAATAAAAAGAATCCTGTGTGGTCACTTTAAAACGTTAATTAATACCAGACTCAATTTTTTTTTTTAATGAATCTGGCCGTGTCTATGTTTATCTTCTAGAATTTGACAAGCAGATTTTAAAAATATATAACACTGTAAATAAAAAATTGTCTTAAAAAAAACTGACGAGTAAACAAAGTACAAATATGTGCAATTTTGGCAGTCGTGTTTTTTAATGTTTTTAATTATGGTAGTTTCGATATATCAGATTCAACAGTTTTGAAGTTGCAATAGTAAGGAATAGTGGCGAGCTTGACCCAAAGAAAAACAACTCTTATCTACTCATACATAAAAATCATTCCCAGTAGTCATAACAAACGCTACTCCAATGGCCCCAATCTTTATCGCTCAGTGAACTACTGAAGAGAAACTAGAACCGTGTTAAGATACCACTTAAATCTTAAAGTATTTGAGCGAGATGACTCGAAATATTACTTTATGAACTTTAACTTTTTCTTTAAAACGGATTTAAAAGCTAAACTGGAAAATTATCCATGGTATGGTTTCCACGGAGATTTAAGATGATGCTGTCACAGAGAACCTATGAGTAACAGAAACGACAATCTCCAGTACTTTTGTAGAACTGTATTCTGTAGGTACTATTCTTACTTATACATATTATAAATGCGAAAGTAACTTTGTCTGTCTGTTATACTTTTACAACGAAAGCCAAAAAACATGGTAAACATATGTTTAGCTACACTTGATTAATGATCATGAACGGCGAGAATGCTGCTGGAAACTTTGTTTAAATCAATATGGGTTGTCCACACACGTCAACATTTGTTGATAAACTTATGGTTTCGCTCGCCGGGCGTCATCTCTGCAACACGAGTGTTGCCCGCAATATGTTGACAGCAAGTCAGCAACATGTTTATGCAACCATGTTGCTATACAAATGTTTCATGAACACGAGGCTTTAACCACTAAACCGATTTTGATAATAATTTGGTAAGGGATAAGTTTGAACCCCAAGGAAGAACATAGGCCACTTTGTAAAAGGTAATCTCTGGAAGTACTAAACCAGTTACAAAAATTATATCACTGAATGAAAGCTACGCTATTGCCGCATCCCATAGGCTATGCTTTATCGTATACTTGATATCTACACGCACGAAGTCGCGGTCAGAAGCTGGTTATATTACCAGGGCGGGTAGGTACTACATCTTAATACGACATCTTACTTAATGTATTGTTATGGCCCATAAGCAATGTATCTGTTTATGACAGGCTTAAAAAGGAATGGTACACGTTTATAATATGTATGTAATGTGCTTTTACTCCTAATGGGAGTGTCGTTGATATTAGTCATAAAAAGTTATTTGTACAGCACTCTGATGAGAAAGATACTTCTTGTAATGTGTGATGTAATCATTATGAAGTAGATAGTCTTGTAAAAGCTGTGGGGCTGAATTAATTAGCTTAATGGCTAGGGTCATTAAACTTAGTAGCTGGAAGGAGTCAACCAGCCATGATTTCAATGATTACATTTATTAGGTATGGTAAAAAAATATAATAGCCATCAATGCCATATCTAGTAAAAATCAAATTCATACATCCATATTGTGCTTGGTTATTCTAGCTTACAATGAATTAATGTTATCTGTTTACCCACATTCATTTTATTTATTTTTTGTTTTTACTTAACTATTTAGTTTTCAACCGACTTCAAAAAGGAGGAGGTTCTCAATTCGACGCGTATGTTTTTTTTTTTGTTTTTTTTTTTTTTTTTGTATATTTGTTCAACGATTACTCCGCCAATTATGAATCGATTTGGATGATTCTTTTTTCGTTTGAAAGAGTATAGTCCCGAATAGGTCCCATAGGAATATTGTCATGATCTGATGATGAACTTTGGAGATATGGAACGGAACTCCTTATTAAATTACAGCAGAACCGCCGTAACAAAAAAAATTGCTTTGTTTATACGTGTAGTCGATGACTGACTAAAGGAAGTGGGGAGGGGGAACGTCAACCCCCCTCCTACCACTTTCCAAAATTAAATATATCGTGTGAGGTATTGTTTGAAAGGGCTTTATGTAAGGATTTCAAACATTAACACAGAAGCACTAAAAAGTGAAAAATAAAAACCTTTTTTACAAAAAAAGATAACCGCCTTCAAAAACCACAAAATAAAAAATAACTTTAGCTTGGAAGTCGGTGGCAATACCTACATAACAAGAAACAAAATCAAAGCCTAATTTAATGACAAAAAAATTGTAGACACTCCGGCGGACTCCGACACAAGACGTCCATGTCAGTTTTCGCGGTTTCAAACATTAACACACAAGCACTAAAAAGTGAAAAATAAAAAGCTTTTTTACAAAAAAAGATGCAAGCACTAAAAAGTGAAAAATAACTTTAGCTTGAAAGTCGGCGGCTTTGGTTTTGTTTTTTGTTATGTAGGTATTGCCACCGACTTCCAAGCTAAAGTTATTTTTTATTTTGTAGTTTTTGAAGGCGGTCATCTTTTTTGTTATATACGCACCTCTGGGGGCTCTGATTATTAATCTTAGTTTTAGTATTGTTTCTCAGTAAGTAAATTATGTATCTAATTCTTTATGAGAAATAAAGTTGTTCTTAAACCTAAAACTAATTCACTTCTTTTCGTATCGATGATACATCTAAATATATAAAAGCAAAACGTCATACTCTAAAAAAAACTGTTCACCATGAAATATCTAAAAATGTTGCTCGTTCCAAAACGGAGGTAAGCCTCTATGGAGACAAGCTACTATAATTTAAAAAATTAAAAAACACGACTGCCAATTTGCACATATTTGTACTTTGTTTACTCGTCAGTTTTTTTTACGACGTTTTTTATTTACAGTGTTATATATTTTTTAGATCTACTTGTTAAATTCTAGACCATAAACAGAGACACGGCCAGATTCATAAAAAAAATTAATTGAGGCTGGTATCTATAAATTTACGTTTTAAAGTGACCACAAAGGATTCTTTTTATTTTAAACTAGCCTATGTTACTTGGAACGATGCAAGGATTGTAACGATACCCCATACATCTAAATCGGTTCAGGCGTTTAAAAGTTATGGTGGAATAAAGAATCTCACATACATTAACCCTGAACACATAACACTCCTTTTTTTGGGGCAGTCGTGTAAAAAACGAGCAAGAAACTCCACGGACACTCTTTTCAGGTTTCTACAAAATCCTGGTTACAATGTTCTTGTTGCTTGTTTATTCAAAAGTAATGAAGGTGAATATTAAATAATAATAAAAATAAAGATGTAAACCATGACAAACAATCCCAACTGATGACGCTCGTTCACAAAGACCGATCTAATATGAATGGTAGCTAACCCAAACATCTGCCTAGCCTTTTCCCAACTACTTGGGGTCGGCTTTCAGTCTAACCGGATGCAGTTGAATACCAGTATTTTACATGGAGCGACTGCCTATCTGACCTCCACAACCAAGTAACTTGGTAATACGATACCCCTTGGTAAGACTGCTTGTCAGACTTTCAAGCTTCTGACGACCCGTAACGACTGTCAAAGATCCACGTATGACAGCCGGGAACAACCGCTTAACGTGCTTTCCGAGGCACGGAACGATGTCAGTGATGTTTAAGAAAAATGTAGAAAGTCGATATGAATTGAAAAAGTCACATTGGTACTTGCCCGGATTCGAACCCACAACCTTATGCATGAGAGGCGGGCTTCTAAACCACTCGGCCATAACGACAAACATCGATACTAACCCAAACATCGATGGATAATAGTTTCTATCAACATAATGATTGATATTCGTATGAGTCAGAACTCGAATGACATAAGGAATGCTTCTCTCCAGATAAATGGGGATCAACCTCCACGCTCCGAGGTAGGCATACAGATAAAGATAACACATATACATACAAACACTCAGAATTATCTATGTAGTTCGTTTTATACTTTATCTGTGGTATTATTATGTGAGCCGTGAGTGGGAATATAATAATTATGTTCGACAGTTTTGATAGGATATCGTTTGAAAGGTAGCTAATGGTGTGATTGGCTGGGCTCGTACCGAACGCACCCGAAGGTCGCCGAAGTTATTCGGTTTGATTTTAAATTCGGTTCTACAACGTGCGACTAAATAGAATTCAAATGTCGGTTTGTAATTATCTAAATAGCAGTTTATTTTATAAATGTATAATATGAATTTTTACACAGTACCTTAACCAAAAGAAATAATTTTCTTTTTTTTCTACTGTCCATCTGTTTATTTTGGCTAATTTCTGACTATTACTGGTTGATAGTTGAAGTTTGAAGGAGTAACTAGGCTACTTTTAATTTGAAAAACAAATTACGGATCTATGTTTATGAACTATAACTAACATTCACGCGAAGTCGCGGGAATATACTAGTGGAAGGGTAAAACATTTGACGATCTGCAAATTGGAATGTCAAAGATACATTACATAAGAAAGATCGTGTATTGTTATTTTTACACGACTGCCCCAAAAAAAGGAGTGTTATGTGTTCAGAGTTAATGTATGTATGTATGTGAGATTCTTTATTCCATCATAACTTTAAAACGCCTAAACCGATTCGTTACAATTCTGGCATCGTTCCGAGTAACATAGCTAATTAAAAATAAAAAGAATCCTTTGTGGTCACTTTAAAACGTAAATTAATACCAGCCTCAATTATTTTTTTTCATGAATCTGATCGTGTTTATGTTTATCGTCTAGAATTAATACCAGCCTTAATAATTTTTTTTTCATGTATCTGATCGTGTTTATGTTTATCGTCTAGAATTTAACAAGTAGATTTAAAAAATATATAACACTGTAAATAAAAAACGTCGTAAAAATAACTGTCGAGTAAACAAAGTACAAATATGTGCATTTTTTGCAGTCGTGTTTTTGAATTTTTTAAATTATAGTAGCTTGATATACAGCTCAACATCTCAATTTTTAGACAATGAAAACTCAATTTGAGTAAAAAGTTGATTTAAAAAACTACCCAATCAATAATCCACCTTAATACTTAAATTTAAGGCTCAAATTCCCCTAATACCAACCGTGATTACGTAGGTAGGCTCTAATAAGGTATAACGCTAGCATTTTAAACAAAGGACGATAAATTGATGTTTAAATAAGACATCCCTTACCTACTATTAGTTTGTCACGATTACGCATAATGTCGTGAGGTGGACTGACGACATGGTAAAGGTCGCAGGAAACCGCTGTATGCGGACAGTACAGGACCTGTCATTGTGGCTGTCTTTAGGAGCGGTCTATGTGTTTCCAGTAGTGGACGTCGATATGATGATGAAGTTGATGACAGATTAAATGCAAGCTAAACATCATACCTATGGTCGAAACATTCTGTTGGTAAAACATTCACTGGCGAAAATTCATGTTGGCGAAACGTTAGTAGGTGAAAAGTGCTTTGGATGAAAAGTTCGTGTTTGAAAAATTTTGTTGGCCAACAGTTCATGGGCCAATCGACTGTTGGTAAAACGTTTCAGACTCCCTTTACGTGTTTATGCAATTGTACGGGTGTCGCGGAGGTATTTAAAGTTTATTTATCAGTTAAAAATGTTGAAATTTTTACTTTTAATATTATCTAAATAAATATATAAAAATCATGCATCGTCATCAATCGTGCATGAGGTCTTGGATTCGATTCCCAGGTCGGGCAAAGTGTTATTGGGTTTTTCCATCAGGAATTTCTCAGTAGCAGCCTCGGAGTCTGGATTTGTGCCCGGTTGATGGCAATAGGCTCGCCCCCTATTACATGGGACTAAAAACATAAATGGCGAAATGTGGGTGTACTAATGGGCACACCTCTGCCTAACCCTTCGGGGATTACAGGCGTGATGTTATGTTATGTTATGTATATAAAAATCTCCGTAATTTGAAAGTTACCAAGTAACAGTTCTCAAGTAATACAAATTAATCGCAATGGTGGGAAGAATAATGTAAGTTTCTTCTTTGCATTGTTCTTTGAAATGTAACAATTGAATTTGGAAGTCCTGGCAAACGTGGTAGAAATCACATCAACATCACGCCTGAAATCCCCGAAGGGTTAGGCAGAGGTGTACCCATTAGTACCCCCACATTTCGCCAGTTATGTTTTTAGTCCCATGTAATAGGGGGCGAGCCTATTGCCATCAACCGGGCACAAATCCAGACTCCGAGGCTGCTACTGCGAAATTCCTGATGGAAAAACCCAATAACACTTTGCCTGACCTGGGAATCGAACCCAAGACCTCATGCACAGTAGTCGCGCTTGCGACCACTAGGCCAACGAGGCAGTCGAAATCACATCAAAAATATATAAAAAAATCATAAGCCTCCTTCTGGATCGGGTAAATACTGCGATTATAGCCCAAAGATTTTTCTATATCCGAAACCCAACCTCCCAAAACTTTCAAATTCTTTCCCCTTAAATCTTCTTAACCATATTATCATCCTCGGTGTCACAATCCCTGTTCAAACAAACGCGTCTGTTTGCGTTAAACGTTTGTACAACGCATTGTCTCACCTGCCCGCGAGAAACGTGCAGGGATACGTTTCCTGTCTTAAGCTTTTGATTTAAATGATTTTATGTACCTTTTTGAAGATTTTGACTTTTACTTAGTCAGGAATGTCTTGTTGAAATGATAAGTATTATTAGCCGCAGGTCGACTCATCAGGTTAAGCTACGCTTGCCGGGGTTGGTCCGTGGATGGGTGATCTTTAGAAAATATTGTAAACAAAAGCAAAGAAATAAATACAAAAAAGAACATAACATCATAACATCACGCCTGTAATCCCCGAAGGGTAGGCAGAGATGTACCCATTAGTAGGTACACCCACATTTCGCCAGTTATGTTTTTAGTCCCATGTAATAGGGGGCGAGCCTATTGCCATCAACCGGGCACAAATCCAGACTCCGAGGCTGCTACTGAGAAATTTCTGATGGTAAAACCCAATAACATTTTGCTCGACCTGGGAATCGAACCCAAGACCTCATGCATAGCAGTCGCGCTTGCGACCACTAGACCAACGAGGCAGTCAAAAGAGAAATACGGCTCAATTGAACGGTTACCTATTGAAAAGATGACTCACCGCAAAAATAAGAAATTTATAGCAACATCATCCCCTAATACAACCCAAAACGTATCAAACTCTATTAATTTTACCTTTTATACACATTACGCATGATAAGTACACAATAAATACAGTATTTTTCTCATAATATAAATAAACTGTATATTAACAATATATATAAACTGGGGAAAGCCATCGATTTCCGATAACCCTTCTTTATTACCCTATGTGACCTTCCATAAATATAACTAGATTTCGGTCCGTCCTCTCCTTGGGTAAATACTTTATTTATTTTTATTATACACGCACGAATTTTGATTAAAAATAATGTAGAAAAGGACCAGGCCTTTTGACTTTGATGTGATGTCCTTTATCCGTGGCATGAATGTATTCAAAACAGTATTTGGAAGAATTCTGAACTCTTTCTTGTCAGAGAAAAACAACCTTTATGTTACTTGTAGGTTTGATTGACAATATTTGGACATATTAAATGCTTTTCTATACTAATGTTGTAAAAAGGCAAAGTTTCTGAGGTTGCAGGGGGCTCTGGATTTGCTGAACCGATTTTGAAAATACTTTCGCAAATTGGATGCTACGATATCACTAAGTGCTTATAGGCTATAATTATTATCAAAAAATGTATTGTATCTATGTAAGTACACTTCATTTTATCTATGTAAATATTTCCCGTTTTCTTTTTTGTAATCTCTAATTTAGCTGTTTACGCTCTTACATTAATTTGCCCCTACCTTGTTATCTCTTCACCACCTTGAGTTGACTGTCCGCCTTTGTACTGTTTTTACATAGAGGTTAAATAAATAAATTCACAACCTTAACATAACTTAACATCACGCCTGTAATCCCTGAGGGGTTAGGCAGAGGTGTACCCATGCGTACACACACCGCACACAAATTCAGACTCCGAGGCTGCTACTGAGAGATTCACACTCTTCTTTAAAATAACACGCAATTGATAAACGATTCTTCTAACAAAAGAATAGTTAACACAAAAATTAATTACACACCATTGCCAAAACACCGATACACTTCACGATTTTCACTCGCCATAACAAAAGGGTCCCATAAATTATAGACAGCGCACTTATTGTCCATACACAATAGATTGTAACAAACCGTAATGGCGTCGATTACGGCTAACTGGGAATTTCATTAACCTTCCCCTTAATTCTTGTTTGATACAACGGGAGTTAGGAACGCTTAAATAAAAATATATTAGAATATTTCTTGAATAATTTATGGTGATCGAAATGAGATTGGGTTTTGCTTGGACTTTTAAATCTTTATCAAGGGTTTAATCAATATATTGTTTAGCGAGCTTATGTTGGCGACTATATATTTTGCGTGAACGTTGGTTTTCCTGGGGTTTCCTTAAAATTATTTCTTCTTATAACATCAGCTATCTGACAGTGCCGGAGTCGAGGGATGTCTGAACAGGATACCGTGGCCCTGGAACGCAAAGGACAACAGAAGGAACAGGGTGGTTTTTTAGTCAGTAAAAGTCTCAGAGTCCCTTCCGCCCCACCCAAGGGGGTAGGACTCATTTGATAATTTTAACCAACCAAAAAACAAACTATCTGACAGTAAGGTCTCGTTAAATTTTGTTCAGTCGTTTCAGAGTTAAGCCGAAATTAAAAACCCAGGCAGATAAAAATTGTTTATTTTCTGTACCTAATAAATTTTATTTTGTAAAAAGTTTAGCTAAGCTTAAGCTCATTTGAGTCAAACACTTACTTTGTTATGGTGTTAAATTACAAGTAGGTATGTCATTCATAAGCAGCTCGTGTTAGCAACTCACTCGGAGTTAACATGGTAACCCTTTCTTCAAGTGGGCCATACTGATAAAAATCACTGTTAGAGGCCATTTTATATCTAAAGGTACCTCTCGATCTTATCGAAAAGTTAAATATCTTGGGGTGCGTCTTCAAGAGTAATAAATGTCTAGTCTAAGACAAGTACCTACTATTAGGTAACCCTTAATTGACTTTTGTGGTACTTAATAGTCAGTAATTTAGCATAGTGGTGAATTTAACAAGAAATATAGTTGTGTTGTTACAAATTATGCAAAGTGGGTGCAATGTTTTATCACGCATTAATTTTAGTGTTTAATTCGGGTAACCCTTTTCGACCTTGTACGTCAAAGCCTTTTTGACCTTTTATTTGCTACACTACGAAACAAAGTTTTTACTTTACAATTTTTACTGTCTTCCCTATATACTCTTTATATTATCAACAATAACGTAACACCATGGCTGAAATCCCCGAAGGGTTAGACAGAGATGTATCCATTAGTACACCCACATTTCGCCAGTTATGTTTAAGTCCCATGTAATAGTGGGCCTTCCTATTGCCATCCAACGTGCACAAATCCAGACTCTAAGACTGCTACTGAGAAATTCCTGATGGAAAAACCCAATAACACTTTGCATGACCTGGGAATCGAACCCAAGACCTCATGCTCAGCAGTCGCGCTTTGCGACCACTAGACCAACGAGACAATATACAAATGATAAGTATACTAATAACTAGAAATTCAGCTCCCGGCATACAATCAAGGCTGTACTAAGATGATTTACGCGCGGAAATTAAACTATTGTTGTAACCGCTGCGTTGTTAAACATATCGACTGTAGCTCTATGATTAGTAAGTCAAGGTACAACACTAGTGGTCTGGTAATATTTCGGTGTAAGAGAACGGAAATTAAAGTAGTTTTTCATTGTTAGTACATGCGTGGGAGTGCTTATTGTAATGATTAAGCTTTGGGTGATTTGTATGTCTACATCCTTAGGTCTTTTGGTCAATTGAAATTGGGTGTTAGACTCTAATCTGCCTAGCCTTTTCCCAACTATGTTAGAGTTGGCTTCCAGTCTAACCGGATGCAGCTGAATACCAGTAGTTTACATGGAGCGACCACCTATCTGACCTCCACAACCCAGTTTCAAGTGACGAATTTCCATGAGATAAGGCTGGTTCCCTAGAGATCAAACTTTGACATCATGCGGTCTGGCAACATGAAGAGTACATTGTCATGACTAAAGACTCCGTCGGGTCTAAACTAAAACAAGGAAACCCACAAACATATCCAAATAAAGCTAGAGTTTACGCTAGTTTGTTTACAAATTCTATAGAGAGCAAGAAACACCCTTTCAACTAATTATACGCAATATCTTTGATTGGTTCAATATCAACAACTAAATTTGTGTGTGGAATTTGTATTGACAAATGTAGAAAGATCAGAAGGTCGGTTAACTATCCGTCCGTCTGTCACCGGGCTGTATCTTATAAACCGTCGATACTATGCCAAATGTTATTATCAAATCGATCAAGCAATCTCTTGTCGTCTGAAGCCCGAAAGTCAGCCTCACCAAGCGGTATCATTTTACTCAATTAAGGTTGTGGAGGTCAGATAGGCAGTCTCTTTATGTAAAATACTGGTATTCAGCTGTATGCAATTAGACTGGAAGCCGACCCCAACATAGTCAGGAAAAGGCTAGGCAGATTGACAGTCGACCAATGGCGAAACTGATGAAAAGAATCACCAAGAATATCTCTTACAAAACGCAGTACGCAAGCTTAATAAATTACCACACATAAGTAGCTAACATAACATAAACATAATACATTTTTATCGTCTTTTATCATCTGTGTCCGCGATGACAGACATTTATATTATTATTAAAAAAAAAACATATAATTCAGGCAAAACCCATAGAAAATACAAAATACAAACTGAATACACAACGTCATCATCACTGGAAATAAACAATGAAATGCAATAAAATTAAAATGTCAAGATTATTAAGATTAAATAAACATAACATAACATCACGCCTGTAATCCCCGACGGGTGAGGCAAAGGTGTACCCATTAGTACACCCACATTTCGCCAGTTATGTTTTTAGTCCCATGTAATAGCGGGCGAGCCTATTGCCATCAACCGGGCACAAATCCAGACTCCGAGGCTGCTACTGAGAAATTCCTGATGGAAAACCCAATAACACTTTGCCCAACCTGGGAATCGAACCCAAGACCTCATGCACAGCAGTCGCGCTTGCGACCACTAGACCAACGAGGCAGTCAAGTAGCTAACACTTGTTTTCTTTCACAGTAAGACCATTAAGGGTTAAGATTGCAGAACTACTTACCTTTTTGTCTTTCATTACAAATGGTTTAGTGCTTCAGCCTGATGAGATAACAAACAGACAGAGTTACTTTCACATTTTCTGTTTGAATAAGTTAAACTCGTCATTACTACCTAGTTTTCCTCTTCAGTGAGCATTTTCCACCGAAAAATATGGACTGTTTAAAGTTCGTTTATTCACTTTTTCTGTGTTGATGTGCAAAATGAAACGTGGACTGCACCAAATGTTGATGACCAACGAGTTTTTGATTACTGCTCGCCAGTGTACAAATATAATATAAAGTTCTATGTAATAGACAGGGTACATAGCCCGTAGAATAGACGGCTGTTGAAGCCGTAAGGCTCTCGAGTGGCGACCACGTACTGGGAGGCGCAGTGTCCGTCGCGGGATAACGCTGGATACGGGAAGCACAGGACCGTTCATTGTATGCCAGGGTTGCGGGACATCTTAACAGGATTCGGTGGCCCCGGAACGTAAAGGGCAACAGAAGGAACAAGGGGTTTTTTGATGATTTTTACCACCTAAAAAAAAGGGCCGTTCATTGTGGCGTCATCTTTAGGGGAGGCCTATGTCTAGCAGTGGACGTCGTTCGGCTGATATGATGATGATGATGTAATATGAAGGTTCTTCGTATAGCAATATTGTTGTTAAGCTTTCGCTTTTAAGTTACTAGCCAGTCCGCAGCTTCGACCGCGTGGTTTTCTTTGTTGATGTGATGTTATATGCTACCCAGATCCTTAAAGAATGGTATAAGCTATATAATCTGGTTAGCATTATACAAAAAGATTTTTGAAAGCTATTACGTAATCTTCTTCTTCTTCTTATCGTGTGGACAGTAAGGTCTTACAACCCCACACACCCTAGTGTCAGAGTTTCTAAACCGCCTCAAGGGCCTCTGACATGGTTTGAGTGGAACAGTAAGTCCAGGTTTCCTCCCGATTTTTTCCTTCACCGATGCCAGTGATGTCCAAGATAAACTTTAGAAAGTATATATGAATTGAAAAATTCACATTGGTACTTTCCCGGATTTGAACCCACAATCTCATGCACAAGAGGCAGGCGCTTTAACTACTGGGCCATCACGACACTAAGACGACATTATGTAATAAGTAAATAAATAAAACTACTACCCAGAAGTACTGTTTCCTACATAAAATACAGTTCTGTATAATATTGAACAGGCAAATAGGTCGCTACGGTCATGCAAAGTCAGAAGCCAAAGCACTTACGCTAATTAGACCAATAATAATATACCTGTAGGTACCGTTTAGTTTGCGATAAATAAGTTTATTTTAATGTTAGATGGAAAACAAGCCGATGGTACACCTTAGCCGCAATTCTCGTATTTACCCGACTGCTTTTAAGAAGGTTCGGACTTTATTCTTAGTCTCAATCTGTCAAAGAAGCATCAAAATGCTTATATTTTGATAATTTTTTATAATGTTAGGAGGAAAGGAAGGAATAGCGACTATATTTTGAACGTTTTGAAATTCGTTCGTTCGTTTCGTTTTTCGTCTGGATTTGTGCCCGGTTGGTAGCAATAGGCTAGCCCCCCATTACATGGGACTAAAAACATAACTGGCGAAATGTGGATGTACTAATGGAGACATCTCTGCCTAACCCTTCGGGGATTACAGGCGTGATGTTATGTTATGAAATTATGGAAATTGAGTTTCTGATGTCAAGTTTGACTATGTTAAGTGGCGCCGCCTTAGTCATCTTTAACTTTACAGAGGCATCATATATGCATTGCCATCCCAGTGACAGAGCTGAAAATAATTATCTCAATACACAATTGATTATCTATTGTTTTGTCATATCGGCTGACTGGAGTAATACCTATATAAACCTATTATTAAAACTGGCACTAATATCTTACAAACACTGTTTTGCAACAGAAATAGGTCTTTGTTATCGAGCTTGTCATACTACTAATAAGTGCTAGTAGGTACTTTGACGGATCAGGCTGGATGATCTGGCTTGTGCTTTGGCAGAAAGCACAAGCTATTTGCTGTGCCTTCTTGTCGCACCGTTGCGCGCGCTAAGTCCCCAGTACCTCGCACTCTGTCTGTACTTAAAGATCTCTTGGATTCTAATCCAACAAACGATCTGTTTGCGGATGAATGGACGAAGATTTTGTCGGTATGTCAGAAGTACTGTGAGGTGAATTTATGAAAGGGATGAAGTTATTTTGTTCTGTTTTTAAATGTATATTCGTGTTTTCTTTTTTATATTTTTACTTTTATCTGTCTTCTGTGTCTTTAATTATTTTAATTGGATATTTAACCGTTTTAATTAAAGTAAAATAAATAATAAATGAGCCGTACCTATACAATCTTATTAGTTTAAAACATGTTATGAGCTAAATACTCCTTTGAAATTAAGAAGGAATTGATAGACTGTGTGTCTACGGCTGTCAACTGTCAATTTAACATAGAAAAAGACTTTTTCACATCGGCCAGCAGTTTTTGAGATTAGCACATTCAAACAATCAAGCACAAACTCTTCAGTTTCATGATATTAGTATAGATAAATCCATAAGTCGACTGCTTCCTATTGACATCACCTGTTGCCATCACAGAGCACCAAACAACGTTATAGCAAAGTGTTTGCTTCCAGCTTGTAGCCGTAGTGTCGTATAGTCGTAACAGCTCGAAGTGAGCTCAACTGTTGCTTCAAATTCAAGCTGCAGCTGACTTTCGAACATTGGCTGTGGCTTCGAAACAACAGCTAGAGGAAGTAGGTTAGGAATTTTGTGAATACTCATTGAAGAAAACTTAAAATAAAGTTGACTTTTTTAATGTGGTTTTTACTACTGAAACGGACTAACCTGCTTAATATTATTCCCATATTTCGAAGTATGTAATAATAATGTTTTCCGATAATATTTGACCTCGATTAATTAAAAATCTTTTCTTAGTAAATTCTTAAGCGAGTTTGTAAGAGGTAATCCCGACATTCGCATATAATTAAAAAAGAAAGAGAGGGAAGGCCTGAAGGGACCTGGTCGCTATTTCCTTATGTGACGATTTCTGCCATTTAACTTTGTTAAAAAAAAAAAAACAACTTTAACATTTTAAAATAATAATATGATTTTTATTCTGTTTATTTAAGTGTCACTATACGATAAATAAAATACAATCTTTTTTACAACCGTATGATAAGCAATTAATCTTTTATTGCAAAATGGTTCACAAAGGTATTTCTCTCCAAAATAAAATCAAATGTCTCTCTCAGATATTTTGTTTGAAATCGGCCCCGACATTAACCTACCTTTAAAAAACAAAAAACCCGGCTCTAATCCGGGCAGGTAGAATGTCTTATCGTGTACTTAAACAAATACTCCGTCTAAACCTCCTGTTATGCCGTCTAATCCTATGGATTCCTTAAAGGGTCTGTGAGGGAACGCTGTTTTTTTGTCGGCGATAGTTGCCACAGTTCGGGATATGTACTTAAGTGAAAAAAAGGGTTAAAATGTTTAAGGGTTACGCTATTAGGTACACTAGGTCAAAGGTAGTGTATTCTCTGTTGTTTTTTTAACTAGGTATATGTACCTAGTTAAAAAAACAACATGTTATGTATGCATAACATCACGCTTGTAATACCCGAAGGGTTAGGCAGAGGTGTACCCATTAGTACACCCACATTTCGCCAGTTATGTTTTAGTCCCTTGTAATAGGGGGCGAGCCTATTGCCATCAACCGGGCACAAATCCAGACTCCGAGGCTGCTACTGAGAAATTCCTGATGTAAAAACCCAATAACACTTTGCCCGACCTGGGAATCGAACCCAAGACCACATGCGCAGCAGTCACGCTTGCGACCACTAAACCAACGAGGCAGTCACAACGAGGCACGAGGCAGTTTTACCTAGGTACTAGTAGTTTATATAAGAAATAATGACTGAGCGATTGGGTGCTACACTGCGAATCGCAGATTCAATTCCCATATGGACCAAAATCAAATCATTTATATTAATTAATAAGACCATTAAAAGGAACTTTTAAACGTCATTTACAAGAAAAAAGAAGTGAATCTACTTGTTAGTTAAACTTACATAAATTGTATTTAATTGTAGTAGAGATAAAGAAATGTGCCTAAAATTTAGTAACTCCTAGAGTCTTTAATAAAACTGACAAGCGCCTGATGACAGGCGACAATGGCAAAGCGACAATTGAATAAGTTCTTTTCAAAGTTTTCTGCTTTATCATTTTTTGACAAATATGTCACATTTTCAGTTATATTAATTAAACTAGTTGCTGCCCGCAACTGCGGCGCGTTTTTTCAACCGCGTTAAGTTACGTCTGCTCCGTCCCGTGTGTTATGTTATATGTATTATATTTTAGCCGATAATGTAACAGCTCATGAGGTTAATAAAAAGAAAAAAAAAAAGATTTTTCCAAATCGACTGGTTGTTACAGAAATTAGCGCGTTTTAAGAAACAAACAAACACAAAATCTCTTCAGTTTTATTATATGTACTAGCTGTCGGCCGCGGTTACACCCGCGTCTTTGGTTACTGCTCCGCTCCCGTAGGTCGCGTGATGGTATATAGCCTATAGCCTTCCTCGATAACCACTCTATCTAACACTGAAAGAATCATTCAAATCGGACCAGTAGTTCCAGAGATTAGCGCGTTCAAACAAACAAACAAACAAACAAACACTGCAGCTTTATAATATTAGTATAGATTAGTATAGATAGATAGGGTACGGATAACCAGTACCCAAGCTCAAGGATTTGGGTCTCACGGATATTTTTAATTAGTAATTAACTTTTTTAATTAATGATGATGAAATTATCCTTTTTCATAAAATCCTTTTCCTATCAGAGAGCGGTACTCAGAAAGTTCGTTTCGTTTGCATAATGCATTAATACTTTAATAGCATCGACATAAAGATAAATGGGTAAACCATAGTGTAACTCAATTCAGTTTTATAACTACCCCTGAAGATAGCGACTGATTCCTTAATTAGGGTTCCGTGACGAAATATGGAGAACAAAAATAGGGTAGCATTGAATTTTGTTAGTGTTGCAATGGTTAGATGATTTTTTTCTTCGGTTACTGCTCGGTTACACGACTGCCCCAAAAAAAGAAGTGTTATATGTTCAGGGTTAATGTATGTGAGTTTCTTTATTCCACCATAACTTTCAAACGCCTAAACCGATTTAGATGTATCGTTACAATCCTTGCATCGTTCCGAGTAACATAGGCTAGTTAAAAATAAAAAAGAATCCGGTGTGGTCACTTTAAAACGTAATAATAATACCAGCCTCAATTAATTTTTTTAAACAATCTGATCGTGTCTATGTTTAACGACTAGAATTTGTAGTAATATACTATCACTAATTATCTTCTTCTTCGATTCTTTTAACATTTCATTAGCAAATCTTGGATATGTTGTTCTTATAAGATACACACACATATAGACACATTATATTATCTTGTCCAAAAATTATGCTCAATTCATCTTTGCTAAGTATGTTTTATGTAGATAAAAATATAAGCATTGGTTTAAAATTTGTATGAATAATATTAGAAATAGACAGACATACTACGGATTTCAAAACTTGAAGGACCAATTTATTTAAATTGCATGTTCATACAACTACGATTTCTGAAGAGTCAAATCCTTTAAAATCGTCTTCGAAGATATTTTTTTATACAGAATGCGGTCGGGAATACAGTCTTGTGCATTAGGTACCGGTTTTATACCACTGAAATCTGCAAAATTCATCAGCAATTACCGTTTATTTTAAAATTTTGCATTTCTGTTCATTTTCCTTAATGTTTCCCAAAATATGTTCTTGTCCCAATTGTAGTAGAGATAAATAAACTTGCCTAAAATTTAGTTAGTCATAGAGTCTTTAATAAAACTGACATGCGCCAGATGACAGGTGACAATGACAACGCGACAATTTAACAAGTCCTTTTCATAGTTTTCTGCTTTATCATTTTTTGACAAAAATGTAACATTTTCAGTTATATTAATTAAACTAGTTGCTGCACGCGGTTTCGTGCTCGTGGCTTTTTCAGCCATGTTAAGGTACGTTCATTTTCCTTAATGTTTGCCAAATATCTTCTTGTCCCCAAATCGTCCCAATTTAAGCAAAAAACAATTTACGAATGTACACAAGTTACTATACAAAATAACTATAATTTAGGACGCCATCAGGAAAATGGAGCAACTCGCATTTCACCCATTTCCTTTTACAAGAAAACATTTTCTAAAGGAGAAAAAAAAAGAAATCTAGTTGACTACATATCTTTATTTGGACACGCCGATAAAAAAATAATGTCCGACATTAAGGGGAGGACTTAATTTAAATATTTCTGACGCATACACCTCTCTCGCTCGCTCTTGAGCGTTTTGGTATACATCTATCTCTTTCTCACGGTCGGCGATAAGTCACGAAACCGTCGTTGGGTAAATGCCTTTTTAAGTGAACCCCTACAAAGTTAAAGAGAGATTTTTTTGTAACAAAATGTAACGTTACGTTGTTATGGCGTTGCTCCGTTACCTCGATGATTACTTTATGTTAATAGTAACGTTTTATGTTAGTTTTAACTGCTTTACGTTTGTTCGTGGTGTTATTGTTTTTTTTTTCCTTTACTTTATGCGTTTCTCACGCATTTTAGATTAGGCGCCACTTTAGCAAAATGGTTTGTGCTTCATTAATTAGAACTGTAAATGTATTTGCATGTAAATTTTTTTGTCTAATTATGCCGTATTTTTAAGATATTTTTTATGGATAAATAACAAATAGGTATTACCTTCTGATACAGAGAAAAATCCGACTGGAAGGACCAATAATTAGGTGATCTTAAACTGTCAATTCCGTACTCAAACCATGTCATGTAACTTCCAAAGTTAGTAAAAAACACTATCTACTAACTTACGATAAGGTAAAACATACCTATGCTAATTTAAAAGTACAATATTTACAGACATAATATGCATAAGCACAGTACTGATATTCAGCTGCATCTGGTTAGACTGGAAGCCTACCCCGATATAGTTGAGAAAAAGATAAGCAGATTGATTGAGGCGATTGGCCGCTGTGTTGAGTATGACGGGTTCAGTTACTGCTTGTAACATATCTTTGTATGTCCTACAGTTCTTCCGGGTACAGACCCGGAAACTTAATTATAAACTCACATAATAAACAAACAACCAGAGATTTGATTGTTTGTGTGAGTTTATAATTATGTTTGTAAACGTACCCATGATGTAGAATAAATAATTGCTAGTGTAGGGTAGTCGACTGTTCATTACATTTAGATCGTGTTTCATTGCATTTTTTGTACTTGTTTTTTTTTCATATATCAGAGCTGAAAGTTATTCGTATCGATAAGTTCTTTCAACCCTGAAAGATTTCCAATGACTAAAATATCAAAGTCAAAGTCAAATCATTTATTTCAATTAAACCGTTCAAAGGCACTTTTGAACGTCAATTACAAGATAAAGAAAAATTCTAATATTGAATCTAGTTGCCCAAAAGTTTCGTTTGGAGAAGAACGGGCAAGAAACTCTATCACCTAGTAACTTTACTTTTACCTATTACTTTCATATGCACGAACCTATCTTTTGGTACTACTACGATAAACATATTATTATCTACATCACTTATTTCATATAATTTGCCTTCTTCCGTAACACATTCTGAAACTATTTCGCGTGGAATGTTTCCGTGTTTGTGAGATATTGTGTTGTTTTTCGCTAAAAGGGTAATAGACATTGTAATTGCTATGTTAGGGGAATGTTTTATTATATTATTTGATTTGATTTTTATAGCTTGCTTCTATGGAACGGTTTTTACGTGGATATTTGACAGTCGTTACGGGTCGTCAGATACCCGAAAGTCTGACAATCTGTCTTACCATCAGGTATCATACGATACCTGATGGGTTTGGGTTAGGTTATTACCCAGTTGTGGGTTGTGGAGGTCAGATAGGCAGCCGCTCCATTTAAAATACTGGTATTTAGTTGCATCCAGTTAGACTCGAAGCCGACCCTAACGTAGTTGAGGAAAAGCAGATGATGATTATATTATGTTTTCAAATTTTTAATAGCATTTATCTAATAGGCATGTAATTAATGAATAGGGTTGTATATAGCTCAGACAGCCAAAGCCTGCAGTACCTAACTAAATAATCTATACTAATATTATAAAGAATAGGCTCCGAAACTATTGAAACGATCTGAAAAATTCTTTCACTGTTGGGAAGCTACACTATCCCCGGGTGACATAGACTAAATTTTATTTTTTTTAAATAAGGGATCCGTAAGAAAAATCTTGCGACCGAAGTCGCGGGGAGAGTGTGAGTTTGTAACATAATTAATAAGTCAAAGAAAACTCATTAATAAACATCAAAGTGTGACCAACATCCCCCATTGTGTACAGAAGCTAACCATTAGCTATAATAAACTTAGTCACTTAACAGCCACGTTTATTCACAACACATAATGATTAAATACACGACATTGTACAACTTTTTGAACATAAATTATAAACTTTTCCGTTCAAAACGGTGTACAAAAAAAAGTTTTTTATTATCAACCGACATGTGGGGGCGGCCTGATTTATATACACAATTTTTTGTCGATTAATTCGAAATAAGGACTTATCTCGTTTTCGTTAGAAGTTAATTGGGACATAGATTGACTAATGTATTTTTAACTAACGCGTCTTTTGTGTTTGTCGTTTGTTTTTTTGAAGTTCTTTTTAGAAATGTCACGACGTTCCTAAAAGAACTTGCTGGTCTTGTTGGTTGTACGTATTTTTTGGTTTTTTTATTGATTGTTTCTTTGACAAGAAGACGTCTATTATATGTGTACCTATGCAACGAAAGTCAGCGTCTTTATTATGAAACAAAAATAATATTATGATTGATTAGTTGACACGATTTCCCAATAATTTTAATGCCAAGATACAATTTGTCTAAAATATTTTAGCGTAGCCCAGAAATAATAAATTTTTAATTACCTGTAAAATTTGCATTTTAGTTACTTAGTAATCACTTTTACACCACGCCAGTAATCCCCGAAGGGTTAGACAGAGTTGTACCCATTAGTACAGCCACATTTCGCCAGTTATGTTTAAGTCCCATGTAATAGGGGGCGAGCCTATTGCCATTAACTGGGCCTTTAGAAATTTCTAAAGGAGAAACCCAATAACACTTTGCCTGACCTGGGAATCAAACCCAAGACCTTATGCTCAGCAGTCACGCTATGTGACCACTAGACCACCAAGGCTGTGTTATAACGTACATCCTCTGTCGATACCGTGCCGGAGCTTCAACTTAAGCCTAGCAAGACAAGCGAGAGATAATATATGCAGAACCGGATTGTTTTAAATGTAAATTATTGTCAGCCATGCTTTTTGAGTTATGTGTCAATATTATACTATCTTATCGTATTTTAAAACAGAACAGGAACTTCGTAATAGGTCAATGACCATTTTTTTTCCAGGCACGTGTAGGTTTTTTTTATTTAGGGTTTTGAACCAAAAAAGTGCTGACGGGACCCTATTTTATTGATATTTTTATAAGTTACTACTCAAATTATTTTCTAATTAGTTTCAGACAGTCACTTCGTCTGCGTAGACTTCAGCTCACTGAAACTCAGAAAGGGGGGTCCTGTGTCAAAATAGATCAATATCTTTAAGTGTGTAAAATTTTAGCTTATTTTGTTCAGCCTGGATGTCTTCGATTGTAACTTAACTTAATTATAAAACTGTTCATTCTACTTTTTAAATTAAATTACATATGAAAACCTCTATCGGTTTCTAAGAAAACTTCAACTAATTAAATCTGACTACCCTGCACACCTCTTTTGATGATTGTACCTACTGAATGTAATTGATGTAGGTAGAAAAAAAAATACAGGTTGAACTTATTTATAAGAACATAAATTATTTATTTTAAATTATGCAACATGTGTATTTACAAAATACAAAGTTCGCTCTTATAACTTACATTATTATAATTATTATTAAATGTCACAGTTAGGTATTGACATTATTTAAAGACTTTTTTAAAATTAATTTGACATTGTTGTAACTTAAATGTTAATTGATTGTAGAAAAGTTTTTACTAACTTTTTTTTTGGTAACTTTTTGTTTACTTTCCTTACTATATCACGTAAATCTATAACAAAAATCAATATGTACAGAAGAGGTTTTTGCTTAGCTAAATTAATTGTAATTTAGTATTAATTTGACATTCATAGGAGAGGTATTCTTTGAGGGCAGCATGCTGGGAACGGTTCGCTGAGGTTTCCATATCTGAAGTACCCAGGTACTGTGTAGTCTGCATTACATCTGAAAATAATTAAAAATATTAATGAGATTTATTGTTTAGTACAAACCTTTAATTAACAGAGTATAACGCCAAGTATTGCCTCGTCAGTCTAGTGGTCACAAAGCGCGACTGCTAAGCATAAGGTATTGGGTTCGATTTCTAAGTCGGCAAAGAGTTATTGGGTTTTTCCATCGAGAATTTGTCAGCAGCAGAATGGAAGTCTGGACTTGTGCCCAGTTAATGGCAATAGGCTCGCCCCCTATTACATGGAACTTAAATATAACTTGTGACTTAGGGGATTTCAGGCGTGATTTTAGGGGTTAGGCAGACTGGGGTTGCGGGCCGTCTTAACAGGATACCGTGGCCCCGGAACGTAAAGGGCAACAGAAGGAACAGGGTGGTTTTTTAGTCAGTAAAAGTCTGACAGTCCCTTCCGCCCCACTCAGGGTGGAAGGAGTCATTTGATGATTTTTACAACCATAAAAAAGGGGTTAGGCAGAGGTGTACCCATTTGTACACCTACATTTAGCTCCACATTCCCCATTTCTATTATATTTCCGAGGGAAATTTTGACATAGGACTTTAGAAATTTAACTGGCGAATTGTGTATTTCCCTTAGGGTTAGGATAACCTACACTCTACAGGGAGGCACGCGTGTTGTTATGTTAATTAATTATCGTAACACCATAGGGTAAACTATCCAATACTTGGCTACCTGCCAATAAAATTTTGCCTCAAGTGACAATAAAAAATTGAAACATTACGGACAATCCAATTAAACTTTATAATAATTTTCATGCAATTTAAAATACAGTTAAAATCAGTTTTTTGTTGTACTCTGCTAAATTAATGTAATGGAATTTTACAGTTTTGAAAGATGTCAGCGATGATTTTATTTTCATATTTACTATGAAGCTTCTCATAAACAACTCTTTCTTTAAAAGATTTTGTCTTTTTTTGTTAATTTCAAAAAATCACTCCGAATGAGACATTTTTTTGTACTGTCACTTGATTGTAAAATCATGAATAGTGTCCATGTGACAAACAAAATACAAAAAACACGTTTTTACTCATCATTGATAAAACATACCACCATGAAAGGGTTGTTTTAACAAGGGTCGAATTCCTTCGACTGTTTTTTGTCTAATTTGTCAAGTTTTTTCTAAAGCAAGGTGTTAGTTTGTTCCTCAGTTATTTTAAGAAGGAATAAAGTGAATAATGAGGGAACGATTTTTTTAGTTGTTTTTAGAATTAATCAGTTATGTATGTGTGGTCACAGTTATGCTTGAAATTGATTAGGTACCTATATACATAGAATTTCTAATTATATAGACATTTCTTAGTAGCAGCCTCGGAGTCTGGATTTGTGCCCGGTCGATGGCAATATAGGCTTGCCATTTATTAAATGGGACCTAAACATAACTGGCTAAATGTGGGTGTACTAATGGGTACACCTCTGCCATACCCTTCAGGGATTACGGGCGTGATGCTATGATGTTATCTCTACACCAGCTTTTGTCTGCGACTTTGTCTGCGTAAAAGTTGATGTATTATTCCATCGAAACTGTAAATTCCGGGAAAAAAAGTTGACTGTTTACTATTTCAGACTATAAATCTATTACTGTGGCAAATAATTTTTAGATTCGTTCAGCCATTCTGGCGTGTTTGAGCAGCAAACATCCATCCATCTAAACTTTTGCATTTATAATAATAGTAAGGTAGGAAGCGCGATGAATTTAAAGTTATTTCATTTCAATTACGTAGTATTTGGAAACTATCAATAGAGACAAAAATACTGAGTTTCGTACCTCGGAAGTGATAAATTGGACCCTAACAATAAATCCTCTCATTTGTTTTTTTTTTGTCTATCTTTCACAAGGTATCAGGACATATGCGCGAAAGACATTTCCGCGCCAGACATTTGCGCGAGTCCCTTTGCGCGCCAAGACACATGCGCGAATGGACTTTTGCGCGCCTAGACCTTTCCGCGAACAGACACTTGCGCGAATGGACATTTCCGCGCCAAGACACTTCCGCGACTCCCTTTGCGCGCTGGCCACTTGCGCGAAAGACACTTCCGCGATAGACATATGCGCGCCTATACTTGCGCGATAGATACTTCCGCGAAATATGCGCGAAGTATATTTTTATAAAGGACAATGGCCAAAATTCTTAAATTAGGGTTCCGTTACTTTTTTTACAAAATATGCGTCATGGGTGTCGTGTCCATGGTTTTCGAGGGTGCTGATGACGAAAATGAAGTCTAAAAGAAAATCCAAGATGGCGGCCGGAAATTTTTCCAAGATATGCTTCATGGGTGTCGTGTCCATGGTTTTCGAGGGTGCTGATGACGAAAATGAGGTCTAAAAGAAAATCCAAGATGGCGGCCGGAAAAATTTCCAAGATATGCTTCATGGGTGTCGTGTCCATGGTTTTCGGGGGTGCTAATGACGAAAACGGTGTCAAAATGAAAATCCAAGATGGCGGCCGGAAAATTTTCCAAGATATGCTTCATGGGTGTCGTGTCCATGGTTTTCGGGGGTGCTGATGACGAAAATGAGGTCAAAATGAAAATCCAAGATGGCGGCCGGAAAAATTTCCAAGATATGCTTCATGGGTGTCGTGTCCATGGTTTTCGGGGTTGCTGATGACGAAAATGAGGTCAAAATGAAAATCCAAGATGGCGGCCGGAAAATTTTCCAAGATATGCTTCATGGGTGTCGTGTCCATGGTTTTCGGGGGTGCTGATGATGAAAATGAGGCCTAAAAGAAAATCCAAGATGGCGGCCGAAAAATTTTCCAAGATAAGCTTCATGGGTGTCGTGTCCATGGTTTTCGGGGGTGCTGATGACGAAAATGAGGCCTAAAAGAAAATCCAAGATGGCGGCCGGAAAATTTTCCAAGATATGCTTCATGGGTGTCGTGTCCATGGTTTTCGGGGGTGCTGATGACGAAAATGAGGTCAAAATGAAAATCCAAGATGGCGGCCGGAAAATTTTCCAAGATATGCTTCATGGGTGTCGTATCAATGGTTTTGAGGGGTGCTGATGACGAATATGAGGTCAAAATGAAAATCCAAGATGGCGGCTGGAAAATTTTCCAAGATATTTCTTCCGGCCGCCATCTTGGATTTTCATTTTGACCTCATTTAAAATTATGGTAATCATGTGTATCGGCGCAAGTGCATTATTTAAAGAACCTCGTCAACTATATAAGATGCAGCTACATCAACGAATAATTAGATTAAGAGTTGATTACAATTATGATTACGAATTAATTGTTTAAAAACACAAATTATGTTAATGTTATTTATTTTGAGGGTTAATTAATTATTATTGATGATTAATTAATTATAATTGTATGGTTCAATTAATTATCAGTTTATTTACTCCAAAAGATTGTAAAAATAATCATTTATTTACAAAGTTAGAATCCTAACCTAAAAACTCAAACACGTGCGCCGAGCACGTGGTTAGTGTCTATAAATACAGGCGACAGCCACAGAGCGGCTCAGTTGCGCACGAGCCGTCGGACGGAACACATCTCTGTGAGTCATATTTATACTTTTTTTGTTTTTTTTTTTTTTGATTTTTTTGTTTTGAAGATGATTAATTAATTATAATTGTATGGTTCAATTAATTATCAGTTTATTTACTCCAAAAGATTGTAAAAATAATCATTTATTTACAAAGTTAGAATCCTAACCTAAAAACTCAAACACGTGCGCCGAGCACGTGGTTAGTGTCTATAAATACAGGCGACAGCCACAGAGCGGCTCAGTTGCGCACGAGCCGTCGGACGGAACACATCTCTGTGAGTCATATTTTTTTTTTTTTTTTGTTTTTTTTTTTTTTTTTTTGGGACAAGCCCGCCACACTGTTCCCACCCACTGCAACTCCTGAAAGCCAGAATCAACAGTGGAGGCCACCAGAAAAGCGTCGAGGCAATGAAGCTCGACGAGTCCCAGAGAAACGATTTACTGTCTTGGGTCCCGCAACGAAATATTTGTACTGTCGTCCTTGTAAAAAGTGTTTTATTTGAAGAAGATGGAAAATAACCAAGAGTGTGATGTCAGCAATGCTTTTTTTTTTTTTTTTTTTTTTGAGGTGGTAAAAATCATCAAATGACTCCGACTGACGAAGGACTGTCAGACTTTTACTGACTAAAAAACCACCCTGTTCCTTCTGTTGCCCTGCAACCCCGGCAGGCGTTGGCTCCGTTGGGGGCCCCGTCCCTGTGCTGACAGCTCTTTGAGGCGCGCGCGAACAGAACGCGCCGTCGACCCGGGCTTGGTCCTTGATCGGACGGCGAGCTACCCATTACTCGCCGTCCGCAAGCCCGCGCCTACGGTGGCCGGATGTCGCCTCGCGACGTCCAACGCCCTGGGCGTCTCCCGCGGCGGCTGGGGCGTGAGGTGGTTCTCTCCGTCACGCGGCCCGCCTCCTCCTTCGCTAGCATTACTGCTTCGCAGAAGGAGGTGACTGCATCCCATTCCCTCTCGCCCCGGAGCATGGCCTGAACCAGGTCCGGACGCGAGAGGTTGCCGCCGCCTATCACCTCCTTGAGGGCACGGCGGTGCTCTGCCCAAGCGGAGCAGTCCTGCACCGTATGCTCCACCGTGTCCTCCGGGCGATCCACACAGTGGTGACACCCGGGCGTTTCCTCCCGCCCTATCCGACACAGGAACCTTCCGAAACAACCGTGTCCGGTGAGGACCTGCGTCAGGCGGTAGGTGAGGACGCCTCTCCAGCCACACCTCAAAGAGGGGTCTTATCGCCGCGATTGCGGCGTGCCCGAACTTGGGTTGCGACAGTCGCATCTCCCATCCCGCCATGAGATCGCACCGGAGCTCACTCCGCAGTGCACGATTTGCCGCGGCAGCGGGGTCCCCCGAGGTTGGGCAGGAGCCGCCAAAAAGCAGCCCCAGCCCTGTCCAATCGCGGAGCCAGACGTCGGAAGTGCTCCTTGAAGCTCCACCGGCTGTCGAGGACGAGACCCAGATACTTCATCGTCGCCTCGACGCCGATGTGAACCCCTCCCACCGTTATTTGGGAACCCGACGGTGGCGCGTTCCGAAGACGAAAGCACATGAAAGCACATGGCCTCGGATTTGTGCAATGCCACCTCGAGTCCCAATTGCCGGATTCTTTCGACGACTGTCGCAACCCCTCGCGTCGCTAAACCGGCCGCCGCCTGGTGCGACTCTCCCTGTGCCAGGACGAGCATGTCGTCAGCGTAGCAGACTACGCTGACGCCGTCAGGGAGGTCGGCGCGCAGCACCCAGTCGTATCCAATGTCCCACAGAAGCGGTCCCAGGACCGATCCCTGTGGGACACCGCACGACATCTCTCGCCGGTTCCACTCTCCCCGTTGGCCGGGGTAGATGACGGCCCTATCCGTCAGATAGTCCTCGACAACACGACGAAGGTAGGTCGGCATCCGGTGATACCGGAGTGCCTCCCTGATGCAACTCCAGGCCAGGGTGTTGAAGGCATTGGAGATGTCGAGAGACACCGCCAAGACGACCCTGCCCCGGGATACTGCTTCCCCCTTCGTGAGGGCCCTCACGCGCATGATGGCGTCCACCATGGAGCGCCCCCTGCGGAAGCTTAACTGGCTCTCCGCAAGGTCCGGCCCGGATCTCCCCAGGTGCCCGACGAGGCGGTTTGCAATTACTCTTTCAAAGAGCTTGCCCACCTCGTCGAGCAGCACGATGGGCCGGTATGCGGAAGGTGAGTTCGCAGGGCGCCCAAGCTTCTTGATGAGGATCAGTTCCTGTACCCCTCGTACAGCTCCGCCTCAATGGCTGCCGCATTCGGAGGTCGGATGCGGCACCGCCTCGCGTAGTGCCGTTATCTCGCGCGACCACCAGTACACCTGACGCCGGGCGCTTCCTGGCCGGGCCCGGGGCATTGCCATGTCGCAGATCACGGACATGGCCTCCTGGAACCACTCCGCCTCGTCGTTGACGTCGGCAGGCCTGTCTGGTGACGACACCCAGGCCTGCACGAACGAGGCTTCCAGGAAGAGCTCCCGGTCCGGCTGCTTCAGCGCCCATCGCGGACCACTCGGGGTCTGTCGGACCGGCGTATCTGGGATCTGGGCGGAGACGTCGAACCGGATGTACCGGTGGTCGGAATATGTCTCCACCCCCTCCTCTACGCGCCAGTCAACGACACGTGGCGACAGAGCGAGGCTGGCGAACGAGATGTCCACCACCGACTCGCCCCGCATCCGTACACACGTGGGGACAGAACCCCGGTTCAGGATGACCAGGCCTGTCTCCAGAGCCCAGTCCTCCACCATCTTGCCCCGTGCATGGTCCGTGTACCGGGAACCCCAAGCCACGTTCTTGGCATTGAAGTCCCCGAGGACCAACACAGGGAGGGAACCGAACCCGGCGACGACGACTCCTAGCTCCCTAAGGGAGACGTGGAACTCGGCGAGAGTTCGGTTCGGGGAGAAGTAAACGCCTACCACGGCGATCTCCCCGAACCGTGCTGCCACACAGCCCCGTCCTCTCTTGACGCTCTCGAGAGACGGGGTACCGGCGGCAGCCGACGCGATTATGACCACCGAGCCGTCGAGGTCCGCCAGCCAGTCATCCCTGGGTGGGACAAAGTACGGCTCGGCGACCACCGCGATGTTGATCAGCCACTGCGCCATGCTCTGGACCAAGAGATCCTGAGCGGCGGCGCAGTGGTTGATATTGGCCTGGAGGAGGCGCAATGGGGCCGTGACTAGCCCTCCATTACATCCCGCTCCAGGGCCCTCCTCGAGGGCGGAATCGCCCTAGCGGCGGCGACGGCGGCGACAGTGGCGGCGGCAGCGGAGGGCCTACCTCTACCGCTGGCCTTGGCGGGTGGGGCGCAGACCTTGCCTCCTGCCCGGTGATCGGCCGGCTTGCCATCAGCAGGTCATCAGCACCCCCGAAAACCATGGACACGACACCCATGAAGCATATCTTGGAAAATTTTCCGGCCGCCATCTTGGATTTTCATTTTGACCTCATTTTCGTCATCAGCACCCCTGAAAACCATGGACACGACACCCATGAAGCATGTCTTGGAAAATTTTCCGGCCGCCATCTTGGATTTTCTTTTAGACCTTATTTTCGTCATTAGCACCCCCGAAAACCATGGACACGACACCCATGAAGCATATCTTGGAAATTTTTCCGGCCGCCATCTTGGATTTTCTTTTAGACCTCATTTTCGTCATCAGCACCCCCGAAAACCATGGACACGACACCCATGAAGCATATCTTGGAAAATTTTCCGGCCGCCATCTTGGATTTTCATTTTGACACCGTTTTCGTCATTAGCACCCCCGAAAACCATGGACACGACACCCATGAAAGATATCTTGGAAATTTTTCCGGCCGCCATCTTGGATTTTCTTTTAGACCTCATTTTCGTCATCAGCACCCTCGAAAACCATGGACACGACACCCATGACGCATATTTTGTAAAAAAAGTAACGGAACCCTAATTCAAGAATTTTGCCCATTGTCCTTTATAAAAATATACTTCGCGCATATTTCGCGGAAGTATCTATCGCGCAAGTATAGGCGCGCATATGTCTGTCGCGGAAGTGTCTTTCGCGCAAGTGGCCAGCGCGTAAAGGGACTCGCGGAAGTGTCTTGGCGCGGAAATGTCCATTCGCGCAAGTGTCTGTTCGCGGAAAGGTCTAGGCGCGCAAAAGTCCATTCGCGCATGTGTCTTGGCGCGCAAAGGGACTCGCGCAAGTGTCTGGCGCGGAAATGTCTTTCGCGCAAGTGTACCAGATCCCTTTCACAAGGCTTTTTGTCAAGATCTGTGTCATGTAGGAATTTGAGTTTTGGTACAACGTAAGGTCTAATTAATACAATGCATACAATGATATAATATATCACCTGTCAAATACTAAATATATTTTTGATAATGTTGCTCTTGCGGTTAACTAAAATTAAGATTTAGGAAGAAAGAGTCATTTAAGAAAGAGTAATTTATTAAATACTGCTTTGATTGTCATTTTTAAATACCAAGATTGTTTTTTTATAAATACAAGTTTTATTTTATAACAAGAAACTAGGTGTTTTTATTTTGTTAATCTTATTGTAATTGCTGGTGTACCAATGGGCAGAACGACTATTAAAATAAAAGCTATAGTATTTTTAATTTTATTAGGTAAAACTACATGTTATAAAACATTTATTTATTGCTATAAAATTGTTACTTACGTTAATCTTTCAATATAAACTTCGTATATTTCAGACACGAGTTCCTCCGCGTTGGGCACTGTCTTTTCCTCGTTCGATCTTTTATTCCTTGTCAGTTTATCCATATTTAGAACCTTCGCCACTCTTTCTAATTTTACTTTCTTTCTTAATGGGAATGGATGGATAAACAGCCTCTGCTTCTCTTGTATGTGCGCTCTCACTTCATCTAAAATTTGTACCGGCAACGGATCCGTCTGCCAATCAGGTTTGCGCCTCTCGGCAAGTCCCTCTTTTCGTTTTGTATTCGCGTTTACTACGTTTTCTTCCTTCATAGATGCTTTTATTTCTAGATCTTGGAAATTCTCCAAATCTGGGTTCATAAGAATAGCATTAGCATTGTTATTATTATGTTTGGTGGTTCCTTGTTTCCTAAACATATTTCGATATTCGTCGTTTTTGCGAGTTTTAACTTTTTCAAAAAGATTTGTGTAGTACATATGCTGTGGGAAGGACCAGTTGTAATGATGGACGTTGGTAAATGGATACGGCAGGTACATTGAAGGTCTGAGTTCTTTTTGATATTTACCCCCAGAGTATATACGCGGCTTATACGCAACAGTTTTGTGAGTTGCTTTTGTAGTGGGTGGCGGTGTAATTGCAGTCGTCTTTATAATCTTCTGTTGCTCATGTTTGTACGAAGACATTCTTTGAAAATTCGAGATCGGATAGAAATACGGCAGCTTTCCGAAATCTTTGTGAGAAAGAGGACCACTGAAATAGGAAGGCGCTGTTCCTCCTATTCTAGCCTTTGTCGTTTGTTTCGGATCCACTTTGACTAGTCTAGGAGCAGGTACCTGTATACTATTAGCTACTACTGGCATCTGGGGATTAATATCATGTTTCATCCAATACGAAACGTGATTATGCTTTGTCACCTTTTTGGACATGTCAGATGAAACAGTTTGTGTGTCTGGAGGCTTGGCAGTGTTCATAAATTCTTTCAGAATATGATCTGTGGTTGTTTTATCAATTTCTTTGTAAATATCTTGAGCCAAATTGTAAATTTCTACTATAGCATCTAAATCAGCCTTCTTTACCGTGTGGAGTATATCTGTTAAACTTCTTATCTCTTTGTCTGATAAGTACCTATCTGGATCAGGTAAATTTATGTCATCAATGTCATCTTCTATGTTAATTCCTTGGGCTTCCTGTAGAGTAAGTCCATTTGGTATAATATCAGGTTCAGTTTTCTTGTCAGTATTGACGACAATTTTCACGACATCGTCTTTTTTAACGGAGACTTCTTCCTTTTGTAAATCTACGACTGTAAGATTTTCTCCTAACAGTGGTATGTTCGTGATGTTAACTTCCCGATTCGGTGCATATTCAGCTCCTGTCACGTTTTTCCTCTTAATTCTGCAGTGATATTTACCGCAGAATGAGCTGGCTGTCCAGGAGGAATTTGCAGTGTGCAATTTACCGGTGTCTGGATCCCGGCAGAAGAAGCCTGAAATGAAAGGAAAACAATAAATTATAGAATATCTCTATCGGGAAACATTGCAAGAAACATTCGCCTTGTATATTAAGAGTGAAGACTCTTCTCAGTGGATCAGATATAATCCATCATATTATATCAATTAAGTTCAATACCTACATTATAAGTTCGTAATTACGTTGCCTTTTTCGTATATGAGGGAAAAGCAAAGTACAAGCAAATTGTACCTACAGATTCTGATTGAGAATTAAATCAGGAAACCATTTTGATTGGAGTAGAGAGAATTCGAGAAAAATATAGTAATAGACCGTGTGTCTTATGACATTGTTAAAGTTAATCTTCTAATTATCTATAAACTAGCATACGAGTTTGTCGGCGTGATTTTTCTAACGGATCTCTAATTTGATTATTTTTTAAATGAAAGTGGAAGAGGCCTTTACCTAGGAGTGAGACAGCTAAAACACTGGCTAACAAAAAATTATAGCTTTTGCCCAAAACTTCGTCTGCGTATGTTAATGGATACCTATTTTCTTTTTACAGTAAAATTCATCCTTTAACTCTCAGAAATAACGTAGCTTTCTTTTCGCGTAAAATTTTTCAAAATAAAACCAGCAAGTTCGGAGATTAACGTGTTCAAACAAAAAATCAAATATTTTTTTTTCTGTGTTTTTTTTTTTAAGTATTTAGATAAGTATAATGTAGATTTTAAAAGTTCACATATATGGAGCAAAGAGCGACTTTGTTGTAGGATATAAGGTCGTCTACGAGTAGTCGCTCTGTTAGTTTCTGGGGTTCTGTTATTTCACAAATAATAAATACAGCAAACCAAAGGCCGTTTTACAGATACCTACGCGTAGTTTGATACAGAACCTTAACGCTTGGCTTAATAATAATAATCAGTTATTCATTGCATACTATTAGTCGGGAGTTTACCACTTTGCATTAGTAAATTAAGCATATATTAGCGTTCAAATGCTCTGAACTGTAGATTATGAATATCCAAACATACAGCAGCATGAGCGAGAGCACAACAGCTACCCATCTCTTTCCCACATTAAAGGGCTTTTTCACTAATGCGATTATGCCACCCAGCTACCTGACGCGAGGTAAGCATAGGTGAAACTTCTACTGATATATTGTTGAAGCTCTTTACAACGCTGAGACTTATCCTATACAATCATGGGATACAAGGTGTCAACTCAGGAGACGTGTACGGAACTTAGTCGGTAACTATGTGACGAGAATTTCTTGGACTATCGTTTGAAGTAAGAAGGACCAGAGTTTTGGTCCTTTTGATCTTAAGAGTAATTTAACAAGATTTAAATTAGAAATGGTAAATATTTTAAAATTGTGTTTTTACTTAAGACTTTTCAAATCATGTTTACTTTCTAAGTTTATCTTGGACATCACTGACATTGGTGCAGGAAAAACATCTTAACATATAATTAATAGGACTTTCATAAACAGAAAGCTGATGTCGTAAGGTGTAACTTTTATTAGAAAAAAAGAAATAGTGTACCACGTAAAAAAATTAAAACCCTGCAAGCAACCGATATTTATGCAGTTTTCAAAATAAATTAAATGACAAGCTATGCCATTGTCATTATATTCAAAGTCTTACAAATGAAGTAGAGAAAGTGATTATTTGCTAAATGTTTTAATTAGTAAGATAGGCGCACGCGCAGCTGTATCAACAATAACAACTGAACAAGATATACACAATCAATGAGTTTCAATGTAAATATTTTTATGAATACACACATATTTTATGATTCTATTGTCTGTCAATGATAGAAAAATTCTAGATTGACTATATAATGTTATACGTTCTTTTAATTGTGTGAATTCCCAAAGGTAAAAAGAAAAAGAAATAAATAAATTTTGACACAAATGTGTCAGAATGGGAAGCAAAATTTTTTTGGTCCTTTTAACCATTTTGCTGAGATTGGGTAACTGTTTATTCATCTGTCTAGATAAAATAGTAGAAAGACAGAGATGGAATACTTTATTTATTTATTTATTATTTATTAAACTTTATGCACATGTAAAAAATACACTGTACAAAGGACAGACTGGACTTTATTACACGAAAACAAGGCTTCTTTACTAAAATACTAGCGAATTCTTCAGTGTTATACTATTTTGGAGTGACCTTGAGGTGTACGGTCAATCCCTAACCTCAACTAAACAATATCCCACACGCAAAAAAAAAAAAACTAAATAAAAATAAAAAAAAACACTAAATAAAAATCTGGTCAAGTGCTAGTCTAACTCACAGACGCAGGGCTCCGTACCATTAAGAAGATCGTAGAAGAAAAGCAGGTCCTTTGTATGAGATACAGCCCGCTAACAGATGGACGGACGCACGGACAGCAGAGGCTTAGTAAAAGGGTCCCGTAAGCACCCTTCGGGTACGCAACCCTAAAAAGGGGGTCACCACCTGCTCGTACATTTTTAGTAAGAAATATCGGAACCGTGAAAAGGTTATAACATCTGGTCTAGAAGGACAATAGGCTGTCAAAGACATTTTTATTGCAGAACAAATATGTATAAAACAAATGCTGCCTATGTCTTACTTCAGGATCAAGACGTTACTGTTTGTTTATGTTTAACTAGCACTCTCCCTGCGACTTCGTTTGCGTGATTTTTCTAAGGGATCCCTAAGTTTTTATAATAAAACACATACATACATAAACTCACGTCTTTTTCCCATAGGGGTAAGCAGAAACTACAGAACGCCACCCGCTATGATCCTTACATACTCCTTTCGCCTCATCTACATTCATACATCTTGTGACACAAGCACGCCGGCAATAAAATATAGCCTATATAATATAGCATTTAGTGATAAAAGAAAAAAAATCAAAGTCGGTATTATCTCCTTTAACACAAACTTTACCTCTTGTTAAATTAGTAGAATACACAGATAATTAATATAAATTAGTATAATATAAGTATAGATTTATGACAAATAGTTACACAAAATATAGATCTAAGATAATATTTATCCCTACAAAAAAATTACTTATGAAATGTGGCTTGGAGTAAAATCTTTACATATAAAATGCTTTGTCCTGAATGTCTGGCTGACGGATCAACGCACAGCCTAATCTGCTGATCTTAGAGACCTGAAACTTGGAGAGTGTTTTTTATATGACATAGGCATCTGATAAGAAAGGATTTTCCAAATTTATCTCCTAAGGGTATGAAACGGTGGTCGAAGTTTGTATGGAGAAATCAACTTTGATGCGGACGAAGTCGCGGATAGAAGCTAGTGTTACATATTTTTCTATGACATCAGCTCGTCTTTTTTGTAAAAATCTTCATGAACCTGCGGCTGGGTTAAATTAAAGTATACTAAGCCACGCAAACTATGTCGGTATTGCAATAATTGACGATATTCTGACAATGAATCGTTACTACGTAGAAATACTGTTTATGTCTGTGATATGTTGTTAGTTTAGTGACGGCTTAGGTGTTGAATGAGCGCGATTGTTGAAGGAAGTGTTTTTCATAGCATAAGTTGGTTTACTTGACATTAGGCAAACGGGGTTATTTCTGTCAAAACTAATGTAAGCATCAGGGTCATATTTTCTCCCATTTTTACAAGCTTTTATTTTACTTGCGATGCCTATGAATGTTTGTTTGTTTCAAATATTGCAACTGTATTTTTAAAGCAGTTGTCCTCAACCGACTGAGCTGAAACTTTGCATGCACATTTAGTTTGAATGACAATGCATGGTGAGATAAGTGACGTCATCCTAAATCCAATATGGCGGACTAGTGATTAACAGCTTTTATTTACTTTAACCTGTCCCGGTGTCTGTGGCTAATCGAATCTTACAAATGAAAGTGTCACTTCCCGATACTTTGATTAAGCTGTATTTTGCGCAGTGTGTAAACCTGAGGAGCTTAATCAAATCTTACAAGTGAACTACACCCAGTTCCTGGTGTTCGATTGTTAGATGTTTGCTGTTTTTTTATATAATATAGGTATACACATTAATGCAATATAAAATCTTGTTTAAAAATGTTTTTAGATATAAATGTTTGAGATTATTGTTATCATTTAGGATACCTATGTAACGTTTAATATTAGCTGTCAGTGAAAGTCTACCAGTAAACGCTGTTATTTTGACACTACAAACAGACACTTCTATTTTAATTATGTATATAGTTTTGTTCATCATTTAAATTTACATCACCATCACCACATTATTATTATATCAGTAAGATTTATGTGTTTTTGTTTATTTACCCCTAACTCTTTTTTCTTCTTCATCAAGTATGTCGGACCATGAATGTTACCAACCTAATATTAAAAATAACCATTTTAATAAAAAGGAAACCTTCTTGATTCTTTTCCCTTTTCATGGACGTGGGATCAAAGTTATGAGAAATATTTTGTGTAAATATTATAACCAAGCTCGCCCTGATTTCCCTACTGCGTAGAGCAGGGGTTCTCAAAGTATTTTAAGGGCATCGCGCGACGGTAGGCGCAAGCTACATTAAGAATAGTAAAATTATAATACTGTTATACAGACTGTTGCCACAGTTGTCACTAAAACCATAGGTACTTGATTTATTATAAAAAATGTTTTTCTGAATTTAAAAACAAATAAACAAAGTTTTCTTTCAAAAATTAAAAAAAAATCTGTCCGACACCGTCCGTAAATTCATGGATATTATGCGCCCGAGTTACGTAATCACCGCAAAGGGCGTTGACCTGCTGCACTGGCCGTCCGTTATAACTACCTACATAAGTTCTAACTAATTACATCATTGTAATATAGGGTGAAGTAATTTTGAGGAAAAATGGAGATTTTCATATATTTTTTTTTTTATTGAATTTTCGTTCTATCAGTGTAACCAAACCACTGCTTTCAAGGATAACGGTGTTTACACTAAGACTCTGTATTGTATTGTCATGCAAATTTACGCAAAATTTCAGCTTAATCGAATACCGGGAAGTGGCTTAAATTTAACTTGTAATATTTGATCAGTCATAGACACCGGGACAGGTGAAACTCTCATAACATATTGTCATTATTTTTGCGACGCCTTTCTTTAAGTAAATGTTTGTGGGTAGCACTAATAGACATTAGAGTTACTTTATCTTGCTATTTTTTATTTTTTACTAGCTTACCCGGCTTTCTGTGCCCGGTTGATGGCAATAGGCTCGCCCCATGTAATAGACATGGAACTTAAACATAACTGGCAAAATGTGGGTGTACTGATCGGTACACCTCTGCTTAACCGTTTGGGGATTACAGGCGTGATGTTATGTTATGTAACTAGCTTACGTCCGCGGCTTGGCTCGCGTATTAGGTAACTTTCCGAAATTTAGTTGAACTATTATCCCAAGGGGGATAATATTACCGGGATAAAAAGTACCCTTTGTGTTATTCCAAAAAATAGTTTATCTATATGCCAATCTGTTCAACGGTTTACGCGTGATTGAGTAACAAACACCCAAACATCTTCACAGACTTTAATATTTATAATATTAGCAGGATTAAAAAAAAGCTATTAAGATCCTAATTATTGCCAACGCCTGCCGGGGTTGCGGGACGTCTTAACAGGATACCGTGGCCCCGGAACGGAAAGGGCAACAGAAGGAACAGGGTGGTTTTTAGTCAGTAAAAGTCTGACAGTCCCTTCCGCCCCACCCAGGGCGGAAGGAGTCATTTGATGATTTTTACCACCTAAAAATAAAAAAGATCCTTATTATTACTATTCTATTTATGATTGTATTGCAATCAATGCGACTTGTAACTACCGTCGCGCATCCCCAGGGCGTCGCGGCCACAGTTTAGGAACCCCTGGAGTAGACCTTACCAAAGCATATCTCTCGGTAAATATTACGGAGCAGAGTTTTTTATTGCTTGACAAAATCTTGAAGGGTTTTGTGCTGAAGATTTCGGAATAAGACTTTTTTTTCGCTAAGAAAAATACCTCCTATGGCTGTAACATATTTGTGACGTGCTAACAACTAATTGCGTCTTGTTACAAAACAGGTGCTAAGCTTTTAGCTGGTTATTTGAATATGCACCTTATTCCGACTACAGCAAAGTTCTTAATACAAAATCTGAATTTTGAACCGAATCTGAATTGTCAATTTTGTTTAAAGAACTTTATTTTAAATCGAGGTAAGTTCAAAATATAATGCTGGCTCCGAGTTTTAAGCTCATTTGGTTCCCTTCAAAATGTTTGAGCTTAATGGTGCTGATCTACGCGTCATATTCGTGAATGGCCGCCGTCAGTCTTTTAACTGCCATGGCTCAATTTTGTCACATGCTTCCGCCTGTGACTACGTCCGCGCTTTCAAAGTTCTTTCAAACAATACCTCACACGGTATATTTAGTTTTGGAAAGTGGTAAGAGGTGGGTCGATGTTTCCCTTCCTTCTTCCTTTAGTCAGTCATCGACTACACGTATGTATAAACAAACAATTTTACTTGTTACGACAGTTCTGCTAAGATCTTATGAGGAGTTCCGTTTCAAATCTCCGAAGTTCATTATCAAATCATGACAATATTTAATTTAATGGGGCAATCTGATAAATATCGATCGATTTAGGCGTCTTCGAGTAATCGGGAAATATAAATAAAAAAACTCCCCGCGCATTGAGAACCTCTTCGTTTTTTGAAGTCGGTTAAAATGCTTAAAAATGGTTTAATAGAAACAAAATTGCTTTGAATTTAAAACTACTGAATGACTCCGGAAAATACAGGTTTGATGTTATGATTATCTAGCAGACAGATATGTGATTTATTGAAAAACAGACACTCGAACATGTGTCACTAATAATAAGATGCTTAGTTTACTCATATGTGTATAAAAAGAAATGTTCTACAATGTCTGTGCGCACGATTATGTTATTCAAAACACGCAATTACAATAAAATTTGCTTCGTAAGCAAGTGACTTAGTCACTCGAGTTGCTGCTCGATTACAAAGAAAAGTATCATTGACTTTCATTCGACCGAGTTTGTTTATTTGTTTGAACACGGTAATCTCGGGAACTACTGGCCTAGTTTGAAAGAAAACTTTGCATTAGATAAGGTGTCTATTGAGGAAGGTTATCCATACTTATAAATATTATAAATGCGAAAGTAACTCTGTCTGTCTGTCTGTTTCGCTTTCACGACTAAACTACTAAACCGATTTTCATGAAGTTTGGTACGGGGTAAGTTTTAACCCCAAGAAAAGACAGGCTACTACTTCTTATTCCGCAACTTCGTCTGTGTCCGGGATAACCAACATTTACGCGCACGAAGTCGCGGACAAAAGCTAGTAGGCAATAAAACATAAAAAATAATAAAATAAACATCACGCTAATGGGAACGGAGCAGTAATAAACAACGTAACTCAATGCGAGAGTCACCGCGGGGTGTAGCTAGTATAAATATATTAGATAAAGATGATTTGGTAAAAGTTGGCTGGTTTTGGCAAAACTAACTTCATTTTTCAAAGCATAATGCGCTCAATTTGAAATCATTCGTCGTTTTAACATCATGCGATCTTTGTCTTTCAAAGGTGTATTATAGGAACGGAAAGATTATTACGATCATTTTACAATTTAAAAAAATGTCGTTTAGGATTTCATCTGCAACTATGCACGTTATTGCGTTTATGCACCTTATTAATCGAGATGGTATAGAGCTGATTAAAGTTCATCCTTAGGACTAGGAAATCCTGGTATCACAAGGACCATTTCTTAATTATTTATTGCTAGCATCCGCCCACCAGTTTGTCCTGGTCAGTTTATATGTTATCCCACGGGAACCGTACATTTTTACATGATACACACATACATGATACATGGGTTTTTTTTTTTGTTGCCTATGTGCTATTCCAGATTATAATCTGTGTCTGTGCCAAATTTCATGCAAATCCATTCAGCTGTTTTGGCGTGATTAAGTAACAAACATCCATCTATCTAAACTTTTTCATTTACAATAGTACAAGATGATTTTAGCATGTATTGTCCCACTACGATGGCCTCCCTTTCTCGTTTCTAATGCTTTGTACCCTGAGCTAGTGTGGACCAATCCTGTCTGTAAGGTCATCTTTGCCACCCATCTTTGCCTGGGTCAATTGCGATGTCGTTGGACGTTTTCCAGGATCCACATTTTAGTTGATTTAGCAGGCTGTTTTAAAGAAAATATAATAATAATAATACCATCCTATTACATAACATCACGCCTGTAATCCCCGAAGGGTTAGGCAGAGGCGTACATTAGTACACCCACATTTCGCCAGTTATGTTTTTAGTCCCATGTAATAGGGGGCGAGCCTATTGCCATCAACCGGGCACAAATCCAGACTCCGAGGCTGCTACTGAGAAATTCCTGATGAAAAAACCCAATAACACTTTGCCCGACCTGGGAATCGAACCCAAGACCTCATGCACGGCAGTCGCGCTTGCGACCACTAGAGGCATCCTATTATTGTCCCACTGTAGGGCAAAGGCCTCTTCTTGTACAAAGAAGGAACGAGCATTAATCAATAAGCTTACTCAAAAATTTCAGGCTTATATTAATTTAATCCAGGTGTCCTTTTCCTACACCGATATCAGTGATGTCCAAGATACATTTAGAAAGTACATAAGAATTTAAATATTCACATTCGTACTTGCTCGGATAGGAACACGAAACCTCATGCATGAGAGGCCTTAAAAAGTAAACATAAATATAGGATAAAAGGACCAACCTCGTCCGGTGAAGCTCCCAGCACCAAACACGCACACCGTCACAAGAACCACACACTCGCGCAACATCCTCGCACACTATGCGCCTGCGACTGTCGATCACGGTCTGTTCCGCGGCCGCGCGCTAATGTTGTTGTGATTTGAAGACGTTTGCTATTCTTTGATGGTTCCCAAAGTTTTATAACAGATGTGTTATTGGAGCTATTGTTTCTGATGAGTAAGTGTTTACTGTCCCATTATTCTATATGTAACGAGAAAGGGAAATAAGGAAATGAAAGGTGTTAGACCTGTAAAACTTTTACTCATTGTTATGCGACACATTTTAAGGACTGTGTTTATGGAAAATATTTCAGTAATCCTTTTTCGAGTTCTTTATTTTAATTGGGTGTCAAATTAAATAACAGTAAATAATAACTGCCTATTATTGTTCCACTGTAAGACAAAGGTCTCTTCTTATACAGAGAACATGAACATTGATCACCGCACTTGCTCAATGCAGATTGCGAATTTTGACTTATGTTAATTCCGTGAGTCCACGTTTCCATGCGATGTTTTCCAGTACTAATGTTAGTGATGTCTAAGATGAACTTAAAATTGAATAGGAATTAAAAAAGGCACTTGGTACTTGGCAGTTATCGAAACCACACCACTCGCCTAATATAAAGTTTGTAAAGTCAAAGTTAAATCATTTATTTCAATTAGACCATTCCATTATGAACATCATTAAAAAAAAGAAAAAAAAAAGAATCTTGTTACCCGTTCCAGATAGTTACATATAGAGAAGTATAGGGAAAAACTCTATACACAATCCCTTAAAAATGTATCCAAAAACAGATATCAGGCTAAGTCCTGTTAGAATAGAAACTGACCTTAATATAGTTGGGAAAAGGCTAGCATGATACAGTGCCAACGATGAAGTTCCAACTTTGCCTATTGACACTGTTTCATTCACATTTTCACACAAAGAACCTTCAACAACGACGTAAACGACCCAAAAATATCACTAAATCATCCAATTTCCTGAATTCCATACTTCACTTGTCCGACCGTAATTCAGCGACAAATAATAGTATCAATAACCCGGCGGGGTGCCACAAGGAGCTCTCCTAGGACCGGTAAAGTTCTGACAATGCGGGTCTGGACAAAGGCATTGATATCCGAGTTGCGACGGCTTTGTACAACTTGTCCGGTCGGATATTTTTATTGGGTTACAGATTTAATAGTACAATATGAGTTTGCTAGTTATTATTACATTTTTCTGCGATTTTCATTGGATTTGTGGCATTGTGAGAGTTTGAAAGTGAGGTTTTCTTTTCACGTGAATGTGAAAGAAAATATCTGATGTGTGTCTTCTTTTAAATTGTCTGAGTAAGTAATCTTTGAAACACAACTATGTTATGAAGATTTCATAAATTACTAGCTTTTGTATGAGGTTTTGACCACGTCGAGGTTGGAACACGATAAATCGAAAAAGTATATTAAATACAGGAAATAGTCTATTATAGTGATTTCTTCACTGCAGACCCACGTCATTCAAAATTTACGTTTTCTGCAAATTACAGAGCTGTGTTACATTGTATGGTAGTCAAAATTCAGATGCTGCAATTATCTATATAATAAAAATGAATCGCTAAATGTGTTGCTAAGCGCAAAACTCCAAACGGTTGAACCGATTTCGCTAATTCTTTTTTTAAAATATTCCTTGAAGTACGAGGATGGTTCTTACGGAGAGAAAAATTCTAAAAAAAAGTAATAATAATTTCATCACAAGAAAATGGTTACCGCTCAACGAAGTGGGCATGGATCAGCTAGTGATTCAATATTTATTAAATTATGATTCAAGACATCCATATATTTAGCTCTATGAATAATTTTTGAATTTTGCGGCCTACCATTACGACTTTTTCCTTAAGCACATTAAAACGTGTCCAAATAATAAGTTTTCTGAAAAACTGACGTCATTATAATGTTACAAAAACCAGAAACTAGCGTATTACACAAGTTTGAGAATCGTATTGTCTTTGAATTTAGCGAACGTGCCAATTTGATGGAACACTGTTGTAACGTAAGCAATATTAGCGATAGATGAGCTGTTTACATGGAAGTTCATATCATCTTACTACTATTATCAATTCGAAACTTTGGATGGATGGATGTTTGTTACTCAATCACGCCATAACGGCTGAATGGATCTGGATTTGGCACAGAGATAGATTATATTCTGGAGTAGCACATAGATTACTTTTTATTGCGGAAAAATGTTCAATTTCTGTACTATGTATTATCAATAATGGATAATAATATATTAACTTTGACTATAAACATGTTTTCACGATTTGTGAGTTCGTTACCGTTACCGTTACGTTACGTTACGGTAAGACTGCTTGTCAGACTTTCGGGCTACTAACGACCTGTAACGACTGTCAAAGATCCACGTATAATAGCCGAGACCAACGGCATAACGTGCTTTCCGAGGCACGAAAGAGTCTCGGTGTGTAAAGATGGTCACCCATCCAGGGACCAACTCCGGCAAGAGTAGCTTAACGTGATGAATCGCCCCGTGCAGCTGTTATTACTTAGCTATGAGCTCTTTCAAAGCTAAGTCAAAGTCAAAAAAGTTTTATACGTTATAGCTTTTGCCAGCGACTAAATTCCGCGTGGAACTTGTTTATATCGTACTTGCATACAAACTTGAAAACTTCCACCCCCCTTTTCACCACCTTAGTGGGTGATTTCCGGGATAAAAACTATTATATGTCCTTTCCCGGATCTTTAACTATCTCCATGCCAAATTTCACCTTAATCGATTCAGCGGTTTAAACGTGAAGAGGTAACAGACAGACAGACACACTTTCGCATTTATAATATTAGTATGGATTTTTAGTCACCCAACGCAATGGCGTGGGGGTATTCCAGAGCAATCATTCCTCCTAATTGTAGAACGTATAAATTGACAATCAACTGATAATGACAGTATTTATTCGCTCGAGAGAGTGATGGTAATGATTCCAGGAAATATTTTTCCTTCTTACAAAAATCCCATTTATTTCGGATCTACTTCATAAAGTCTCCGATTCCCTAAGGGAGTGTCGATATGGAATTTCCCCTTCTGTAGTTATTATCGGGTCATAAATGGGGATGATTCCTATATTCATAGAAATGGTCTTTTTTAGCTTAGCTAATCAGCTCATTAACTATGTATGAAATCAAAAAATGTGTTTAGAAGTAAAAACTTCTTTAGCCGCGTTAATCGACTTTTGAATGGGGGCGTCACCGACATGATAATATAGTCACTTTACTGGATACTAAGGTGACTACATCACCGACATGCTGATATAAAAGCGCCACAGACATGCTAATGTGAGCTTCTTTAGCCGCGTTGTGCGATGCTTGGTCGGGGTAAAATTATGGGTACGAGTCTCTGACATGCCAATGTCAGAAACACCTCATCGACAAGCTGACATGACAGGGTCACCGATATGCTGAGATGTCCTGCTGAAAATTTGACGTGTTGCGGGCGACGCGACATTTATTCCGAACTTTTAAGTTTTCACTTCTGTCAGCAGTCTCCATGACTGTTTTTTTTTCCTTTAGAATTTCCAGCCAGGCCCAGAACTTCAAACGCTTTTGATGTATGCCAACAAAAGAGCTTGAAGTTCTGGGCCGACTTCATTTAGATTGCTTTTGACACGATAAAAAAATAGAGAAAGCGCTTTGTTTACAGGAATAGTTTAGGAGATCTGTCTATACTTAATAATGAAGCTAAAGAGATTTTTTGTTTATTCGTTTAAACGCGTTAATCTCTGAAACTACCAAACGGACAAAAATCTTTTGGTATGTAATAGCCAGAATTATGAGAAATAGTACATACATACACAAACATACGCCTTTTTCCCATGGGGGTAGGCAGAAACTACAGAACGCCACCTGCTACGATCCTTACATACTCCAAAAGAGTAAATTGTATAAACAAAATAGACGTAATAAAACATCACTGGCGAAATGTGGATGTACTAATGGGTACACCTCTGCTGCCTAACCCTTCGGGGATTACAGGCGTTATGTAGTATAGGCTATTTAACATTAGGCTAGGACCCACGGGATAGCTTAACACAGATATAACTCCTAGACCAGACTTTTTTTTTAAATTAAACCATTAACAGGCACTTCCGAATTGTTAAGGAGTCGGTCTGTAAGTCAGGAAGTTGAAACTAGTTGTCCGTTCTAAAACATTTTCTCTGTGAAGAAGAACGGGGAAGAAACTCCACGACCACGCTTCCAAATCAAGTTTCTCCTCTTAACGTTTATTACTTATTGGTCTCATGCTGCACGTCGTCGAAGAGTCAGTCAAAGTCAAATTATTTATTTCAATTCGACCATTAAAAGGCACTTTTGAACGTCATATAAAAGATAAAGAATAATTATAATATTTCATCTCCATTCCAAAAGGTAGGTAAAAAGTCTTATTAGGTGTTTCCATTACGAATTTCTCAGTAATAGCCCGGAGAATAGGACTTGGTAGTGTGGTACTTACATGCCTCGGAAAGCTAGACCTGCACCTAGTCTCTCTCATTGGTCGTGTTAGATTGCCGTCCTATCAGAGTTACGAGAGTCAGGGAAAAGCGCCTGTGTTTGCACACACACTTGTGCACTATAATATCCTCTCTACTCCAATGAGATTGGCCGCTGCAGCTGCACTGCTGCACCAAAATTCGCTCTAAGGGATTAAGCAAAATAAAACAATTAAAAAAAGAAAGGTAAAATCCATGGCAGTTAAGTAAGCGATGATCAATCTTACGATTAGCAATAACTCAATCATTTTGAAGGGGACTAAACAATTCAATACAGACGTCACCGTCAGCGAGACATTTAGTATTGTAGTGTTAGGTACCTAGTTATCAATATGTTGTCATTGTTTTATTTATACGATGATTGAACAGTGACATCAGTCTTATAAACAAATTACTCTGATAATGTTGTAATGTGTTACTTGAGGACCAGAAAGACCAGAAAGAAGTCTGCAGTGACAATCGAAACATTAATTTTAGCTTGTGCCTGCGATTTCATCCGCGTGGAAGTCAAGTAACTATCATACTTGCTATGACACTTGGCAATAGTATAGCTTTGTATCGGTGAAGGAATTGTTGTTATTGGATCTGTACATTCAGAGATGACCTCTTAAAAACATAAAAAGTTTTGTCTGTCTGTTAGTTCCGGTTAATCTCCCAAACGGCTGTACCGATTTTGACAGGACTCTCACTTGCATATAAAGATAGACAAAATAATCAGAATTCTGCTCAAAAAACCAAAACCCCGTGATAACCGACATTCGCGGAATTCGCGTGCTATTAAAAGTACAAAAGGACCAAAATCCACTTCAAATATAATGACCGTCCAATCAGCAACCACTGATATTCAAACTCGTTCTACAACCCTATAAGCTTAATGAATCAAGACTAAACGAATACCCTTTACACATATTTAAATTCCCAATCACAGCATCAAAAAAACAAAGCCGACCAATCAGCGTACATTATTCACAATTACACACTTCTCATTTCTTCGCGCCTTCATTTAAGGAGGTATAATTTATTTTTTCCTCACGCACCGCCATGGCTGGGGTGAGGCACCCCGGTGGGACCACATGCTGCGTACGTAAAGGATTTCTTGAGTTCTTTAGGGGTCCTTTTGTTAATACTTGGACTGGTAGATTAAAGTAATAGTAAGTATTTAAGTAGTAGTAATAACGAGTGTAGAAAAGTCTAGTAGTGTAAAATGTTTAAGTTCAAATCAAAAGCCCGACTGCATAACAGTCGCGGTTTTTATTTTTAAAATTGACTTATTATATAATGAGAACGGTCGCTAGCTAACTTTGAATAAAGTTATATATCAATGATCATACCTTCTGTGCCCAAGAAGAGACCCTTGATGGCATAACATAGACAATGAATTAGTCTTTTCTCAATATACCAGGATTTAATGTTTCCAGAATGGAAGTTAAACGCCTGAAAAGCCAAATTAATAACACCATGTAAAAGGAGGATAGTGACACAACATACAATAATGAACCCTTGATACCATAATAACAGCTTAGTGTAATTCTATCACATAGCTACTGACCCTCATCACAAGACACGGCTTACGCTTGACCAATTCGCATTGTTTTGATGTCCCACCGAGGATATAATGTTCTTTACACTTAATAAGTGTCTCGGGTTCACACAGGTCGACCTGTCTTCACGTCAGAGAAAACCGTACCTTACGGCTTAAGGAACAAAGTGTAAATTTAAGTACACCATTGTTAATTACGATTTCAATTTTAGTATAATTCGAAGTGGCTCGAAGGACCAGTTTTGTGTGCCGTGGCGTTAAGCCAGGTATGCTTTCTGTGAGCCCGTTATTGTTCCAAAAGGGCAGGTTTTCCTTTTGAGTTTAATTCGGAATGTTGGTATTGAATTAATTATTTAAAGTAGCTGTATTTTCCAGTGACTTTCTGTTTTGGACGGTGAACTGTAAGCACCCTTGGTTTGGTTATTCTAATCAGTGAAACATGTTTTTGCTTATATACCAACGTTTAGCAATTAGTCCATACTATTTGTAAGTAACTCTGTCTCGTCTGTTACGCTTTCACGACTGAACCCATAAACCGATTTTGATGTTATTTGGTACGGGGTAAGTTTTAAATTCAAGGAAGGACATAGGCTACTTTTCATTCCACGCCTTCATCTGCGTCCGCGATAACCGATATTTATACGGACAAAGTCGTGGGTAAAAGCTAATAGTACATATTAAGAACAGATTTAAAATTAATTAAATAATAATAATCATAACAATTACTTTGTACAATGGTAGAAATTATGTTGGTTGGTTCATTTTAGCAAACCTAGACTCAATTTCAGCAGCATTACCAAGCGACCATAATGATGCATTAAAACGCTGTAGTCTCACAGTAAAGGGCTCTGCAGACTGTCACAAGCCGCGTCACTTCACGCTGGCAGTCTAATCCAGCGGTTACACGATTACCCGAGTTAATGCCACGGCTCTAGTGTGTAGTACCCTTTAGTAGCTTAGGCTTGATGATTATGCCTATGTGCTGGTTTTGTAGTATGAGTTTTAATTGTCGTCTGAATCTCAAGGAAGGAAAGGCATAATAATTTCAAGTCATAACATCATGCCTGTAATTCCTGAAGAGTTAGGCAGAGGTGGAGGTGGTGGAGATTTGTACACCCACATTTTACCAGTTATGTTTAAAATGACATGTAATAGGGGGCGAGACTATTGCCATCAACCATCTTTTTTTAAAGATCAGTATGTTCGAGCCAATTACTTCTAGAAGAGACAACACAGAATCTAACTCAGAGGTCAAAGTCTATCCAAACAGTTACTGTTATTGAAATGCTCAAAATCGGTTTGACAATAGGAATGAGCAATGATTGCCTAATTGTTTAATAGTGATTCATTACGCCTAAGTGACTTAAGATTACGTAGTTGTGGGACTGCCATCAGCCGCCATCAGCTTTTCCGCATCCGCGCAAGAATGTAGAATGCAAAAGGACCAGAAGTTATTCTGTTCTTCATTTTTGCATTCCACGCTGGTTGCGAACCCGCTATCTTTGCGGGTCTTCGAATTTGGGTTACTCCATTATGAATTTCTCAGTAGCAGCCCGAAGTTTGGAAGTTGATATTGTGACACCCCCGTGCCATAGAAAGCACGACCTGCGCCTAATCTTTCACCAGTCTGATCGGGTTGCCGTCTGCATCTGATCTGAAGTTGGTTCTGCATCTGATCTTTCTCTGCTGTGTCAGAATGTCGTCCTATCAGGCTATGAGAATAAATTACGGATTGTTTTTACACGACTGCCCCAAAAAAAGGAATGTTATGTGTTCAGGGTTAATGTATGTTACATGTATGTATGTGAGATTCTTTATTCCACCATAACTTTTAAACGCCTAAACCGATTTAGATGTATGGGGTATTGTTACAATCCTTGCATCGTTTCGAGTAACATAGGCTAGTTAAAAATAAAAAGAATCCTGTGTACTGTGTGTGTCACTTTAAAACGTAAATTAATACCAGTCTCAATTTTTTTTTTTAATGAATCTGGTCGTGTCTATATTTATCGTCTGGAATTTGACAAGTAGATTTTAAAAATATATTAAACACTGTAAATAAAAAACGTGGTAAAATAAACTGACGAGTAAACAAAGTACAAATATGTGCAATTTTTGCAGTCGTGGTTTTGATTTTTTTTAATTATAGTAGCTTGTTGCAGATACACTTGTGACAGTATAATTTCTCCTGTGTATATAATTGCTCCTTTGAGATAGGCCGGAATATTGTTATTAAGTAGATATGACACTTCTATGTAGCAGCCGGGGCATAGAAAAAGTAACCATAATATTTATAGAGGTAGTTTATTTTCTAACCTCGATGAAATCAATAATATCGATTCTATTGTACTCTGTAACTGTATATTTATATTAGTAATATAATACTTGAAATGTTTTCATAGATAGATATAATATTATTAATTTTGGGCTATACATACATAAACTCTCGCATTTTTCCCACGCGTGTAGTAACTAAATGCGCCAGCTGTTATGATTTTTACCTTCCTATCCTTCTATCCTATCCTTAACTTTTGCTTGCAATGGCCACTGCCGAGACCCCACCATCACTAAACTAAGTAACAGTGGTGAGAAATCCACACAACTCGATTTCTACCGCCTTCTTTTCGGCAGTTTGAAACGAGTGTACGACTAAACGCCGGCAGACACTACGCTGACAGACTGAACAACGACAAGACCATTTTAACGAGACTGTTCGCCGATGGGACACTTCACCTACAGGACTTGTCGCCGACAGGGTTCATAGCAGAAGTGTATAATTCATTCTTTATAATGCTGTCCTTTTTGACGTAGGGGGGGTCACAGTTTTAACCTAACCTAAACTGGTTTTTTAATACGTAATCTTTATTCCCTTCTACTACGAGTCCTGTCGGCGAAGCGTTCTGTCGGTGAAGAATCCCATCGAAGCAAAGTGTTGTCGGTGTATAGTCGTACACTGGAACAATAGCTGCTGCTAGAAAAATATAAAGATGATTGGTTATTGATCAAGTAACACCTGCGCATACATTCCAGTTTGAAGATTCTTTTAAAAGGTGCTGTTCCAGCACTGGAGGCAGTGCGAGTTTCGGACTGTACACGAACAATTGACTTGATATGATCGGTTGATTTTTTATTCCAGAAACCTGAGTTAACAGAACTTTATACAAAATTCTATAAGATAATTATTATAATTATATTATAGTAAAATTATTCCATGTACCGTTTCACTGATAATTTCTAACGCAGCTATCTGATATAACAATAATTTATTAGGTTCGCATTAATCGTTTTTGCTGACGCTACAAAAAGCTCACGTACGCGATTAGCATCGGTTTATCTAATGTTGAATGTTTTATGCTGTCTGTGCGTAGCGTTAGCATAAGTTGGTTTATGAGTCAGATTAGTGCCTAGGTTTAATTGTAATAAAATGTTAATTTATTTCGGACAAGATAGTTTTTAATACGATTTTAGTGTAGGTAGGTATGAAGCGAATGAGCCTGAACGTCTGGAATTTATATTTTATTGTTTACTAGCACTTTCTCCGAGTCTTCACCTGCTTATGCTTAAGGGTGATTAGAAAAAACGATTAATGCAAATCTGTTTTATTTATATAGATTTTCATTTGTACCAAATAAATAATAAAATAATAAATAAATATCTTGGGACAACTCACACACGGCTATCTGATCCCAAGCTAAGCAGAGCTTGTGTTATGGTATCTAGACAACTGATATACATACTTATATAATTTATAAATACATACATATTATAGATAAATCACACCCAGACACAGAACTAACAATCATGCTCATCAAACAAAGTTTGTCCTGGGTGGGAATCGAACCCACGACCTCCGGCTTAGCAGTCAGGGCCGCTAATCACTAGACCAACAGTCCCGTCAATCGTCAAAAATGTCAAGTTAATATACCCAACTACTAAACTGACAGCTCAAATATTTATTCATCATGTTCACTCTATCTAGGGTTAAAACAAATACAATAAACTCGCCATCAAAATCTCTTATCTGTCCTACCTTAATGATATTCGTGACAATTGTTACTTTACTATTCATTAACGACCGACCAGCTACTTCAAAGCACCTCTGTCCAACAAAAGAAGCGATGTAACAATAACAGTAACATACCAACATCGTGCAAACTACCCATGAACACTAAAACATTTTAAGTACCTTTAATTTCGCACCTCGCCTACAAAGACCAAAGCACTGAAAATAACAAGCAATTAGCTGTTAACTGACCAAATTAACTTAACACACGGCGAAATGTGGAACTAGATTGTTTTGTATGGAATTTGACTTTTCGTTGACGTTTGGCTTAGACAGTGGCGCCACCCTAAAATGTCAAGATATGTTGGTGTTAAGCGATGACGTCATAAAGACACGACATCCTGCAGTAATGGCTAGATCAATATTTCGCGTCTAGAAAGAAATAATCGTGACTGACTACTATTGAAGGCGTATTTATTTTTTGGGGAAGCTCCAAAATTTTCATAAGTTACTCTCTACGTAGTCCACGTTTGGTCCTTATGTACTTGATCCTCAAGCACAATGAAACATAATTAGGGTTACCATCCAGACCCACTCAATATTAAAATAAAATATCAAGTTAATTCAACATGCCCAACATCACTATATTATTTAGCAATAACAGTTAAATAGACTTGAAACTAATCAGTGTTAAATAACCAAAATTGTTACAGTCGTATATTGGATAGTTTTGGCAAAATTGACGTTAGTGTTATTTACATATTGTTGCTGAGGTTTAGGACATTACTTGCAACAACTAATTAGTTGTAACCAATTTCAAATAAATTATTTGCAATCTTTTCCAAATCACATAACTGCGCAGTCAATGGTCGCGTGAGTTGAACTGTTATCCGCGAGCTGTATAGACAAGAACATTCAGATATTGCACATTGTCTTCGAACTCATAAATCTTTGTCGTTTTATCGTTTCGTGACTTCGTTTTGGCAGTTTTTTCCAATATTATATGAAGTCGATTCCAACTTGTACGGATTGTATAAGAAGTTATTATTGTAGCGGCGGATAATGTGGAACATGTCGGGTTTATGTAGGATTTATAGTTCGGTTAGTGGTCTTTTGGAAGGTGTTGAAATGGGGTTTATTTTGATAAAATGAACCACGTTAAAACTTCTACCGGTTTTCGATGTAATTATTGCCACATACCTACATAGAAGCAGCAAGAACCTTGTAACGAAGATTATGTAAAAAAATGTCCGTGGAGTTTCTTTCTTGTTCAATAGAGACTTATCTACGTTTTAGAACGAGCAACTTCAACTTTCTGACTAAATGACCGATTCCTCGACAATTCAAAAGTGTCTGTAAATGGTATAATTAAAATAAATGCTTTGACTTTGACAATCAGTCACAAAAAGGTACTGTTACTAGACATTTTGTCTATGCTGAAGATATATTTTGAAGACTCTTCAAAAGTAAACAAACATATTTAACGCATTACAAGTTGTGTTACTTAGCTTTTAACGTGAAGGCCACGAACCGCAACGCTCATAGTGTTTTTCAGTGTCGAGCGACAAAGACAAAATCAACTTAATTTACTGGAAGGTAATGTTGATATTTGTAAAATGGAAATATGGAAATAACTGTTTTAGACATATTTAGCGGAAAAACGCCCAAGCAATAAAGGTATGTAGTACGTACTTTGACTAAGTACTATTGCTGTCACTGTCACACAAGTATCTGTATTTTAAGTCAAAATTACAGCTTTTTACAAAATAAAACAAGGAACAAACACGAAGAAGACCGATCTTTTTAATTTTCGTCTGTCTGTTTGTTCCGGCTAATCTTCGAAATGGCTACACCGATTTTGACAAGACTTTCACTGGCAGACAGCTGATGTTTTAAGAGTTATTAGCAGCAGAGTTACAAGCTTTATTTTAGAAAAAGAATTAAGGTTTTTCTGGTCAAAAGACTACCTCGTGAAAGCCGACACTCATGTCGTTGTCGCGTATAAGCTAGGCTAAGCCTAAACGGCGAACGATGATGTTTGACATTGACAAAGAAAACTCGATAATACAAGATTTGAAACACCTTCCATAAAACATATTCAAGATACCCCCCCACACTCCCTCAATATTACAACCCATTTACCAAAAACATCATACATACACGCCAACTCAGATTCTCCAGATACCAAAGTATCAGAGAAAACAAAAGAACAAATACCCAGTAAACGTCCGTATAAATGTATTCCAGCAAACGTTCAGATCGCGTGTTGCAGTACCATTTGATAGGCGTATCACGAACAGAGACGCTTTAAGACGTGCACAGCAAATCACTGTGTTTTACACATATCGTGTTGGTATTTTTGGTTAAGGCGGTGTTAAAATGGTTGAGATTTTTGCGTACGTGTCTGAAGTCGTGTTGTCATTGTATTGATCCGATTCCGATTAAAAGAGACTGACTATTACATCATAACCATGACCGAGCTAGGAACGACTTACGTTAAAAAGCAAGCGTGGTGTTCAATGCTCGTGCCTTTCCTGTGTGAGAAGAGGTCTTTGCCCTGCACTTACATCACATAAACTGGTATGATTATTACTAAGTTGCCCCCTGTAATTCCTGCGTTGAGTTACGTTACGTTTTCGTTTACTGCTCTGCTCCCGGAGATCGTAGCGTGTTGTAAAATAGCTTATACTATTCTTCATGAATCTGGCTATCACATACAATAATATTTTTCCAATCCATCTGGTAATTCCAGAGATATGCGCGTTTAAACAAACAAAAAAGCTCTTCAGATTTATTCTTTTAGTATACCTAGATTATTTATTAAATGAAGATTGCTTGAGCATATCGCTGCTTATTTGACCTTTATTTATCATCAGCCAAATCTTCGTCTACCCTTTCTAACACAAGCGTGGCGAAGGTACAGCATCGGTGCTAATGGTGTGCGAGCTCATTTATCAACATTGTCATCTTTTGCAATATCATTGGGAGTAATCGGGTTATCGTATTTTCTTGATGATGTTTTCTCAGGTTAGATACTTTAGTATTACGTACTGTAACATTTATAGAATATGAACTTGCATTTCTATCGTTAGTTAGGAATTTTGTGTGTAATACTAACCAACTAGCTAACTAACAGCGCTAGTTTAGCTCATGCGATATATATAATTTTTTTAAATTCTTTATCTCCTTCTTTGTCCATCTCTTTTTCCATTATTTGGGGCCAGGTCTTGTATATTCTACGCCAAGACAGTCTGTCTTAGGTTGTCAGTGTGGGCAATTGGCATTACAAAATGTCTCTCTTTATATTTGACCACCAAACTGAAGGAAGAAATGCCCCAGGGTCTGACAATTAATATAACATAGGAACTTCACTTTGGCATTGAAGCTGGTCTTTTGATCCGCGGCTACATTTATATCTAAAAAGTAATCGAATGCAACAATTCAAAACTAATATTTATTTTGCCATCAGTACCCGTGGGAGATTCTAAATGCTAGTTAGGATTTATCATGATTTATACGTGAGGGTTATTCTGAGGATTTATTGTGGTTTATTCTGCAGGCAAATACGTTGTTTGCCTTTATTTAAGGCTGTTACCTGTGAATATCGTGTTCTTGTTCCTAGCTCCTAGCTCCTAGGCTATCAGGTAGATTGTTAAGTGGATAGTAATGAAGAATTCGTATTCATATCTAGATAACAGTCCAACAGTGCTATTTTGTAGAAATCCCGTTCGGTGAAATTAGGTGAAGTGAGCACGATGGGATGTTACGAATCCTTTGAAAAAATGTATGTCCAAAAATTTTAAAAAATTGGGTGATATGCCTGGACCGATTGACGGGACTTCGACTGGCAGGTAGCTTATGTCATAAAGAGCAACTTAGACTACTCAAAATCAGAACTAAAATTAGGTTTCCGCACAAATAACCCTTCATAATCGACATTCACGCTAACGAAGTCGCGGCCGTAAGCTAGTTAGCAATAAAATTAGTGAATGCTCGTTTCTCGTATTTAAAAGGCTTCTGTTGCATACTAGTGTGTTTCGCCATAATTATTGTAGCACAAAGTTAACAATACAAGTTCCTAATTAAAAAAACACCATATTATGCTCAGAGACAGCTTTTAACTTAATTTCAAACAGGTGCTAAATAACGTAAGTCAAATTAAAATAACTCATTATTGTAAGTGGGATACTTCATAAAGAAACAAATGACTTTCGAAGTTATTGTATTGGGGGTTTTTTTTTTTTTTTTTTTTGAGGTGGTAAAAATCATCAAATCCCTCTCGCCCCGGAGCATGGCCTGAACCAGGTCCGGACGCGAGAGGTCGCCGCCGCCTATCGCCTCCGTGAGGACACGGCGGTGATCTGCCCAAGCGGGGCAGTCCTGCACCGTATGCTCCACCGTGTCCTCCGGGCGATCCACACAGTGGTGACACCCGGGCGTTTCCTCCCGCCCTATCCGACACAGGAACCTCCCGAAACTACCGTGTCCGGTGAGGACCTGCGTCAGGCGGTAGGTGAGGACGCCGTAGCGCCTCTCCAGCCACTCCTCAAAGAGGGGTCTTACCGCCGCGATTGCGGCGTGCCCGATTGTATTGGGGGTAAGGTACAATTTAACTTGTGTTGAGGATAAATATGTTATCGAGTTTGAATGTCAGCGACAAGCGATTTTTAGAATTTTGTCTCTACGCTGCGCTGTGTACAAAACGTACCTATTTAGGACAATAAACTAGCCGACCCTCCCTGGCTTCGCACGAGTGCAATGCTGGTACTACATAAAAACACAAAATATATAAATTTATTATAGCCTATGTCATCTGGGGATAGTATAACGACAGTGTTTTTTCCAACAGTGAAAGAATTTTTCAAATCGGTTCAGTAGTATCGGAGCCTTTTCAATGCAAACAAATAAACAATCAAATTTTTCCTTTATAATATTAGCATAGAAGTGTGGCCATAGAGTTTCTTGCTCATTCTTCTCCATAAAGACTAATCTACGTTTTGGAACGAGCAACTATAGCTTCAACTTTCTAACTGAATGGCTCCTTGTCTATTCAGAAGTACCTGTAAATGGGTTAATTTTAATAAATACTTTGACTTTGACATTCATTATTTTTCTTTACCCGCGAAGATATTTGACAAAAAAACTTTTTTCGTCTAATATCCAGTCGCTTGCACTACAACCAAGCCCTTTCGCATATTTACAGCACCTTTCTTCGATTTACAATCCACGGTATATCAAAGGAGAGTGGCAATAAGCCCAAAAGATGAATAACTTAAATAGGTATAAATTTTATTTTAACATCATCTTGCTTCTGACGGCTTAATAATGAGTTTCGCGTTTACGAGTTTTTAACCTTTTTTGGTATTGTCTTTGTTGATGTGTTATTCACTGTATATCATTGTTGATCGATTTATAATCACTGACATACTACATAATACTATGCGAGAGCAGTTTCTCAGGTGAATCTTCTAGAATGTTTAAAGATATGCATTGTGTCCAGCTACATGTACACTACACTAGTTGTAGGTATATTTGTCAGGTTTCAAGTTTTTTTTATTAAAAATGTTTTTGGAATATACTCATTAAGACCCTTCACTCGGCTCTGACACTCCAGACACTTGATTGTGATACTCGGGACACTAAATATCTACCTACAAAGTTTTGTACTTTGTGTGCGGCCCAGACTCACACTTTTCCGGTTTAACATACAGCATGCGCCACCTGGATCGATCCTTACACTCCGTTTAAACTTTGTTCACGCATTGATAATTTCTTTCAATAAAACTTTTAATTAAGAAGTACATTATAATAAGTTCAAAGATAACCCTTCTCAATCCTTCATGGTATTTATCTTACAATTCAATCAATTATTTAACAAGAATCCAATTATTCCAATCACTTGCCGCGGCGTCGCCTCGTCGCTTACTGTAACAACAATGTTTTTAATTTTCTTAATTAATTTTGTCTGTGCTGTTTGTCATCAATGATAAATTAAAAAATGATCTATGGGCAGAGGGAAGAGTATAAGACTTGAAAAAATAATGAGTCGTTCATCGTACATGCCCTTTAACATCAAGCAACCCGCTTGATGTTAAAGGGTTAAAGAGCGTTTACGTCGTACGGCAGTCCAAACAAACTTTTAAGTCCTTATTTTTAAAATGAACCGATTTTTTTTAAATCTCTGATCTCTTTTAGACTTATATTCTGATTGTGCGTAGGAAGTTTCATAAAAATCGGTTAATTCGTTTAAAAAAATAAGGACTGCCATAAACGCTCTTATCAAAGAAAGGGCCTAACACAGACAGACTACAGATAGTAGTTTCAGGTCAAAAAAAAAAAAACTGCTGTTTCCTACAAAAATGCTACATAACAAAATCGTAATGTTATCGATGTTGTTGTTGTTATGTGATGTGTATCGTTTGTTAGTTCTGTGTCTGGGTGTGATTTATCTATAATATGTATGTATTTATAAATTATATAAGTATGTATATCAGTTGTCTGGTTACCATAACACAAGCTCTGCTTAGCTTGGGATCAGATAGCCGTGTGTGAGTTGTCCCAAGATATTTATTTATTTATTTATTTTATTTTATTTAATGTATGGATCAGCTGTTTTTTTTCATGATTTCAGGGTTCGTCCCATAGTAAAAGTTGTTCATAATGATGAGAGCAATGACCCCTTTTCAGGTTTCGGATAAATCTTCAATTACCCTGTATATTTGTAAACGCACCCACGATACAGGACAAATTCCTAGTGTGTGGTAACGTTTTTAATCTTTCTTATACATAAACAGAACATAATTACGGTTTTAACTAAAATACGATCATTATGTTTATTGATTATTCCAGATACAATTTCAACACAAAGATTAGAGCATAAATTATCTACAAACCTTAATTGTTATTGACATAGACAAACAACATAAAATAATGAAAATTGAACCTGTCAGGAATGATTTAAGTTAATTTTACACCAGCGTGTGTTCACTGGCTGACGCCTACGCCTGTCAGTGTGTCCACGGGTTTACGAGCTTATTTCAAGTGATAAATTATTTGGGTTCTGTACATATTGCAGACATTGGCTTAATAAGTCTAGAGACATACAGGTTTATTAAAAAATCACGCTTTTTTGGGTTGGCCAAATACGTAGAGATAGGTAAAACAAAGTTTAATTCCTTTTTAATAGACTGCACGAAGCAAAAGAAAATAAAAATTAAATACCCCAGTAGGGTTGTCTTCTCATTTACTTTGGAAATCCTCTTTTACGAAATATGAAACAATCTAGTACTATTTTTAGTACTTACATAAGATTACAAAAACGGAAATTAACATTTACGACTCAAAGGACCAAAAACGAACGATTGCTCACACAGCACATTCGATTGAAATCCATCATTTTCTTATATAAACAACATGTTTTTACCAAAATACGGAGCTTTCGCCGCAAACAACCAACAAAAAACTTAAACCCTTTTTTCAACTCCCTTGAGTTCAACCACACCAATTTGTCTGGGGATTATATCTGACAGTACAATATGTATGACGCTTATTCTTCACAGCATCGACGCCTGTACAACAAAAGCACTAAATCTCAATGAGTATGTAAAGGGGTCATCTATTTTAATTAGCCCTTGAATTGTTATTGCGTTTGATAAATGTTGGCATAGACTCATAAAGCAATAGAAAGGACCAGCATGTCAAAGTACTCTTTGTTGTAATGATGCATGAAATTCTCATATACATATTTTAAAATATTTTTCTTTTGTATCTCTCACCATTACCAAATAGTTTATTTATAGACGAAAAATTATGTTACTGATTAAATTGCCATTTAAGTACTCTTTTCACTTCCCACAATACTATTAAAGACATAATTGCAGTTAGTATTGAAAAGTCACTGTCATAAAATTTAGTTACAATAACTTAGTGGGTAAAATGTTGGATAACTGTAATGTAGTTCTCAATTAGTCTGCTCCACGTAAACAAAACTCTTTTATAAACTTAACAAAAATACTGTTTTATAATAAGTTGACCTACTTTCAAGAACTATCCCCTTTTCTACAATTCCGTTCCAATTTCCCGTTGCCACTTCTATCGGTTCCATCGTCTGTACACCTAGTTACCCTCTCAATTTAATTGGTAGATTCTTCGACAGATATCGATTGTCGCCTCTCCGTCTATAATTGTATATAACTTATATATAATTATATTGCTCGTATATATTGTATTGTTCAGTAATAAATCCTTTTGATTTATATTGTACTGTGTAAGCTAGAGTAATGAATTTCTGTGTTTAATTAATTTTGATGTTTATTGATTTAAATGGGAGAAAAGTAAAAGTAAAGTGATCGATATTAACGGTGAAATGAAAGTCAAACATTTCGTTTTTTATAACTTGGTCCTTTGAGACGACTTCGCATCGGTAATACCCTTGATGTATCACGACACAATTCAGGCAAGGAATAATATTTTCCATTAGGTGGGCGGTAGAATGGAAGAAAAAATGATAAAGATAATGCTGTTGGTATGACAAAGCTATAAAAAGGTCGAAAAACAGTTGTCTTCATCAGCAAAAATGCTGAAAAATTTTATTCAGTTTGGCACGGCTATTTTTCGACACCCACGAAATTTTGGGAGTATTGTTTGCAGAACAAATGTTGGATTATGTTGTCTCTCTGACACAATGCATAGCCGAGCCTTTTCTGAAGTACGTGACGACAATTTCAGCTTTTAAAGACGCCGCCAATTGCCAATATTTTACACTAAGAAATTCAGAATTAAAGTTAAAGCATTTATTTCAATTAAACCATTTACAGACTCTTTTAAATTGCCAAGGATTCGGTTAGTTAGTCAGAAAGCTGAAACTAGCCCTAAACCGCTTAATTTAGTCCACGCTTGCAGGGTACAAAAGCGCGGGGGTAAGACGACAACGGGGACAGGGAGAGGTGCGGGTGGAAGGTTCTTGTAGCGTGATACACAAGTGGCGAAATATGCACTGGACAGTTCATAAGATGCGTGACGTCACAGTGGTTAACAGAAAACAACACCAACAGACGAGAACTCAATTTAGCTGTAGTTGTCGGCTTGAAAGCGTAGTCAGGCCTCTATTGAGAACAATGAGCAAGAAACGCCACGACATTTTCTTAAGAACATCGTTCAATACTAGAGTCTCACAAAGCACAATCAAATACTAGGCTCCAAAGACCAAACCATCACAATTGGTTTACCTACACCCCAACATATTACCTACTCGATCACAGTACCCCTCTTTATTCCACAGTCGGCTAAAGCCCAAACGGTTTTACCCTCAAAGAGGTTCACAATGGTTGCCAGTGACGTAGGCACGGGAAGCCGCCGTCGCTCGCTACTACCGGTTTCCGGTTGAACGCTGAAACAATTAGCAGAAGTTCAACTTTACTCGGTTTAGTTTAAGTTATGGTTAAGTTAGAGTTAGGCAAATTGTTGAGGGTTTCGCGTGTTTAGGTGTTTAGAGAAATGCAATAGCGTGGAGCGTTGAAATGAGCAAACTGTTGCAAAATTTTTTATGTAGGCATGAACAATTGATGCTTTTTGCTCTGGTAGTTTTTAATTACAAGCGGACTTGAATATGACCTCATGAATATGAGCGGCTTTTACAATAGGATCGACTTTGATATGTTTAAAAGGCCAAGTGCGAGTCGGACTCGTACACGAAGGGTTCCGTACCATCATACAATACTTATTTAACACAAAAAAAAAAAGTTTATAATCTCAAATGAAGTTTGAACAAAAAAGTTACTGTTTTCGGATTTCTTCCTTTACTTATATTGCTACAAGGTATTGCTTCACTTCATGTAGAAAAAAAAGTACAAATGAACTGCATTTTCAACCGACTTCAAAAAGGAGGAGGTTCTCAATTCGACGCGTATGTTTTTTTTTTTTTTTTTTTTTTTTTTTTTTTTTTGTATATTTGTTCAACGATTACTCCGCCAATTATGAATCGATTTGGATGATTCTTTTTTTGTTTGAAAGAGTATAGTCCCGAATAGGTCCCATAGGAATAATGTCATGGTCTGATGATGAACTTTGGAGATATGGAACGGAACTCCTTGTAAAATCACAGCAGAACCGCCGTAACAAGAAAAATTGCTTTGTTTATACGGGTAGTCGATGACTGACTAAAAGAAGTGAAGAGGGGGTACGTCAACCCCCCTCCTACCACTTTCCAAAATTAAATATATCGTGTGAGGTATTGTTTGAAAGGGCTTTATGTAAGGATTTCAAACATTAACACACAAGCACTAAAAAGTGTAAAATAAAAAGCTTTTTTAAAAAAAAAGATCACCGCCTTCAAAAATCACAAAATAAAAAATAACTTTAGCTTGGAAGTCGGTGGCAATACCTACATAACAAGAAACAAAACCAAAGCCGCCGACTTCCAAGCTAAAGTTATTTTTTATTTTGTGATTTTTGAAGGCGGTGATCTTTTTTTTTTATACCTAAACTAGATTGTGATCGCGACTTCTTCCGAATAAACGACGGTTATCGCGGACACAGACGAAATCGCGAATAAAAAGTAGCCTATGTCTTTCCTTTGGATTCTAACTTACCCCCTACCAAATTTCAATAAAATCAGTTCAGTGGTTTAATCGTGGAAGCGTAACAGACAGACAAACAGAGTTACTTTTTAGTTTAAACCTTCTGACCCACCTGTCTAATAACGTAACGAATAAAGGTTTCATGTTGCACCCTGTTCCAGCTTGTTCACAACATGTTCTACTGTAATCTATCTTTATTATACAACTTGTTTGGACAAGCTTGATCTAATGGATCGTCTGGTATAGCATAGTTTGGTAATAATTTAGCGTGATTTTATAGTCAGGGATGGAATTTTTCCCTTTTAGGGTATGCAGTACCCTCGTAGGTTGCAAGCGTTATTGGAGTATGAGATTCCTGAGTTGCCAAGGTCAGGCAATATGATTTTATGTGTATATATTATAATAATAGACTACTAACAAGTATATATTATTTTGTCGTGTAGTATGCATTTGTATTTAAAATTCCAGATCTATCAAACACCGGGAAAAACTTTATAATAACTTTATATATAAATAACTGTATAGTTTGAAGTTTCTTTGGCCATCTTCTGACTCCATCATCAGACCAGGTTTTTGAAATAATTAAATTACATTGTCATGCAAAATACACATTCAGCTCAAACTCGACCACGTCCGCGTGGAAATTGTTTATATCGTACTTGCATACAAACTTCCACCCCCCTTTTCACCGCCTTAGGGGGTGATTTCCGGGATAAAAACTATTCTATGTTCTTCCCCGGGTCTGAAACTATCTCCATGCCAAATTTCATCAAAATCGATTCAGCGGTTTCACCGTGAAGAGGTAACAGACAGACAGACACACCTTCGCATTTATAATTTTAGCATGGATTAGTACAGATTTAACAGCCAAAATCTAGCTCAGTATATTCAATCTTACCCCTTATATACCATTCAGTTCTGAATGCATTAAAGCTGATAACACATGAGACGTCTAGCTTACAGCGAGGTGTGTAAGCTGAGCCTAAGACAGGGTATTCCAACCTATCAGATTTGCAAACGGTACGATGAATACTCTCTGATGTATTCACTGCCTTAGCACAAAGGGAGGGTACTTACTATTAGTTGGTTGTATAGCTTTGGGTCTTTTCATTTACAAGCTTTTGATTGGATAGTGAATGGACTGTTAAAGCTTGAAATGGGTTTAAGAGATACCAGTTTTTTACCTATCTACGGCAAAATCCAAACGGTATAGTATGTTCGCTCATAACTACATAACGGCAGAACCGATTTTGATAAATGTTACGACGTAAGTTTAAATATCTTGGTGGTAACGAATTTCACGCATGAACGAATACAAGATGTCGGTCAAAATGTAGGATTTTCAACTAAAATTTTAATAATTATTTAAAAAAAGGAAATTTAAGTAATCATAATACCCCACTGCCGGCTGCTCTACTTCTTTTTTATTCATTACACGACTGCCCCAAAAAAAGGAGTGTTATGTGTTTAGGGTTAATGTATGTATGTATGTATGTATGTAAGTATGTATGTATGTATGTGAGATTCTTTATTCCACCATAACTTTTAAACGCCTCAACCGATTTAGATGTATGGGGTATCGTTACAATCCTTGCAACGTTCCAAGTAACATAGGCTAGTTAAAAATAAAAAGAATCCTGTGTAGTCACTTTAAAATGTAAATTAATACCAGCCTCAATTATTTTTTTAATGAATCTGGTCGTGTCTATGCTTATCGTCTAGAATTTGACAAGAAGATTTAAAAAATATATAACACTGTAAATAAAAATCGTTGTAAAAAAAAACTGATGAGTAAACAAAGTACAAATATGTGCAATTTTTGCAGTCGTGTTTTTTAATTTTTTAATTATAGTAGCTTGTTTTAGTTTTTATTTAAAGTTCATTTTTATTATTGTCCATAATGTAAATATCTCTTCACAAACAGAATACATAACCTGCTTTTAAAATCGGCTAGAAATAACGATTACTGGGTTTGCTATGCGTGTAATGATGATAATCTGATCAAAAATACATAAGTTTTAATATTGATTCAATGATTTGTACAACAATACTGTACAAAATTCCATTTTTCATTCAGTAATTGGAACGATTCATATCTGAATAGATACACGCTATATGTATAGTCAAACTTTTTAATGATCTTTAGGGTCCCGCATCCAGAGGTTGCGGAACGAGACCCTATTACTAAGACACCGCTGTTTCTGTGTCCGCAAATCCGACAAAGTAATCGAATCCAAGACCTCATGCTCAGCAGTCGCGCTTTGCGACTACTAGACCAACGAGGTTGTCATATACCCTCCTTTATTACGTAATAAAAATAACCCTAACCACAAACAAACATTTACTTCACATCATTATTTACACCATCGTGAATGGTTGCACTTTATAAGTAAGCTAATATTTAAATTATCCCATACATGGTCACGGGTTTGCCGGTGCCCTGAGGTCAAGTCGTGAAGATACGGCTATTATAATACGACACTTCGCTATTAGCTATTGTCAGGGAACAAATTTGTATTGTCTTTTAAGTGGGTGAATGATGTATAAGCAATTTGCGCGTACCCGAAGCTAGAAGATATTTTTCGCTTATATTTCACTTCGACTGACTGCCTTATTGGTCTTGGGTTCTTGTCTCAGGTTGGGCAACGTGTTATTGGGTTTTTCCATCAGGAATTTCTCAGTAGCAGGCTCGGAGTCTGGATGGACGAGCCAGGTTGATGGCAATAAGCTTGCCCCCTATTACATGAGACGTAAACATAACTAGCGAAATGTGAGAGTACTAATGAGTACACCTTTGCTTAACCATTCGGGAATTATAGGCGTGATGTTATGTTGCTGTAAAACTTAAACCAATTAAATTCACTTGGAGAGTTTATTTATTTATTTATCCTCACTTACAACTATTATTCCTACAGGTACAACAATGAAGCAAATCAACACAAAAAAAAAAAAACTTATTTTATAAAACTAATTCCTATTATTAATGTTAGCCTTATGAATTCACTCAGTGTGCAAGCAAAAATGACATGTACTTTCAACAAAAGAGATAGCTATGCAAGGTCATCAGATATAGTTGAAGTTTTCTTAGAAACCGATGGATGTCTTCGATTGAAACATAATTAATGAACTGTTTAATATCTACTTTTTAAATTAAATAACATTTGAAAACATCCATCGGTTTGTAAGAAAACTTGAACTATATTTGGCGACACTGCATACCTTTCTCTTTTGCTTTCTCTACCTTGCTCGTTCTTCTCCATAGAGGCCTACCTCCGTTGTGGAATGATTAACTAGCTTCAACTTTCGGACTAACTGACCGACTCCTTGACAATCCAAAAGTGCCTGTAAATGGTCTAATTGAAATAAATGTTTTGACTTTGACTTTTATTGACTGTACCTATTCAATATTTAGGTCCACATGATCAAAGCCTGGGGCACATCATAAAAACGTTACTCTCATAAATTGAGACACCATAATGCACCATAATAAAGCCACACTACAGCGTCCGCAGTGGCCAAACGGTGTCAATCATGGCCACCTATTACACACTGGTTAGTTGGCTGCCAGCCAAATTTCCAGTGTTGGGCCATCGTCCCGGCCTGAGAAGGGTCCTGTTCTATTTATTAGGCCTATATTTCGCGGACAGATATTATGAGGACGGCCTAGTTTCGGTTTTCGGTTTTAGATGATGTTTTTCGTCCGTTTATGGGGGATTTTTCCGCTATGTTTGAAAGTTTATGGGACTTTGACTTCCTTTTTGTTTCTTCGTTTTTATGATGGGTAGTAAAGACTGTCTATTAGGGTGGCGTCCCTTTTAAAATAATTATTTTCCTCGTTTTCTAATTAGATGGAAAGTGGCTAGATTAATTTTATTATGATTTTTTGACGATAGATCTGGAATAGGGTAAATTTTGCGAAACGAACTAACTAACATCAAAATTTCTTGCATTTTTCGAAGTATTTATAATGCACACATACATGAAGTCTTTCCTTTTTCCCATGGAGGTAGGCAGAAACCACAGAACGACACCTACTACGATCCTTAATACTCGTTTCGCCTCGTTCACGTTCATACATCTCGAGTATGTCGAGATATAAAAGTAAAAGTATTGTATTTGTAATGATTTTGTATATATAGCATTTATTAATCAAAAATTATTCCAAGCCTGAGTTTGAAATGTCTTTACATTGGCCTGTTATTGCTGGATACTTAGTACCTAAAGTAAAATTAGGTAATTTAAATATTGATAATCGTAGGTTGGCTCATTTGACAGAATTAAACCTAATCGCAAACACGGATATAAGAAACCTTTTACAATATCTTTATTTTATTTTTTCAAAGAACAGTACATTCTCTTCAGAATCCGAGTCACTTTCAGTACTTTTAATTCATTGTTGCATTTTTTTTATCACAAGAAACTGTAATCGGATTCTCGTTAATACTGACTGGCGACTAACAATATCATTTCTTTCTTTCTTTCCTCCTTTGTTGTTTACTTTCTTTTTAAAAGATCGCCTTTGGTAAAGTTTTAATTTGTAGACTGTTAATTTTTGTGTGAGTTACGATTTTTTTTGTTCAATAAGTCTTTTTAATAAGAATTGGAGATTTGTTTTGACAGGTTAAAAGCTTACTCATGAAAGTTTTATATTAATTTATTTTTGTTAAGAAAAGTTGGCGATAATGTTTTTATACATGACCTATTAAAATCAAAGCCTAAAACGTGCCTAAATTGTTCCTACATCTGCACTTTAGAGGACGTTAATAACGCTACTGATGCCGCGATAAACGTGATCGCTTAACGCGCTTAAAGATTTATAGAAAAAAAATAAAAAATAAGATTCACCTAAAATCATCGACTCGAAAAGACGAAAAAGATCAAGTCTAGACTAATGACATTACTATAAATATTAGATAATATTCACGAATTATAATTATATATAACTAAATTTAACAACCTATAATTACTAATTTAATTCCACAATTTGAAGGCTTAACTTGTCTCAAATACAAGACAAAACCACTAATACCTTTGGATAAGAGGACTTAAGCAAATAATATTATAATCAGTTAAACTATTTAGAAATACTTTAGAACTATAAAATCAGTCAAATTAGTTCTTAATTCACAGATCGTTCAAATTGACATTCGAACTGAAATCTAATTCAATCTAATATTATTTTAAATAAAGAATAACTTTGATTTAAATTATATTCAGCCAGAGTTTTACTTGCAAACAATAATGACAAAGAAACTCCGAGTTTGCTCAATTAAATCGGACGATTCCTTTTTCAAATACAAAAGAAACAATTAATTGTAAGAAAAAAGTTTTTATGAAGGTGTGGTAGTAATGAAAGATGAGCGAGAAATGAGGCGGAAGGGAATGGATTTAATTAAAAAACACTGCATTATGTTAACTTTGTGATATCGTTTAATATTGTTTTTTCCTAAATTACAACTTATGTATTGTGATAAATAATGGGAGAAGACACTGACTCCTGTAACACAGGTCTTTGAACCTAGATCAGGAGTCAGGGAATTCATAAAACTTGTATATTTAAAATGATATTATTGTTAAAAGCATTTACGCCATACATCATTTCATATAAATTTTCAAGTCTTTTTAATGTCTGAATAATTTAAATGAAACTTTTTACGCACAAGCAAGATACGTATAGGTCTAAAAAGTTAACAGAGAACATTTTCGAAAAATTGTATTACTGCTAAATTCGACCGATTTTAAGTTTCCATAGAAACAGAGATTTCCAACAATCTTTTTTTAAATAAGTCATTTCGAAACTCACAATGACTACTCTAGAATCACTAATTTGTGATTCTATCATGAGTTTCCTAGTAAATGCGGTACCGTAACTTGCAACCAATGGATACATTTTACCTTTAAGCATTTCGTAATAAAACAATACTAACTAACCACCATAATCAGATAACTAAAAGCAACTATCACGACACACAAAACAAGTTTTAGGCAACATTTGGCTAACATCCCAAAACCGTTTATCCCTCCAGAAATCAGGAACACAGCACACTGCATTATAAACTTATCTGATAAAGCTGAGCGTAACGGAGCGAGGTCGCTCGCAGTGTGACCTCACCCTGCAGGTGGACGCAAAACAAACTAGAAGGTGCTTCTCGGATAGACTTCATTAAGTCGGTCAATAGCAGTAGTGCGTTATATCGTGCTCTCTTTGCTATTCATTAAAAACTATTTGTTTTATGTTCGACTTTTAAAATGCTCTGTAGTATTTTACTGGCCGTATGTTGCTCGAGAATTGGTTCAAAATCAAAGAAGTATTTATTTCAATTAGACCATTTACAGTCACGAATTGAGATTGTGAAATTTTGTATTTTACACATAGCGATTAACAACAAATTGTACTAACTTTTAGGAACGATTCCAATTAAACTAAGTCTCAATCTGTCAAAAATGCCTCTATTTTATTAATTTTTTGACATTGATTGTCGCTGAGTTGGGATTACGACTCGATTTAGAAGGTTTTCATTATTTCAATAGTTCACCACTATAAGTTCGGTTTGTCGACGATTCCAAAACTTTCTTACGCGAAAAATACAGAATTTAAGACACATTTCAACGCGAATCTAGACCAATAAATAATACGTACTTACTTTAATCGACTTCCTAAGTTACGCCCACAAATATCTTGAAATATTTTCACTGAACTTTAAACTTTATTTCTTAAGAAATAAATTGAATTCTTAGCTTCTCTGGATTGGTTGGTTTCCAAAATTAAATTACTTGTCAGACCGTTGTTTTAATTCTTATATTTCCGTACCTACTTATTATAAACTTTATGAATTTATCCATTGTTCAATTTGTAAAGTTCGTTATCAAAATAATCTTACTAGTATTATAAATGTAAAAGTATGAACGGCTGAATGAATCGGCGCAGAGATAGTTTAAAGTTTGGAGTAGTTAATAGGCTCCTTCTTATGCCGGAAAATGTACGGTTCCCGTTCTTTAATGACAATAAAAGTCTGTCAAAATAAAAATCCAAGATGGCGGCCATCAAATTTTCAAAATATGCATCATGGGTGTCGTGTCCATGGTTTTCGGGGGTGCTGAAGCTCGATTTATACTACCACACTCATCAAAATAACATAACATCAATCCTGAACCACGATCAGTCGCAACACTAAAAACATACAAGTATAATTCGTCACAAAACAAAAGTAATAAAACGAAAACACCGATTTATTATCCCTTAGATTATCGTACCCGACTGCGGCCATAAAGAAAGGAGGTATATGTATTAGCATGTGACCCTGCCGGCAGTCTGAATATTTAATGGCGGAAAAATCAATGTTTGACTCACGGCAACTCTTTGTGTGGTATTGATCTGAATACGTTGGGGTATGAATAAGACAATGTTGATTGCTTAAGTGGGAGCTAGGTGTGGAAGTATTTTGTGTCTGTTGATGGCAAGGGAATGTTTAGCAGACATTTTCCAGTGTCTTTGATAACAAAATTCTTTTACGTTGTTTTCAAATGCAATCTATTATGATTGTTTGACAGTGGTTATACACATATAGGGTGATTTGTAATTAGTGACCGATATTTCGACACATGATTGTACTCATGATAACAAATAACTTTTCCAAAGAAACGTTTTTTTTTTTTTAAAGCTAAGCGTATGACCTCTATGACGCCTCAGTCACTCTTTAGACGTATACTGGCTGACACAAACATTTTAAGGTATTCTGTCAACTTTTAAAAATGCTTTGGAATTCACATAGTTAGCGTTTGGTATTTTTAACATTAAATAGATTTTAATTACATAAATCAAAATAAGAACACAAAAAAAAACAAATGAATCCGAATTTTAACATTTTTTTATTCAGTAGAAATCTACTACTTTATTTATAGCTGGTCTTATGCATACTCTGAAGTTTCATAAATCGTTTATACTCGATAGTTTATTGAACTAGGAAGACATAATAGCACTTTATCGACTTGGCTAAAGCTTAGTCATTTTTGTGTAGGACGGAGTAAAGGCAAAAGCATTAGGAAATATTATAATTGATTTGACCTGAATCTTGAAAAAGGGTCCACGCACATACCTTTTAAATTTTTCAAGATTTCAGCCATAATAATACCTGCTGATAATGATGACTAGAAAGAAAGAAAGAAAAACTGTTTATTCACGCGAAAATGACGACGCCCTTTTATTATATTTCTGGCAACTCTGGAATCTCAGTATTTATCTTTACTTAAATTAAAAAACTTAGAGTTTGTTTGTTTAAACGCGCTACTCTCTGCAATTACAAGTCGGACTGGAAAAAAATCTTGTGATAAACAATTTTATGAGGAATATTATAGGCTATATAAAATCACGCTTCAACCTACGGGAGCGAAGCAGAAACCTAAGACGTAACTTAACGCGGGTAAAAACACCACACGGACAAAGTCGTGGCAAGAAGCCAGTATACTGCCGTGATTCTTTAAAAGGCCACCTTCTGACAAAACAGTTTTTTGAGAAAATCGCGAAAGCAGTCTTAATTTTGTTTTTTTTACTTTAATTGATCTGCGTAAGAAAAATGACATATCTGGTGGGTTTTTTTTATAAAGGGGTGCCCGTTGTATCTTATTTAGTGTTACTGGATCAATTTTTAACATTTAAATTAATAAATTTTATGAATTATATATTTTTTCACATTATTGGGATAATTTTACATCCTATAATAATCCAGTAAAAGACAGCTTCAGTCCCGAAGCTGCCTTTTAGTGAATTATTAGTTACTTTTTTTTATTGAAAATCATTTAGTCACCAAATTCATTGTACATAATTCTTTAAAAGGCCGTTTATTCATTGAGCTGCCTTGTTAAAAAGTATTGAAAACAAAAATCCTATTTTAAAAATTTCTAACAAAGAAGTGAGAGTCCAATAACTGCCTTATAATAAAGTTTTGTAGCAAACTACTTTCTTAAAATCCTTTTTTGAATAAATATAGAATCTAAGGAAATCATTAAAAAGCAGCCAAAAATTCTCAACTGCAGTTTGCTGTTTTTTAAACAATTATCCACTTATGTAATTCTTTTAACTGAGCTTGGATAAGCAGCAGTCAAGGGTAATTGAGTTTCAAATTAAAGGAAAAAATAATAGTAAAATCAAAATTTGTTCGAAAGGAAAAGTTACTCAAACCTCTGTTTGCTCACAGAAATTTATGCTCACACCCCGACAGTGTGTGTCTGCTAGGCGGCGCCCCTAAAATTTTTACACACTACGTCATACACTTCCGTCTTATTTTAAGTACCTTGTGGTGGACTTTTGTGTAAACCTTCACACAAATGTCCTCGGATTGGTAGCTTTTCAATACAAAGTGTATGGAAGTCCTCATTTTGATAAATTTTCTTTGTGTATGATGTTCTATAGATTTAAAATATTTGATTTTAACCGATATAGAAAAAGATGTTTTCAAGTCGACGTCCATATAGAATTTTTATGTTTACCGTTTGTTTGTGTTTTTTTTTGTTTTTTTGTGTTTGGTTTTTTTGTTTTTACGTATAACTTTTTACTGAAATGTCCGATTTCGATGTTTCTTTTTTTATTGAAAAGAGTATGGTCTCATTGAAATTAAGCTTATCAAAACGTCATTATAATACGGATGTGCAGCTGCAGCAGGAAACGTCTTCATGTCAGGGAACTCTGCAGCAGCCACTAGTATCGTTTTGAAACTTCGTATACAACATGTTTAGGTTGGATAGAAAAACGCCATTATGATACTGAAGTGAAACTAAAGCTGGAATCGTCTCCGTACAAGGATTCAATGTTTAATAGTATTGTCACAAAACTTCCTAAACTATATGTTTAAGTTAGATAACAAATGTCAATAAGGTAATGAAGTGAAGCTGCAGCAGGAATCGCCACCGTGCAAGACAACTCTTCAATGGTCAATGGTATCGTCATGAAGCTTCGTATTTAATATGTTTAGGTTAGATACTAGCAAACCGTCATTATGGTGATGAAATAAAGCTGCATCAGGAATTGTCTCCGTGTAGGATACTCTCTTTTGGCCAATGATATCGTCATGAAATTTCGTATTCAATTTATGTTTAAGTTAGATAACAAACCGTAATTATGATGACGATTAATCAAGCTGTAGCAGGAATCGTCCTCGTGTAGGGTAACTCTTTATTGGTCAATGGTATCGTTATGACACTTCGTATTCAACATAGTTAGCTTAGATAGCATACCGTCATTATGGTGATATAATGAAGCTGCAGCAGGAATCGTCTCCGTGCAAGACAACTCTTCAATGGTCAATGGTATCGTCATGAAACTTCGTATTTAACATGTCTAGGTTAGATAGCGAACTGCCGTTATGATGGTGAAATGAAGCTGCAACAGGGATCGTCTCCGTTTAGGATAACGCTTCAATAGTCAATGATATCGTCATGAACCTTCGTATTTAATAATATGTCCAACCCCTTCTAACCTAACCTGTCCGAGTCGGGGTGCCCCAAGTCCCGAACTCGCTTCGCTCGCTTACAAAAGGTGGTGTCGTATGGAGAAGAATGGGAAAGAAACTCCATACAGTAAGTAGTCTATGGTACTGACGCAAGTTGCAAAAGGCGCTACACGGCAAATATGTTTTCACGAAAAACAACTTTTTTTTTAAATTTCACACCTTTGAGCCTTTGAATTATAATGAGTTGACTTATTTTTTTTTCGATATTTTAATTTTAAGTATGTTGAATGTCGACATTTTGAGTTTCGACATTTTGAATTTAAGTATAATGACCATCGATATTCTAATCATTCGATATTTTGAGACTCGACCTTTCAATTTTCGACATTTTAATCTTCGATATTTTGATTTTTGGCATTGTAGTCTTCGATAATCTGACATGTATCCACATTTTTGGATACTAAGTTTGATTTGATGCTACACAAAAATACACTAGCGCGACAAAACTTGACTGCCTTATAATGAATTATTACTAGAAAACTGCTTTTTAGTATCCGATAGACTCAAAATATTGGTAAATAAAAATTTTAAAGGCAACGTAAACTTCTTTTTTTGAAGTATAGAAGAAAATAATATCTATCAATTAATTATTAAAAAGGCCGCCAAAGTCACATGACTGCCTTTTAAGAATTTTTTCCTCAAAAGCGGCCTTTAAGGGAATTATTGTGAAAATAATCCTATAGAATAGAATTTGCAAAAGACAGTTTTGTACAACACTGCCATTTAAGTAAGTTTTTGCTTTAAAATATTCCTAAATATTTGCAGTTAAGGGACTTTAACTGCCTTTTAAGGAATAAATGTTATATGACTGTCTTTTTATAAATTTGGCACTGGTATCAAAACCACTTCACTGCTTTTTATGAAAAAAATATCTCAGAATCTAAATAAGTTACAGAAAAAAGGGTTAGATAGGTCGACGCGCCTTTTTTTCCTGATGTCGCTCATTGTTATAACTCAAAATCGGTAAATTGTCAGATGACTGCCTTTTAAAGAATCACGGCAGTATATCTGAAGACTACGTCACAATTGTCAAAAATACATATTTATGTATGAGGTAATTCCAGTAAAATTACCACGACATACCAAGTTGCTAAGCCTTCCCTAAAACCGATGCATGATTTAGTAGATTTCCGCTGAGTGACCCCGACTTGATATCCCCTACCTAATATTGAAATTGCTTGAATGTACTCTATACATGTGAATCTATACTAATATTATTAATGCGAAAATAACTCTGTGTGTTTGTTACGCTATCACGAAAAAACCACTGAACTGAATTTGATGAAATTTGGTACAGGATAAGTTTGAATCCCAACGACGGTCACAGGTTACTTTTACAAGACTAAACTACTTTTTACTTATAATTCTGCACGCTCAAGCGCCCTAGGGGTAGGCAGGACTATAACCAATGCAAACTAACAAAATCGTTCCTTATAGCCAGGTGAATAACCCAATAGCCTTATAACTAGAATCGGCTATTCAAAGTGACGGTTTGATAGCCCATTTTGGTAATTTTCAAAATAAATTATTGTGACGCTACACCTGTAAGAGAGTAAGCAGAAATGTCGACTGACCTGTTATTAGAGACTAGCTTCTGCTCGCGACTTCGTCCGCGTAAATGTCGTTTATTGGCCATCTAATCTTGTTTCTTTATGCAAACTGTAGACCTCTGTTTTATCCCTTTAAGGAGTGATATTTGGAAAAATTGTTTCTAAGCGTATGTCTATGTTATGATAACTATCTGCCAGATTTCAGCGTAATCCGTTCAGTGGTTTGAACTGTGTGTTGATTGATCAGTCAGTCAGTAACAGTTCCCTTTTAATACAGATTATGCTCTCGCTCAATTCAAATTGGGTACCTATTGGTAGATACTCAACCTGTCTGAAAAGTTTTTATAAATTTTATCCAAACATTCAGGTGAATTTCAGAAAGAATTTCTGTTTTTTTTTTTATCGTAACAGTAATTTGTTGCCCGGGCTTATGTAGTGAGCTGGTTATTTAAATATGTAGGTACCTATATTTGCAGAGTATTTTGGTATAGGTATATCAAAATAATCTGCAAAGTCTGCCTTTCAATCAAGTGGAGCTCATAGCACCCACACACACACACCCGAAATTATATCCTACTAGCAAATGCTTAGCGACTTCATTCGCATAAATGTCGTTATTTTTTTACAATAATTGGGTTTTATAAAATTAAACCCAATTTTTGTTTATTCACTTCAACTTTTGTATTGTATGTAGTATGTAGTAATTCTGGACGTTTATCGATCATTAATTTTAAATATTTTCTAAGCATTACGTTTTAAATGTACATCAAATTATTATTGCTGAATATTAAAGTAACACACTGACTGACTCGTTGGTCTAGTGGTTGCAAAGCGCGACTGCTGAGCATGAGGTCTTGGGTTCGATTCCCAGGTCGGGCAAAGTGTTATTGGGTTTTTCCATCAGTAATTTCTCAGTAGCAGCTTCGGAGTCTGGATTTGTGCCCGGTTGATGGCAATAGGCTCGCCCCCTATTACATGGGACGTAAACATAACTGGCGAAATGTGGGTGTACTAATGGGTACACCTCTGTCTAACCCTTCGGGGATTACAGGCATGATGTTATGTTATGTAAAGTAACACATTATTAACTAGATTGTGGGTTACGTCGCTATAGCAAAACTAAGCACAATATACCCCAGAAACTAATAATATTTTTGCAATAACTTCCAAGATAAAAACAAACATCAAATAGCAATTTCCCTTACACATAATTATGAGTGAAAAATAAACAAATGGACGGAAGCAAACAGCTTTCATGATAAACCAAACAGCTATCTATAATGATAGCGCCTGATCGACGAACCCTTATCATTATGCAAAGTGGACCACTACGGAATACACGTTAAGGCAATTTGAACACTATCTATACTTAGATTACATTCATATCTAAACGGTACCTATATTGTTGTTTTTTTTTTTTGTATTTGATTTAAAGATGATAATATGTTTTTACCAGATATTAGTTATTTTTAATTGATTTTAGCAAAGGAGCAGTAATAAAAAAGCACATTTATTCACAAAAAAATAACTGGCTTAAAAAATTACAATCATTACGCTTGTAATCTCCGAAGGGTTAGACAGAGGTGTACCCATTATTACACCCACATTTCGCCAGTTATGTTTAAGTCCCATGTAATAAGGAGCGAGCCTATTGCCATCAACCGGGTGCAAATCCAAACTCCGAGGCTGGTACTGAGAAATTCCTGATGGAAAAATAATACTACCAATAATATTTTGCCCTACCTGGGAATCGAACCCAATACCTCATGCTCAGCAGTTTGCGACCATTAGACCAACGAGGCAGTTCAGTAGGTAATCTAGTAAAATTGTCGTCGGTTAAAGTCAAATCATATAGAACACCATCAAATTGCACTTTTGAACGTCGTAATTATACAAGAATTAAGAATTCAATCTCCAACGGGCAAGAAACTCCATACTTCTCTTTTAAAACAAATGTTTAACATTATTTTAGATACTAACATAACATAACATCACGCCTGTAATCCCCGAAGGGTTAGGCAGAGGTGTACCCATTAGTGCACCCACATTTCGCCAGTTATGTTTTTAGTCCCATGTAATAGGGGGCGAGCCTATTGCCATCAACCGGGCACAAATCGAGACTCCGAGGCTGCTACTGAGAAATTCCTGATGGAAAAACCCAATAACACTTTGCCCGACCTGGGAATCGAACTCAAGACCTCATGCACAGCAGTGGCACTTGCGACCACTAGACCAACGAGGCAGTTATTTTAGACACTGGATCTAGAAAAAAAGGTGTCTTGATCATGCAGTCACGGTCTTGTAACTTTATGAAAAGATTTTCTGAGCAAGCCATCAGACGCCGGACTAATGAGGCGTCAGCTGCATTACGAGTGACTCCTGAATTAATCATGATCACTGCATAGTCTGTGAACATAACAACCTCGAATCTTTAGAACTTTAGTTTATTTCAAATGAATAGTAAAGTATTCCAAATATTAGAAAGTCAAAAAATACAACAAATAAATAATTAATTAAACAGGTAGTACAACAAATATAATTAGTAAATAATAATTAATAAAACAATTTTTTTTCTTTTTTTTTTTTTTTTTTTTTTTTGCTGGCAACACTGTGTGAGCCGGTCGTCAAAAACGAACTCTTAGATTTAATTTTTTTTATAAATTGTTTAAAGGTCTTTTAATTACGTAAAATTAGTGTAATCTTATAAAAACTAAGTGAATATACAACGTACAGTGTTTGTGCAGTGTTTTTGTCGCGAAAACTGCGACAATAACTTAACCAAAAAACGAGCTGTCAAGTCATCGTCCCAACGGTGAAGGATTTTAAATATCATCGAAACCCGGGGAGTATTTTGTTTTATCTAAGTTGTATTTCATACTACTAAACATCACAAGATACTGCTCAGGCTGCTGAGCCACGTCCATCACACACTGGCACTGGTTTATGTCTCCTTTTGCTTGACAAGTAGTGGAAGCAAAATCGACGACGAAAACACTCGCCCATACAGTTAAAACACTACATAAATCACTACACAGAAATAGGCGCATTGTATTTTTCTTTTGCCTATCTACTACATAAATTTAACTTCTCAAACTTGTAAATTGCTATAAACTTGTAGACAATAAAGTTAAAGTTGTGGTACCTATTCTTGTTTACTTATGTTTAACGTTTCCATTTATGTACTTCAAATTAATTAACTAAATCTAATTTTAATCATTTGTTTTAAAGTCATAACTTTTTTTTCTCTGTTATTTTTTCTTTACTTTTAGTTTTTTTTTTCCCTACTACCTCCTACTTCTATAAATAGGTAATACATCTAAACTTGCATTAGTATTTAGCTGCACAAATATATATATTACAGGTGACTGACATTTTAAGAAAATGATGACCCGCAGTGCTACTCTAAAGGAGATGGAAGCTAAACTTAGATCCACCTTAAAGGAGCTTGAGGCTTCTAAAGCCTTATGTAAACAGCTGCTCCAGGAAAGGGAAGACAGTGAGGTGGAAGTTAAGAATATAGTAGATAAAAACACCTTCTTGAAAAATGAGCTGGCAGAACTTCATATTCAACACATGGACTTAGCCGACCAACACACTCAACTCAAGTACAAAGTGTCATCGTTTCAAGAGTGCAGTGACATCCATGAACATGCATTAAATAAGATCTCAGAACTTGAACAAGAATTGTGTAATGCCCATAAGGCCTTGTCTCACTCAGAGACAGTCAAGTTCAGCGGACAGGTTGCTTGCACTAACAACCTATTTAATGAGTTAGTAGGCAGTAGGTTAAAAACAGCGTGTGAGTCTAGTGTAACGATAGATTTGACTGGTGATGATACCATGCCATTATGCCCTGTTTTAATGAGTCATAACAAATTAAAAAAATACATAAAAATTAAGAAATTAATTAAACGATCACAGAAAACAATAAAAAAACAACACCTTCTTAAATTAAATCTTTTACTCAGGAAGGACCGTATTTCGCTTTCAAAGGAGTTGAATACCTGCACAGTGGAGTTAGATAAATGCCGGGAGAAGTATGATACTGATATTCAGCAACTACAGAGTGATTTATTATACAAAGAGTACATGCTGAAAGATATTTTTGAAAAATATGAATTGTCACAACAACAATTAACCGATCGATTGTTTGAGGCTGGGGAACTACTGGACTTGGTTAAGTACAATGCTGAGAGGTATGAGTCTCTGACAAATAATCTCTCATGCAGCTGTGCTGACCAACCGCGGCTCCCTCAGCCTCTGATTGACATGTCTTCACCGGCAGTGACTCCTGTGATACCTACCTGTGATAATACACAAATGCAGGAAATTAATAAAACTATCATATTCTGTGATGAACTAGGGTCAGGCTTTGGGAAAATACTACACAATTACCTTAGCCATAGTTTTATGAATCATAGTTACCATAATATAAGTTTTCAACAAATTATTAAAAAAATAGTAGATTCAAAACTAGACCATTACTCCACACTGGTTTTACTATTAGGTAATAGTACTGGTACCACCAAAAAGGACATACTGGATGGTATTAACACCTTATTAAAGCTAAATATAGGGAAGCTAATGTTGTGTGCTTTTCCCTATTCTGATACTTTATCAGATTTTGAGAACAATCATATTTTTAAGCTGAAGAGTATTATTCATAGGTTGACATGTTGTCATAGTGACAAATTATTGTTTTTTGACACTAACAAATTTGTTAGTGGTTTTAAGTTAACTCAGGGAACTTTATCCCTGTCTGGAGAATGTAGACATTTGATTGCTATGTTGATAGCATATAATATTAACATTGTTATAGCAAATATAACACAATGTAGGATAAGTGACGAAACTGTGTTGTATACTTCTGCTAACAACACAGTGATTGATTGTTGTGAATTTTTACTGTGTACGAAGGAGTGTCCACCAATAATACCAATACCTTTGGAGGCCAATACCAGCCAGATAGGGTATTCTCTCTCTGCTGAAACACACACCGGTATCTTTAACTCTTCGGTTGAGGTTGTGGGGGTCACTCCGGATAACTCTTTAAACTAAATTGTGAGACAACAGAAGTTACCTCTTCAAATAATCACTTATTATTACTGAATAATAAAAAGGTATCTTCTGGCAAGGTAGCATGTAAGGGAAAGCAACATACTTTAAAATTGTTTAGTCAAAATATTCAAGGTTGCTCTTCCAAATTACTAGAAATTGAGATGTTTCTAGAAAAAACCAAGTTTGATATTGTTTGTTTTACCGAACATTGGCTTAAAGATAACCAAGTAATGTCTATTAATTATGAAAATTATTGTGTAGTTAGTCACTTCAGCCGGAAACAGATGATACATGGTGGCTCATTAATACTTATTAAAAATTCAATTAAATCTAAAGAACGTAAAGACATTGTTAGACTATCGGTTGAACACACCATTGAATTGTCCTGTGTTGAGCTTGATAAGCATGTTATAGTTTGTGTATACAGACCTCCCAGTTACCAGAATTTATCTGTGTTTGATTCTGTAATGGAAGATGTATTAAAAAGAGTTAGTATTAGTAGTAAATCAATCATTATATGTGGTGACTTTAATATTAATTTGTTAGAAAGTAACACTAGTAGTATCAGATTATTAAGCCTTTTCAAATCATTTGATTTGTCAAATGTTTTTAGTGAGCCTACCCGAGTGACAGCTTCTTCTGCCACTTGTATTGACAATATATTTTGTAATTGTGAATACCTTCATAAGGAAATTGTTAACAGGCTGCCATCTGATCATAGTGGACAATCAATTACGTTCTGTGCCTACGTACCACTACAAAAAACTCAAATTAGGTTTAGGCCAATTAATTGTAAAAGTTTAGAAAAATTTAATAATTCTTTGTCCAGTAAATTATGCACTCATAGTTTCAATAATATAGGTGACTCAAATGAGTTTTATGCCGAATTTTTTTCAATTTTAAAAATCCAATTTAATGACAATTTTCCGCTAAAAACTAAAAGTATTTACACAAAGTTCTTATTTAGCGACTGGGCGACTCCAGGTATTCGTAAAAGCAGAGAAAAACTATTTGAACTTTATGGACTAAAGCAACATACAATTAATATAAATTTTCATAAGTATGTTTCCAAATATTCAAAGCTTTTTAAAAGTGTTTGTAAAATAGCGAAAGCTCTTCACATAAGTAAAAAAATAAAGTCAGCTGATGACAAAATAAAAACTACTTGGCAAATAATAAACAATGAAACAGGTAGAAAAAAACAGCGTAATACTGAATTTAATTTAGAGACTGCACATGGCCCTATTAATACAGATATAGAAGTAGCCCAGGAATTTGAAACTTTTTTTGCTAATATTCCCCTTCAAACTACTGAGGCTTTGAATTCCTCCCCCGCTCTCTCTGCTGCCTTACTTAAAAATAATGTTAAGGCTTGCCCTGTGGAATTTAGATTTCAACATACTAACCCCCAGGCTGTCATAAAAACTTTTAAAGATCTTAAAATTAAATCAACAGAAGATCTTTGGGGAATGTCTGTAAAAGTTAGTGGGTCTATTATCGAAACCATTGCGCCCTATTTAGCCTTAATATTTAACACCAGTGTAGACCAAGGAGTCTTTCCCGATCTGATGAAACACAGTAAAGTCGTACCATTGTTTAAAGCGGGTGATAGTAAGGAACCCAACAATTATAGGCCTGTGTCGATTCTCCCAGTTCTCAGTAAGGTATTTGAAAAGTTAATGCTCAATCAAATGTTACGTCACTTTAATAAAAACTCCATCTTTCATGAACAACAGTACGGTTTCACCAAAGGGCGTTGTACAACTGACGCTGGTGTCACCCTACTAAAGAACATTTTTAACGCCTGGGAGGAAGCTCAAGATGCCGTTGGAATCTTTTGCGACCTCTCAAAGGCGTTCGATTGCGTTAACCATGAGACACTTTTGTTGAAGCTGGAGTACTACGGGATTAGTAAAACATCTCTTGGTTTACTAAGGTCATATCTGATAGGTAGACAGGCTAAAGTTCAGGTAAACGGCGTAAACTCATTGGGGTCTGAAACGACTATGGGCGTTCCTCAAGGTTCGATATTGGGTCCATTTCTATTTCTAGTTTATATAAATGATTTGCCTCAATTACTGGAAAATGAACCGAAGATGGTGTTATTTGCAGATGACACCTCATTGATTTTTAAAATAGACAGGCGGTCACAAAATCTTGACGACGTGAATAACTCTATTCTTCAGGTCCAAAATTGGTTTACAGTTAATAATTTAGTATTAAATGAAAAAAAAACTAAATGTATTAGATTCAGTTTACCAAATGTTAGAAGTAGCGAATGTGATATAATATTGAATGGAGAAAAACTGGAATTTATTAATCAAACGGTTTTCCTAGGAATCACGCTCGACAACAAATTACAATGGGGACCTCATATAACATCTATTGCGGGACGGTTAAGTTCAGCAGCGTATGCTGTTAGAAAGATAAGACAGTTGACAGATGTAGAGACTGCGCGATTAGTCTATTTCAGCTACTTTCATAGCATTATGTCTTATGGCATTTTATTGTGGGGTCGGGCTGCTGACATTGAAACCATTTTTATTTTACAGAAGAGAGCTGTCAGAGCCATTTACAATCTACCTCGTCGCGAATCTCTTAGGGAAGTATTTAAGAAGATTAATATTATGACAGTGCCTTGCCAATTTATTTATGAAAATATTATGTACGTGAGAAAAAATCTAAAACTTTTTAAGAAAATATGTGATAGACATAATATTAATACCAGAAATAAAGATAAAATAGCTCAACCTTATTTTAGATTGTCTAAAGTAAATACATCTTTTATGGGGTACTGTGTTAAATGTTACAACAAAATACCTTCTGATATATTAAAATTAAATGAAAGAAAATTTAAGACACATATTAAAAGTACACTTTGCAACCAAGCATATTATAAATTAGAGGATTATATTCAAGATAAGACTGCTTGGAAACATGCTGGTCCTGCTCCATAGGACAATTACTATTCATTCTAGACAAAATCAAGCTGGTTAATATTAATTTTAATATATATATATATATATGTGTATATATATTTCCTTTTTTCTTTTGACATTTTTATTATATTTTTATTTTTTATTTGATTTTTACTATGGGATTGCGCAGGCTCACACGCTGTTTCATTGTTGGTTGAGATGTTGAGAGTGGTTGTCTACAGTTCCAATATTTGTTAACATGTGAACATGATGTAACTTTAAATATATATTTTTACCATGAATTCCTAATTTGTAATGTAAATTATTTTTGTGTGTTATTATACAGTAGTTTTTTTTTATAGAAGGTACATTGTATTCACATGTAATTACGTATGACTATGTATACAAATAATAACATTGTAAAACATTGATTTTAAAAGAGTACGTATGGAGTTTCTTGCCCATTCTTCTCCATACAAAACTACCTTTTGGAAGGGGCAACTAGATTCAATTCTATTTTTTTTTTTTCATGTAATGACGTTCAAAAGTGCCTTATAGTGGCCTAATTGAAATAAATGATTTGACTTTGACTTTGACTTTGATTGATAAATAATTATCCAGAAATAAAAATAGTTACCAGAAATATAACACGAATCAACATAAAAAGATATTCAAATAAATATATTTATAAAAAAGGATAAAATCCTTAACAAATTAATAACGGTGATATTCAAATCCAAACACTCAACGCTCTTCCTCCTCTCTCCTGCTTAATCTATGCTGTGCCCGACACGGTCCATAATTGTGACTAATCTAATTATTCCATCTTGTAATACATTATGGTACGCAATAAAGATATTGAGTATTGAGTATTGAGTATTTTAAGCGCAGAAAATACCTACATCTACCTACTCTCTTAAAAAATATTTTTACCCGCCTGCGGCGAAGCCATAGGAGAATATTATAATATTAACTTATAGATATAAGTAAAACGAATAGTTTAAATAAACAATTTGTATCACAGTGTTAACCAAATTTACTAAAAACGCCTGATAAAATTCTTATAGCAAAATATGTCATCCACTCGACTATTCTCTAACTAATTGACTAGGACTCTTTTTTTAATATTTATGTTCTTATAGCTATACCCCGCGGTTTAGTACTTTGATAGCTATGCTCAGTTCCTGTCCGTCGTAGCGTGATGTTATACACACTATTCCTCATGAATCAGACTATTACTTACAATTTTAATCCTGCTGGTAGTTCCATAGACGCGCATGTAAACAAAAAATCAAACAAAAAAGCTTCTCAGCTTTATTTTATTACTTTAGCTAATTGTTGATCTGGTCTTGCATAATATCTTCTAAACCTACCTATCTATCACAATTTCGACAAATAAGACTTAATATTATGGTCTGCTGGTTTTAGGTTATATGAAAAAAGATATATTCCTACTACGTTCCTGTTATTAGCTTTCATTTCCCTGTGTTATTAGCATAAATTTTCCCACGCAGGGCAAAGGCCTTACTCCCCTCCCTTTTTCTCTATAAATAACTATTTGAGGCCAACCTTTATTTAAAGAGTCTTGCTTGTCCTACTATCTCCACCTGGGCTGACAGCGGCCCTCCTTGAGTCCTTCCAGGTGTTATTTTCTTACGCCACCTCAAACCAACTCTTTTGGGGCGCGTCTAGGTCATCCTGCAACGTCATAAAAAGATTTAATCTTAATTATTCGTAACGCAATCGTAAGCAATTAAGAATAATGTAACAAAATTTATTTTTAAACGCCTGACAGAATTCTTATAGCAAACTGTGACATCAACTCAACTATTCTCCAACTAATGTAGTAGGAGCTGAAACATTTTTTAATGTAAACCGCAAATGCTAAAAGCCTTGTTTTTAAGTTACTTAAGCTACACTGTAGTAATACTAACGTGGTTTATATGCATTCATAACACGCCATCTGTCACAGAATGAAAATATACGAGCGAATTATGTAACTGGAAATTAGCTGTGGCCCATTTAGGTGGATTACTTAAGCGTTGTTTTTTCTGACATTGTTTTAGATTTCCTATGTGCTATGTAGGGTAGGTATGTTTGTAACATAAGTACAAATTGTTGCTATGGCAGAAACTACACTTCCATTATTTAGTTCGATGTTGAATCTGAAGACTTGGGCTGTTTTGTATGTAACGACTTATATTAAAAGTAAAAAATACTCTGTACAAAGGCTGAAAAATTCAATAACACTTTTTGCTCGTCTTGCGAATCGAACCCAGGACCCCATGCTCAATATTCGCACTTACGACCACTAAACCAATGGGGCAGTCAAGAACTGTGATTAGGCTATTTACCTTTAAATTACTATTATTTACCTTTTAATACCTAACATTAATATCAAAAATAGTGAAACAAAGAAAACCAAAAAAAGATGTGTAAAAAACTCTCTTTGAATATTTTTTTGTTTCCTTAGTTTCACAAACACGTTGTAGTAAACACTAGTTTACAACAAATCTTACAAAACAAAACAAAAAAACATCTAGTAACAAGTAACAGATAAATAATGTTTATATTTCCATGTTTTCTTCGTCGATTGTCGGCTATCCGTGCCGATTCGTCGAATCCTTTATTCGAAAACTTTATGCGAAACTTCGCTCAAACTTGGCGAACAGCTCACGGATTGTTTGACGGGACCTTTAGTGATGGGAAATGTCGATAAAGTTCAAAGGTAAATGTTTATATTATTCTATGGAGATTTGTGTTGATTGAGAGGCGGGTGAAGCAGAAATTGTTATTATATAGTAATTGGCTTTGTACCTTGTTTTGTGAAAGATGAAAGGATAAGCCTTGTTTTACTTCCTGATTAACTTATTGATTAATCAAGTATATTTATCTGGTGACTGCCACATTGTTCTACTGGTCACAAACCGCAACTGCTGAGCATGAGGTTTTGGGTTCAATTTTCATCACGAATATCTCAGTAACAGCCTCGGAGTCTGGATTTGTGCCCGGTTGATGGCAATAAGCTCGCCCCCTATTACATGGGACTTGAAATTAAGGGCGAAATGTAGGTGTACTAATGAATTCACCTCTGCCTAACCCTTCAACTCTAGATATTTCGAAAACATCGATTGTTTCTTACATCATAAAATACTCGATAAATCCCTCTATGATGACACATCCCATCACTACTCGGGATTCCGCGGGGCTCACCCTTTCAGCGAACACTTTTCAGCACAATGTTCTGGGATTAATAGTTTTTCTTCAAAAACTTAGGCTTTATCCTTAACGTTCAGGTTCTTTCAAGTACTTCAGCAATTGTTACAGGTGTTTCAAGATGTTGACAATGCTGTTTAATATAGGTCTAACGCAATGACTTGTAATTGGCTTCCTGACAACTATGGTCTTGTTTTTTACTTAGTTTTTAAGGTTACTCCTTGACAATGTGCCTGTAAATGGTCTAATTGAAATAAATGTTTTGACTTCGACTTTGAGATCACGATGTTTTTCTTTACCAATGTCAGTGTCAAGATGAACCTAGAAGGTACATTATTAAATAGAAAGCCACATAGTAAATTGCCTGTGTCTGGTTACGAGCCTAGCGCATCAGATACAGGCGCCTTAACCAATGGGCTATCTGGACATTTTATCCTCTTGACAAAGACAAAAATAGCTCGATATACCTATATTTTTTTTTATCACCCAACCGTTATATAAGCACGTTTCGAAACTTCCACAATACGCTCATCGCATACGCTGAAGGGCGAAGTAATGGCTGTCATCAATAAGAACGGATCGGAACGGCGTCGGAGCGCCGGCTACCTACCGTGTCGTACGACACGCGAGGTGTGCCCGGATGTAGGTAGTAAGGATGTGGTAAATATCTGTAATGATTGTATTAGAGTATCTACGATCCTTACAGATGGGGTAGGTCCACTCTCATTGGATCGGCGATGAATTAAAATTTGTTTAAGTAATAATTACTTTATTCACGTAGTAATATAGTTCAATGTTGTGCAAATAAGCATGTGTAAGGCCTAGGTAAGCATGGATGTGCAAAGCAAGAGTTAAAATATTTGTTTGTAGGTATAAGACTGAACTATATTGCTACATTGGTAGAGTATATATTACTTTGTACACAATTATAGCGCGAGCGCCCGCGTGCAAGCGCTGGTCGGCACTAGATTGCGCTGTACGGCATTCAATGTGAAAGGGTCCTTCCTCTCAAACTCAGAACACATCGAGCAGTCGAGCTTGCTACAATAAGCTCCACGAAAAATGAGACTTGACACACCACACAAAACTTTATTATTTCGTAACAAATATTATAATATTGTTAAGAACTTTAATCTGAATGTTACCGAAAAATCCCTGAATTGATACACAAATTATGAATAGCTATATCGTGCATTTAAACATGCGCAAGCTCCCCACTACTGACGCTTGTTAAGTCTCATATTTCGTGGCGCATATTGTGCGCGAAAAACAGACCAAAAAACAAAAAGTTTTCACGAAATTGTATATCTTCCAAACTCTTTAATCCTTATCCAATTTCCCTTTGCTACGGTTTACGTTTCAAAGAAAGCTAGAATGAAATACTTAGGCACGTCAGCGAGACCTAGATTACTGGGCTAAGCTTACTTAGACTGAAACTAAGGATATTTGGTGGATTAAGTCTATATTTTAAGCATTTACAAGAAAATAGGCTTAGGAGATAAACAGTTTGTTTAATTACTTATAATTCTATTCTATTAATAAAGAATTTGGAGCAAAAATTCTACTCTCAAATTACTGATTCTTTTGTAGGATTCCGTATCCGGAGGGTGCCAACGAGACCCTATTACTAAGCCCTTGCTCTTTGTCTGTCTGTCTGTCAGCGGACTGTGTCTCATAAACCGTAATAAGTAGCGAGTTGAAATTTACAGAGTGTGTATTATTTTGATTGTTACGAAAAAAAATAGCAATTTTTTTTTTCTTAATGTAGGTATATGTGCACATACATAAACTCACGCCTTTTTCACATAGGGGTAGGCAGAGACCACAGAACGCCACTTGCTACGACCCTTACATACTCCTTTCGCCTCATCTACGTAGGTACATACAACTCGTCATACAAGCACGCCGTAATTAATTAATAATTATAATAATTAAGTATATTTACGAGTATGAATCACCTCGACAAAGTGGTACCAATATTAATAAAATAATCAAAAAAAAAAATCCTGATCAACTTCATGGTTTATTTCAAGTTTTGACCCCTAAGATATTCGTACGTATGCTAAATTAGACGTTTGCTAAATTATTAAACAACGCTTAGGATATTAAAACATGGTACCTATCTTCATGTCCTATTGATAGTTGAATAAAAAATAGTACGTAAATAGTTTATTCATCGGATGGCAAAACAAGCTCACGCCGCCGGCACACTTAATCGAAAAAGGTTACCTGCCACACACAGGGGATTTCCAAAGCGGTCCTATCCTTTGAACCACATGTTAGTTATTTCACTGGCACCCTTTCAATTTGATCACTGCAATGATGTTTGAGGGGAAAAAATATCATATTTTATAGCATATTGCAAAAACGAACTCAAAATTATTGGTTGCAAAGCGTGACTGCTGTGCATGAGATCTTGGGATCAATTCCCAGGTCTGGCAAGGTGTTATTGAGTTTTTCCATCAGGAATTTCTCAGTAGCTGCCTCGGAGTCTGGATTTGTGCCCGGTTGAAGGCAATACATACATACATAAACCCTGAACGCATAACATTCCTTTTTTTGGAGCAGTCGTGTAAAAACTTGTAAGATTTATTTGTCCACTTACACTGAGACAGATGATAGTAAATAAAAGCTTGTATCTAACGATACCTTAATTAAAGAAATCTAATGAGTAGTTTGGAAGATAATTATGACGAAATAAAGAATATTACAAGGTAAGGTAGACTGGTAGAAAATGCCTGGCATTAAGTCCGCCTTTGTAAAGTGTATTTTTTTACATGTGCATAAAGTTTAAATAAATTACAAACAAACAATCAAACATACAAAGATAGGCGCAAAAAACATATTTAACCCTTTCCCTGCAGTCGGGTAAAAAGCAGACTGATTATTTGATAATGTATTAACGTCAGTATTTGTGTTGGTTGCAGGTGCAAATGACTCAGTGGTGTATGACGTGATGTGAGGAGAGGACCGCGACACCATGCTGATACGGTGCCTACTACTCGTGCTGCTGTGTGCGGTAAGTACATAAAGAAATATCATCATCTGCCTAGCCTTTTCCCAACTATGTTGGGGTCGGCTTCCAGTCTAACCGGATGCAGCTGAATACCAGTATTTTACATGGAGCGACTGCCTATCTGACCTCCACAACCCAGTAACTGGGTAATATGATAACCCCTAGGTAAGACTGGTTGTCAGACTTTCGGGCTTCTGACGACCCGTGACGACTGTCAAAGATCCACGTATGACAGCCGGGACCAACGGCTTAACGTGCTTTCCGAGGCACGGAGGAGTCTCGGTGTGTGATGTTGGTCACCCATCCACGGACCAACCCCGGCAAGCGTAGCTTAACCTGACGGATCGACCCGTGCGGCTGTTATTACTTAGCCACGAGCCCCTCTAAGTACATAAAGAAATAACTTTATTTCTTTCTTTGATACAATAATGATATCAAGAGAAACAAATACTAGCATAATCGACTGGAGTTAATGGAGAAAAGAACACATACCTACACTTATCGTAAACAAAGAAATGTAAGATACTTTTCAGTCTGGTACTGTCCAGTGTCAGACTGTTATTAATTTGGATGGATGAATGGAATGCCATCAAAAACATAACTTGTAAAAAAACAAGTCTCGCAAATCAGTTCTTCTACAGTAAAAAGTTGTGAGATCCATGTAATACGAAGTCAGTTGATTTATTCAGTCCCTACTTAAGGGACCTTCTGTCTTAAGTTATTGCGTAATAGCGTTACATGGGATTTAAACATAACTGGCGAAATGTGAGTGTACTAATGGGTACACCTCTGCCTAACCCTTCGAGGATTACCTACAGGTGTGATGCTATGTTATGTTACCTCATTGAGCCGTCTAAAACTAGAAGCACCCCAGACATAGAACACCTTCATTTCATTTACACCATAATCATTACTCATCTGGCCGACGTGCATAATTCTGTGGAAAGGCTATAAAAACAAATGAACAGTGCTCAGGAGTAGTGACGTCAGAGTCGTAAACAGCCAATCATAAAGAGGAACTGCTGTTATTCGTTATACTGTGGCGTTATTTTGTGTTGAGTGTTAATGTTGGGGAACTGTGTTTATTTTTAGTCTGTGGTAGTTTTTGAAGTGAAAACTTCTTTAGCGGCGTTGAGCACTTTTTCTGTAATGGGTATAAAATCTTAAACTCGCGTCAGGACACGTGACCTGATCGAAAAAGCGTAAGACGGATGGAGAGTAGACAGCTATCCCCTCTCTACGGCGCGGCGAAAATGTGTGCCTGAGCCTACTGTTTCGTTTAGGCAGCGCAGGGCGCTTGCGCGAATGTTCGTGTAGGTATAACTTTTTAATGTAAAATAATTTTAATAGTTTTAAAGTGTTAAATTTTTAATGTAATATAAATTGTCATGTTTGTGTACGATAGCGCAATAAATGAATATTGTATTCTACCACATAAATGATAGTACTTTTATACTGATAAAGCAATTGGTGCAAAATTATTCCCTAACCATTCCAAAATATCAAACATGCTCAACGTTAATAATCAAGTTTTCACTTCTGCCGGCACTCCCGGAGTGCAACCCGTCTTTTTTTGCATTGAGTTGTTGGTTTTAGTAGTCAATGTGTTAAAAATGTAGTATCTACATAACATAACATCACGCCTGTAATCCCCAAAACTTAGGGCAGAGGTGTACTTATTAGCACACCCACATTTCGCTAGTCTCTTGCATTTGGGGGCGAACCTATTGCCATTAACCAGAAAATTCAGACTCCGAGGCTTCTAATGAGAAATTTCTGATGGAAAAACCCAGTAACACTTTGCCCGACCCGGGAATCGAACCCAAGACCTCACTACACCAATAAGGCAGTAGTATCTAACCTTTACTATAAAATAATAAAGCTGAAGAGTTTTTTGTTTCTCTGTTTGTTTGAACACGCTAATCTCTAGAACTACTTGTCTGATTGTAAAATTTATTTACGTATATGAAAGCCAGATTCTTGAGCCTTAATGCTTTATAACATTACTCTATTACCCACAGGAGCGGGGTATTAACCAAAGATTTAACATTTTTTTTTGTAAAAAAGCTTTTTATTTTTCACTTTTTAGTGCTTGTGTGTTAATGTTTGAAATCCTTACATAAAGCCCTTTCAAACAGTACCTCATACGATATATTTAATTTTGGAAAGTGGTAGGAGGGGGGTTGACGTACCCCCTCCCCACTTCCTTCTGTCAGTCATCGACTACACGTATAAACAATGCAATTTTTCTTGTTACGGCGGTTCTGCTGTGATTTTTTAAGGAGTTCCGTTCCATATCTCCAAAGTTCATCATCAGATCATGACAATATTCCTATGGGACCTATTCCGAACTATACTCTTTCAAACAAAAAAAGAATCATCCAAATCGATTCATAATTGGCGGAGTAATCGTAGAACAAATATACAAAAAAAAAAAAAAAAAACATACGCTTCGAATTGAGAACCTCCTCCTTTTTGAAGTCGGTTGAAAAATGAATGGTTTCCGTGGAGTAACAATTTATATCAATCAGTTAGATATCAAAAAGTAGGTACAGTACGCATCAAAAGCGGATAAACGCAATTGCTTGACACTCAATACACCTTCTATTTTCATAAAAGACATGTAGGTACCTATACCCAACTGCGGTCACCCATCCTTATAACTTCCATATCGGGTTGCCGTAGCTCTTTGATTTCCGTGTTTACATAGCAACCATGTTTTTCTGCTCAATAAATTCTGACTGTCGAGAATCATGTCATGTGGTTTTGATTTCTGACAATTTCTAACAAAGGGAATATTTACTTGAAATAATTAGGAGCGTCTACTTCTGTTATTCTAATGAATAGAGAAGCTTTGAGAGAATAATTGGGCTTTTAGTTAGTAATGGAAGTTAGGCTTACCGGTAACAATGATATCAGTCATATATAAGTACAGTAAGCGGTCATAAGTGCAGTAGCAGGCTAAGGTTTGAATTGCTGTGAACACGCGGTACAGGCCGTACCTACATCTGTGTCTGTAAGTGATTATGTATTAACACAGCGCCTACGAACACTTTAGAATTTGCACATGGCGTCGAAAGGTCGTAAGTTAAAAAATGACTATCTATTGCTTTGTGAGATTGCTTCTCCACTTATGATCGCTATTCCTCATTAACGGAGACGCGGGGCGTCGCGCGTCGCGTCGTGCGGCGCGACCCGCGCTGAATTCAAACATATGGCGTTGTATGAGTGCGTTTACGGAAAAGCGATTTTTGACGTACTGATTTTCACGCCGCTTGACGGCACGCATCACGCGACGCGCGACGCACCAAAGTCAAAGTCAAAGTCAAAACATTTATTTCAATTAGACCATTTACAGGCACTTTTGAATTGTCAAAGAGTCGGTCAGTTAGTCCGAAAGTTGAAGCTAGTTGCTCGTTCCAAAACGGAGGTAGGCCTCTATGGAGAAGAAAGAGCAAGAAACTCCACGGCACTCTTTTAAATTAGGTTATTACAAAATCTTGGTTACATTATTCTTGTCGATTCTATATGTGATCACAATGAAGATGAATATAAAATAGCAGTAAAAATATATATATATATATATATAAAGAAATTAAAGCCACAGCAGTTAAGAGATGACCAATCCCAACTGACAGCACTCGTTCACGAGCATGACGCATGGATCAGCACCACCTAGCTCAACCATTATGGAGGGAGCCAAATGATCCAACACACGCGCCACCATCAGCGAGACATTTGAGTGAGCATGACAAGCTCTCAACTGCCATGCTTATTAAGTCAAAACACATAGTAACTTAATAAATAACAAGCTACTATAATTAAAAACATTAAAAAACACGACTGCCAAAATTGCACATATTTGTACTTTGTTTACTCGTCAGTTTTTTTTACGACAATTTTTTAATTACAGTGTTATATATTTTTAAAATCTGCTTGTCAAATTCTAGACGATAAACATAGACACGGACAGATTCATTAAAAAAAAAATATTGAGGCTGGTATTAATTTACGTTTTAAAGTGACCACACAGGATTCTTTTTATTTTTAACTAGCCTATGTTACTCGGAACGATGCAAGGAGTGTAACGATACCCCATACATCTGAATCGGTTCAGGCGTTCAAAAGTTATGGTGGAATAAAGAATCTCACATACATACATACATACATACATTAACCCTGAACACATAACACTCCTTTTTTTGGGGCAGTCGTGTAAAAATGCTCCATGGTACCGCATCTCTGTACCTACACTATCGTCTTTGCGAAAAGTGCAATAACTACGTTTAACCTGATTTCGAGAAGGACGCAGGTGAGTATTGTATTTTTGTTTACTAAGTAACAAGTACCATTTTAAAGTTATCAACAACAACTAGTTAGAATACAGGAACCGGTCACAAAGAGAATTCCACATCCTTCAAAAGCGACTAGCTAAAGCTGAACTAAACCGTAGTAATATGTTTATTATGCTAATATCGTGGACCCGCCATGTTTCAATTCACACAGTTCCTTAATAAAAACATAGTTACATGATATTGTTACAGTGAGGGGACACCGGGTGGGGTATCGTTGACGTTAATATCGATAAAATATGAGCGGTGAGACAAAATGAAAACGAAGTCAACAAAACATTGAACCCACTAGTTATAGCTTAGTGTTAAAACTTAAATTCATAATTCAAAACCAATAACTGCCTCGTTGGTCTAGTGGTCGCAAGCGCGACTGCTGTGCATGAGGTCTTGGGTTCGATTCCCAGGTCGGGTAAAGTGTTATTGGGTTTTTCCATTAGGAATTTCTCAGTAGCAGCCTCGGAATCTGGATTTGTGCCCGGTTGATGGCAATAGGCTCGCCCCCTATTACATGGGACTAAAAACATAACTGGCGAAATGTGGGGGTACTAATGGGTACACCTCTGCCTAACCCTTCGGGGATTACAGGCGTGATGTTATGTTGTTATGTATGATAAATGTATAGGTACTAAGTGCTATGTATTCTACCCAGGAAAGGCCATGCCTAGCACTCAGATAGACTAGGTACAAAAGGTCACTCGCTCACTTATCACGAAATATCAAAAACCGCTTGACGTATAAAGAAGAAACTTTCAGGGAGGTAGTTTTAACAGTTAGAATACGTTCGCCAAGACAGAATCTTTTAAAATTCACCCCCTACTAAAGGGATGAAACGATGATTCAAAGTTTGTATGGAGAAATCAACTTTGACGCGGACGAAATCGCAGGCAAAAGCTGTATAAGAGGACTCTGAGTGCTGGCTTCCGTTTCTCGTACATCTTTCAAAGGTCCAGTCCGGTAATGAGTTAGATAGTGCTTACAAAACTTGCAGAATAGCAGATGTGTCACGTTGTATGGCAATGCTAGGCTGATACTTTGGCCTAAGAAAAGGCTTTAGATGTCCTGTGATAGCAGAAAACAGATTACAACTTTTTACAGAAAATCGTCTATAAAATTAATCCAGTAGGTATCTACTACCGAAGTTTCAAATCTCTCCATACAGATAGACATACAAAAAATCCCACGATAACAATATTATACATAACATACATACATAACATCACGCCTGTAATCCCCGAAGGGTTAGGCAGAGGTGTACCCATTAGTACACCCACATTTCGCCAGTTATGTTTTTAGTCCCATGTAATAGGGGGCGAGCCTATTGCCATCAATCGGGCACAAATCCAGACTCCGAGGCTGCTACTGAGAAATTCCTGATGGAAAAACCCAATAATACTTTGCCCGACCTGGGAATCGAACCCAAGACCTCATGCACAGCAGTCCACCACTAGACCAACGAGGCAGTCCTAATAATAATAATAATATAGAGTAATACTATACCTCCTGTGATAATATCACACGTTTAAGGAGAGGCTTTATTAAATTATCATAGTTTGTTCTTCAACATATCCCTATCAACTTATCGACTAATTACAACTAAACATGTCCCATCCCTACCAATGTAAATGAGTCTATTCTCTACGGAGTTGTATTTTCCTAACGGCAGCAGAAATTCTCGAAAGGTTCCATTTAAATTGATTCTCTCATACTAATAACACCGTTACAATTTGAAAGCAGGCGACGCTTGCAATATTCTACTTAGATAGTTAGAATTGTTTAATTTAGTTTCTTAGACTATGTTTAGTTAGGGAATAACGATGATTGGAAAGCGTTTGGGGGGAAGGTGCTCGAGCTAAGTAATAACAGCCGCACGGGTCGAGCCATCAGGTTAAGCTACGTTGTTGAGTTTTGTCTGGGGATGGGTGACCATCTTTACACATCAAGACTCCTCCGTGCTTTAGAAAACACGTTAAGCCGTTGGTCCCGGCTGTCATACGTGAATCTTTAACAGTCGTTACGGGGCGTCAGAAGCCTGAATCGTATTGTATTACCCAGTTACTGGGTTGAAGGAAGGCAGTCGCTCTATGTAATTTAAACTGGTATTCAGCTGCATCCAACAATAATCTGCGAAATAGGTTTTATATAAATACAATCAGGATTCGATTTTGAAAATTCCAACTCTCTAGCTAATGAGAGACAGAACGGTGACAGACGGACGGACGGAAACTTAGTAATAAACCTATTACTGAACCCTCCACCGTTAGCACCCTACACGTACGGAACTCTAAAACATGATACAACAAACAAAACATATTTTAAAAATAAATTCTACCTACCTCATTCTTTAGTTATGAAAACAACGTTACCCCATTCTTACTTCACAAATACAGTGAGTTTTCCGTTCATTTTCTTTCACCTGCAGCGTATATTCCGTGTGCTGTGTATTTTCAAACGTGTTATATAATCGCGAAGCTGCATTATACTTGCATTAGTGGCGGTAATTTGTGCTGAATCTGTGTTTCAGTTCAGATTGAGTTTGTTAGCTTACCGCGTGGAGCAATCAGTACGGACTCGCATACGAAGGGTTATGTATTACCGTTTATATCTTTTAATATACATAATTATGTGTATACTAGCTTTTACCCGCGACTTCGTCCGCGTAAATTTCGGTTATCGCGGACAAATCATGATTCGAAACGACACGTGGCGCCATCTGTGATCATAAGAACGTTATTGTGATTTACTTCGGAAACAGTAATTTTTTTCGGGATTAAAGGTACCCTATGTTCGTTCCTGTACACCTGGCAATGTATATGCAAAATTTTGGGATGATCGGTTCAGTGGCTTAGGCGTAAAATGGTAACAAACAAACTTACTTTCGCATTTATAATATTAGTTAGGATTAGGGTCGAAAAAAACACGTTTTTTGTTACGCTTTAATATTTAGCTTTATTTTATCTATCTCACTCACTCATCACGAAATATCGAAAACCGCTTGACGTATAATGATGAAAGTTGACAGGGAGGTAGTTAGTATAGTCAGTAGACGTCCACTAAGAATAGATTTTTCAAAATTCACGCACATATGGTGATGAAACGGGGTCTGACATTTACACGGGCGAAGTATTCGTGCAAAAGCTAGCGTACTTTAAGCAAAGCAAACCGAGTACTATGTAAGCCATTCTACAACGTTATGATAGCGATTTTATGAAACTAGGAGTCTGTATATTGTGGTGGGGTGTGGTTCTCGGTGAAGGAGAAGATATTCCTAACTGTGGTTGCTGTAAAATGCAAGGAGATACCTCAGAGGTTATAGCAGAGAGCAGTGCTCTAGTATTTTATGTAGCTTACATCTTAACTGTCTATACAAATATTAAAAAGCTGAAGATTTAATTCGTTTTTTTTTTACTACTAGAAACTACGCAATATGGTATATTTAATTACTAGCTTCTGCCTCGTTGGTCCAGTGGGCGCAAGCGCGACTGCTGTGCATGAGGTCTTGGGTTCGATTCCCAGGTCGGGCAAAGTGTTATTGGGTTTTTCCATCAGGAATTTCTCAGTAGCAGCCTCGGAGTCTGGATTTGTGCCCGGTTGATGGCAATAGGCTCGCCCCCTATTACATGGGACTAATAAACATAACTGGCGAAATGTGGGTGTACTAATGGGTACACCTCTGCCTAACCCTTCGGGGATTACAGGCGTGATGTTATGTTATGTATGTTAATTTTCCATCAGGAATTTCTCAATAGCAGCCACGGAGTCTGGATTTGTGACAGGTTGATGGTAATAGGCTCGCTCCGTATTACTTTACGGGACTTAAACATAACTGATGAAATGTGGGTGTACTAATGGGTACACCTCTGCCAATGGGTAACCCTTCGGGGATTACAGATGTGAGTTTAGTCGCGAGCAAATCTAGTTACATATAAATTGAAAAAGTCACACTGTTACTAACCCGTGACAAGGGATGGTCTTAAGCACGGGGTCATACGACCTTACTAAATGGTAAATCTTTTCACAAAAAAACATGAGCTTTCCCGTCAACCTTGGTTCACAAGAAAAGGTCATGTTTGAAGGTCATAATTATGTAAATCATGCAGTGCCTACACGCATCGAGATGGCCTATCAGATGAGTTGCACGCAACCTGCGACCTTTATGACCTATTTAAATCATATTTTTCGTACGACCCTCGACGGGTAGGTCTTTGATCCCCTGAATCGCTTAGTGTGTTTTTATTTATGTGTTGCATAATATTATTTATTTGGGGATGGAAAATAAATTATTTATAAATGTTTTCTTACACATACACATAACATCACGCCTGTAATCCCTGACGGGTTATATAGGGTAATAAGTTTATACTAAATATTTGGTATTATTAATTGATTTTAGTAAAGGAGCAGTAATATTAAGCACACTAATTCACAAAAAAAATAACCGCCTTAAAAAATTACAATCATCACGCTTGTGATCTCCGAAGGGTTAGGCAGATGTGTATACCACTACCTACACCCACATTTCGCCAGTTATGTTTAAGTCCCATGTAATAGGGGCGAGCCTATTGCCATCAACTGGGCTCAAATCCAGACTCCGAGGCTGCTATTGAGAAATTCTTGATGTAAAAATCCAATAACACTTTGCCCGACCTGAGAATAGAACCCAAGACCTAAAGCTGAACAGTTGCGCTTTGCGACCACTAGACCAACGAGACAGTAAAGAAATAATGTTTCATTAAAAAGACGAACATACATAGGCACATAGTAGATATTACATTTATATTGTTCCAATATATTCCTTTACAGATATTTTTTACGCGTATATTCATGACTTTAGGTTAAGTAATTAGAATAGGAACATAGCGGTAAGGAATATCGTTACTAACACGAATGAGTCATGTTATTTGATAAATGAATCTTATTACTATTACTTTAAAGCCATAAACCAAATATAAAACCGGCGAGAGCGTTTCTACGAAAAAAAAATAGACAGAAAATGGAGGTGCCATTTTCTTTTTAGCGGGATATAAGCGCAACCACGCTGCTTAGTTAGTATTTCAAAAACAGATTGCCAAATTCGAATAGCATTGTAATAATTGCCCTATATATCGCTAGCCAACCAACAAAATTAAACGGAACACAAAATAACCAACTAAACTCTAATAAATTAATTAGAACACATGATTGATTAGTTACCCAATCAGTTATTAATAACGAATAGTTAATAATAACAACACCTAGCTTTGCTATAAATGTTCATAATAATAATTTTCTGTTGTTAATTTATTCAGCGCTATAAATTTTGCTGCATTAATTTGTTGCGTTGCGCTTTGTTTAACGTTGCGTTCACGTTATGCTTAAATTATTATGTTGTGCATTTTTAATAATGAAAGCCTGAGACGTTTGTGTTCTTTTAAAAGGAAATTATACTCGATCGTTGAGAACTGTATAAGCACAAGTGCTTATGCAAGTATGGCGAGTATGTATGGAATTTCTTGCCCAGTCTTACATACATACATAAACTCACGCCTTTTTCCCATGGGGGTAGGCAGAAACTACAGAACGCCACCTGCTACGATCCTTAAATACTCCTTTCGCCTCATCCACGCTCATACATCTCGTCATACAAGCACGCCGGTTACGAGTACTGCGCACCTGACCTTCCCTCTTCTCTTGACCGGTCTTCTACATACAAAACTACCTTTTGAAATGGGTAACTAAGTAGATTCAATATATTTTTTTCTTTTTTTTGTATATAACGTTCAAAAGTACCGTTTAATGGTCTAATTGAACATTATACAATATACATGTATAGTAGCAGCCTCGGAATCTAGATTTTGTGCCCGGTTCATAGCAATAGGCTCGCCCCCTATAACATGGGACTTAAACGTAACTGACGAAATCTGGGTGTAATAATAGGTACACCTCTAACATAACCCTTTGAGGATTACAGGCGTGATGTTATGTTGAAATAAATTATTTGACTATACTTTATTTTTTTTTGGTAAATCATACCCAAATTCATGAGGACTACTATAGGCTATACAACATCACGCTACGACCCACAGGAGCCGATCAGTAACTAAAGACAAAACGCGGGTGACAAAATTAAAGACGAACGAAGTCGCGGACAGATGTTAGTCATACAATATAGGTAGCTCAAATAAACTGTGGTCTAATTCGGAGCATGTGATCGTAATACGCAACGATTCTGTATCGATTGTAACCATCTGACTTTGTCTAACCTTCGCATGTTAACTGAGCTAAACTTCTGCAATCATTTCACACTAAGCTTGATGCAGATATTTTAGTTTCTTATTCAAAATAGGTGCCATTTTAAATAGAAAATTTTGGTTGCTTGTTTTGTTTTGTTTTATTAAATAATCGCTGGATTTTTACTACTAGTCCGATTCTGAAGCTTGTTTCGCTAATAGGAAGCTAAACGTATCTAAATGCTTCAGTCTATATTTAACTATCGAAAAATATATTCGTAAAGATTCGCTCGGACGAAGTTACAAGCAAAGACTAATTAAATACATCAAGCTACTGATTATTGTACTAAGTACTGGTAATTTTTATTATTAAGGAGATCTTTGGAAGACTCACTCCTGCATGATGCTGGCTTCTTACTCCAACTCCCATTAAGAAACGAGAAGAACAATTCTCATCCAAATATTGAAATAATCAATCAAAACCTTTTGACTGCCTCGTTGGTCTACTGGTCGCAAAGCACGACTGCTGAGCATATGGTGTTCAGTGGGTTTTCCCATCAGGGATTTGACAGAAGCAGCCTCGGAGTCTGGAGTTGTGTCCAGTTGATGGCAATATGCTCGCCCCTTATTACATAGGACTTAAACGTAATTGGCGAAATTTGCGTCTACTAACGGGTATACCTCTACATGCCCCCTCTGGCATAACAGGCGTGATGTTATATAAAAACAATCAAACATCGTAAACCCCAACACTGTCTTCACTCATAAAATAGTGGCACTCAATAATTTAACTCCTCACCGCGTATGCAAGCTGCATCCTCTGAATAAATATTGATTTGTCAGAAACTACGGCCCCGGTGAGGTGCGCCCGGAACTGACTGATTCAAGTTTATGACGATTGAGTATGAATATGGCAAGGTGCGAAGAGGAATTGTAATGTAGGTATAAATATTGCTAGCAAAAGAATGTTTTCTTAAATAAAATGGATTTATTTAAGTAATAATTTAATATATTTTTTTTTAGTTTCTCTTTTTATTCTGGTTGTTTTTTATTTTATTTTTACTATCAAGCTTGTAAATAATGTATATATTATTTTAAATAGTACAATAAAAATTATTTAGAATTAAAAAAAAATGAATTTAATAATATGACTAGCTTCTGCCCGCGACTTCGTCCGTCGTAAGTTACGTCTATGGTTACAGCTCCACTCCTGTAAGTCGTAGCGAAGTGTTATATAGCCTATACTATTCTTGATTAACTTATAGCTATCGTATACAAAAAGATTTTTTTTCGTTCCCTCTGATATTTTTATTTTTTGATTTCATAAAGTAGCGCGAAAACAAACAAACAAAAACTCTTCAGCTTTAGTATAAATAAAGAGTTGAATTAAATACCAACTTTTGATACAGTTGACAAGTCGTGCCGCGTTGTCTGCCAAGTCTTTACGTAATTGTTGTTAAATATTCTAATCTTATACTAAAATAAAACGATTGTAATTTTCGTGTTACGTGAACTAGCTTTTCGTCACTTCGTGTTACAGTTGAAATAAATTACGTACTTTACATAATACGTTTAATATTAACTGAATAATTTATCTAACAGTTTATCAATTAACCATTCCATAATACCCATCTAATGTAACGATATATTACGCTCTATTCCTGTCTTCATACTCCAACGTCTTGCCTAAGAGGATAGCACTTAAGGAAGGTCGGGTTTGTTATTGCGAGCAAGTTATACATCTGCCTTCTAGCTCCAGATTGGTTGAATTTGCATGCTCATTTGAAGACGAATATGTTCAACGAAGTGGTTGGATTTTTATCATTTACTGAACGGTTTTGGGTTTTAGTGCAAGTGTGGGTCTGAAAAAGCTAGGTACTGCAACTGTTTGTAAGCCAGGGTCTACAATAGCTGCTGTAGAACCCCTGGCGAGGGTATCACTGCTGCCAGGGTTCCGGATTTTGTTGCACAAAGGGGCATTCGGACGAACACGGATAAGTTTTATTCAGTAAGAGTCTGACACTTCCTTTCGTCCCGCCCAGAGTGAAAGAACTCAAACTTTGCCGACCTGGGAATCGAACCCAAGACTTCATGCTCAGCAGTCGCAATTTTTAAGCACTAGACCAACGAGGCAGTCCAAAATATTAGAAGAATATTAGATAAATATTACAATTTTCATTTTCATCAAAAGCCACCAGCCACGTTACGTCCTGACAATAATCTAACTAGCAGATGGCCGACTGTCATAACATGGAAGTCCAACGCCCGATAGTTATTGAATAAATATCGATTGGACAGAACTGCTGTGCAAACGAGACGGGACCTAATGCAATACTGGCTAGATTTCATTAGGAAGAAATTCGAAGAGAAATGAATATTTTTGGAGATTTTTTGATTGTTAGCATAAATATTAAATTATATTAAGACACGGGGAGTGTCTTAACATATTGAGATTCCCAGGACAGGCAAAGTGTTGTTGGGTATTTCCATCAGGAATTTCTCAGTAGCAGCCTCGGAATCTGGATTTGTGCCCGGTTGATGGCAATAGGCCCAGGCTTCGCCCATATTACATTAAACCTAAACATAACTAGCGAATTGCCAGTGTAAACCTCTGCCTAACCCTTCAGGGATTACAAGCGTGATGTTATGATGGTGAGGTTCCTCAAAAAGGTCAGGTGCGCAGTACTCGTAACCGGCGTGTTTGTATGACGGGATTTATTAACGTGGAAGAGGCGAAAGGAATATGTAAGGATCGGAAAAAGGCGTGAGTTTATGTATGTATTCTATTCTTATTATAAAATATGTATGTATTTATGAGTATGTATATTATATATATATATATGGTATATATGAGTTTATGTACTTGTGTACAATTAAACTCGTTTAGATATTTGTTTTCAATTATTTTAATATTTCTTGTCTGTTTATTTACTCATGTACAATTTTTTGCACCTGCTTTGTTATCTCTTCACCACCTTTGGTTGACTGGTAGAGAATGCCTAAGACATTAAGTCCGCCTTTGTACTTTTTTGTTGCATAAAGTTTAAATAAATAATTAATAAATATATATGTCATGATGTTATTTAAAACTGGTTTTAGTTAAAAAAACGAGTCAAGAAGTTGGAACCTTGACCTTCAATATCTTCTAACCTAGAAGGTTCCTAGGTATGGTCCGGAACAAAAAAATATCGTGGAATGTTTGATGATGTTCTTTCATCAAACATTCGGCTTCGTTAAGCATCTTTTTAAACCCGTTATTTATATTTCTTTGATACCTTTTAAACCCACAGATCCGATTGTTGACAGTCACGGCAACCGCGCAGACCCGAACCATCACGAATTCAATCGAATCTGATCGAAAGCAAACACGGGAATTAAAAGCTGGTTTGTTTTGATACAGCTGTTAAATACATTGTATTGTGAAACCTCGTTAGGTTCAAATAGAGTTGGAAATTAATTAATTAGCTGGAATGTTTTTTAAGTAGGTATACTTAGTGAAATAATGAGATGATCTGGAAAGAGTGATGAAGACAGAATTGATTGTGATAGAAAAATAAACTTAATGTAGGACTGATTTTCAACCGACTTCAAAAAGGAGGAGGTTCTCAATTCGGCGGGTATTTTTCTTCTTTGTGTGTATGTTACCCGTTTACATCGCCAATTATGAATTGATTTGGATGAAATGAATGAGCGTAAAACAACAAAATTTTAGAAAAATAAATAAATAAATTGAAATGTACACAAGTACAAAATAATTAAAATTCTACATACTTTATGTATAATAAATTGTATGAATGCATAATTAAAAAATCTAGTTTTTTAGTTTACATGACTGCCCCAAAAAAAGGAATGTTATGTGTTCAGGGTTAATGAATGTATGTGAGTTTCTTTATTCCACCATAACTTTTAAACGCGTGAACCGATTTAGATGTATGGGGTATCGTTACAATCTTTGCATTGTTCCGAGTAACATAGGGTAGTAAAAAAGATGTGGTCACTTTTAAACGTAAATGAATATCAGCCTCAATTTAATTTTTTAACGAATCTGGTCGTGTCTTTGTTTATCGTCTAATATTTGACAAGTTTTAAAAAAAGAACAAGTTGTTAGTGACAAGTTTTAGAAAAAGTAGATTTAAAAAATATAAAACACTGTAAATAAAAAACATCGTAAAAAATAAATGCAATATTTGAAATCGTTTTTTGTAATATTTTTAATTATTCCTGTTAACAAGAAAAAATTAAATTTACCCAAACTTTGGCAACGCCAAAGGGTGGTTATGATTTTAGCAGTCTATATTAATTGATGATGTCTACATATATTAAGTGATGTTCATCTGTGTGCGCAGATCTCCTAAACTATATATACGTCATATAATAAAACCATTTCCATCCTTATAAGCCCAAAACTGTCTTTACGCCATCAGACAAAAACATATAACAAGCAAACTTATCCTACGATTGAACTCACTACGCCAATACGCCAAATAAAAACGAAACGCGAGCAAAGCGAAACGACAAAAAGTTTCACTCGTACCATTTCAGGCACCCCCACGACACGCCAAAGATTGCAGTGAAATTTCCGAACCACGATCTAAACCCGAGACTTCCCGAGGGCATACGTCGGAAACAGATTAGGCACATAATTGACGTGTGCATTGTCTGACACTAGCTGAAAACTTGTGGGGGGCGAATTAGGGTTTAAACTATGTTTGGGTTCTATTTTGAAGTTGATCAAAATGGAGTGGGTTGATTAGGGGTTAATGACCGGAGTGATTGGCGTTAGGTGGGTTTTAGAAGGGCCCCCAACGGGGCCAACGCCTGCCGGGGTTGCGGGACGTCTTAACAGGATACCGTGGCCCCGGAACGTAAAGGGCAACAGAAGGAACAGGGTGGTTTTTTAGTCAGTAAAAGTCTGACAGTCCCTTCCGCCCCACCCAGGACGAAAGCAGTCATTTGATGATTTTTACCACCAAAAAAAAAAAAGGTAGGTTTTAGAAGCCCGATCTTCTTTTTGGCGTATTAATGGCAAATATAGACACATCTTTTTTTGGCCCAGTATTCAGCTACCGTAACACCATCCACTGACGCAGTCCTCACGTGGGCAGGTGACTGAGCATGCGGTGCAAGATATTAGGTGAGCCATGGTCTGCGGAGAGTTTCTACTAAATAAATGCAAAAGTTTTAATGCATGGATGTATGTTACTCAATCACACCAGAACGGCTGAATGGATCTGGATGAAATTTTGCACAGAAATAGGTTATAGTCTGGAATAGCACATAGGGTACTTTTGATCCTGAAAAAATGTAGACTTCCCGTGGGATATTGACGCGGACAAAGTCGCAGACAAGAACTGGTTAATTAATATAATTACCGACTTTTTAAAATAACCGACGAAATTTATTATACCTTTAAAATGATGTACTGAACCCATGCAAATTTTCGTTACGATGTGTGATGATGTTCACCCCGTCTCATTTCGATATGATGGACAGTCACTTGTATAGTTTTCAACCTGAAACTTTGTCTTACCACATCATAAAAGTACCTCCACAAAAATTGGGAACAGAAACCTCATCGTTAAAAGAACTCAAAAATAATATCAAAACTCTGCACCCTGGCTGTGTGCCAGCTCTACAGCGATGCAGAGGCACATAGTTCAAATATTGGTTATTTTCAGACGCATGGGTACAGTTAGCAAAAAAAGTTTTAATTAATATACAGTTTGAGGCGAAGTTTCAGGTTGCAGGTGTTTCGAAAAAATATTGTTGATAGTTAATTAGCAAAGTTTTGATCGAAAATAAATATGATTTTTCTGCTGATTCAGGTGGTTGGTATTGAATGGAGGTACAATAATAATGTACTCGTAAAATGTCGATTAAAAATAAAGCTTTGGAATACGTCGTCTGTGCCGGTCTAATCTCGGTTTAAGGAACGTTTATAGCTATGCCATGGTCAAAGGACACAACGGACTTTTTCAAAAGTTAATCCCCAAGTTTGGTGGTTAACTTAGAAAGGAATAATCGATAAAAATAAAAATAATTGTAAAACTTGAAACCCCTCTTTAAAAACTTCGGAAAATACGTTTAAAAAAACTTCCATCCACGTCGAATTTGTTCTTGCGTGCCGCTAACCTTATATAATTTCGGCAAATCAAAAATTTTTCGATCAAAATAACGCTCGTCGCAATATCGCCTGTACACCCTTCGCCGCCAGCCATAACACTTAAAACGTATCGCAGGATAATGTTCGCAGTAGATTGCTTGGTGTCGATCTAATATTTATGTCGGGTGTGTTATTTACGCAGCAACGGATATTGCCGTGTCCAGGGAATCGTCTTGGCAGGATCTCATCATATTACTGGGGCCGTAAACGGGTTAGGGACGAGATTATGAAGAAGTGATACAATTTATTTTTATTGTGGCGACAAATAAATTGGTAGGTTTTTTTTTTGGTACGTGATATTTAAATTGAATTGGCTGTTTACTGGCATTTTGTTAGGCTGTGCCGAAGCTTGAGTGAGTGTTTTGAATAATAATGTTTTTATCATACCTTGTTCGGGTTTTGTTTTATTATGTAGATAGGTATTGGTGCCCATTCCCTTGTTCACATACTAGACAAAATTTAGAGAATTGACATCTCTTACTAACATACAGCGAAAGAAAAGGACGGTGATATTAAAGAACTAAGTTAGCGATGTCAAATTAGTTTTGCCTTGAACTTTTCCATATTTTTAATCCATACGTTTTAAGATGTCAACTATAACTGTACGGATGTGTCAGATTGACTAAATTTTACAGCTTTTATTTACATTAGTCTCTTTCTTGTTTATTCGGACAGAAAAAGATGGAAATAGTCTAATTATAGTTTAGTTTGTGACCAAGAAAATCGGCACCATTGTCGAACTAATTATAGTAATTTAAGTATTCTTTTTATGAAAAACTTTCGAGGAATAAACAGGTATTGAGATTTTTCTAGTATTATTATTATACACGCACGTGCTGTCCCACTGCTGGGCAAACCCCGTCCTCTATTCCTTTCATCGGTCTCGATTGAGCAGTACATCTAGCCAATTTTCAAGCAAGCCGTCCAAGTCGACCCGCCATGTCCTTAGTGGTCTACCCCGTCCCTAATTTTGGTACTACCAATTTTGGTTTCTACGGGCCCATAGATCGTTCGACATGCGACAAAAATGTCTAGTCCACTTAAGCCGAGCAGCCTTTTGAGTGACGTCAACGATCTGTATTTTGTAACGTGACTCCTTAACTTAATATCAAGCATGCGATTCATAGGTTTTGATTTACAGACATACTATTTGGGTTTTCCTACAATGTAGTATTTATTTTTTTCTTTTATATAAACTTATATAAGTATATATATTTTATAAGACTTATTAAACAAGCAACTACAATAAAAATAATAAAAATACGACTGCAATAATTGTACATATTTGTACTATGTTTACTCGTCAGTTTTTTTTACAACGTTTTTTTATTAACAGTGTTATATATTTTTTAAATCTACTTGTCAAATTCAAGACGATAAAAATAGACACGACCAGATTCATTAAAAAAATATTATTTTTTACTAGCCCATGTTACTCGGAACGATGCAAGAATTGTAACGATACCCCGTACATCTAAATCATTAAAAGTTGTGGTGGAATAAAGAAACTCACATACATACATTAACCCTTAAAACATAACACTCCCTTTTTTTGGGGCAGTCGTGTAAAAATTATCTGCATCACACACATACATACGAATATTATTATTTAAATAAATATGATCATGTAACACTGCACAGATAAACTCCATTAATACGTCGATCTCCATCCTTTGCATGCCAGATTAATTCACAAACAACATGACTCCGACCAACGAGCCCAATTTATTTCAACACAATACTCTTTCCAATTTTATATAAATTCTGTGATTGCAAGCAATCTCCGCGCAATCATTAAACGTACAGGAATAAATATTAAATGGTTCGGTTTCGCGTGATGCGGTCACAGCCTGCGTCCGGCACATTTGGTTTGATTTCGACCTTACTGATTTACGTAAAGCTTACTATGTAGAGGGAAAATACTATCTCTGATTTGAGAATACTTAAGAGATCTTTTGAGGGTATATAGAATCACAGACTTTGGTGAAGGAAAACATCGTGAGGAAACTTGGAGAATTATTAGGATAAGTCTAAAATCGCCAATACGCTTCGGTGATCAATACTCTTGCCTTTTCTGTATGAGAAGAAGCATTTTCATGTAACGATTTTGACGGAACTCTCATGAGCAGATAACTGGTTCTAATGAGTAATTTAGGCTACTTTAATTTTAGAAAAAGATTTAGGGATCCGGACAAAAAAATACCCGTTATATTCGAAACACAAACAAGCTACTATAATTTAAAAAATTAAAAAACACGACTGCCAATTTGCAGATATTTGTACTTTGTTTACTCGTCAGTTTTTTTTACGACGTTTTTATTTACAGGGTTATATATTATTTAGATCTACTTGTCAAATTCTAGACGATAAACATAGACACGGCCAGATTCATTAAAAAAAATAATTGAGGCTGGTATAAGTTTACGTTTTAAAGTAACCACAAAGGATTCTTTTTATTTATAACTAGCCTATGTTACTCGGAACGATGCAAGGATTGTAACGATACCCCATACATCTAAATCGGTTCAGGCGTTTAAAAGTTATGGTGGAATAAAGAATCTCACATACATACATACATATAATACATACATACATACATTAACCCTGAACACATAACACTCCTTTTTTTGGGGCAGTCGTGTAATAAGCTTTTACTTATATAAATTAAAATTTCACCATGCAGTTTATCGTGAAACCGTTAAAAAAAATGCCGTTCCGTGCATTTTGTCAGCTGATTTTTTTTTGTTCTCTATTCAAATGTCTACGGTTTTTTACCATGTAAAAACGAACTTTTGTGAATAAAATTCAACACGTCTTTTAATACATTCATGAAATAAACTCATAAAAGACTTCATGTTTCAATTACGTAGAAAATAAAGCCTGTTTGAAATAATTAATCCACTTCTTCACACATCGTTTAAAATTAAAATATTTAATGTACCGAGGCGGCTTCTTTGAAACCATTACTATATTAAATATAGAATTTATAACAAAAGCTGAAACACAAAGCCATTATGAAGGTAATTCTAGGAACATAATAATACTAGCATTTGCTTCTAACTTTGTTCGCCAGACTTTTCATATGAATCCCTTTAAGCAGATTTTTTTGAAACAAAATAGGAGTCTCTTATCTAACTTAATAACTCAGGAATAACTTAGCTTTTTCTATTAGCGAATTAATTTTTAGAATCAGACCAGTAGTTTCGAAGCTTAGCCTGGGAAAACAAACACACAATTTTTCAGGTTTCAGGCTTTTGTCTACGACTTTATCAGCGTAAATGTCGGTTATCGCGGCCGCAGACGAAGTCCAAAGTAAAAAGTTGTCTAAGTATGCCCCTTCTTGGGGTTTAAACTTTAAATCAAACCACTGAACCATTTGCAATGAAATTTAACTAAGTGGTAGTTTGGGATCTGAAAAAGAACATAGACTATTTTTTAATCCGCGACTACAACTACGAAATTCACAAGAGGTGAAGTCGCGAGCAAAAGCTAGCGTGTAGTGATCATTTTGTAGTGCCTTAAAAACACGCAATCCGTTTAACAAAAATGGAACTTGCAAAAATAAATAAAAATTGGCTTGCTGCCTCCATCACACATAACATCGACCCGCAATCCCAATTCCGGCCTGATTCGGTTTTACAGCATCTCCTAACAGAGTACATTTTATTGTTCATTTGATGGACGGAACCGATGGACTGTTCCAAGGTTTACCGCTAATGTCACCCGTTACGGGGAATTCCGTCATTACTTTTTATAGGTTAGGTGGAATAATTCGTGTTATTTTTAGGGTTACGTAACTCTAGCTGCCTAGCCTTTTTCCAACTATGTTGGGGTCGGCTTCCAGTCTAACCGGATGCAGCTGAATACCAGTAATTTACATGGAGCGATTGCCTATCTGACCTCCACAACCCAGTAACTGGGTAATACGATACCCCTTGGTAAGACTGGTTGTCAGACTTTCGGGCTTCTGACGTTCCGTAACTAAAGGCCAAAATGACCCTATTACTAGAGTCAAAAGACAAATCATTTATTTCAGTTTGGCTTAAAAGGCACTTTATAAATCCGAAAGTAACTCTGTTACGTTTTCATGACTAAACCACTGAACCGATTGTGATGAAATTTTGTATGGGATATTTTGAATCCGAAGAAAGGACAAATACTTTTTTTTATTTCACAGATTCGTCTAAATAGTATCCTACTAATATTACAAATGTGAAGGTTTGTGAAGATGTATAGATGTTTGTAATATATTATGTTTCTTACTCAATAACGCGTTACCCATTAAACAGATTTGCATTATTGCAAAGACCGTTTCCTGGATTAACACATAATATACTTTATATGTGTTGGGATAATAGTTAAACTTACTTAACGAAAAGTTACTTTTTACGCGGACAAAACCGCCGGCCGAAGCTAGGTGTAAATGAATACTAATATACGAGGCAACATGGAAGCTTCTTTTAATTCTCACAAAAAGTATTTACACAACGTGGCACATGCTTCCAAAAACTAAAACCACGAATGTATTCGACGTAAAAAATGTCACACATTCCCTGAAAAATAAAATTTAGAACTGGGGCTAACTTTTTGTTTAAGCGCTCCGCTCTCACAAAAACAATATCTAGGGGTATTCGTATTTATATTTTGTAAACGTTGAAAACTTCTCCCCAGAAATAACTGTGAATTTAAACTATTTTTGGCAACTTTTGAACTTTTTGTCGCTAGACCGTTAAGAGCATAATATAATCAGAGATAGAATAGACAGATATTAGTGTCGATTCTATTATGCACGCCCTAAACTTTGTATAAAAAGATTGTGAAAAGCTTTTTTACAAAAAAAGATAACCGCCTTCAAAAACTACAAAATAAAAAATAACTTTAGCTTCGGAGTCGGCGGCTTTGGTTTTGTTTCTCGTTATGTAGGTATTGCCACCGACTTCCAAGCTAAAGTTATTTTTTATTTTGTAGTTTTTGAAGGCGGTTATCTTTTTTTGTAAAAAAGCTTTTTATTTTTCACTTTTTAGTGTTTGTGTGCTATTGTTTGAAATCCTAACATAAAGGCCTTTCAAACAATACCCCACACGATATATTTTTTCTTGTCCAGGCGGTTTTCTTATGGTTTTCTTATGGAATTCTCTCCCTCAGAATATCAGGATGGCCACCAGTCGGTTCACATTCAAGGTAAAAGCTCGCGAGCACTTACAAAAGAAGTTGGCAGACTCGTCCCACAATTAATTTGTCGTACTTCACCACCTATAATTATATTTTTATCTCTCTCTATACTTTATATATTTTGTTGTATGTATGTATATATGTATTTATTATTATATTTTATCCTCGAAAATTTTCTTTATCTGTGCACCTACTATGTTTTGTCTCTGCATCACCCTAAGGTAGACTGGTAGAAAATGCCCAAGGCATTAAGTCCGCCTTTGTACATTGTATTTTTTTTTACATGTGCATAAAGTTTAAATAAATAAATATTTAATTTTGGAAAGTGGTAGGAGGGGGGTTGACGTACCCCCTCCCCACTTCCTTCAGTCAATCATCGACTACACGTATAAACAAAGCAATTTTTCTTGTTACGGAGGTTCTGCTGTGATTTTATAAGGAGTTCCGTTCCATATCACCAAAGTTCATCATCAGATCATGACAATATTCCTATGGGACCTATTCGGAACTATACTCTTTCAAACAAAAAAGAATCATCCAAATCGATTCATAATTGGCGGAGTAATCGTAGAACAAACACACAAAAAAAAACATACGCGTCAAATTGAGAACCTCCTCCTTTTTGAAGTCGGTTGAAAATGTCACACATTCCCTGAAAAATAAAATTTAGAACTGGGGCTAACTTTTTGTTTAAGCGCTCCGCTCTCACAAAAACAATATCTAGGGGTATTCGTATTTATATTTTGTAAACGTTGAAAACTTCTCCCCAGAAATAACTGTGAATTTAAACTGTTTTTGGTAACTTTTGAACTTTTTGTCGCTGGACCGTTAAGAGCATATAATCAGAGAGACAGATATTAGTGTCGATTCTATTATGCACACCCTAAACTTTGTATAAAAAGATTATGAAAATGAGCATTCCATTCGTTCGATTCCTATGTCGTTGGGTTTTCAACAGACATTTTTTTCTTTTCGTTTGTATGTTACTTGATTACTCCGCCAATTATGAATTGATTTGGATGATTCTTCTTTTGTTTGAAAGAGTATACTTTCGAATAGGTCCCATAGAAATATTGTCATAATCTGATGATGAACTTCGGAGATATGGAACGGAACTCATTATAGGATCACAGCAGAACTGTCCTAATAAGTAAACTTGCTTTGTTTCATCATGAATTTCTCAACAGCAGCTTCAGAGTTTGGATTTGTGCCTCACTCATCACGAATTATCGAAAACCGCTTGACGCATAAAGATGAAATTTGTCATAGCGGTAGTTAGTAGACGTCTGCTTAGAACGGATTTTCCAATATGCAGGGTGCATATTGGAAAATCCTAGGAAATCTAAGGGGAGGATGGAACCGGGGGTCCAAAGTTTGTATGGAGTTGCAAGATTAGATCGCCAATAACAGACATTTACGCGGACGAAATCGCGGGTAGAAGCTAGTATATTATAACCCCAACACATTCGTAGCCATTTATAATTTTCAACCAAAATTTCAATGTATATTTCAGTTTCCAGAGCTTGAAAATACACAAAGAATATTCTCCTATTTCAGTTTAGAAATCTTGTTTGGTACCGAATCGTATTGTGTTTGAGAAATACGTGCCAATATAATAGTTATGGAGATTTTTGAGTGCTATTGTTCCTAAGTTAGATTGGTCTCTTCTAAAATAGAAGTAGTTTGAAATAGGGGCTCAACTTATAGTGGTTTCCGACAATATTGTTCAATTTATGTAGATCTCTCCGGTTGTTGAGACGTTATTGTTCGGGGGCTCAGCTTTTATTGGTTTAAATTCTTGTATAGCTGCTGAATAAACGTCTTTTCTCGTTGTAGCGATTTAATGAAGGCATAAACAGTCGAGCTTAACTTCCTTCGCGTGGGAGTCAAAGTCAAAGTCAAATACGTTCTTAGCTGACGTCCCCTTCCACTAACTTGTCAGATTTCAAGTAGTTTTCGAGATTCCGTGTTTAGTTTGTGAGTGAATGAATGAGTGAGTGACTTTTAGCTTTTATGAAGGTATTAGCTTTTGCCCCCGGCTTTGCTTGCGCTCGTGGTATTAAAGTTTGTCCATATTAACTTTGAAACCCGGTTTCATTTTCCGGTGAATTTTGAAAAATTCTTTCTTTGTATATGCCTATGCCTTTCAGCGCAATCCGTTCAGTGCTTTGAGCTGTGTGTTGACAGATCTGTCAGTCAGTAATGGTTGCCTTAGACTAGCTTTGCCCGCGATTCCGTCTGCATCAAAGTTGGTTTCTCCATACAAACTTTAGACGCCTGTTTCATCTTCTGGTAAATGTAGGAAAATCCTTTCTTATCGGATGCCTAAGTCATACAAAGAACACACCCTCGAAATTTCAGGTATCTACAATCAGCGATTCAGGCTGCGCATTGATCCGTCAGTCAGGCATTCATTCAGGACAAAGCATTTTATATGTATAGATAGATAGACTATTTCGGGTACCTTTGTTGAAAGTATCCCACGTGGTTATTTATTCAGGACATACCTAGTCTATCTGAGTGCTAGGCATGGCCTTTCCTGGGTAGAATACGTAGCACTTAGTACCTATACATTTATCAGTCCATCTAAGAGCTATTACATACTGGGCACTCGGCACATATTGTACCAACATAAATGCTCAAGTGTACATATACCTTGAGGGGTTCAGAATAAAAAAAAAGACGGGTTGCACTCCGGGAGTGCCGGCAGAAGTGAAAACTTGATTATTAACGTTGAGCATGTTTGATATTTTGGAATGGTTAGGGAATAATTTTGCACCAATTGCTTTATCAGTATAAAAGTACTATCATTTATGTGGTAGAATACAATATTCATTTATTGCGCTATCGTACACAAACATGACAATTTATATTACATTAAAAATTTAACACTTTAAAACTATTACAATTATTTTACATTAAAAAGTTATACACGAACATTCGCGCAAGCGCCCTGCGCTGCCTAAACGAAACAGTAGGCCCAGGCATACATTTTCGCCGCGCCGTAGAGAGGGGATAGCTGTCTACTCTCCATCCGTCTTACGCTTTTTCGATCAGGTCACGTGTCCTGACGCGAGTTTAAGATTTTATACCCATTACAGAAAAAGTGCTCAACGCCGCTAAAGAAGTTTTCACTTCAAAAAAGTCGGAAGAACATCTCAAATAAAATACACCATAACATCGACACACATAATATATGTCACGCCATTCTAATCAACCTGAAAAATAACACCGTATCAATCTTCATCAAAGGTATCAGAGCTAATCCGTATAGAAACATGAAATATGTGTACCTACCCTCCGCGGGACCACCTTAATGATATGTTCTGCCTAATAAATCTGCTGGGCTGACACCGATGAATATTGATGAGCTCGTACCGTCAGCAAAAAGATTACGATACGTAATATTTTATTAATGGAAATAATGTTTTTTTTTTTTGTTTCTTTGATGGTGGGTGGTGTTTCTGGAAGAGTATTAATAAAGTAGGTACTTACTAGGTAAGACACATTCTGTTAAACCTACGTAAAATAGATAGCTAAACTACAAAATAAAAATAAAATAACACCGCCTTCAAAAATCACAAAATAAAAAATAACTTTAGCTTGGAAGTGCGCGGCTTTGGTGTTGTTTCTTGTTATGTAGGTATTGCCATCGACTTCCAAGCTAAAGTTATTTTTTATTTTGTAGTTTTTGAAGGCGGTTGTATTTTTTGTTAAAAAGCTTTTTATTTTTCACTTTTTAGTACTTGTGTGTTAATGTTTGAAATCCTTACAAAAAGCCCTTTCAAACAATACATCACACGATATATTTAATTTTGGGAAGTGGTAGGAGGGGGGTTGACTTACACCCTCCCCCACTTCCTTCAGTCAGTCATCGACTACACGTATAAACAAACCAATTTTAGTTGTTACGACAGTTCTGCTGTGATCCTATGAGGAGTTCCGTTCCACATCTCCGAAGTTCATCATCAGATCATGACAATATTTCTATGGGACCTATACGGAAGTACTCTTTCAAACAAAAAAAGAATCATCCAATTCTAAACATAATTGGCGGAGTAATCGGGTAACATACCTACATACAAAAAACAAAAAAAAATGAGAACCTCCTCCTTTTTGAAGTCGGTTGAATAGATGGTGAATAAAATAGATATTTTCATTTTATAACATAACATCACGCCTGTAATCCCCGAAGGGTTAGGCAGAGGTGTACCCATTAGTACACCCACATTTCGCTAGTTATGTTTTTAGTCCCATGTAATAGGGGGCGAGCCTATTGCCATCAACCGGGCACAAATCCAGACCCCGAGGCTGCTACTGGGAAATTCCTGATGGAAAATCACTTTGCCCGGCCTGGGAATTGAACCCAAGACCTCATGCACAGCAGTCGCGCTTGCGACCACTAGACCAACGAGGCAGTCTAGATGGCAATCAATTTTACATTTCGATCTTACTACTATTATAAATGTGAAAGTTTGGATGGCTGTTTGTTAAACAAATCATGCTAGAAAATGTCAGAAAAATATACGGCTTCGTACGATATTAACTTTGACGTTAACGAAGTTGCGGGCGGAAGCTGGTCTAATAATTTCATTATTATTTATAATTTTTTTTCTAAAGTATGGGATCTAATGACTTTTTTCGCTCTATGGGGAGCGAAATGGGGTAACAGACTATCCGTGTTCCTCCTAATGCCCTTTGCTTTTAGGACCGCAGTAATTTTTTCCAACAAAATCCAGTCTGGAATCATAAACTGAATCCATAGTAGAAGTTTTAGTTACGGTGTCCCGTCCACCGTGTATACAGGGTGGAGGGGACATTAAAACGAAAAGATTATAGTCTGGAATAGCACAAAAGCTACTAAGCTTTTTTGCTATTCCAGACTATCAAATCAAATCAAAATCAAAATCATTTTTTTCGGATAACGTGGATCCATATACATAGTTACTATGTGCTTTTACTAATGAGCATGGCAGTTGAGAGCTTGTCATGGTCACTCAAATGTCTCGCTGATGGTGGCGCGTGTGTTCGATCATTTGGTTCCCTCCATGATGGTTGAGCTAGGTGGTGCTGATCCATGCGTCATGCTCGTGAACGGGTGCTGTCAGTTGGGATTGGTCATCTCTTAACTGCTATGGCTTACATCTTTATATTTATTATTTTTTGCTACGGTTTTATATTCATCTTCATTGTGATCACATGTAGAATCAACAAGAATTATGTAACCAGGATTTTGTAAAAACCTAATTTAAAAGAGTGCCGTGGAGTTTCTTGCTCGTTCTTCTCCATAGAGGCCTACCTCCGTTTTGGAACGAGCAACTAGCTTCAACTTTCGGACTAACTGACCGACTCCTTGACAATTCAAAAGTGCCTGTAAATGGTCTAATTGAAATAAATGTTTTGACTTTGACATAAAGGAAGGTGACAAGCACATAAAATTATATTACAAATTACAGCCAAAATTAAAATAAAAACAACATACAATAACAAGCATCTATCATAAAATAAAAATTATAAAAATAAACTATCTCTGTGCCAAACATCCAGATCCGTTCAGCCTTTCTGATGTGAAAAACATTCATCCATTCCAAACCTCACATTCACAATACTTTATGGATTAAGATTTAAATTATAAGTACGTAATAAAAAGTTAAACCAAAAACATTATATTGCTCAACTGAACTTTGAAGCTTAAGAAAACATTATTTGTCTTAAGGAAAAAATACGAAACAACAACAATGACGTATATTACTTAGCCTAGAGAGTCAACAAAACGCATTGTGCCAAACAAGTTTGTTGTTTGGGAAGTAATGGATATATGTTAGGAAAATAACATGTAATAAGGCGTATGATAAATGGAAATATTATTTTTTGACTTCGGTGAGCGTTCGGGCGGCAAATAAGTTGTGAATATTCGGCCAAATGGACTGCAAGTATTCGGTTTTATTGAAATGGTCGTCTATGTAAATATAGTATGTCGACATCGTCATCGTCTGCCTAGTTATCTCCCAGCTATGTTGGGGTCGGTTTCACGTCTAACCGGATGAAGCTGAATTCCAGTATTTTATATGGAGCGACTGCCTATCTGACCTCCACAACCCAGTAACTGGGTAACGCGATAACACGTAACCTCTCCCTTTTTTATGGTGGTTAAAATCATCAAATGATTCCTTCCGCCCTGGATAGGGCGGAAGGGACTGTCAGACTTTTACTGACTAAAAAACCACCTTGTTTCTTCTGTTGCCCTTTACGTTCCGAGGGCACGGAATCCTGTTAAGACGTCCCGCAACCCCGGACGTAACCTCTCCCTGTGTTGCTACTCACATCTGCCATATAAATACCTTTTGTTAATCGCCTTCACTCATGCTCTTAACATGACCGAACCATCTAAGCATACTCTTTTCAACTACATCCTCTTTTAATGCATAATTTTCGCTTATAACCAAGCTAGTAAGTAACTGACCAAGTTCAACGTAAAATGCAAACAGCTGAAAAGATAACAATGCAGCGACAAAGTTACAAAAGTACAGGCGCCCATATGTTTTGCAGACGCTACCTCTGAAACCGTTCCTATTTTAGATATTTCAGCCATCGTTGCTAACTCCGTAATGATAGTGTTACGGTGTGACGGCGCGTCGCATTCTGCTAAAATATGGTGCACCCGGGCGCAACATACTGTGCTAAGTTATTATACGCGAGCTACTTTTGTTACAGAATGGACCACATGGAATTTTGTAACGTTAATGTTGAATCTGGATGTAAAAATGCACTAATACGTGATTAAAATGTATGGGACAGCCGATATTTTTCAGCTAATAATCACAATGATAAAAAGAACATGACTAAACGTGTGTCTTTTTACAAGCTTAGCTTTTATTTAACTTGCGCTGATCGTATGTATGTAAGTAAGTTGTCCTTTCAAAATTCTCAAACCATTTCACGACCATTTGTGGGTATCCGATTGAGCTGAAATTTTGCATACACCTTTAGTTCTGATGCCAATACAATGTCCAATATTCAATATTGTAATAATTTAAAATTACAGCTTGTTATTCAAAATGTTTGTTTTTTAATTTTACTTCTGCCTCGTTATTCTAGTGGTCGCAAAGCGCTACTGCTGAGCATGAGGTCTTGGGCTCGATTCTCAGGTCGGGCAACCTTGGAATCTGGATTTGTGCCCAGTTGATGGCAATAGGCTCGCCCCCTATTACATGGGACTTAAACATAACTGACGAAATGTGGGTGTACTAACCCCTGCCTAACCCTTCGGGGATTACAAGCGTGATGTTATGTTATATTATGTAATTTTACTACACCTTTATATGGCATCCTGATGCCGTAATGACACGGCTATTATAAGTCGACAAAGTCTTACCACGAGCAACGGCTCGTGGACATTTTCCCGATACCGTTGTTTATTATTTTATTCTAAAACGTCTTCTACTCTAAGAATCTTGAAAACAAAAGTTATTTATAAACTTTCTCATAAAAACAAAGTGCTTCAAGGAAAATTATTCTTCTTTATTTTTTTTTTACATTTTTGTATCTACCTCCACCCACAAACCGTCAGTAAAGAACACCACCTTTCCCTCTCCGATATATTTCTTAAACAAAACAAAAACGAACCTTACTTACAAAGGGAGGCACCTTCAATAAACATTTGTTCATAAATCGTTTCAATTACATAGACCGTCGACCCACCGAACTCAATTGTCTGAGGAAGGCACAGAGGTCACTCCGAATTATCAATATCTTTGGATCGGAACGCGAAGGGAAAAATCTGCAGTCAGCAAGCGGCACGTGACGTCCATATTTGAAGATATGGAGTGTTGAGATGGGCTAGTTAGTGGTGCGAGTTTGGGGATATAGTCGAGTGATTGAGGATAGTGAAAAAAGATGGTATTATCGCGTCAATAGAACGCCAGATGATTCGAAACAATCTGTAACTAGCTTTTGCCCGCGACTTCGTCCGCGTAAATGTCGGTTATTGCGGTCGCAGACGAAGTCACGCAATTATAACTAACCTATGTATGTCCTTTTTTGGGGTTAAAACTTATCTCATACCAAATTTCATCCAAAATGGTTGAGTGGTTTAGTTGAAAAGACGTAACAGATGAGAAAACCGAGTTACTTTCGCAGTAATGGGATAGATTGGGTGGACTTGCACAAGAACGAAATAATCTGCCTTGAACAAGCATGGTGATCAATGCTCGTACCCTCTCTGTATGAGTTTGCTCTGCGGTGGGACAATAATAGGCCAGAATTATTTTTATTATGTAAGTAAACGAGTTACTGAAACAACTGCTATAATAATCAAATTACCAACAGGTTAACTAAGAAGAAAGTTTGTTAAACTAATATTGACAATATTCTGAAACAATTTTGTAAAATATCATGAAAACGCTTTTGTGGAGCGTTTAGATTGTTACGAAGTGTGCACTGGTATGCAAAATCAAAAGAGAAAAAAACGAAAATTTGCGAGAGTATAGTTTAGGACAGGAGAGTAACATGGTCGAGTTACTGGCATAGAAAATAGCGAGGAGGCTCAGTGTATGTTAGTGTAGAAATTGCATAGATACATACAAATGACTGGAAACTCTATGAATCTCGTTAAGTAAAGCTGTGTATCCACAGACTGGCGATTCTGATTTTCACAATATTTTATCAAATTAAATTGTGAGTACACACAGATATATGCTTATTTTTCCAAAACATAGTGAAGTAGAACTATAAACAAGTAAAACTCAGTTGTGTTTCGCTCGAACAGATACTCAAATATCGGTTCAACCCCTATTTGAGCTGCTCATTGGTTTTGTGGTTGAAAGTCAACCGAAAGTGTGCACTGACTTTAGAGTTTACTTTAACATAAGGTTTTCACTATAGACATGTACTAATAGTCATGATTGTTTTGCTGTTTGTCATTGTTGTTTTTCTTTCACGAACTTCTTCCAAATCGTGTCTACTAAATACTAAACTACACTGCTTTATATCGAAGTTACTAGTACTCCAATAGTCAAAACGAATATTACTTAATTCTACGTCTCAGGTACAATTAAGTACCGAGCTTTATTTTTTTGAATTTAACAACATCTATGGCCGTTAAACTTGAAAGACGGCAAACCCGTAAACTCTGATCTAATCATGTTTTTTACACGACTGCCCCAAAAAAAGGAGTGTTATGTGTTCAGGGTTAATGTATGTATGTATGTATGTATGTGAGATTCTTTATTCCACCATAACTTTTAAACGCCTGAACCGATTTAGATGTATAGGGTATCGTTACAATCCTTGCATCGTTCCGAGTAACATAGGCTAGTTAAAAATAAAAAGAATCCTCTGTGGTCACTTTAAAACGTAAATTAATACCAGCCTCAATTATTTTTTTTAATTAATCCGGTCTTGTCTATGTTCATCGTCTAGAATTTGACAAGTAGATTTAAAAAATATAACACTGTAAATAAAAAACGTCGTAAAAGAAACTGACGAGTAAACAAAGTACAAATATGTGCAATTTTTGCAGTCGTGTTTTTGAATTTTTTAAATTATAGTACTTGTGGCAATAGTAAACAGCCATTAGTTGAGCCATTCTTCAATATCAGTAGAGTAACTACTGTTCCGAACTTTCATAGTGAAGAAGCCAGTAAGATTCGTTTTGTTTGGAGCCGTTACTGGAACCCAGTAACTAGCACGCTAGAACGCAGCTCGCCATCTTGGCACGTCCGTAGCATCACGTAGGAGTACTTACCCTGGATATAATTATTCGTTGAGCCCGAATCTGCGGCCGGCACCGCGCTGATATTCAATTTTACAACAACTATAAATTGTTAAATGATTCGTTGTGTAACAGACTCTATAGTACTGAATCTAATGCATATTTTTCAATGGGTGATTTCATTTGAAAATGGTAAAGTATTCAAAATGTTGCATTTATTTAATGAACAATTATACCACCCTATTACTGCCCACTGCAGAGCAAAGGCCTCTTCTTATGCAGAGAAGGCACGAGCATTGATCATCACGCTTGCTCAAGGCGGATTGGCGATTCCAGACTTATATTAATTACAATTTCAGGTTTCCTCACGATGTTTTCCTTCACCGATGTCAGAAATGTCCAAGATAAACTTCAGAAAGTACATATGAGTTGAAAAAATCACATTGGTTGCCCGGGTCCGAACCCACAACCTCATGCATGAGAGGCGGGCACCTTAACCATTGGGCCATCATGTTATTAAAATGTTGCATTACTTTAATAATATTTTTAGGGGGGTACCCCCTTCAGGCACGGCACACAGATAGTTATTGTGACATAGGCGTGTGTTACGAAAAGATTTTCCATACTTCACCCCCTCAGAGGATGAAATGGAGGTCCGACATTTACGCGAACAAAGTCACTTGCAAAAGCTAGCTATAATTAATTAAGACGGTCTTCTGATACAACGTTCTTAATTAATTAAGAATTTATAGTTGTGTACTTATCTATATGAAGAGGTAACTGCACAAACAATGGATGTACAGACATTTCATATATTTACCTACAATGTTTGCGCGCTTTGTGAGTCGTGGTACCGAATGTGTGGTTTATTTGATTGTTCATAAGTAAATGTTCAATATGTATGTATGTATGTATGTTTAATGTAGGTATGCAACATATCTTGAGGGGCAATTTTATTAACTTTTCGTACATCAATCGGTTTCAAAGAAAAACTTCAAATGAATCCGACGTCGCTGAATACTTATCTGTTTTGGTGATTGTACCAATATTTTTTATATATTAGATTGCTCATTACATAACATCACGCCTGTAATCCTCGAAAGGTTAGGCAGAGGTGTACTAATTAGTACACCCACATTTCGCAAGTTATGTTTAATTCCCATGTAACAGAAGGCGAGCCTATTGCAATCAACCGGGCACAAATCCAGACTCTGAGGCTGCTACTGAGAAATACCTGATGGAAAAACTCAATAACACGACCCGGGAATTGAACAACTAAACCAACGAGAATAATTTAATTTATATTAATATTATCGCCAAGCAGTAAGTAATTTAATGGCAAGACAAATATTTTGTCAAATGATTCCTCAACATTATCAGGTTAAGAACTTTAGACTCCAATAAATATTTAACTCGAAACACGAGTAAACAACTACTATGAAGCTAGGAAACTCTTTGATGACGACATTCACAGCGGACGATCATTAAAGTAAGCGAAAGAAATTAATTTTAAAACGAGTCGGATTGAGAAGTTGCCGAGCACTGCTTTAACAATTTGTACAGCGCACTCTCTGAATATTAATCAGGTTTTAATACTTGAAGCAGAGATTTTATGGGATTTGGTTGATATAGAAGACTTTGTTAATTTCTTGGGTATTAGGGCATGTAAAAAGCCACAATGATTTGGTGTTATGCAATAGAGGAAGAGGTATATGATAATTTACTTGTTACGACAGTTCTGCTGTGATCCTATGCGGAGTTCCGTTCCATATCTCCGAAGTTTATCATCAGATTATGACAATACTTCTATGGGACCAATTCGGAAGTATATTCTTTCAAACAAAAAAAGAATCATACAAATCAATTCATAATTGGTTGAGTAGTCGCGTAACATACATACAAAAAAATAAATAAACATACAGCCGAATTAAGAACCTCTTCCTTTTTGAAGTCGGTTGAAAAAGCTAACTACTATTCCTTATTAAAAACGTGTATCATCTATTAGTTCCGCTTTGAGCAGTTTTCCTATGAACTTATAGTAGGGGAGGCCAGGAAGGGATTTTTGGATTTACTCGAGAGCGGCAAATTAGTATAAGGTGGGATAACTTGCACCCTGTTAAGTACCTCCACCATTTATAAGCCCTGTATATAGGGCCGCGCGTCTAGGGCAGCGGAATTAATTTTTCATTTTTTTTTAAATTGTAGTAGTCCCTGCACATAATTGTCAGATAAAAGGTCAGCACGACAAGGACATCAAGCTGAACTGTCTGTATCTGACGCGCTCGAGTATTCCAATGTCAAAATTTTTTCTTTTATTTTTTACCATTTTCAACCCCTTCGTACGGCCACCCCCACCATGCAAACCGGCAGATTAATATTCCTCGGTTATCAGAAACACGTGGGACGCATACACTATTATATTTGACACGCTTGAGTATTTATTCGTGTTTTTTTTTATTATTTTTTTATTCTGTACTTATGCGATAGGCCATCAGCGAAAGGGTCCTTAGTCCTAATTTCCACAATCCAAAAGGTCCCTATGACGCTGGAGTAAATCCAAATGTAGCATCTTGGCCTCCCCAACTATCATGTTCACCTGCATTTTTCATCCCATGACATTTTTGTCCTACATAGGCCGACAAACAAACATAATGGGCTATTGTGTGTTATCTGTGGAGTGTCAATTCATTGTCCGTGTCACTGGTGTGTGTGACGTATGCGCGAGTCTGACGTCATTCTGCGGCCATTTTGCATTTACAATGAGTGGCGTATGTCAGTTAGGTTTGAAGGTTTTTGATTGGACGGATTACTATGGCGAGTTGGTCATCAGTGGGGTGGAGATTTTGTGATTTGTTTATCTGCTTCTGAAAGTTCAGATTGTGAGTTTTGAGCTTGAATTTAATATTTCAATGATGTGAATGCTTTTTAACTGTACCTACCACGCGGTTCTGACCGCGTTAAGTTACGTCTTTGATTCCTGCCTTGCTAGCATGGGTCATCGCGCAATGTTATATAGCATGTTACAACGCAAAAATCTTTTTTCGAATCGGGCCATCAGTTCCTGAGATAGCGCGTCTAAACAAAAACATCAGCTATATAATGTTAGTACGATTAGTATTTTGTTCGCAGGTTATTTTTTGACTGTAATAATAATAAGCTTCATGCTTTCACATCGACAGTAACAGAGTGACAATTATTTAATTTAAACGTAAAAATTATCATCTGCCCGTATTACAGTTAAATTACCAAATTTAACGTTTAACTATATAAAACATTTACCTTTGAGCTGATATAATAATTTTCAACATTTTGCGGATTTTAATGGATAAAACATGCGTGCCAAACCACAATGGCAAACATGTTGAAAGTGCATCAATTGACTGCCACTATATTGAAAACATTGTTGATACGAATATTTCGTTGATGTTTTAATATTTTTGTATTATTCGCTTTATGGTTGCAACAGCCCTGTGGTTAGGGCAAGGGGGTAAGTACTAATGTGTCTTCTCCATACTAAACTACCTTTTGGTAGGGGCAACTAGATTCGATAGACTTGTTCTTTTGCATATAATTATGACGTTCAAAAGTGCCTTGTAATGGTCTAATTGAAATAAATGATTTGACTTTGACTTTGTGACTTATTCAATTCATCAATGGGGCTTTCTTCACCCATCCCAAACGGAGTGCCAGTGACTCCACACTCCACCATCACAAGACATGCGTCATCTCCTCAGTTGTCCGTCGTGCACTACCACGTGAACAATTCAAGACCTTAATGAGGCCAATGACAGAGCTGTAGGTACAGGTTGCTCAATATTGGTCGGACAAAATTTGAGTCATTCGACACGAGAAGAAGAAGAAAAAGGAGGAGGAGAAGAAGATTCAATTCATCTGTATTATCTAAGGGCTCGTACACATAAACATGATACGACGTCGCATCGTTAATCTTGGACATCACTGACATCGGTCAAGGAAAACATCGTGAGGTTATTATATACTTAAATAGTCAAAGTCAAAACATTTATTTCAAATAGACCAATTACAGGCACTTTTGAATTGTCAAGGAGTCGGCTAGTTATATCTCGGGACCGTGAAGTACCCGGGCCTTTGTAAGGCGTATGAGTTGCCGAAGCCAACACACAGGGGCTCCTTACGTAGCTTAAGATGAAATGAGACACCAACCGACGATTCTCCCTGTATGCACTATACAAGTGCACCCAAGGACAACCCCCGAATTGGGACTATGGGTTTAGGTGGCTAAAGTAGACTGGTTACCTGGGACTATGGAAGAACTACGGCCCCTGCCTGATCAATGTTTGTATAAATGGATAAAAAGGCAGAGGGTGACTTGCACACTCAGTAAATGAGTCTCTGACAACTATCGCTAGCACATAGTGACGTAGCGACAAGAGGGCAACATATTAATATTTTTTAACATAACATAGCATCACGCCTGTAATCCCCGAAGAGTTAGGCAGAGGTGTATCTACCCATTAGTACACCCACATTTCGCCTGTTATGTTTTTAGTCCCATGTAATAGGGGGCAAGCCTATTGCTATCAACCAGACACAAATCCAAACTCCGAGGCTGCTATTGAGAAATTCCTGTTGGAAAAACCCAATAACACTTTGCCCGACCTGGGAATCGAACCCAAGACCTCATGCACAGCAGTCGCGCTTGCGACCACTAGACCAACGAGGCAGTCATATTTTTTATTTATGAATATTGCCAAAAGTAGTAAAATTCGTAACTATGCACACTGCTGAAGTTACTTAGTCCATACTAAGCTAGGAGATATGACTTTAAGCTTTACAGCACTACAGTCATATAAAAGCCACATTATGTAAAGGTTTCATACTAAAGTTCAAACACAGACTTTATGCTAATTTGCTCCAATTTCTAGTTTTCAGCTAAAAACTAAATTAAACAGTAAACATTTTGAATCTTAATTACTTTAGTAGTTTTACCTGTGTACTGAAATATTTATAGCACTACATAACATAGCATCACGCCTGTAATCCCCGAAGGGTTAGGCAGAGGTGTATCTACCCATTAGTACACCCAAATTTCGGCAATTATGCTTTTAGTTCCATGTAATTGGGGGCGAACCTATTGCCATCAACCGGGCACAAATCCAGACTCCGAGGCTGCTACTGAGAAATTCCTGATGGAAAAACCCAATAACACTTTGCCCGACCTGGGAATCGAACCCAAGACCTCATGCACAGCAGTCGCGCTTGCGACCACTCAAAAAGCACACACACAATGCACAAACACGCACATAGCACAATGTTAGGTGTATTTTGTGTGTTCCAGCTTCGTCTGTCACAAAGGGATTTTTCTCGAGAACTATTTAAGAGCATTTACGCCGTACGGCATTTCATAGGTACAGTAAGCGGTTATAAGTGCAGTAGCATGCTAAGGTTTGAATTACTGTGATGACGCGGCACAGGCCGTACCTACATCTGTGTGTATAAGTGATTATGTATTAACACAGCGCCTACGAACATCTCAGAATTCGCAGACGGCGTCGAAAGATCGTAAGTTAAAAAATGACAATCTATTGCATTGTGAGATTGCTACTCCACTTATGTACCGCTACTGTACAAAGTTTCACTTCTTTATTTTTGGAAATGAATGAAGCGATTTTAATAAAACTCCCTACGCTATAAGGTCTAAAAAGTTATCAAAGAACAATTGACTTTTTGCTTATTTAAGTTTAGAAAAATAAAAATGATTCATAAGCATATCAGAAAATTAACATCGAGGTTATTTCTTATACCACCCCAGTCATCAACGCAAGGTAATCAAAGTTAAAACATTTATTTCAATCAGAACATTTACAGACACTTTTGAATTGTCAAGGAGACGTTCAGTTAGTCTGAAAGTTGGAGCTAGCTGCTAGTTCCGAAACGGAGGTAGGCCCCTTAGCCTACCTTTTTTAATTAGGTTTTTTACAAAATCCTGGTTACATTATACTTGTTGCTTCTACATGTGAAAACAATGAAGATGAAATAAAACAGTAGTAATTATAATAAAATAAGAAAAAAAATATAACCTTATTAAAACTTCATATCCAAGATACCAATATCCTTTTCCAATCGACGTATCCCTTTCATCACCCTAATTACCTTGCTAATCAAGGCACCATCGATCCCCGAAACCCCACCACACACGGTAAAGTCGGTTAAGATTAACGGGCAAACATTATCCTTCTTACATGGAGCTCATAACCGGATTACAGCGTTTCCGTCTGGTTTATACCAGTATAAACTGGAATATACCGGTTTGAACCGCCTTTTGTTGGAAACAGGGAGATGCAGAAGGCTTATTCAATGTGACTATATCACGTGGTAAAATATTAGGCCTCTTCTTTCTTTCTTTATCGTGTGAGCAGTAAAGTCTTACGACCCCACACACCCTAGTGTCAGAGTTTCTAAACCGCCTCAAGGGCCTCTGACATTGTTTGAATGGGACAGTAATAGGCTGGTATAAGTCCAGGTTTCCTCACGATATTTTCTTTCACCGATGTCAGTGATATCCAAGATAACAATCTTATATTTAGCTTTGCTTAATATAATAAAGTTGAAGACTTTTGGTGAGCCGTTTTGCAGAATAGCAATAAAAAAACAGGCGAAGAGACCAATTAATATTATTTTCTTTCAGAACCTTCTTCTTTCATTAACAAACATAACGAAAAAGAATCTGGGAAATTGGTAGAGCCGTTCACGCGTGATGCCGTGACCAAGGGAAATAGGTATTCATTTGTATATATACGTACAGATAGATAGAGGATCCATCACACATGTTGCATCTCTTTCATCACAGTTTATTCCTCGCCTTCTGTCCCTCTCTGCCTCACGTCTCAAGCCAGCTGCAAGCGGTTATATCGGGATTGTCTCCGCTAATGAGAGCCGTAATTACGACATCGTAGTACCGGGATGTGTGTGAGAATAATTGGCACTGGATGGGATGCTGTCATTGTGGGGAAGCGGGAAGCTGAATATTTTAACTGAAATATTTCTGTTTCTCGATGTTTGTGACTGACAAGCCAGCTTCTTTCTAACTGTGAGTTTTGCTAAATGTAACTGTTGATGGTTAGGTATATCTTGAGGTATATCGTAAACTAATTGGGTATGCTTACAAAAGCTGAAGAGTTTTTTTGTTTGTTTGTTTAATCGCGCTAATCTCTGGAACTACTAATCTGATTAAAAATAACAGATTTATGAGGTACTGTACTGATCGATGCGGAATCATGAATTGAGGGCCTTTACTATTGTATAGGCTATTTGTATAATATTACGCTATGACTCATGGGAGCAAAGCAGCAACCAAAGACGTAATTTAACGCGGGTGAAAAAAACCGCATGGCTTCTTCTTTACTGTTCCACTCAAACCATGTCTGAGGCGCTTAAAGCGGTTTAGGCGCTTTGCATATAGAGCAACTATTGCAGCAACTGGCAACTGGCAAATAGCTGTTTACATACATTTCAGTTAGACTGCGCACACTCGAGTTGCTCTAACTCGAGTTTCGAGTTGCGGCAATCGTCAACAGATTTCAGTTGCTGCAATCGATGACTAAGTTAGTTGCTAGTTGCCGCAACTAGCAACTTTTAAGTATAGTCCGGTTTTTAAAGTTGCCGGTTTCCTCAACCGTCAATCGCAACGCTTCGGGCGATTTTACACCCTCCCTCCCTCTCCGTGTGCCCGGCAATGCCAGTGTCGCTACGGCAACGGCATACGGCAACTCGGCTATGAAAGTTGCTCACAAATTGCCAAAAAGTTGCGGCAACCGGCAACGTTATAGCAACTATCAACTTTTACAGGAAACTTTTAAAGAGTTGCCAGTTGTCTCAACTTACTCTACAACTGCTCCGTGTGCAAAGCGCCTTAGAAACTCTGACACTAGGGTGTGTGGGGTCATAAGACCTTACTGCCTACACGATAACGAAGAAGTTGACTAATCATATTATTATATTTGCCATAGACACGCTAAGAAAAAGAAAACCCACCCTTACAAACAAGACTCTAAAGAATCAATCATTATAAAACTTGAAAAAAAAAATGGTACTTTTACTAGAATATTATTTTTAAGTAACATAGAACCCACATTTGGCATGATGGATGGCAACGGGGTGAAGAAATGATTACACATAAAGGAATCGTAAGAAAGATGTATCACTTTGATAATGGAGGGGGACACAGGGACTGTGCGGATGGTTAGCCAAATTATGTAACAATGCAAAAAATAACCTACTACTAATTGCCCTGTATTTTTACCCACGTCCTACGGCTGATATGATAATGATATCATATCAGCCGTAGGACGTGCTGTTACGGCCCCGGCATTATCACCGGACGGCCGCGGGACTTTCTACTGCCGTGGGCTTTAAGCGTGCGGGACTTCACGGTGCCATGCAAGCCCGAGTTCCTGCGCCCCACCACACACCAGAGTCATTGCCCGTGCGCCGGAGCGATTCCACGCTCGTCGCACGCGCCAGCAGCGATTTCACCAGACCAGCAATCAGCCATTTTGTTGTACATCATTTTCATCAGTAATCAGTTACTTATATTGAAAGTAAAATAAGTAAATAAATAACACAGCGCCAACACGTGCACTGTTGAACATAGGCCGCCTCCCCTACAGATTTCTGAAAGGACCGATTGGACGCTTCCAATCGGTCCTTTCAGAAATCTGTAGGGGAGGCGTGCTAGCATCAGGTCGTCTGTCCAACTTGTGGGTGCGCTTGTGGGTACGCTTGGCTTACCGGTGTGTGGGATTTTTACCCGATTGCTAATAATGGTTAGGTATTTTACATTGCATTCGATGCTGTTTACATTTTGATAGCTATTGCAAATACATGCAAATAGACCTTAGACATTAGATAATATCTGAGGCATAAATTGCTGAGCAGGGTTTATGCTTAAACTAATCTAACGTTGAAAAGAGTGTCAACAGAGTTCTTGCTCGTTCTACTCCATGGACTTACCTACGTTTTACACCGAGCAACTAGCCTCAACTTTCTGACTAACTGACCGATTCCTTGACAATTAAAAAATGCCCTTAATTGCATGATGTCTTGGGTTCAATTCCTAGGTCGGGCAAAGAGTTATTGGGTTTTTCCATCAGAAATTTCTCAGTAGCAGCCTCGGAGTCTGGATTTGTGCCCGGTTGATGGCAATAGGCTCGCCCCCTATTACATGGGACTAAAAACATAACTGGCGAAATGTGGGTGTACTAATGGGTACACCTCTGCCTAACCCTTCGGGGATTACAGGCGTGATGTTATGTATGTAATTGGTTTCATTTAAATAAATACTTTGAGTTTGACTTCATTTGATTTTGTTATCAACAGGAAAATGCAATTAATTATGATTTTATGATTTGACGTAAAAAGTGCTTTCATAGGCAATGGATTGTTTAAAAGCGCCCACAAGTCGTACTACCTTCACGACCGTGTGTCGCAACACAGTTTCTATTAACGCCATACATCATTCCACACTAATAATACTGTTAGCGTTAATATTAGCTGATCCACTGTTAACATATCTGCAAGATTAAATACTAAGGTTAGACAGACAGGTAACCTGAATGCTAACAATGTATGGTGAAGTTTATTGACTCGCTCCCCACGATTAAGTTACGTCTTTGGTTACTGCTCCGCTCCTGTAAGTCATAGCGTGATGTTATATAGCCTTAAACATTCCTGGATAAACAGGCTATGCAACGCATAAAGACTGTTACGAATCACTAGTTCCTGAGATTGGCGCGTTCAAACAAACAAGCTCTCCAGCTTTATAAAATTTATTAACTAGGTTCTATCTGCGACTTTGTCTGCTTGGTTTTTTCGACACGCGTTAATTTACGCCTTCAGTTTCAGCTCTGCTCCTTTGGTTCGGAACGTGATGTAATAAATATGCCTATACTCTTCCGCATGAGTCTGGTTGTTATAGACAAAAATATTTTTTTCAAGCCGATTAGCAGTTTCTAAGATTAGCGCTTTTGTATATACAAACAAACTCTTCAACTTTATTACATAAAGTATAAATATAACCGTATTATTAGACTGTCCCTTGGCCAAACAAATCTCAGAGTTAGGCAACAAGAAGGCACTTAGAGATTCTCTAAAATGTCCAATCTTATCAATATAACCGAGACAGAAAATTAAACTTCCAAAACAATTTAATCCAAAATCTCCTTCGTAGTTTTAATCTATTATTAGTCCACCTATTATATGACAAGATATTAAATCTACGACAGAATATTAATATTGAAAGGATACGACCCTTGATAAATTTAGCTGAGAATTCACGAAGTAGATAACAATATCGCAACCCTTATCAGGAAAATAGTATGAATTTCAATATCGGGTTAAGTTACTAAGATATTAAAAGCAATTACTTTTTGTTGCTTTATATTGAAATATTTATACTTCATTTATTAGGAAAATAGCGGACAAATAACGATAATATTAGGTTGTATTATTGAAACTAGCTTCTGACGAGTCTAAGCCCTCTTACACACTAGCGGTTAACCGCGCGGCTAGCCGCTTTTCCAGATTAATATGAAACCACTTTTGATTTTTAGCGGTTTAGTGCATACAATCATAAGCCGTTGCATATTAAACTGGAAAAGCGGCTAGCCGCCCCTGCGGTTAACCGCTTATGATTCTACGCTAAACCGCTACTATTTTTATTGCTATAAAGTTAAAAGTTAACGGAGTATCCACACAAAATACGTGTTTAGCCAAAACTGGATTCCGAACCGCGGGGGCGGCTAAACGCGCGCGCGGTTAGCCGCCCCCGCGGTTAAGCGCTAGTGCGTAAGAGCGCTAAGTCCGTTTGGTATTTTTCGCCCGCGTTAAGTATTTGGTGACTGCTCCGCTCCCGTTTCTCATAGCGTGATGCTATATAGCCTAATACTATTCCTAATGAATCTAGCTTTGGCTAAACAACTTTGGTACCAGTACACGAAGAGAGCTTACAACTCCCTTCGTGTACAGTACAACAATGCGTTTCGGGCCATGTTTAACCTGCCCTGGCGGTGTAGTGCGTCTGGGATGTTCTTTGAGAACCGAGTGGGTGACTTTTTTTCCGTTCTGAGAAGGACGAGAGCTTCTTTTCGAACACGACTGTTAAACTGTACGAACAGTGTTGTAACTACTGTTTTCCGCATAATTTTCATGACTAGAACCAAACTGTTCAACCTCAGTAATGACGAGGTAATTAAATTTACCTAATATAATAATGACAAATTAATTATTTTTGAAAGATTATGTGTATGCATAATTTATTGTTTTTATATTTTATTTTCTCATTGTTATATTTAGTTATTGTATATTTTGTTAATATTTTGTTAAAATGTATTAATTAAATATTAAAAGTAATGTAATGTAATTTAAACTTTAAAATTTAATTTCAAAATAATAATCATATTTGTAAAACTATTATTTTATAAAATGCTATGGGTGAAATGTTTGTAAAAACGTGTTATGCCTAAAATAAAATATTTTATTTATTTATTTATTTATTTTAAACAGGTTTTTTGTGTGGATACCCCCGTTAATTTGCAACTTTATAGCAATACAAATACTACGTAAAAATATTAAGCGTTTTTCTATTGCGGTTACAGTTTTGGGACAGACAGTCGGACGGACAATGGTGAGGGTCTCGTAGGAACCGGGTACGGAACCTATACAAGTGGCATGATAGAATAAAAAACCAAAATGACATCGGACAATGCTATAATATTAGGCAAAAGACACAAATACAAGACTCACTCACCCACTCAAATAAACAAAAGAAAATCGCTTCTACACTACACAAGCAGCATTAAACGGTGATTCACACGGTCATGTCCGACACAGTTCCGGCACCGTCCTGTATGAGTGGTAATTATTCTTTCATACATTCTCTATGAACGCGCTGGAACTGACACTGAGAGCACACAAAACACACAAAAGTAAAAGAAAGCAAAAGCAAAAGTGTGTCTGTCTGTCTGTCACCTGTTCACGCTTAAACCGCTGAATCGATTTCGATGAAATTTGGCATGGAGATAGTTTAAGATCCGAGGAAGGACATAGGATAGTTTTTATCGCGGAAATCACCCCCTAAGACGCTGAAAAGGGGGGTAGAATTTTGTATGCAAGTACGATATAAACAAGTTCCACGCGGATGGAGTCGCGGGGAAAAGCTAGTAATTTATAATTCATCACTGATATGGTACGGTGCCAGAACTGTGACTTCATTGTTATGTATGAATCAAGCTTAAGAATCTACTTTTTGAAAGTAGGCCTCCAAGAAATATCCTCCAGCCCATGGAACATTTTCTTCATATTCTGCTTATCAGACCACTTGGAGTCCAAGTAGCTGTCATCTTCGTCCTGTTCCAACTTCTTCCACTCCTCCTGCTTCCTGTAAGCGTGGAGGGTCATCTGCTTTCGATCTTCCTCCGACATGATGGGCTCGCGACCTGGAGCACCCTCGGAGCTGCAGCAAAGCTTTACTGTCACTTTCGTCTTGTTGTTGGGGCCTGAAATTTTGAGAAAAAGCCTATAAGTATTCTGAGCATATCGATGGAAGTCTATATTGAGTTGGCTCAGAACGAAGTCTACCAATTTCTAAAGCGTGCAGGCACCAGGGCACGCAGGACACGATAACAGGTGCCTTATTTTGTGAAGAACAGCACTACATTTGCACTCCAGACTGGAGTATCCTCCTACTAATAATTATAAAAATAATAAATTATAAAAATGTTACAATTTCTGAAGATGTTTGTTACACAATCACGCGTAAATTATTGAGCAGATTTGAATGAAAATTGGCACATAGATAGACCATGTCCTGGAATAACACATAGGACACTTTGGATAATAGTTCTTCTTACTTTACGGAAACTTACTTTTTACGCGGGGGAAGCCGCGGACGGAAGCTAGTTGTTTATAAATCTCCACGTAATCAGGCTTTCCATTCCTTGCTTCGACAAAACTGTCTATCTGTTTATAGTCTTCTTGGCTAGCCTAGGCAACTCATGAACAGATGGAAGATCTTCACCAGATGTGATGTGTTAGGTGGGTAAGAAAGCATCGTCTCGTTTCTATTTTGTACTAGCTAACCACTCCGGCTTCACACGGGCACAAAATTACCGTCATTCCCAGTAGATTTTCCAAAAAAAAACTTCCATTACAACCTTGTCCGGAGAATTACAAATACAACAAAAAAAGAATCAGACAAATCGGTCCAGCCGTTCTCGAGTTTTGGGCTTAGCAACACATTTAGCGATTCATTTTATTATTAAAGACATACCTACTGGATTATGGATATGCTTGATTTTAAATAAACATTTATTCAGTACAAATCCTTCGTGAAACTTTTGACTAACAACTCCAATTTAACGTTCCAATTTACCTAAATCTACTATGTCAATTTGCTAGGGTCGTTAGTCTAGATATTTATATTAGTCAATTTAGGTACTGATTACATGCTCCATACATCAAAAGGCTGGAACAGTCTGCTACATATTAATCAGATCATTACGAATTGGTTGTGCAGATGGCTTTTGAATCAGAAAGATGATAAAAAAGACCAACGACACCCCATGGGATAGGCGAAAAAAAAAACATTCACACAACTAAACCGTAGATTGACAAACAAACAGACGAACAAACTATAAAGATTCCTTGTTGACTACAGAACAAAAAAAATACAAACATCCGAATTGAGAACCTCCTCCTTTTTTAGAAGTCGGTTAAAAAGAGCGTTATATTCGTAAACCATCTGAAATCGAAACGCCATCAACTATAATAAGAAAGCCAACCAATTACATAATAACAAATAAATTCTATGTTGTTGATCTAATTTTGTGTCTTAGCTAGATACGGCTATAATATTTTATTGCTCATAAGTTCTTTAATGTGCTAGTATAATAATAAATATCAACGTACCTAAATGGTCTCTCAGCTTGTTTCCACTGAGGAACTTCTTCCCACAAGCCCACAGACAGGCTCTAGACGGGTCAATAACTTCGGTAGCAGCTTGGGTTCCTGACAGATCTTCCACATTGTCCAGTTCCATGCGGACTGGGTCATGAGGCGGAAGACCTCCAGGGAACACTATCTTGGTGGCACCTCGAAGCTCATCCATAGCTCTGGCTACATCTTTTTGAGTCATACATTTGCGAAGATCAACCTGAAACGAGCAAGAAACTTTTTGAGTAGAATAAAGTCTGTGTGGGTTATTTCATCTTCTGTTTTAATAATATTGTGCATAAAGGTCATTTCACTTCGCTGAGTCAATGACAAGTTATTAACCTCATGAATTAATTTGTCTCTCAGCAACTATGTAAGTCTATTATTTAGTAGTGAACATATCTGAGCAGATCTGAAACATGTTACTGAATACAAAAATTTCTTAAACTACTATCTTCCACCGACGACTTCATCAGTATCTAAGTTAATATGTATATAGTCTAAAGAAATCGTATTCGCGATAAAAATCTATCTCTGTGCCAAATTTCATCCAAATCCGTTCAGCTGTTCTTACGTGATTAAGTATCAAACATCCATCCATCACAATTTTCGCATTTAAAATAATTATGTAATAACATTAAAATACTTACATGTTTCTTACTTATAAACTCCTTAGCATCCTCTGATGCTTTCTTTATAATGTCCTGCATGTTGGGTGGGGGGGCGAGGCCGCAGCGGCGTCCCATATCATCCTTACAAAATACGTGACCTGGTGGGGCACAGCGCTTGGCCCATGGGTCTTCCAGTTTTAGCTCCTTAATCTGGAATGTGAGAAATTTAATGAAAATTTTAGAAGAGCTTGTAGATCTAAGGCGTCCTTTATTTTTGAAGTGAAAACTTCTTTAACGGCGTTGAGCACTTTTTCTGTAATGGGTATAAAATCTTAAACTCGCGTCAGGACACGTGACCTGATCGAAAAAGCGTAAGACGGATGGAGAGTAGACAGCTATCCCCTCTCTACGGCGCGGCGAAAATGTATGCCTCGGCCTACTGTTTCGTTTAGGCAGCGCAGGGCGCTTGCGCGAATGTTCGTGTATAACTTTTTAATGTAAAATAATTGTAATAGTTTTAAAGTGTTAAATTTTTAATGTAATATAAATTGTCATGTTTGTGTACGATAGCGCAATAAATGAATATTGTATTCTACCACATAAATGATAGTACTTTTATACTGATAAAGCAATTGGTGCAAAATTATTCCCTAACCATTCCAAAATATCAAACGTGCTCAACGTTAATAATCAAGTTTTCACTTCTGCCGGCACTCCCGGAGTGCAACCCGTCTTTTTTTTTTTTTTTTTTAGTTGGTAAAAATCATCAAATGACTCCTTCCGTCCTGGGTGGGGCGGAAGGGACTGTCAGACTTTTACTGACTAAAAAACCACCCTGTTCCTTCTGTTGCCCTTTACGTTCCGGGGCCACGGTATCCTGTTAAGACGTCCCGCAACCCCGGCAGGCGTTGGCCCCGTTGGGGGCCCCGTCCCTGTGCTGACAGCTCTTTGAGGCGCGCGCGAACAGAACGCGCCGTCGACCCGGGCTTGGTCCTTGATCGGACGGTGAGCTACCCATTACTCGCCGTCCGCAAGCCCGCGCCTACGGTGGCCTGATGTCGCATCAAGCATAAAACCTAGACTAACTAGATAGATCGTATATTTGTTGTCTGACTGTTCAGGCTAACTTATTTAGACCCTACAACACCTTAGCTGTTATTTTATCATAAGAGGGTTCTCGTCGACAGTGGAATAGTCAGCGATCAACTACTGATATATGCATCTCTATTATTGACACAACATCTACATCTATTTTACGTAGCTAGTTGTTGTTGTTGTATGTAAGGATCGTAGCAGGTGGCGTTCTGTGGTTTCAGCCTACCCCCATGGGAGAAAGGCGTGAGTGAGGGTGTGTGTATGTAGCTAGTTGCTTTTTCGACGGCAACGAGACAGGATGCCTTATCATGGTCGTTTTACCAACTGATTTGACGTTTACGCAAAATATCGTCCACGTATTGTTTTCATTGGAATACACTATCAGAGCTCAACAAACCTGCTCCTCGGTCAACCCTTGCATCTCCAGCGGCAGGAAGGTCCCATGCTTCTGCAGCTCATCCATCTCATAGCACAGCCTCGTGACCTTCAGCCTCCCGTTGAATATCGCCGTGATATCCTTCACGACATCGTCTACTTCCTTATCAACATCAGTTTCGTACAGAAACTGGTTCTGATCACCTCTTTTTACAAGGAGAATCACCATTTTGAGAGCGAAAGGGAAATAATTACAATGTAAGTAGGTGCCTAACAATGCGTTGAAATCGTTTGATGTTTTATTGAAATAACAGTTACGTTGCTATGGCGTTTCTATGGGAGCGGTTGTTATGGGAATAATACGATAGGGTGTGAGCCAATTAGTTGTTTGGTTTACGAGTTGTGGTTTCACAAAATCCAATAATAATTTATAACAGTTGAAGATGGTACACAAGTTCTCTCAAGGCGAAAAAAAATTTTTTGGGTAAAAACTTTAAGTTAATAAATTATTTAGAAAATTGGTTAAATTACACATAGTTTAAGCTATGCTTATGCCCAAGACTTATACGCATGAATTCGCTTACAGATATCTAATTTAAGATTTTCTAATTTCTAATTTTCTGTATCTATCGAATTGAACCAGTAGGTATTTATTTCCGGAGATTATTTATTATACTAAATATATAAAAGCGAAAGGTCACTCCACTCATTCACTCATCACGAAATATCAAAAACCGCTTGACATATAAACATGAAATTTTGCAGTGGCGTAGTTTATAGTTAGTAGACGTCCGCTGAGAACAGATTTGCCAAAATTCACCTCCCTAAGGGGATGAAACGGGGGTGTAAATTATGCATATGGAGAAATCAACTTTAACGCGGACGAAGTCGCAGGCAGATGCTAGTATAATATATAAATAAGGTATGTGGAGGCGTCTGTTTAATGGCTGTGGGTGCATGTGGGAGGATGAATGACAGTTAATAATTAGTACCAAAGTTACAAATTAATTGTTGTAAGGCCTAGCATACAGATGTCATGATAGCCCAGTGGTTAAGGCGCCCGCCTCTCATGCTTGAGGTTTTGGTTTCAATTCCGTACAAGTACCTACCAATTACTTTCTAATTTTATCTTGAACATCACAGACATCGGTGAAGGAAAAATGTAAAAAACTAGCGATCCTCCCCGGCTTCGCACAGGTGCATTATAGATACATTAAACTTCCTCTTGAATGACTATCTATTGATGAAAACATAATTAAATCCGTTGCGTAGTTTAAAAGATCTTAGCGTACAGACGGCGGGAAGCAACTTTGTTAGTTTGCCAATCCGCCTCGAGCAAGCGTGGTGATCAATACTCGTGCCTTCTCTGTATAATTAGCCTCAGGCTTTTCCACCGGAGTAGCACAATAATAGGCTGGTTTTAAATAGCATTTTCTATGATTGTTTTAATCTATTAAATAAAATAATTTATCTATCGCCTCGTGAGGTCGAATAATTTGATTGTTTATTTGCATTGCTCTGAAACTACTGAACCGATTTGAAAAATTCTTTCACGGTTGGGAAGCTACGCTATCCCCGAGTGACATAGGCTGTATTATATTTTCAAATAGTCAGGGATCCGTGAGATAAAACCTAGCGAACGAAGTCGCAGGAAGGATGCTAGTAAGTCATAAAGTTAATACCCCCTTTCAGGGTTTTTGGTAAACGAACAATTTTAAGCACTAAATTGTTTAATATCGAAACCTTTTGTTCTGCTGCTATAGATCTATGTCATTGTTACCTCATACTAAAGTACTCAAAACCAATCAGAATAAACAATACCACCTCATCAAAATAATCATTGAAAGTTATTAAAATCAAAATAATAACGACATTTTGATAAAATAATACAATTTGATTGAATAATGGGTGCCTACAATTAATGGAATCGACGCTTTCCGAGTTTGTGTGGAGTGTTGGTCTTGTGAATACAATAGGCGCTTTTGTTGTACTGCCGTTTCTGAGGTTCTGTCGTACGTGGAGTTATTAGGCTGTGGTTTTGTTTGTAATTAGTGTTTTATGGCTTCGATTTGTTATTAATTAATTTATGATATGTAATTTGATTGAGTAGATATTTATTATCAATATTATATAGCTGAAGAGATTTTCTGTTTGTTTGTTTGTTCAAACTAGCTAATCTTTGGAACTGCCAGTCGGAATGGAAACATTATTTTTGTATATGATAGCTAGATTCATGAGAAACAGTATAGGTTATATAACACCACGCTTCAACCCACGGGCGTGGAGCAGTAACCTAAAATGTAACTCTTAGTATTATTAGTATAGAAAACAAAAATACTAATCATAAAATCTCTCAATCTACTTGACCTATAAAGCTAAAATTTTGCAGATAGACAGCAAGTAGGAGACGACGGATTTTGCAGGAGGACAGAATTAAGGAGTCTTTAACTTTCACGAGAATAAAGTCACAGGCAAAACTTTATACCTAATAATAAGATGTGCTTTCTACATACATAACATCACGCCTGTAATCCCTGAAAGGTTAGGCAGAGGTGTACCCATTAATACACCCACAACTTGCCTGTTATTTTTAAGTCCCATGTAATAGGGGGCAAGCCTATTAAATAATATTCTGCTTAGAAATGTTGTGTAAAAACAAGTTTTCTGTCATGGAATCATTTTAGTTACTTTAGTTTTAGGTTACTGAAAATGTTGGGTTTAATTAATATTACTCCAAATTAGTATTAGTCTGCAATTCATTATTACTACTATTATAAAAGCAAAAGTTTATGTGAATGGTTGGGTTTTGATTGTTCTTTCACGCCTAATTGGCTGAACTAAATCAGCTTAAATTTGGCACACGTATTGGTCGAGCTTAACACATAGGATAACTACATAACATCACGCCTGTCATCACCGAAGAGTTAGGCAGAAGTGTACCATTTCGCCAGTTATGTTTTAGTCTCATATACTAAGGGTCGATGCCATCAACCAGGCACAAATCCAGACTCCGAGGCTGTTACTGAGAAATTCCTGATGGAATAACCCAATAACGCTTGCTAAGCAAGCAATGTGCTTTCTAGTCACTGTTATATGAATCTATAATTACCTTGAATCACCTTTACCGACCTTTACACGACAAAGTCCATTCACCGTCTACCACGCATAAAACAAACACCGCCCGAAAAAAAACCATAAAATACAAAAATAAACAAAAAAAAAAGTCGGGTGCGCGGCGCGGGTCCGAGCGGGTCGGTTAACGTAATGTACCGTGAGATGACCACTGAGTCGGAAAATGCCGACCCGGGCCTGATAAAACATCTAACTATAATTAAATTTTTCCTATTTTTGCTCTGATACATGGCGGGTAGTCATGAAATATGTTAGTTAGATTTTTGTCGAGGGTAGTTATTTCGGTAGATAGCTCTACTAGCTAGCTAGTCAATATATGTATGTGTGTGTGTATGTGTTGTTTTTTCAAATTAATTTTGCTGTTTAGCGCTCATACTTTAATTTGCACCTACCATGTTATCTCTTCACCGCCTTTGGTTGACTGTTAGAGAATGCCTAAGGCATTAAGTCCGCCTTTGTACTTTTGTTGCATAAAGTTTAAAAAAATAAATAAATATATCTATCCGGTAACCAAGCTGAATCAGTCTGCTTTTCAGGGTCGAATTGTCAGTGTGACAGATGTCAGAATTTTCTAACGTCAGTTGACTTCATAGATAGAAAAATCCTTTATTTAGTGCACACATAAGACATATACATAACACATACACATACATAACATACATAACACAACACACAAAAGTACAATTAAAAATTATAAATAATATTATAAAAACATGGTACCAACATAAACAAAAAAAAATCCCGATCGCAAAAAAGTTAATATTTAAAAGTCAAAAATAATGCTTATAAATGATAAACTAAAATTTTCATCACTTCCGATTTTTGGAATACTTTCTCATCTAAAAGTCTCTCAAGGCCGAAAAAAATCTTAACTCTATTCCTCATGAATCTGTCTATCACACACAACAATATTTTTTTGTAACTAGACTGGCAGTTCCAAAGATTAGCGCGTTCAAACAAACTAACAAAAAAACGCTTCATATCGATTGAATTGACTAAGAGATTATTCTCAAAACTTCATCCAAATTAAAATGATCTACATCTGGAAACAAAATTACATCACAATCAATAACTTCCATACTAAACAATCCCTAAACGCAACTCCACCATAGATTACCGAACACAAATCACTCCGTTTATCGAGATGTCCCAATTCGAATAGATAATCGATTGTATCGAATATCCTACACGGGCTATTGAACCGAGTTGCATCGGTACAGCGATATAGTTTACGTTTCATCGGATGCTTGTGCTTGTACAAACATTCTGAGGGTTGGCATATTTTTCTTGTATAATGGGGGTAGTTTTGGAAAGTGGATGTTTGAATGTGTCCTGTTATGCTATTTTGTGAGAATGTGCTTTGGTGAATTTCGGTGAAGTGAACTTGAGGTGAGCTGTCAACTGTAAAGTGTACAATGTGCAATATAGCATTTTGAAAAATAACGCTTTTTAATAGCGAATAAAGAGATCCTTTCATTTTCTGTTATTTTATTTTTGTAGGTAGATATACAAACACAAACAAGAAAAAACACGCGTACAGAGTAATTATACAACGTGTAACATAATGAGCGCAAGACCAAACCACAGATAATATAATACTACGACCAAACAAAGAAACTACTTTCAAGTTTTACGCAAATTATGTTACACGTGGTATATTACTTACACGTATATTTATCATCTGTACATATTGTGTTAGTCATCTAACTCCTCCTAAATGGCGGGACCGGCTTGGATTAAATTTTGTGTGTAGATTAAATTTTGATTTCAAAACACAACTGAACTCGGTAGCTGGCGTTGCTGTCGGCATGTCAACTAATTTGCTGTTAAAACACGGAAATAAGAAAGGAAAAAAAATCTACATATTGATTCTAAGGTGGTAAGATTTTTGACGGAACAGTCAGTTTAGTTTAAAAATTGTGTCGCATTTCTACGATGAAATTATTCGGTAATAAAATTGCAGTACCTACAAGTCCGCGCTTAGTTACAAAAAACGGGCCAGCCCTAAACCCGAACTGTCAGATTCATCTGCATAAAGTTTTTTATGATCATGAAAGTGGACCATGAAATAAGGTCAGCAGAGTGTTGCATGGCCAGCCATTTAGTGCAGGTCCGCAACAAGCGCCGGTGATTTAGTGGGTGCAAAAGTGCGCTCGTTACATTGGGATTTTGAGCAAAAAGAGGCTCCGAGGTCGCGGCTGTTGTAACAGTTGCGGCTAGTGTCCTTTTTTGGTGCAAGTGTGGTTTTAAGTGCACTTTTTTTTTCATTCATTTTGTTGGTAATTTCTGGTTAGTAAAAAAAAGTACCCCCACACTTTTTCTGTTAAAATTTGTTACATAGATTTTAACAATCCCAATCCCAAATCTTTTTCTGTTTCACATGGTGATCAATGCTCGTGCCTTCTCTGTATGAAAAGAGGCCTTTGCTCTGCAGCGGGACCAAATAAAAGGCCGGTAACACAACCTATTTATTTATAATTAACATAACATAACATCACGCCTGTAATCCCCGAAGGGTTAGGCAGAGGTATACCCATTAGTACACCCACATTTTTTTAGTCCCATGTAATAGGGGGCGAGCCTATTGCCATCAACCGGGCACAAATCCAGACTCTGAGGCTGCTACTGAGAAATTCCTGATGGAAAAACCCAATAACACTTTGCCCGACCTGGGAATCGAACCCAAGACCTCATGCACAGCAGTCGCGCTTGCGATCACTAGACCAACGAGGCAGTACTAACTATTATACTTACTTAAAAAGCTAATTTGTTCCCATCTTTCTTGTTTCAGATACCACACATAATATGCGGCCACAGACACGGGCACGACATATCCACAGAGGACCCGGAGATCATTGAGCAGCACCACGACAACACGACGCATCATGGGAAGGTCAGTTACCACTATTGACTTGAGTCTGTATAAGCGGCTTATAGCTCATTTGCTTAACAATATATTCTCCTGACTGAATTCCGCTCACGGCCGTCGGCCAATCTTAATACCCAAGTAGAGATAAAATACTATAACATGGCGCGTCCCTCCACAAATTCAAAACGTTTGAAAGTATTTACAAGACTTACAACGCATGTGTACGTATTGAGACGGCTCTCGAAACAAAAACAAATCAGCGATTTGTTGCTCGACTAGCGGCGTCATTGATTACTCATTATTATTAGTATGGCGCTGCACTGACATACTCAATGAAAATGACACGTGTGTTGTCGTGCGCGGTCTTGCTAGTTATGATTCGTTGACCAACAAAGTTGCCGGCCTGCTACTGAAGACGAATACTTACAACTACATATAAACTCTTTCATACGGATAAGACTACACACATTGAAATAGTAATATGGAGGGGCTCGCCATGTTATAGTAGTCTATCTCTATGCAGGAAATATTATAGTGCACGAGTGTGTGTGCAAACAGCAAACACCAATGAAGTCCCTCTTCCTTCACTCGCATAGTCAGATAACACGGCAATCTGACACGACAGCGGAGAGATCACGCACTGAACTAACGGCTTTACGTGCTTTCAGAGGCACGGGAGTGTCGCACTATCGACTTCCAAGCTCCGGGCTGGTATTATTAAATTCCTTTTTTGAAACCCTAACTGCCTCGTTGGTTTAGTAGTTGCAAAGCGCGACTGCTGAACATGAGGTCTTGGGTTGGATTCTTAGATCGGGCAAAGTGTTATTGGGTTTTTTCTTTAGGAATATCTCAGTTCCAGCCTCGGGGTTCGGTTGATGACAATAGGCTCGCCCCCTATTACATGGAACATAAACATAACTGGCGAATCGTGGGTGTACTAATGAGTACACCTCTGCCTAACATTTCGGGGATTACAGGCGTGATGTTATGTTATGTGATGGAAATCGTAATATCACTTTGACCAACCTGGAAATCGGACTCAGGACCCCACTTATTGCTTAAAGCTACATGAAGAGATCAATCCACACAAACAAACAAAAACCGACCTTATTGCATAAAAATTTTTGGAACTCACAAAAAGGCAGATTGTTTTCAAATATGCAAAATTTTTCAAAGATAAAAGCGTCCATTTTAGGCCCGTCAGCGAGGCGTTAATAAAACACATCGATGCCCCGACGCCCCAATCAAAACACTTTGAAAGCCGTTTCAAATTAAAACTAGATGAAACATGTTAGCATTTAGCAATTTTTTTTGCGAATTTTCATGCAATAGTTGGAATATACTGTAAACTTTTCATGAAAGTACTTACAAACATTTTTGGATAATTCAATTGAAAAGAATTTCGTTCACCATAAAGATAAATGCCAACTAATGCTAATAAATGCAAAAAAATATGCTATGCTATGCTAATTGTTTACTGGTAGAAATGCCCAAGGCATTAAGTCCGACTATGTACAGTGTATTTTTTTTTAAATGTGCATAAAGTTTAAATAAATAAATAAAAAATTTAAACCTTATAGTATTGAAAGTGTTTTTTTTTTTTCATATTACATTCAGAGTCAAATGTTAATAGGTGTAAAACCAAAAACAGAATATGTAAGTATATACAAGAGTATGTATGGAATTTCTTGCCTATTCTTCTCCATACGCAACTGCCTTATAGAAGGGGCAACTAGAATAGTTTCGCTTAAATAATTAATATGACTTTGACCTAATTAATCAGCATCATCAAATCAGTCGAACATCATCCATTGCTAGACATAAACCTCCCCTAAGGTTAGCCACATATTAATTACAAGTTCAGATTTCCTCGCGATGTTTTTCTTCATCGATGTCAGTGATGTCCAAGATAAACTTAGAAACTACATATATGTATATACGAAATAGAAAATGTGATATTAGTACTTATTCGTGCCCGTTGGTGAACCCACAGCCTCGTGCACGAGAGCTAAACCCCTTGACTACAACGCCATCACGACATGAAACAAAAGTAACGGAAATATTCACAAACAATCACAATCCTTTCGTATCAAAAGATCACAAATACAAAATCGTATAAATATTAGATCCGAAACAAATGTACTCCGAATTTAATTATCGAGAGAGAACGAGTGTTTGTAGAAAGAGCCGGGTTAAAAATGGAAGTGTAGGGTGGCAGCTGACAAATTGAAGTTGTACACCCGAGGGTTGAAATTTGCATACACGACAGTATTGTATTGACGTTTGAACTGTAGGCGAATAGCGATTTTGATTTTTGGTTTGTTGGCAAACGAATTTGAACTTTAGTTGCAGAAGGCGAATTTGAACTTTAGTTCAAGTTAAGTGTTGTCTTCTATTTGTTAAGCATACGTCATGTTCTGTAGCCCATTGCGTTCCGGGGCCACGATATCCTGTTAAGACGTCCCGCAACCCCGGCAGGCGCTTGGCCCACTTGGGGCCCCGTCCCTCTACTGACAGCTCTTTGAGGCGCGCGCGAACAGAACGCACCGTCAACCCGGGCCTGGTCCTTGATTGGACGGCGAGCTACCCATTACTCGCCGTCCGCTAGCCCGCGCCTACGGTGGCCGGATGTCGTCTCTCGACGTCCAAAGCCCTGAGGCGGAGGTGAGGTGAGGATGTTCTCTCCCTCACGCAGCCCGCCTCCTCCTTCGCTAGCATTCACTCTCTGAGTGGAAAAAAGGGGATCCAATATTCGTATGGAGAACACGTGTAAAAAGAAAACGTGCAAAGCCAGTATGTCTAGCTAGTATGTGCAGTATGTATGTTGTCTCTAGAATCAAGCTTTAAAGCTCTAGAAAAGCCTCCCGCTGTAGTCTTATCCCTCGTACTCCAACCCCCTTTGACGGGTACGTTTCGATTGTAAATTTCAGCGCAAACCGGTTGTTGTTATTGCCGTCTTGTTGGCTAGCGCTTCCAGTGCCGTACCACTAAGTGTGCCGTCGGAGCCGTCACTTAGCGCTAGTATATTGGCAGGGAGATTGCTCGCCATTGGTGTAACACTCGTTTACTGGCCGCCCTTTGCCTGAACTATGGGTCGTGACCTTACTGAAGAGGCTGAATGGAAGTGTTTTATGTGATTTGCAGCTGTTTTTTATTTCTGTTTATTGTGTTTGTGTCTATTCTATGTGTATGTTTAATTCAAAAGAGAGTATCATCTCCTTGGGTCTTTTTATATTAGTTTACAAACTATTTTCTTATGTGAAACACTTGGATTTTTCTTCTGTATCTTTGATGCATTTTCAAACATGTAAACTCACATACCTACTCACAAAATACCTATCTGTAAGCTATAAAAATATTCCGTGCGGGAATCGAAGTCGCGACACGCACCATCCGTGTTGTTTTATATTTTGCAGAGGTTGTCAAACTTTTTTTATATTTGTTTATTTCTGTAAACGCAAGAAAAGAATCGTGTAGGTGAAATTAATTTGACTAGTTGAAAGCCGCAGTTCAAAAGAAACGAGTTCTATGTATTTCTATCTAAAAATTCTGAGTTTTGCAACTCCTGAAGAAGATATCAAACTATTGACAAATTGCAGTATCTCGTGTGATGGCCTAGTGAATGTCGTGATGGCCCAGTGGTTAAGGCGCCCGCCTCTCATGCATGAGGGTGTGGGTTCGAATCCGGGCAAGTACCAATGTGACTTTTTCAATTAATTATGTACTTTCTAAAGTATATCTTAGACATTACTGACATTCCGTGCCTCGGAAAGCACGTTAAGCCGTTGGTCCTGGCTGTCATTCGTGGATCTTTGACAGTCGTTACGAATCGTACTAATCTTACCTAGGGGTATCGTGTTACCCAGTTACTGGGTTGTGGAGGTCAGATAGGCAGTCGCTCCATGTAAAATACTGGTACTCAGCTGCATCCGGTGAGACTGGAAGCTGACCCCAACATAGTTGGGAAAAGGCTAGGCAGATGATGCAGTATCTAAAAATTCAACCATCAGACTAAGATAGGATTTTTAGATTACCTAAATGAAATGTCGCAATATTTAAAACACGTCTCAGAGCCTATCCACCCGGGGTCTCAAATGAAACAAGAATGTTTATGCAATAAAATGAATATAAAGAGTAATACGAAGCTATAAAATCCAACGGAAGGCGCACAATAGAAATAATGGGCTGAGTATGATATAGTACACGTTTGCAGCACGAGTATAATAATCGTAACGCGCGGATTAAACATTCATGTATAAAATATTGTAAACTTGCGACTTCTCTAATTTATTAGCAATAAAATTTCTCAATTCTAACGCCTTTCTTCTAAATCCTTATTCCTCTCTTAGCTTAATTTTCTCATCTCGTCTCTCCTATCTTCGCACTCCTAACTCCATCCTCTTAATTCCATAGTCCTAACTGCATTTTCCAATGTCCTCAGTCCTAACTTTTTGTTCCTTTCTCTTCTCAGATAACTTCATTTTCATATTTTTTCCCTTCTAATTCATCCTTCTAACTCCATTGTCCTAACTCCGTCTTTCTAACTCCCCAGTCCTAACTACATCCTCCTAACTCCTCAGACCTCCATCCTATTACCGCCTCTATCCTAACTCAATCCTCCTAACTTGCCAGTATTAACTTCATTGCCCCAATTTTATTTCATAAATCCATTCCCCTAACTTTGTTATCCTAACATCTCAGTCCTAATTACTATCTCTCAGTCTCCTAACTCTTCAGTTCTATTACCATTCTACTTTTGCTGTCTTCTAATAAGTATTAGCACTATCCTGTTATTCACAGATCAAATCATAAATTAGGATAAATAATTAAAAATAAATATTGCATCAAAATAATCGCTCGTCTGCTTTCCCTGTCGTACGCTATCCATGTCTATGTGGAATTACATCGTCATTCCGTCTGCATGGCGGCCCCACCACAAAAGACACGAGGGTAACAAAAAAGAGTAGCAAATGAGGAGTTATTGTCTATTGCTCGTTATTTTCCAATAACGTAGCTCCGTAGCAGGCGTAGCGCTACGCCGTAGCAAGTATGTGCTACGATTAACAGAATTAATTTTAATAATATTCTGTTTAGTAATGTAAAAAAACATGTTTTCTGTCATGGAATCATTTTAGTTACTTTAGTTTAAGGTGTGGTTCACTGAAAATGTTGGTTGTTAATTAGTATTACTCCAATTAGTATTAGCCTGCAATTAATTATTACTACTATTATAAAAGCAAAAGTTTATGTGAATGGTTGGGTTTTGGTTGTTCTTTCACGCCTAATTGGCTGAACTAAATTAGCTTAAATTTGGCACACATATTGGTCGAGCTTAACACATAGGATAATTACTACATAACATCACGCCTGTAATCCCCGAAGGGTTAGGCAGAGGTGTACCCATTAGTACACCCACATTTCGCCAGTTATGTTTTTAGTCCCATGTAATAGGGGGCGAGCCTATTGCCATCAACCGGGCACAAATCCAGACTCCGAGGCTGCTACTGAGAAATTCCTGATGGAAAAGCCCAATAACATTTTGCCCGACCTGGGAATCGAACCCAAGACCTCATGCACAGCAGTCGCGCTTACGACCACTAGACCAACGAGGCAGTCAAGTCAGTTTTTTTTTAGTCCCATGTAATAGGGGGCGAGCCTATTGTCATCAACCGGGCACAAAACGAAGGGTTCCGCATCGAGCCAAATATCAAAGAATACAGGTCCCTTGTATGGGAACCCCTAATCATTTTTAACTTTTATTTATTTTTATGACTTGTTCCCCGACCACGACCCTTGTAACCCGACTTGCATTTGACCGGTTTTTTTATACACAAAACACACATTGGTTTGTTGCAAGTTGTTAGCCTATACATAATATACCATACAGGTTGAAAAATAGCAACAATAAGTCCATAAATTGAAACGATTATTACATTTAATAATATCCATTATTTACATCTAATATTAATTTATTTACTTTACAGCAATGGGTGATAGGTACTTATATTGTGCCAAGAACACATGAGGTCACATTTGCAAAATCACATAGCTAAAATAAACCATAAACCCATCTTCTTGATTCCCCGACAAAAAAATCGTCAAAGCAAACAAACACGTTGTCATCTTAAAAAAACAAAAACCTATCGTAAAATTTTACAGATCCCAAAATCCAGGCGAAACAATTACTTATTCCAGACAGGGGCATGCAAAAACATCACGCGCGCTACCAAATCTCTTCCTCATGCGTTCGCGGAATCACAAACGTGGCGGCGAGAAAAATTGAGAGAAAGCTTGTATTGTTTCTAAACATTAACTCGATGTGAAATTGTTTCGTTGTTCTTGAATGAGGCGAGAAGGTTGGGGGGTGCAAGTAGTGACGTGTGTAAGGCTGTGCTGTTTTACGAAGTTTCTGCTTAGCTGTAAGTCTTCCAAAGTCCTGAAATAAATAAATAAATAAGTACATTTTATCCTACTATCGTATTGGTGTGACGAAGAATTAATCGATCAATGGATAAATGTTTGCTACCCTTTCACGCTTCAACGGCTGAACGAAATCAATTGAAATTTCGTACACATTTAGATATGAATATTTTACCCTGTTTCTTATCATTCAGGAGGTTAGCTTAATTCTGAAGTCTACGTAGACGAAGTCGCTGCTAGATGCTAGTGTAATACTCGTACATATAGATGTACGAGCTAAAGAGCTATAGAGCTAAAGGAAATTTATTCCAACCGGGTATTCCATGACACCTCGCGTTTTTTAACAATATTCTGGAAACGTATAACTTATGAATTGAACTTAATTCGATTCCTAGATTATTAATTCAGTGTTATTGGGTCTTCCCAGCAGCGTGAAAACCTGGAGTTCATATTTCTGCTCAGTTGATCACAATAATAGGCTCTAACATAAACATGACTGACGGCAAAGTGGGTGTACCTCTGCCAAATCCTTAATAAAACAAGCGTGATATTATGTTAATTAATTATGATTGAATATGTTACAGCCATATTTAGCTTTGCTGACAAAGGATTTCTATGTAAAGCAAGGCCAAAAATAGCCTTAACATGTTCAATTAACATACTAATTAGCTAAATTGTGTTAACTTGAACGATGCTTGTACCTGCGTAAAATGACACCCACGCAAAGTGTGGTGTAATTGGAAGGGGATTTTAAATATCCATTATATTATAATATTGTTTTTTAGACCTATTATTTTTTAATGATAGTGATTCTTCAAATGACTTCTTCCTCTCTGGGGGGGAAGGGAGTGTCAGTCTCTTACTGACTTAAACCGATACGTGTTCGACTGACTACCCTTTGCGAAAAATATTCGCAATCCTGGCAGGTTTTCAGACTTATGAAAATAATAAAAGACCGTGAAAGTATCGTGATAAAAACTAACTATCTTTTTTCTTTTAATATACTATTCCAAACATTTTGATCGTGAAGTGTTACACTTTAAGTTCAAGAAAGAAACTTCACTCTAAAAATAAAAGTAAAACAAATTATAATAATAACCACGAACACGTAAATAAGTAAAGTACCTTTAATACTTAACTAGCGACCCGTCCCGACTTCGCACGGGTGCAATGTAAATACATAAACCTTTCTCTCGAATCATTCTATATATTAATGGAAACCGCATTAAAACATATTTCCCTATGTATATTCAAAATTTTACCCATCTTCAAATAACATAATCTGGCGACTATAAAATCTTGAACCATTAAAAATTCTTTCCAATTATCCGCCCTGTTGATCTTGTTCACGAGTCAATCAAAATATTATACATTATATATTATAATAAGTAGCTTACCGTATAATGTTCATGAGTGAGTCTGTCATACGCGATGCTTGTATAATTTTGTGGCGATGTCATTCTGGGCACGTCCCCGCCCGTCTGGATAATAATGATGTTATTTTGAAGCAACCTAGCAGGTCGAGAATTGAGAAGTTTGTTGGTAACATACGGGCGCTGTCGGTTGGGATTGGTCTTCTTTTAACTGCTATTTATACCAGGTGTAAGGTAGAATGAGTGACAACTTCAAAGGAGTATAGTACTTATAGAAATTAACAAATTTTAATAAGGAACCTATGTTGAAATCGCAAAAAAATCGGCTGTTCAGTACAATTTATGTTTCATTTAGGAAACAGCTAATTATTTTATGCGGTATTTTATTTTAATCTTTTCCATTTTTTTATTAAATAATACGTACTTAGCTATAGTTTAATCTATAGCATGGAAGAATAACGTGGCTTCCCATTCGCGATAGAAATTTCAGAATCAGACTAGTAGTTCCAGAGATAAGCGCATTCAAACAAGCAAACAAACTCTTCATATAATCTCTTCATAATAATACACGCCTGTAATTTAGGTAGAGGTCCCATTAGAATACCCACGTTTCGCACGTTATGTTTAAGTCCCATGTAATAGGGGGCGAGCCTATTGCCATCAACCGGGCACAAATCCAGACTCCGAGGCTGCTATTGAGAAATTCCTGATAGAAAAACCCAATAACACTTTGCCCAACCTGGGAATCGAACCCAAGCCCTCACGCTCAGCAGTCACGCTTTGCGATCACTAGACCAACGAGGAAGTCAAAACTACAAAAACTAGAGCAAATTGGTTTTCTATGTTCACAAAGCTTAGTTTAGCTGCAGACTGATGCAGAACGGCTTAAACACAATACCCTGGTCAGGGTTGCTGCTCATCTTGGATAATGAAAATAAACACAGTAAATGCTTTCTGTAATTTATTCTTCAACTTACCGAGGAGGTCCGATCGCTACGACGGCTCGAGTAAGAATGCCCGAGTCCGGCGAGCGCTCGGCTTTTTATAGTAGAATTGAGTGTGTCATTCATTTGAACAAAACACCCACTTCCGCACAATAAAATTAGTTTTTACATTATAAAATGTTACTATTTTATAAACAAACGTTTTTTTAACATTTTTAAATCAATTAACATGCGTAAATCTATTTTTAATGTTAACACGTGGTAAAATAATGACCACGTGTTTTTATTTTTGAAATGTAGTTTCTCACCAACGTGACATACATTGAAAATAATCTGTATTCTAATAAGTATTACTAATTTGATAATTAAATGATTTGAAATACAATTTTTGACTTAGTTACAATCAACAAATCTGATTTGATTTTAAGGTTATCCCGGAAACGTGTTTTTATTTGTTATCGAATTGTGGCGACCCGCCGAAGTTGGTCATGAGCAACTTTTCGAGAGCGTCCTCTGCCGACAACCTTTTTGACCATATAGCGTACTTATTTCAAGTACCCTGATAATATCGTAGGGCACACTGAATTTGAGATCCAGTGACGTTTGATTGCGTGGATTGTTCTTAATCAGGACATAATCTCCACGTTGAAAATTATTTATTTTAGCCTTGCGAGAGTTGAAGCGTTGTCTGTCATACTCAGCGGTTCGAGTCATTCGTTGCTGTACTTGTCTGGTCAGCGCTTCTATGTCGACTGTCTGGTGGTCAATGTCAACCAGTTTAAGCAGTTCTGGTGGTACGCAATGCTTTCGTTGAGTGATGAGCGTGAGTGGTGCTACTCCTGTCACATGATGTGCTGTGCAATTCATCGCTAGTTGTAGCTCTTCAAGGATGCTGTGCCACTGTTCGGTCTCGTAGTTCTTAATCATTACCAGGGCATTTTTTAATGTAGCTATCACTCTCTCCACCTGGCCATTCGCTCGGCTGATGCCTGGTGCTATCGCATGAATATTAATGCCAAACCGTTCACAAAACTGTGCGAATTCGGCTAAAAAATTCCCTTCCTCCATCCACAATTATTTGAACTGGTGTTCCGAATAAATGTACTGTACGTTTTAAGGCGGCAAGCGTACTGTGTGGGGTTTTATCAGTAGCATGGTATAAGAGTACGTATTTTGTGAAGGCATCCACTGTTACAATGACGTACTGTTGGTCTTCTTGGGTTCCCAACTTACCTGTGATGTCCATGTGGATCACTTGAAATGCACATGTTGGCTTTTCAATTGGATGAAGCTGTGCCTGTGCTGCACCCGATGTGCCTTTACTAGTTCTACACACCACGCAGTTATCGACGTATCTTCGGATTGTGGTGCTCATCTTATCAAACCAGTAGGTTTCTTTAACTTTCTGTAGGGTCTTCTCCCAAGCTGGGTGCTTGAGTGTAGTGTGGAAGGAATTAATTAAACTCCATTGGAACGACTTTGGTACTACTATTAGTAGTTGTTGGCCGGAAATCGGATCTAAGACATACTTGTTCAGTATCCCGTCTTCCAAGGTAAAACTTTCTACCGGATTGTTGTCAATCAGGCTATTCAATATTGGTCGAAGTTCTTCATCTCGTCGCTGTTCGACCTTCAATCATTCCACATCTTTTGCAATGACATTTACTGTAAGTTCACTGTGATTTCTGCTAAAGAAATCAGCATGTTGGAGCCGGTTTCCTTTACGATATTCGAGCTCGAAATCATAGTTCTGCAAAAATGCCCACCAGCGGTGAATCCTTGGTAACAAGTCTTTCTTGTGTTTGGATGCCTTTAGCGAATTGCAATCAGTTATTACTGTAAATTTTCGTCCGTACAGATACTGACGAAAGTGCTTTATTGCTCGGACTACTGCCAATGTTTATAGTTCATAGGAATGATAGCGGCTTCCAGTATCAGTTGTTCTCATGCTCATGGAAGCCACCATATGTTGTCGTCTGTCGATAATTTGAACGAGAACTGCCCCAAATCCGAGACTGCTCGCGTCTGTATACAACTGTATCGGTGCTCCTTCTTGAAAGAGAGTCAGCACTGGAGACGAGGTGAGGCATTGAATTATCGTCGTCCTGGCTTTCTCGTGTCGGTCATCCCATTCTCATTTAGCTCCTTGTTTGGTCAACTCGTACAGCGGTACCATAATGCGTGAAAAGTCGGGGATGTACTTCCTGAAATAGCTCGCAAGCCCATTGAACTGCCTTACTTGCTTGACAGTTTTCGGCACTGGTGCTTTGACCAGAGCTTCCACTTTTCTTGGGCTGGGTCGTACTTGGCCGTCTGATACCACGTTGCCTAGATATTCGATGGTCCGTTTAAAAAAACTACATTTATCGGCATTAATGGAAAAGCCAGCTTCTTGTAAGGCTATTAAAATGCGTTCAATGTTAGATAGCCCTTCGCTGAAATTTGTACTTTTGCTCAGTACGTCATCGACATACACCTGTGCAACTGTTCCCAAGAGTGGGTACAATGCTCTGTTGATGCACCTCTGATAAACGGAACAGGCATTGCTCAATCCGAACGGCATGGTAATGTATTCATACAAGCCGTCTGGTGTTACAAACGCGGTCTTCTCGATGGACGTTTCTGCGATGGGTATTTGATGGAACCCTGCCGCCATGTCAAAGCTGGTGTAATAATACCCATTGGCCAATTGATCAATTTGATCAGAGATGAGAGGTAGCGGGTAATGGTCGCGCAATGTGTTCGCGTTGAGCTCCCTGTAGTCCACACATAGCCGATCGTCTCCATTCTTCTTCTTTACTAAAATTATAGGACTTGTGAGTAGGGAGATTTGCTTTCGCGTATGATGTTGTGTTCCAACAAATCCTTGATGATGTCCCGAACCTTTTCTCGTTCCACCGGACTGAGTCGGTAAGGTCTCCGCTCGACATATTTGTCTGCATTCTTCAGTCTTATTTCGAGCTCTCCCGTATTAACGCGTGTTTTTGGAAAACCTCGGATAAATAGTTTAGTTCTTCAGGATTCGTCAGGTCGCAGTCTAATTTGTCAAAGATGATGCTTTTTGTCGTTATATGATGAACCATTTGCTGGTGCATCAGTCTGGTTCCATCTGTCGTTATCACCATGCTTAAGTTGGTACCATGGATCAAATTCATACCAATTAATACATCAGTTGACATCTCATGATCAGGAATCACGAAGAATAGTATTTCTATCCTTATGGAGTCAATGGTGCAGACAGTCTTCATCTCGACTAATGAAATTACCGGGAATCTGCCAATCCCCTTGAGGTGGTTAACTGCAGAGCGTCGCTGGCCCGGTAATTTTGCAGCAATTGATTCACGAATCAATGAACACTCTGCTCCACTATCGAAGATGGCACGTATTGTTGTTGCACCAATTGTAACAGTAATGGGTGCTTGATTGGTTCCAGTTATGCAGTTCACGTTTGATGTCAATGCGTTTTGACGCTTGTAGCATGTTTCGAAAGTATGGCCCGTTTTCTTGCAGAATGAACAGGTAATCAGACCTTTAGATGTCTCCGCTGCTGTAGTATTTGTCTTCTGCGGATTTGAAGTAGATTCCGAAGGCTTGAACCTACACTCGTTAGTGCTATGATTCGTCCTTTTGCATATTTGACAACGTGTTGTAGTTTGAGCAGTTTCTGAAAAACGTGCACGTTTTGGCATCGACGTGATAGGATTTTGATGAGGGCGCTTCTTTCGTAATGAGAAAGCCACAGAGATGAGTTCTGGAACCGTATTTGCTTTTGCGTTCAACAGCTCAATGCGTAGGCGCTCATCATTTATACATCCTATTACTGCTTCCACTGAAAGTTCATCATCAAGTTTGTCTTTTGTAATCCTTTTCCAGAGAACCCAGGCGCGAGACAAAAATTCAGATATATCCTTGCTTGAGTCGTAGACATGCTCCCGGAACTGTAGTATATCGCGAGAGTATCTATTCTCGGGCTCGAATGTGGTGATCAACTTTTCGCGAAACTCTTCCCATGAGGATGTAGTCACCAACCAATCATCAATCCACATCTTAGCACGTCCCTTCAGTAATCCACACACCTTAGTGCGTAGGTCCAGGTCGTTTAGTTTGTAGTTATCAGCTGCTTTATCAATATGCTGGCACCATTCCCTGATGCCAACATGACTGTCCGGATCGAACGATGGTAGATAGATGTCTTTGATCCTGATCCGTGGTTCTGGAGGAGAATACAACCGTTCGGACATTCTATGCATCATCTCCATCATTTGCATCATAAACTGGGGCGGAAATCCAACTGTTGGAGTAGTTGGATGCACAGTCGTCGTGTCGGACGATCCAGCGGCGATGGGTACCCCTGGAGGATATAGGCTCCCTTGATTGTACGAGGTGGATGCCATTGACGTGAATGGCATCCCTGCGAAAGCTGGTATTTCCGGAGCAGTTGGCATTGCGGTTGATGTATACGTCGTGCCTGCGGGTATTCCCGTCGCGGTGGACTGCATGGCATTGAAGTTGTTCGCACCGATTAGCGAGTGTGAAACGTTCAATGAGGCAGGGTTTATCAACCTGGTACTGCCCTGCACTGTTCCAGACGTGATAGGTTGAACCGAAGCTGCAGAGGAAGTGGTTGGAATCAGAGCTTGTTCTGATCCCACTTCTGATGACGAGGCAGGGTCCTCGCGGTTGTTTTTAAAAAACGTGACGTCAGCATTGCTGACGTCACTAATATCCTGGTCAGGGTTGCTGCTCATCTTGGATAATGAAAATAAACACAGTAAATGCTTTCTGTAATTTATTCTTCAACTTACCGAGGAGGTCCGATCGCTACGACGGCTCGAGTAAGAATGCCCGAGTCCGGCGAGCGCTCGGCTTTTTATAGTAGAATTGGGTGTGTCATTCATTTGAACAAAACACCCACTTCCGCCCAATAAAATTAGTTTTTACATTATAAAATGTTACTATTTTATAAACAAACGTTTTATAACATTTTTAAATCAATTAACATGCGTAAATCTATTTTTAATGTTAACACGTGGTAAAATAATGACCACGTGTTTTTATTTTTGAAATGTAGTTTCTCACCCACGTGACATACATTGAAAATAATCTGTATTCTTATAAGTATTACTAATTTGATAATTAAATGATTTGAAATACAATTTTTGACTTAGTTACAATCAACAAATCTGATTTGATTTTAAGGTTATTCCGGAAACGTGTTTTTATTTGTTATCGAATTGTGGCGACCTGCCGACATATACATACCGAATTATTAGAATAACATTCAGTATCAGACAAGTTTCCCATCTCGAAGATCGTATATAATTTTTTATAAGAAATAGATAATTATCAAAGACAACTCAATACAGATCAACTTTATTAGGTAGTAGATTAAACATTTTAAAACAAAATACAATAATTAACTATGACCAGAGGGCTGGCCTTTTCTTAGGCAATCAGCATTGTCATACAACGTGCCAATGCCCAGCCTTTTGGGCACTTGCCCCATGACAGCGACGCGGACGAATTTTTTTGATGCCCTAGGGTGACTTAGCCGGTTTGCCAGCCACCTCTGGTTTTCGGCCAGTTCGTAGTTGTATTAATATAATAAGAAAACTTTACGCTACACATTTACAAAACAATGCCTATTTAATTTATTGATGTATCCCCTACAACTTTTTAATATTGTAGATTTTTATCGATCTAATTAATAAGTCTTTAAGCCTCCGAAAGTTTTATAGTGCGTGGATGTGTCGAAATCATCGAAAAAAATAGTGCGCGCGTTACTTTTGCAAGGTAAATTACAAAGTTGTTTATCGTTTTGTAAATATAAATTGCTGTTCTGTGTATGAGAGATGAGTTGAATTAGTGTTATTTTAATTAAAATCGCATAAAGATTAGGTTATTTACATTTTAATTGAATGGCCGGGTAATTATATATTAATTTTGGGGGACCGTCTACTTCTCGGCCGGGGGGCCGAAAACTAGAAGAAAATCCTTTACATTTAATTGATAATTTTGAATAGTACATAAGGATTTTTTTGAAAAAATACTATTTTTATACAAAGTACAGCCTCTTCTCATTTGAGTGTTTAGATTTCGGCCGCATGTTATCGAGCTAATTACGTAGTAATAACACTTTTTAGTCATCTAGTTTTCGACGGCCGAAAATAAGAGTTTTAATATTTACTTTTCGGCCTAAGCTAATTCATGAGGCCGAAAGCTAATAATTTGTTAACCGATTTTCGGCTAGTAAAAAATAACGGTAGTAAATGACAATAATTAAACTATTTAAATCGAAATCTTCATTCAGACAAATAGAAAAAACAAATAAAAGCCTTAAATGTCTTCCCTAAAATTTGTGTTATCAGCCAGTAAGAAAATTTTACAAGTTAAACAACATTAAATATTTTATAGACCCTGACTCCACAAAATTGTAAAAATAAATAAGGAAACAAGATGAATATGGAAGAAAAACTGATATTAAGAAGATTTTAGAAGTAGTGAAGGAGCTAGATATCTTCTTTTGAGACAAAATTTGAAAAAACGTTATTTTTGAAAAAGATTTGGATGTTCATCACGAATGAGATATTTTGTATAATCTTAATTCTTTTTATTTTTCCATATTATATTATTGAAAGACAATTTTTTCTGTGATTTTGAACATAAATGTTCCTGTTTAAGTAATATTTTACAGGTTTTATTTAAAATCGTTGATTCATAGGTACTATTTACTTTTTTGATCTATTATAGAACCTACTGCAGAGCAAATAGAGATCTAGCAAAAATAACGGCCGGGAACTGACACAGGCGGCCGAAAACCGGCGAAATTGCTATTAACAGAGATTTTTATTTTTTGGAATTTTATTATTACATTGACAAGTAAAACGTCTAAAAATATTAAAAATACATTATATTTCGAGTTCAAAAGTATCGGAGAAAGTAATCTGGGACTTTATTATCAAAGAAAAAAAAATCGCCATGAAGTCAGACAGTCGCTTAACTGGCCGAAAACCGGCTAAGTCACCCTATGCGGTTTCTCCTTTCTGTTTTTTGTATAAATTGTAAACAAGTACATATTTTATAATTACTCTTACGTTTTATGTTTAGATCACCTTAGCTGAACATTAAACAAAATTACTCTAATAAATCGCTAGCCGCGTCTCTCATCGCAACATCGTCCCGTATGTTTTCCCTCATGAGCAGCGCACTGTCACATCGTGTGCAATTATCGTCTACTGTACACTGACAGCCGATCACTGCGCGTCTGTTGTTGACTGTACACCGAATCTCGTCACTGTTAATAATGGGTAACGAGAATAATGAAGGATTTATTTTACAATAGCTTGCACCCGCTGCGGCGCCTGCGTGGAGGATAAAAACCAGTCAATGGTGTTTTTGAATTTTTTTTTGTGATGCATGGAATGATCATAATAAGTTTTTTAACAAAACTATTTGTTGTATTTTCGTATAAATTCCAAAGATGTTTAAATATAAAAAAAAAAACGAGTGTGCTTATGACCACACGACTGAAGTGAAACTTTTTTTTTTAGATATACGGAACGTATTTGGCTATGAGAGGAAGAGAGAAAGAAAATGTGCGCGCGCACTGCTGTCTCTTGCTTATATCCCCCACTTAACTTCCGTTCGCCTTGCCCGATCACACTTTTCGTAACGCTTACGTCACGCGTTCGCCAGCTTACTCCCCAAGTCGAGCGTGCATAAAGAAGTTTCACTTCAAAAAAATACTTTTGAATCCAGTACCGAAAACACGCCGACAGCTCCCGAAAAAACACGAGCGCGTGTGACGTCATAATGTTTATCAATATTATTAATAATAAAGTTGACTGCCTCGTTGGTCTAGTGGTCGCAAGCGCGACTGCTGTGCCTGAGGTCTTGGGTTCGATTCCCAGGTCGGGCAAAGTGTTATTGGGTTTTTCCATCAGGAATTTCTCAGTAGCAGCGCCGGAGTCTGGATTTAGGATTTTGATGAGGGCGCTTCTTTCGTAATGAGAAAGCCACAGAGATGAGTTCTGGAACCGTATTTGCTTTTGCGTTCAACAGCTCAATGCGTAGGCGCTCATCATTTATACATCCTATTACTGCTTCCACTGAAAGTTCATCATCAAGTTTGTCTTTTGTAATCCTTTTCCAGAGAACCCAGGCGCGAGACAAAAATTCAGATATATCCTTGCTTGAGTCGTAGACATGCTCCCGGAACTGTAGTATATCGCGAGAGTATCTATTCTCGGGCTCGAATGTGGTGATCAACTTTTCGCGAAACTCTTCCCATGAGGATGTAGTCACCAACCAATCATCAATCCACATCTTAGCACGTCCCTTCAGTAATCCACACACCTTAGTGCGTAGGTCCAGGTCGTTTAGTTTGTAGTTATCAGCTGCTTTATCAATATGCTGGCACCATTCCCTGATGCCAACATGACTGTCCGGATCGAACGATGGTAGATAGATGTCTTTGATCCTGATCCGTGGTTCTGGAGGAGAATACAACCGTTCGGACATTCTATGCATCATCTCCATCATTTGCATCATAAACTGGGGCGGAAATCCAACTGTTGGAGTAGTTGGATGCACAGTCGTCGTGTCGGACGATCCAGCGGCGATGGGTACCCCTGGAGGATATAGGCTCCCTTGATTGTACGAGGTGGATGCCATTGACGTGAATGGCATCCCTGCGAAAGCTGGTATTTCCGGAGCAGTTGGCATTGCGGTTGATGTATACGTCGTGCCTGCGGGTATTCCCGTCGCGGTGGACTGCATGGCATTGAAGTTGTTCGCACCGATTAGCGAGTGTGAAACGTTCAATGAGGCAGGGTTTATCAACCTGGTACTGCCCTGCACTGTTCCAGACGTGATAGGTTGAACCGAAGCTGCAGAGGAAGTGGTTGGAATCAGAGCTTGTTCTGATCCCACTTCTGATGACGAGGCAGGGTCCTCGCGGTTGTTTTTAAAAAACGTGACGTCAGCATTGCTGACGTCACTAATATCCTGGTCAGGGTTGCTGCTCATCTTGGATAATGAAAATAAACACAGTAAATGCTTTCTGTAATTTATTCTTCAACTTACCGAGGAGGTCCGATCGCTACGACGGCTCGAGTAAGAATGCCCGAGTCCGGCGAGCGCTCGGCTTTTTATAGTAGAATTGGGTGTGTCATTCATTTGAACAAAACACCCACTTCCGCCCAATAAAATTAGTTTTTACATTATAAAATGTTACTATTTTATAAACAAACGTTTTATAACATTTTTAAATCAATTAACATGCGTAAATCTATTTTTAATGTTAACACGTGGTAAAATAATGACCACGTGTTTTTATTTTTGAAATGTAGTTTCTCACCCACGTGACATACATTGAAAATAATCTGTATTCTTATAAGTATTACTAATTTGATAATTAAATGATTTGAAATACAATTTTTGACTTAGTTACAATCAACAAATCTGATTTGATTTTAAGGTTATTCCGGAAACGTGTTTTTATTTGTTATCGAATTGTGGCGACCTGCCGACATATACATACCGAATTATTAGAATAACATTCAGTATCAGACAAGTTTCCCATCTCGAAGATCGTATATAATTTTTTATAAGAAATAGATAATTATCAAAGACAACTCAATACAGATCAACTTTATTAGGTAGTAGATTAAACATTTTAAAACAAAATACAATAATTAACTATGACCAGAGGGCTGGCCTTTTCTTAGGCAATCAGCATTGTCATACAACGTGCCAATGCCCAGCCTTTTGGGCACTTGCCCCATGACAGCGACGCGGACGAATTTTTTTGATGCCCTAGGGTGACTTAGCCGGTTTGCCAGCCACCTCTGGTTTTCGGCCAGTTCGTAGTTGTATTAATATAATAAGAAAACTTTACGCTACACATTTACAAAACAATGCCTATTTAATTTATTGATGTATCCCCTACAACTTTTTAATATTGTAGATTTTTATCGATCTAATTAATAAGTCTTTAAGCCTCCGAAAGTTTTATAGTGCGTGGATGTGTCGAAATCATCGAAAAAAATAGTGCGCGCGTTACTTTTGCAAGGTAAATTACAAAGTTGTTTATCGTTTTGTAAATATAAATTGCTGTTCTGTGTATGAGAGATGAGTTGAATTAGTGTTATTTTAATTAAAATCGCATAAAGATTAGGTTATTTACATTTTAATTGAATGGCCGGGTAATTATATATTAATTTTGGGGGACCGTCTACTTCTCGGCCGGGGGGCCGAAAACTAGAAGAAAATCCTTTACATTTAATTGATAATTTTGAATAGTACATAAGGATTTTTTTGAAAAAATACTATTTTTATACAAAGTACAGCCTCTTCTCATTTGAGTGTTTAGATTTCGGCCGCATGTTATCGAGCTAATTACGTAGTAATAACACTTTTTAGTCATCTAGTTTTCGACGGCCGAAAATAAGAGTTTTAATATTTACTTTTCGGCCTAAGCTAATTCATGAGGCCGAAAGCTAATAATTTGTTAACCGATTTTCGGCTAGTAAAAAATAACGGTAGTAAATGACAATAATTAAACTATTTAAATCGAAATCTTCATTCAGACAAATAGAAAAAACAAATAAAAGCCTTAAATGTCTTCCCTAAAATTTGTGTTATCAGCCAGTAAGAAAATTTTACAAGTTAAACAACATTAAATATTTTATAGACCCTGACTCCACAAAATTGTAAAAATAAATAAGGAAACAAGATGAATATGGAAGAAAAACTGATATTAAGAAGATTTTAGAAGTAGTGAAGGAGCTAGATATCTTCTTTTGAGACAAAATTTGAAAAAACGTTATTTTTGAAAAAGATTTGGATGTTCATCACGAATGAGATATTTTGTATAATCTTAATTCTTTTTATTTTTCCATATTATATTATTGAAAGACAATTTTTTCTGTGATTTTGAACATAAATGTTCCTGTTTAAGTAATATTTTACAGGTTTTATTTAAAATCGTTGATTCATAGGTACTATTTACTTTTTTGATCTATTATAGAACCTACTGCAGAGCAAATAGAGATCTAGCAAAAATAACGGCCGGGAACTGACACAGGCGGCCGAAAACCGGCGAAATTGCTATTAACAGAGATTTTTATTTTTTGGAATTTTATTATTACATTGACAAGTAAAACGTCTAAAAATATTAAAAATACATTATATTTCGAGTTCAAAAGTATCGGAGAAAGTAATCTGGGACTTTATTATCAAAGAAAAAAAAATCGCCATGAAGTCAGACAGTCGCTTAACTGGCCGAAAACCGGCTAAGTCACCCTATGCGGTTTCTCCTTTCTGTTTTTTGTATAAATTGTAAACAAGTACATATTTTATAATTACTCTTACGTTTTATGTTTAGATCACCTTAGCTGAACATTAAACAAAATTACTCTAATAAATCGCTAGCCGCGTCTCTCATCGCAACATCGTCCCGTATGTTTTCCCTCATGAGCAGCGCACTGTCACATCGTGTGCAATTATCGTCTACTGTACACTGACAGCCGATCACTGCGCGTCTGTTGTTGACTGTACACCGAATCTCGTCACTGTTAATAATGGGTAACGAGAATAATGAAGGATTTATTTTACAATAGCTTGCACCCGCTGCGGCGCCTGCGTGGAGGATAAAAACCAGTCAATGGTGTTTTTGAATTTTTTTTTGTGATGCATGGAATGATCATAATAAGTTTTTTAACAAAACTATTTGTTGTATTTTCGTATAAATTCCAAAGATGTTTAAATATAAAAAAAAAAACGAGTGTGCTTATGACCACACGACTGAAGTGAAACTTTTTTTTTTAGATATACGGAACGTATTTGGCTATGAGAGGAAGAGAGAAAGAAAATGTGCGCGCGCACTGCTGTCTCTTGCTTATATCCCCCACTTAACTTCCGTTCGCCTTGCCCGATCACACTTTTCGTAACGCTTACGTCACGCGTTCGCCAGCTTACTCCCCAAGTCGAGCGTGCATAAAGAAGTTTCACTTCAAAAAAATACTTTTGAATCCAGTACCGAAAACACGCCGACAGCTCCCGAAAAAACACGAGCGCGTGTGACGTCATAATGTTTATCAATATTATTAATAATAAAGTTGACTGCCTCGTTGGTCTAGTGGTCGCAAGCGCGACTGCTGTGCCTGAGGTCTTGGGTTCGATTCCCAGGTCGGGCAAAGTGTTATTGGGTTTTTCCATCAGGAATTTCTCAGTAGCAGCGCCGGAGTCTGGATTTAGGATTTTGATGAGGGCGCTTCTTTCGTAATGAGAAAGCCACAGAGATGAGTTCTGGAACCGTATTTGCTTTTGCGTTCAACAGCTCAATGCGTAGGCGCTCATCATTTATACATCCTATTACTGCTTCCACTGAAAGTTCATCATCAAGTTTGTCTTTTGTAATCCTTTTCCAGAGAACCCAGGCGCGAGACAAAAATTCAGATATATCCTTGCTTGAGTCGTAGACATGCTCCCGGAACTGTAGTATATCGCGAGAGTATCTATTCTCGGGCTCGAATGTGGTGATCAACTTTTCGCGAAACTCTTCCCATGAGGATGTAGTCACCAACCAATCATCAATCCACATCTTAGCACGTCCCTTCAGTAATCCACACACCTTAGTGCGTAGGTCCAGGTCGTTTAGTTTGTAGTTATCAGCTGCTTTATCAATATGCTGGCACCATTCCCTGATGCCAACATGACTGTCCGGATCGAACGATGGTAGATAGATGTCTTTGATCCTGATCCGTGGTTCTGGAGGAGAATACAACCGTTCGGACATTCTATGCATCATCTCCATCATTTGCATCATAAACTGGGGCGGAAATCCAACTGTTGGAGTAGTTGGATGCACAGTCGTCGTGTCGGACGATCCAGCGGCGATGGGTACCCCTGGAGGATATAGGCTCCCTTGATTGTACGAGGTGGATGCCATTGACGTGAATGGCATCCCTGCGAAAGCTGGTATTTCCGGAGCAGTTGGCATTGCGGTTGATGTATACGTCGTGCCTGCGGGTATTCCCGTCGCGGTGGACTGCATGGCATTGAAGTTGTTCGCACCGATTAGCGAGTGTGAAACGTTCAATGAGGCAGGGTTTATCAACCTGGTACTGCCCTGCACTGTTCCAGACGTGATAGGTTGAACCGAAGCTGCAGAGGAAGTGGTTGGAATCAGAGCTTGTTCTGATCCCACTTCTGATGACGAGGCAGGGTCCTCGCGGTTGTTTTTAAAAAACGTGACGTCAGCATTGCTGACGTCACTAATATCCTGGTCAGGGTTGCTGCTCATCTTGGATAATGAAAATAAACACAGTAAATGCTTTCTGTAATTTATTCTTCAACTTACCGAGGAGGTCCGATCGCTACGACGGCTCGAGTAAGAATGCCCGAGTCCGGCGAGCGCTCGGCTTTTTATAGTAGAATTGGGTGTGTCATTCATTTGAACAAAACACCCACTTCCGCCCAATAAAATTAGTTTTTACATTATAAAATGTTACTATTTTATAAACAAACGTTTTATAACATTTTTAAATCAATTAACATGCGTAAATCTATTTTTAATGTTAACACGTGGTAAAATAATGACCACGTGTTTTTATTTTTGAAATGTAGTTTCTCACCCACGTGACATACATTGAAAATAATCTGTATTCTTATAAGTATTACTAATTTGATAATTAAATGATTTGAAATACAATTTTTGACTTAGTTACAATCAACAAATCTGATTTGATTTTAAGGTTATTCCGGAAACGTGTTTTTATTCGTTATCGAATTGTGGCGACCTGCCGACATATACATACCGAATTATTAGAATAACATTCAGTATCAGACAAGTTTCCCATCTCGAAGATCGTATATAATTTTTTATAAGAAATAGATAATTATCAAAGACAACTCAATACAGATCAACTTTATTAGGTAGTAGATTAAACATTTTAAAACAAAATACAATAATTAACTATGACCAGAGGGCTGGCCTTTTCTTAGGCAATCAGCATTGTCATACAACGTGCCAATGCCCAGCCTTTTGGGCACTTGCCCCATGACAGCGACGCGGACGAATTTTTTTGATGCCCTAGGGTGACTTAGCCGGTTTGCCAGCCACCTCTGGTTTTCGGCCAGTTCGTAGTTGTATTAATATAATAAGAAAACTTTACGCTACACATTTACAAAACAATGCCTATTTAATTTATTGATGTATCCCCTACAACTTTTTAATATTGTAGATTTTTATCGATCTAATTAATAAGTCTTTAAGCCTCCGAAAGTTTTATAGTGCGTGGATGTGTCGAAATCATCGAAAAAAATAGTGCGCGCGTTACTTTTGCAAGGTAAATTACAAAGTTGTTTATCGTTTTGTAAATATAAATTGCTGTTCTGTGTATGAGAGATGAGTTGAATTAGTGTTATTTTAATTAAAATCGCATAAAGATTAGGTTATTTACATTTTAATTGAATGGCCGGGTAATTATATATTAATTTTGGGGGACCGTCTACTTCTCGGCCGGGGGGCCGAAAACTAGAAGAAAATCCTTTACATTTAATTGATAATTTTGAATAGTACATAAGGATTTTTTTGAAAAAATACTATTTTTATACAAAGTACAGCCTCTTCTCATTTGAGTGTTTAGATTTCGGCCGCATGTTATCGAGCTAATTACGTAGTAATAACACTTTTTAGTCATCTAGTTTTCGACGGCCGAAAATAAGAGTTTTAATATTTACTTTTCGGCCTAAGCTAATTCATGAGGCCGAAAGCTAATAATTTGTTAACCGATTTTCGGCTAGTAAAAAATAACGGTAGTAAATGACAATAATTAAACTATTTAAATCGAAATCTTCATTCAGACAAATAGAAAAAACAAATAAAAGCCTTAAATGTCTTCCCTAAAATTTGTGTTATCAGCCAGTAAGAAAATTTTACAAGTTAAACAACATTAAATATTTTATAGACCCTGACTCCACAAAATTGTAAAAATAAATAAGGAAACAAGATGAATATGGAAGAAAAACTGATATTAAGAAGATTTTAGAAGTAGTGAAGGAGCTAGATATCTTCTTTTGAGACAAAATTTGAAAAAACGTTATTTTTGAAAAAGATTTGGATGTTCATCACGAATGAGATATTTTGTATAATCTTAATTCTTTTTATTTTTCCATATTATATTATTGAAAGACAATTTTTTCTGTGATTTTGAACATAAATGTTCCTGTTTAAGTAATATTTTACAGGTTTTATTTAAAATCGTTGATTCATAGGTACTATTTACTTTTTTGATCTATTATAGAACCTACTGCAGAGCAAATAGAGATCTAGCAAAAATAACGGCCGGGAACTGACACAGGCGGCCGAAAACCGGCGAAATTGCTATTAACAGAGATTTTTATTTTTTGGAATTTTATTATTACATTGACAAGTAAAACGTCTAAAAATATTAAAAATACATTATATTTCGAGTTCAAAAGTATCGGAGAAAGTAATCTGGGACTTTATTATCAAAGAAAAAAAAATCGCCATGAAGTCAGACAGTCGCTTAACTGGCCGAAAACCGGCTAAGTCACCCTATGCGGTTTCTCCTTTCTGTTTTTTGTATAAATTGTAAACAAGTACATATTTTATAATTACTCTTACGTTTTATGTTTAGATCACCTTAGCTGAACATTAAACAAAATTACTCTAATAAATCGCTAGCCGCGTCTCTCATCGCAACATCGTCCCGTATGTTTTCCCTCATGAGCAGCGCACTGTCACATCGTGTGCAATTATCGTCTACTGTACACTGACAGCCGATCACTGCGCGTCTGTTGTTGACTGTACACCGAATCTCGTCACTGTTAATAATGGGTAACGAGAATAATGAAGGATTTATTTTACAATAGCTTGCACCCGCTGCGGCGCCTGCGTGGAGGATAAAAACCAGTCAATGGTGTTTTTGAATTTTTTTTTGTGATGCATGGAATGATCATAATAAGTTTTTTAACAAAACTATTTGTTGTATTTTCGTATAAATTCCAAAGATGTTTAAATATAAAAAAAAAAACGAGTGTGCTTATGACCACACGACTGAAGTGAAACTTTTTTTTTTTTTTAGATATACGGAACGTATTTGGCTATGAGAGGAAGAGAGAAAGAAAATGTGCGCGCGCACTGCTGTCTCTTGCTTATATCCCCCACTTAACTTCCGTTCGCCTTGCCCGATCACACTTTTCGTAACGCTTACGTCACGCGTTCGCCAGCTTACTCCCCAAGTCGAGCGTGCATAAAGAAGTTTCACTTCAAAAAAATACTTTTGAATCCAGTACCGAAAACACGCCGACAGCTCCCGAAAAAACACGAGCGCGTGTGACGTCATAATGTTTATCAATATTATTAATAATAAAGTTGACTGCCTCGTTGGTCTAGTGGTCGCAAGCGCGACTGCTGTGCCTGAGGTCTTGGGTTCGATTCCCAGGTCGGGCAAAGTGTTATTGGGTTTTTCCATCAGGAATTTCTCAGTAGCAGCGTCGGAGTCTGGATTTGTGCCCGGTTGATGGCAATAGGCTCGCCCCCTATTACATGGGACTAAAAACATAACTGGCGAAATGTGGGTGTACTAAGGGGTACACCTCTGCCTAACCCTTCGGGGATTACAGGCGTGATGTTATGTATGTAATAATAAAGTTTTTAAATACATAAAAATCAAAACATTTTTTCTTTTCTTTTCAAATTCCCAATTGCAAGTAGAAGATATAACAGTATTGCCATTATAATAACGAGACAAAAAACGCAAAAAAAAAAAACAAGTTTCTTGTGTGAGAACCTCCTTTAATAATGAACTATATCATTTGTTGATTGGCATCTAGTTCTGGCTAGTTTTTATTCGACTTCGACTTCGTCTGCATCCATGATAACGACGAAGTCGCGGGCAAAAGCTAGTACTTTATAATATGTAACTTGTAACTGTTTTATTTCCTCATAAAATAAAATAAATAAAATTATCTTGTTCACAGGATCGCGGCGGCTGGTCGCAGTGGAGCGAATGGTCGCTATGTTCGCGAACGTGTGACGGCGGCGTGTCGCGACAGCTCCGGACTTGTTCCTCGCCCGCCGGGTGCAGGGGGGAGCCTGTGCGGTACAAGATCTGTAATATGCAGGTGAGATTGTGTTGACTTTGTTACATCACGCCTGTAATCCGCGAAGGGTTAGGCAGAGGACTCATTAGAACACCCACATTTCGCGAGTTATTTTTAAATCCACCCCGAAGCGTTAGGCAGAAGTGTATCCATTAGTACACCCACATTTCGCTGGTTACCTATGTTTAAGTCCCATGTAATAGGGGGCTAGCCTATTGACATCAACCGGGCACAAATTCAGACTCCAAAGCTGCTACTGAGAAATTCCTGATGGAAAAACCCAATAACATTTTGCCCGACCTGGGAATCAAACCCAAGACCTCCTGCTCAGCAATCGCGCTTTGCGACCACTGGACCAACGAGGCAGTCGACTTTATAATCACACTAATTAAGTTAATTACTTTAGTCCTAAAAGCGAACTTGACGGAAGCCAAAGGTCGAAAACACGACTGCTAAGAGGCTGCTTTATTTCCTAGGTCGGTTCCCAGCTTGGACGAGGTTATTAAATTTCTCAGTAGCACCCCGGAGCAGTGGTAAGTGGAAGTAGTGAAACATCCCCGTGTCTCGGAAAGCTCGTAAAGCCGTTGGTGGAGCGACAGCCCCGTGCCTGGAGAAGCTCGTAATGGTTTAATTGTAATGCTTCTTTGACTTTGCCTTAGTATAACCAACAATATCAGCACCGAATATTCAAGATAGATGACAAATCTAAATACATAAAAGAATAATAAAAAAAATTGCACACATTTGTACTTTGTTTACTCGACAGTTTTTTTTTTACGACGTTTTTTATTTACAGTGTTTTATATTTTTTTAATCTACTTGTCAAACTCTAGACGATAAACATACACACGACCAGATTTATTAAAAAATAAATTGAGGCTAGTATTAATTTACGTTTTAAAGTGACCACACCGGTTTCTTTTTATTTTTTACGATACCCCATACATCTAAATCAGTTCAAGCGTTTAAAAGTTATGGTGGAATAAAGAATCTCCCATACATACATACATTAACTCTAAACACATAACACTCCTTTTTTTGGGGCAGTCGTGTTAAAAGCAAAAGATCACTCACTCACTCACTTATCACGAAGTATCGAAAACCACATGACGTTATAAAGATAAAATTTGGCAGGGAGGTAGTTTATTGTTAGCAGACGACCGCTAAGAAAGGAATCACCCCCTAAGGGGATGAAACGGGGGCCCAAAGTTTGTATGCAGAAATCAACTTTGACGCCGAAGAAATTGTCAAAGACAAAGTCAAAACATTTATTTCAATTAGACCATTTATAGGCACTTTTGAATAGTCAAAGAGTCGGTCAGTTAGTCCGAAAGTTGAAGCTAGTTGCTCGTTCCAAAACGGAGGTAGGCCTCTATGGAGAAGAACGAGCAAGAAACTCCACGGCACTCTTTTAAATTAGGTTTTTACAAAATCCTGGTTACATAATTCTTGACAATTCTACATGTGATCACAATGAAGATGAATATAAAATAGTAGTAAAAAATAATAAAGAAATTAAAGCAGTTAAGAGTATGAAAATAACTAAAATAGACTAGTCTCGCGGTATCCACGTCTGTTAATTGTCAATTTTTTTAAGTGCGGGTAGGAAGCTAGTATTAGCGCGTAGTGTTAGTAGCGCGACTGCTGTGCTTGAGGTCTTGGATTCGATTCCCAGGTCGGGCAAAGTGTTATTGGGTTTTTCCATTAGGAATTTCTCAGTAGCAGCCTCGGAGTCTGGATTTGTGCCCGGTTGATGGCAATAGGCTCGCCCCCTATTACATGGGACTAAAAACATAACTGGCGAAATGTGGGTGTACTAATGGGTACACCTCTGCCTAACCCTTCGGGGATTACAGGCGTGATGTTATGAAGCTAGTATTATATATTTTTTTTTAATTTGAACTGAATATCACCATAATTTATTTCACTAACAAAACAAAAACAAACAGCGCATTACTCGATATCGTGGCGCGCAATCAAAGTGTCGCATTCGACTCCTGATAATTACGTCCTTGTACACTGGCGGCCGAAATAAATGGGGCGTTAACTTAATGAAACTGTTTAGCTCGCCGTTCCGTTCGTTTGTGGCGCGCTTAAATGATTAGTGTGTGTGTGTTGGGATTAGGGTTTTTGTGTGTAGTTTTGCCGATTTTTCGGTAGATAAAGTTGATTGTCCAATGTATTGTTATTGTCTGAGATTTTCGACAGTATCTTTGAGCAAAATTGACAACAATACATATAATATTATAAATACTATATTATAAATACTAATATTATAAATTCGAAAATGTGTCCGTCTGTCTGTCTGTTACCTCTTCACGCTTAAACCGCTGAATCGATTTTGATGAAATTTGACATGGAGATAGATTAAGACCCGGGAAAGGACATAGAAAGTTTTTATCCCGGAAATCATCCCCTAAGGCGGTGAAAAGGGGGTGGAAGTTTGTATGCAAGTACGATATAAACAAGTTCCACGTGGACGTAGTTGCGGCAAAAGCTAGTATTTTATAAAACACATTTCTTTAAATATAAAACTTAAAAGATTACGAATCCGTCGCTCTCATAAATCGTGGTACCTACCTCTCATTTTTATAAAAACTTACAAAAACTATTGTGTGCCCAACACATTGTCCCCAAGTGTACAATACGAGCGATACATTGTCGGTACAGTCTCGTTCTTTATTAAATAAATGCAGGACGCATGCTTGTGAATAAAGCGTATTTGTGCTGTTGTTTCAAAGGAGAATAATGCCCGGTTCCTATTACAATAAACGGTTCGTTTTACTTTCCTGTGAAAAATCTTTTTAGTGCTTATTGATGCCGAATGTTAAGTCTGTCATTGTAATTTACCGTCTGATCATAGTTCAGGCTAATATTTCCAGAGTTTGCCGCGTATAAACAGAAAAATCAAAAATTAGAAAGATAAACAGACTGCGTAAAAATATAGGTATATATAGGTATTTAGATTTTTATTTCACATTTTATAATTAAAATAACAATTTCCATGGCTGAACAGAATTGGTTGAAAGGCTTACCTACATAACGCATGTAACAAGACATTTAAGTAAGACGAACGTTGGAAGAGTCTTTTTCTTCCTGCCCTTGTCCCATGTTACTTGGGGTCGGCGCAACACGTTTTCCTCTTCCACTCTGTCCTGTCAGCCGTCATGCAATCACTGACTCCCCTTTCATGTCATTCTTCACACAATCCATCCATCTTTTCTTTGGTCTTCCTCTTGGTCTCCATCCATCCACATATACCTATATTCATAACGTTGGAAGAGTACTAATAATAATCTCCCTACCTTACCGTAAAAGCAAACTAAAACACTTAAAACTATCAGCTAACTATAACTATGAACCGATCGATTCCACCGCCGCAAAGTCGAGGTAATATTCAATTAAAAAGTATTAACTATCAATTTACTAGAGCCACATAACGCGGCTAACGCAATCAGGAACTATTTGGAACGGTAAGTTTTCAATATAATAGTGTAAACGTATTGGAGCATTGTTCTTTGTGAGCGCACATGCGAGGGAATTTTGTTTTCAACGTGATTAATAGAATGACTTAGCGAGCGAGCTTGTTACACCGAAGTGTACTTAGGATGGTGTTTGGTCTGATAGGTGTTGTGTATCCTATCCTACTATATACTATAATGTAATTAAAAAAGTTTTTGAGGTTACATAATATGTTTGTTACTTATTCAAACTAGAGGGCCTATCCTCATCTCTTAAAACAATCCTAACTAATATTATAAATGCGAAAGTAAGTTTGTTTGTTACCATTTTACGCCTAAGCCACTGAACCGATCATCCTGAAATTTTGCATATACGTTGCCAGGTGTACAGGAACGAACATAGGGTACCTTTAATCCCGAAAAAAAGTACTGTTTCCAAGGGAAATCACAAAAACGTTCTTATGATCATAGATGGCGCCACGTGTCGTTTTGGATCATGATTTTAACTAAATAATTGAAGTGACAGGACATGGGTAATTTTTTCCGAGGCAGTCATAAATACACATTCTGTGAAAATGTAAACTGTCTTGCTATTATTGTTCTTGAGATACAGCCTGCTGACAGACGGACAAACAGCGGAGGCTTAGTAATAACCCGTTAAAACTCTAAATAAACAAATTGAAAAATTTGTTTTAAAAACAAGATTTAATTTAAAAATTATTACAATATTGAGTATTGGACATTGTATTGTCATCAGAACTAAAGGTGTATGCAACATTTCAGCTCAATCGGATACCAACGAATGGTCGAAAAAGGGTTTGCAAATTTTGAAAGGACAACTTACATACATACGAACAGTGCAAGCTAAACAAAAGCTTTTGACCAGAATCATTAAAAAAAAATACAAATTGAGGCTGGTTCATTTACGTTTTAAAGTGACCACACTGGTTTCTTTTTATTTTTTACCTATGTTACTCGGAACGATGCAAGGATTGTAACAATACCCCATATATCTTAATCGGTTCAGGCGTTTAAAAGTTATGGTGGAATAAAGAAACTCACATACATACATACATCAACCCTGAACACATAACACTCCTTTTTTTGGGGCAGTCGTGTAAAAAGAAGCTAGGCAGCTACGTAATAACACAAACACAATCACACAGATTCAATTCCCACATTGTCTGCGTCGACCGCGGATCAGCCGGGCGTAACCGCCTAACTTCGGCATGAGATCACCTAACTTGTTCACAGTTGTCTTATTGTATGGCGTCGAGTTGTCCACGACGAGTTGCGGCGAGTCATCTTCTAATGTTTGTATTGTTTGTTCACGAGGGCTGTTCGGCAAAAGTAACCGTCTTCTGTTCTGTAAAAATCTTCCTCGGCGAGTTTTTATATTAGGGTTCCTTACCTTAAGGGTGCTAAAGGGACGTTATTACTTAGCCTCCGCAGCAACATCAACATCGTGAGGAAACCTGGACTTATACCAGCCTGTTACTGTTCCACTCAAACCATGTCAGAGGCCTTTGTGGCGGTTTAGAGACTCTGACACTAGGGTGTGTGGGGTCGTAACACCTTATTGCCCACACGATAAAGAAAGAGAAGAGCCTTCGCTGTCCGTCTGTCAGCAAGCTGTATCGCATGAATCGTAATAGCTAGACAATTGAAATCACAGAATGTATATTTCTATTGCCGCTTTACCAACAAAGGTTACAAGAAACTACTCGACTGCCTCGTTGGTCTAGTGGTTGCAAAACGCGACTGCTGAGCATGAGGACTAGGGTTCGATTACCAGATCGGGTAAAGTGTTATCTAGTTTTTCCATCAGTAATTTCACAGTAGCAGTCTCGGAGTCTGGATTAGTGCCCGGTTGATGGCAATACGCTCGCCCCCTATTAAATGGGACTTAAAAATAACTGGCGAAGTGTAGGTGTACTAATAGGTACACCTCTACCTAATCCTTCGGGAATACAGGCGTGGTGTTATGCTAGTAATAAAAAAAAAGTTTTAATGAAAGGGAGAGACATGTTCCTTTTTAACGTTTTAATTTGGCTAAATGAAGATTTTAATTAATAATATATTTACATATCACCCGTGCGAAGCCGGGGTGTATCGCTAATATTAATATATTTAAATCTCGTGTCACAATGTTTGTCCTCAATGGACTCCTAAACCACTTAACCGATTATAATAAAATTTGCACACCATGTGCAGTTCGATCCAACTTGAGAGATAGGATAGTTTTTATCTCGATTATTGACCTCAATATCTTTACTTACTTCAAGCCACAGCAACGCGTGGTCGATTCAGCTATCCTAACTATCCTAACTAATATTATAAATGTGAAAGTAAGTTTGTTTGTTTGTTTGGTACCATTTTACGCCTAAACCACTGAACCGATCATCCTGAAATTTTGCATATACGTTGCCAGGTGTACAGGGACGAACATAGGGTACCTTTAATCCCGAAAAAAAGTACTTTTCCCGAGGGAAATCACAAAAACGTCCTTATGACAGTAGATGGCGCCACGTGTCTATCGGATCATGATTAAATTTTAAGTTTAAACATGTAATACATTATGAGTCTACACTGTCGATAGACCAGTTTCAAGTAAACAACCTAGGAGTACGAAAGTTGTTTGCTTAATAATTTTTCATGCCCAAAACCGCTGAAGAGTATCCTGACATTATGCATAAAGTGGCTTCCAGACGGACGGACTTGCGGTTACGGCAAACCGCAGGCCGCGGCTCCTAACGATCCAAAAACACACCACCGCGGTCACAGTGGCGGCCTGAAGTGTCATTAGCGTGGTGATAGTGCTACAATCGGACAATCGGACGTCGCAATCGGACGTCAGTCAATATGGCTAACCGTAACGTTGTCTTATTACTCTCATGACTCATTAGTCCTCTCAGAAGATAAGAAAAAAGGTAGGAAAACCGTTTATTTAAACACTTGAGGTGTGAGGTAGAGATTAACTACAATAACATGACGCGCCCTTCCACAATTCAAAACGTTTGAAAGTGTTTTTAATAGTATTAAAAATACTCACAACGCATGTGTGCGTATTGAGACGGCTCTCGAGACAAAAACAAATCAGCGATTTGTTGTTCGACTAGCGGCGTCAAAAATTACTCATTATTATTAGTATGGCGCTGCACTGAAATGCTCTATGAAAATGAGAGGTACGTCGTCTTGCGCGGTCGGCTATTTATGATTAGTTGACAAAAAATATCCTAGCCTGCTACTGAAGACGATTACTCACAAAGTCTTTCATACGAATGTGACTACACACATTGAAATGGTAATATGGAGGGAAGCGTCAAGGTATAATAGTTTATCTCTACCTATATTATCATTAGCATCGCATATTACTCTTAGGAATAGAGAAGTGTGAGTTAAATTTAAATTATTATTTAAATTCAACTATTTCTATTACAATTTCTATATTTGGCGTCATTTTAAAAAGCAGTACACGCGGCCGGTTGTTAAAATTTGCAATTGACGCGGCCGCCACAACATTTCGCGTTTGTCTGTGACCCACTTTATATACGTTGTCAGGGATACAGAAAAACTGCGTAACTGACACTGTCATCACTGACACTGACAGGCGTAAACGCATTCATAGAGGATGCATGGAAGAATAAAGGTGAACCTACGCTCTGTCAATGAAGCATACTCTGCGATTACTCCGCTAATTGTAAATTGATTTGGATGATTCTTTTTTTGTTTATTTTTTCGAATTGGTCCCAAATAAATACTGTCATGATCTGATGATGAACTTCGGAGATATGGAAAGGAAACTCCTCATAAGATCACAGCGCAGAACTGTCTTAACAGTAAAATTGCTTTGTTTAATGCGTGTAGTCGATGATTGACTGAAGGAAGAGGTTAGTTCCTAAACTAACCGTGACCTATGTCGATGTATGTAGACAACAGTTTTTCAACGGCAAAGTTAAGTTTGTCCCTCAGTACTGTTTATTTTTTCGTTAGAGGTATTTCCGGTGTGTTTTAATGAGGGTAGGTAGGTTACGTTTTTCAATTTTAGAATATCTCGCAGGTCCAACACACAACCAAAATCTCATTGCGAGCCCGAGCAAAAATTACTGCTCAATCCTCGGAATCTTCCGTTCATGCCGCATTAAGAAGGTAAGCACAACCGGAGCGACAAGTAAATTTGAGAGCTGATGAGACATTTTCTTAAAGCCAGGAAAGACTAGAGAGCCAAGCCGTTCGCCCTCCAAGCTACTCAGAGAGTGACTGAAACGCATTTTAAACGCAATTGCTTTTGGAGGAACAAGCCGAAAGCCAGAGAGCTGTAAGAGCAACTGAGACGCCTTTTCAATCAAACACAACTTCGTCTCAGAGAACAAGCTCAGCCATTACAGCGACAGAAACTCTAAAATAGTCGCAGGTGAGAAGGACCTCTCTTACAGAAATGCAAACTGAACGCCGACGGACTTTTATGAGTCACAGTCTGTTGGTCTGTAGGTATTTAATAATTCTGGATCTGGCCGAACAACAAGCCGAGTACAGCCCGAATGGATTGTCAAATTCTAAACAAACGCGGGCGAAGCCGCGGGTAAAAGCTAGTATACTATAAAATAGATAGATTTAATCAAGGAAAAAATTTAAATAGATACCAAAGCTCCTCAGTAGATGAAAATAAAATTAAGTTAGACGTTAGACCCCTTTTAACAAAATTAGCGCCATCAAAACCTCGTTAGCACTATTGTTTATTACAAATGAACAGACAATGGAACATTACTTTATCATTTTTTAAATACTTTACTTGTTGTTTGAACAATAATTGTTGGATAGTACATAAACATAACATAACATCACACCTGTAATCCCCGAAGGGTTAGGCAGAGGTGTACCCATTAGTACACCCACATTTCGCCAGTTATGTTTTTAGTCCCATGTAATAGGGGGCGAGCCTATTGCCATCAACCGGGCACAAATCCAGACTCCAAGGCTGCTACTGAGAAATTCTTGATGGAAAAACCCAATAACACTTTGCCCGACCTGGGAATCGAACCCAAGACCTCATGCACAGCAGTCGCGCTTGCGACCACTAGACCAACGAGGCAGTCAGTTGGATAGTACTAGATGTTATTTTAACATTTTGAAGCATAAATTGGTTCCATACTTTACCAAGTTTTGCCTGCGTCTTTGTCCGTGTATATGTCGGATATTGAGTCTACAAACGAAGTCGCGGATTAAAGCGCGATCTTCCTCAGGGTTTAACCTTACTCTGTACCAAATTTCATCAAAATCGGTTCAGTGGTTTAGTCGTGAAAGCGTAACAGACAGGCAAAAAGAGTTACTTTTGCATTTATAATGTTAGTACCTTCCTACCTATGAATTAAACAATTTTATTTCTCCTTGCGGATTGGAGTTTCTTGCCCATTCTTCTCCATGTGAAAATAACTTTTGAAAGGGGCAACTAGATGTAATTATTTTACTTGTAAGTTATTAAAATAAATTAACAGCAGGTAATATTAAAAATAATGTCTATAGACTTATTCGTCTTTTATCACGACTTCTGTTCATTTATTTAGACTTTATGCAATGCATACCTACAGGCGGAATTAATGCCTTTGGCGTTCTCTACAAGGTCTACTATCGGTTGCACGTCATTGTAGACGAAAGAATAATTGAAGTCTAACAAAACACTATCGCTAGATTTAAGATTAATCTACAATGTACATATTTAGTAGCAAGTACATTTTGCTACATGCTGGCGACTTCAGAACAATTTATACCGTCCCTACTCATTTATCTTATATCCAGCACAGCGGCAACTTTGTAAATTTAAATTTTGCAAATGGAGTGTCGTTGCTATTAAAATTTATCTGTAACATAAAAGTTGATTACAGTTTTTGTTGGTCGCCTGCACATAATGGGGTGATCGTTATCCAGAATACATGTTCTGTATTGATAGTAAGTTTGAATTGTGAGGACTTGACTGGCATGCGATGTTACGTTAAAGACAACAGCGTAGTTATGGGGTGTCGAATTTGGCCTGAACTGCTCCTAGAAAAGGATGTTACGGCCGAGCAGCTTTTATTTGCTCGAATTGGCGGGGCCACTGCCGTGTCCCCTGATTATATCATCCTATATACGACTGCCTCATTGGTCCAGTGGTCGCGAAGCGCGACTGCTGAACATAAGGTCTTGGGTTGGATTCCCAGGTCGGGCAAAGTGTTATTGGGTTTTTCCATCAGGAAAGTCTCAGTAGCAGCTTCGGTGGCTGGATTTGTGGCCGGTTGATGGCAATAGGCTCGCCCCCTATTACATGGAACTTAGACATAACTGGCGAAATGCGGGTTCACCTCTGCCTAGCTCTTATATGGTAGTGCGCAATGTTATAAGAAATTGTGTTATTTATGGGTATATATTATAATGTAAAAATTAGTTTTTGGAATAAAACTAAAAAAAGTAATTGGAGCTTTGACCTTCAACGTCTTTGTATCTAGATAGGAAAAATAAAATTAAAGAACCGTTTCAAAAATAAGCTTTTATTTAAACAAAAGACGAAAATAAACTTTCATCACTTTCGTATAAAAATATTTTTTATGATATAAAAACTCATCACGAAAATGTTGACACAAGTAATTTAAAATAGATTGTGATTTTTATAAAAGTTTATACAGGAAAATCTCTCGACAAGCTTTTATAACAGGCTGGTATTCTTATGTATCTACAGAACACGCACACGGGTTAATAAGTACTTGTGTAGGTACAGAACCTCACTGCCAGTCAATTGACAGGGTTGCTAACCCTACTTTCGCCTTAAACATAAAAGATTTTTAATATTAATGTGGTTACTATAAGACGTTGTTAGATTGGCTAATAAAATTACGTAATAACTTGAAGAAGGTCCCTTAGGGTGTTTTTAATATCGTGCGGATTTCATAACGTATGCGGGATTGCCCCTCATGCGTAAATCCCGCAAATGTCCTTTTCATACATTATTGCAATGTGTGGAATATGCACGCGGGGCGGGACCTCCGCGTGCGTAAGCGCGTCTATGAAAACCCGTGTGCATTTTACTGTCATGCGGGTTTTACGCTGCGTGAAATTTTCGTTATGAAATCCGTACCATATTAAAAACACCCTTAAGTAGGGACTGAATAAAATGACTGACTTGGTATTACATGGATCTCACAACTTTTTACGGTAGAAGAACTGAGTTGCGAGACTATTATATTTCTGAAAAAAATATAATAGTCTGTAACTACTATATTTAAAGGCATCAAACTCAAAGCAATAATATTCGTTTCAAAATTGATTTAAGCGTAAAACGAAACGTCAATAACTCTTATTAATTTCTGGATATTATTCTGTTATGTCAAATTGACAGTTCGTTCACTTTTTATCTACCTACTAATTGTATTTCATTTTTTCACTATCTACTTACTATATTTTTATAACATAACATTACGCCTGTAATCCCTGAAGGGTTAGGCAGAGGTGTACCCATAAGTACACCCACATTTCGCCAGTTATGTTTTTAGTCCCATGTAATAGGGAGCGAGCCTATTGCCATCAACCGGGCACAAATCCAGACTCCGAGGCTGCTACAAACCCAATAACACTTTGCACGACCTGGGAATCGAACCCAAGACCTCATGCACAGCAGTCGCGCTTGCGACCACTAGACCAACGAGGTAGTATATTTTTATAGGTATTTTCAATTAGTGTTGCAATTTCTTCGACTGTCAAAAATGGTAGTTTTATAATTATAATGAAACTACCATTTTTGACAGACGAAAATTTGGCAACCCTGACGAAAACTTGGCAACCTTTACAAAAATTCCAATGTCTTTACAAAGTTTAAAGCCTTAGCAATATACATAATACATTTTATTAGAATAAATTCTATTCGCCTAACAAGATAAAAAGTACCAACAAAAGTTAAAACTCAGACATACAAAATTATCTCAAAAAAGGAACGTCGAAAAGCGACCAATCAGATTTAAAAACGCCGGGAGTCAATAAAACCGGAGCGAGCAACTCATTATCATTCTATACGCGTTTCCTCCCTTCCAAAGAAGAGCCGATTAAGTTCGTGAGTGGTTCGGACTACAATATCCTTTTCAGTGAATGCAAATTACACTGCGGTGTGAGTGGCAGCCCCTTCAATGGGATTTAGGCTTTTAAAGCTTTTTGAATTGTGGTGTGACATATTGATGGTGTATTGAGGTTAGAACGTGAATTAAATTTCAGAGAATGGAGCATTTTGTTGTACAATAAGATCTTAAAATACTGTGGCTTCATGTCGACAATTGAATAAAACCTGTATTATGTAGTTATTATAACAATGTCGTCTCTGCCCTTTTGTTGAAGAAATCAAGAATTTCTTTTTTGTTTTGCATCCGTGAGTAGCTGAGATGTTGTTTCGTATCCCAAGTCAGACCAAAAAAGGTTGTGACTGGGTAGGACAAAACAATTTATTTTTTTATTAGTTTACTGACTTCGCGAGAATATTAATTATCACAAGATATTGTTTTTTTTTTCGAAACCTTTATTCTTTTTCAAAAATAATTGATACTCCTTAAAAAATCAGCTATCTGCCAGTGAAATTCGCGTGACATTAGCTGATACAAACAGACAAAGGTTTTTTTTTTTGTGTCAAGCTTTTAACTTGACATTAAAAATGGCACTTCAATTTTATTTATTTGTATAGAGTTTCTATATCAATCTATTGAAAAATCCAGGCTTTTTTTTTATTAGAAAGGCTTGAAACAAAAGCCCCTTAGATGTTTACTCTGATAGCAAGCCGTTACCTTTGATGTTTCGTATAAGCTTGCTCCATCGGTTTCTCATAGGGATGTGACCTGACTGATAAAATATCCGAAATAAATGCAAAGCGCAAAGTAATTTTTATATGTTTATTTTTTATATCAAAATCAAAATCAAATCAAAAATCATTTATTTCATTTCAAGATCATATAAAATCAAGTTGTACATTTAAAATAATATTTAAATTGAAATCCAATGAATATAATATACGTAAATATAAAAATAATCAAATAAAAATATAAATAAAATCGATATCCAAAATTAAAATATGTAAATAATTAATACGTAACATCATTACGGCTGTAATTCCTGAAGGATTACGCAGAGGTGTTAGGACACCCACGTTTCGCTAGTTATGTCTAAGTCCCATGTAATAGTGAGCGCGCCTATTGCTATCAACTGGGCACAAATCCAGACTCCGAGGCTGCTATTGCGAAAGTTTGGATGGATATTTGTAATTCAATCGCGCCAGAATGACTGAACGGATCTGGATGAAATTTGGCACAAAGATAGATTATTGTCCGAAATAGTACATAGGCATATCATCTTTGACATAGACGAAGTATAATACTATATCAACATTTACTTTAATCCCCACCTCTCGTTTAAATACTCCATTTAACTATTAAAAAATTAACAATTAAGTGAATATTCATGTTATCCTGCTTTCTGTAAAGAATTATTGCTATTTTCATATTTCCAATTATTCGGTAATGCCTACCACGAAATGAGATAAATTCACTCTGTGCATATCAATTCGTGGAATATTCCAATTGGCATTTCCATTCAATGTATTGGAATATTGAAACAAAAGTGATGGACATAAAGACTATTTCAAAAGATAATTATTTTTTGGTACTTTAAATAATATTTTTCCTGTTATTATTTTGCTGAACGTTTCATCTGATGACTGCTGTAAAACGCACTATATTTATAGATCATTAAAATTTACTACTCAACTGCACCCAGTTATTATTAATATAAACCACTAGCTTTTGCCCGCGACTTCGTCCGCGTAAATTTCGGTAATCGCGGACACTGAGGAAGTCGCGGAAAAAATTACCCTTGTCCTGTCATTTCAATTCGAAACGACACGTGACGCCATCTATGACCATAAAAACGTTATTGTGATTTCCCTCTGAAACAGTACTTTTTTCGGGATTAAAGGTACCCTATGTCCGTTCCTGGCAACGTATATGCAAAATTTTAGGATGATCGGTTCAGTGGCTAAGGCGTAAAATGGTAACAAACAAACAAAGAAACTTACTTTCGCATTTATAATATTAGTTAGGATAATCAAAAAACAACTAACAAACTGAAAAGTTACTAAGCCAATCCTTGCGACAAAAAACACTGGTACTTTAACTCCTTTCGAACTTTTCTATGATTAAAACAAGAATTTAAATTCCAAGAAATATCCGAAGATATCCGCAAATATCCGAACGTGATCCCAACTCTACGTCGCGCCGCCTTTGAAGTCCGATAATGTACGTGTTCTAGATGTTTTTCTACGATAACAAACGAAACGGAGTTCTTTCAGTAACGTAATCCCGCTGTAATGACTATTCAATAATATAATCTACCTTACCTATGTTTAATCATTTGTTACTTCATACTTACATAACATACATCACACCTGTAATCCCCGAAGGGTTAGGCAGAGGTGTACGCATTAGTACCACCCTCATTTCGCCAGTTATGTTTAAGTCCCATGTAATAGGGGGCGAGCCTATTGTCACTACTTTATACTTGACCTTCAAAAATCAGTAAACTTCATATTTTAAAGTGTTATTAACAGAATAAAATATCAATGCCCACGCTTCGTCTGTAATCTATATTAATAAAAAATAAACAGAATTATGTTGCCTGCCTCATTGGTTAAGTGGTCTACGTGGACTAATAGGTACATCTCTGCTCCCCTTCGGGGATTAAAGCCGTGATATTATGTTGTGTCAGCCCGCGATTCGTCTATTTAATTATAAAAAATAATCAGATTTATTTTTGTTTATTTAAATCGGTAACCCCTGGTATGAATAGTTAATCTTATGTTTTATATGACTCGGTTACAATTATATTGTTAAAACCTCATTATAATTGTAATCGTAGTTGTAATTATTGGGTACAAGAAGCTAGAATTAAAATTAGTACTTGTGGTAAAATTACTCTGTGGCGTGCGACCTTTAAAAGAACTATGGTGTTGTACCCTACTTACATTATGTAAATCCCAAGGGTTTTTGTATACCACTTTACGCCTTCGGATATAGATTTTCACGAGTCACTCAACTTTGAAAATCTACTTCCTTTTCTCAAGAGTGGAAGGAATTTGGCACTTTATGATTTTTATGCCTCGAAATCCTCATGGATACTATCCTTATGGGGAAAACGGAGAGTTACGTTAGAGTCTTAAGGTCGTGGCACATTAGGTTTTCTCAAATCTTCTTTTCTAGTCCAGGCGGTTTTCTTATGGAATGAACTCCCTCAGAATATCAGGATGGCCACCAGTCGGTTCACTTTTAAGGTAAAACCTCGCGAACACTTACGTAAGAAGTTGGTAGACTCGTCCTACAATTAATTTGTCGTACTTCACCACCTATTTATTTTTTATCTCTCTCTACCCTATATATTTTGTTTGTATGTATGTATATATGTATTTATTTTTATATTTTTTATATTTTAATATCGAATTTTTTCTGTATTGTCTGCACCTACTACGTTTTGTCTCTGCATCACTCTGAGGTAGACTGGTAGAAAATGCCCAAGGCATTAAGTCCGCCTTTGTACAGAGTATTTTTTACATGTGCATAAAGTTTAAATAAATAAATAAATTATGTCAGCACCGCAACGGCACCGCTCCAAACCAGCAATTTTCTTGTCATTCAAATTAGAGCATTAAATTGTGTGTAGTATAATATATTTCATAATATCAACATGAAAATGATGCCAATCCATGATCCAGTCCCATGACCTTTACGGATTAAAACTTCACGATTGTTTCACTCGCGTTGTGTTGTCTAATAACTTTTTAGACCTACTTATCCTACTAATGCGTTGAAGTTTTATTAAAATCGGTGCATTCATTTCGAAAGAAAATTCCAATGACACTATTTGCCCGACCCCACATTCAACACCCACCAGAAGGTACAGCAGTGGATCGTTTCTATAAAACCTTACTAAACTAAGTACTTTTATCCACAGCCTTGCCGCGGCAATATCTCCCTGCTAGAAGAGGACATCTGGCGCGAGCAGCAGTGTAGCGCGCACGACGACACCCCCTATGGGGGGGAGCTGTTCCACTGGCGCGCTCATAGGGACGACGCAGAGCCTTGCGCGCTGACGTGCAGAGGGATGCCGCAGCATTCGGGGCAGAGTCCCGAACCGGTATGTATGGTTGTATAGATAGTTTGATGAAAGGTTCAGAGAAGCCATGTTGCTGGTGGGATTGATGGCAACGGGAGATGAATAGAGGAGGAAAAAGAATATTGGAATATATGAGTAGTTAATCTATTGGTACTAATAATATAATAAACCGGTTTCTTTTTTTGTTTGTTGATTTAAACGCGCCAATCTCTGGATTTCCCAGACCAATTGGAAAAAATGATTTTGTAAATCAATATCCAGATGACGAATAATAATAATGAAGCCATTTATTTCCCAAAAAATATAAAATATTACACTATTATAACAGTCTTTCACAAACTATGTCATGCAGTATTAAAATCACATGCAACGTAAAGAACTACAGTTTAGCATATTAATTGATTCCACTTATATAGTCTCATTATACATTCAGAAAATCTACTTAACTAATAACAATTGATTCAAAACTTAGAAGAATAGTATAGGTTTAATAAAATCACGCGTAAGAAGTCGCTGGAAACAGCTAGTGAATTTCATAAATGCAGTTATTTAAACGATGCGATTCCTGCGTGTTTCCAGAATAAATAAAATAAGAAAAAATGAATATCGCAACCTTGTTGACAAGACTAACGTTCTAAAGTGGAATGCAAACGTTTTAAATCAAATCTATCTCTCACTTATCTTCGACGTGGATGACAAATTAAGTCCTGAACAAAAATAGCATTTCAATAATTTAAATCTAAAAAAAGAAAATAATTTAAAACTGTCAAAATCTTCAGCTTTTCAGTTGAGCGTTGAAACTTAAATACATAATGCATAGCTGAAAGCAACTTTAAAATGCCAGACTTGTATTAAAGGAAAGTTTAAAAATAAAGTTAGAGTCTGTCAGGGGCTATTGTAACTAGATTTGTAAGACTTAGTATTCTATGAGATGATCTTCGTTGAATTTGTAACCAAAAAGTTGTAAATAAGTTACGACCTAGTAATTAATCCTCGTTACCAAGCACGTACTTTAGATACCTATTTATATTCCATCTCTTTCTTGTAGTCCTACAGTTGTGCGACAGTGACAGGAATAATATTTGTTATCCCCTGAAACGCAGCAGTACGTCTGGCAGTATTGCCGTGCTGTGATTGGCTTAGCTCAGCCAAGTCACACACGCAAACCGTATACACACAGGCCGGTGTACCTTTAAAAGGAATTAACTTATTTAATAATTTCACTAGATAATTAAATAAGTTAATTTGTCTACTAGACTGCTAGCAATGTGATATGGCTTTAATATAGCCCTTGAAAAGAGCCTTTTAATGGTTTAAAGACTAATTTTTCCATCGTCAGATAACTCTTAGCGGAGGAATAAATATAGCGGTTTCACAGTTTTTGTATAGAAAATATTATTATGTCAAACTGTCATATTTATTCTTTGGATAAAAGTTATATGACTATTGAAAAATCAGCCCTAATTGAAAGAAATAATTTGACTTTCACTTTGAATTTTGGGTGAGAACCTTTAGGTACTTACTTCAATATATTTTCCAGACCGTCTCCCTGGATGACGAGGATCGGGTGGTGGTGGCGGTGCTGGCAGCCAGGGTGTCTGACGGCACCAGGTGCCGGCCGGGCAGTCTGGACATGTGCATCGACGGAAGATGTCAGGTTAGTTTCTAGAATATTGTGCTATATGGAGAAGTTTTTTTTTTTAGTTCTGTAAAATGTATTTTCTCTTTATAATGTATCTAGCAGTGCGGGCCATGACCGCCATTCTATTCCCAAACGCTGCAACTTCTAAATGCCAAAATTGACAATGGCGACTACCAGAAAACGCCTAAATAATAGGCAGATAGCTGATGTTATAAAAAAACCTGAGACTACTTTTATTTACGAGTTTTCATTTAACTTAGGTCTGTTCGCAAGTATGTCAGTAAGTTGCCTCATCAAAATTTGCAAACCACTTTTCGACCATTTGTTGGTATCCGATTGAGCTAAAATTTTTTCAAAGTCAAAGTCAAAGTCAAAGTCAAAACATTTATTTCAATTAGACCAATTACAGGCACTTTTGAATTGTCAAGGAGTCTGTCAGTTAGTCCGAAAGTTGAAGCTAGTTGCTCGTTCCAAAACGGAGGTAGGCCTCTATGGAGAAGAACGAGCAAGAAACTCCACGGCACTCTTTTAAATTAGGTTTTTACAAAATTATTTTGCATGCGGCCTAGAGGTTCCGCGACATATAAATAAAATCTCGTGATAAACGAAATCGCAAACATAGTCTTGGCCATAATTATGCTGGTCAATACTAACTACTCTTCGTACAAATTCCATTTTCAAAATCTCAATAATATCTACAACACATTAGGTACTACATCACAATATCGAAGCATACCACACTACCTTTCAACAAAGCCTCCCCAAATGGACATTATCTTGAAATTCACAGTTTGTTACCCTAAATATAAAGGTAGAAGGCAATGGCCGCTGAAAGCTTGTCAGTGGCTATTTTGAACGGCCGAGAGTTGGGACAGTCTCAACATGTTGGTTAAAACCGTGCCTGCCTTTACTTGTGTAGGGTTGAACGAGAGCTTCTGTAGATTTTTCATCACATTTTTTTAGAATCTGATTACCGCGTTGGTTTTAGACTTAAACTACTATAACTGGGCGCGCCCCTCCACAATTCAAAACGTTTGAAATTATTTGTACAAGTATTTACAAGACTCACAACGCATGTGTGCGTACTGAGACGACTCTTGAAACAAAAACAAATCAGCGTATTATTGTTGCTCGATCCATCATTAATTACTCATTATTGTTGAAATAGTAATATGGAGGAGCGCGCCATGTTATAGTATTTTATCTCTAACGCATAGATTAGCATCCGCGCAAAAAAATCCTACACTGCGCGGGTTAAAAACCTGCGAAATTACCTGAGGTTGTGAATCGTAGCTAATCTTACTACTATCATTAATGCGAATGATTAAATGGATGAATGTTTGTTACTCAATTACGACAAAACGGCTGAATGTATCTGGATTGAATTTTGCATAGGGACAGATTCTGGCAAGAGAGAGAGATAGAGACACTTAGGCTACTTTTATCTCGGAAAACTACGGTTCCTGTAGGATAGTATATCAACTATGACGCGGACGAAGTCGCAGGCAAAAGCTAGTACCTATATCATATATCTTTCCACAATAATAATAAGTACGTGAATTTCTTAGCCATTAAATTAAAACAACCGTAAGCATAGATGCCAACCCTATGATAGCCGTGAATACATAATGAACAGTCAAATTGGGTACAGTCGCGGCCAGGGCAATAGTTATTAGTAATTTATGTGTCTAGCTGTACCTACTTTTCATTTGCTTTAATTGATGTTTTTTTTATAGATTTGTTACTGTTCATGGCAAGGAAAATTCCTCTTCTCTTATAGAGAAGGACGAGTATCACCATGCTTGCTCGATCCACAATGATGATTTTAGAGAGCTAAATTCATGGTACTGCCTCGTTGTTCTAGTGGTCGCAAAACGCGACTGTTTAACATGAAGTCTTGGGTTTGATTGCCAGGTCGGGCAAAGTGTTATTGGGTTTTTTTAGGAATTTCTCAGCAGCAGCCTCGGAGTCTGGATTTGTGCATGTTGTTGCACTTGGGACTTAAAAATAGGTGACGAAATGTGGGTGTACTAATGAGCACAACTCTGCCAAGCCCTTCGGGGATTACAGGCGTGAAGCTCCTTCATGCTAAAATCCTCTGAGCCGCCACAGTCATCATCATCATCTTCCTGCCCTTGTCCCATGTTACTTGTGGTCGGCGCAACACGTTTTCTTCTTCCACTCCGTCCTGTCAGCCGTCATACGATCACTAACTGCCATAGTATCTTGTTTGTAAATTTTCGCTTAATTAGCAAAATTAGCTCAACAATAAATTTTTAATGAAAACCATAATATTCATAATTTCATATTATAATAAATTAATTATTTCGGTAGACTGAGTAATAAAATACTACTGTTTTGTTATCATTATTTAATATTGGCTGATAGATTTTAACGCAATCATCGTGCAATTGTTTTAATATTCCATTGTTTGTTTAAATTAATACTATGATATGCGTTTGTGCCAGATGGTTGAATAGAGATAGGTCAACTCATCTGTGAATTATGTAACAGCTCTGTATCTGACTGGCATGTCAAAGCTTAACGTCAAACCGTAGACGGGTAAAATTATGATTTTTAGGGTTTTATATGAAAACAAACATACTCACCTCATCAACATTAGGAGCTCGTGGCTAAGTAATAACAGCCACATGGGTCGATCCGTCAGGTTAAGCTACGCTTGCCGGGGTTGGTCCGTGGATGTGTGACCATCTTTATACACTGAGACTCCTCCGTGCCTCGGAAAGCACGTTAAGCCGTTGGTCCCGGCTGTCATACGTAGATCTTTGACAGTCGTTACGGGTCGTCCGAAGCCCGAAAGTCTGACAACCAGTCTTACCTAGGGGTATCATATTACCCAGTTACTGGGTTGTGGAGGTCAGATAGGCAGTCGCTCCATGTAAAATACTGGTATTCAGCTGCATCCGGTTAGACTGGAAGCCGACCCCAACATAGTTGGGAAAAGGCTAAGCAGATGATGATATGAAAACAAACATAACATCACGCCAGTAATCCCCTAAGGATTAGGCAAAAGTGTACACCCACATTTTGCCAGTTATGTTTAAGTCCCATGTAAAAGGGGAAGAGAATATTGCCATCAATCGGGCATAAATTCAGACTCCGAGACTGTTACTGAGAAATTCCTGATGGAAAAACGCAATAACACTGTGCCCGACCTGGGAATCGAAACCAAGACCTCATGATCAGCAGTCGCGCTTTTGCGACCACAAGACCAACGAGGCAGTCCAAAAACAAATTTCTTCTAAAATCACTTTTTGATATTTTTCAAAGGCCATGTTTTTAAAAGGGCTTCTTCGTATTGTACCAAAAAAATCACATAGTAGGAATTTTGACACCACATTAGGTCTTAAAAACGCGCACAAAAACAAAATTCACCAATGTACAACTATTCTAGAAGAAAACTGAACCAGGGAATAATATTGCAGCGCTATGATAAAACTAACTTATGAGCGCGCCTTCGTCCGCATAAATGTAAAAGTAAATAAATGTAAGTAAATGAAAAAAAAACAAAAATGAAAACAATAATGAAAAAAAAAAGAAAAAAAATTAAAATAAAAATGAAAAACAATACCTCACACGATATATTTAATTTTGGAAAATGGTAGGAGGGGGTTTGACGTACCCCCCTCCCCACTTCCTTCAGTCAGTCATCGACTACACGTATAAACAAAGCCATTTTTCTTGTTACGGCGGTTCTGCTGTGATTTTATAAGGAGTTCCATTCCATATCTCCAAAGTTCATCATCAGATCATGACAATATTCCTATGGGACCTATTCGGAGCTATACTCTTTCAAACAAAACAAGAATCATCCAAATCGATTCATAATTGGCGGAGTAATCGTAGAACAAATATACAAAAAAAAAAAACAAAAAAAAAAAAAAAACATACGCGTCGAATTGAGAACCTCCTCCTTTTTGAAGTCGGTTGAAAATGAAAATGCAAGTGAATGTAATGTATGTAAGTTAATGTTAGTATAATGTAATGTAAAGTTGTGTGTTGTAAGTACTAACCAAATAGACTTTGTCCAAAAATAAAGAATTTTATTTTATTGATTTATAAATTATCGCGAACGCAGACAAAGTCGCTGAATAAAAAATAACCCATGTCCTTCCTTGGGGTTCAAACTTACCCCGTACCAAATCTCATCAAAATCGGTTCAGTGGTTTAGTCGTGAAAGCGTAATAGACAGACAGAGTTACTTTCGCATTTATAATAGGAGTCCTAGCCTAGTTTTATCCTAACTACGAGTATTTTGTGACCTTGGAATGTTTTTGATCGTTTAAACCATCGATAACTGTGGTAGAAATACTTGATTTCTTAAGCTCCGCACTCCTCCATCTTACTCGGTTGTAATATCAAGAAATTGCTTCAGCAATAACATTCCAAGATTGATATTAGTCAAGTATTACGCGGTTGCCTTACTAGACCGCGCATATATTAATATTTCAACAGAATTACACGATCAATGTATCTGGGGTGACACAGGATAAAACATCTTCAGTAATACAATGTCACGGAAATGATATAATAATCGGGGTATTTAGTAGAAGCATTGTAAAAAAACTAGTCAATGGGAAGTACCCTATAGGTTTTGATTCCCTAACGAGCATCAAAATGTGTGCCATAAAGATGGGATAAGGTAGTAAAAATTATCAAATGGGTCCTTCCGCCCTGGGTGAGGCGAAAGGGACTGTCAGACTTTTACTGACTAAAAAAAAAACCACCTGTTAAGAAGTCCTGCAACGCCATATACGACCTTAGGTATCTTCAGATTGCGTTGACTTAGAAGTTTGATTTTTGCTACTTCAAGGCGTAGCAGACCTGAGTATTTGATGTTAATTTCAGCTTGAAACCTCTATGTGTTTCTGAGAAAAAGGATCGTGAGTGACAGACAACAAAGTGATCCTATAAGAGTTCCTTCTTGCCAACTGAAGTAACCCTAAAAACATAAAAAAATCGTATTTTGTTCGCCATTTATTGCGGGCTTTTGCACTCCAAAGCTGACATAAGTCATGGAAAAAATATTATTCGCTAAAAGGCATTTATAGTGAGAGTACAAAGTGAACTTACTGCATATTTTTTGTTCTGTGGTATAAGCGTGTCATCTCAAAAACGTCCCGTGAATACCGCTCGGTTCTAAGTGCGGGGTTAATGTGCGGTTTGCTTGTGAGAACAAGACGGGGAATTGAAGTGTGTTGCCACTCACTACTGCCATATAAATTCCTTTTGCAAAATTTTTATTTTTACAATAATTAGGTTCACATGTACTTATGTGGTCAGCTAATTTTTTTAACCGTCAGATAACTCATCATGGCGAAATTTAAAAAAGTAAATATGGTGATTTGATTTAAGCTTTTGTATATGTAAATTATGACAAATTGTCATATTTAATCTTTGGATAAAAGTTATAAAAGTTTGGATAAATATTATATTATATAAGTTATATAATATTATAAAAAAAACAGCCCTTAGTCATTTAAAACAACTAATTTACTAACGTTTCGCATTTGTTTTTTTGTTATCTCACTATGTTTTGTTTCTAGTATCTAAGGTGCTGCACACACGCGGACACTTTTGTGTCTTGCGTCGAATGCAAGCTACCAATGAATATTTGATTTCTATAGAACCAGTATAACATCAGCCACTCCCTGCGCAGACGTAAACCTTTTTGTGTCCAGTTGCTTCCACTTGACACACGTTGACGATCAAAACTTGTTCGGTGTCGGTATGTAACTGGTAACTAAAAGTCTGAAGACACAAAAAACATTAATAAATTTATTTACAATAACAATACAATTGTACCAGTTACCAGCAGTAGCGACTGGTTACTGCGTCCGATCGCTGCTACAAGACGCAGCAACAACAGTTTCCTGGTGGTGGCTGATGGTGTGCTGTGTCAGTTACGAAAAGTGTCTACGCTTGCACAGCGCCTAAATAAAGTCACGCCTTTCTACTGTATACTTAATTACTTAAATAAAATGGGATTACATGAAACTTAAAAGAAATCACAATGAGCCCAATTAAAGCGACCCTGAAGAATAGGGCCAAGAAAAGCGTGTCATTACAAAAAGCTCGCGTGTTGAAACCGTACCTTAACAGGTGTTTACCGCACAGCGCCAATAAACAATAAACACGCTTCTTTTAACACGTCGCCTCGCATTCGGAGCGTGACAACGTTGTGTACTGACGACGAAAGAGGTCGATGTGTAGGCAAGAAATACTCAGTTATTTCTATATTAATAGAATGAGAATGAGAAATTCTCGATAGCAGCGTCGAAGTCTAGATTTGTGACCAATTGGTAGCAGTAGGCTCGCCCCCTAGTAATGGGACTGTAACATAAATGGCGAAAAGTGGGTGTACTAATGGGTACACCTCTGCCAAACCCTTCGGGGATTAAAGGCGTGGTGTTATATTATATAATAGAATAAGCTTAATAGTTTTTTGTTTATTTAATCCCGCTAATCTCCGGATGCTGTAATATTTTTGTCTTTTTTGTGACAGCCACATTCATGAGTAATAAATACAGGCTGTATAACATCTGCCAGGGTTGCGGAATTTGTTCGAAAGAGCTACCGCGGCCCTGGAACGCAAAGGGCACTGGAAGGAACACAGATGGGTTTTGGTCAGTGAAAGTCTGACACTCCCTTTCGCTCCGTCCAGAGCGGAAAGAGTCATTAAGAGTGAGGCCAAACGAGCGTAATTTTGTGAGTCGTCCGTCGAAGAATTTCGGTCACAGAAATTCTGTTGGAATGCCAGACGAGCGCATTTTATTCAGTTACTATCCAATGCTAAGATCTAATGTGCGTCGGCCCCCTCGCCCCCCGCAATCTCAATTCGGTCCGAATAATGCATGTGAGTCGGCAGACAACTCATTTTGCGTCGCCGTGTGAATCAAATAGAACTTTTATATGAAACCGAATGAAGCAGAATTTCTGTTGAGGTTTAAAGATTTTTTTTTATTTTTTGAAGTGAAAACTTCTTTAGCGGCGTTGAGCACTTTTCTGTAATGGGTATAAAATCTTAAACTCGCGTCAGGACACGTGACCTGATCGAAAAAGCGTAAGACGGATGGAGAGTAGACAGCTATCCCCTCTCTACGGCGCGGCGAAAATGTATGCCTGGGCCTACTGTTTCGTTTAGGCAGCGCAGCCGGTTAATAATCAAGTTTTCACTTCTGCCGGCACTCCCGGAGTGCAACCCGTCTTTTTTTTTTATTTATATTTCCCATCCTTAAAAAAAGGCTACATAACATAACGCTTTTACCCACATGAGTGTAACCAAAAGATGTAACGTAACGCAGGCGAAAAATACCACGCAGACGATCTCGCGGGCAGAAGCTAGTTATATTCTGTAAAGCGGTTATTATTAATTTAAATTACATGCATCGCTGCGTGATTACCCTCGGGCGGGTGGAGTCAAAGACTACATGCTTTATCACGAGAGTAACATGGGGTTTCTGCTCTTAGTTCGAAGAGAACTACATAACATAACAAGTAATAATAGGAAGCCATGTTATCTCTGGTTGGTCGGGACCGTTGTGGATTAAAAGAAGATGCAGTGACAAAGATAGAAAAGGGTATGCTTAGATGGTTCGGTCATGTTGAGGGGATGAGTGAAAGACGATTGACAAAAGATATTTATATGGCAGAGGTGAGTGGTAACGCCGGGAGGGGTCGCCCTAGGAAGACCTACACTGACCTTATTGTAGTTCCTTCAGAAAGGTCAGGTGCGCAGTACTCGTAACCGGCGTGCTTGTATGACGAGATGTATGAACGTAGATGAGGCGAAAGGAGTATGTAAGGATCGTAGCAGGTGGCGTTCTGTATTTTCTGCCTACCCCCATGGGAAAAAGGCGTGAGTTTATGTATGTTATCTTTGGTTTTTTTTTTCATGACTAAATATTCGTAGATATCCTTTGTCTATGGTGAACGGAGGGCTATGTCCCAGCCTCTTGCCTACTATAACGCACAGTGTCGTCACAATCATATCAGTGGTTTAGAAACATTAAAGGACAAACATATACACATTCATTTATGTAGATAATTCATCTTGTGTAACAGACTCCCTTAAACCTCGACATGTCATAAATTAACGCCTCTGCTCTGTATCTATAACGCAGTCATGAATATTTTATACTAAATTGTAAGTGGTTATCACCATAAAGCTTTCAGTGTACCATAAATAAATAAGTTGCATCGACCCCACATAAATGACAGCAGAACATCGTAAATCTCTCATAGATGTATATTTAAACTTAAATTATGAAGAGGTAGGTATAGTTTGTTTGTAAGAGAAATCTTTCCATTCGAATTTTTAACATGTGGATAAAGTAGTTAGTTACGTACTGATATATCTAGATTATTAGATATTTTTAACCATGTATAGTGTGTAACTGTTGGTTTTCCTTAATAAATAAAATAAAAATCTCTGGAAGTAATGATCCGAATGCAAAAAACATTTTACTGATAGAAAGCTATACTTATAAGCAGAACCTAGTTGTTAGTACTATCATTGTGACACGTGCCTGTGAAATAATGCTAGTTTCACCATAAATATAAGTTACATCTGCTTCATTATGCGTAAGTTTGTAGTGATATTAAGACACTGCGCATCTGATAGTTAAAAGTATAAGACGTTATTAGCGTGACACGTGCTTTTGGAATAATGCTCAAAATTCCCTGTATTCATAAATATAAATTGCATCATAAAAGTAGTGCATCTCTTGGTTAAAACTATAAATCGTTGAAAGTTGAAGTCAAAGTCAAAACATTTATTTAAATTAGACCATTTACAGGCTCTTTTGAATTGTTGAGGAGTCGGTCAGTTAGTCAGCAAGTTGAAGCTACTTGCTTGTTCCAAAACGTAGGTAGGCCTCTATAAAGAAGAACGAGCAAGAAACTCTACGGATATTCTTTTCAATTAGGTTTTTACAGAATCCTGGTTACAATATTCTTGTTGCTGTTATATGTGAAAACAATGAAGATGAATATAAAACAATAACAAAAAAATTATAAGAATAAATTTATCAACATGAGACGTGCTTTTAGTACCTACTGGTATAATGCTAATAATTCATTGTGTTCTAAATATAAGTTTCATCATCTAAGTATAAGTAGTGATAACAGGACCTCGTACATCTCTTAGTTAAAAGTATAAGTCGTTATCAGTGGCGGGCATGTCTAGCTTTCAGTGTGGTGCGCTGTGTGGTGAATATTTAATGACCGCTCTGAGGTTTGGTGCAAGTCATAAGAAGGTAGTAAAAAAAATATTTAAAATTAATCTACATCTACATTAATATTATAAAGAGGAAGGATTTGTATTTTTGTGTGTGTGTGTGTATGTTTGTGATGAATAAACTCAAAAATATATAATATATATTTTTAAACTTAGGGATCTATGAGGAAAACCACGCGAATGAAGTCGCAGGAAGAATGCTAGTATTCATATTCATTTATTTCGTTTAGGAGTCGGTCAATCAGGTTAAACTACGCATGCCGTTGTTGGTCTATGGATGGGTGAAAATCTTTACACACATAGGAAAGCACATTAATCTGTTAGTCCTGTGCCTGATTTCGTCCAGTTGTGTCAGTTTATCATCTCAACAGCCAACTAGAGTGAGGGAAGAGGGAGTGTACCTGTGTTTGCACACACATATCTCCTGCGTACTTGGCTAGCATTCATTGAGATTCTTCTTCTTTCTTTATCGTGTGGGCAGTAAGGTCTTACGACCCCACACACCCTATTGTCAGAGTTTCTAAACCGCTTCAAGGGCCTCTGCCATGGTTTTAGATGATTATTTGAGATTAGCCGCCGTGACCGTTTGATCGTCAGTTTAAATAAACAAATTCGCTACATCTTCCATTTTGGACCAGCGCCGGTTATAACACCACGGTGCAGTAATTCAGTTAGTTATGCTTTGCAAGCGGACACAGGAATAAATAGGCTGTTTTTGCGTGAAAACAATGCTAAAATACCGTGTTGAAACAACAAATTGAGTTCGCCACACATAATAACGTTAATTGTGACAGTTTTAAATGTATTTGTATGATGCAGGCATAATAATTATTAAGTTATGCGTTCGCTTTTCAGTGGTTTCATTGCCGCAAGCATAATGATATAATTTTCATTTAGATTTATGTTAGTTTTAAACCTACAATAGATCTGCCAAAACAAACACACAATCAACGTCGACATGTCTCCCAATTTTCAACCGACTTCAAAAAGGAGGAGGTTCTCAATTCGACGCGTATGTTGTTTTTTTTTTTTGTTTTTTTTTTTTTTGTATGTTTGTTCTACGATTACTCCGCCAATTATGAATCGATTTGGATGATTCTTGTTTTGTTTGAAAGAGTATAGCTCCGAATAGGTCCCATAGGAATATTGTCATGATCTGATGATGAACTTTGGAGATATGGAACGGAACTCCTTATAAAATCACAGCAGAACCGCCATAACAAGAAAAAATACTTTGTTTATACGTGTAATCGATGACTGACTTAAGGAAGTGGGGAGGGGGTACGTCAACCTACCACTTTCCAAAATTAAATATATCGTGTGAGGTATTGTTTGAAAGGGCTTTATGGAAGGATTTCAAACATTAACACACAAGCACTAAAAACTTTTTATATCTTGAGATAAATGATCCATACTAATATTATAAATACTATAGTAACTCTGTCTGTTTGTTATGTTTACACGACTAAATCACTGAAACGATTTTGATTAAATTTGGTATGAGTAAGTTTGAATTCCAAGAAAGGACGTAGTATACTTTCTATTAGGCAACTTCTTATTTTCTGACATCGTCTGCGCCTCGATAACCGTCATTTACGCGGGCGAGAAGCTAGATTTAATAAAGCTAGTTTATACTAAATATTTTCAAAGCATAGAATTGGCATATTGAATTAATTTGTCGCTATTAATTTAATCATAGAAAGAAAATTTGATTCAGTTCATTTATTTTGTATATGATTTTCAAATAATATGCCTTTTAACGGTCTTATTGAAATTAGTTGACGTTGAATTAATTGAGAGAATGAGGGTTGTTTTACCAAAATTAACCAAAAATATGTTCTATACATAATTAGTCGTAATCTCAATCATTGAGCTGTTACTTCACAGACGCACCTAAGAACATAATTTATAATAATTATACATATAGGTACATAATTTTTTTTTTTTTCAAAATCATGCTTTAATTTTATATTATTACAATATTGAGTATTGAACATTGTATTGTCATCAGAACTAAAGGTGTATGCAAAATCTCAGCTCAATCTGATACCAACGAATGGTCGAAAAATGGTTTGTGAATTTTGAAAGGACAACTTACATACTTATACTTACAGTACAAGCTAAATAAAAGCTTGTACCAAAAATGATTTCATTGAAGCATTTCAACATCTTCTATAGCGTAAACATTAAGCCCTGAAGGATTTGAGGTATGAAAATCTATATCTAAATATAAAACTAAATTATAACTTGTAGAAATGTAGGTTCAACACAACTGCTTACCCAAGGGACCTGCGTCAGGAAAACTTTTTAATACAATTTCCATTTCATACTATAGATGGCAAAATCTGAATGTGTGTGTTACATTTTTTCAAACAAGCTTCTCCCGCGGTTTCACTTGTGTTACCACTGGAGTTTTGCATTTTTCTGTCATAAAAAAATATTCTAAGTCAATTGAGTGTAGTTCAGCTTACAATCAGTGAAAGATTTTTTGAAATCTGTTCAGTATTTCAAGAGACTGCGTTCTACAAACATTCAGACAACTTTACCTCTTAATAATGTACTAATAAATTGTATTTTCGTTCAAATAACTTTTAGGAACGATCGCAATCAATTTCAGTCTCGATCTGTCAACAATGGCTCAAATATTACACCTGTACATTTTTACACGACTGCCCCAAAAAAAGGAGTGTTATGTGTTCAGGGTTAACGTATGTACTTATGTATGTATGTATGTGAGATTCTTTATTCCACCATAATTTTTGAACGCCTGAACCGATTTAGATGTATGGGGTATCGTTACAATCCTTGCATCGTTCCGAGTAACATAAGTAGTTAAAAATAAAAAAAAAACCTGTGTGGTCACTTCAAAAAGTAAATGAATACCAGCCTCAATTATTTTTTTTAATGAATCTGGCCGTGTCTATGTTTATCGTCTAGAATTTGACAAGTAGATTTAAAAAATATATAACACTGTAATAAAAAACATCGTAAAAAAAAATCTGACTAGTAAACAAAGCACAAATATAGTGCAATTTTTGCAGTCGTGTTTTTTAATTTTTTAATTATAATAGCTTGTTAACATTGATTGTCGCTGAGATTGCGACTAGATTTTAAAGATTTTAATTAGTAGAATTTTATTGGCCTTCTGAAATTTCTAGACAGTCTTTCCAAATGAATGACATTACTTGACAGATTTATTTTTAGACGTATCATTTTATAACAGCAAAAATTCCATCTTCTTTTCAAAAGCCTTTTTTGAAACTCCCCTTTCGGATTAGCCGGAACCCGGACTCGAAATAAAAGGGTCACCTTCTAATAATGCAATAAAACAAAACCCTAAGTTTGTTTGCGAAGGTCGGAGCTGACAGATTTGAATATTGAGACCGATCCGGACGAGTGTTGATTTAAGTATTGACACGGGACCGCCGGAGCGAAAGGTTTACCTTCCGGGGATATGTGACACCGCTTTGTAACAATATTTTTGCGAAAAAACATAACTGGCACGTTAAAAAAATATATAAAATATTTTTCACTTTTTAGTGCAATTTTACTTGTCTTTACTTGATTCATCCAAATGTGAAATAATCGCATGCAAACATACATACATACAAGTCATAGTGAGAACCTCCTTTTTTAACGCCGGTTAAAATATCAAAACCTTCTCCTAGATGTAAAAAATACTTTTCTGAAAACTGCTTTGAAATCTGTTCAGCCAAACGCGAGATAATCGCGTATACACATACAGGTCAAACTGAGAACCTTCTTATCATGAAGTCGGTTTTTTTGAAGTAGTATTGACGTTCAGAGCTAGATTGTGTAAGAAAACGCTCGTAGCTTACATAGATTCTTTTAAATTATCAAGATTTTACAGCTTTCATTAATGAGCAGGTACTTAAAAGTACTTTTAAAACTCATCATTTTATTCAATTACGAAACCTAAAATATTATAACAGAATTTGTACGAAATGTCTGCAATTATGACAAAGTTAAAAAAAGAACTTTGACTTTCATGAAACTTTCACAATTTCAGCGCCTTCCATCTTCACATCTTTAGCCTCAACAATAAGAGAACGCTCGCCGAAGGAACCTCTCGGGTCCTCTCTTCATAATAATTGTAATTAATTTTATTGTTTGTTTTACTGTGAGGTACTGGGTTTATTCTCATTGAGGTAATCTATTTGACTTGCTAAATAACTTCTGTTTATATAGATTTGTATCAAAATTGTTAATATTTAACCAGACTTAAGTGGATTTTCTCGTAATTCTTGTTAATTTTGGAAGGCTTTGTTTTCGATAGCCGTAACACGATTCTGATCTTTAAACAGCTTTAGGTAGTCCCTCATCATTATCTGCCTAGCCTTTCCCCAACTATGTTGGGGTCGGTTTCCAGTCTAACCGGGTGCAGCTGCTGCTGAATACCAGTATTTTACATTGATCGACTGCATATACGGTGTGACAACCATCCGTCCACCTCACAATTTTATTTTTACACCTTCAAAACTAAAATTCATTCAATTTCATACCTTATCCATAATGCAATACGGGTGTCGAATTGACAAATTCAATTTGCATACCTGAACTGAAAATCTAAGCAGATTGAAATATAGGCAGGGCCGCATTAACCATGTTGGGGCCCCTGGGCCTCGGGGCTCTTTTACCCTTTTCTAACTTCGAAAAATTTTTTTTTTTACCTCAACCCAATTTTATTTATGCTGTTTTTTTTTTCACTACGTTACGAAGGTACCCTATTCAATTAAATAATTAGAAATAAATGAAAGGAATATGATACTTGTTGGATCGTAGGCGTATCTTTAGTCTTTGGGTAAGTCGGACAAGGAAAAGATGGTATTGGTTCACAACGGTTTTACTTCAGAGAGCTTTTCACAATATTAAGTTAACAATACTCAGGGTGAAACTGACAGGTTGAGTTGACATGCAGTCCGTCCCCCACTCAGTCCAGACAACCATTTCTAGCACTCCTTTTTCAAAATCGACAGCACTGCGTCACCGACTCCTACCCAAGTACTAACATGATTAGTACTCTTGTTTACACTAGATTCCGTGTAGATGCCTCATTCAAAATCTATCGATGGTTGAAATGTAACGATGGTTGCCCTTTTTGTGTCACTTTTGAATGACAGATGGCGTTGTAGCAACAAGATTGTATTCTTCAATCTTTGACATACTTATGTATTTTTCTAATCGTATATTTTTTTCATAGAGGGTTTGTTACGTAAATAAATCTTTAAAGTTGATTTTCACTCAAATTTTTTTTTATCTCATGCTCTTGGCTCCTCCTGGGGCCCCTAGGTTATTGTCTACACAGCCTAATAGATAATCCGGCCCTGTATATAGGTACATTAGGTATTGAGTTACCTGACTTCTGGCCTTCCTTGACTTTTCCTGGCTTCCTCTTGGACTATCAATGAGGTATCGTTTCGCCTCTAGGTACTCCGTATCTTTGGAAATGTACTCGGAAACGTATCGACTTTCTAAGATATGAATAAATAACTCCTTCTACAGTTTTGTGCTGGAGTTTTATAGACTTTCAATTTTACATAGAAATGGTGAATCGGATTCTAGTTTTAGTTTTTCAAAAAATATAAAACCCGGTATACCAAAAGTAGGAATAAAACTTGAGGTTCAATTATTATAAAGGATTTTTATATTTAGAACAAGTTTATAATAGTCCTAGATGCCAGACCGCCAAAATAACTTCATTTCAATAAAGCCGAAATAAAATAATAATAATAAAGGTGTGAAAAATAACTTTGGTTCATCGACTTTAAATCTGCGGCTTTGGTTCTGTTCGATTTTGGTCTTTTGTATTGCCACCGACTAACGAAACTGAAGTTATTTTTTACCTAGTAATCTTTTTTAAAAAAGAAATACTAAATAAATGATAAATACTAAATAAATGATAAATATGAAAATAAATGAATAAATGATGAATGAATAAAAGAAGATGTAGTAACAAAGATAGAAAAGGGTATGCTTAGATGGTTCGGTCATGTTGAGAGGATGAGTGAAAGACGATTGACAAAAGGTATTTATATGGCAGAGGTGAGTGGCAACGCCGGGAGGGGTCGCCCTAGGAAGACCTACACTGACCTTATTGGTGAGGTCCTTCAAAAAGGTCAGGTGCGGAGTACTCGTAACCGGCGTGCTTGTACGACAAGATGTATGAACGTAGATGAGGCGAAAGGAGTATGTAAGGATCGTAGCAGGTGCCGTTCTGTAGTTTCTGCCTACCCCCATGGGAAAAAGGCGTGATTTTATGTATGTATGTAAATAATTAAAAACTATCGGTCCAGACATCTTTAAGTAATCAAAGAACATACGTAAAGAAAAAGATTCCGCACTTTCAGTGGCTCCCTCTAACAAACAATATTATAACTGTTTAAAGTATAAAGTATAGAGCTATAACTAGATAAGATTGTGCAAGATACAATAACATTACGATTGAATGCAAACAGACCGTACTCAAAACGACCACACAAATACAAATTCAACGTAAATCTAGAATTAAGGTGGTTTTACACCGGCGAAGCAGAGCGTGGAATTGAAATCACGCTTAAGGGTAAGCGTGATTTCAATTCACGCCCGCTACAACGAAAGATGTCTATCGCTATTCAGCGCCGATGGCCGAAGCGAAATTTGTTTTTCCATCTGACTCTATTCTTGGAGCAATAAAGTTCATTATTGTACTAACAAATATTTCAATTCTCGCCACGCACATCCTCGCGCATCTAGATCTTTAACATTAAAGATGGGCAGAGCCTACTGCCTCATTGGTATTGTGGTCGCAAAGCGGGACTGCTGAGCATGAGGGTTTGATTCCCAGGTCAGGCAAAGTGTTATTGGGTTTTTACATCAGGAATTTCTCAGTAGCAGCCCCGGAGTCCTGATTTGCGCCTGGTTGATGGCAATTGGCTCGCTCCCTATTACATGGGACTAAACATAACTGGCGTAATGTGGGTGTTCTTATAAGTACACTTCGGCCTAACCCTTCAGGGATTACAGGCGTGATGTTGTGATGGGCAGAGCGAGGATAAAAATGTTGCTATACAAACAATTCACGTCCAATCACGCCACGCCAAGCCACGCCGGTGTAAAAGCACTTTTATACAAGCACGGCGTGGAATACACCAAACTTCCCAGCAGTACAGTCACGAGCAAAAACAAGTATACACTTAAAACAATTCAAAAGCAATTTTCTTGTGAAATGATGGTTGTAACATTGATGAGACATATTATATTACATTTTAGTATTAAATTTATAATACTATATTCCTAAAAACAACACATTTAAAATAAATATATTCGAAGAAAATAGCTCCGTAATATTGCTAAGTGTATACTTGTTTTTGCTCGTGACTGTACCTACCACCATTTACTTGCCTCCTCTCCAACTGATTTTATAAATGGTCTCTACCGCAGTTTTGATTTTGTATATTGAAAAGGCATTTCGAGTGAGCGAAGTGCTCTTTTGTTGATACACAAAATGTCTGAAGGGCTACTACAGCTGGTTTTGGCAATAATTAATTATCTGCTATCGGATTATGGAAGGAATTAATGAAAGGTCTAGCAATCTGGGTTGGTAGGACGTTTTGGCTATTGTTTCCAGTTTGTTGTTTGAAATTTGATGATTTATTTATTGTTTTGGAAGATGATGAATATGGTATAGATGCTTAATAATATTGGAGTGTGTTAATAAGGTTTAAGGTAGTTATTTATTTATTAAAACTTGTAAACGAAATGCCCGAGGTATTAAGTTCGCCTTTGCACAGTCCAAGGCGGATTTAATACCTTGGGCATTTTCTACCATCATAGGTATAAGACAGATTGGAAGAGGAAAACGTGTTGCGCCGACCCCAAGTAACATGGGACAAGGGCAGGAAGATGATGATAGGTATAATAAATTATTGTAGACTTTAAAATACTCTTACGTATTACTTTTATTGTATTCTTTTATTATTTCATTTTTCTTTCATTTCCCTCAGAGGAAATTATTGTGGTTAAATTATTATTATGCTGCCGTGCCCTGACCGGGTTTCATGTTGGAACCTATCTACTTTTAACACCAGAATGTACACATGAATACAATAAAGTGATTTGATTTTATGAATTTTGGGAAATCCTTTCATATCGAACGTTTACTAACTATAAACTACCTCTCTACGCTACTTGTAGGCTACTTTTTATTTTGAAAAATATATAGTTCACGTGAGATTATATATAAACCTATATATCCTTCAACTCCAGCAAATTAATGTTATCAATACATACAGAAGAGCTTTCGCAACAACTATCAGTAATGCTAATTAGGTGTAAGGTACTCCAAAACACCGTTCTTCAGAATTCTGAGACAATCAAATACAAGACACAAACTTGCCAATGTTTTGTCGAAACCGGGGATGGTAATTATAATCAAATTCACCAGTTAGAGATGGTTGTATGCAAATTCGTCGTCTCCGTCTGATTGTACCTAACTTGGTACATATTTTTGCTTAATCAACTCGTTTTGGTAACATTTGGACTTGGTTTAAACTCTGTGATACAGACAGCATAATTTTACTGTTATGAAATATATTTATAAAAAGATCACCGCCTTCAAAAACCATAAAATAAAAAATAACTTTAGCTTGGAAGTCGGCGGCTTTGGTTTTGTTTCTTGTTATGTATGTATTGCCACCGACTTCCAAGCTAAAGTTATTTTTCATTTTATGGTTTTTGAAGGCGGTGATCTTTTTTTGTAAAAAAAAAGCTATTTTACAAAAAAATATTACCGCCTTCAAAAATCACAAAATAAAAAATAACTTTAGCTTGGAAGTCGGCGGCTTTGGTTTTGTTTCTTGTTATGTAGGTATTGCCACCGACTTCCAAGCTAAAGTTATTTTTTATTTTGTGATTTTTGAAGGCGGTAATATTTTTTTGTAAAATAGCTTTTTATTTTTCACTTTTTAGTGCTTGTGTGTTAATGTTTGAAATCCTTACGTAAAGCCCTTTCAAACAATACCACACACGATATATTTCAAAAAGGACTTCAAAAAGGAGGAGGTTCTCAATTCGACGCGTATGTTTTTTTTTTTTTTTGTATATTTGTTCAACGATTACTCCGCCAATTATGAATCGATTTGGATGATTCTTTTTTTGTTTGAAAGAGTATAGTCCCGAATAGGTCCCATAGGAATAATGTCATGATCTGATGATGAACTTTGGAGATATGGAACGGAACTCCTTGTAAAATCACAGCAGAACCGCCGTAACAAGAAAAATTGCTTTGTTTATACGTGTAGTCGATGACTGACTAAAGGAAGTGGGGAGGGGGTACGTCAACCCCCTCCTACCACTTTCCAAAATTAAATATATCGTGTGAGGTATTGTTTGAAAGGGCTTTATGTAAGGATTTCAAACATTAACACACAAGCACTAAAAAGTGAAAAATAAAAAGCTTTTTTACAAAAAAATATGACCGCCTTCAAAAACTACAAAATAAAAAAAATAACTTTAGCTTGGAAGTCGGTGGCAATACCTACATAACAAGAAACAAAACCAAAGCCGCCGACTTCCAAGCTAAAGTTATTTTTTTTATTTTGTAGTTTTTGAAGGCGGTCATATTTTTTTGTAAAAAAAGCTTTTTTTTTATTTTGTAGTTTTTGAAGGCGGTCATATTTTTTTGTAAAAATGCTTTTTATTTTTCACTTTTTAGTGCTTGTGTGTTAATTTTTGAAATCCTTACATAAAGCCCTTTCAAACAATACCTCACACGATATATTAAATTTTGGAAAGTGGTAGGAGGGGGGTTGACGTACCCCCTCCACACTTCCTTCAGTCAGTCATCGACTACACGTATAAACAAAGCAATTTGTCTTGTTACGGCGGTTCTGCTGTGATTTTATAAGGAGTTCCGTTCCATATCTCCAAAGTTCATCATCAGATCATGACAATATCCCTATGGGACCTATTCGGAACTATATTCTTTCAAACAAAAAAAGAATCATCCAAATCGATTCATAATTGGCGGAGTAATCGTAGAACAAAAACACAAAAAAAAAAAAAAAAAAAAAAAAAAACATACGGGTCGAATTGAGAACCTCCTCCTTTTTGAAGTCGGTTGAAAATAACTTTAGCTTGGAAGTCGGTGGCAATACCTACATAACAAGAAACAAAACCAAAGCCGCCGACTTCCAAGCTAAAGTTATTTTTTATTTTGTGATTTTTGAAGGCGGTGATCTTTTTTTCAACCGACTTCAAAAAGGAGGATGTTCTCAATTCGACGCGTATGTTTTTTTTTTTTTTGTGTGTTTGTTCAACGATTACTCCGCCAATTATGAATCGATTTAGATGATTCTTTTTATGTTTGAAAGAGTATAGTCCCGAATAGGTCCCATAGGAATATTGTCATGATCTGATGATGAACTTTGGAGATATGGAACGGAACTCCTTATAAAATCACAGCAGAACCGCCGTAACAAGAAAAATTGCTTTGTTTATACGTGTAGTCGATGACTAACTGAAGGAAGTGGGGAGGGGGTACGTCAACCCCCCTCTTACCACTTTCCAAAATTAAATATATCGTGTGAGGTATTGTTTGAAAGGGCTTTATGTAAGGATTACAAACATTAACACACAAGCACTAAAAAGTGAAAAATAAAAAGCTTTTTTACAAAAAAAGATCACCGCCTTCAAAAACCACAAAATAAAAAATAACTTTAGCTTGGAAGTCGGTGGCAATACCTACATAACAAGAAATAAAACCAAAGCCGCCGACTTCCTAGCTAAAGTTATTTATTATTTTGTGGTTTTTGAAGGCGGTGATCTTTTTTTGTAAAAAAGCTTTTTTTGTACAAGATTTTCAAGACGTAGTTTTAATACCGGTGTGCTTGTATGACAAAATGTATGAATGTGGACAAGGCGAAAGGAAGCATGTAAGGATCGTAGCAGGTGGGTACTGTGACTTCTGCCTACCACCATGGCAAAAAGGTGTGTGTGGCGTGATGTATGTGTAGTTTCAATAAATTTCATAACTTCTGCCCGCGAATTCGTCTGCTTCAAAGTTGATATATTATTCCACAGAAAACGCATTTTTTTCCGGGATGAAAACTAGCTTACATGCTATTCCCCTAATCCATTTATGTGCCAAATGTCAACTGAATCTGTTCAGCCATTCTAGCGTGATCTGGTAACAAACATCCATCCTATCAAACTACATAGTTCATTTAAGAATGAGCTTCAATTCGGTCGCTAGTAGTTTACCCACGCTTTGCCTGCAGCATAACTTCATATTTACCCCCCTAAAAAAAAATATTTTAAAGAAACAAACGTTAAAGATACAACAAACTTTGCACGGAGCATAAACCACCAACATTATTGCGCGCTAAACAAGAATTTATAATTCCAATAACAATATTACTTCCACGGTTCATATCCAGGGCGCAGGCGAAGAACAATGCTTTACAAGCATATTTTTTTTTGTTGCAATAAACAGAAAATAAATATCCATTGAAATGTTTTTTAGGGTTCCGTAATGAAGTGGTTTTTATTTTTCACTTTTTAGTGCTTGTGTTTTAATATTTGAAATCCCTTATATAAAGCCCTTTCAAACAATACCTCACACGAGATATTTAATTTTGGAAAGTGGTAGGAGGGGGGTTGATGTACCCCACTTCCTTCAGTCAGTCATCGACTACACGTATAAACAAAGCAATTTTTCTTGTTACGGCGGTTCTGCTGTGATTTTATAAGGAGTTCCGTTCCATATCTCCAAAGTTCATCATCAGATCATGACAATATTCCTATGGGAACTATTTCGAACTATACTCTTTCAAACAAAAAAGAATCATCCAAATCGATTTATAATTGGCGGAGTAATCGTAGAACAAATATACAAAAAAATAAAATAAAATAAAAAAACATACGCGTCGAATTGAGAACCTCCTCCTTTATGAAGTCGGTTGAAAATAGGAATCCTATTAAGGTTTTGTCGCCGTCACTGTGACGTTCTTTCGCCCGTCTGACTGTATAAATTTTTAGAACTTAAATAGCTGTCCAGTTGAACTTTTTACAGAATACGTAGAATCTAAGACTACTTTCAATATAAATGATAATGACAAAACGGAGTACTGTTGTATGATTACATACATACATTAATAACTAACAAAACTTTAAAGCATTTTAAGCAATAAAACTTTTAAGCATTAAGGCAAAAAAATAAAAAAAAGTCTGCCTTTGTACCATTTTTGTTGCATAAAGTTTAAATAAATAAATAATAAATAAAACTTTAAAAGCTTTCTTGTCCCCGGCTCTTAATTTGTACCTGTAATCCTTATAACCGTCATACTTGGTCAGAAGGCCAATTAATTATGTGAGATGAGATTGTGACACAATCAATGTCAAAAACTTGTCAAAAATTAGGGGCATTTTTGACAGATTGAGACTCAACGCGAACGTTCTTAAGTCCGAGAATTACCCCATTGATTGCCTAACAAAAAAAAATCAAAGACACTAAATCACAAAAATACTAGTTTTGATAGTACGGAACCCTCAACGTGCGATTCTGACTCGCACTTGCTCAGTTTTTCTCTTACCATCAAGCTGAAGCGAAAATAAAGGAATACTTTAATCTATTCTCTTCTTACATTGCAGTTGTATTGAACGTCGTAGTAAAATAATGGAAGGTAGATATTCCTTTTTTCAACAATCAGTGTTCGCTGTAGCAGATTTTTTTTTAAAGTTGAGTGTATTGAAGAGATTTCGTGTCGTTAGCGAATTTGCTGTAGATGCGATCTTACATAGAGATAAACTACTATAATATGGCGCGCCCCTCCATGTTACTATTTCAATAATAATGAGTAATTAATGACGCCGCTAGTCAAGCAACAATAACACGCTGATTTGTTTTTGTTTCAAGAGCCGTCTCAGTACGCACACATGCGTTGTGAGTCTTGTAAAAACTTTCAAACGTTTTGAATTGTCGAGAGGCGCGCCAAGTTATCGTAGTTTATCTCTACAGTTTCTCTAAAGGTGACATCGTCTCTTGTACCTAAGTCAAGGTGTCCTAAGATTTGAAAGCACTTAACATTTGTTTACGCTTTTAAATAATGAATAAATAACGTTTATTTTTAGACGGAGAATCATTTTAGGTTTTTTTTTACCCGATTTTAAAAAAGAGAAAGAAATAAGCCTTCTTTCTCTTTTTTAAAATTGGGTTTTTATGTTTATCTGTGTGTACATATTTCTTACACTAGGTATCCTTGATGTATCATGATGTTCCGCCGGTTATAGGCCGGTTTAACCGGTCAAGCCCCGGCTGAGTTACCGGTATGATAAAACAATAGAAAATTAATTGTGTCTCGTGGGACTTGAGTAATTAAAACCTCACAGTAAAATTCAAAATGGCGTTTAAATCGGACATAGAACACCAATTAAAATATGAAATTTGAGTGATTATTATCATGTTTGGAGCAAAAGAATGGTCACATTTAAAAAATAATGTAAATTATTTCCTAAAATAATAAAAATCTACTATTATAAACGCGAAAGTTTGGATGGATGGATGTTTGTTACTCAATTACGCCAGAACGGCCTTTTTATCCTGTAATACTTCCCGTGAGATAATATTATATATCAACTTGGACTCGGACGAAGTCGCGGTTAGAAACCAGTATGAAACTGAAACCAATTTTAAAATTTACATTTTTTTTTGTTGTTGTTTATATTACAGTAAAACTTTGTAAGAAAATCTAAAACTAGATTTTGCTAGCACAACTTTAATCAGAATACTAGTAGACGCAGCGGTCAGACCGCTAGATACAATCTAATAGCCTGCTGGTGAAATGAAGGAGCTAAGCTAAGACGCATTTGCATGAAGCTACACCAAGCAAAGCGGTTGCTTGAAAGACACTAACTTCTGCTCGCTGCTTCGTTTGCTTGGAATTTAAGTATAGCATAAAACATAACCTATGTTACTCTGCATTAGTGTAGTTTTCTATGAGTGAAATAAATTGTCCGATTACTTAAGCTGGGTACTCATTAGCGAGCTATAACTGTAACCGTTGCATGTACTGTAACCAAAAAACATAGTGTGTACGTGGTTCGCAAACCTGCTGCGAGCAGTACGCGTGCGGCTTGCAGCGGCCCGACGTTTACAACGTACTCATTGCGTACACACTAGAACCTCGTTACTGTATCACATAAGTTACGGTTACAGCTCGCTAATGAGTACCCGGCTATAATTTGCAAAGTATATACAGGATTAATAAAATGATTACCTTATCAGTTAATGAAATAAATAAAAAATTACATGATTTTCACCATTGTCCGCTACTAAAATCACAACGTGTGGAAAAAATACAGTTCTACAATAGGTTGTTGAACTTGACTGCACACGCGCTTACCTAAAAATTCGGAACGCACACAAACAGCACGCACTCCGCCCCATTTGATGCGTGTTTCTACATTCTGATTTTTTACGGATATTTTCTTTTGAATGTTTTTTTTTTGTTTTTGTTATTATTTGATTATAATGTTTCTCATATGAAAAAAAATAATAATTAAGAGACCTCAATTTTAAAATTTGGATGTTGAATGAAAAGTATCCCTGTATATAACATCACGCCTGTAATACCCGAAGGGTTAGACTAAGGTGTTCCCATTAGTACACCCACATCTGGCTAGTTATGTTTAAGCCCGACACAACAAAGCAAACATAGTAACTCAAAGCATACAAAGCAAAGCACTACAAAGTAATATTAAAATAAACTGTTTTAAAAGATGAGGGGGAGGCCTTAGTTTCCCCACAATAATATTCTTCACTGGTATTCAGCGATATCCTTTATTTTTTGTGGGAAAATCCTACATTAACTCACGCCTTTTTCCCATGGGGGTAGGCAGAAACCACAGAACGCCACCTGCTACGATCCTTACATACTCCTTTCGCATCATCTACGTTCATACATCTCGTCATACAAGCACGATAGTTACGAGTACTGAAATCAAAATCCTCTTGGATTCCGTTCGTCTGGGAAACCTAAGGTTTCTTCTGCTACCATGAGTCGGTAGGGATATTCGCTTGACGTATAATCCGCGGCCCAGAGCACATAAAGTACAAAATGCAATTAAAAAAGTCACATAATACCCACACATCAAGTTTGATCACGTGATACATACACAAGCAACTTTTACGTTAGTTTTTAATACCCCGAAATACAAAGCTAGTAGCACACGATTGGCAAAACGAAATATTAGCAGTGTACACAAGCTTAACATTCCGGGCCGCAAAGTTTTAATTTTAAAAACGGGAGCAAACGTCGTGCCTAGGACAAAGGCGCACCGAGGCCTCGCGCTACTCAATGCGATGCAAGTTGTGAGAGTTAGCGATGAAAATATTAATCTTATTATACAGGGTAATTGAAAATATACCCGAAACCTTAAAAGGGGTCATTGTACTCATCATTATGACAACTTTTACTATGGGACCAACCCCGAAATATTGAAAAAACATATATCAGCTATTCCCTACAAAAATGCTACATAACAAGATCATAATGTATGGATAAGCTGTTTTTTTTTATCATGATTTCAGGGTTGGTCCCATAGTAAAAGTTGTTCATAATGATGAGTACAATGATCCCTTTTAAGGTTTCGGGTATATTTTAAATTACCCTGTACATAAATTATGCGTCACGTTGTTTGTCCGGATGGACTCCTAAACTACTTAATCAAATTTGCACACCGTGTGCAGTTTGATCCAACTTGAAAGATAGTTTTTATCTCAATTGGTCTTATTTTTTTAATTGTACACCTGAGCCACAGCAATGCGTGGGCCTTGATTCTTTATCTATTGGTATCGATGATATATTTATATTATAGTAGTGTTCAATTTGACGCATTGGTTATATACACATACATACATAAACTCACGCCTTTTTCTAATGGAGGTAGGCAGCTACAGAACGCCACCTGCTACGATCCTTACATACTCCTTTCGCCTCATCTACGTTCATACATCTCGTCATACAGGCACGCCAGTTACGGGGTATTAGTTATATATTGTTCATTTTGCTAGTTGGGAAGTCCGCCTTTGCAATTTTTGATGCATAAAGTTTATATAAATAAGCAGTTGTAGCAAAATCAACAGGTAACTCTGTCTTCTTGCTAAACGTTCACTCTCGCGTCAGTGTCCACCTTGTACCATCACAGGAGCCTTATTATTTCGCGTCCCCATTCCCTGATGATGTCAGGTCTCATCCGCCATTGTGTCAGGAGGTTTCAATACACTGTAGTTTTTTTCTGTTTTGTTTCGTTGTGAAAGGACGCCGAGTTTAGAATCTTTTGCCCAAATAGCTTAATAAATTGTTCGAGAAATGAATCTAGATTCTCTGCATTTGATAGAAGATTTCGTTTAGATTGGAAAATATCTTGTTTCTGGAGAACTGTTTATGTTGTAGTTTTTGTTTCTTTGTTTTGTTTGCACTGCTCGGAGTCTGGATTTGTGCCTGGTTGATGGCAATAGGCTCGCCCCCTTTTACGTGGGACTAAAAACATCTCTGGCAAAATGTGGGTGTACTAATGGGTACACCTCTGCCTAACTCTTCGGGAATTACAGGCGTAGGGGACTGGTAGAAATTGCCTAAAGCAATAAGTCCGCCTTTGTACAGTGTATTTTTTACACGTGCCGCAAAGTTTTATAAATGAATAAATAATAATTAGCTAAAAGTTAATTAGCATTAATTATGTGGATTACCCACTTTCTTTACCACTAAAACTTGAGAAGATATACACGATTTACGTTATTCAAATGGGTTTGGACAGAGCCAATACTTTTTAATTAACCTAATTATCACTAACATAAAGCAATTCGTCATCTTCTTGTTTACCATAGCACAAACAAAAAAAAAGCTATCCAAGTAAGCCTATACCTCATCTGATCTTAAGTCAACCGTAAGAAAATCTCGTTGGCACGACTCCAGCGCACAATCACGACTTAGTTTATGGCTTTAGTCTTTATCCTTGAACATCTTTTTGTTATTCTGGCAGATAATACTGACGCTGAAGATACATCTTGTAATGTTAAAAGGTTGACATTAATGGATTAGTCTGTAGTTTATGCCCTATGAGGTTTCTTCTTTCTGTCTTTTTTATAATTTGTAAATATTTTATAATTACTCTTAGGATTTATATTTGGTTTAATTCTTGTATATTGTTTTAAAATGGTGAAATTTAGTATTTACAAAGTCTATAGTTTTAGAAGTTAAAGCTGTCGGTAGCAAAAGTTTGAAAAATAATTATCATCTTCCTGCCCTTATCCCATGTTACTTGGGGTCGCTGCAACACGTTTTCCTCTTCCACTCCGTCCTGTCAGCCGTCATGCAATCACTGACTCCCTTTTCTTTCATATCATTCTTCACAATAATGTTTGAACAATAATCCAGCCCAATTGCTTGGAACTTTTTTTTTCGTATGAAAAATTACTCTTTATTGTAGTGCGTACCTAATGTTATGAACGTGAAACTTTGTACTTGAGGGTGTATGCAGTATAAAGATCGTGGCAGTATTTAAAGTTAAGTTAGAAACTTGTCAATAAATTGAAACTTTTGCTTTCAATATCTCCGTAACTACAAGATTTCCAGGTGTAGTTTAAAACAAAAAATATGATGGGAAGAACATGTCACTTCACTCTTTGTGTACGATTTGTTGTACTTTCAACTTTATTATCTTCTTCTTAGAACATTAAATAAAAGCTTGATTAAAAAAGAAACTATTTAACAATAACTCCACACAATGTAGACATAATGCTAAGTTATGTAACTTGAATTCTCCAATCAAAACCCAGCTTTAAATGCACATTGGTTTAGAAATCAGAGCCCCTTGAAAATAAGAAAAACAATTTGATCAGTTTATTTAAAAAATCTCTTTAAGCAATGTTTTCGGTTCGTCGCACCACATTTAAAGCATTGTTGGAATCTTGAACATAACGAAAAAATAACATGAAAGTAAATCAAACAGTTTATGCCTTCACAAGGAGCTTGAATAGAAACTTTTTCCACAAATTCTGTATTCATAGCCCAGAACGATCTAGACTTTAACAATGAGGGAAATATTTTTGGTCGAGATGAAGAAAAAATCACAAAATTACTATTTGAAGTAGACGACGAAGTTTTTTATGGAAAGCTCTTGACGTTAGATCGATAAAGAATATACTTTTGACCTATCAACGAATTTTCTAAAAGTTTGGAAACTACCTCAAGAGAGCCAGCAAGCCTCTATGGAAGTCATTTCCTAAATCCCCAAATTCTTTCGATGTTGAAGGACGAAGTATTTTGGAGGCAAAACCACTCAAAAAGTGATACAACTGTGATTCGGAACTCGTCGTCTCTTGAACGTATTTTGCATAATTTCATATATTATTTAAGTGGAAACTTCTGGAGCGGAATTTACATAATCCCGTGCGGTACGTTACGAATACTTATTCGAGAAGTTTTGCCTCAACTTGATTGGTCAATGGTTTTATGTTAAGATCGTGTTCCTTCGGCGCTGAACGCAAAGTTGGCAGTTTTAGATGTGTGTGCTTTTGAAGTTTAGTAGGTTAACTTTTAGCAGACTTATATCTACGTCTTCGTGCACACCGTGGTCATGATTGATCTCAATAATTTTGAAAGTGATTTGATTTAGATGATCACTTAGCGTGACATCAGATTCTTGTGCAGTGACTTGCTCAGTAGATACTGTATTCTCTGTACAAGTAATCGAGGTATCGGGCTTACATGTATGAATGTGTGGGACTACAACATATGCTTGAATTGAAATGCTCACTTTAAATGTAGTCATATTTTAATGTAGCTAAATGCGTTTTGTCATACCTTGTGGCAGACTGTCAAGTTCCATGAGTTCCTATTAAAATGAGCTTGAGATGAGCTGTCATTCCTACTCATGACTAGAGATTAATATTTGTAACTCACTTCACCTAAATTCATCAACGGAGATTTACAGAATAGTACTGCTGGTTTATAGATTCACTAGCTTTTGCCCGCGACTTCGTCCGCGGAAATTTCGGTTATCGCTGACAAAGACGAAGTCGTACAAAAAAATACCCATGTCCTATCATTTCAATTATTATGTCATATCAATTGCTTGGTTAAAATCATGATTCGTAACGACACGTGGCGCCATCTATGATCATAAGAACGTTATTGTGATTTCCCTCGGAAACAGTACTTTTTTCGGGATTAAAGGTACCCTATGTTCTTCCTGTACACCGAGTAACGTATATGCAAAATTTCAGGATGATCGGTTCAGTGGCTTATGCGTAAAATGGTAACAAACAAACAAACAAACTAGTTTACTTTCGCATTTATTATATTATTATATATATTATGATATTATTATTATAGTTAGGATTAGGATAATATTAGTTAGGAAGTTAAGATTAGGATGTTACCGATTTATCAAAATTGTTGATTTTTAGGGTTACTTTCCTTCAATTAATCATTCATATCTGCTATAAAATTCATAACTCGATACTACTTTGCCTGTCAACAAAAAGTTTACAAACACACCACCGATTAATAAAACATGAGAACCTAACTGGCCATTTCTGGACACTCCACACTCCAATAATATCTCAACCAGGACTAACAAATAAAAGTATCAAATCCCTACATTTTTAAAGCTCAATAACAACCTCGTACCATCCTTTTCTAACTTGACTAAACTAAGCACACAAGAAAGAGATAGCAACTGTCTACTTTATTATGATAATCGGAAAATTCACCGAGACTGTACGAATGCGATCCCTGAATTCAGAGGTCTGAATAAACGATGAGACACCCAGGAGGTACATATCTGTGTAATTTATAGCCCAAAATGTGGCTCAAACTGATTTTCAGGATTTATTCTGAATGTATGTAAGGGCGGTAGAGATTTGTAAGTGGGTACCTGGTGTTAGAATGAGTGGGTATCGAATATTTACAATATCGATATCTGTGTTTCTGTATGTATCAGCTGATTTGTGGATAAGGTTTTTATAGGGTAAGGTAAGGTACGGTTTTACATTCCCTTCAGACTTTCAGGAAGTTTTCATAAGAAGCATAGCTAATAAAATGAAATTATACCTGACCTATCTTACTACGATAGATACGATTTGGATGTATAAATGTTTGGTACTAAATCACGCCAGAACGGCTTAACAGATTTAGATGAAATTCGGCACAGAGATAGATTATAATCTGGAATAGCACTTTAGCTATGCTAATGTACTGTTCCCGTGGGACTTAAACGCGGACGATGTCGTGCGTAGAAGCTAGTAATTAAATAAAATTAAGACAACTTGTCAAATTTTTGACAACATAACATATCATCACGCCTGTAATACCTGAAGGGTGAGACAGAGGTGTACCCATGGGTACACTCACATTTCGCCAATTATGTTTAAGCCCCATGTAATAGGGGGCGACCCTATTGCCATCAACCGGGCACAAATCCATACTCCAAGGTTTCATTTGAGAAATTTCTGATGGAATAACCCAATAACACTTTGCCCGACCTGGGAATCGAACCCAAGACCTCATGCTTAGCAGTCGCGCTTTGAGACCACTAGACCAACGAGGCAGGCGAGGAAATTTCTGACCAGTTATAAGAATGCTTGATTTCTTAGTTGTTTATGTTCGACGGTATTTCAGAATATTCCCGTTTACATAATGATTGTTACTTAAGTCTTGTTCATCATTAGAAGCTCTATTATCCTCCTACAATTAAATGATAGGCGTTCCAATTAAACTATTTTGTGGCAAACAATCACAAATGGTACCAAAAATTATTCCCTTAATTTAATTATTCCAAACAGTTGGTAATGTATGCCCACGAGGTATTCTCACTACCCCTTTTACCAAACGCTTGAGCATATACAAAACCCATTATGTGCCTTATTGCAAACGCAATATGACTCATTGCAGATGCAAAATAATGTATGTTTATTGCCCAGTTAGCCGTAAATGAAAATAAACTGTAATAGCGTGCAATAAGGTTGTATTTTATTACGGAAAATTGTATATGACTATGGAAATTGCTCTCTTCGTGACACATCGTTGGGTTGCGATTTCCTTTTAGAATATTCATTGGGTACTTTTGATGGCACGATAAATGTGTAAAAAGTTGGTCCTTCAGAGTCCTCGTTTATTCATTTGGTCCTTAAGCACGAAAAGCATCTTGATCTTTCGTTTTGGTGGTCATAAGAGCCAAAAATATCAAATTCATGTCTTTTATACAAATACTGAGATTGCTTTCATTCCTTTTTAACGGACTTAAAAAAAAGGAGGTAGAATGTTTGACTATGTTTGATGTATGTAATTTTCGTTTTCATGTATAGGTATTGGTACTTACTTGCCTGTGACCGGTTGCGAAACCACAACCTCGTGCATAAGGGGCAAGTTTTTTAACCACTGAACCATCACGCTATCTGAACATTCAGTAATACCTAGTTCGTAAATATAAGTTCTATGTATAACTAGCGAACCGCCCTATCTTCGCACTGGTGCAAATTTCAGAAATTTTAGGTGAATTTTCCGAAAAAACACTTTCACAAAAACCTTGTCTGGCAAATTACGAACACAATAAATATAGAATCAGCCAAATCGATCCTTTGGTTCTCCAGTTTAGCGCTTAGCAACACATTTAGTCATTCATTTTTATATAATTTATACATAACATTGATATAGATAATATTGACTGCATCGTTGGTCTAGTGGTCGCAAGCGCGACTGCTGTGCATGAGGTCTTGGGTTCGATTCCCAGGTCGGGCAAAGTGTTATTGGGTTTTTCCATCAGGAATTTCTCAGTAACAGCCTCGGAGTCTGGACATGTGCCCGGTTGATGGCAATAGGCTCGCCCCCTATTACATGGGACTAAAACATAACTGGCGAAATGTGGGTGTACTAATGGGTACAGCCAAAAAATTGCTTACCCAAAAATGTTGTCCACAGCGCGTCGGCTGCGACCTCCGAGTGGGCTCAACTCGCCGCGTGGACGAGTGCGGTGTCTGCGGGGGTGACGGCTCCTCCTGCTCCAGACCCCGGTACCACTGGCTGGCGACGCCGGGCTCATTGTGTTCAGCCACTTGTGGTGGAGGTAAGTTAACATGTTTTTAGAGTCTGTGTTTCTACTTAATTTTTTAATGGGTACTCAAGTAAATTCTCTCTCACGTCATCAACTGGGATCAAGCGCTAATTTCGCCAATCTTTTAAACCTAATATATAATATAACATAATCTTTAATTTTTGCCATTTTTTCTGTGCTAAAACTGTCAGATTTTCAAATTCTTAAATGTTATGGACTTTTTACTGAGTGCAATGTCGGTTAAACACAACCTAACTTATTAAATAAGGTTTCGTATCACACACGAAAACACGTTTCTTGTATGGACCTCTTTAAATGTTTAACTTTATTGGTTACTAGCTTTCGCCCGCGGCTTCGCTCGCAAATTAAGTTTAAAATTCGATCATTATTCGAAAGACATGTGGCGCCATCTATCATCATACGAAAGTACTTTTTTCGGGATGGTACCCTATTTTAATTCCTGTACACCTGGCAATGTATATGCAAAATTTCAGGATGATCGGATCAGTGGCTTAGGCGTAAAATGGAAACAAACAAACAAACAAACTTACTTACGCATTTATAATATTAGTTAGGATTTGATTTGATGTTGTAACGGCCAAAAAATTTCAAACCTATTTAGGTTTGAAATTTTTGAATCGTAATATAAAATACGATATAAAACTACAGTTCTGTGACAAACGGAAGGATAGACAGGCAGACAAGAATCTTAGTAATAGGGTTCGACTTGACAACTTTAAAACAAAGCTAAAACTAAGCTAAGCAAACCCAAATAAAATAAGGGATATAGTAACAGAACATAATTACCTATGTCATCGACTGTGCACAGATTAGGTAAGCAAGAGCTATAGGGAAAAATGTTACGGAAACGGCTCCATTTCCCCCGGGAGAGTATCAAAGGCGTTGCACGGAAGGGGCACGGATTGTGTTTGACCGGTGATCTCTGAACCATACACGTGCCGATAATGGGCGCCAAGTGGTTTCAGACAGCGAGATTTTCACACGGCCATATAGGGATAACCAAATGTTAACTAAATATTGTAAAATATTTTTTTATAAAAGAGTAAGTTTGCTTTGTGGCCGTTCTAGGTGACGAGAAATAATTAAATAAATAAATATTTTGGGACAACTCACACACGGCTATCTGATCCCAAGCTAAGCAGAGCTTGTGTTATGGTAACCAGACAACTAATAATTATTATTTATATCAGTTGTCTGGTTCCCATAACACAACAATTATATAATTTATAAATACATAAATATTATAGATAAATCACACCCAGACACAGAACTAACAATCATGCTCATCACACAAAGTTTGTCCTGGGTGGGAATCGAACCCACGACCTCCGGCTTAGCAGTCAGGGCCGCTAACCACTAGACCAACAGGCCCGTCAATTATATATTATTCTAAACTAGTAATACCCTGCGGCTGTCCACGTGGGTCATAACGTGATGTTATATAGCCAACAAAATGTTTTTTTTTTTCGGACCAGCATTTCTTGAGTTTTTCACTTAGCAACATATTTAGACATTCATTTTTATTTGTATGCATAGATGAAAAGAAGAAGATAGATAGTGTTCAAAAGTGCCTTTAATTAGTTTATTAACTAATAGAAAATTATAATAATTTGACTTTGACTTTAATGGGTATCGCTCTGCGTATTCAGCTGCATAGTCGGGAAAAGGCTAGGCAGATTGATTGAATATTGGCAAGGTGAAAACTAGGCAGCATCCATCAGATACTTACCACCTTCTTTAAATAATCTTGCAGGAGGGCGTCCCAGACTAAGTTTACCTAATCGTGGTCTCCACTCTAACACTGCTGTCTAAGATCGGCTGTCCAGAATCGGCTTTAGGCTGATATGATGATGATGAAAACTATTTTAATAGCAGGACAAGGATTCAAATTTTATTCAAGAAAATCAATTAAACTCAAACACTCCTAAGTGGCGTCTCAACAAGGAATTACAAGCCCGAACAGTATACAGTACAGTACAGTACAGTACAGTACAGTACTCACAGAATGTTGTATCCAAATCTCTTCGATACATTAGGGAGGCATTGTTAATTGTCGGCCTCCGGGTTTGCCTGTAATTTATATCTGGAAATCCGCCATTACTCGAAGCTTACGATAAATCAGACAGCGAATTCCTTTTGTCTCCGCGCAACAGTTCCTTAAGTGGTGAGGTGCAGACGGGCGATTTTTTAAAACATTTTTGGCAAGTCATTGCGTTTTGGTCGCGTGTTGTTTTAGTGCATTTAATTGTTTTATTTTATTTTTATGTTATACTTTTGCCAGCGATTTTGTTGCAAGTTATTTTTTTTGGGATTACGTACGCAGAGCAATGCATCACAATCTGATCAATGATTTAAAACGTAAGGACCATCACACAAACATTGATTGTTATTTACATAGAAGAAATAGACAAGTAGAGAATTGAGAAATATTTCTAATTTATTTTCAAAATAATATCAAATTACGTACCACTTTGAGAATTGAGCAACCAAAAAAATTAACATTACATCAGCGAAGCTCAATCAGGTTTGCTTCTATTTTCTTTAAAAGCTACGCGTCTACTTTATACTATGATAATAAAGATATTAGAAAAATGTAAATTAAAAATTTGTTTTCAATAACAGCTATTGTTGAAAGCTGAAATTTACACACCTTAATATCATTTCATCATTTATTTTTGCAAAACCGCAACCTCTTATTGGCTGATTAGCTGTGTATCGTGGGTTTGATTTTATAAATTAAAAATATTTGTATAGCCTACAGACAATTCTTTCGTGTCTGGTTAATTGTGTATGAGTTTGTATGTCTCGAAACGCAACCACGATACAGGAGAAATTATTAGGAATTTCTTGTTGAAACGACAAAAAGTCGCTCGTCTGCCCTTTCCCATTACGCTAGCGAAATTCTCATCGGGCAATTCTAATTAAGAACCCTTGAAAGATGAATCTGAGATAAGTATTAACACAGTGGAATTGTGCGCCAGTCATTTGTTTCTGTTACCAACCAGGCTTATGTATTACCGAGGCTGGTGTGCCGCCAGGGAATTGGCTTCGATGTGGGTACGTACCCATATCTTGCATTACTATAAGAAACAACCATTTTTTTGTTTGCTTTTTAACCTACTTAACAATGGAGGAGGTTCTTCGTTTGTCTGTACGTTTTTTGGTGTATGTTTATCGTTATTTTGGTCTCATCATCATCATCATGTCAGTCAAACGCAGTCTACTGCCAAAGATAGCCAGGATGACCAGTCCTGCGCTGCCTGCATCCAGCGGTTTCCCGCTACCTGCCTCATCATATCAGTCAAACGCCGTGCACTGCCAAAGATAGCCACAATGACCGATCTTGCGCTGCCCACATCCAGCGGCTTCCCGTCAGTCCACCTCATGGAGGCCCTACTCACACTGTGCCCTCCGGTCTTGGTCTACTGTAGATAAATATTTTCTGTTTGCCAACAACATTCGTTTAGCTAAATTTACGTCACATAAAACAACTACGATTACAATATAAATAACTACACTCTGTAAAATTTCATCCTCTACCTATAAAGGTCCATGTGGTACAGCCCTCTGACAGACAGGCAGCGGAGACTTAGAGTCCAATTTATTCATGTACGGAACCCAAAAAATCAACAGAAAGTACCTAATTCATAACATAACATAACATCACGCCTATAATCCCCGAAGGGTTAGGCAGAGGTGTACCCATTAGTACACCCACATTTCGCCAGTTATGTTTTTAGTCCCATGTAATAGGGGGCGAGCCTATTGCCATCAACCGGGCACAAATCCAGACTCCGAGGCTGCTACTGAGAAATTCCTGATGGAAAAAGCCCAATAACACTTTGCCCGACCTGGGAATCGAACCCAAGACCTCATGCACAGCAGTCGCGCTTGCGACCACTAGACCAACGAGGCAGTTCCTAATTCTTAGCTGAAAAAGTAAAAAAGCGCGGAACAAAAACCTTTAGAAGGTAAATAAAGGAACATCTATTCCAGCTTTTCTCTTAACGAAATATCTATCCCTTAATTCGGTGTTAAGTCTAAAACGCAGACAATTTGTTATAGAAGAAGCGTTATAACCCAGAGCTAACCCTCCACTAGATTACCTCCTGGCCACTGACCCGAGACGGTCTTACAGACCTTCAGACGTTTCAATTGTTAATTAGGTGTCAGTGTCGTAATGATTAATGGGGTCTGTCAGACCCCTTTGTCGGTTAAAGGGTTGAGAAACGACGGTCAAGACTAAATGAATGGTTCTGACTTTTTGGGGGTTAGACCTGGTGATAATTTTCGCGGTGTTTTGATGCCGATAACGATTACATTGTTACGGTTAACTTGGGGTGACTCCTGACTGCTGACATTCGTACTAATACTATCTTTTGACCGCGGCTTCGTCCGCGTCAAAGTTGATCCCTTCACCTATTGTTAATGTTGCTTCTTTTTGTGCACCTACTGTGCAAATATTTCGACATAAATGTATTTTTGTTATGAATTAAATAACTCAAAAATTTGAAACCTAGCGCTTTGAAATATACTTTACGACGTATTCGACCTACCAAATATACAAAACTCATGAAAATCGGTCGAGTTGTTTCGGAGGAGTGCGACCACAAACACCGTGACAGTGAGTGTATGACCTTTCGCTTTTATATATTTAGAAGATCTATTATCGTTACGGTTAACGTGAGCGAAGCCGCGGGCACAGCTAGTCTGTTATAGACTAAAATGTGAACAACTGATTGCTGATGAAAAAAGCACCTTGTACACTATCAACAAAAGCTCAAACTCCAATGAAATACAATATTAATTTAAAACATAATTAAAACACCTTTTAAGCCTATCAACTTTAAATGATTGACAAGGAAACAATGATGTTTTAATTATATTTAGCGGTAATCGTATTTAATTATGTGAAAGAGTCCATTTTAATAAATGAAGTATTTATTATAGAAACAAGAAATGATTATTTTTACACGACTGCCCCAAAAAAAGGAGTGTTATGTGTTCAGGGTTAATGTATGTATGTATGTGAGTTTCTTTATTCCACCATAACTTTTAAACGCCTGAACCGATTTAGATGTATGGGGTATCGTTACAATCCTTGCATCGTTCCGAGTAACATAGGCTATAACTAGAGACAAATAAAAAGAAACCGTGTGGTCACTTTAAAACGTAAATAAATACCAGTATAAATACCATACTCAATTTATTTTTTTAATGAATCTGGTCGTGTCTATGTTTATCGTCTGGAATTTGACAAGTAGATTTAAAAAATACCTAAACTGTAAATAAAAAAGTCGTAAAAAAACTGACGAGTAAACAAAGTACAAATAATAATATGTGCTAATTTTGCAATCGTGTTTTTTAATAGTAGGTAGCTTGTTTAATATTTATTTTTAAAGCGCATCGTTTTGTAATCCCATATTAGAAATTTCTCTTTGATCGTGGACGTGATTATAGACACATTAGCTTCAGACCACAACTTCGTCCGTATCTAAGTTGATGTATTAACCAACGGGAACTAAAAAAAAATCAGGGATAAACAATAGCTTATTATAACTGATTAGGAAAAGGTGTGAAATAACAATGTAGAATTTATGAAGAAAGGGTCAATAGAGTTAGGCTGTGTAGATTCAGAAGCTTGGTTCTACATAAGATCTGATATCTTTTTCACAGAGCAAACCTTATGTGGTCGTCTTGGCAACATTTTACATGAAATGTTTTTGGTGAGATTAATTATTGTATTGCAATAGTTTAAAACACACCAATTCATTGTCAAAACCAAGCCAATTATTTTTATCAGTTTGTATGGAAGTGCCCCCCCCCCCTTTTCCACCTTCCTTTTTAATAAAGCCAGACCAAAGTTTTACCATTACTAACACTCGTTTAACCATAGGTGTGTTCGAAGTTTAGCATGACTTTGCACAGAGTTTATTAATATGAGGGTCTAGTTCATTTTACAGTTTTTTTAGAAACGAATGATTATTTGGCAGCATAACCGGACTTTCCTGTGGTGCCTCCAGCCAAGGCTAAAAACTGTAGGATATAGACCTCGGCTTGATCAGTTCGTTGTTATTTAGGGATGCTCGAGCGTGGGCTGAGGCGGTGAAAACAACTGATTACCTAGTGCGAGTTTTTATACGTAGGTACTGTCTTATCTTTCTCTCTCTCTCTTTTTACCCACGACGGAATGGAGAAAGTGTTTACGTTCAGAGTGAGAGGATGTTTGTTTATTTGTGCAAACATAAACATACATAACATCACGCCTGTAATCCCCGAAGGATTAGGCAGAGGTGTACCCATTAGTACACCCACATTTCGCCAGTTATGTTTTTTAGTCCCATGTAATAGCGGGCGAGCCTATTGCCATCAACCGGGCATAAATCCAGACACCGAGGCTGCTCCTGAGAAATTCCCGATGGACAAACCCAATAACACTTTGCCCGACCTGGGAATCGAACCCAAGACCTCATGCACAGCAGTCGCGCTTGCGACCACTAGACCAACGAGGCAGTCAACGTGTGCATGTGCATGCGAATGTTTTAATTGATCTTTAAAATGGTTTGACCGATTTTGATGCTGTTTTCTGTAAAGAGTGCGTCGTTCATCGGCGATAGTTCTTAAACAGGTGACCTTATGACCTCGCCAGATGACGTGATAATATACATTTTCGGTCACTAAAATGAGGTGTTTATAGCTTTTACCCCAAGATAGTTGGTTAAAAAAAACTCCTCCCCACACTAGAACTCCTGTGTCGTGTGTGCGTTTATAAACACAAACAACGAAAGGAGCTTTATGAAGGAAAAGTGTGTGTGGTTGTGGTAAAATGATAGAATTTATAAATAACAATACTTTAATCGAGTTCACGCACAACAGACATTTTTGCAGAAAAACAAAAGAACAACGCCACAACGCCACCTACACAAAATGGTGGAACTTAAATGGTTGCGTTCCATTATTCCTAACACCCTCCCTTGGAGCGCAACCCCATTTTAGTTATACAATACAAGTGTTTCTCAGAAGTAGTACCCTTAGTTAAGTTATCAGCAATCATTTCTTCCCCCTTTAAATAACAAAATTTTATCACAGAGTTATTAACATGATCTTTCAAAAAATGATAACGAATATCTATGTGCCTAGACCTAGGTAGATACCCATCATTAAGGGATAGTTTTACTGCACTCTGACTGTCACTGTATATGATGAGAGGGTTGCTCTGCTGTTGACCAAGCTCGCCATGCAGCTGTTGCAAGTATAGCGCTTCCTGCGCTGCTGAGGACATAGCCATATACTCGGCTTCGGCTGTTGACAATGCGACAGTCTGCTGTTTGTGCGACCGCCACGAAATAGCTCCACCCTGCAACATAAAGACATAACCTGTGCACGACTTACGGTCGCGCATATCACTTGCCCAGTCGGCATCACAATATCCTGTGATCTTCTCATCACCATCTTTGGTATAAATTAATTTCAAAGCTTTAGTGCCCTGAAGATATCTGAAAATTCTTTTCACTGCAGTCCAGTGAACAGCACTAGGATTCTTGTTAAATCTGCTCAGTGTGTTTACTGCAAAGGAAATATCGGGTCGGGTACCTTGAGCTACATAAAGTAATGACCCAATTGCCTGTTGATAAGGAAAGTCTATCAAATTCCCATCTTCCTTTTGTTTATCAAATTTCATGCCAACTTCTATTGGCGTTTTCACCGGCTTACAGTCTGACATTTTGAATTTTTCTAATATGTCATTTATATATTTTTCTTGGTCAATTGTTACTTTATTTCCATCTCTAGTAATATGTAGACCCACACACTGGCTTGCCGGGCCAATATCTTTCATGTCAAAGTACTTCTTTAAATTCTCCTTTAATAAATTCTTTGTTGACTCATGCGCTGTAAATATAATAAGATCATCAACCCATACAGCTATAAATGTATTATATTCTGTGTTGTAATAGACACAAGAATCTGTCTTAGATTGTTTCATTCCCAGCTTGTGTAAAACATTGTTCAGTTTCATATTCCACAGCCTGCTGGCCTGCTTGAGTCCATATATGGATTTGTGCAATATACACACCTGAGATCCTTGTTGATATTCTGTTGGTTGCTGCATATAGATCTCTTTATCTATTTCCCCTTGTAGGAAAGCTGAAACAGCATCCATTTGATCTATTTCTAATCCATATTTGGCTGCCAGAGCAAATAAGTACCGAACAGTAGTGTACCTGACAACTGGTGAATAAGTTTCCTCATAATCAGTGCCTTTCTTCTGTGCATAACCCTTTATTACAAGTCTGGCCTTATAACGAACAACATTCCCACTTTGATCCGTCTTTGTTTTGAACACCCATTTACAAGGTAGAGCCCTTTTTCCTGATGGCAGGTCTGTCAGACTCCAAGTTTTGTTTTTCAACAAGGAATTGTACTCCTGATCCATAGCTTGCCTCCATTCAGTAGCTTGTGGTGACGACAGGGCTTCCTCAACAGTCTGTGGATCCAGTAGGTTTGTAAACAAACATAAAAATCCCTTTTTGTCATTTTCCATGACATCTTGTTTGCCTCGTGGCCTTAATGTAATATTACTCCTGTAATCCTGCCTTATTGACTGAGGAGGATAATAAGTTTCATCTAAATCTCCAGTGTCAGTGTCATACTCACTTGAGTCTTCACTGTTGCTTTCTTTTGTGCCTGAATCTGACACCAGTGTTGACTCCTGAGTGTGTATTCCTTGTTTGAGACTGGCAGACATACTTTCTGACTTCTCACTTACTGGTAAAACAGAGCTGACACAGTCTGTCTGGCTCTCTTTAACTGAAACATTTGAATCACATGGTATAGTTATACTCTCATTACAATTCTCTATAAAGACAACATCTCTACTTTTTAGTATTCTGTGAGTTTTGGGGTCCATCAGGCGGTATCCTTTAGAGTTTTCGCAATAACCTACAAATATCATTCTGTTTGATTTTTTATCCCATTTTTGGCGCTTTTCTTTAGGCACATGTACCATAGCAACGGAGCCAAATACTTTCATATGTGAAAGACTGGGCTTTTTTCCTTTCCATAACTCGTAAGGTGTCTTACCATCCAGTGATTTTGTGGGGCAACGATTAACAATATATGCAGCAGTTGCCACAGCTTCAGCCCAGAAACTCTTCTCCAGGTTAGCATAGAATAACATGCTTCGTGCTCGTTCCACTAGAGTTCTGTTCATTCTTTCTGCTAGGCCGTTGTGCTCTGGAGTGTATGGAGTAGACGTTTGGTGCGTAATACCATGAAAAGACAAAAACTTATCAAAAATGTTATTGCAGTACTCTTTTCCATTGTCAGTACGAATATTTTTTATCTTCTGATTCAATTCATTCTCAACTTTGGATTTAAAATCCTTAAAAATGTCCAACACACTCAGTTTGTCTTTAAGAAAATACACATAAGTCATTCTAGTAAAGTCATCGGTGAAAGTTATGAAGTATCTCATCCCTCCATATGACTTATTTTCCATTGGACCACACAGGTCCGAATGTATGAGCTCTAGTGGTGCAGTTGCCCTAGAGCCAACATTTTTAAAAGGTAGTCTGGTTTGCTTACCTTCTAAACAATGGGTGCAGGTGACATTACTTTTATCCGGAGTCAGAGTCACATCCTTAGTGCAATCAGGTAGTTTCTTAATATCTATATAGTTTAAATGGCCCATTCGTAGATGCCAAAGATGAGCACTGTTATGACTTGCAGTATTTGTAGTTAAGTGAGCCATTTCTTTGCTGGTGTTCATAATATACAAATTTTTGGTCAATGTTGCACTGCATAATAACTCGCCTTTGTTATTTTGTACTTCACATCCCTTGTCATTGAACATGACTTTATAACCATTTTTCACAATTGTGCTGACTGAAAGAAGATTTGCTGCTAGCCCGGGAACAAACAAAACATTTTTAATTTGTATTTTGTTTTTCTGGTCAATGTGTATGTCCACACATCCAACTCCTTTTACAGCTAATGGTTCTCTATTAGCCACTGTAATATTCTTTACTGGTGGCTCAGTGACATTATACATCCAATCTTCTCTCGCTGACATATGCATGGATGCACCGGAGTCTACAAACCATTCTTCACTGATATTTGGTCCAACAGTCGCTGAAAAAGCTGCTATAAAACTGGAGCTTTCCCCTTTACTGTCCTTTTTCTTTAATTGTTTACAGAACTTAGCAAAGTGCCCATTTTTGTTGCAGTTGTAACATCTGGGGCCCTTCGGTTTGACTTGCTGATTATTATTCCTTGACTTCTTAGAGTTTGCATAGAAAGCAGTTGATTTTGATGTGTTAATTTCTTGTATGAGCTTAGACTTCACTGAATCTGCACTTATTTTGATCCCAGAGCTCTCCAGCCCCATAATCATGGGCTTGTATTCGTCTGGTAAGCCAGCCAGCATCAACGTCCCTAGCCATTCATCGTTAACATCAAAGTCAATGTTACGTAGCTTGTGAGCAGTGCTCATTATCTTGCTAACATACTCCTCAACACTATTGCTTGATTCAAGTGTAGTGTTTATTAAGTCTTTTAATAAGCCAACTCTTCGCGTAAGTCCAGTATCATCAAAGGCTTGTTGTAATCTCTCCCATACCTGTTTTGCTGTTGTGCACTCTTGAACGTGAACGTAATTTTGAGGATCAAGGAGCAAAATTAACTTCGCTTTCGCCTTAATGTCCTTACTAGCGTCAATCGGGTCTTTGTTAGGCGGCTCGATACAACACCACAGATTCTCGTGCTCTAAATACGTCTTCATACTAAACTTCCATGTGGCAAAGTTTTCTCTTCCGACCAGTTTTTCTATGTTGAAGACATTTGAGGAGCTCATCTTGCAGGAATCGAGAATCAATCACGAAGACCACGGTACCGGCGCCACGTTCTAACCTCAATTCGCAACAAATTATTTTTCCGCCTGAAGTTTGTTATTTCCACGGTTCTACTATTCCAAACTGTACCACATCTGAACCACGCTCTGCTACCATGAAGGAAAAGTGTGTGTGGTTGTGGTAAAATGATAGAATTTATAAATAACAATACTTTAATCGAGTTCACGCACAACAGACATTTTTGCAGAAAAACAAAAGAACAACGCCACAACGCCACCTACACAAAATGGTGGAACTTAAATGGTTGCGTTCCATTATTCCTAACACTTTATAATCAGATATACGAAACAGATTTCTCCGAAAACAAAATACGATTTGCTTCATTTAAGTAAACAAGACGAAGCTCTTTTTTCCTTGCTACCAATATACAGTAGCGATGTAGGTAAAATGCTCACAGTTTCAATTTGATATTCAGCGGAATCTGAAGACTAAATGGATGTATTTACATATTTATGTATTCAAAAGAAGTTTTCTGAGAGCTCGCGATCTTAATCGGTATTTAGCGGAGACGTAATTTTCCTTTTCATTTAGACTATATTTTATACAGGTTTATTTATAAAACACCAGAAACCTGAAATCGTAAAAAAAAAACAGCTGTTCCCTACAAAAATGCTATACAACACAATCTAAATGTATGAAACAGCAGATTTTTTTTTTCATGATTTCAGGGTAGGTCCCATAGAAAAAGTTGTTCATAATGATGAGTACAATAACCCCTTTTCAGGTTTCAGGTGTTTTAAAAATAACACTGTATAATACTAGCCGACTCGGCCACGCGTTGCTATGGCTCGAAGTGAGTAAAGATATTGAGGTCAATAATCGAGATAAAAACTATCTTATCCTTGAAGTTTGACCAAATTACACACAGTTTCATAGTTACATGTTTCATAAAAAATGGTTAAGTAGTTTAGGAGTCCATCTCGGACAAACAACGTGACGCGTAATTTATATTTATTAAGAAGATAAAAAGCTGGAGAGATTTTATGTTTGTTTAAATGCGCAAAATACCTTTTGCAAAATACCAAATTTTTTATATATGATAGCCAGACTCATGAGGAAAAGTGTAGCTATATAACTTCACGCTACAATTTACGGAAGTGGAGCAGTAAAATCAGAGTCATTGTAGCACCGTAGCACGGAATTGTACCTTGAGAAATTTCTGTACGATCTCTCCGATACCAAAATACTGGTACCGCATTAAAATCAGTCCATTCGTTTAGGACCTACGAAGCCACGGACAGACCTTAATACACAGACACGTCTTTAAAAAAGGTAAACTGCGTAAAAACTGTTTAATGAACTCGATAATACATACGACATATAAAAACTAAAATAACCTAGAAATAGGTCACATTCAAAGGTCGCAAAATACTCTTACGACCTTCAAATAAAACGAACAATTTCACGCTTTATTTTATTGGTAACAATTTATTTTTTATTTTATTGGCCACCCTACGAATGGAAGTAAAATGTAATAATGTATCCGTGTTTTATTATAGCACGTTATTTATGAATTTAAAGGTAACGTAATATCTAATCTAATAATAAAATAAAACTGCCTCGTTGGCCTAGTGGTCGCAAAGCGCGACTGCTGAGCATGAGGTCTTGGGTTCGATTCCCAGGTCGGGCAAAGTGATATTGGGTATTTCCATCAGAAATTTCTCAGTAGCAGTCTCGGAGTCTGGATTTGTGCCCGGTTGTTAGCAATAGGCTGGCCCCTATTACAAACTGGCGAAATGTGGTTGTAGGTACTAATGGGTACATCTCTGCTCCCCTTCGGGGATCAAAGTCGTAATGGCAATAGGCTCGCCTTCTATTATATGGGACTTAAAACAACTGGCGAAATGTGGGTGTACTTATGGGTATACCTCTGCCTATCCCTTCGAGGATTACAGGCGTGATGTTATGTTATGTAAAATAATATATCAGCCTATTATTGTCCCACGGCAAAGGCCTCTTCGCGTACAGAGAAGGCACGAGCAAAGCACGAACCAAATTCATGAGCAATAGATTCAATTGTACCTATGGCTCTGCAGAGCGGGCCTCCTTGAATAAGGCCAGACGACCAGACCCCGTTTTTTTTTGGGTGGTAAAAATCATCAAATCAGTCCTTCAGCCCTGGGTGGCGCGGAAGGGACTGTCAGAATTAAACTGACTAAAAAACCACCCTGTTCCTTCTGTTGCCCTTTGCGTTCCGGGGCCACGGTATTCTGTTAAGACGTCCCGCGACCCCGGCAGGCTTTGACCCTATTGGAGCCCCGTTCCTGTGCTGACAGCTCTTTGAGGCGCACGTGGAACAAAACGACTAGACTACGACCATACGACCAGACCCCTTAAGGGTTGAAAAAAGGGGGCAAGATTTGTATGAGACAACGTGATTCCTCGGTCCAACTTACTTAAAAGTTTGCATAAACATTCTTTGAAATGAGCTGATGAAACGGGAGTCTGACGAAGTCGCGGGAATAAGCTAGTCTCCTAATATTCTCTCCGGTTGCCTCGGTCACATAATTGCACCGTTCCTAATGTAAATTGACCACAGCAGTTCCCTTTTACATCCGTTTCTTTATAATGTTCAGTAATTTTGTTTTCCAAACTCACTTTTAATGTGAATTTAAATACTGCAAGACCTATACCTACTCGGCTCTTTTTCCTTTTAGGGGCCTCTGGCACTCGAACGGAAATGGAATAAGAATCAATTTTTTTATCTTCAAAGGAATTGATTTCATTTGTTGGTTACTTGGAAAATTATTTTCTAAATTAGTTTTCTGTGCTGGTTGACTTCGAATTTGCTATTGATCTTTCAGGGTCAAAGTACTCGTGAATGTGAAAGGCTTTTAGTATAATAATATACCAACTTATGTTGTAGAAAAAAAACAGCTGTCTATTGATCGCATTTAGATCGGGCGGAATATATTATATTTTTGTAGGGGACACCTGGATTTTTCTATATTTATGAGTTTATACTATAAAAGAAGTGGTTCATGAATATTCACAAGTACTTCCCCCCCTCCCCCTCAAAAACCAGTAGCGAATAAAAAGTGTAAAAATATAATACCTATACTTGTATTTTGTTCATGTCAGAGGCAATATTAATTTAACATCACGCCTGTAGTACTCGAAGGTTGTGTCCTCGAAAGCAGAGGTATATCCATTAGTAGGTACACCCACATTTTGCAGATTATGTTTAAGTCCCATGTAAATTGCCATCAACCGGGCACAAAACCAGACTCCAAGGTTGCTATTTAGAAATTCCTAATGGAAAAACCCAATAACACTTCGCCCAACCTGGAAACCAAAGAACAACAAAAAAAAAGAATTTATTTCCAACTTAATCAACTTTACAATCCATCAATTGTTTTCTTTGGTTTGTCTCTATTTTCTTTTATTCCTCGTTAAGCTATTTTAGTCATTCAAATTCACGTTGACAGTTGTTAAGTAATATTTTCCTCGTCCCTCGACCCACGTGTACCATTTCATGTCTTCTACTTACCTAATCAAGCGAAAAATAATCTTTACCACGGAACCTTTAACGGAACGAACTGGCTCGAATGTTTTTTTCTAATTTCATCTTCCAAATGAACGTTTCGTGTTTCGTAAATGGAAAAATAATTACGTTTTTGTACTTTTCCCCGCGGTGGTGGCTGTGCCCGGAGTTTATTGGTGCTATAGAATTACATTTTAGGCAAATATAGTGGTTTTTAAGTGGTTCTTGTTTGGTTATTGAATTTTCTATGTTTTTTTTTCATGGTGGTCTTAAAAACATTGGCAGTAACATAATTTTTACTTTTCTCTCTACCTAAAGGCTTTTGTATAAATATGATAAATATTTGGCTCTATCACCGTGTTCTAAAAATGATCAATCTTCAAATAAGTGAGCTTAATTCTTAATTGATGATATCATTATTGATTTTCTGCGATTTATTAACGACCGACAGATGACCTTAGATTGAGTTCAACTGCAAACCTAAACCATCTAGGGACTCACTCAAACACACAAAAATTTAATCAAAATCAGTCCAACTGTATACAGAATAATCTAAGATCTAATAATCTAAGATATTAAGGGCAATAATCGAGATAAAAACTATTCTATCTTTTAAGTTTGACCAAATTACACACAGTAAGCCATATATTTCATAACAAATGGTTGAGTAGTTTAGGAGTCCATCTCCGACAAATAATGTGATGCGTAATTTATATAAGCTGAGAGTTCTTTTTATTTGTTTATTGTCTGGAACTGTCAGTCGGAATTAAAAAATATTTTTGTATAATATGATAGCCCGATTCATGAGAAAAAGTATAAGCTATATCACATCAGGCTACGACCTTCGGGAGTGGAGTAGTAACTAAAGTACACTTAACTTATGTTGCTATTTTGGTATATAAAAATAATTATCTGAAAGAATAATTAAACTTCATTAGATGTTGCTGCGGTTCAAAAGACGACCAATTTAATTCCGTAAAGAAAACTTCAGCGTACATATCTATTGTAAAATAAAGTCAACATCAGGTACTTAACTGGGCTCCGAAATTTAATACACGACACGGTAAATTTGAACTTCAAGTTCCATTCAAGGAATAAAGCTGTCGAACCCCAGTTTCAGAAATTTAATTTTAAAGGATACTTTGGCTTGACTCTTGAATATATTTTCATCTACTTGGACAAATATAACTTTGGACGTCTAATTTTGTTTAAAGGGGAGAATGAAATTCCCTGGAATTTGGACAAAGGAGCTAAATTTTAACACGCAGGCTCTCGTCAGTAACGAGCCGAAATAACACAGAAGCAGAAATTTGTAGGTGCCTACCTATGATACAGGGTAACTGTAATTTCAGTCCGAATTTATATTTTTCTGACCTCGAGGGAAATTGGGGGCAGCGTAGCAGCCTGTATTTTAATTTCGACACGAAAAATAATTTCAACAAATAGAGGAACAAAACATTTTTTGGTCAAACTAAAAAGATAAATGTTGTGTTTTTACCTGCAAGTTTAGAGATGGTTCGTAAAGATAGGTTTGTATTTTATAAAGATACGTATAATTTTCCCTTCATTATGACACACCTGTCAAAGATATGACCATTACATTAAAAAGACTATTTAAACGAAACCGAAAGTTACGTCATGGTCTTCCCATCATTGTTAAGATTTTTTTTTTTTTGGGAATGTATCTGGGAACTTTATGGTTACACAAATATTAATGACTAGCACTCTCTCCACAACTGTGTCAAACCTTAATTTGTTGTTAGCGTCAGGATGGATGGTTGCCTATCACCAGCGGCTACCAGCGGCTCTGAGAGTATATTCAAGAATTGCTACCAAATTGCTTATATTTGCTACATTTGTTTAATAATTGCTACAAACGATACATTCAGAGAAATAGGAATATTTTTTTGACCAGCCATCCTGACGTCAGGATGGCTGGTCAACTCCGTGTTCAGCATGAAGGACGCTGAATTTTTCAAAGTTTGTTATATCAATAATTGCTACCTAGTTGCTACATTAGATAGAGGCAACAGTTTCTTTTATTACAGGGTTCTCACAAAAAAGTACGGTACTGCAATTTTCACATTTTGAAAATGAAATATAGAATAAAATTTTCAGGAAGTAACTTCCTGAAAATTTAGCTTTCTATTGGTAAAATAATGATTCAAATCGGTACAAACAAAAAACTTTCCTCTTTATAATATTATTAGTATTACTATTCGTATTAGTATATGTGTTAGTATAGACTATTTCTACGTGTTCAGTCAAACAAGCTATTTGTTTAGCAGATAATAATAATTGTTATTCTTCTACATTGCCATTCATTGTATAAATAAATAAATTAATTAATAAATATATAAGTTCATTGAAAACTAATTTACACAATATTTTACCATAAGTTAAAAGTCCTTATAATAAAATAGATGTAAGTTATCTACACTTTATATTATAAAGAGGAAAAATTTGTAGTTTGTTTGTAATGGATAAACTCAAAAACTACTGGACCGATTTTAAAATTCTTTCACCATTATAAAGCTACATTATCTGCAAATAACATAGGCTATATTTTATTGTATTTTTGCGCGGACGAAGTCGCGGGCGAAAGCTAGTAATATTATAAAGAGGAAAGTTTTTTCTTTGTACCGATTAGAATAATTATTTTGCCAATAGAAAGCTTACTTTTCAGGAAGTAACAGTTATTCTATATTTCATTTTCTAAATGTGAAAATTGCAGTACCGTACTTTTTTGTGAGAACCCTGTAATAAAAGAAACTGTTGCCTCTCCCAATCATCAGGCGCTTCGGAGTTTAATTTTTTTTTTAAAAGCTATATTTTTTTAACTGATGTATGTACGCAATTATTGATACAACAAACTTTTAAAAATTCTGCGTCCTTTATGCTGAACACGGAGCCCCCGTGTTCAGCATGAAAGACGCAGAATTTGTAGTAGGTACGTATGGACTGTCTGATTAATAATATGTTATCTTTTAGTTTGTTATTTATAATTTTAAATATCCAAGTCGATTCCGTGTCCACAGATTGGGGTGGGTGACCCATAATTTTATGTGAACGCCTGCACGATTTATTTAAGAAATTGTAGTAAAAGAAACTGTTGCATTTACCAAGCATCAGTCGCTTCGTTGTTCAAAAATTTAAAACAGCTATAATTTTTTAACTAAAGTATGTACGAAGCTCAAACTTAAATTCGGGAATGTAGCAACTAGGTAGCAATTATTGATATAACAAACTTTGAAAAATTCAGCGTCCTTCATACTGAACACGGAGTTGACCAGCCATCCTGACGTCAGGATGGCTGGTCAACTCCGTGTTCAGCATGAAGGACGCAGAATTTTTAAAAGTTTGTTGTATCAATAATTGCGTACATACATCAGTTAAAAAAATATAGCTTTTAAAAAAAAAATTAAACTCCGAAGCGCCTGATGATTGGGAGAGGCAACAGTTTCTTTTATTACAGGGTTCTCACAAAAAAGTACGGTACTGCAATTTTCACATTTAGAAAATGAAATATAGAATAACTGTTACTTCCTGAAAAGTAAGCTTTCTATTGGCAAAATAATTATTCTAATCGGTACAAAGAAAAAACTTTCCTCTTTATAATATTACTAGCTTTCGCCCGCGACTTCGTCCGCGCAAAAATACAATAAAATATAGCCTATGTTATTTGCAGATAATGTAGCTTTATAATGGTGAAAGAATTTTAAAATCGGTCCAGTAGTTTTTGAGTTTATCCATTACAAACAAACTACAAATTTTTCCTCTTTATAATATAAAGTGTAGATAACTTACATCTATTTTATTATAAGGACTTTTAACTTATGGTAAAATATTGTGTAAATTAGTTTTCAATGAACTTATATATTTATTAATTAATTTATTTATTTATACAATGAATGGCAATGTAGAAGAATAACAATTATTATTATCTGCTAAACAAATAGCTTGTTTGACTGAACACGTAGAAATAGTCTATACTAACACATATACTAATACGAATAGTAATACTAATAATATTATAAAGAGGAAAGTTTTTTGTTTGTACCGATTTGAATCATTATTTTACCAATAGAAAGCTAAATTTTCAGGAAGTTACTTCCTGAAAATTTTATTCTATATTTCATTTTCAAAATGTGAAAATTGCAGTACCGTACTTTTTTGTGAGAACCCTGTAATAAAAGAAACTGTTGCCTCTCCCAATCATCAGGCGCTTCGGAGTTAAATTTTTTTATAAAGCTATATTTTTTTTACTGATGTATGTACGCAATTATTGATACAAACTTTTAAAAATTCTGCGTCCTTTATGCTGAACACGAAGCCCCCGTGTTCAGCATGAAAGACGCAGAATTTGTAGTAGGTACGTATGGACTGTCTGATTAATAATATGTTGTCTTTTAGTTTGTTATTAATAATTTTAAATATCCAAGTCGATTCCGCGTCCACAGATTGGGGTGGGTGACCCATAATTTTATGTGAACGCCTGCACGATTTATTTAAGAAATTGTAGTAAAAGAAACTGTTGCCTTTACCAATCATCAGGCGCTTCGTTGTTCAAAAATTTAAAACAGCTATAATTTTTTAACTAAAGTATGTACGAAGCTCAAACTTAAATTCGAGAATGTAGCAACTAGGTAGCAATTATTGATATAACAAACTTTGAAAAATTCAGCGTCCTTCATGCTGAACACGCAGTTAGAAAAAAATATTCTTATTTCTCTGAATGTATCGTTTGTAGCAATTATTAAACAAATGTAGCAAATATAAGCAATTTGGTAGCAATTCTTGAATATACTCTCAGAGCCGCTGGTAGCCGTTGGTGATAGGCAACCATCCATCCTGACGCTAACAATTTGTTGCCTATAGCACTCAGTGAAAATGTAGCAGTTTTCGAAAGAATTTTCAAGATTACCCCCTACAATCTCACAAAATTTACCTCTTTATAATATTAGTATAGACTAGCTTGTGCTCACTATTTCGTCCGTGTAAATGACGGATATCTCGGACTCAGATGAAGTCGTGTTCGAAGTCAAATAGAAATATCCTTTATTGGGGTTCAAACTTACCCTGTACCAAATTTCATCTAATTCGGTTCAATGGTTTAGTCGTCAAAGCGTAGCAGACGGACAGACAGAGTTATGTACTTACTTTCGGATTAATAATATTAGTAAGGATTAGAAAGTCAAGCTGTCAATTCAATAGTCTAATTTAATGAAGAACTTAATATCGCTGAAGTCGGAATTGTCAATAGATTAAAACGTCAAACGCTCGAGGCTCCAAGGCGCTAGGCTAGCGGTCTAGCTCACTAGACCAAAAGACCTAGAAGTATTTACTAACTCGTTTATTGGATAAATCTAGTAGAAATATAGGGATTTATGTTAAGCGAAATTAACTATCATAGTAATATTACTTTACTATTCTCAAGAATACTTAGGTACTGTTCAAATTCCAAAGTCAAAGTCAAACTATACCATTGAAAGGCACTTTTGAACGTCATTTACAAGAAACAGAATTGAATCCAGTTACTTCTTCCAAAAGGTAGTTTTGTGTGGAGAAGAATAGGCGCTTGCTCAAGGCGGATTGGCGATTTAAAGTATATGTTTCTCCACGATGTTTTCTTTCACTGATGTCAGTAATGTATAAGATAAACTTAGAAAGTATAATTATATAAAGAAAATGTCACAATGGAGCTTGCCCGGTATCGAATCCATAACTCTCAAGCATGAGAGACGGGTGTCTTAACCACTAGGCCATCACGACACAGAAAATAAAAATACTGATTGTATGTTTTTTTGCAGGCTACAAGATGTCGCTAGCAGTATGCCGTGACCGCCTCACGGGGTCTGATGCGCCTGAGCAGCTGTGCGACGCTTCCAGCAAGCCGCAGGCGTCCGTCGTCAGGTGTAACACGCATCCGTGTCCTTTCAAGTAAGTTTTGTATAAATGTTTGCATAAAAAACACACCGAAATATTGAATAATCGCAAAGTGCTTTAATTAAGTATGTTTTCATATTCAATTATTTTATTTCCTTTTATTGAAAACCAAGTGTAAATAATATCACGCCTGTAATCCTCGAAGGGTTAGGCAGAGATGTATCATGAGTATACCCACATTTCGGCAGTTATGTTTAAGTACCTAATTGGTTTTCTGTCGACTATGGTTTCCTTTTTCGCTGTTTAGTAGTTTCATATATAAGTATTTCATATTCTAAAAAATTAATAAATATCCTTTAACTATTTCTGCAGATGGTACGTCGGTGAATGGTCGTCATGCAGTGTCACATGCGGCGGCGGCGTGAGATCTCGACGTGTGCTCTGCGCAAGATCTGCCAACGTCACCAAGACTGACACCTATGAACCTGGTAAGCTCGCTACTGGTCAAATCAGAAAAATCTGAACAATGTAGGTGCTGTAAGCTCTAAATACTCATGGCCAGAGACAAATGCGCCCGCCTCTCATACATGGGGTACAAATCCTGGCAAGTATTAATATGATGTTTTCAATTGAAATGTAAATTGGCGAAGGAATAATATTAGAAAGAAAAAAAACTGTGTATTCACGCGAAAATGATGCACATAGCATAAAAAGAAAAATTATACGCTAAAGCTTAATAAAATCAAGTTGGTATTAAATCTAAAAAAATAAATGCAAGTAAGAAATGTGCGCCACTACCGCCGTGAAACGGCTGACGCTCAGCATAATGCCGTGGTAAGTGCACGAAGGCACGAAAGCCAAGGCGCTGGTTTTATTACTTTTAGTAAGTCTCACTTCGGGCTTATTTTAATTTTCAAATAATAATTTTCAAATAATTTATTCAAATAAAAATGTTTACAAAAAGTGTACAAAAAAAACCAAACAGATAAAAAGATTTTCCATAAAATGACAGTGCCTAAAAATTAACTAAAACTAAATAATTGAAGGAGCAAGTATCGATAGTTCGGAATTGCAATGTTAGGTAGCGACCCGCCCGATCTAGGTTAATTTAAACCTGTGTTTCAGGCCATCACATATCAATCCAATTACATTGGGACAGTAAGATTTAAATTAAAAGTATAACTACGAGAATAAGGTTACAAACATTTATACCTAAAACTATGGAATTATACAAAAGTAAACACTCACGAGGGTATCAAATATCATCATGACAAAATTTCTAATAGTTGTTCTGTGTCTGTGTAATTTAGTGACGCTAAATATGCTGATACCATTTTCATACATAGTTTATTTCTTACACTATAGAGGCTTAGTACCTTGTTGAGCCTATTATACCAGACTATTATATCCCACAGCAGGGCAAAGGCCTCATCTCATACAGAGAAGCCTCGAGGCATTGATCATCACACTTGCTCTGTTGGATTGGCGATTTCAGACTTATATTAATTACGTATCTAAGATTCCGAACCAAGTTCTCCTTTACCGATTACAGAGATGTCCAAGATAAAATTACAAAATACATTTGAATTGAAAAAGTCATTTCGGAACTTGCCTTAACTACCGGGCCATGACAACATAACTAATACTAATTACTCCCTGACTGCCTCATTGGTCTAGTGGTCGCAAGCGCGACTGCCGTGCATGAGGTCTTGGGTTCGATTCCCAGGTCGGGCAAAGTGCTATTGGGTTTTTCATCAGGAATTTCTCAGTAGCAGCCTCGGAGTCTGGATTTGTGCCCGGTTGATGGCAATAGGCTCGCCCCCTATTACATGGGACTAAAAACATAACTGGCGAAATGTGGGTGTACTAATGTACACCTCTGCCTAACTCTTCGGGGATTACAGGCGTGATGTTATGTTATGTTATGTTATGTTATGTTATGTTATTTGAATTGAAAAAGTCATTTCAGAACTTGCCTTAACTGCCGGGCCATGACAACATAACTAATACTAATTACTCCCTCTTACATTTTTCAAAAGGGTGAATGGTTACTACAAAATATGCCTACAGAAGAAACTGACGATCTGTCCATCTTTTATCCAAAAAATGGTTTGTGAGCTTACAGTGTCCAATGCTTCTAGGTGCGAATGCTGAACCAGGCTGTGTGTCTCCTGCTCCGCGGTCAACCCAGCCGTGCAGTCAGCACGACTGTCCTGTGTGGGTAGCAGGACCCTGGTCAGGGGTAAGTTACTCTCATCTATTTTCTTTGCAATACCAACTGATTAGACCAAGACTGTAGTTCCACAAGCACGACGAAAGTTTTTGACTACAAAGGGCCCTACACTCCTGATGTGTGTTGACCCTCTTTTTTTTGGTTTCGTGATGGAAAATCCTCCTGTCCGTCCCCGTTCCCCCGGGGAAGGGTCTGTCAGACTCTTACTGACTAAAAGCTACCCCGGTATTTCTTATCCACACCTTTGGATCCTGGGGATCCTGAAAGTACACTCCTTTCATGATCCCCAACTGATGGCCGCCTCTGCAGACCTCTTCAGGTATTTGGTAGCTATTGTCCAAGTCAAACGAATTCGCGCGTCAACCTGAGCGAATCGAGCCCAGTGAATCGTCAGGCGGTTTCACCACTACGATGCGATCGCGAAAATGCGCGCGTCGACCACCCATAAAGACGCTTCTCGTCACCTTTATTCTGCTTCAATTTGAATATCTGTGTCATTACAATGCAGTTTTACTTTAACATAAAAAATGTGCATGTATCCTTGCAAAAACTAGAAGGTACTCCCATCTACATTTTTCACAAGGTAGATTCTACCTTAGATTCTAAAAGGATATGCACCAATACCCGCTACAAACAATAGCTTATTTAAGTTATATTCCTTATATTCATAGTTTATCCCCAAAGTACACACAAGTCTAACAAATCCGATACAAAGTGTACAGTAAGCGGCTCATGTTGTCGATAAACTATTCTATTCTCGCAATATGTAGTGCGAAACTTTATTGCGCTGGTGTACTTACGTAAAGTGCAAGACGATGCAATTTCTTAGGAACGTGTTTCCATACATTGTTGGAGATTTTATATTGTGTTGGTGCCAAAGTTTTGTTGGGTCACCTTGAGTGTCCTTGGGTATTGTTCTTCTGAAATTATATTTATACTAGCTTCTGCCCGCGACTTCGTCCGCGTCAAATTTGATTTCTTCATACAAACTTTGATCCCTTGTCTCATTGGGAATCTCAAAGAGAAGGATTTGGCTTATAAATATGCTCTCTGGCTTCACATATTAAAATATTTTAGCGAATATCAAAATGATACTAACTACGTAAAATGTAACCTCCGACGATCATCACTCAAGGTCAAAGTCAGAGTCAAAACAGTTACTTTAATTAGACCATTTACAGGCACTTTGGAATTATCAAAAAGTCGATCAGTTAGTCAGAAAGTTGAAACTGTTGCTCTTCCAAAAACGTATGTGAGGTCTACCTACGTTTATGTACGTTATGGAGCAAAACGAGCAAGAAACACCAAGGACACTCTATTCAATGAGGTTTTTACACAATCCTAGGTAGTTTTTTTTTCCCTTCTATGTTTGAAAAACAATGAAGGTGAAAATAAAACAAAAATAATAATAATAATAAAGATGTAAGCACTTAGGAGATGACCAATCCCAACTGACAACGCCCATTCACGAACAGGACACCATTTATTAAATGGAGACTGCACGACTCATTTCCACTTAAACAACTCAAAACTTTCGAGGCTTAAGGACCAAACCACCCACTTAGGACCAACAAAACGATACTCAAATAACCCCTCAAAATCTAAAAGAAAGTCCTTACGTGCAATTAAAGAAAGTTCGCCCTGTCTTTTTAATTTGTCCGCACTGACGTAAAGTCTTCGAAACTTTAGCAAAGTTGGAGCTTGTTAGCTCGAAGTTTAGACGTGGGTATTTGAGCTAGGTTAGTTCGTGATTACAATTTTGTCTGGCTCATTAATTTGTGTGGCTACGCGATATTGACTGCATAGTTTGAGTTTTGAACATGTTTGGCTTTTGAACCTGACTTTGAGTGTCAAATTCATAATGCAGAGCCAACAAAGGTTTAAATAGTCTAACAATTTTCATTATACTGAATACTTAAAACTAACAAAAGTGAAAGATTATCAGTTTCTGGAATGAAAATCAACGCAGAATTAATATGTCAATGTAGGTTGATAGAAGTATCAACAGCCAATCACAATGTTGCGTTCGAGAAACCGAGATGAGATATGAAACATCTCAATGAATATTCACATTTTCCAAATAAATAATAAAAACTAAGCATTTTCGAAATATCTAACAAAAGATAATTGGAAATTTGTTTCTATGGTCGGTCGAATTTATCACTAACTCATATTTTTCGAAAAATTTCTCAACTAACTTTTTAGACTTAAAATCGATTCATTCATTTCGTAAATAAGGACTTGAAAGTTTGCATAAGATGACATAACATAACATAACATCGCGCCTGTAATTCCCGAAGGGTTAGGCAGAGGTGCACCTATTAGTACACCCACATTTTGCATAAGATGACGTAAGGCGTAAATTCTCTTAAGACAAAAAATTCTTGTCGTGTATTAGTAGAAATGAAACCTTTAACCATCACAATTCCATCTATTTCAAATTCAGACTGTCAATCTTTTGATTTTTGTTTTTCTAGTGCTCAGTGTCCTGTGGCGAGGGGGTCCAGGTCCGCGGCGTAGAGTGCACTCCATCGGGAGGTGGCTGTGACCCAGCCTCCAGACCAGAAATATCACGACCCTGTTCCACTGGCATCAGCTGTCCAGCGTATAGAGAATCTGATGAACCGGAGGTAAAATTCTTTCACAGATTAATTTTTAGGCTTAATTAATTTAAGATCTCTTGTAGGAAAATTAAAGTAAGTGATTTATTCATCATATTTTTAAGTTAGTAAGACCGAGAAGAAGATGGAGGGACGCCTTGGATGGTTTCCTCAGGAATTGGCGAAATGAGGCTTAACATCGAGGGAAGTAGAAGAAACGGGCAGAGGTCTTACTACCTTTGTACCTGTTTGATTCTCAAACAATTTGAAATTTGAATTTGTTTAGAAATCTTTCCATCATTTACTTTGAAGTGTTACCACAAATTTTCAAACGAGACTCAATTTTAAGGCTTTCTTAATTTATCTCTGTCGCTACAAAACACCTTTAAGTGACAGAGATAGTGCAAGACTTATTATAGGAGTTGAGTTACATTGAGAATTTGGCAAAATATTGTACCTACTGTTTGACGGGCCTGTTGGTCTAGTGGTTAGTGGCCCTGACTGCTAAGCCGGAGGTCGTGGGTTCGATTCCCACCCAGGGCAAACTTTGTGTGGTGAGCATGATTGTTAGTTCTGTGTCTGGGTGTGATTTATCTATAATATGTATGTATTTATAAATTATATAAGTATGTATATCAGTTGTCTGATTACCATAACACAAGCTCTGCTTAGCTTGGGATCAGATAGCCGTGTGTGAGTGTCCCAAGATATTTATTTTTTATATTTTATTCTACTAATTTGGAACCTTTTATCGAAATCGATTCATCAAAAATACAAATCTCAGTTATACCAACAGGATGAAATAGAGGATCTTCTTCCTGGGGTAGTATACCATACCCAACCGTTGATACAGCCGTACCCAATGCCTCAAGCAAAAGCCGAACGTCTGATTGGCGAGCCTGATGTACCCGTGGAAGCCACGTAAGTGCTGCTGAGTTAAGTAGTTTTATATAGTGTGGAGGCAAAATCATTAATCAATCAAAAATCAATCCAAGTGAAGAAGAAATAGAAGCTATTTATTGTTAATGACGGGGTGTAAAAAGACACTTATCGATTTCAAAAGACACATTTTTTTCTTATAATTGTTATCTTTTTTGTTCGGGAAATTAACCTGGAAAATATACCTGGGAAATTTATGGGTACCGAGATATTAAAGATTAACTAATCTTTAACGTGACTGCTGAGCATGAGGTCTTGAGTTCGGACCCAAGGTCCGACAAGTGTTATTGGGTTTTCCATCAGGAATTTCTCAGTAGCAGCCTCGGAGTCTGTATTTGTGCCTGGTTGCTGGCAATAGGCTCGCCTCCTACTACACGTGACATAAATATAACTGGCGAAATTTGGGTGTACTATGGATACATCTCTGGCTAACCCTTTGAGAATTACAGGCGTGATGTTATGTTATGTGTAATCTTGAAATGCCATGGCTTCTGTACTGTGGCATGTACCCGTAAGCACAAAGTTTTGTGTGCGTTACTTTACACGCAGTCATAAATTGCTGTTTTAAAGTTATATAAGCGGTTATAAGCCTAAAAGGTTATGGGTCTTTGTTACCTGAAATAACGGCTTTTATGTGTCTTTTTACACTCCGTATGTAACTTAAAATAGTAACAGTTATGTTAGAGTCAAAGTCAACTTTGACTTTGACCTAAGGTTAGATGTAGCAGACATACAAAATATTATCAAACGAATTTCTACGAATCAATCAGTATTATGAAAATTTTGAATGGAATAAGTCTTGAAAGCGGCTATTAAAAGTTTTCTTCACGACACAGAGAAAGTCTTATGATCGTTTATAAGTTTTGATCAAAAGTCAGATATATTAATTTGAATGCCTTGTTTCTTCGATAAAGACATGTCTGAGGTCTCAAGTACTTTAATAATAAATTTAAAAGCCTTTGATTCAATAATCAGTTCAATATAAGAGCTTCTTCTACTTTATCGCGTGGGCTGAGGTCTTACGACCCCACACACCCTAGTGTCAGAGTTTCTCAACCGCCTCAAGGGCCTCTGACATGGTTGAGTGGGACAGTAATAGGCTCGTATAAGTCCAGGTTTCCTCACGATGTTTTCCTTCACCGATAAAATGAAGAACATTCCTTTTAATCATAGGTCTTTTACATAAAATGTTAATATGTGCAAATAATACAATACAGTCAAAAGCTCAAATTAAAAAAGTATGCCATGTAATGTAAAGTTCCTGCAAATGATGGTTTCTATGTTCGAAATAATTCTAAAGGCATTTACCTGTAACATTCCCTTCTATTCTTTTGAATGTTCTATTCCATTTATGTTTCATTTGAATGTCGAATCTATAGGTCACGTTTGCACGTGTCTGTCCTCGATGATGAAATGTAACACAAATTCACTGTTTGGTTTAAAAAATCACGTTGTAACAAAGCGGAGTTGCATACTGACGACTTTCCAGCAATTATGCGACAAAAACTTGCTTTCCTTCTGCAGCGCTTGCATAGCGGTGGCAACAGCATCCTTAAAGTAATTGCTGTATGACCCCATTACTTTTACCAGAACCACTGGATAAGAGTAACGTTAGGATTAGTGCAGAACTTGAATAATTTACTAATGGGTTAAGCTGTAACTAACCCAATATCGATCCATGGCCCGAAATAAGATTTTTAAATTTTTTATTATTATAAAGTGTCGAGCATCGTGCTCAATTTTTGGTTCGTGAGAGGTTGACACAAGAGCAGCTCGATCTTCTGTTACATGTAAATGCTCAACTAAGTTTATATATCTGACCTTTAAGATCAAAGTTCAAGCTTATTAGAATAAACAACTAAAAGACAAAGTCTAATCATTACTATAGTCTAAGTAACACAAAGTTTCAAAATATATGACCTTCAATTGTTTGAGTTTCAAGAATTCTAGCTTTAGCTTCGCGGTGTTAGATCGTAACAAGTTTGTTTTCATAACAATTCAAGTTTTCAACAATACTACCATTAGCGTAAGGATTGTCGTTCAATCTTTTTTATTCTCGTTCTTTGAGAGAAAATTCAAAGTTTTTCTTTAAAATATTTTCACTCATATTATTTGGTTTGACATCAGGTGCGTCTGCCTCCACACTATTAGAATTATCTAGTTTTTATCTAACTTTATCTAAATCGTCCATTTTCTTAAAAAGTCTAACGCAGCATGTGTCATTACAATATCAGTTTTATTCCCAATGTTATAACGATCAATATTCTCTGATTTCATTGTCAATATCTAAGCTCAGAGTATTTTGTTGTTGTCTTTTCAGCAATTACAAAATATTCTTTGCGTGTGGCTGGTTGTATGTAAGGTATTGTACCTAAAACAAACGTTTTTAAGGTATCACTTCAACATCTACACATTTTTTACAAGGAATGACATTACCCGTCCCTTCAACGAATCCTGTTGCACTAGTCTTGATTTTTGCTTGTGTGTTTCAAAATCGTCTTTAATTACAATGATATAGGGTGGAGAATTAAAAATTTACTTTGAATATTAATCATGTATAGTATTTTTTATAATTGCTACAACTTTATGACTTATATTCCGTCTATTAGAGTCTATAATTAAGTTTGGCCTCTTTAATATTTCCAATTTTTTCCACCGTCATTCTGATTCAATTTTGAACTACAGAAGGCCTAGCACGAACAACGTTTGGATCGGTTTTTGAATTGTAAATACTCGATTCGTACATAATATTTATTTAATTTGAAAGCCATATTCATAACAATGGGTGGTTCTTATTGTGCTTGTTGTATCAAATTAAACCGAAATACTATCCTATACTATAAAAGAATAGCCATATTTTCAATTCGAAAATCGGATCGAATACGTTAACGTGCTCGTGGTAAGCCTACAGATTCTCTGTACGATCGACTTGAGAAGTTGAGACACTCTCATTGCCAAGAAACGTAAACAATATATCCAATTCATCTCTCCCTGTAAACAATTAAAGACGATTTTCGATTAATGTTTTATGTTTTGTTTCCTAGTATTCAGTTTAGAACCCAATTTGAGTGTTTATGGAAACCTAACCCTTCCTGGGATGTCTAGAATAATGTAGTAATGTTATAAACTCGGGATGTTACGGTACAGGTACTAAATATGATACATATTCCGGGAAAAGTACTAAGGTTCACTCAAGCATACTTAAACGATTATTCCAGTATGATACCTAATGAACCAGAAATGCAAAATATATACTCCAGAGGATTTTAATCAAATCAATTAAGGCTCTACAATTTTTTGTGTTCACTTCCTTAACGAGGACTTACATAATAGAAAGGCAGATTAAACATAAATTCAAAAACACCCGAATTGAGAACCTCCTGTTTTTTTAGAAGTCGGTTAAAAAGTGAAATATTTTAGACAGAGATCATTTAGATTATGTCTGTCTGTGAAGTTTTTCAGTGGTAGTAAATAGTTTATTTGAAATAAATTATTTGATTTTATTTGGAGATCAAAGGCTGATTCACAATATCAGTGAAGGCACAATTCCAGCACAGTTCCGGCATCGTCCAATATCAGTGATAATTATCCTTTCATACAAACCGACACTGAGAGAACTGTGTCGTCACTGACACTGACAAGTGTGATCGCGTTCATAGAGAATGTATGAAAGAATAATTTATCACTGATACGGGACGATGCCAGAACTGTGACTTGACTGATATGTGTGAATCAATCTTAACAGATTTTTGACTTTGTTGATAGCAATTTATTGCAATCCTACTCAATTTAAAAAATAATATTGCTCAGAGCAATCACTTTTCAGATGGTTAGCGCACATTTTACTAAATATTATGTAAAGTATGTATTTATGTATGTATGTAAATAAATATTCGCTATACCTGTATTGTATTTACGACAGCCAACAATGTTTTGTAAATAAAAGCACAATTTTGTTAAATTATAATATTAATTTGTCACTGAGTAATAACGTGTATTATCACATTATTACATCAAAACGGAAATCTAATTACTAACTAATTTATAATACAAAGTAAATTTAAGTACCGTTGTGACCTTTTGAGATCCTAAACTTTCTAAAGTACAATATTTCTTCAGAGTTAACTAAGGCTTAGTTCTCATTAGGTTGAACCGACAGTTTTACCGCTGAACGACTGTCGGGTGTTCCCAGAAGCTTCTGATCCGACCTAATGTGAACACCACCGTCGCTTTATCACAGCCAACTCACAACTGCTTTGTGATGACCCGGGGTCGTCACAAAACAGATGTGAGTGGTTTGACAGTCCGATAAACCTGTCGGTTCGACGTAATGTGAACCAGGCCTAATCATCTCAAAATTCGCCATGTTAAAATGACATAGGTCATAGGACATCGATTTTGAACTAAATGTAAGTCAAACCGTCTTTACAACATCGCAGATATACTGAACCCAAAGAACTACAAGGAAAAACAAAATAGAAAAACGTATATGTATTGAACACAGCTTTGAAGCACATTTACGAGTATATAAGATCTGGAATCCCAAGCCGATGGCAGATATGAAGAAACCCCATTATAAAACCGAATCACATAAAATCCGTAACATCCCTTCTGTAAATATTAAAAGAAACACTACACAGAAGATACCTTTTTTTCGAACTACCTACTCAACTATTGATGAACGAATTTGTATGCACAGTATATTTCAATTCACACTGACCCGACCATCGCACACATCATCTTAACTTTACTCTGATATGATTTCTATTTTTCTACTCTATGCACTGCACATAAGATTTATATTTCCTTGCACATAATATAATACACGAACCGTTTGTCTTGCAACGTTTCCTCGCTTACACTTTTAACAATTGGCAAAAAACATTTAACACAAAATTGATACACACGAATTGATTTTTCAAATACTTTTTTTACTGTGTTCGAATTTGCAGGTCTTGGGTGATTTAAAGTACATATTTTACACTGGTGCATACTTCTACATATACCAGCCCGAAATTAATTAGGTTACATAGTTGCCCTTAGCACCTCGCATGTCAATAATGGTCCCGTGTGAATCTACAATAGATAGACTAGAATTTTTTCCTTTTTCAAATCTGGGCGAAATTCCTAGGGTTGGGCTATTTTTGGCACAGCAATTTAGGGTTGTTGGAGTTTAATAAAACTTTTTCGTCTACCTTAGAAGGTACAAATTTAATTAACTTCTCAAAATACATATCAAACATACCTTTTTATAGAAATTAAACTTTCAAGGTTATCCTAACCTTTGAATAAGACAGAAAAAGCTTATTCACACGATTGCCTTAATATACTTTTTTGAGGATAAAAATAACACACCTCATATTGAAATTAAATTGTGAACAAATTATTTTCTTTTCATTACTTCAGAACATAAAAGGAAAACAATATTCTAGTAAGAAAAATGTAATACAGGAAAGCTCACATAATTCCAAATTACTGTGCCAATCCCAAAATATTAAAAAAAAAACAACTTTACGTCAAGTAATTAAGCCTTTTTCTGAACAGCTATATCAAAGATGATGACTGGGGTCCATGCAGCGTCACGTGTGGAGAAGGTTGGAGAAAGAAAGAGGTCCATTGCAAAATATTCTTGGAGTTCAGTAGAACTATCGCCAAACTGCCAGACAGTAAGTGCTTGGGACCCAAACCTGCTGAGGACACTGAAAGATGTGTCATGGAACCCTGTTCAATGGCGTATGGGACTTCGTTTGGTGATTCTAGTGTACCATCATATAGTGGAGGAGATAGGTGAGTCAGCAGCAAATTAAGTTATTAACGTTAAATTCTTCATATAGTAGGAATGATGATTTCAAAGTATAGAGTTTCGAGAGTAGTTTGTATATAGAAACTGTATGAGCGTAGAAAAGTGAGTCAGCAGCAAATTAAGTTATTAACGTTAAATTCTTCATATAGTAGGAATGATGATTTCAAAGTATAGAGTTTCGAGAGTAGTTTGTATATAGAAACTGTATGAGCGTAGAAAAGTGAGTCAGCAGCAAATTAAGTTATTAACGTTAAATTCTTCATATAGTAGGAATGATGATTTCAAAGTATAGAGTTTCGAGAGTAGTTTGTATATAGAAACTGTATGAGCGTAGAAAAGTGAGTCAGCAGCAAATTAAGTTATTAACGTTAAATTCTTCATATAGTAGGAATGATGATTTCAAAGTATAGAGTTTCGAGAGTAGTTTGTATATAGAAACTGTATGAGCGTAGAAAAACCGACCAAGTGCAAGTTGGACTCGCACACGAAAGGTTCTCTGCCACTTCACAATATTTATTCTTCATCTTACCGTGTGGGTAGTAAGGCCTAACGACCCGACACACCCTAGTGTCAGAGTTTCTAAACCGCCTCAAGGGCCTCTGACATGGTTTGAGTGGAACAGTAAGTCCAGGTTTCCTCACGATGTTTTCCTTCACCGATGCCAGTGATGTCCAAAATAAACTTAAGAAAGTACATATTAATTGAAAAATACAAAAAATAAAAATGAATATTTATTGAGACATAATAATAAAAAGAAACACGTTTCTTGTATGGAGACCCCCTTTAATTTTTAACTATATATTTATTTTTCACGCACGATAGCTAGTTGAAATTTTCACGCTGTGAAAATTTCAACTAGCTATCTATTATACATTTATACGGTTCATAACATACAGCGCTCTAACAGACAGACGGACAACGGAGGCTTAGTAATTAGTGCCCGTTGGTACCTTTCGGGTACTGAACTCTAAAAACTAACATACGAGTATTTCGACTCATATTTTACGACATAAAAAGTATATTATGTAATAGAACTTAATCGGTATATTTAAGTAAGATGTTAAGTGTGACAAATAGATAGACGGTAGATCCCTTTCTTACACTTTATCAATAATGCTTAATATTCATTTTCATTCATAAAACATATACAGTCTTTGGGATTATTTTAACCATGGACAGTAAAAAAAACGATAACAAAAATTCAAATATTTAATTTCTCTAAAAGCTTATCCAGTACTCCGTTCCCAACTGACTCTTTGACCACATCATTGACTCTGAACTTTAATAGATCATTTTCTTGAGGATTTTCTACCACGTCGAAGCTCAGATCCAGTCTCGAACCTTTCATTAACGAGTCATCTTCAGATGCTATTGTCACAATCCTCAGCTCAATCATAGCTATCAACAAACCGTATGGTTTAAACTCTTCTATATCTGCATTGAAATCTTCTCTTTTGTAAACAGATTCTGCTTTTATATCAAATTTGTTTAAGAAGACTGTTAAGTTATCGTAGTAGATCATTTTGAGGAGATTTAAATGTTCATATCTGAACGCCGAATCGGTGCAGATGTATAAAAAGTACATGATGTCTGTGACTGGATTTGCGTATCTCATTGCTTGGAAGTCTATGAAGCATATTTTTCCTGTCTGTAATCAAAAAATACAATAAAAAAACGATGCCTCGCTCTAATCCCCTGTAAAAACAGTCAGATCCAGAATCGTGCGGGGATCGAACCCGCGACACACAAAACAGCAACTAATCCCTTAGCCACTGCGCCAACCGTGTCGTGAAACGTTTTTAAAGTGCATGATTGTAGTCTTGATAATATTGAGTATTCAATCAAGGTTATAGTAGTCTCTTTAGCATGTACGTTCAAGTTTTGAAGTTGATAATTCAAGTACTAGGAGATAATAAAGTGAAGTTAATTGATAAGAAGATGATGTTGCAAATTTTAACAATCGCTAATACATATTTAATATTAAATATCTTAATAGGATTAACGGTAATTAGATGTTATAAATAGGTAACCTGAACTTAGACTATATCGTAATACGCCCTCAAGTGAAATACTTACAAACATTGTTATCTCATTAAATAGATTTTACAAGCCCAACCCATTGTATTCGATTTTGATTATTATGATATAGATGATAAGATAGAAAGCTGTTATACAAGAATAAACACAACTAATGATATCATTAGCCCCATTTTTTTAGTTTGCCTTTTAGCTATGTATGTTATAGTTCTATAACATTTTGAAAATTACTATCATTCATCAAGTTTCTTCTTAAAATTAAGTTTGGAAACGACAACTTTAAAATTCATCTTAGTTTTGTCAAAACAACTCAATACAATAGTAATTAACTAAATTACCTTCAACTAATTCAAAATGCCAGGAATAATGGCTGAATTTTTCAATAGATTTAAAATACTTTGTAAAATGTGAGAAATTTTGACGTGGGTTAATTCATTTTGGCAGAATACGACTTAATTGTCATTGATATTAAAAAAAAATACTCACATCATGTTTAAACAGCATATTGTTGACCCAGCAGTCTCCGTGACAAAGAACGTTTGTTTTACTTGGTTTGGTATACATTTGCAATAGTTCCAACAGCTTCACATCTACTGTCTCCAGTTTTGTCTTTGCATCCTCATCAGTTAATTGGTTTAAAGACATCTCAAATGATTCAAAGAAATAGTGTCTCAATTTAGATTTATCCAAAAAGTGATCCTGATATAAAAGATCGTGAAATTCAGATCTGACTTCATCGAATCTAGCAGGTTCTTTTGTTCGAAAGACAAACGATAAAGCATGGAATTTTGCCAATTCACCAAGTACTACACCAATTTCCTTGAATCCTAGGTTTTCATATTTCGCCAGTTTGCCATCGATTTCATATCCCTTTGCCCTCAAATCTTCTAAAATAATTATCTCGTTGGAACTTTCTATGTTTGAAAATAAACATTCTGAGAGCTCCAATCTTTCATGGTCGTATAAAACATTTTGTAATTCTTGAAACTTGCTTATCACTTTTTTATAAGCGACCACTTCACGTTCATGTAGTTTGTGAAAAAGAACCTGGCGCTCCGTATTCACTAAAGTCTTAACAATAACACTGATATTATTTTCATCACTATCTGTGTCTTTGATCTCCACTCGAAACACATTTGCTATATAGTTCGCTTGTTTACCACTGATGCAATCAACGCTATACTTAAAATCTTCTATTCCTTTAGCGAGAGCAATTTCTTTTATAGATCCGTGAAGTTCTGCACTGTTAAACTCATCTTCAGTTTCACTTATATGTACTTCTAAAGACATAGTCGCTGTCACTAGTTCCGCTATAACTGACTGTTCATTGACTATTAATCATGCGATAAGTTCTGTATCTTCTGATAAGTCGAAAGTAAATATTTGTTCAGATTACGTTTTGCGATACGTTTTTGATTGTTAGCTGTTTTATCATTATTGCTATCGGATGTCAGGTAAATTATTCGGCAACGGTGACTTATCCTACTTTTCGTTTATCTATATCTATTAACTTCAATTTTATGTGTTTTACCTCAATGTTTTATGGATAATGGATTTTTATGAAGCTTGTCCGTCTTGTAATAATAGGTAAATCTATTATTTCTTATTGGGTAAGAAATATTATCCAAAGATAGGGGAAATATTACATTCAGATCCTGGCAAACTTCTGTAAATATACCCATGGTACGTCACAGTCTTTTGTTTTTAGGTTTCCATACCCAAAGGCTCTAAACGGAGCTCTCACGCTCATGCGTCCGTCCGTCTGTCTGTCTTTCTCTGTCTCTGTTTACACAGAACTGCATCTTTTACCGTAATATAGGTAGACACTTCAAATTTTCACGTGTGTTGCTATAGCCGCATCCCTTTTAATTTGAATACAAGAAACGTATTTTTCTCGATCATTACCGTTTGTTTTTGTTAAGTTATGCTAATCAATTTCTTTCTTTTTCTTCAGTAGGTTACTCACATTTGGAACTTCAAGTAACATCAGGGTAGCACCAGGATCTCCAGGAAAGTCTTACTCTTGGAAAGAGAAAGGATACACAAGCTGCAGCGCCTCCTGCCTTAGTGGTGTACAGGTAATGTGCTAGTGTTGGAGCCATGTTAACATTCCCTTAGAAATAACTGTTTATCGGGCGAAAGGAACATCGTAACGAACATTTTTACCGAGGATTGAAGTACATGATTCGAGATCCACAAGCAATGATATTAATACATTAAAAAAAAGTCAGTCATGGGCATTGCCGACCACCACTGATCACGACGCTTGCTCAATTCGGTTTGTGCTGCGACTTATATTACCTATAAGTCAAGTTTTCCTCACAATATTTTTGATTCACCGATGTCAGTGATGCCCAAGATAAACTTAGAAAGTACATATGAATTACCATCCCTATCTTGTGCAGTGTAAGCAATTCCAAATGTATTTTATAATGCGCACAGCGAAGGAGTACAACTCTTTGCCTGCGTGTATTTCCGAACATATTCGACCTTAATCTCTTTAAAGTTAGATTGAACTGGTTTCTTGTGCAAGCTCATACCATCGTAGACTTTGCCTCTGTTACATCTGACCTAGACTGGAGTCAAGAGCATACGCGTCATAAATAAATAAAAAACGAGTGTGCTTATGACCACACGACTGAAGTGAAACTTCTTTCGCTCCATCTGTATGTATATATATATTTCATTTACTAGCTATAAGAGAAAGAGAGAAAGAAAATGTGCGCGCGCACTGCTCTCTCTTGCTCCTACACTGTGATACAGACAATAAGCCTGCAGTGTGCTTAGATATACGGAACGTATTTGGCTATGAGAGGAAGAGAGAAAGAAAATGTGCGCGCGCACTGCTGTCTCTTGCTTATATCCCCCACTTAACTTCCGTTCGCCTTGCCCGATCACACTTTTCGTAACGCTTACGTCACGCGTTCGCCAGCTTACTCCCCAAGTCGAGCGTGCGTAAAGAAGTTTCACTTCAAAAAAATATTAAAATGTCACATTGGACTTTCCCGTGCTTATCCAATCCTTACGCTGGATTCTAGAACTATGAACTGAATCCGTGATAAAACGTTTTATTACGACATCTTTTCCATCCCGTATACCAACATTATTATTAAACTCTTGTTCAATTGCGAGATCACAGCATCTAATCTTTTCTGTTCAGTGAGTATCTCTAATTGTGAAAAGCTTTGTAATATATTTTGTTACGGCGCCAGTATTTTATTTGAATTCCATTCATTTTACCTTTATTTGAATGAGAGTCTGGGGTCACTAAACTACAAGTACTTATTATTACTGTTTTTTAAAACTATATGTATATGTTGGTACGATGCCATGGTGGCCATGGTAGGTACCGTGCTGGGAACCATTTTTTTTATTTTGTGAAATATCCCATTTTATAAATATCGATCTGATGAGGACCGCGTGATATGGATGCAAGTCGCTGCCAATCAGGTCTTTTGGAAATCTATAGGGGAGGCCTTTGTTCAGCAGTGGACGTCCTACGGCTGATAATGATTCTGATCATGGTAGTGCGCAATGTCACGCACAGAGAACATTGTACTTTTGGGTGCATACAACAGTACATAGTCCAGTCAAATTAGCTAAGTAGAATTGAAAAATAGAAAAATAGTGGTAAGCTTACAGTAAGGGATGATTCTCATTAGAGCGGGCCGTGCCCGGGCCGGGGTGTGGACGAGCCGACGTGGTATTGAAGAGCGTCGAGAGGGGACGCCGGACGGGACACGGATAATGCACTGTGTAACTGATTAATTGTAAAGAGTAATTGATTCATACAAAATATATGTAACAGATTTAAAACCGTGCCCCGTCCGTGCCCCGTCCGGGCCCCGCCCCGGGCACGGCCCGCTCTAATGAGAATCATATCTTATTCGCAACAAGCTAAAAAAAAATTGTATGAATGTTGAGAACACCATCATAAACAATATGTGAAAAATCGCCATCGATTCCACGTGGAAAAACATGTTAGTTTGAACTACGTTAAGCGACGTTTTTGACTCATAAATTGTAGTGAAAATAAAAATTATGTTTCTTGCAGGAACTTATAATACAATGTGTAAGAGATGAAGATGGTAAGAACGCTTCTCCGTACATGTGCGACCCTCTTACCAAACCAGAGAACAGAGTCAGGACTTGCAACGATCATCCTTGTCCACCCAGGTAAATAACACTTCTTCTTCTATATCGTGCGGGCAGTAAGGTCTCAAGACCCCACACACCCTAGTGTCAGAGTTTCTAAACCGCCTCAAGGGCCTCTGACATGGTTTGAGTGAACCAGTAATAACACTTACATCATTATTGAAGAAACAATCTTTTAAGAGCGTTTTCGCCGCGCACAATTCATACAACTTCAAGTCTTTATTTTTGTAAATGAATGAACCGATTTAAATGAAACTTCAACCACATAAGCATGGGTATAAAAAGTCGGTAGAGAACATTTTCAAAAAATTGTCTCACAGCTAAATTCAACCGCATTTAAGTTTTCCATAAAAACAGGGATTTCCAATCATGTCTAACTTTTTAAACCTATAAGTGTCCTGCTTATGTGTAGTAAGTTTAATTAAAATCGGTTCATTCATTTCGAAAAATAAGCACTTGAAATTTTATGTGAAATGTTGTAAGGCGTAAATGCTCTTAAGACGTTGACATTGGTGCCGATTCCCTTGTTCACAAACTAGACTAAATTTAGAGAATTGACATCTCTTACTAACATACAGCGAACGGAAAGGACGGTGACATTAAAGAACTAAGTAAGAGATGCCAAATTAGTTTTGCCTTGAACTTTTCCGTATTTTTAATCTATACGTTTTATGATGTCAACTATAATTGTATGGATGTGTCAGATTTACTAAATTTGACAGCTCTTATTTACATTAGTCTCTTTCTTGTTTTATTGGACAGAAAAAGATAGAAATAGTCTAATTTTAGTTTAGTTTATGAACAAGGGAATCGGCAACATTAATACGTGAAACGAGGTCACTATCAGACTACGAAGAAACAAAAGAAACGCTATGACGCAACGATATAATTCATTAAAGCAATAATCGATTTACTTGAAAGTATGTTAATTAATCGATATTTATATTATAAATGTGACAGTGAGTATGTTTATTTGTTTGTTAGTTTATTTGTTACGCTTTCACAGCTAAACTACTGAACCGATTTTGATAAAAATCAGGAACAGACTAAGCCGCGATTTTATCTGCATAGATGGCAATCACGCGGACAAAGTCGCGAGCAAAAGCTACCTAATAAAACGGCCGTTATATCTGAATTCTTCTATACTAAGTTATTGTTAAATAAAATAATATATTTTTCAACTTACATTTACGTAAATTGAAGGTAAAGGTCAGAGGTTACTTTACCGTTCATTCGTATCAAGATTCAAAAACGTATTTTAAGCTTATACATCCACTCAGAAATATAAACAAGATTAACGTAGGTAACTATAATTTTTCCTCTGTCACAAACTCAAAGGATTCGAAATAAACCGATTCGGAATATTTGGGTCTTGTCAGCGCCTTAAGCAGATATTCTCAGGACAGGATAAATAGTATTTTTAACTTTTCTGAAACGTTTCCTACAATCTTAGGCCTGGTTCACATTAGGTAGGACCACGTGGACGTTCCATCGTGAGGAAACCTGGACTTTACTGTTCCACTCATCCATGTCAGAGGCCCTTGAGGCGGTTTAGAAACTCTGACACTAGGGTGTGTGGGGTCGTAAGGCCTTATTACCACCACGATAAGAAGAAGAAGACAGTTTTACTGTCGTTTGTTGCTGTCCACACTAGAAGCTACCGTTCCGACCTTATGTGAACACCACTGTCGTTACCGTCGTTTTACCACAACCAAATCATAACCGCTTTATGACGACACAAAGCAGTTGTGAGTTGTTTGTCGGTTCGATAAAATTGTTGGTCCGACCTAATGTGAACCAGGCCTTACACGTGCCAGACTTCCTCTTTAAAACATTGGAATAATTTTTTGAAAATTCGTTTATTCAGTCGTTTATGTTTTTGTTTTATCTTTAGTATTGAAGACACGAGTATTTTTTTAGGCTGTTAAAAAAATCTAATGTATACAGTAAATGTTGACAAACGTGATTACATATATATAAATAACATAAACATAACATCACGACTGTAATCCCTAATTTTTTTTTTAACAAATATTGTTAAAAAAAAAATGATTTTTGATGTCAATATCCGAAATTTTGCAGTTAGTTGCAAATATTTGCCAGTTTATATTTTATTTATCTTTGAACTAACTGACTAACTACAAAATTTTGGGTGTTGTCATCAAAAATCATTTTTTTACAACAAAAAAAAACACGTTTCGTCTGAGACAAGTTTGGCTCAAATAGTTCTAAATAGTCTATACTAGCTCCGCTTTACGGCTTTGCGTCGACCTTCCAAACATCCTCTATATATAGATGACGGAGCCGTAGGTACAGTTATAACGAGCAATGATCGATGTACTATCGAGTACATGTAACAAAACACGGCAACAGTACAATGGCGCTCTCAAAGCTATACAATACAAAGCGACTCCAGTTGATACCGCACTAATCCTGATATGTCCTTTGTGCAGGTGGAACTTCACGGAATTCTCGCAGTGCACCAAGTCATGTGGTATCGGCATTCAGACGCGAGAGGTCACTTGTATACATGAGGTAAGATTACTGGCCATCCATGTGTGTTTCGGGCATAGTAACAGCTAAAGCTTAGGGCTGTCATCAGCTTAATTGGGTATTTGGCAGTATAGCCAAATAATTACAAGTCATAAGTCATTAATTTTGGAATTATATTGTGTAGAAATTTTGTATTTATACTAATATTATAAAGCGGAAAAAATTGTATTTTTATTTGTTTGTTTGTAATGGATAAACTCAAAAACTAATGGACCGATTTTAAAAATTCTTTCACCATTATAAAGCTACATTATCTGCGAGTAACATAGGCTATATTTTATTTTATTTTTGCGCGGACGAAGTCGCGGGCAAAATGAAACAGTACCTATAAAACATGACAATCGAAAAATTAATCTACATTCACTTTAAAATAATTAAGACAACAAAAATAAGCACTTTCATTTAGCCCTAAAATACCATTAATATCAATTAGCAATAAAATACAACTTTAATTGCTTTCAAATCAAAAAGTAGAACTTAATCAACTGAGTTGGCAAAAAATTGACGGCCCATTTTTTAAATTGTCATATAAAATCTATAAAGGCGTTTTGACAGCTCTTATAAAGTAAGTCAAAGTCAAAACATTTACTTCAATTAAACTAATTACAGGCACTTTTGAATTGTCAAGGAGTCGGTCGATTAGAAAGTTGAAGCGCGTTTCAAAACAGAGGTAGGCTTCTATGGAGAAGAACAAGCAAGAAACTCCACTCTTTTCAGTTATGTCAATTGATTAGTGCTGTCTAATACCCAATTGATAAAAACTTCGAAAAACTATCGCAGCGTCGTACATTTGGGGTAAAAAAAATTCATCTCAGAATAAAACAAATATTTTTACAATAAAAAATAGAAACATTATTTACATTTTTCTTTTTATTTTAATTTATTGCGTATCTTTCCGTAAGATCGCCGGACGCATTTTAATTAGGAAAATACTGGGGAATACCGAACGGCCAGCAACCCTAATGAAAGTAGATATTGTAACCACTATGACGTGATTACAGTACCGGGCGCTTCAATCTACTTGATTGAAACACAATTCCCTTATTGTCTTGTAAATTGACCTAATTATTATGCGAGGGGTAAAAATACACATCACATACCCATTAAGTACTCATAGTATACCCATCAGACTAAGTAACATTGAACAATTAATATTTCTGCGAAAAGCTCTTTTTCTCGTTAGGTGCAAAAAATCGCTGCTACACTGTATGGTACCTTTATACCATGAGTTACATAAAGTAACTATATTTTCAACCGACTTCAAAAAGGAGGAGGTTCTCAATTCGACGAGTATGTTTTTTTTTTTTTTTTTTTTTGGATATTTGTTCTACGATTACTCCGCCAATTATGAATCGATTTGGATGATTCTTTTTTTGTTTGAAAGAGTATAGTCCCGAATAGGTCCCATAGGAATATTGTCATGATCTGATGATGAACTTTGGAGATATGGAACGGAACTCCTTATAAAATCACAGCAGAACCGCCGTAACAAGAAAAATTCCTTTGTTTATACGTGTAGTCGATGACTGACTGAAGGAAGTGGGGAGGGGGTACGCCAACCCCCCTCCTACCACTTTCCAAAATTAAATATATCGTGTGGGGTATTGTTTGAAAGGGCTTTATGTAAGGATTTCAAACATTAACTCACAAGCACTAAAAAGTGAAAAATAAAAAGCTTTTTTACAAAAAAAGATGACCGCCTTCAAAAACTACAAAATAAAAAATAACTTTAGCTTGGAAGTCGGTGGCAATACCTACATAACAAGAAACAAAACCAAAGCCGCCGACTTCCAAGCTAAAGTTATTTTTTATTTTGTAGTTTTTGAAGGCGGTCATCTTTTTTTGTAAAAAAGCTTTTTTATTAATAACAATAATAACACTGGGCTATTATTGTGCCATTACTGGGCAAAGGCCTCTTCTCAAATAGAGAAGGCACGAGCATTGATCACCACGCATACATCTATCTGTATAAATAAAAATAAATAGCTTAATATGTTGCTAAGCACAAAATGATTTGGCTGATTTTTTGTTCCTTGTTTAATCATGATCGGGATTTTGCATCCGTGCGAAGCCGAGGCGGATCGCTAGTTCAAAATATGACCCTGCTAAATTAATAACTACTTTTTCATTATTCGCCAGGTGACCCGAGGTGGTACAAACACGGTGGTAGTACCGAACAGCATGTGTCCCCAGCCACCACCACCTGACCGTCAGTACTGCAACGTCCTGGACTGTCCCGTGAGGTGGCACTCGGGAGAATGGTCCAAATGCTCCAAGACTTGCGGCGGAGGGTTAAAACAAAGAGAGGTTCGTAATTTTAGATAAATTATGGTTACAAAGAGTAAAAGAGAGAATGATTTGGGTAAAAGAATCCAATGAAAAATAATGTCGAGAAGAAAAATAGCATTTTAAAATATTTATCATTTATTTTGTAATAAATATTTGCCCCGTTGGTATCGTGATCGCAAGCACAACTGCTGAGTGTGGTGTCCTGGATTAGATTCTCACGTTGGGTATAGACATGTTATTGGGCATTTCCATTAGGAATTTTCTCAATAACAACCCGGAAAGTATGTAAAGCCGTTGGTTCTAAGCCTGGTCCCGGTTGTGTCGGATTGCCTTTCCAAAAGACTGAGACCATTCCTAGGCCCCTAGTAGGAGACTAGGACTGAAAGTGAGGGAAGGGAGAGTGCACCTGTGCGATAACACACTTGGGCACTAAACTTTTACACTCGTGCATACTTTGCTAGTCTCCATTAAGATTGAAATTCGGTCGAGAGAAACTATATAGGTAATGGTGCCGATCCCCTTGTTCACAAAGTAGACTAAATTTAGAGAATTGACATCTCTTACTAACATACAGCGAAAGGAAAGGACGGTGACATTAAAGAACTAAGTTAGCGATGTCAAATTAGTTTTGCCTTGAACTTTTCCGCATTTTTAATCCATACGTTTTAAGATGTCAACTAAAATTGTATAGATGTGTCAGATAGACTAAATTTGACAGCTCTTATTTACATTAGTCTCTTTCTTATTTTATTGGACAGAAAAAGATGGAAATAGTCGAATTTAAGTTTAGTTTGTGACCAAGAGAATCGGCACCAATGTCTATTTCATTTAAAATTCAGGTGGAGTGTAAGCAGATAATGGCCCAGTCCCACGTGGTGGAACGTCCTGCTTCTCTCTGCAGCTCCCCGCGTCCTGCTGCCACCAAGTCCTGCAACTCAAGACCCTGTCTCTTGGACACGGCGTCACCAGAAATATCACTCGCCAATTCTTCTTATATACAGCACGATCCTAAGAAGAAAAAGGTAAGGGCATCGAGCTTTATCATTGGTGTAGACAATAATAGGGATTAGGAATTTTACAGTAAAATGGAACTGATCTAAATATAAAATACAGTTTTGTTAATCAGAAATTAAATTCCTTTTGAGGAAGTCATTTTAAATTTATTGTTAAAATCTTCTTTCTTTATCGTGTGGACGATCTTACGACCCCACACACCCTAGTGCCAGTTTCTAAACCGCCTCAAGGCCCTCTTACATGGTTTGAATGGGACAGTAATAGGCTGGTGCAAGTCCAGGTTTCCTCATGATGTTTTCCATCATCAATGATGTCCAAGATAAACTTTAGAAAGTACATATGAATTGAAAAAATCACATTGGTTTTTTGCCCAGATTTGAACCTACAACCTCATGCATGAGAGGCGGGCGCCTTAAGCAATGAAAAATGTAGAATTTAGACGTAACATTGTATGTTTCACAAACTAAGGGTTAATATTCAAACTATGGATGATGAGTAGTTACAACGTGTTTGCAGAAGTACTAACAAGGGGCCCTATTCTATTGTCACAGGTGACAGTGAAGGTCGGCGGTTCAGCGACGATATTCTACGGCACTCAAGTGAAGATCAAATGTCCAGTGAAAGGATACAATAGGACTAAGATACAATGGGCGAAGGACCACCAGATCATTAGCAAATCTAAAAAGTATAAGATTTCAAGGAAGGTAAGTTTCTTTGGAATATTTTATGGCTTAAATTGTTAGACTTTATCTCTCTAAAGTTGAGCCGCTTTACGAGCGCGAACAAGTCTCTTGGTGTAATTTAAAAAACGTAGTTTTGTGTAAAGTATTCGAAAATGTGCGAGGGAGTTAGGAGAAAAAGAATTTATAGAACTTTTTTTTATTTACTTACCGTTTTTACCGCGATTCATTTAATGTATTCGTTTTTTTTTGGGATATTATTAATACTAAGTTGTATTTTAGGAACTGTTCTTATTGAACTAAAAGAAAACACTATTCTTTTTTAGTTTATAAATCAGTCTTGTAATGAAAGTCTCTTTTATTACTCGTAATTTATTTTCTTTTATCCTTATCCAATTTTAACAATAATTATTACTTGTCGATTACTTTGAAACTCCACTGTGCGTAGGTTAAAGGTCATAGCTTATTAGAGTCACCCGACACCCGACCAGCACTGTCTTGCCTCGAGCGGTTAGTATTCTTTGTAATGAAGTACTATGGGTATACGCTCCCTACATCATCTCCGGAGTGTCTCGACGGCAGGCTGACCACGCGCGGCCTGCGAGTGGACCACTCGGTGACCACTTGTCGCTTGCACGCTTGCTTTGCGTTGCCCACATGCAGGTCTCGAATGGATATGATCCCCGACAAACTACTCACGGTCAACGCAGTGTCCGCTCGTTGACCGCGGGATGTTCACTAGTTGACATGCGGCATCTTACCGATGGACGAGGTGGTGCTGGTCGGGTGTCGAATTGGTCTAATAAGCTATCTTCTGCATCTATGGAAGATTACACCCCAAATTATAAAACACATCTTAATTCAGGGTGCTCTTCGAATCAACTCCCTCTCGCTCCGAGACCACGGAGTTTACACGTGCGTTGCTGGAAGATCCAGTGCAAATCTGACGCTGCTAGTCAAACCAAGACCTGGAGAGTTTCCATCAAGCGAAGAAATCGAGAGACACAAAGCATTAGATGAACCTTCATCACCACTTTCAGATAGGTAAGGTTTTGTATAACATAATAGTGATACAGATGATGAAAATGCAATAAAATGGTTTTGACGAATAAATCTTTATCAACAGCAGAGCAGACGGTCGATACAGGGCTATGATTGGAGGCACTTCCGATGACCAATCTCATGAACAGCGTCCGGGGGACTCCAGGAAGAACTATAAGAATAGGCAGAAAGGTAAACAGATGATACAAGTGATATTAATTATCTTTCAATTTCAATTTAAGTATGTATTTAGGTGTTTGTAGATAGATAAAGAGAGAAGACAGATAAAGAGAGCAAAAAATAGCTTAACAAAAAATAGAAAGGCGAAAGGTGTAGAACCGTCAAATGAGTTTAAATTAGTACTTTTATGATCAGACCACTAAATTATATTAATTGAGGTGCCTCCTAAAACACGCTAGATCGAAAATTAATTTAACAGTTTGGAACCTTTACTAAAAGCAATTTATATTATGTATTTATTGATACAATACAATGTGCATTCAATTCAGCATTATTGTACTTTACCTACAAAATACCGCAGTAGGTACTAACAACAAAATTACAAACTTTACGGTAAATTCATTAAGATCGGACACTGCGGTGCTTCTCGAGTGCCCTGCAAACACTAGATAAATTTCGAATTAAAGTCTTAATTTTTCGTACATTTGAGAATTTTAAAGCCCTGTTTAAAAATTGTTAACCTACTTCCTAATTGCTTGTTGCAGTTTCAATTAAAATATGAAGTGAACTTTTATCTCTAGTTTATTTTCGGCATTGAGATTGCGTTTTGAGCATAAGGGATTTTTATTTTCTTGTTGATATAAATATAGCTTAGCTAGCCTTTCGTTTCCTTTTGAATACATCTTGCAAAACATACAGAGTTAATGTTTCATAAAATTTAGCTTACTTGAAAAAATCAAATCATAAACAACTTCATGATCTTGACATCCCCGATGGTCTAGTGGTCGCAAAGCTCGACTGCTGAGCCTGAGGTCTTGGTAAAACATAGTGAAAAAATAAAAATAAATCTCCGTATTACTCACCAGGAAAAATAGACAAAGTCCGAGACGCTCTCTACGGCAGCACAGCAACGACAAGCACTAAAGCATCACCAAGCTTCAACTCGCAAGAGAGAGACATGTACGATGAACACGAGGTAAGATCTTAACAATTCTCTTATAATCTAATGTCTCATAAACTATTGTGTTGATAAATTGTCTAGGATACTTATTATACAATAACATTTGAATACTGTAATAAAAGTTAAATAAATATTAAGAAAATCTCTACATAGTATAAAACAAAGTCGCTTCCCACCGTCTTTTAAACTGCGCAACAGATTTTAATGCGGTTTTCATCAATAGATAGAGTGATTAAAGAGGAAGGTTTATGTATCTACATTGCACCCGTGCAAAGCCAGGGCGGCTCGCTAGTGTATTATAAACTTCTATACATAAACAGTAAATAACGAATGCACAGAACTTTTCCTTCAATTTAATATAAGTTGAGGTGAGAGTCATGCAAACTCAAATAACTGTGGCAATTAATAGTCAAGTTCTGGGAATATATAGAATATACTAACAACTGTTGAATTTTAAAAACATAGCACTTATTAAAATTTCATTTTAACCATGGCGGTATAACCGAAGACTTGGATTATGAAGGGGTTTACCATCTGGTGTCGATGATCACACAAAATCGTTTTCTAACAACATTTAACTCAAAATTTAGTAATTTATAATCACAAATCGATAATCTTGGGCCTCTAGTCCTCTAGTAATGACAGTAATAAAATTTACAACCGATTTTACGAGCGACATAAAGTTGTTATATCTAGATGATGTTGTTGCAAGATGACTTACTTATCGTACGCATAAATTCGTCATAATAATGTTTTATGGTTACTGTATAAAGCATTTTGTTACCTGAGATATTGTCTTAATCCTTAAGATGTTTTTGGAGAGATTATTTGTCAATCATCGTTTTTATTACCGTTGAACATTTACGTTCTCGTTTTTACTGTTTTCTTGGCGTATCTTATTTACAAACATTGACCATTATTACGTCACTAACAATTGCGACATTATCATGAAATTCATAGACCAACGCAGTATATATCCTTTGATTTAGTAAGTGAATCACACTCAAAGGCAATTTATCAACACAAACTTAAGCTTAACCTAACAAACTTGCCCGCACGCTGCTTGGAACGTTCTATATTGAAGAAGAGTGCTGTCTCCTCCCAGATGCTTCCGCCCAAAAGGAGCAGTGCATCCAGGGTACTGCCCTGCCTGCATTACATTGTTATGCAGCTTCAGGTGAGAAGTTCCCAAAACTGAGGGTAGATGGGAATTTGGGTGGCATGCATTGCATGTGTTCTGGTTATTTTGATTTCATTTTGGTGATTTTTATTGAGTTTTTGGTTTTTGTAGGAGGTAGTATGCCTTACCTTATAGTCGGTTGGTTAGCTTGTTAACTACGAAAATAAATATGGAAACATCTGATTTTGATGAAATATCTTCTTGTGAAATTTATGATCGATATTATTATATTTACCATTTAGTGATTAGCACAGCACTGGAAACCCTACTCCTCATGCAGTTCTGCATAATAATTATGAAGACTATCCCATCCACTTTTAATTTCCTTACTAAGATGCATTATTCTTACTCATTTATCATTTTCTTTATCATTATAATTTCGAAATTAATTACTTCATCTAAATCGTACAATTAACATTAAAATGGTTGACTTATTTTGGCTTTTGACCTATAACTGTGTGGTGTTCTTCGATTGTCATTCTTAATTTGAAACTTTAAAAAAAATACATTCCGACAACTTAGAACATTTATAATTGATATGTTCAGATGTTTTGGAATTTTCAGACTGGTAACTCGAGGGGTCAAAGAACTGTGGATTCAATCATCATGTATCAAAACTATGGGGTTCCTACCAAATCCCATTTTTTCAATCTTGAAGATAAGCAAATTGTCTTCCCTGAAGATGACGACTCTGATATCATTATTGTAAATGAAGATTACAACAGGAACGTGATAAGGGATTTTCCAATTGAGAGTCTTAAAGATATTGATGAAACTACTACGGAACACAGGTGAGGACTTGCTTTATTTTACGATGAGTTATCAAAGAAAAACCACAATTTTATTACCGTAACATAAAGTTTTCATGACTGTGGAATTCAAAAAAGGACCTTGTGCTTAAAACGGTAGTGGTATTTTGTAAACTATTCATTATATTATTATTTACTTATAAGTACAAATAAATACAGTCTCTAGAAGCAGCATACCACTTACATTTATATACCGATCCTAAGTAGCATCTCATAGAGCTGCACCTAGAAGAATAACCTTCAAACTTCCTTCAAATTTATGTTTTGCCGTGCCGAACAAGGATTGTTACATTGTGGAATGCAATAAATGAATGTGTATTGAGTATTGTACCTTTTAAAAATGGTACCATTTCGTAGGTTCGTACCTCCGGATGCTCACGAATACGTCTGGATGACCACTGATTGGTCTCCGTGCAGTGCTCTCTGCAGTAAAACAGGCCATCAGATTAGAGGAGCTGTTTGCCAGGTTTGTGATTATTATAAAAATAACATGTACTATATTATCTTTTTTTTTATTAAATATAGAATGATGCTTTCCATGGTTTCGCTATTTATTTTGGTAAAGGTTTAATTATGGTTACTTCAAATAATCGTAGTTGGAACTAATGTTACATTCCAAAACCTCAGCTATTTTTTTTGTTTAAATTACTATTGATCCATTTTGATCAAAAGAGGCCCATGAGGTTGATGAGTTCCATGTTAAAGGCCATTTAGGCGGTTTAGAAACTCTGACACTAGGGTTTGTGAGGTCATAAGACCTTATTGCCCACACGATAAAGAAGAAGATCCATTTGGATAATAAATAAGCTATTTATACTCAAACAGCACAAAAAGGACAACAGTACAACTACAGTCGAGACAGAAGAGTGCCTCTCTCGGGGAGGCAAACCGCCGACGGTAGTGCGGGAGTGCGCTGGAGAGAGCTGCGCGGAATGGCGGACTGCGCCCTGGTCCGTGCCCAAGTGTCTTAGCAGTGGAGCTGGTGAGTGAGATTTAGAGACAGCAGGAGTTCCCATGATGTATTTTTAACCTTAAAGATGCCACTCACTCTTATTAACCTGGCACCAGACCAGTGCCACCTCGTGGTGCGGTTGAGGTATCGTTATACGCAGTTTCATTGTTAGGTGAGTGCATATGGCACTCACTTATCAACTCTCTAACCTCACTAGATAGACTCACATGCAAGCACCACCTGCATACCGCGCGTTTCTAAAAGATGCAATTCGTTGACATGCGATGTTAATTTGTTGATCATTCAACGTCAATGCACAACGTTGTTGACCCGCTGACGACGGGTTATAGGGACTGGTGATATTCCGTTGTCGCGCAAACGTCAATTCGACGAGGTGATGCTCCTGGGCTGATAATGGAGTGATGAGCTTTAGTAGACCAAAACTAAAACGCAATTTGATATAAGACATCAGGGGGCTTAGACAAAGTAACAATTGCAAAACGATAACATAAGCCGCGTAAAGTCACGTGGTCAATCGACGAAACGATGTTACTTTGTCTAAGCCCCCAAGATCAGATGTAGCAGCAAAATGAATTCAAAAATTTCCACATTGTTTCTCAAGTACTAATTTCTTCATACTTCATTCCTTATAATTCTCTCTCTCTTTCATTCATCAACATTATAACATTATTATCATAACTAGCCCGTACTGTCCCACTATTGGGCAAAGGCCTCCCTCCATTTTTTCCATATTTAGCGACTATGCGTTAAGTCTTTCCAAAAACGTGTCTTGTCTACTCATCGACAATCACCTATTAAATAATTCAATTCCTTAACTAGCAATCGTGCGCCGCCGCGTTGAATGCGTCGCGGAAAATGGTACAACACTGCTGGAAGCTGCGTGTGATTCCACCACGAGGCCGGAGAAGACGAAAAGGGATGCCAGTCCTTGCAGGGCGGCCTGGGCAGTCGGGCCTTGGAGTAAGGTGAGAACAGACTCAGAACGGCTATGTAAAAAGATACTTTACAAAGTCAAAAATTATCGATTAAATCTGGAAAGCTTATGATTATGGAGATATTGAAAATCAAAATTTCAATTTTATTTTACGATTCGTCAAAAAAATCAGTTTTAATTGTTATAACTTTATTTACACGACTGCCCCAAAAAAAGGAGTGCTATGTGACAGGGTTAATGTATGTATGTATGTGAGTATCTTTATTCTACCATAACTTTTAAACGCCTGAACCGATTTAGATGTATGGTATCGTTACAATCCTTACATCGTTCCGAGTAACATAGGCTAGTTCAAAATAAAAAGAATCCCGTGTGGTCACTTTAAAACGTAAATTAACACCAGCCTCTATTATTTTTTTTAATAATGAATCTACTTGTGTCTATGTTTATCGTTTAGAATTTGACAAGAGATTTTAAAAATACATAACACTGTAAATAAAAAACGTCGTAAAAAAACTGACGAGTAAACAAAGTACAAATATGTGCAATTTTTGCAGTCGTTTTTGTTTAAATACGCAAATAAGTAAGCACAATACAAATATAATTTTTTAGTCAATTTTATTTAGTTTGAAGGGCAGTATTACATAGTTAAGGGCAATGTGATATGTCTTTTTATACCCCATAATATAACTAAATAAAAATGCTATAGTTTTATTTCTAATTCGAAAATTGCCTCCAATCTAGTACTTTAACTTTTTATTGTGGGGCGCCTCACATTAGTACGCTCTTAAGAACAAATTTAACAAAGCGACTTAAAATTTCAATGCAAATTCGAAATGTTAAATATCCATTCTCTGTTGTATAGCATGGTCTGCAGTAATAGCTTGTTCTCGGGACCTCGGAGCGAAATGAAGAACTATTAACAAGCTGTTCCTGCATTGAAAAGTTTACAATGAAACTATTTAATAGCCTTTCTACATTTTAGCCGATGTTCGTCCACTGTTGGATAACGATAAGACAGACAGTTATTTTTTATAGATCGAAAACCATACTTTCAGGTATAATTATCAATAAAAATATTTCTGAAAAATGCGACAAAAAAAAACAGTTTTTTACAAAAAAAGACAACCGCCTTCAAAAACTACAAAATTACAAATTACTTTAGTTTGGAAGTCAACAATGCTTAGATATGCTATAGCAACAATCGCGGTTAATCTGCTGTTATTAATTGAAGAGTTCCCCCAATTTCTACAAGATCCCATCATCAGATATTGAAATGGTGACAATGGGACCACACGGGAAGTACCAGCTTTCAAATAAAAAAAGAATCATGAAAATCGGTTCACCCAGTCCGCAAGTTATGAGGTAACAAACATTTAAAAAATACAGTCGAATTGATAACCTCCTCCTTTTTTTGAAGTCGGTTTAAAAGAGAAAATCATCAAAATTTGATGATCTTAAACCGCAAAAATCGTAGAACATACATAGGGGTGATTTGGATAGCCCTAGAAGAGAGGAGTCCAAAATTTTCGTTTGAACGTCTTTGTCTGGGCCACCCAGTGCAAAACTGTTAATTCTACAAACACAACGACATTCTAATCAATTAGATTTCGCACAACCTCATAACTTTCCAGTCAAAGAGAAACTCTACAATCACACACGGAGAGAGTTTTGCCATACTCAAGGGAGATTCAGTATCTACAAATTTAATATGGCTTCATAAAATGAACGTATAAACTGAAGTTATTGCTTAAATTTTATGTATTTAATAGTAGCACTAAAGTATCGTTCTGGAAATCTGATGTTAGGATTACTATTGCCGTTTTATGGTGTTAGTTTTCCGACTTGAATATTGATCTCAATACTTCCCACGTAATGAGACACAATTGATTATCTACAGTTCTGTCATACCAGTTCTAAAAAGTTGGATGGCTTTTCTTTTTGGGGAAATTGTCAGGGACTGCCTCCGCCTCGTAGGCAAAGTCAAGGTCATTAATAATTTATTTGAAATAGACGAATTAGACTATCAAAAAGCAATTATAAACGTCATTTACAAAAAAAAAGAGAATTATGTGCAAAATTGAAATGCAATTCAAAAAGGTAGTTTCGTAAAGAAATGAATGGGCAAGAAACTCGTTACATACTCTAGAAAAAGAAATATGTTTTACAATATGTAGTAGGTAGGCGGAGAGGTGTATGTTGGACTCCCCACTTATTCCTCCAACTAGCTTTGGCCAATGCACAGGAATCACTCAGAGCATTCTTCCACACTCCGGCAGGTCTTGACCCACCTCCACTACAAGGTAGATGCCATTACCTAGCGGCCGCCGGACTCCACAAAGGCGCGCGACAAAGACATCGCAACTGACCCCCAGTTCACCGCGAGTAACATAAAAAACCTGATCGTACTATAACTAACCCTCTCGACTCCGCAGTGTGTAGGCCCCTGCTCGTCAGTGGGTCGTCAGCACCGTGCACTACGCTGCGTGTGGAGAGCCACAGGGGCCCGTCGACGGGGCAAGGAGCGCAGTGCTGCCGCCGCGTGCGAGGGGTTGCCTCGCCCCGGCGTCACCAGACCCTGCCAAGTACATGCCTGTGTTAATAAAGGTATTTTTGGTAATAAAAGAGTAGAGGTAGCTTGGCCTTTTTAACCAATGAAAAGGTGGAGATTTTCAAGTTGATATGTACATATTTTTTTATATGACCACATACATTGGTCATTGCTTTTTGGAGAGATTGTGGGTTGGTTCGATTTGGCTCAATGCATGTAGAATTATTGGACACCTTTGCGGCATACCATTAGTACCTACACCTGCCGCGGTGGCGCCACCGGCGTTTACTATCTAATATTAAAGTTTTCTGCATGAGTTGTTTCCTTGCATGGAGCTTCATATATACTTTATCCATGTTATAAGTTAGAAGTACACTTTTAAATAAGTCACAGAGCATTTTGCATCCTTAATAAGTAAATCACTTGTAATAACAATAACGATTTATGAGTGTCTCAATATTGGTAATGAGTGTATTATGCAATTTGGGTGTAATATTTTGTAATTATTGTAAATATACCAATTTTAAAACCGTAAAATTGTAATAGAACAGGCCAAAGTCTCAAAGTCGCTAAACTTGCGTCTTTTTAGCACGGTTGAAATTTAGAGAATTCAAAGAGGAATTTTGTATGTTTGTATTGTATGGTGTTTGGTTGCTTTAGAGTTGGGTCCATTGCCAGGTATCAGATTTAAAATGTACCATGCTCACTTACGGAGACGGCTAGTTTTCGAAATGACCCAGTATTGAATGAAGCAATTATACCTTAACGAAACGAGTCAAAGCATATGTTTCAATTAAAACATTTGCAGGCACTTTTAAATTTTCAAGGAATCAGATAGTTGCAGCCTGTTCTAAAAGTTAGACAGGTCTCTATGGAAAAGAACGAGCAAGAAACTCCTCTATGTATTCTCAGAATTCCAACCATGCTAAGGTCACGTATGTCTTGCAAAGCTAGATTCCCAGTGGTGGTATAATTATGTACAGTCAACAAAAGAGATAGGTCTATATGCAGGGTCGTCAGATTTACATAGTTGAAGTATTCTTAGAAACCGATGGATGTTTCAAATGTAACTTAATTTAAAAAGTGGAAAATTAACAGTTCACTACTAAAGTTTCAATCGAAGTCATCCATCGGTTTCTAAGAAAACTTCAACTATATCTGGCGACCCTGGATACCTGCTCTTTTGCTGACTGTTCCTACTTTCTCTTAAAACCTTGAACCTAAACTACACGTGTTGCACTCACTAACGATTGATTCCTCCACAGACGGCATTTGTCGGGACAGTTCCCGATTCTGCGAGAACGTAAGAGCGATGAACATGTGCGCTCTGAAGCGGTACAGGGAGCAATGCTGCAAGACATGCTCCGATTGAACGCAATCATTGGCGGGTTCAAATTTAGAATCCGGTCGTTTGAATGTAACGGTCTCGAATCTGAATGACGGTTATGAATTCAAAAATGGAATGCCGTGTAAATTTAATTTAGGATGGGGCTAGATGAGCGTCAATATTATCTATTCTACTGTTACTACTTGGCACCATTCTTAACTTAGCCTAAAAATTCCATAAACAATAATTACTGAACTCATTTTGGTCGGCGTAAATAACGGGATTACATCCGTCTGGCCCCGCCCTAAATTCCAATTGTGGATCAGTAATTCGAAATTCAACTACAGATAATGCAATATATCACAGGCTCGATCCTTTCTACTGAAATATTAACGGCCCACTAAAATGTTGTCATCACACCCCATTTCAAAATTTAATCGCGTTCTATTGTAAAATGGCCGCCGTTTCAACTAGTCCGAGCGCTGTCAAGTAAAATATTTACCTAGTGATCGATTTCAGAGCGAGAGTAAACCAAAACTTCGTGTGATCATTAATTATTTACGAACATTTGAGACTCCAGCAAGTTCTCAATCAATAGTGTGAGCCGGGCCTAAAAGCGCGTTCCAATTTCAAACAGCCTTGTGTTCAGTGTGCAAATTCATAAAATTCGAAGGCTGGAAAAAAAAACAAAATCTTGTAGATTGAAATTCGAATGAATGAATGAATTGAGTTCGTAATTGTCATTCAGATTTGATTGAACGCTTTCTAGTGAAATTCGAAATGAACTTTTTAAAGGCTAGGGACAGTAAGTGAAGTGACGTAAGTACACGAAATGGAATTAGTATTTAATATCTGAAGAATGTAATTCTATCAACTGTACAATTATGAATGGAGAATATTAATATAATATGAGATACAACAACAAAATGTGTGTACCTACTTATTTTTTTAAATATTGCAAGCAATTTTTCTGTTCTTTATGTCGAAAATATTTTTACTACAGCCCTATTTTTCGTGAAATAAGCAAGAAATTTTGTTTTTAATAATCAACTTAATCAAGCCTTTCCCCCGAAGCAAAACGGGCACATTAACGGAAGGTACTTAGTGCAGTAATTCGTCTGTTCAACATTTTACGTCCAAGCCCGCTGCTAAATTCATAAAGCGGCAATCCTGCTTGTTATATCAGAGCGAGGGTTTGATCGACGGCAAAATGAACTATTACGCGCGTGGCTCCGTTTCGTTCGGGGTCATAACTAAATTTTCCGTGTGACTGAAGTGAAAGGACCCTTACAAAACTACTTCGTTCAATCGTTCTTTTGCTTCAATACCCCAATGTTTTGAATGAAAACATTTTCCAGTCTACTTTCTTTTCCGAATAAGACTCTTCTTTTTGGTAATTTCGTTCAAACAATTGATTTGATGACAAAGGTACTTCCAAATTCAATCTCGTTCCATGACCTGATGGATAAAAGTGTGTGAGAGAGTGATAGAATTACAGGCGAGTGTGAAAGAGAGGAAGCTAATTGTAAGCACGATAGTTCTAGTCGTGAAGCACAGCTGACCATACAAGATGGTTGATATTGAATATTTATAAAAAAAAATGTAAATTATTTCAAAAGTATAGCCCTCGAATTGATTATGTAAGTAGTAAACAAAATATTTAGTAAAAATGTTTTGTACTATATACAAATATTAATGTAAATAAATACATAATTATGGAATATTATTATTGAGCACTCTACGCTACGCTTGGCTCCTATATAATATGATAGAGCACAAAATTAATAATTTAATCATTAAAAAAAAATTAGGGAAAAATATTTAGCAAAATTGCCAAAAGAAAAAAACCAGAGTGTATTAAAAGTACAGTCATGTCAAAAAGTGCTGATTTATTTTATTCTTATATTTTTTCTTCACTGACGTAGATAGATTCGTTTATAGAAATAAAAATGTATGTATATTGGACATATTATAAAAATAATTACGTAGGAAAAACATTTCTGATAAAAATTTAAAAGCAATAAGATTCGCTTATAAACCTACATTTAAAAATGTAAATAAAAAATGCGAATGCATAAAAAATTGTTATCTAACCCGTTCGTTGATTGGGTTTTAGTGAAAATTTAATAGTTTAAATATTTTTTTCTTTATTTAAATTACAATAAAACTGAGAAAAATAGTTAACAAACATTTTTAGATTTTTTCTAGTTTTTGTTTAGTACCTTTTTTCATATCTAAGTTCACCCTAAAAGGGAGTTAAAGCGTGTACTACGTTGTTGTTTAAACCTCGGTGCAGTATTATGTATTAAAAAGTATGTAATTATGTTTAGATAAACAATTTATTGTCAATTGTTAGTGGCATTAATCCGATTTGTATATAATTGAAACTATATAGCTATGCAAACATTGTTCCAAAGTATGTGGCATTACTTTACTTGTGGGTTTTTATTACAAATTGTCACGATAGAAAATAAAATCTGTATTGTAACAGAAAAAAAAAGAAACAAGTTCAATAAAATACTAAACGCAGCGCTACTTTTCAAAATGAGGAAATTAAATTTAAAATAAAAAAAGTTAAGTAATAAAAACCCATTTGTAAATTAGGTTATAAAGGCTCACAAATTCTCTAAGACAATTAAGTAAATGTTTTAGTTTTAAGTACGCAACTTTCCGTAAACTTAGGAACTTCAAAATGTATGTTGATGTTAAAATGTAATGATTAATAAAGTTTTTTTTCCCTTTTTAAACTTATTAAACGTCGAATTGTTTTTATTTTTACTTTTTTTTTACGAACGTATTGTACTTACAATTTTATTTCCAATTTTAATAAAATAATTTTACTTTTTTAATTCTTTGTATAATCTCGTGTAAAATACTTCATATCAATAAAATACTGCCATTTTTATTAATAATAAAGTTTTGTTTTGTCGCTGATTGTACTTACCTAATGTGTCTATCTTTAGTCTATAGTTTACTGTGACGTTATCTTGCATTCATAGTTGAGAGACTCGGATAATGGTATGCCTTTTAAAAAATCAACTGAATATAATAAACACTCTCTGACACTACACGTAGAACTGAAAATTGAATATCTAATAAGACCGTGGAAATGAATAAAAGAAAATTATGAACAAAACGACTTTTCAGTGCGCAAAACTTACACGCAAGAACTTACGTAAGATTTGTAACTTGCAGCTTTCATATTACGACTCTGCAAGTAACTTCTACTTGCAGAGTCGGAATAAAGGTATGAGACTTCTCGCAGTGGACTATAAACTTGTTTAATATCTATTGTTATGTTCTGCGTACTTATAATATGTACACCTAACAGTAATATTAACAATGTAACAATTATAATTTGTAAGTCTCAGAATAAGTCCAAACTGTACATTGTACCAAGAATTTTCAAATAAAAAATATATTATATGAATAAGTTACTCAAACTAGACTTTCATTTACGTCCTACCCAAATAGATACATTCAACAAGAGAGATTGGTATCCAGGGTTGTCAGATATAGTACAAATTTTCTTAGAAATCGATGGATGTCTTTGATTGAAACTTAATGTAATTAACATTACATAACATCACGCCATTAATCCCAGAAGGATTAGGCAGAGGTTAGTACACACACAAACACTTCGCCAGTTATGTATAAGTACCATGTGGGCGAGCTCATTGCTATAAACCCGGTACAAATCCAGACTCCGAGGCTTCTACTGAGAAATTCCTAAAAAAACCCAATAACACTTTACTCGACCTGGTAATAGAACCAAGATCTCATGCAGTCGTTAATTTTATTTATGAACTGTTTATTATCCACTTTTTAAATTAAATTACCAATATTTGAAAACATCCATCAGTTTCTAAAAAAGCTTCAACTATATCTAACGACCGCGCACACCTATCTCTTTCGTCGCCTGTACTTGTGTGTAGTTACAAAACTGTTAGCAACTACTAGATAACCACTTTAAAATCAATTTCACACGAATTTGCATAGTTAGGTTCAGAATTGATAATGTATCCAGCCCCCCACCTAAAGTTTATGAATATTTTGATTACAAATTGATAATAATTTTCAAGGTTATTTTAATACGTTTACCGATCCCTTTTCCAACATCGTAAGTTCATTTAATTAACCAGTTGTTTTCATTGTAAAATACTTTATGTTATGATCGGAAACTTTTGTTGTTGACTGTATTTTCTGTTTGGAAAATTGAAAGCTAATTGAAGCTGTGAGTCTATAGCAATTAGTTTACAATTTAAATAGTACGAGTAAATAAAATGCCAAAAAGTAGTCTTTAATTATTGAAAACATGATCAATATTCTAATATTATAAAGTAAAAATAACTCGTCTGTCTGTTACGCATTCAAGGCTTGACATCTGAACCGATTTTGATGAAAATTGGTACAGGGCACAAAGGCCTCTCATACAAGAGAAATAAGTACTTACTGATCAACGCGCTTGCTCAAGGCTGATTGACGATTTAGGACTTATAGTAAAAGTACAGGTTTCCTCACGATGTTTTCCTGAAACTTCTATAAACCTACATCCTTAGAAAGTATTTACGTATAAATTGAAAATGTCACATTAGTACCTACTTGCTCTGTAACTAAGCTGCAACCTCATAATATGAAAGGCGGGTGCATTCAACATCATTACGAAATTTCATACAGAAGTGGCCACAAAATCCTCAAACAAACTAACCAAACAATATCACTCAAATCTATTTTATTCCGCCGGCCATCTTTAACTGAATTCTCCAAATTCAAATCGAATGAACGTCCCCTTTCAAACAAGCGCATCACTATTCTCCAGTGACGTCACAACCATAACTCCTCTGATTGGCTGGCTGGGTGGCGCGCATCGCTGCGCTAACTCTGATTGGACTAATGAATCCGGCCTGATTGCGTCATAGCGTATTGTATAGTGATTGTGTGGATAGAACAAAATGTTCACACAAAGGTTTTATGGAATTGCATTTCTTTGGTTTTTGAGTATTAATATGAGTGAGTTAGATAACTATTGTTTGAAACGTATATCGCTGGAAAGTATCCTGAATAGCAAATAGAGATATAGGTATTCACCTAAAATAATACCAGCCTATTATTGAGGCCACTTCTTATACAGAGAAGGCACGAGCATTGATCACCACGCCTTCTCAAGGCGGATTGGCGATTTCAAATGAGACAAAGGCAAGCAATTTAGTTTTTTGTTATTTTAAAGGTTTTTGTAGCTGACGAAAATCTGCATCTCTTAATTAAGAGCGAGGAATAAATACAAAAAAAGCAATATACACTTTATATTATTATGTACTATGGTAGCTTTGGAATTAGGTCGTTTATTGTTAGAATATACCTCTAAAGAACTCCAGTCTTAATCCTTTCAAACATTGTGTCATAACGTTTCTCTTTCTTTTGTAAGCAGTAAGACAGGGACCGCTGTAGAGCTGTTGTGAACGTCTTAAATGGATAGAAAGGAAAAATCGAATGCAATTTACCGGTAAAATTCCAATCACTGCCTGCAGTCTCTTCAGGGTTGTCGCGAATACTGCTTAGATACTAATCAACGACTTTATTGCACTTAAAATATTAAACGAAAGTGTCATTTTTACATCTACTGCTTATGAAACTTCAACGGGCAAAAAATCTATGGTAGCCTCCGAATTCGACAATAGCGATAATTTAGATTACGGGCGGAAGGGACTGTCAGACTTTTACTGACTAAAAAACCGTCCTGTTCCTTCTGTTGCCCTTTACGTTCCGGGGCCACGGTATCCTGTTAAGACGTCCCTCAACCCCGGAAGAGCATCCTACTGACAATGAAATCGCCAATCCCAATTAGAATGCCAATAATTTCTACCTGTTGTATAATCTAATTACTTCCCGGCCGGTAATGATATTCCCCGGGGTTGACACGCATGCAAATAAGCTCCACAAAGTTGTCACAAACTTGGTTACGGGTTTCGTATACAGTTGTATTTATCGAGTTCCACAGTTCGGGTTGGATCGGTAATCGTGTGTTAGGTTAGGATTCGATTAGAGGATAATAAACTGGGTATATTCAGTGGTCTATTTGAATAAAAAGATATTTTTTGTTATCACAACAATTCATGATTATATATTTTTATATAGGATGAATGGTAATTAGTGTACGATATTTATACACATGATAACAAACAACATACCGAAAAAAAAAAATGAAATAAAAAACACTCATTGGTAATTTAACTTAGTTATCCCTTTATACAAACAAAACTATTCAACTTTAAACATTTATTACTCTTTTTTCGATCAAATAAGTATCAACCGTACGGAACGCGTGCCTAGCTGATTCGAGCGAGGCCGGTCGATGACCGCACTTTTCATATTTTGATTTTTTTTTTCTTTTTTTTTTGTTATCATAAATACAATCATTTGTATAAATATTGTACACTTAATACCAGTTATTTACTATACTTATACCATTACCCTATACAATATAAGACGATAACTAATTTTACAGACATTGACCAAACTCTAGTGAACCTGATAAAACTTGGCATTTGAAGAAATCCTTTTCTAATTAGACGCTAGCTTCTCAGCCCTAGACTAGAATGTCTTTGTAGACTATTGCACGGCAGGGTACGGGACAATCATGTGTGGTGCAAGTTACTGGCGAGAGAGCAGACCCTGGGGGTTTAGTTTACTTGGGCTATACTGCCGACATAAGGAAATAGTCGTATCTGACTTTCTTTTTTCAAAATAGAGCTTTTTTTTCTAATAAGGTGACGGGCAAGCTTTTTTGATGCCATCGGAACTGCATTCATTGTTTGACCATAGAAGACCGTGGGTGTTTTCAGCTCTTAAACCTAAGGGGGAGGGTATCAACCCTAGGGGAAGGAGCAATCTAGAAATATCTGCAGTAAAGTGGGGAAATAATACATACAGAGAAGCTACAAGCATTGTTCATCACGATTGCTAAAGGCAAAGGATATATTTGTATCCAGTTTTAATGTACTGTCAACAAAAAAGATGAGTAACTAGGGTCGTCCGTTATAGTTAAAGTTTTTTTAGAAATCGATAGAATTTAATGAATGAACTGTATATTGTTTACTTTTAAAATCACGTAACGTTTCCTAAAAATACTTCAACTATATCTAAAGACCCTGGGGGCTTAGACAAAGTAACAACTTCAAAACGATAACGAAGTTAAAAAAGAGTAAAATGTATGGGATTGACATAAGCCGCGTTAAGTCACGTGGTCAATCGACGAAGCGATGACCACATGAAAGACTAAAATGTATGGGATTGACATAAGCCGCGCTAAGTCACGTGGTCAATCGACGAACTGATGTTACTTTGTCTAAGCCCCCTGGTTATTTATCTCCTTTGTTGACTGTACCTCCTTGCGTAGAAGCCGTAAGCAGACGAAGTCAGGGGCAGAAGCAAGATACAGACACCTATACCTTACAAGGTCTGCAGACGTAATCTCTAACCGCTTATACCTGAGCCAGGCTACAGCTTAAAGCCATGTATTTTAGGCCACAAACGCACAGATACCGGACTACCTTTGTGCTTGGATATCGTTTGCAGCGCCCCCATACTCCTGTGGCGACACTACTCCAATTACCTACCACACTCATCTCGAAAACGTGGCAAGTGAAACCGAACTGTAATGTAGTTTACATAACATCACGCCTGTAATCCCCGAAGGCTTAGACAGAGGTGTACTTATTAGTACACCCACATTTCGACAATTATGTTTAAGTCCCATATACCTAATAGGGGGCCAGCCTATTGCCATCAATTTATTAGGTTATACGGTTTTTCCGTCATGAATTTCTCAGTAGCAGCCTCGGAGTCTAGATTACTGTCCAGGTGATGACAATAGGGTCGCCCCCTATTACATGGGACTTAAACGTAACTGGCGAAATGTGGGTGTACTAATGGGTACACCTCTGTCTAACCCTTCGGGGATTACAGGCGTGATGTTATAGATTACATATTATTATTTTTTAGTTTCCTAAACATAGTCTTTTGCTTGCCATAATTCTTTAGGTATTGGCCTTGGTCCATAAATAATAATATGATAAAAAGAATTACTGCAGCACTAAGCAGATTATGTGTTTACTAGCTTTTGCTCGCGACTTCGTCCGCGTAAATTTCGGACTCGCGGACTCAGACGAAGTCGCGGAAAAAATACCCATGTCCTGTCATTTCAATTTGAAAGGACACGTGGCGCCATCTATGATCATAAGAACGTTATTGTGATTTCGGTTTTGTGAGTAATTTTTTTTGGGATTAAAGGTACCCTATGTTCGTACCTGTACACCTGGCAACGTATATGCAAAATTTCAGGATGATCGGTTCAGTGGCTTAGGTGTAAAATGGTAACAAACAAACAAACAAACTTACTTTCGCATTTATAATATTTGTTAGGAAGTTAGAATTATTGCATAAAGTTCCTCCCTCATCGATACATTCCCATAGTTCACCAATATCCTTAGCCCACTTACTTCCAAAAACACAAATGGCAAAACCACAACACAACTTCCTTAGCCATAATACAGTGGTAACGAAACACACAATACCTACTGAGTGTAGCCCAGTCTAATTGCAACGAGTTTTAATCCCTACTAACTCCACACACGGCTGCAAGTTGGGCACATTCCAAATAATAACACGGATGCAGTTTATTTAGACAAAGAATTATACAGTACTAGCTTTTGCCCGCGGCTACGTCCGCGTGATGAACTTGTTTCTATCAAACAAACTATACTTAACTATTGCATACAAACTTCCACCCCCCTTTTCACCGCCTTAGGGGGTGATTTCCGGGATAAAAACTATTCTATTTCCTTCCCCGGGTCTTAAACTATCTCCATACCAAATTTCATCAAAATTGATTTAGCGGTTTAAGCGTGAAGAGGTGACAGACATACAGACACACTTTGGCATTTATAATATGAGTAAAATGTTTATTAGGTTCTGACCGCAATCACGTGGTTTCTAAGTTCTCTGATTGGTCAAACGGCTGTCAAGGCTTTATTTCAATTAGGCCACAAGTTCTGAACCTGTGGGTAATAATTACCCCTGCGGAGGTGAAATAGCTTTTCTGCGGAAGTAATAAAGCTAGTAATTGTATGAACAAAACGTCATTAATGTATGCGGCTATGCATTTATTATTATGTGGGTATTGTTTAGCTTTTTTGATTAAGAATATTTTTATTGCATTTACATAACATAACATCACGCCTCTATCCTCGAAAGATTAGGCAGAAGTGTACCCATTAGTACTCCCACATTTCGGCAGTTATGTTTAAGCCCTATGTAATAGGAAGTGAGCCTATTGCCATCAACCGGGCATAAATCCAGACTCCGAGGCTGCTACTGAGAAATTTATTTATTTAAACTTTATGCAACAAAAATGTACAAAGGCGGACTTAATACCTTAGGCATTCTCTACCAGTCAACCAAAAGCAAATTTCTGATGAGAAAACCCAATTACACTTTGCCCGACCTGGGAATCGAACCCAAGACCTCATGCTCAGCAGTCGCGACTAGACCAACGAGGCAGTGAAGAAAACTAGAAGCTATAGTTGCTCGTTCCAAAACGTGTTAACTTCTATGAAGAAGAACGAAGAAGAAACTCAACGGACACTCTTTTCAATTAGGTTTTTACAAAATCCTGGTTAGCAATAAAGGGGAATATAAAATAGAATAATTGCCTCGTTGGTCTAGTGGTCGCAAGCGCGACTGCTGTGCATGAGGTCTTGGGTTCGATTCCCAGGTTGGGCAAAGTGTTATTGGGTTTTTCCATCAGGAATTTCTCAGCAGCAGCCCCGAGGCCATCAACCGGGCACAAATCCAGACTCCGAAGTCTGGATTTGTGCCCGGTTGATGGCAATAGGCTTGCCCCCTATTACATGGGACTAAAACATAACTGGCGAAATGTGGGTGTACTAATGGGTACACCTCTGCCTAACCCTTCGGAAATTACAGGCGTGATGTTATGTTATAAAATCCTAACTAATATTATAAATGCAAAAGTAAGTTTGTTTGTTACCATTTTACGCCTAAGCCACTGAACCGATCATCCCGAAATTTTGCATATACGTTGCCAGGTTTACTGGAACGAACATAGGGTACCTTTAATCCCGAAAAAAAGTACTGTTTCCGAAGGAAATCACAATAACGTTCTTATGATCATAGATGGCGCCACGTGTCGCTTCGAATTAAAATGACAGGACAAGGGTAATTTTTTCCGCAACTTCGTCTGTGTCCGCGATAACCGAAATTTACGCGGATGAAGTCGCGGGCAAAAGCTAGTAGAATAATAAAGATGTAAGCCATTACAGTTAACAGATGACCAATCCCAACTAACAGCACTCGTTCACGGACACGACTCTCATTGTAGCCGTTGGGATCGTTTGATCAAAACAAAACCATCCAATTAAGACACAGTTACCGGCTCCAACATAAATATTGAAGTTAAAATTAATCCAGCAAGAGAAAATTATCCGTAAATTAAAATAAACACACATTTCGGATAATTGGTTGTCCAATTAAAAGCTTACAATCTGACGGCGCATATTATAATACGACTAGCTTGGTTCTCAATTCGACGCGTATGTTTTTTTTTTTTTTTTGTATATTTGTTCTACGATTACTCCGCCAATTATGAATCGATTTGGATGATTCTTGTTTTATTTGAAATAGTGTAGCTCCGAATAGGTCCCATAGGAATAATGTCATGATCAGATGATGAACTTTGGAGATATGGAACGGAACTCCTTATAAAATCACAGCAGAACCGCCGTAACAAGAAAAATTGCTTTGTTTATACGTGTAGTCGATGACTGATTGAAGGAAGTGGGGAGGGGGTACGTCAACCCCCCTCCTACCATTTTCCAAAATTAAATTTATTGTGTGAGGTATTGTTTGAAAGGTCTTTATGTAAGTATTTCAAACATTAACACAGAAGCACTAAAAAGTGAAAAATAAAAAGCTTTTTTACAAAAAAATATGACGCGGTCATATTTTTTTGTAAAAAAGCTTTTTTTATAATACAGTTGGTATTGGCCTGTAAAGCACGTATAACGTAGCTTCCTATTTGCGAATGAATTTTCAGAATCGGATTAGTAATTCCAGAGATAAGCGCGTTCAAATAAAAACTAGCCAAGTGCATGTCGACTCGCTCACGAATGGTTCCGTACTATAAAAACGGCCAAAAAAAATCATGTCTGCTGCTTAGGAGCTCCCCTTAAATATTCGTTTTATTTTAATTGAATTATTTATTGTTAAAATAATACATAAATAAATATTCTGTGAATATTTCAAGCGTCCACCGTCCTGTTGCCGTTATCAATCGTTTTGACTTTGATTTTTGACTTTGACCTTCTCAAAACTGACCCTAGAGTGTGACTTAATTTTTTTTAGTAGAATCGACTTTCTGAAGTTTAATTGCTTCCGAATCTACACCTATATTGCAAAAATCATGCCATCTTCGTGTTCAAACTTGAACATTATTTAACAAATTTTCAGAATATTTGCTATAAGGAGGAACATGTGACTACCGCCGATATTCCAGCCCCATTTCTCACGAAAACTATGCGAGGCACAGCCAAACAATTTTATTGGAATATCAATCAATTTTATAGGCATTTCTCCATGAATGGTAACACTTAAAGACGCTAGAAACTCGAGGAGTTATGAATGCTCTACGTGAGAAAGAGATAGTATGTTCCGTTACGTATAGCTTTGTCTCTGTCTTGCAGTAGAGCAATGGTCTTACCTCCGACAGTATATTTAATTGCTCTTAATATTAATGAATGAACTGTTAGGGTTGCTGCTGTTGCTATTCTATTTTATTCTCTTTTCCTGGATTTGAAAGACTGATTTATATAAACTGTTGTGAAAATCTATGTTGACTAAGTAAGTGCCCGTTGGCTATCACAGACAATGGTGCCGATTCCCTTGGTCACAAACTAAACTAAAATTAGACTATTTCCATCTTTTTCTGTCCAATAAAACAAGAAAGAGACTAATGTAAATAAGAGCTGTCAAATTTAGTAAATCTGACACATCCATACAATTATAGTTGACATCTTAAAACGTATGAATTAAAAATACGGAGAAGTTCAAGGCAAAACTAATTTGACATCGCTAACTTAGTTCTTTAATGTCACCGTCCTTTAATTTCGCTGTATGTTAGTAAGAGATGTCAATTCTCTTAATTTAGTCTAGTTTGAGAACAAGGGAATCGGCACCATTAAATAAAACAGTGGGATTAAAAACAAAATGATATCGTAACATAACTGCAAAAATATAATTTTTGATCATTGATGATTTTGATGAACGAATCGTCAAGCCGTCATTACGTTTTATCTGCTATTTAAAACCAAATTATATCCATTAACCCTTTGACTGCGGGCGAACATTCGCTGCACCAAACGCAAGTGCGGCTAGCTACCAATGTTCGTGTGTTCGCCATAGAAAAACACATACGTTGTGTGTGCGCCGCACTTGCGATTTTAGTCGAAACACAACATGTGTATTTTCCCGCAGTCAACTGCCTCATTGGTCTAGTGGTCGCAAAGCGGGACTGCTGAGCTTGAGGTCTTGGGCTCGATTCACAGGCCGGGCAAAATGTTATTGGGTTTTTCCATCAGGATTTTTTTAGTAGCAACCTCGGAGTCTGGATTTGTGCCCGTTTGATAGGTAATAGGCTCGCCCCCTATTACATGGGACTTAAAACATTACTGGCTACATGTGTATGTACTTATAGGTACACGTCTGCTTAACCCTGCGGGGACTATAGGCCTAATGTTATGTATGTAAATAAAAAATGAAAAAGTCTTACAAACATAATTTATTGTATTACAAACATGAGGAAAATGCTTCCAAACTCAACGTACTTGCTCAGTCTAATACGCCTACAGTTCGAGAGGAAACCACAAGAGAAATCACCACCCCGTTCCATCCCAAACTTCATACATATTCCACCATTCTTAGCCACAGCAAAACTTTCGTCGTAGTTATAAAACAATAAATCGCGATCCAAGGTTGCTTGAAGCCATATCTCCGGTATATGGCCCACAGATACATAATGTAATAGGTATGTAGGTCGCCTAGTCGGCGCGTTGTAAATCTAATGGCGCGGCGCATTGCGAATGCAACCATCGGGCATACGGCAGGGGAATGCTTACGAGATGTTGATACCGACTTTTGTAACGTTTATTCTGTATTAACTTTTGCTTGTGACTTCGTCCGTGTTACAGTTAATGTATTTCCTATGTGTTATTACAGACTATAATCTGTCTCTGTACCAAATTTCTTCCAAATCTGTTCAGCCGTTTTGGCGTGACTAAGTAACAAACTTTCATCCAAAATTTTGCATTTATTCGTATACTAGCTTTTGCCCGCGACTTCGTCCGCGTACGGTTATCATGGACACAGACAAAGTCGCCGAAAAATTACCCACATCCTCTCATTTCAATTATTATGTCATTTCTATTATTTAGTTAAAATCATGATTCGAAACTACACGTGGCGCCATCTATGATCATAAGAACGTTATTGTGATTTCCCTCGGAAACAGTACTTTTTTTCGGGAATAAAGGTACCCTATGTTCGTTCCTGTACACCTGGCAACGTATATGCAAAATTTCAGGATGATCGGTTCAGTGGCTTAGGCGTAAAATGGTAACAAACAAACAAACTTATTTTCGCATTTATAATATTAGTTAGGATATAATATGTATAAAAATACTTTCTTTATTTGCTAAAGGAATCTAAAAACCTTGAAAGCTTGTGGTTCAAAATTTGTACATCCATCTATCACAGTCCTTTTTATCACAACTCATGCATGCAGACAGAATTGATAAATAAAGAGAAAAAAAAAAAAAAACAACAAAAAAATTTAAGGAAGAATAAGTTTTAAGACTATTTTAAACTCAACATAATACAAGTACAAAGCGGTTTAATCTATCAACAGAAGTAGAAACGACAAGCCGCTAACAAAAGTTCTAAGGAAATCTTTGAAAATGAGATTAATATTTAATAATCTACTCAGTACCCATTAAAGTATTAGCATATTTTAATACTGAACTCATCTTTGTAAAATCTTATTTGCTATACCTAAATCGCTTAATTAAGTCCTCATCTGCTGACACTTCAACGTTAACCAGTGTGGCGCCAAGTAACTTGAGAAGTGTCCGGTGTAAATTTCGCCTCTTGTATATCACGCTACAAACGCTCACCGTCCGCGATTCTCCCGGTCCCCGTCTACGTCCTACCTACAGACCCCAAAGGCGAGGACTCAATAAACCAGTCTTCCTATAGGCATTTCCAGAAAATACAGATTATTTGTTAAGTCTCTTAGCAGTACACTGGGTAATTTAATTTAATTAGAACCAAAATATTAATAAGGGAGGTATAAGTCTAATAAATCATTGAACTGAGATTATTAATATATTTTCCCTTTAATATTTAGCCTGTTACTGTTTTAATTGTAAAACCTAGCTAAAGGATATTTTATTAAAGCCTTTGAAGTAGATTATAGCTATTAATATTTACATTGTCACCTTAATTTTAAACACGATTGAATTTGAGCCTAGACCTTATATACAGAAGTCTATGACATATCATAATACAGTTCGAGAAAGTTTAATTTGAAACATCAAACTTTAGGAATAGAATAGAATAGATTTTTTATTTATTCGAGTAACCAAGACTCAACACACCAGACTGTTAGTAAAACTTAAGTCTACGTCAGTAAGCATCATCTGCCTAGCCTTTTCCCAACTATGTTGGGGTCGGCCTCCAGTCTAACCGGATGCAGCTGAATACCAGTATTTTACATGGAGCGACTGCCTATCTGACCTCCACAACCCAGTAACTGGGTAATATGATACCCCTAGGTAAGACTGGTTGTCAGACTTTCGGGCTTCTGACGACCCGTAACGACTGTCAAAGATCCACGTATGACAGCCGGGACCAACGGTTTAACGTGCTTTCCGAGGCACGGAGGAGTATCGGTGTGTAAAGATGGTCACCCATCCACGGACCAACCCCGGCAAGCGTAGCTTAACCTGACGGATCGACCCGTGCGGCTGTTTATTACTTAGCCACGAGCTCCTCTCAAGTCTCTCAAGTCTACGTCAGTAAGCATTGACACAAAACAAAAAAAAAACAAAAACAAAACAAGTACAAGGATAATAGGACTGTGCCGTTGGATCATCTGATCGCAAGCGCAACCGTTGAATTTGGGGATCTGGGTTCGATTACCAGGTCGGTAAAACGTGTCACCGGATCTCTCCCTGGTTATGAGGGATTACTGTCCCATCGGACTATGTAAGTGAGGGAAAGGGAGTGAACCTGTGTTTGTACACACAGTTTTGTGCACTACAATATCTCCTGCGTTCTTTGCCTTCATTCAGATATAGCGCCGTAACCAAAATCGTTCTGGAGAATATTATTATTAACACAAGTTTCTTCCGGCGACTTCGTTTGCGTGTAAAGTCTATCTAATCTTGTTTCTCCATACAAATTTTGAACGCTCGTTCCATGATCAAATTTGGAAAAATCTTAGCGTATCTACTACCTGCGTGCTAAATTTCAGCGCAATCTGTTTAGTGGTTTAAGCTGTGTGTTGATGGATCAGTAAGGCAGTAACAGTTGCATTCGTATAAAGTCGGAGATATTCGTTTTATGGCGGTATTATCAACTCTGTCACAGTTCTGCCAAAAATTCTATTTGGCTTGGTGCAGCACGAATACGTCGCGAGGATCGGCCTTCCCGCTCTCTTATATATTTATTATGTGACTTAGGCCCGGAGCTAGCGCACTGAATGCTCGCTTTATGTCCCAAGTAAGCCGCGAAAGTTAATTGATTTATCTATCTATCGGATATGTGGTGCTGTTCATTCTGAAGCGGTGGTGTGAGTGTGAGTTCATTTTGTTTGTGTGATTTGTTTAATTGCGTTTTTTGTTTGCGTTTTTTTTTATTTGATTTATTGACATTATTGTTTTATTTATTGCACAAACAGGCTTTACCTAAAACAAATGAGTACATGACTATAATTTGAGCATAACTTAATACTAGATTGTTTAAATTATTTTACATTATCATTATTATTCCCAAGACATTTTTAAAATATTTATATCAAAGTACTACTATTTTTATACTTTTAAATACACCTAACATAACATCACGCCTGTAATCCACTAAGGGTTAGGCAGAGGTGTATAGCCATTACACCCACATTTCGCCAGTTATGTTTAAGTCCCGTGTAATAGGGGGCGAGCCTATTGCCATTAACCGAGCAGCAGTCGCGCTTTGCGACCACAAGACCAACGAGGCAACCAAAAAAAATAATAAAGAAAAACGTTTTTTATCTGCGCAACGCAGACGCTGCGACGCCTCTATACAAATGCTAGTGTGTAGGGGCAACAAAGGTAAAAAAGTTCGGTGGTACGAAACCTTCAAATGCAAGTACGACTTGCACTTGACTGGTATTTAGGATTCCATACCCGTCGAGTACTAACGGGACTCAATTACTAAGACTCCGCTGCCCGTCCGTCTGTTCATCTCTCATGAAACGTAATAGTTAGATAGTTGAAATTTTCACAGAATGTATTTCTATTGCCAACAAATAAAAAAAGTTAAAAATAAAAGAGGGACCCAATGCAAGAGTCCTGTTATTTATTGCGTTTTTCGCTCGATACTATAATGGCAGTACTCTTATATCTTCTACAAAGTTACGGAACCCTTCGTATGCTAGTCCAAATTGCACTTGACTGGCTTTTGTTTTTACACAATAAATGACAACATATGAAAACACGAGTAAGTAAATTATAAAGATGCTGACACACAACATTACAGCGAAAATACTGTTGGTCTTTCAAGTGGAAAATCTCCGGAAATGCTCGGCGTTGTAATAAAACATGGTGACACAAACACCGCGTGATAAACAAACGTAATTTTATTCATTTTATTTATGTTACACGAGCAGACTACTAACAGAACAAGGAGAATATATTTTAATTTTGTTGTACAGATGAAATAGTTAATAATAAAGTAGTCTACCTCGTTGGTCTAGTAGTAGCAAAGCGCGACTACTGAGCATGAGTTCCTGGGTTCGATTCTTAGGTCAGCCAAAGTGTTATTGAGCTTTTCTATCAGGAATTTTTCATTGCTTGGTAGTATTGGCACTCTTCGAGTAAAAAGACCAGACATAACATAACATCACGCCAGTAATCCCCAAAGAGTTAGGCAGAGGTGTACCCATTAGTACACCCACATTTCGCTAGTTATGTTTAAGTCCCATGTAATAGGAGACAAGCCTAGACGAGACAAACCGGGCACAAATCCAGACTTCGAGGCTGCTACTGAGAATTTCCTGATGGAAAAACCCAATAACACTTTGCCCGACCTGAAAATCGAACCCAAGCCCTCAAAAAAATCAGCTTGAAAAATAAATCTCATTGCGTCAACTCCTGGACTATATCTGAAGCATTGTTCCAGCTGCGCCTGTAAAGTCGCGGCACTCTGCGTCACTCCTCATGTTATCTATAAGCCTTCTACTTTTCTGTACTACCATTGTAGATCAAGGCCCTAAAGTTCAACAGCTGTATAGACGGTACCAAGTTTGACAGTTTTCAATACGTTTTGTTTACTTTTTAACCGATTTTAAAAAAGGAGGAGATTCTATGGTCGACTGTTTGTAACTTTTTTTTTCATGCATGTTCAATGATGGACAGATTTATAACCGACTTAAAAAAAAAGAAGATTCTCAGTTTGACCTGTATGTATGTTGTTCGTGATTATCTCGCGTTTTGCCGAACCGATTTTGATGCAGTTTTCAGTAAAGTATTTTTGTTAACATTTAGGAAAAGGTTTTGGTATTCTTACATACTTAAAATAGGAGGTGCTCGGTTTGACCCTTATGTATGTATGTTTGTTCACGGATTATCTCACGTTTGGCTGAAAAGATTTTTGTATTTCAAAGCTTATCGACAAGTACCTATTATTGCACTAATAAGTGTAAAATAAAACTGTTTTTTTACAAACAAAGTTCAACTATCTTCAAAAACTACAAAACTATCAAATATTTCTACACATCTTTCATAAAACAATCAAACTACAAACATCCATATTGTTACGTCACCTAATACCTTCTTCCACCAAATCTTCTAATATTCCCAACTCGTGCGAGACGAGATAAACAGCTGACAACATACAGCGTGTACCCTTTCAGCATAAAACTAAACAAACAAGACACGCGACACGCTGTAGCTGAAAAACGAACGCAAAAAAAACAAAAAAAACATAAAAAGTTTTTCACCATGTAGTTTTGAATGCGACTTGATTTGAAAATGAAATAAATTGCTTGAAGCTTTCTTAGTTTATCTAAGACTAACTTCTGCCCGCGACATCGTATTAAAGTTGTGGAATAAAAAGTAGCCTATATCCTTTCTTGGGGTTAAAACTTACACCGCGCTAAATTTCATCAAAATCGGTATTGCGGTTTTGTCGTAAAAGCATAAAAAATAGACAGACGCAGACAGACTAACTTTCGAATTTACAATAGCATCTGCCCGTTCACACTATAATCTATCTCTGTGCTAAATCTCATCCAGATACGTTCAGCCATTCTGACGTGATTAAGTAAGAAACATCTTTCTAAACTTTCGTAATTATAATAGTAGTAAAATTAAAACACATAAACATAACATCACGCCTGTTATCCCCGAAGAGTTAATCAGAGGTATACCCATTAATTAGTACGCCATTTATTTTACATCCCATGTAACAGGGGGCGAGCCTATTGCCATCAACCGGGCACAGATCCAGACACCGATGCTGCTACTGAGAAATCCCTGATGGAAAAACCCAATAAGACTTTGCCTGACCTGGGAATCGAAACTAAGACCACATGCTCTAGACTAGACTGAAGAGAAGTTTTCGCCCATTCTTCTTCATGCGAAACGACGTTTAGGAATGACGTTCAAAAGTGCCTTTTAATGTTCTAATTAGAATAAACGATTTGACTTTGACTTTGACTCAAAAAAAAAAGATACTGTTCACAAATCCAGCAACACTTCTTTTGCTGATCGTTTGAGCTTGTCCCGTATTCTTATCACGCGCATACACTATATTCGCATCGATCAGGGCGTCGGGGGCGTGACATGAATCTGTACATTCCGTAATTGTTTCGAGATGCTGCGATACCGGCCGATGACGTCACTGATTTATGTGGCCAAGCGCCAGAGCCCAATGATTTATGATTCCAACCGTTTTTGTTCTCTCATATTGTTTGGCGTTCGGCAAATTGGATTTGGTGGGTTATTGTGGTTCATCATCATTGTTTTGGAATTCTGTTGAGGATTTGTACGTATTTTATATAAAGAGTTGGAAGATAATTATTTGCATAATCACCGTGTTTGGTAATGGTTTTTGAAGCTACAGTCTTTAATACACAATATATGCAATGGGAGAAATTCAATGATCAAAAACACGGACTTCGCTTGCTGTATTTTTTTAGCCAATACAACGCAACAAAACTTCGGTAAATATTTGCTATTATTTACCAAGATTTCGTTTCCAAAAACTTGTTTCATATATTTAGTGTCTCCTCGCTTTTACCCGCTTTATTGTGGACGCAGACAAAGTCGCAGAACAAAATGTAGCCTATGTTCTTCCTTGGTGTCCAAACTTACTCCGTATCAAATTTCATGAAAATCGGTTCAGTGGTTTAGTCGTGAAAGCGTAACAGACAGAGTTACTTTCGCATTGATGTAGATTGCTTGTGATGTCTGGTGTGTCTTGATGGCCCAGTGGTTAAGCCCAATGTGATTTTATTCAATTTATATGCATGTATGTATGTTATATGTTCTTTCTAAAGTTTATCTTGGCCATCACTGGCATCGATGAAGGAAAACATCGTAAGGAAACCTGGACGTACTGTTCAACTCAAACCATGTCAGAGGCCCTTGAGGCGGTTTAGAAACTCTGACACACTAAGGTGTGTAGGCTCGTAAGACCTTACTGTCCGCACGATAAAGAAAGTAGAAGTGCTATCTACAATCTTAAATTTAATTTTAGCCTCGATTTGAATCTATGTAACTTCAACTCATCGATTTAACACACAAGACGCGATGACATATTCCCAAATAGTAGGAAACAAAGTTGGCTTGTTGGTGACGAACTTCACAATGAAGTTTCCCGACTACTGACTTGGGGCCAACTTGCCGCCAACTTGGCTCCAAGTTACCGTTAACTTGGGTTATTAATCACAAACGGCTGGCATCGAACTAAGACTATAAGTGCGGTTTGGCCAAGTTACGTGAATATGTAAGCAACAGATTTTTTGGGTATGTGATTTATTTACCTAAAGATATTTATATGGCAAAGGTGAGTGGCAACGCAGGGAGGGGTCGCCCTAGGAAGACCTACGCCGACCTTATTGACGGACCTGTTGGTCTAGTGGTTAGCGGCCCTGACTGCTAAGCCGGAGGTCGTGGGTTCGATTCCCACCCAGAACAAACTTTGTGTGATGAGCATGATTGTTAGTTCTGTGTCTGGTTGTGATTTATCCATAATATGTATGTATTTATAAGTTATATAAGTATGTATATCAGTTGTCTGGTTGCCATAACACAAGCTCTGCTTAGCTTGGGATCAGATAGCCGTGTGTGAGTTGTCCCAAGATATTTTTTTTTTTTTTTTTTATTGGTGAGGCTCTTTATAATGGTCAGGTGCGGAGTACTCGTAACCGGCGTGCTTGAATGACGAGATGTATGAACGTAGTTGAGGCGAAAGGAGTATGTAAGGGTGGCGTTCTGTAGTTTCTGCCTACCCCCATGGGAAAAAGGCGTAAGTTTATGTATGTATTTATTTACCTAACATTGTATGGGACACTAGGTAGTCTAGAAACAAAAATAAAATACACGCGACAAAAAATTTCGGGCACACCAATAATTGACAAATTGATACCCACAAACTAATTATCAAATTGACAAATCTATGTATTTGATCCAAACTAATTAGCAATTTAATTATTTCCTATTTTTAAGAAAAAGCCCATTTATCATACTGGCTTATGGTCGGGTATGAAGTATTCTTATAAACATACTTCGTACTGACAACAAAAATAAGACTAAAATTAGTTAAAATCCATTATTCCATAATACATCATCACTTAAATATTCTGATCCGAGCGCACTGCGCGCCAGGCTCGCGTGAAATATTCACTCAAAGAACGTTATTGTGTAAAATATTATAATGCAATAAATAGAAAACTACGTCTCCATTGAGAAAGCACCGCTTACTACACAAAGAGCTCGTACCTTTTCGCTTTAAAATGTGAAAGGGTACAGAGTAGCCGCGCGGAACAGAGAATATGGAAAAATTTAAAATATGTATTGTGTAGTTTAAATCTGCCTAGCCTTTTACCGACTTTGTTGGGGTCGGCTTCGAGTCTAACCGGATGCAGCTGAATATCAGTGTTTTTAACCCCCGACGCAAAAACGACGGTGTGTTATAGGTTTGACGTGTCTGTGTCTGTCTGTACCATCGTAGCTCCCGAACGGTTAAACCGATTTTGATTTTGCTCTTGAACTCTTAAATACATATACTAATATACTAAATATAAATGTTAATTTAGTCGCAATATTATTTCAACGACAATCAATGTTAAAAAATGTAGGTAAATTAAAGGCATTTTTGACACATTGAGATTGATTGATCCAATAAAAGCAATAGGCTCGCCCCCTATTACATGGGACTTAAACATAACTAGCAAAATGAGAGTGTATTAATCAGGGTACCTGCCTAACCCTTCGGGGATTATAGGTGTGATATTGTTATGTTTGTGTGAGATTAAGATAAAGTATGAATTGACATCTCACATCAAGCTCACCTCATTTAAATTGACCGAGGAAGATATTTACACAACACTCCGATTGGTCCTTTCCCTCCTCAAAAGGACCAATTGTTCCTGCTTTCTCTGTTTACTGACATTACTCTGTCTATATTAATGCGGCTGACTCTCGCGTCGGTTGGAGGCTTCCTTGGATCAGATTTTGCTTTCACACTAAAGATCTCGCGGAAAAGACGTCGTCATTCAAATTAGAACTAAATTAACTGTAATGTTAGGTTGATTTTGGTTTTGTGGTAGATAATAGAACTAGCATGTAGTGTGGTAAAAAAAACCACTCTGGTGTAAAAAAAAACCCACTCGAACGAAGTCGCGGTAATCCGACTTTTACTATACCTACCTATACTATAATACTTAGTTCCAGAGATTAACACGTTTAAACTAACAAAAAAACTCTTGCTTTTTATTATATGTACTGGTACAGTATATGTAGATTACCCCGCAGTAGCAGTATAGACAGTCTCGTTGCTCTAGTGATAGCAAAGCACGACTGCTGAGCATGAGGTCATGGGTCCGATTCCCAGGTCGGACAAAGTGTTAATGGATTTTACCATCAGGAATTTCTCAGTAGCAGCTTCGGTGTCTGGATTTGTGCCTGGTTGATAAAAGCTCGCCTCTTGTTACATGGGACTGACAATAACTGGCGAAATGTGGGTACACCTCTGCCTAGCCCGTCGAGGATTGCAGGCGTGATGTTATGTATATGATTACTGTTAATTTATTCATCATATCATGTATACTGAGATCACTCTCAATAAATCCTGTCAACCTAAAAATAAGAATCAACATTTGAAAGCCGAAACCCCTCCATAGGATTTTAATATAAAAGCAAAAAGGCAACTGAATGAATTTTGAAGGAGGGGAACATGAAAATCTGTGGAGCGGGCATTGTGCTGTATAAAATATTCAACGCCTCGAATACGGGTAGGACTGGCGTTATGATTGTAGCTTAACTGAAGTACTTATCGAGGTACTTGCGGGAAATGAGTATTGTGATTGTCATTTACTTTTTTCGGCCATTTTGTTTGGTTGTACCTACTTAAGTTGATTGCAATGTAACGCGAATAATGTTCGTAATTTATTAATTTACTATGTCCACAATTGTCGTTTTGCAGCGATGTTTTGTTTTTTGCTTTATTGTCGCGATTCCCTAATTGTTTTCCTAAAATAAAAGTTACCGAAATTACTCCTTATAACATCAGCTATCTGCCAGTGAAAGTCCCTTCCAATCGGTCCAGTCGTTAAGGCGATAAGTTGGCACAAATAGATATACAGACAACAATTTCAAAATTGTTTTTTTTTTTTTTAAATACATATATGATATATTTATATTATCTATATGAAAAGCGTTATTTTGTCAGTACAAACATACTTGGCAATAGGCTCGCCCCCTATTACATGGGACTAAAAACATAACTGGCGAAATGTGGGTGTACTAATGGGTAGGTACACCTCTGCCTAACCCTTCGGGGATTACAGGCGTGATGTTATGTATGTATTATGTTACAAACATACTTCAATTTTATTTATTTGTATAGATAAGCAATTACAGATCTATGTGCCTACGATCTCAAACTTATACATACCTACTTAGAATGGATATTAAACTAATACTCAAAATCATTAAAATAGTTAATCACGTTAGTTTGACGGGCCTGTTGGTCTAGTGGTTAGCGGCCCTGACTGCTAAGCCGGAGGTCGTGGGTTCGATCCCCACCCAGGACAAACTTTGTGTGATGAGCATGATTGTTAGTTCTGTCTGGGTGTGATTTATCTATAATATGTATGTTTTCATAAATTATATAAGTATGTATATCAGTTATCTGGTTACCATAACACAAGCTCTGCTTACCTTGGGATCAGATAGCCGTGTGTGAGTTGTCCCAAGATATTTATTTATTTATTTACGTACATGGCTAAACTAACCCCAATTACTTCAGATTTGCCAACCACGACCGCTCTGAGTGAGAACCCGAATTCATCTCCAAAGTTATACAACGGATCGCTTTACTATACCATAAACACGCCATTTTCGGAGGTAAACTCCTGCACCAAAATGTACTATAGACACAATGAGATGTAAAAGGAGTAAACACTTACGTTGTAGGTGGTAGGATCCTCCTCGTGTTTGTCCTCCGTAGTGATGGAGAATTGCGAAAAACGACCCGGCTCCTCCGTATTCTGAAGCAAAATAGAATGTGGCTGTAAAGTAAACGAAGTAACTTTGAGAAAAAATATTTGCTGTGAAACGATTTTTTTTATGGGTCAGAATCTCTCTTTGTCATAATCATCATCATTTTTTAAGGAAAACATCGTGTGGAAACCTGGACTTACTGTTCCACTCAAACCATGTCAGTGACCCTTGAGGCGGTTTAGAAACCCTGACACTAGGTTGTGTGGAGTCGTAAAACCTTACCGCCCACACGACAAAGAAAGATGAAGAAGGCAACTGAGGCTTATACAAAAAATATACAAATTTATCTTACACAAATAACCTAATACGTAGCGTCGGCGTCGTGTTCCGCTGCGTGGTATCGCGTAACCGACCTCGGAAACGTCGACATACGACACCCTTCGGTCAAAAATTCTCTTTAAAGAAGATCTGTAGCTGGTGGGTAGAAACGTGTACTACGAACCATAACAACCACCATTCTAATACCATCTTCTAATACCATCTATACTAATATATTGGCTATAATTTAAGGTTATGAATACCTTGGTAAATGGTCGCGTCATTTGGTGCAATCTTGAGACGAACGGCGCACGTTGATCTGTCAAAGACTAACTACATCAACTGTCAAAAAACATAAAATATCTCTTTGTATTTTTTCTAAAAGTTGGCATGACTGTTGGGTTTAGTTTTGAATCTTGTTCTAATTTTGAATAGTGCTATATGCCATAACCTATAAAGGCTCGGCTGTCATACCAGTATGAAAGAACAATAGATAATAATCAATTGGGTAGTTGAAACCATTAACCAATAATTCCAAGACATAACTTTTTAAAGAAATCGCTTTATTTTAGTCCTGAACACCCGATTAATTTTCAATTTGCTGTACAATTTGTTTTTTGTGGCTATGAAATCAATGAATGCATAGACAATTGAGTTGGCCGCTGTCTATGGAAAAATCGCGTTTTGACAGATCATAAAAAGTACGTCAATTGATGGTGGTGTCAATTAGCCTATTATTGTGTCTCATTACGTGGGACTTGAAGTAGGTATTAATGTACAAACTCTTTTAATAAATTACCAAAAATCTTTTTCTGTTTTTAAATACTCTTTTCTTTTACGATCGTAATATTTTTTTGCTGTGACCAGCAGGGTCCATGATTGTTTTTATTAAACCTATCAAATTTTTATTTACCACCATATTTTGAAATGTATCGGAACTTGACACTTTAAAGATGTCGATAAAAGCCGATGACATTCTGAATACCTACTTAAAGTATCTGTCACAATGCTGCTTTTGCAATTTTTCATATTAAAATAATGTTGCAAAATAAACAGTCGATAATATGCCGCTTGCCGTGAGGTGCCCGCGTTAAATCCGGCTCGTTCCACTGAATATTTTATAGAGCTGTGACGTGCTATGCTGGGCGCCCGCTGTAAATTATAGGGCTAGTGTTGTGCGTTACCGGTTTCTATCGATAATTTTCTACATGGATATTCAAAATGGCGGTGTTTGAATGTTCCAGATTAACATACTATAATCATTTAAAAAAAAATTATATTATACTTTAAATCAATCTTAAAATTAGGTACCATTTTTAAATTGGATCTCATTACGACTAAACCTTAGATTAAATGATATTAAATGTTGCCAGGTATATAGATTGAAAAATCTGAAAAAAATATATAATCCCATTCATAATAAACACACATAACAAACAAACACGACCGTATTTCGAAATTGAAGAAATAAATAAAATTAAAAAACAATTTTATTAAAACCCCAAAACGATGAAAAAAAAGAGTCCATTCCTTCTCGATAGACCAATCAGAAGCGTTCAAATAACCGGTATCCTACCGGTAATACGTCGAAGTCTTCGCACCACATTCCAAAGTAAAAATAGCCCAGTAAAATACTTACTTCGTATTCTAGAATTAATAGATTTACCTGATATATCCGTCTCGGTTCCCGGAAATATACGATTCCCGCGAGTGTACGGTAAATCTATGGACTGCACTATTTTGAACAAATCCTACTCGTATATTTTTCTTTTATGTTATAAAACTAAGGAATATAAAATATAAAACTGCAATATAAAATGTAAACGCGAAGGGGGTATGTGGATGGAAAACTAACATACACAAATGGTTTTCACTTACATCATAAAATACTGAGTGACTAGAGTTTCGGTAAGTAACTCTAGAAGAGGGTGGGGCGATAGGGGTCCGTAGTTCTTATTTGTAACTAGCACTCTCCCCACGATTTCGTTTGCGTGTTTTTCTTTACGGATCCCATACTTTTTGAAAATATAATATAGCCCATGTCACCCGGGATAGTGTAGCTTTTCAACAGTGAAAGAATTTTTCAAATCGGTTCAGTAGTTTCGGAGCATGTAAAAAACAATCTAATCTTTCCTCTAAATAATATTTTATTTGTAAGTAGCGACCCGCCCCGGCTTCGCACGGATGCAATCGTTCGTGAAAACTCGCGGCGGCTTTACTTTTTCCAACGATTACTTTTATATTTTAACCAATTTACACAAAACCTTGATAACTTATCTATCCGAACCTATCTAATGAATCACGCTATCTATTGATGAAAACTGTTTTATAGTTCGTTGCGTAGTTTAAAAGATCTAAGCGTACAGACGGCGGGAAGCGACTTTGTTTTATTAGTACTCGTATCTAGGGATGAACATGGCGTGCAATGTTCTTCGTGTCAAAATGTATACTCATATCCTAATAAAAAATGTACTTGATAATAAGCTGATGAGTATTTTTGAAGTGAAAACTTCTTTAGCGGCGTTTAGCACTTTTTCTGTAATGGGTATAAAATCTTAAACTCGCGTCAGGACACGTGACCTGATCGAAAAAGCGTAAGACGGATGGAGAGTAGACAGCTATCCCCTCTCTACGGCGCGGCGAAAATGTATGCCTGGGCCTACTGTTTCGTTTAGGCAGCGCAGGGCGCTTGCGCTAATGTTCGTGTATAACTTTTTGATGTAAAATAATTGTAATAGTTTTAAAGTGTTAAATTTTTAATGTAATATAAATTGTCATGTTTGTGTACGATAGCGCAATAAATTAATATTGTATTTTACCACATAAATGATAGTACTTTTATACTGATAAAGCAATTGGTGCAAAATTATTCCCTAACCATTCCAAAATATCAAACATGCTCAACGTTAATAATCAAGTTTTCACTTCTGCCGGCACTCCCGGAGTGCAACCCGTCTTTTTTTTGAACTTTATATTCTCCGGAACTACTGTCTGATTTTGAGTATTCTTCCGCCAATAGGAAGATAAGTTATGCCATATTGCTTTAGGCTATATTTTGTTCTACGAAAATAGGAATGCGTATGAAAATTTGCGCTGACGAAGTCAATAGCTAGTTCCTGATATATGTAAACGACATCCATGACAGAAGGTATATCTTCTGACAGGAGTCACACTCCCTCATGATGTTTTATTCAAACAAATCAGCGCCATCAGACAACAAACACAGTTATAAAACAAATACAAAAGTGACATAAAATAAAGAAACAAAGAAAGAAATAGTCGTTGACGCTTTGTACTTCATGTTACCCATAAAATATTCACATAAAAATATCGTGAGGAATCGGCGAAAAAGTTTTCTATGAAACGCGGAACTATTCCCTATTTATTTTTATATGTGCTGGGTTGTTTTTATCGGGATTTTAAGTAACTATGACTCTTTAGTCTCAAAGTCAAAGTATTTGCTACAATTAGATTTCAATAAGACCATTTACTTTTGAATTGTCAAGGTCAGTTTGTCAGAAAGTTGAAGCTAGTTGATAGTTTCAAAACGGTAGTAGGCCTCTATGGCGCTGATCGTAGGATACCCAGGTTAGGCAAAATGTTATTAGGTTTTTTTATTAGGAGTTTCTCAGTAACAGCCTGAAGTTTTGATGTTTGTAGTTATACATCTCGTCGCCGTCGTCATTCGTTGAACTTTGGCTGTCGTTAGGTAGCCAGAAGTCGCTTCATGTAAAACACTGGTATTAATCCGGTTATACTTGAAACCGACCCCAACATGTTTGGAAAAAGATTATGTAAGAGATAATGAAGTTAGTGAATAATTATCACAGATTTGACTCTTCAAAACCATACATCTAAACCTGGTTTTATAACTTATTTACTGTTATTATAAACGCGAAAGTTTGGATGGATGCATGTTTATTACTCAATCACGCCAAAACTGCTAAACGGATCTAAATGAAATTTAGCACAGAGACAGTTTATAGTCTGGAATGACACATAGGCTACTTTCTGTCCCGAAAAAAACACTTCCCATACATGGAATATCGACTTTGACGCAGACGAAGTTTTGGGCAGAATCTTGTAAAAAAAACTTCCTTCACGATTTTTCTTTACCAGGATAAAAAGCCCATATCCCTTCCCCAGCAACACGACATCACTGGTCTCAATATAACCGTAAAATATCCCGCACGCATGAATTACCAAAGTGAGGGTATTTTGAAATTATGACGTCATGCAACGAGTACAATGGAGTGGCCTGTATGCGGTGTTTACGCTCCTAGAGGTAGGCAGGGGTGTTAGCAGTGCAGTTTGATCAGACTTATAGTCTGAACACCCTTCAATATTAATTGAGGTGACAATGAGGGCGGGATTTGAAAGCCGGTTGTATGTAAGTGTCTGTAGAGTGGTTAATTTTGTTATTTAGCCCTAAGAAGGGCATCGGCCCTTCTTAGGAAAAAATCTAGACTTCTTCTGAAAATATTTGTTCGTACAACATTGAACTATAGAGCTGCAAGAATAGAGTATTTATTACTTACTAGCTTTTTCCCGCGACTACGTCCGCGTGGAACTTGTTCATATCGTACTTGCATACAAACTTCCACCCCCCTTTTCACCGCCTTAGGGGGTGATTTCCGGGATAAAAACTATTCTATGTCCTTTCCCGGGTCTTAAACTATCTTTCTACAAAATTTAACCTGAATCGGTTCAGTGTAAGCGTGAAGAGGTAACATACAGACAGACACACTTTCGCATTGATAATATTACTATAGGTACAAATAATCTCGACGATTCAATCCATTCTTCGCCTCGCCGCTGTAAAACCACCTTAAGAATTCAACATCAACCACTTTTCGTACTCCATACGTCAGGCATTGTATTATACATTCGAGCTTGGATGCTTGTGTAACGAGACGCGGGGTATTCGGACCCGCTGACAACAGAGCAAATTCCTATCATACAACTGAATTGAGAACATACGAGTCGTATAGGATGTCTAGGACTTTAAAACTGCCGATGGATGAGTTGAGACGAGATAGGTACTGGATGTTAATTTAATTATTTAAAACAAAGAAGGAAGAAAAAGAAGGAAAAATATTTATAAAAAATATAAAAAAACACATCATTTTTTTTTCATAACTCAATTTTTTTATTCAAAAGTTAAAAGATTAGGTATGTTTAGACGGTTCGGTCATATTGAGAGGATGAGTGAAAAGCGGTTAACTAAAGGAATTTATATGGCAGATGTGAGTGGCAACGTAGGGAGGGGTCGCCCTAGGAAGACCTACATTGACTTTATTGATGAGGTTTTTCAGAAACGTCACGTCTTGACACTGTCAATATCATCGCCGCAACATCAAGTGTCAACGTTATGTCAAGGAAAGAAATATAGGCGTTGTCTATGTTTTTGGTCTCTCTGACTTTCGACTGCAACACATGCGTTATCGCGTCATCATTTTTGTTGTATTTTTATCGTCAATCGGTTGTCGCGGACGCAGACGAAATCGTGGAATATGCTCTTCCTTGGGGTTAAAACTTACCCCGTACCAAATTTCATCAAAATCGGTACATTGGTTTAGTCGCGAAAACGTAACAGACAGACGAGAGTTACTTCCACCTTTTCTAATATAAGTAAGAATAATCATTAAAATGATTATGATTAAATGATTGATGGCAATAGGCTCGCCTCCTATTACATGGGACTTACACATAACTATCAAAATGTGCGTGTACTAATAGGTATACCTCTGCCTATCCCTTCGAGGATTAAAGGCGTGATGTTATGTTTAATAATCATTAAAACTGCTTTCATTAAAAACCAGAAGAGTTCTATTTTAACTCCCAAACAAATAGTTCAAAGGAAACCGAAGCAACATTTCGTAATCAACTAATCCTGTAATTGTTGAACTCGCAGCGTCTTTCGCGACATTTTCCCCCAAGTATTACATTTATTTGGTCGGAGAAAGGTTATCCATTAAAAACCGCGAATTGGGGCCTGATGTTGTTTCCTATTCGCGACGGGGTGGCGCCCGAGTGGCGCCGGCGGACAAACACTAACACGTTAGAGAGCAGATGTGACATTCATTTTTTGGGCAGTTGTAATTTTAATTTATATATTACATAACATCATCACTGCCTTGAGGTGGTTTAGAAACTCTGACATTGGTGTGTGTGGTGTCGTAAGACCTTACTGCCCACACGATAAAGAAGAAAATCACTCCTGTAATCCCCGAAGGCTTAGGCAGAGGTGTACCCATTAGTAAACTCACAATTCGCCAGTTATGTTTAAGTCCCATGTAATAGAGGCGACCCTATTGTCATCACCCGGACAGTAATCCAGACTCCGAGGCTGCTACTGAGAAATTCATGACGGAAAAACCGTATAACCTATTAAATTGATGGCAATGGGCTGGCCCAATATTAGGTATATTTGACCTAAACATCCAGACACCAATGCTGCTACTGAGAAATTACTGATGGAAAACCCAATAACTTTTTGCCGGATCTGGCAATCGAACCTAATACCTCATGCTCAGCAGTCGCGCTTTGTGACCGCTAGACCAACGAGGCAGTCACTGTAAAAGTACTGGAATATTATAATCGTCATTCAAACAAAGTAACCCATCGGTAAAATAATCTTTGACACGCGCCTTGCTGTTATGCGCTATTTTGTATAAAATTTATTGCCATATGTAACAATACATCCACACCGTAAAACAAACTTCATTTTCTTCAAGATACGGTGTATTTTTCTTTGTGGAGTAATAAAATTGGGCTAGTATTTTGTTATGGCGAGGAAGTTAGGCGTAATGCGCGCACGTTTAGAGAAAGATATATTATTTGTGTGCCTTGATTTTTGGCTGAGTCCTGTGTATGCTGTAGTGGAGTGGGCAAATAGGTACCTTCTTGTCGTGACATATCTTTGATTGATACTTCTGACTAAATATTGGATAAAGCAAGAGGTTTACACAAGGTATTTAGTTTACAGACAACAATAATTATTATTCTGCTACATTGTCATTCATTGTTATTTTGTGTTCACTCTTTAAGCTTGCGGGGTCCTATAATTTTTAACCTATTTAAAGTGATTAAAAAAAATTGACACACTCGAAAAATTGATCAAAAATAGTTGTAAGATAGCTGCCTGTATATCAAATAACTAGTCTGTAAGTACTAAGTTATAATTAAGTTTATCACGTAACGTGATAACGTGACACAGTGTTAACGTGATTCACGTTAACACTGTGTCCATGCCTTGAGGTTAAAACTTAGCCTAAATTTCATCATGATCGGATCGGAAAACTTAATGTCACATTAGCATGTTGGTGACGCTGTCATATTAGATTGTCGATGATTCTTACAAATAAGCATGTTCATGCACATTCGAATGTCGGCGACGCGGTCCTATTATCATGTAGTTGTCGCCGGCATATTAAAATGTCGATGACACCGACAAATAAGCATGTCGGTGACAGAGTCTCATCCCCATATAGGTGACGCGTTCACGATAGCATATCGGAAACGCGACTCTAAAAGTTTTGCCCCTACCAAAAAACACTAAACGCGGCTTTAAAAAAGATCCATCAAAATAAGAAAAATCCAATAGATAAAGGCCAATCCAGTCGCACTACCTTCCTACCTAGACCAACAAAGCAGTCAGGCAGACTGAAAGAAATAAAGCCTGTAAGAGGTGATGCGACATCAAAGTAAAGCGAAACTCGTTAAAACCTGCCCCGGTCCGGAACGATTACGCTGCAATCGTCCGGCGACCGGATAGTAATTAGTGACCGATGAAAAACATCCGCCAGTCACCTATCAATCGTGGATTATTTCAGCTCTTTACACGACACGATTACGACACGATTCGACACGATTACAACACGATTCCAACACAATTACAACACGATTACGACACGATTACAACACAATTACAACATGATTACGACACTATTACAACACAATTACAACATGATTACGACACTATTACAACATGATTACGACACGATTACAACAAGATTCCCACACTATTTTCCGATCTTTATTCAAGTAAATACTTCTTAAGTTTATCCTAGACATCACGGACATCGGTGAAGAAAAACATCGTGAGGAAACCTGGACTTGCGTGGTGATTAGTACTTGTACCTTCTCGGTATGAAAAGAGGCCTTGTCCAATCGGCCTATGAGAGGACAATAATAGGCTGGTACCTATACTAATTAATTCTGCCAATATTATTCATTATAGGTCTAATGAACTGGTCTTTGACTGCCTCGTTGGTCTAGTGGTCGCAAGCGCGACTGCTGTGCATGAGGTCTTGGGTTCGATTCCCAGGTCGGGCAAAGTGTTATTGGGTTTTTTCATCAGGAATTTCCCAGTAGCAGCCTCGGAGTCTGGATTTGTGCCCGGTTGATGGCAATAGGCTCGCCCCCTATTACATGGGACTAAAAACATAACTGGTGAAATGTGGGTGTACTAATGGGTACACCTCTGCCTAACCCTTCGTTTTCCACCACGTTTTCTTTACATATGCACCCCAATTTCACGACAGATTGAATTCCTCAATATTGTAGCGTGGGCCAAGCTAACGGAAATTGGAACGTCTCCGTCGCAGCGTAGTTCCAAATCAAATATACGGTTTGCACTCAAAATTCAACACAACACAGGAATTTACACGTCCTTAACATGATATTGAAGAGCTGTATCATTGAGTTTCTTGCACATTCTTCTCCATACGAGACTACATTTTTGATACTACTAGATTCATTCATTTTTACAAGCTTTTATTTAGCTTGTACTGTTCGTATGTAAATTGTCTTTTCAAAATTTGCAAACCATGTTTAGTACCAATCTGTTCTGGTGACAATACAATGTCCAATATTTAATATTGTAATAATTTCAATATGGCCGCCTCTCCAAGATGGCGGATTTTATATTTTTTTCAATCTTCTTGATATGGGTATCAAATGAAAGGGCTTGAAGAGTAGAAAACGATAAAGTTAGTAACATCACACTAAAAAAGATTATTTAAAAAAAAGTATTTTTACCATAATTTTTTCTTGTGAGACGTTCAAAAGTACTTTTTAATGGCGTAATCAAATTAAATGATTTTCAATCTGCCTAGCCATTTTTCAACTATGTTGGGGGTGGCTTCCAGTCTAACCAGATGCAGCTGAATTCCAGTACTTTAAATGGAGCGACTGCCTAACTAACCTTCACAACCCAGTAACTCGGTAATATGATACGCCTTGGTAAGACTGGTTGTTAAGCACGCAGTTTTTCGAGGCACGTGGAAGTCTCGGTGTGTAAAGATGACCACCCATCCACGAACCAACCCTGGCAAGCGTAGCTTAACCTTGTGGATCGACCTGTGCGGCTGTTATTACTTAGCTACGAGCTGTTTTGGCGCTTTTTGTAAACTCTAAAAAGCGACCAAGTGCGAATCGGATTCGCCCATGAAGGGAGCACCAAGTTACATAGTAAAAGGTAAATTGCGGTTCACGATTATTTATTTATTTATTTATTAAACTTTATGCATATGTAAAAAATACACTGTACAAAGGCGGACTTAATGCCTTAGGCATTTTCTACCAGTCTACCTTAGGGTGATGCAGAGACAAAAACAAAGTAGGTGCACAGATACAGAAAATACATACATATATACATACATACAAAAAAAATATATAAATATATATATATATATATATATATAAAGTGGGGAGAGAAATAAAATACATAGATGTTGAAGTACAACAAATTAAGTGTGGGACGAGTCTGCCAACTTCTTTTGTAAGTGTTCGCGAGCTTTTACCTTGAACGTGAACCGATTGGATTAATGACGCATTAAAAAAAAACTACTTACTAGATCTCGTTCAAACCAATTTTCGGTGAAAATTTGATAAGTTACAGGGGGGAAGGACACATTTTTCAACTCTGGAAGTGTCTCTCACGCAAACTATTCAGTTTTATAGCCGGGGAACGGATGTAAGAGAAACGCAGGTGCTAAGAATCGGTATTTTAATCCGGTAAACTCAAGATACAACTTAAATCCAAAATTACTAAACTCGCGCGCACACATTCGCGAGTAGCCATTTATCCAACTGACAACTACTCCTGTCAGATCTTTCTCGAACGTTTTTGCCGGGCGCCCTCTTACGGGCGGCCGGGTAACCACTCTGGGTTGCCAGTGAGAAAATGTTACTCTCTGCCGCACGCTATAGTTTAGAAAAAAATGACATTAGAAACCTCAAAATCATTTTTGAAGACCTATCCATAGATACCCCAGACAGACACACAGACATGACGAATCCATAAGGGTTCCGCTTTGCAAAATAATAAAGGTCCAAAAATCGTACAATCTAAATAGTTTCCTAAAATCTTCAAAAGATTGCCTATTACGCCAAAGGCGCATACGTCGTGGACATGCTATTTGTGCTTCGTTGTGCCTAATCCATCACTAATCAACGGGACTCATTACCGAAATGAGCGGAGAAATCTCGTAATTACAAGCTTTCCCTTCATTCATTCATTCGTTCACCGTTCTTTGAATGACGGTCGGTTTTCTTTTAGTAAAAGGGAATGTTTTCATGTAATTTATCGGAGTTAGAAAGGATTAGGCTTTAGCGTTGTAATTATTAAGTAGGTATTTGTATGGTTCTGTGTGTCCGAATGATAGACCATAACTATGACTCTAAGGTAGACTAGTAGAAAATGCCCAAGGCATTAAGTCCGCCTTTGTACAGTGTATTTTTTTACATGTGCATAAAGTTTAAATAAATAAATAAATGATGATACGTTTGGCGCAGTGACTCAGCAATTGGCTGCTGCGCTGCGTGTAGCGGGTTCGAGTCCCGTACGGAACAAAATTTTTTATGGCCAAAAGTTGTTCCGGGTCTGGGCGATGTGTGTGTGAGTTTGTATGTTTGTAACATACAGGAGAAATTCCGAGAGCGGGGCAATAATTTTTTATACGAAAAAATTTTTAACAAATACAGAATTCTTACAGGATCTCTCGTATAATATAATATTCGAACTATGTCAATCTTTAACAATAGAAGCATAATCACGGACGTAGGGTAGTCGCGGAATAAAAAGTAGCCATGTCCTTCCTTGCGTTTGAAATTAACTCCATACTAAATTTCGTCAAAATCGGTTCAGTGGTTTAATCGTGAAAGCATAACACACAAACAGAGTTACTTTCGTATTTATATTATTTGTAAGGATGGTGGAATTCCGACCAATGGACGAACACTAGTTTATAACTTACTCATCATATACATATTAGACATAACATAATATCACGGCTGTAATCCTCGAAAAGTTAAGCAGAGGTGTACCCATTAGAACACCAACATTTCGCCAATTATGTTTAAATCTCATGTAATAGGGGGCGAGCCTATTGCCATCAATCGGACACAAATCCAGACTCCAGGGCTGCTACTGAGAAATTCCAAATGGAAAAACTAAATAACACTTTGCCCTATCTGGGAATCGAACCCAAGACCTCATGCTCAGCAGTCATACTTTGCAAGCACTAGACCAACGAGGTATCATAATTATTGACTTATTAATAACTTACTTTTGCCCGCGGCTACGTCCGCGTGGAACTTGTTTATATCGTACTTGCATCCAAACTTCTATCCCCCTTTTCACCACCTTAGGGGGTGATTTCCGGGATAAAAACGATTCTTTGTCCTTTCCCGGGTCTTAAACTATTTCCATGCCAAATTTTATCAAAATGGATTCAGCGGTTTAAGCGTGAAGAGGTAACAAACAGACACACTTTCGCATTTATAATTTTAGTATGGATCTCTCATCTCTCTAATTATCTAAAATCAATCCATTGAAATTCTATTAATTGAGACGTCAATATTATTTGAAAGATTATCAGCTACCGTCAGCGAGCATACACAAACATCTCCACGTTGTTTGGAGAGCAAACTACTGCCTGAAATTAACACAACCTGTGACCCCGATCCTTATGCCTCCCTGGTAGTGTGTTGCCGAGAATTTATGAAGTTACCGTAGACTAATTTGTAGAAGTAGTATGAAGAAAGTATAACCTAGGTAATATATAAAATTCTCGTGTCACAGTGTTTGTTAACAAACTTCTCCGAAACGGCTTTACCGATTTTAATGAAATTTTGTGTGCATATCGGGTAGGTCTGAGAACCGGCCAACATCTATTTTTAATACCAAATGATGGACTACGAAGTTTACTGGATCAGATAGTAGTAACATAATAATGGTGCCCATTACTTGTTCACAAACTAGACTAAATTTAGAGAATTGACATCTCTTACTAACATACAGCGAAAGGAAAGGACGGTGACATTCCGTGACATTAAAGAACTAAGTTAGAGATGTCAAATTAGTTTTGCCTTGAACTTCTCCGTATTTTTAATCCATACGTTTTAAGATGTTAACTATAACTGTATGGATGTGTCAGATTGACTAAATTTGACAGCTCTTATTTACATTAGTCTCTTTCTTATTTTATTGGACAGAATAAGATGGAAATAGTCAAATTTTAGTTTAGTTTGTGACCAAGGGAATCAGCACCAATAATGTTTATTTCTGAGTATATGGTACAATGAGATATTAATATTAAACAGTTTCACATATCACATACACAGAGAAGAAATATTAAAATTAACTACCATAACATCACACCTGTAATCCCCGAAGGGTTAGGTAGAGGTGTACTCATTACCACACCCAAATTTCGCCTGTTATGTTTAACTCCCATGTTATAGGGGCGAGCTTATTATCATCAACCGGGCACAAATCCAGACTCCGAGGCTGCTACTGAGAAATTACAGATGGAAATACCCAATAACACTTTGCCCGACCTGGGAATCCAACCCTAGAATCTCGATTCTCACATGCACACATGGCGATACCAATCTCGATCATTAGCATAGTGACCACAGTACTATAAAACATCGGATTTAATATTTGCGAAAAAAACAAGTTGAGTCGAATTGACGAAAAATTTTATGTTGTGCAGTTAATTTTTTTACAGGGTATCCTCGGATTTTTATCGCCGTAGTAAAGGTGTTTTATGGAACTTTTAAATGTTATTTGACAAGCCCTAATATTATCATATTTTGTTGAGCAAATCGTTAAAAATCTTAAGAGGACTTTCATATTCTTAAACGTTTATTTTCATACCATTATGTGTCTAATAGATGTTACATGAGGCTTAAACAGTACAGTTATGTACCTAGTATGGTACAGCAACATAGTAACATAACATCACGCCTGTAATCCCCGAAGGCTTAGGCAGAGGTGGTAAGCCTTTAGTGCATCCACTCAATACAATATCCACATGTAACTTCAGAAACGTTAAGTAAGTGAACCGCGGCGCTTTGCACACGGAGCAACTTAAGTTGAGGCAACTAGCAACCCTTTAAAAGTTTCCTGTAAAAGTTGATAATTGCTATAACGTTGCCGGTTGCCGCAACTTTTTGGCAATTTGTTAGCAACTTTCATAGCCGAGTTGCCGTATGCCGTTGCCGTAGCGACACTGACATTGCCGGACACACGGAGAAGGAGGAAGGGTGTGAAATCGCCCGAAGCGTTGCGATTGACGGTTGAGGAAACCGGCAAAAAAAACCAGTACAATATTTAAAAGTTGCTAGTTGCGGCAACTAGCAACTAACTTAGTCATCGATTGCAGCAACTGAAAACTGTTGACGATTGCCGCAACTCGAAACTCGTGTTGCTCTGTGTGCGCAGTCCAATTGAAATGTATGTAAACAGCTAGTTGCCAGTTGCTGCAATAGTTGCTCTGTGTGCAAAGCGCCTTAGATTGTCAGTTACCTCGCAACACATAAACTAACCGATAGAGGGCGGTAACTAACTCAGCATGTTACTAGCTCGGTGCCTAACTTACAATGTAGCAAGAACACGCTCCAACTCGTCCTACTATGAACCATTCATCATCAGATGCTAGCAGAGTCTAGGATTGAGCTAAAGATACGTTATTGCTTTACTATCTTTTGCCTACGACTTTGCCTACAGACAAGCCCTTTTTTGGGTTTCAAACTAACCCCGTAACATTCATAAAAATCGGTTCAGTTGTTTAGTCTTGATAGCTTAACATACAGACAGAGTTACTTTCGCTTTAGTTAGTTACCCGAAAAAAATGAATTTTATTTTATTTATTTATTATTAGTAAGGATGTATGATCGGAGGCAATCACGAATTTCGAACGTATTCGTAAAGTAACTGACTCGTCTGTGTACTGTCAATTTTCATACCAATTATATTTTCAAAAAAACAAAAGAATATGATAATACCAGTCTATTACTGTTCCACTGCAAGGCAAAGGCCTCTTCTCATAAAGAGAAGGCACGAGCATTGATCACCACGCTTGCTCAAGGATTGGCGATTTCAGACTTATATTGATTTTATAAGACCAGGGGGCTTAGACAAAGTAACAATTTCAAAACGATAACGAAGTTAGAAAAGACTAAAATGTATGGGATTGACATAAGCCGTGTTACGTCACGTGGTCAATCGACGAAGCGATGTTACTTTATCTAAGCCCCCAGGGGGCCAACCACAAGCTCTTAAAACAATATTATTCTAATATTACTTTGCCTTCCACACTGTTGCATTTTCAACGCTCGGATCAGCGCAGAAAGTTGAAAATGCAACAACAAAAATTACAAAGTAATATTAAAATAATATTGTTATAAGAGATGGCGGTAGGCGCCCAGGTTTCCTGACGATGTTTTCCTTCACCGATGTCAGTTATATGCAAAATAAACTTAGACAGTGTATTATTATGAATAGAAAAAGTCATATTAATACTTTGTTAGGCAATAGGCTCGCCCCCTATTACATAGGACTCGAACAAACTGACGAAATGTGGGTGTACTAATGAGTACAGCCTAACCCTTCGGGGATAACAGGCGTGATGTTTTATGTTATATTAGGCGATTAACACACGTCACCGCGTACCGCGGTTTTTATAGAGGCCAATGCCACACATGAAATCCGCTTTACCGCATACCGCGGCGGTGCGCGGCGCCGTGTGTTAATTTCCTTCGGCATGCGGCTCGTGACAGAGAGGTAAACTTGAGCAGGTTACTTGATAGTAGAAGATAAACTACACTAACTTGACGCGCCCTTCCACAATTCAAAACGTTTGAAAGTTTTTGTAAAAGCGTTGAAAAGATTCACAACGCATGTGTGCGTACTGAGACGGCTCCCGAAACAAAAACAAAACAGGAATTTGTCGCTAGACTAGTGGCGTCATTAAACATTCATTAGTACTAGTATGGCGCTGCACTGACATACTTTATGAAAATGACAGGTGCGTTGTCTTGCGCGGTCGGCTATTTATGGTTATCTAAGACATCTAAGTACATACAAACTCTTTCATACGGATGTGACTACACACATTAGTAATATGGGGGACGCGTCATGTTAATGTAGTTTATCTCTAATAGCCTTTGGTTCCAAATCTTTCCTCGTGGTTGGCCTTATTGCCGTCCGCGTCTTCGGAGTGCCGCTGGCTTCGGTGTTGTCGGAGGTTCAGTGTAATTCTTTGAATACATTTTCTTTTTATAAAGTAAAGGATAATCCCAATCATCCTTAAACAGACGAAAATCGTCTCTGTACTGCGAATAAGCTAAAATTTTTGGATACTCTCGTTTCTCATTATCAATCTTATGTCCTTCAGATGGATCTATGATCTTCACAGGTTTTCCGTACGCTATGATTTCATATTCCATCGTATGATTAAACTCTATTTGCATGTAGAATTTTATCTCTATGTTTTGTGCCTTGGAGGAGCACAGAGCCTTCTTTATGCTCCCAGTGTCGCCGCACCAACGTCGAAGCCACAGTATCGGTCGGGTATCGTTTGCCAGTGTCTTATACAGTTTGCTCGGCTTCTTGTAGTCAGCTTTCAGGGTAACGCAGGTGTATTCAAGAGAATCGATGATTGTTAACTGAAAGAAACAAGTGGTATTCATATTGTAAAATATTTGATTCACTTTTTTTTTGCCGTCTTGCACATTTGCAATTTTGATTTTGCTAAAGCGTTAGAAAGAGTGTCAAAGATACTAAAGAAGTCTTTTGAGCACAAAACAATTATTTTGTTGGAGCATAATGTTCCATTTATGCGTAACTACCTACCTATGTGACATCAACTTATCTTCTTCTTTATCGTGTGGGCAGTAAGATCTTACGACCCCACACACCCTAGTGTCAGAGTTTCTAAACCGCCTCAAGGGCCTCTGACATGGTTTGAGTGGAACAGTAAGTCCAGGTTTACTCACGATGTTTTCCATCACCGATGCAAATTATGTCCAAGAATAACTTCAATTACTACTACTTCTTAAAATCAACTTGTAAAACACAAACAATACCCAAATCTCGAATATCGAAATTGTATTTTCCTATACGATATCCTGTCCATCCACTTTCAATGGCAGGTTTGGAGAATTTGATATTTAGGATCGTCGTAGGTGGCGTTCTGTGATTTCTGCCTACCCCCATGGGGAAAAAGGCGTGAGTTTATGTATGGTTATGTACTCGTATACATGTAACTTACGTTGTAAGTATATTTTCCGGTGTAGCTCAACGTAGTGGAACTCTGATAGTCCACCTTGCCAAGCTCGTAGTAGAATTTGCCTTGCAGCTCTTCATCATCACAACGACCGAACTTTTGAAGTGTGGAATGTGCTGAGAACAGTAAGATTTATTTCATTTTATTTATCTTGCCATTAATCGTTTAATTTTCAACCGACTTCAAAAAGGAGGAGGTTCTTAATTCGGCGCGTATGCTTTTTTTTTGTATGTATGTTACCTGATTACTTCGCCTATTATGAATCGATTTAGATGATTCTTTTTTTGTTTGAAAGAACATAGTTCCGAATAGGTCCCATATAAATATTGTCATGATCAAAAAAAGACAACAGCTTTCAAAAACTACAAAATAAAAAATAACTTTAGCTTGGAAGTCGGTGGCAATACCTACATAACAAGAAACAAAACTAAAGCCGCCGACTTCCAAGCTAAAGTTATTTTTTATTTTGTAGTTTTTTAAGGCGGTTGTCTTATTTTGTAAAAAGCTTTTTTCTTTTATTATTCTTTTTTTTTGTTACGCGTTATTATTTTAGTTACTATTCGCGGCAACAGTACCTGTTCAGACTTTACTTTTCATCCCATTTTAGATTGTGTTAGGTCTGTTCTACTCCAGTGGAATCTCATCTCATTGCTATAGTCTACGGCTTATATCCAGTTTTTTATGTCCTCAAATAAACCCGACAAATAATAATGTATAGCAACTTTCTTCCTTATAGAAATATCGAATCAATAATAACCAATGTTGACTAGATAAACTCCGGTCAGGAACCTAAAAAACCGAGCATTAATCGTGTCCTAAAACTAGTACAGAAAAACTACTTTAACATAACGCGCCCCTCCATATTACTGTTTCAATGTGTGTAGTCACATCCGTATGAAAGAGTTTGTATGTAGTTGTGAGTAATCGTCTTCAGTAGCAGGCCGGCAGATTTGTTTGTCCAACTAACCAACAACTAACCATATATAGCCGACCGCGCAAGACAACGCACCTGTCATTATCATATAGTATGTCAGTGCAGCGCCATACTAGTAATAATGAGTGATTAATGACGCCGCTAGTCTAGCAACAAATCGCTGTTTTGTTTTTGTTTCGGGAGCCGTCTCAGTACGCACACGTGCGTTGTGAATCTTTTCAATACTTTTACAAACACTTTCAAACGTTTTGACGTTCTCTAACCATAATAAAATCTTACATCTTCTCAGCACTAGATAGTTTTCCGCTAGTCTAGTGATGGCAGGTCTGCCAATCCTCTCAACGCTGCGCTTCACCCAGTCATGGTACATATTATAGTCTATGAATCTTGCGGGGGCCTTGCAACCTGGCCCGTACACGCCGAAGCCCAGCTGAAAGTCAATCAAAGTCAAAACATTTATTTCAATTAGACTATTTACAGGCACTTTTGAATTGTCAAGGAGGCCGTCAGTTAGTCCGAAAGCTGAAGCTAGTTGCTCGTTCCAAAACGTAGGTAGGCCTCTATGGAGAACAACGAGCAAGAAACTCCAAGGCACTCTTTTCAATTAGGTTTTTACAAAAACTGGTGACATTATTCTTGTTGCTTCTTCATGTGAAAACAATGAAGATTAGTAAAACAATCATAAAATATAATATAATTAGAATCAAGATGTAAGCTAGACTAGGCAGTTCGCATGCAAACATTTTAAGCTGAATTTGTTAAGAGTCTCGATCAAATACACAATTGAATAGGTAATGAATTGGTAATGGTAAACGTGTCGGACACGCTGCTCCGCAAAGAGACTAAAAAGTGAGTTAGGGAATTATTAGAGAGTGGTGGTAATCACAAACCAGACTCCAGGCTTTGCCCATTTTCACCGCAAGTATAGCACCACTACGCCAGACGCATTTACCTCCCTTTGTACTCTTCGCGCAAGCGGTGTAGGCAGGCCACATGGTATCTAAATCCAGCTGGAAAAAAAGGTTCGAGGTTTATACAGTTGCACTTGTTTACTTGTGGGACCTCGTGACACTATTATTAGCCTTTTACCCTATAGACATTCTAGGACATGTGCCTTCATTGGTAATCAAGGAATCTTGACTTAGTGATATAATGGAGAAAAATAAAATATTTATAAACTCTTTTATGTTTATTTATGTGGAATGGATTATGAGTAAAAGGAAATGTGTAAAGGTGCAAGTGAAAGAAAAATAAGAGCAAAAGAGATAGAGAGAGAAGAAAGGAAGATGGCGGCGAGTGCAAATTAGACGACGACGAGAAAAGATGTATTTTTTCTGGTTTTAAGTTTATTTTTATTTCTTTACCCAAAATTAAAGAATATTTACGGAATCCATCGTTTATTTTCACCACATGATCCCACATTTAAATAAAAGGTTGGTGTGATTTCGATGATAGATATTCATTTTTAATGGAAAAGTTATTGGAATCCAGGGTTAGGAAACCAAAAACCTTGCTAGACGTTTAAACGTCATCTTAAAAAGAGAATTACAAGCATAACCACAGAACGCCACCTGCTACAATCCTTACATACTCCTTTCGCCTCATCCACGTTCATATATCTCGTCATACAAGCTCGCCGGTTACGAGTACTGCGCACCTGACCTTTCTGAAGAACCTCACCAATAAGGTCAGTGTAGGTCTTACTAGGGCGTTGCCACTCGCCTCTTTGGTTAATCGTATTTCACTCATCCTCTCAACATGACCGAACCAACTATAAAAAAAGAATTATAAGATAAACGCACTTACCCCTGACCTCCTGTAATAGACCTTGCACTGATCTGGTGGAACGTAAAGCATATTGTGTACCGACACCATAGATCGTTTGCAATCTGGAACATAGAACATGGATAAAATCTATACATACATGTATAAAAAAAGTCAGTTTTCAACCGACTTCAAAAAGGAGGAGGTTCTCAATTCGACGCGTATGTTATTATTTTTTTTTTTTTTGTTTTTTTTTTGTGTGTTTGTTCTACGATTACTCCGCCAATTATGAATCGATTTGGATGATTCTTTTTTGTTTGAAAGAGTATAGTTCCGAATAGGTCCCATAGGAATATTGTCATGATCTGATGATGAACTTTGGAGATACGGAACGGAACTCCTTATAAAATCACAGCAGAACCGCCGTAACAAGACAAATTGCTTTGTTTATACGTGTAGTCGATGACTGACTGAAGGAAGTGGGGAGGGGGTACGTCAACCTCCTACCACTTTCCAAAATTTAATATATCGTGTGAGGTATTGTTTGAAAGGGCTTTATGTAAGGATTTCAAACATTAACACACAAGCACTAAAAAGTGAAAAATAAAAAGCTTTTTTACAAAAAAATATGACCGCCTTTTTTTTATTTTGTAGTTTTTGAAGGCGGTCATATTTTTGTTGATTTTTGTAAAAAAGCTTTTTTGTTCGAACACTCTTGCCTTGTGATCTGACAGATATACCTACTGTCAGATAATACCATAGCATACAGGGGATCATCCAGGAAGTACAATGCCTTTGGAGGTGGACAAATGGGCCGCAAATCTGGAAAGATGACGTCTTTTATAATCCAGCACACACATACATCACGATTACAGTCTCGGCTTCGACTGCAACTCAGCCTCGAGTGTAATGACAAAGTTACACCGCTCACTAGTATCAATATGCACAGCAACGAATTTAGATAGATGGATAGAATAGTCTGTTTATGCATCTAATCCATTTACAAATTTGAATTTATACAAAACAAGTAGAAAATTACATAGGGCAGTATCAAAAGCACCAATTCAAACAGAGAACCATTATATTTGGTGACTAGCCAGCGCTTTCTTTGTGCTGCAGATTTCTGCTGGACATAGGCTCTTCTAAATTTGACAGTGCAGGAATATCTCTTCCACCTTCAGCATATCAAAAACGTAGGGTAGTGTTCCCTTAATCCAGCGGGTGGAACTTTTTGCCTACTACAACCAATTATCTAGTCAGTCGCCATTCAAATGTAACTTTGCTTAGGATATTCTAACCTGTTTTCAAGTTGTCGACATCCAGCTGAACCAAAGCTAATGCGCTGTACGTTTCTTTGGCATACTCAGGGTGGTAAGTATAGCCGCGAATGCCGATTCCTTTATCGGACTCGCATGATTTGCCGACGATCACGCGTGCGCGAGCTCTGGAAGCAGTTGCTCAGTGTAATGACTCGCCAGATGTGCAAAAAAATCGCAATAAATTGCAAAAAATGTTCTGGAATCAAGCATTGTTGCAGGTACTTACAGTAGCGGTCATCATAAGTGGAGTAGCAATCTCACAAAGCAATAGATTGTAATTTTTTAACTTACGACCTTTCGAAGGTACTGTGTTAATACATAATCACTTATACTCACAGATGTAGGTACGGCCTGTACCGCGTGTTCACAGTAATTCAAACCTAAGCATGCTACTGCACTTATGACCGCTTACTGTATAGGTATCAGTCACCTGTTTATCAAATTATTTGTGGTTTTCACAGCTTGTTTTCTTCTTCCATACATACCTAATTTAATTGCTGCATAATAATTACATTATTATATTGAGTAGTGGTGAATAAAAATTTGCTATATCACACATGTTATGTACTTCAACTGGAACAAAATTGTTACTCATTTTTGCTACAAGATCAGTGTAGTTACCTGAAGTCGGTTTTAGGCAGCTTGTCAATCTCAAGCGACGTTGCAAGAACTAATTGTCTGGTAACAAGCACCACAGCAGTTGTATATCGTTTCTTATCTGAAATAAAAGAAATGTAAGGGGAGGAGGTTCCGAGGTTGCGGGACGTCTTTACAGGATACCGTGGCCCCGGAACGTAAAGGGCAACAGAAGGAACAGGGTGGTTTTTTAGTCAGTAAAAGTCTGACAGTCCCTTCCGCCCCACCCAGGGCGGAAGGAGTCGTTTGATGATTTTTACCACCTAAAAAAAAAGGGGGAGGAGGATGAGTATTTTTTCTCATTCATTTTTGGGGTGTGAGGGGAGGATGTATGAGAGGGGTAATAGAGAGTGCTATGATCGGGTAACATGTTGAGGAATGGGGGGGCTAAACGGGAGAACCATGATGGTAATAGAGGTCCTGAAGCAATATTAATTACTCAAGTTCCACGTAATGAAATACAATTGATTTTGTATTGTTCTGACTAACCGGTCATCATCATTACCGTGTGGGCAGTAAGGTTTTATGACCAAACACACCCTAGTGTCAGAGTTTCTAACCCCCCTCAAGCGCCTTTGACATGGTTTGAGTGGAACATTAAGTCCAGGTTTCCTCACGATGTTTTCCTTCACCGATGCCAGTGATGTCCAAGATAAAATTTAGAAAGCACATATGAATTGAAAAATTCGCATTGGTACTTGCCCGGATTCGAACCCACAACCTCATTCATGAGAGGTGGGCGCCTTAACCACTGGGCCATCACGACACTAAACGACTTACCGGTAAGTCAGAACAATAGAAAATCAATTGTGTCTCTTTTCGCGGGACTTGAGTAATTAAGTATCGGTCACCCTATACAGAGTGTTAGTGTAAACACCGTTATCCTTGAAACCAGTGGTTTAGTTTCACTAATAGAAAGTAAATTCAATGAAAAAAATCTCTTTTTTTTTTTAAGTAAAATCTTCATTTTTCCTCAAAATTATTTCACCCTATATTACAATGATGTAATTAGTTAAAACTTATGTAGGTAGTTATAACGGACGGCCAGTGCAGCAATTCAACGCCCTTTGCGGTGATTACGTAACTAGGGCGCATAGTATCCATGGATTTGCGGACGTTGTCAGACAGATTTTTTTTTTAATTTTTAAAAGAAGACTTTGTTTATTTATTTTTAAATTCAGATAAACATTTTTTATAATAAATCAAGTACCTACCTATGGTTTTAGTGACAACGGTGTTTACACTAACACTCTGTACAGTGTTACAGACTTAACCACATATTGTTAAGTAGTTATTATTACGTCGCACTTGGCCAGTGTTCATACTTAAGTTACTTGAAACTTACTGCGAGGATAGTACAGGATTCCAAGCCATGGAAATACCTCCATACGTTCGACGCCTTCGTATGAAACATTCTGCCGCGCGTTATCGATACCGCATGACATGGATAATACTGAAAATAATCAATCTGAATATAATAATCATATATACACATAACATAACATCACGCTTGTAATCTCCGAAGGGTTAGGCAAAGGTCCACCAACATTTCGCCAGTTATGTTTAAGTCCCATGTAATAGGGGGCGAGCCTATTGCCATCGACCGGGCACAAATCCAGACTCCGAGGCTAACACAAAGAAATTGCTAATCGAAAAGCCCAATAACACTTGGCTCGACCTGGGAAACGAACCCAAGACCTCATGCTCAGCAGTCACGCTTTCGACCACTAGACCGACGAAGCAATCTGATAATAAAAATATAATCATCATCAAGCTTTAACTTTCTGATTATTTGACCAACGCCTTATCAATTCAAAAGTGCTTGTACAGGGTTTAATTGAAATGAATTCTTTGACTTTGACTTTGACTTTGTGCTGCCGTAACCGCCAAAAGATATGGAGACTTCTTTACAAACATCGAAAGTCGTATATTTACTAAAACAGAGTACTCACCTTCATTAAAACATGTCGACAAACTTAACCAAACACTGAGTATGTACATGGTGATACAGATGCTGAGCCTGTCTGCTTACATCATGACAGTTTGTAATCTTAATCTTTTTAAACCGTTTCCCTACTCCGTGACAAATAAACTTTTTTCTTTTGTTTTCTTTCTTTATCCTATCGCCTCACAAAATGTAGCATTATCTTTGATCCCGAATAAAAGAAAATAGTTATTAGACATTACTAATAGTACTCGTCATTGACATTTAATAAATTGACTAAAACTTGACTGGACTTTAACAAGACTAAACGAAAAAGTACGTAAAATGCAAACTATTTTATATAAACAAGTTCAATCAATATCACCTCAAAGTGTGTCTAGAACATAGAAAATATTACTATTGACTATGTGTATATTGCATGATAGTACAAACACAACAGCTGTACGAAATAAATACAGACACCTACTTGTAAACAGTTTTTAGGGTTCCTTACAAGCTAAGAGAATGCCAACGGAACTTGTTTGTGGAGTTTAGAAACTCCATACTTACTTTTGACAGCTCTTTGACAGCCAGGGACAGTGTTGGCTAACAAGCTACTATAATTAAAAAAAAAAAGACTGCAAAAATTGCACATAATTAGTACTTTGTTTACTCGTCAGTTTTTTTTTACAACGATTTTTATTTACAGTGTTTTATATTTTTTTTAAATCTACTTGTCAAATTCTAGATGAAAAACATAGACACGACCAGATTCATTAAAAAATAAATTGAGGTTAGTACTAATTTACGTTTTAAAGTGACCACACCTGTATCTATTTATTTTGAAAAATTCTATATAAGATAGGGGTACTACCCAACTAGCAAAAAGTCGTAAAGTATTCGAATTATACAACTAACAGACATGTATAGGCTTTATAATAGTTTTGTAGCAGTTAACAGTTTTATAGTAGTGTTCAATTCGACGCATTAGTTAGTTATATCTACATTTACACTTAATATTAAAAAAGAGGAAAAATTTGTTTTTTTGTTTGTTTGTTTGCAAAAACTACCGGACCAAAGCGGGCAAAAGCTATTACTATTTATTTTGCTAGATGAGTCTTGGGTTTAGCCTTAAAGGCTGGGCCATCACGAAGTACTTTTAAAAACATAGGATGATATTTATTTTTTAATATTAAAACAATCAGGTATTTCGCAGAAAAGATTATGTGCAGAATAATTAATTGGAAATCCGATTCACACTTGACTGACATTAGTTGTTATAACATCCTTCGACATCTAAAAACAAACAACTAAGTGTATCACCGAAGCAAACGACATAACTTGAATGGTTTTCATAAGAATTCAAGACAATTCTTAGGAACGACCGGGGCGATATGAGAAGCCCGCCATACTATTCCTCCCGGGCTACAACTCCAAAAACACCAGAAGACCTAGCCTCCAGTTAGGGCCTTATATCAAGGGCACGCCGTGGGTTACTTTTTTTTTGTATGTGATGGATTTGCTCTTTATTCTAGTACAGACAAAGTCTGCGATAGAGTGATCTTAAACACAAAAAGCCTGTTTAAAGTCAAAGTCAAATCATTTATTACAATTAGACTATTAAAAGGCACTTTTGAACGTCATTTACAAGAGAAAAGAAAAATTATCAAATTGAATCTAGTTGCCCATTCCAAAAGGTATAGTTTCGTATGAGGAAGAACGGGCAAGAAACTCTATACTTACTCTTTTAAAAAATATATATGGTTAATAATAAGTAGTGTGTACATTAATTCTATTGACACGAATGTGAAGACGATGTACCTAGAATAAGTCATATAAAGTACTACAATAACGTACCAAGTGCTACGAAGTACTGTAATTATAAAGAGCTTAGGGTCGAATGGCTTCGAAAATACAGACGAAGGTACAGAGTTCCACTCCTTTGCCGTGCGCGTCATATAAGACATTGGAAGAGTGAAAGACGACTAACAAAAGGTATTTATATGGCAGAGGTAAGTGAAGGAAGACTTACACTTACCTTATTGGTGAGGTCCTTCAGAAAGGTCAGGTATGCAGTACTCGTCACCAGCGGGCTTGTATGACCAGATGTATGAACGTGGATGACGCGAAAGGAGTATGGGATCGTAACAGGTGGTTTCTGCCTTCTTTTTTTTTAGGTGGTAAAAATCATCAAATGACTCCTTCCTCCCTGGGTGGGGCGGAAGGGACTGTCAGACATTTACTGACTAAAAAATCACCCTGTTCCTTCTGTTGCCCTTTACGTTCCGGGGCCACGGTATCCTGTTAAGACGTCCCGCAACCCCGGCGGTGGTTTCTGCCTGGGATGGCCATGGGGAAAAGGCGTGAGTTTATGTATGTATCTATGTATTTAAAAACACTCATTGCAAAATGGTGGAATAGCCACAAGGTAGAACTTAACAGTATTTTTATGTTTCTGCCAAAAATAAGGCAAAGGACCAACACATACAATGTAACATACATTTCCAATCCTCTAGAGAGTAACTTAAAAAAAAACCTCTTTTCCTTTGAACAACACCTCAAGATGGCGTCTTTTGTTTTGGCGCGAAGCGACGAGCAAAATTCTTGATTCGCGCCTTCGGGCAATATGACGTGTACTAGCTGACACAAACATAAATTCACACTTCGAAAACATTCAGACAAGCGATTTGGAACGTTATTTGAATGGTGTAAGGAAATCAAGGATATACGTTGACGGTAAAGAAAAATTTGCGATTTCACACAAAAGACTGATTGTGGCAAGAGAAGCTTCACAAGTGGTAGTACGTTCCTTTGTAGGAGTATTTTGTAAGGTGCGTCTCCAAAAAGCGGATTGTTGATTGTTTTGTGCAATAATTTCAATGTTGACTGCCTCGGTGGGCTAGAGGTCGCAAAGCGAGACTGCTAAGCATGAGGTCTTGGGCTGCGGGCATAGTGATATTGGGTATTTCGTTCAGGAATTTATCAGTAGCAGCCTCGGAGTCTGGATTTGTGATCGGTTAATGGCAATAGGCTCGCCCCCTATTACATAGAACTTACCTAAACATAACTGGCGAAATATGGGTGTATTAATGAGTACACCTCTGCCTAACGCATCGAGTGATTACAGTTTGTTTTCTTTGGATATTTTAACGTTTATTTTTTTCACTGTGCATTTTGAATAGCCAACAGATTCGAGAGTCGTATTTGAAAAATATTTTTTTTTATCCACGCTGTTATTTTAACGTCGGTATAAATAATAAAATCAAATCCGCCCCCCGGCTGAATACGAAATCGGATACCAACTGAAATTCAGATTCCGTATCGAACGAGTTAGAAATATTTAAGGGCGACCGGATAAAGTAGGAACATGGGAAAATAACAAGAAAACACCCTTACTATGATAGGTACCTACCTAGTATTCGTATGGAAACAACAACTTTCTCGCGGACGATGTCGCGAGCAGAAGCTAGTGTATGTATGTGTTGCTTTGGTAAGAAATAACAGAAATAGAAAATAAAAGAAGTACCTACCATTACATAGCATTCGAGTGTACCAAATGCCCTTTTTTTCCTTTTTGAGGTGGCATAAATTATCAAATGAGTCTTGCTTACATAAGAAAAAAAAACAACTACATAACTATAGATAATTAGATACTATACTTATATACAATAATATAAATAACTAGGCCTCTTCCTCTCTCCTAAATTTTGCCCGACAGGGTCCATTTTGATCTTTTACTTTATTATAAATATGTGTAATAGGTTATTATGGAATGCAATAAAAAATTGAGAATTGAGAATTGAAAAACCTAATGCCTATATTATTAACCCTTACCCTATAGACTTTCCAGTGCATAGCAGTCTGTTAGTCTAAGACATTCAGAACATCAGCCCTGCTTACATAGGTCTTACATTGATAGGTAAATCATCAAATAACTCCTTCCGCCCTGGGTGGAAGGGACTGTCAGACTTCTACAGACTAAAAAACCACCCTGTTCCTTCTGTTGCCCTTTACGTTCCGGAGCTGGTCATTGGCGCAGTCGGCAGTCCGTAATCGAAGTCCGCAGTTTCTGTACAATGCCCGAACCTGTCGATATCAGGTGTAAACTTTCGCCCGGAGCCGGCTCGGCACCGGCTCGGCGCCGGGCGTCCGTCGGGGCCCACTCTAGCCCTCACACCCAGAATGCGATATCCGTTAAGGAAAATTTCAGTACAGTCAATAAGCGGAGGTTTTGTTTTATTTTGATAACTTGTTTATGTTCTCGACTGCTGAGCATGAGGTCTTGGGTAAGATTCCCAGGTCGGGGAAAATATTATTGGGTTTTTCCATCAGGAATTTCTCAGTAGCAGCCTCGGAGTCTTCCCCAGTGAGGAGGTTCCTCTCTCGAGATCCCTAACCGCCGGTGGCTTGGGTTTTACCACCTCGCTGAGGGCGGAGCACTATTTTTATACATATTTTGTTTTATACTATACTAGCTTTTGCCCGCGACTTCATCCACGCAAAAATAAAATATACCCTATGTTACTCGCAGATAATGTAGCTTTCTAATGGTGAAAGAATTTTAAAAAACGATCCAGTAGTTTTGATTTTATCCATTACAAACAAACAAACAAAAATACAAAATTTTCCTCTTTATAATATTAGTGTAGATTATTTGTAATTTATTTAAAAAAATATATGTATTAAAATATGGTACAATAAAGAATGGCTCTGTTATTTTGACATTACAGGCAGCTGTATAACATCCAGACCGAAAGCTCTCGTCTGCCTAAACAATAGCAACCAAACAATTACGTTCTCTAATACAATCTGAATGAATTAATAGTTCAATTCGTCCCGCCCACTGATTGGTCGGTCCATCAATGTCGCTTTACCTCCCTTGTACCACCAAACTGATTATATACTTTGAAATCCAGGGAATAAAGTTCAAATTACATTAGAAACGATAATAACTAGAATAGATTTGAAACTTAATTAGTTGGTTGTAAGTAATCGAACAATGATGTTCAAGCAAAAAGTTTAAAATGTCACATTTTACAGATTTTTCAGATTTGATACTGCCTCGTTGGTCTAGTGATCACAAAGCGCGACTACTGAGCATGAGGTCTTGGGTTCGATCCCCAGGTCGGGCAAAGTGTTATCAGGTTTTTCCATAAGGAATTTCTCAATAGCAACCTCGGCGTCTGGATTTGTACCCGGTTGATGGAAATAGGCTCGCTCAATATTACATGGGACTTAAATATAACTGGCTAAATGAGGGTGTACTAATGGGTACACCTCTGCCTAACTCTTCGTGGATTTCAGACGTGATATTATGTAGTCGTTTAGTTTATGCCCTGGAGGCTAGGTCTTCTGATGATGTTAAGAGTTGATTGGAGGAATAGTATGGTGGGCTTGTTGTGCCTCGGTCGTTCCGAGGAACTGCCTTAAATTCTTATGAAAACCATTCAAGTTATGTCGTTTGCTTTGGTGATACACTTAGTTGTTTGTAATAGATGTCGTAGGATGTTATAACAACTAATATCAGCCAAGTGCGAATCGGATTCACAATTAATTGTTCTGCACAAAACTTTGCTGTGTTAAAACTGAATATTTTAATATTTAAAAAAAAAATTGTACCCTGTTTGAATAGTACGTCGTGATGGCCCAATCGTTAAGGTCTTAACCTAGATATGCTTATCCTATCTACATATAATAATTATTATTATTATTCAGGTTTGCCAACAGCTTCTGTATACATAAGATCATAATATTTCAATTACTGGTTTAGTTCTTACACAGTCACCAATAACAGCATGTTTGGAATTTGGATAACTCATAATAAAAATGAAAAATAACACACACACGCCTGTAATCCCCAAAGGGTTAAGCAGAGGTGTACCGAGGTTCGGGTGGGGTGTGAGGTGTGTTTTATCTATGTAGTTTAAATACTAATTGAACAAAACTTGAGTAGACTACGTTTGTATGCCTAGTCCTCTATAGTCAATATTGTCCCTGACTAACACAGGGCTGTGAAAAATGCGTATGGAGTTTCTAAACTCCACATACAAGTTCCGTTGGCATTCTCTTAGCTAGTAAGGAACCCTAAAAACTGTTTACAAGTAGGTATCTCTAATTATTTCGTACAGCTGTTGTGTTTGTACTATCATGCAATATACACATAGTCAATAGTAATATTTTCTATGTTCTAGACACACTTTGAGGTGTTATTGATTAAACTTGTTTATATAAAATAGTTTGCACTTTAGGTACGTTGCGTTTAGTCTTGTTAAAGTCCAGTCAAGTTTTAGTCAATTTATTAAATGTCAATGACGAGTACTATTAGTAATGTCTAATAACTATAGTTTTTTATTCGGGATCAAAGATAATGCTACATACTGTGAGGCGATAGGATAAAGAAAGAAAACAAAAGAAAAAGGGTTTTTTGTCACGGAGTAGGAAAACGGTTTAAAAAGATTAAGATAACAAACTGACATGATGTAAGCAGTCAGGCTCAGCATCTGTATCACCATGTACATACTCAGTGTTTGGTTAAGTTTGTCGACATGTTTTAATGAAGGTGAGTTCTGTTTTAGTGAACTTACGACTTTCGATTTTTTTAAAGAACTCTTTTTATCTTTTGGCGGTCACGACAGCACGAAGTCAAAGAAAAAACCAAACCTAAAAAAAAACCCAAAAACAAAAAAACCCTGTACTGTACTTTTGAATTGGCAAGGAGTCGGTCAATTATTCAGAAAGTTGGACTGCCTCGTTGGTCCAGTGGTCGCAAAGCATGATTGCTGAGCATGAGGTCTTGGGTTCGATTGCCTGGTCGGGCAAAAAGTTGTTGGGTTTTTTGATGAGGAATTTTTAGTAGCAGCCTCGGAGTCTAGATTTGTGCCCGGTTGATGGCAATAGGCTCTTCCCCTATTACATGATGCTTAAACATAACTGGCAAAATGTGGGTGTACTAATGGGTATATCTGTGCCTTACTGTTCAGGGATTACAGGCGTAATGTTATGTTATGTTAAAATAATTATTTTCAGTAATATCCATGACCTGTGGTATCGACAAATCTCCGCGTAAAGATTTATATGAAGGCGTCGACCGTATGGAGAGTTATCCATGGCTTGGAATCCTGTACTATCCTCGCAGTAAGTTTCAAGCCAGTTATAAACACCGGCAAAGTACGACGTAACTAATAATAACTACTTATTTGTGATTCAGTCTGAAACAATATAGGACGACTAGTAATTAGTGTACGATATTTATACACGTGATTGTTCATGATAACAAACAACTTACCGAAAACTAAATTCAAAATCATCATCATCATCTGCCTAGCCTTTTCCCAACTATGTTGGGGTCGGCTTCCAGTCTAACCGGATGCAGCTGACACAGTATTAAAAACTAAAACTAAAAACAAAAAAGCACAAACTAAAACTAAAAACACAAACTAGAAATTTTTTGTTGCAAAAAAAATAACCGACTTCAAAAAACCCTAAAAGCACTAAAAAGTTAAAAATAATACCAAAACCTATCTCTATTAATAAACCTAATCTACGATTAACCTATACTAAAATTTATCAATTTTTTGGAGTCGTCGACCGACCTCGCTCGGATCAGCTGTACTCGCGTTCCGTACAGTTGATATTTTATCGAAATAAGTGTAATAAATGTTTAAAGTTGAATAGTTTTGTTCATAAAAAGGGATAACTAAGTTAAATTACCACTGATGGAGTGTTTTTTTATGAATTTTTTCGTTTTTTTTTTTTCATTTTTCGATTTTTTCTTGTATTTTGTTTGTTATCATGAGTACGATCATGTATAAAAATATCGTACACTAATTACCAGTTACCCTATACAAGATAACCAACAGTAAAACACTTATTTATACTCATGATAACAAATAGCTTTCCCAAGGAAACGATTTTATTTCAGATAAGAAACGATACACGACATCTGTGGTGCTTGTTACCAGACAATTAGTTCTTGCAACAGCGCTTGAGATTGACAAGCTGCCTAAAGCCGATTTCAGGTAAAAGTACACTGATCTTGTAGTAAAAATGAGTAACAATGTTCTAGTTTTAGCAAAACATGTATTTATCACCACTCATTATATTATGCAACAATTAAATTAGGTATGTATGAAAGAAGAACACATGCTGCGTCAATCACAAATAATTTGATTAACATAAGAATGATGAATCTACGACGATGCTTGATTCTAAAACATTTTTTCATTTAAAGACAAGTGATCTAACGCCCACATAGTAGCACATCCGCCGTCAAAGTCAAAGTCAAGACATTTATTTCAATTAGACCATTTATAGGCACTTTTGAATTGACAAGAAGTCTGTCAGTTTTTTCGAAAGTTGAAGCTGGTTGCTCGTTTCAAAGGTAGGCGAGTCATTACACTGAGCAACTGCTTCCAGAGCTCGCGCACGCGTGATCGTCGGCAAATCCTGTTATTCCGATCGAGGCATCGGCATTCGCGGCTATACTTACCACCCTGAGTATACCAAAAGCACGTACAGCGCATTAGCTTTGGTTCAGCTGGATGTCGACAATGTGAAAAAAGGTTAGAATATCCTAAGCAAAGTTACATTTGAATGGCGACTGACTTGATAATTGATTGTAGTAGGCAAAAAGTTCCACCCGCTAGATTAAGGGAACACTACGTTTACGTTCTACGTTTTTGATATGTTGAAGGAGGAAGAGATATTGCTACACTGTCAACTTTAGGAGAGCCTATGTCCAGCAGAAATGGCTGGCTGGTCACAAAATGAAAATGGTTCTTTGTTTGATGCTTTTGATACTGCCTTATGTCATTTTGGTACTTGTTTTGAATTAATTCGTAAATGGTGTAGATGCATAATACAGAGTATTCTATAATATTCTAGTTGGTAATAGTGCATTATTGAGCGGTGTAAGTTTGTTACTACATTTGAGGCTGGGTTGCAGTCAGAGCAGAGACTGTATTCTGTTGTATGTGTGTGTGCTCTATTACTAAAGACGTTATCTTTTCAGAGTTGCGGCCCATTTGTCCACCTCCGAAGGCAATGTACTTCCTGAATGAGCCGTTCTATGCTATGGTATTAGCTGACGGTAGGTATATCTGTGAGATAACATCGAAAATAGGGCAAGAGTAGTAGAGTATACTATTTAAACGTACCTATTTACAGCTGGTTTAGGTTTAATCACTTAGTTACCACATGAAGCCAACGGATGACTGACAATAATCTCCGATAATGTTAAGAAAATAACATACCGTCCCTGTCACGAGGAGCTATAAATTATTCAAATAAAGAACTTATATTATTACGTAGCGGCCGTATTCAATCAACTCAAAGTAACATAATATTAAAACAAAACTAACAAGCAATTTCACTAAGTCGGGTTATATTATAGCGATATAAAGCGCTGTCATCCAATGTTTTGTAGTACTGTAACGCGTCTGCCACATGGTACGTGAACATTTGAGCCGTCACTGAAATCGGTATAGGAAAACATCGTGAGGAAACCTGGACTTATCTTCTTGTATAATATAAAAATGAGTCGCTGAATGTGTTGCTAAGCGCAAAACTCGAGAACGGTTGGACCGATTTCGCTAATTCTTTTTTTAAAATATTCCTTGAAGTACGAGGATGGTTCTTACGGAGCGAAAAATTCAAAAAAAAAAATCTGTTAGGCGATACGAAGTTCTCCGGGTCAGCTAGTAATTAATATAAATCTGGAATCGCCAATCCGCCTTAAACAAGCGTGGTGATCAAAGCTCGTGCCTTCTTTGTATGAGAAGAGGCCTTTACCCTGTGCCAGTAGGGTTTTTAGGGGGGTGATATTATTATTTTTCTAATAATTATATCCATAATCGTTTATTTTCTAGATTGTAAAACAGCCATGGTGACGGTACATAAGATGCTATATGTTCCACCAGATCAGTGCAAGATCTATTACAAGCGGGCAGAGGTGAGTGCTTTTAGATCTTATAATTAACATAACATCGCGCCTGTGATCTCCGAAAGGTGAAGCAGAGATGTACACATTAGTACGCCCACATTTCACCCGTTATGTTTAAGTCCTTGTAATAGGAGGCGAGCCTATTGCCATCAACCGGGCACAAATCCAGATTTCACAAACAGTTTTCCTAACTTGGGAATCGAACCAAAGACCTCATGCTCTGCAGTCGCGCTTTGCGACCACTAGACCAAGGAGGCAGTCTTAGATCTTATAGTCAGTAAAAGTCTGACAGTCCCTTCCGCCCCACCCAGGGCGGAAAGACTCATTTGATGATATACCGGTATACCCTATCAATGTGAGACCTATGTAAGCAGGGCTGATGTTCTGAATGTCTTAGACTAACAGACTGCCATGCACTAGAAACTCTATAGGGTAAGGGCTAATAATATATAGGCATGAGGTTTCTTATGTAAGCATGTGTAACTAAACCTCAAAGCTTTTTTCTTTTTCCAGCTGGATTTAGATAGCATGTGGCCGGCCTACACCGCTTGTGCTATGAGTACAAAGGGAGGTGACTGCGTCTGGCGTAGTGGTGCTATACTCGCGGTGAAAGTAGGCGATTCCTGGAGTCTGGTTCGTGATTACCACCACTCTCTAATCATTCCCTAGCTCACTTCTTAGTCTCTTTGCGGAGCAGCGTATCCGACACCCACTCATTACCTATTCTATTGTGTATTTAATCGAGATATTTATTCCCAACCATTCAGCGTGAAATGCTTGCATGCGGACTGACCAGTGTAATGATTGACGCTTTTAGCTGGGCTTCGGCGTGTATGGGCCAGGATGCGAGGCCCCCGCCAGATTCATAGACTATAATATGTACCATGACTGGGTGAAGCGTAGCGTTGAGAGGATTGGCAGACCTGCCATCACTAGACTAGCGGAAAACTATCTAGTGCTGAGAAGATGTAAGATTTTACTATGGTTACTAGTTCTAGATCACCGCTGGTTTTTGTGGTTTCTGTCAGGAGTTTACCTACTTGATACTTATCGTTACATTATGTCAAAATCAAAACATTTATTTCAATAAGACCATTTACAGGCACTTTTGAATTGTCAAGGAGTAGGTCAGTTAGTCCGAAAGTTGAAGCAAGTTGCTCGTTCCAAAACGGAGGTAGGCCTCTATGGACGGGCTTGCGGACGGCGAGTAATGGGTAGCTCGCCGTCCGTTCTGTTCGCGCGCGCCTCAAAGAGCTGTCAGCACAGGGACGGGGCCCCCAACGGGGCCAACGCCTGCCGGGGTAGCGGGACGTCTTAACAGGATACCGTGGCCCCAGAACGTAAAGGGCAACAGAAGGAACAGGGTGGTTTTGTAGTCAGTAAAAATCTGACAGTCCCTTCCGCCCCACCCAGGGCGGAGAGTCAAGGAGTCATTTGATGATTTTTACCACCTAAAAAAAACTCCACGGCACTCTTTTAAATTAGGTGGTTAGGACCACACAAAATCTTTATAAATTGTATCCCTTATGTTATTCTGATGTATATGCTATACTAACAGTTCGCATCTGACAGATGACGTTGGTAATGTATTGTAGGTACTAAACATTAAAAAAAAACATAATCTGACAAAAGCACAAAAAATTTAAAAAAATTACAAAATTTAATATTCATAGATTAGATCATTAGATCGATAGAGAAAATTAGATCATAGATACAAAAATTACAACTTTAGTCACAGTTCAGGACTTGTGAAGACATCTGATAAATCGTCATGTAGCTAAATGTTACTAACAAAGAAAAGGGCTATACAGACAGTGGCTACGTTACTTGCTTAGGTTTTCGCAAATAGAGCTCGTGGCTAAGTAATAACAACCGCACGGGTCGATCTATCAGGTTAAGCTACGCTTGCCGGGGTTGGTCCGTGGATGGGTAACCATCTTTACACAACGAGACTCCTCCGTGAAGCAAAGCACGTTAATCGTTGGTCCTGGCTATCATACTTGAATCTGTGACAGTCCATACGGGTTCCCAGAAGCCCGAAAGTCTACCAACCAGTCTTACCAAGGGGTATCGTATTACCCAGTAACTGGGTTGCGAAGATCAGATAGGCAGTCGCTTAATGTAAAATACTGGTATTCAGCTGCATCCGGTTAGACTGGAAGCCGACCCCAATATGGTTGGGAAAATGCAATGGTTGGCATTTTGATTGAAATAGATAAGAATTTCTTATTATTTTTAGCACTGTCCACACTTCAACAGTTTGGTAGTTGTACTGAAGAAGAGATGGTAGAACTGTCCTACCACGAGCTCGGCAGGGTTGATTATAACAGTGCAACCACGTTGAGCTTCGGCGGAAAATATACTCACAACGTAAGTTATAACAATTCAACCCATCGGAGTGTTAGAAAGGTAAAAATATAAATAACGTAGCTAGTAAATTATTGCTGGTAAATGATTTTGACTACTTTTTATAGTAACATAACAGCACGCCTGTAATAACCAAAGGGTTAGGCTGCGGTGGACACATTAGTACCTACACCAACATTTCAGCAGCAACAGTTAATAGTTTAGCACTTATTTATTTATTTAAACTTTATGCAACAAAAAATTACAAAGGCGGACTTAATGCCTTAGGCATTCTCTACCAGACAACCAAAGGTGTCGAAGAGATAACATAACAGGTGCAAAAAAAATCTACATGAGAAATTTAATCAAATAAGAGATTGACCACTTGTTTCGAATTTCAGTTAACAATCATCAATAATGTTGAGTACACCTGCGTAACCTTGAGAGCCGATTATGTGCGGCCCAGCAAACTGTATAAGACATCGCGAAACGACCCCCGACCGATGCTGTGGCTTCGACGGTGGTGCGGCGACGCCGGTAGCATAATGAACGCTCTGTGTAACTCCGCAACACAATATTCTGAGATAAAATTCTACATGCAAATAGAATTTCATTTTTCATTGGAATATGAAATCAACGTGTATGGGAGATCTGTGGAGGTCCTCAATATGTCTTCCACACATATGGCTGCTAATTTTCTTAACTTAGCTAAGGATTATTATAAACATATTTATGGTGTAGAAATTTTAGATTATGACGAGTGCAGACTCCATTTTCTTCAATTCAAAGATGACTGGAATTACCCTTTACTTTATAAAAAGAAAATGACATCAAAGAATTACACTGAACCACCGACAACCCCGGGTCCACCGGGCCCGGCCCGGGTCAGGCCGGGAGTTTTTGCGGGGGAACGCAAAAAATCCACCTCTTTTGAAACCACCACGATTGAATCCACCAGTGTTGAAACTGTCATAGTTGAACCCACCGTTGAACCCACGATTGAAACCTTTACTGTTGAACCCACGGATGAAACCACCGCGATTGATCCCACGGATGAAACCACCGCGATTGATCCCACGGATGAAACCACCGCGATTGATCCCACGGATGAAACCACCACGATTGATCCAACAGATGAAACCACCTTGGATGAAACTACGACGTATGAAACCACCTTGGATGAACCCGCGGATGAAACCACCATGGTTACTGTCATGGATGAGACCACCACGACTGAATCCATGGATGAAACCACCACAGTTGAACTAACGGATGAAACCGCCACGGTTGAGCCTACTGATGAAACCACCACGGTTGAAACTACGGCTGAAACCACCACGCGTAAACCTACGCATAGACCCATGCGTAGGCCCACGGTAGACTCACTGATAAAAGATACATCAGACGACTTAGAAGCAGTACTACGGTAGCAAAGAAACTGGTTGGAATACGTTGGCTCCGAGACTGTGTTTACGGTCCTTGGCTTATTGGCCACACGATAAAGAAGAAGAAGAAGAAGATAAATAATATTGAAATGTCTGTTTGTAATGTCAAAATAACAGCTTTATTTACTAAATAAATAATAATGTTACACGGTACATAACTAGACGAAAAATATAAACTTTTTTTTTTTTAAATTTTGTATTTCTCTTTGTTGTAGCTAATCTGCATTTACAAAGCAATATAGGTTTTGCTAAACAGTATACATGTTATAAGTTCTGATTACAACACGAGTTTTATTCACCTGCTAAGATGACGAAGCTTTCCTAGTCCAATCAGTTACCGAAGGCAAGAAACAAATAGAAATATAATGTCTGTAACACTCCATTCTCTCGTACCGCTACTGCCCAAAGACATTATTAGGTATACTGTTGGAAGCCACTTGTACAACTTAAGAGACGGAGAAGTTAATTAAGATAAAACTACAATATAAATCTTAATTCATTCATTCACACACACACTCACACACACACACACACACCCACATTTACAAACACACACACACATATACACACACTTGACACACAAACACACACACACATACATGTCATGCTGAGGCTTTTATTTTTTTGTTTTGTTCTTTTTCTCGGTTTTGTTAATGTGTTGCTCCACTAAAACCACGTCATCCATCTAATATTTCATGTAACTCTGTGCAAATCATGAGAGAGCCTGGTATCCATAACACAAGATAAATCTTACCTTGGGTACCAGAGTTCATTATACTACTTACAAACTTGAGTTATATAAAATTGAATAGATTAAATTATTAGTCTGTTAGTGGAACTGTACAATATATCTGGATATAAATTCGTATTATTAGAAAACAAAAAAAAGCTTGTAATAAAATCTGAGGATTTCAATGTACAGTCAACAAAAGAGATCCAAGGTCTTCAGATACAATTGAAGTTTTCTTAGAAACCGATGGATGTCTTTGATTGAAACTCGATTTATTTAATGAATAATGGTGCCATTGTACTCATCATTATGAACAAGTTTTACTATGGGACCAACCTTGAATACGATCGTGTTGTGTAGCATTTTTGTAGGCAACAGCTGATTTTTTTTTTTCATGATTTCAAGGCTGGTCCCATAGTAAAAGTTGTTCATAATGATGAGTACAATGACCCATTTTAAGGTTTCGGGTAAATTTTCAATGACCCTGTATACAAACATAACGCTAAAAAGGACCGCCACCAAAGCCATACGAAGGATACCATCTACTATTCAATCTACCTTGAAAATCTTGTTTAGTTTCTGCATAACTCCTTATAGTCGGCCTTCCTATAAATGAATTTACGTATGCAAATGATTTTTCAGGATCTATATACGCAGCCTGCTTTCCGTACGCAGTTATTTTTAAATTTATTGAATGTCTAAACTTAATGTCTATCATTAAGTCTACGTCTAATATAGCAAATCCGTAACACAATTCCGTGCCCTTGGCGCACCACCTACGGACGCTTACGATTGGTTTCGCATAGCGTTCTCGTATCCCCAATTCTTTATTGTTATCAGCTGTAACAATAACGCAAGAATATTCGACATCCGAGAAGAGTGTCAGCTGAAACAGAAACAAATAAATGTTTAAAAAGACTAACTATCCCCGAATCGAGTCCCTGTAATCCTTAAAGGGTTAGGCAGAGGTGTATCCATTAGTACACCCACATTTCGCCAGTTATGTTTTTAGTCCCATGTAATAGGGGACGAGCCTATTACCATCAACCGGGCACAAATCCAGACTCCGAGGCAGCTACTGAGAATAAAAATAAAACACACTTATACTTACGTTATGCGACATTGTTACAACTCTGTCGAAGGCATCGATAATAGTGCTTTCAGTGTAGTACACGTCATCCATCTCTTCACTGTCACAAGCACCGAACCTCTGAACGTTGGCAGTAGCTAAAAACATGACGATTAAGTTACAAGTGTGAGATCCTTAACCTGCCCCTCGTGTCGCCACGCGTGGAAAATCTATCGGTTTCAAACATTTAGTATAGGACTGATCACATTGGTCCCGTCCTGCGTGGCGTGGAACAATCTGCTAAATGTATAAAACCGATAGCTTTCCTACGCGTGGCGAGACGCGGGTTAAGTATAAATGCAGTCTTCTTTGCGCGAGTGTCACTGGGTACACGGTAAAATTCTTAAAATATCTAAAAACTGTCTAGTATAGACTATAACAGTTTCGACACATTAAAAATTTGACCAGCTTCCCAATTATGGAACCCGGCTGTGAAAGCTTAGGCTACAGTTCTTACAGTCGAAAGTACAGTAGCGCTCATAAATGGAGTAGCAATCTCACAATAGATTGACACTGGTTAAACTTACGACCTTTCGACGCCGTGTGCGAAGTTTTAGGTGGACGTAGATACTGTATTAATACATCACTTATATACACAGGTGTAGGTACGGCCTGTACCGCGTGTTTACAGCGATTCAAACCTTAGCTTACTACTGCACTTATAACCACTTACTGTACTTGTTTTTTCTTTTTAGTTTTTCATTAATGTCAGTTTTATTCGCAGTCGGGTTTTTTGATTTTCAATTTTTTTTAAATCGCTGAGATATTGACTGGTGGACTCTTCACGTTACCAGAAGGCTGGTCTCTCGGCTTAGAGAATCAGCATTGCCATTTATAACGTGGCAAGACTGCCAGACCTTTGGGCACTTATCCTAGTCACAGCGATATGGACAAGTTTTTTGTTGCTCTATGAACTGGATACTCTGTTACATAGATACATTTTTTTTTAAATTACGTGATCTGTCTTCCCTTGTAGTAAGAAGTGAGTCTTCTTTTTAAGACGAGATCTCTTTTGTTGACTGTACATATTGAATTACTTACTTTTTCTTAATATAATGTGGTTATCTTCTAGAGCGGAGATGGAAGTTCTGCCAATCCTCAGGATGCTACGGCGCACCCAATCGTGGTGCATGCCATAGTCTAGGAATCTTGCGGGCGCCTGGCAGCCAGGCCCGTATATGCCGATGCCCAGCTGAAAGCCATCAACCCGTCGACAATTGGTTTTAATGAGCACATTTTAAGCTAAAGATCAGAATGGAAACACGCGTGACTGTCGTTTTAATGCTTTTTCTTATTATATTTTTATTGCTTTTTGTTATTACTGTTGTTTGTTATTATTAAGAGAGCGATTACGGAGAGATTCTCATAATTATGATACTTAACCAGTCTCCAGCGTTTGCCCACTTTCACCACTAGTATAGCACCACTACGCCAGACGCATTCATCTCCCCTTATACTTCTGGCGCAAGTCGTGAAGGATGGCCACAAGGTATGCACGCCTAACTGGAAAGTGAAAACTGGCTTTAACGAAGAGTGGAGAACAGGGCCGGATTATCCTTTAGGCAGTGTTGGCGCCGCATCAGTAAGGGGCCCCGGGCCCAAAAAATATGAAATGTTTCTTCGAGTGAAAATAAACGGCCACACACATCGGTGCAAAGCCGAGTTTGCTAGTTATGAATAAAAGTGCATTTCCTTAGGGCCCTGATATGGTTAATTCGGCCCTGGTAGAAAGAGTAACTCCTAGATGTGTAATTTTAAGTCTAAGTCAGGTTTACCACGTCCATAGTTTACATCAAAAGTCGCTATATCTATAAACGTCTTCTAAAAATTTGTGTTAGTTTACAGACTTTGTGGCATAACTTTATAATAGCATTTATAATAGTTACTTACCCCTGTCCACCTATAAAACCTGTAACATTGATCTGGAGGAACGTATTTCATTTCGTAGATCCGCACCTGGGACTGCTTACAACCTAGAAAATAAACGAAGATAACAGAAATGACATTAGAAATGTTTTTTTTCCTACGAGTTTGTTTACCCCATCTTCAACTTATTGTATATGAAATTCAAAATCAAAAATGGAAACAAAGAAATGTCATTGTCAAAGTGACACTACAGGGGTCGTCAACATTGTCTAGTAATTCAATTTTTTTTTCAATGTGCCTCATTAAAATGAACTATACCTACTATCAGATAATACCATAGCAAAAAAACTCTGATCCTTGATGTATGTTGGTGGTGGACAAATGGGCCGTAACACTGAAACAATGTATTTTATTATTACCTTATGATGCCAGTGAGCAAAGTTTGTCATTACACTCGAGCCTGGTTTGCAGCAAGAGCTGAAGATTAGCTGAAGCGCTGCGTAATAATAAATGCTCACACTTGTCATTCGACAATTAGCAATATACTTTTAAGGACCGAATTCTATTTAAAAATAAATATTAAAAACACAAGCTTTTATATTGCCTTGTCTTAGACTTTTTTATTGCCTTGATTAGCCACAGACACCAGTACAGATAAATAAGTAGTAAATAAAAGCTTGTTAAAAAAATATTGATACAAAAATATTATTTCATTGAAACAAAGTGACGTTGACACAATTTCTTCTCTGTCAAGACGTCTACCATTGTACTAACAAAAGACTTTACAAGTGGCCGACAAAACCAATGAAGTGAAAAGTAATAAGTGCTATTATCTGTGTTTATTTAAAAACACAAATTAAATTTTAACTTATTGAGTATATTGTATTAATTTACATATTTTATTTATTAGCAAAATTTTCAGCACAGATCAATCCGAGCTTTAAAAAGGAAACGAACCTCTCCAGCATAGAAAAACACCAAAACACGCATAACTATGTGCTTCTTTGACTTGAGTAAAGCCTTTGACTTCGTATAACATAAATTGATACTGCGTATATGTTCATTATTAACTCTATGATATTTATAGGCCTAGACACGAACTTAGAAACCATCTAAGTATTGAAACACAATTAGTATCAAATTATAATTCTTGGAAAAGCTGAATCTGAACCTCACAAAATGTAATACATATTTAAGAAAGTGGTATCCCCCAGGGCAGCATACTAAGCATCATCGTAATCAATTTTTTGTCAATGCAGATGTTATCTCGATTAATGTCAAACATATTCTGCATCTTAATCTTCATCTTCTTATATTAAAGCCATAACGGCATTATATAATGCTTTAGTAAGAAGCCAACTTGAATGTAATGCAGTTATCTGGACTCCACATGAAACTAAGTATAGTCTCATGTTGGAGCGAGTTCAAAATAAATTTTTGAGGTACAAATATATGAGAGAATACGGGGTATATCCATTTTACCCATTGATGTATCCAACTCTATTTGTCTTGGGTATGGTCGGATATAATGAACTAAGGGTCAGGAGGCAACTCACACTAGTGATTTATATCTTTAAGATAATTAGAGGGCAGATACACAATGCGGATATATTGCGAAGGATGGAGCTAGTCGCGCCAGACGGGTATGTGGGACGACGTCGTCGGCCGCGGCTGCTGGCGGAACCGCGCGCGCGTACTAACTTGCTGCGAGAGGCGCCGCTCACCAGCGCGCTCCGCACTCTCAATCTTATTGCTGATGACATTGATATATTCTGTTGCTCTTTGGGTGAATTTACAAGAACAGCTACTTATAGAATTTGTTATGGTTAAATAGCGGAACTATAAAATTCTTTTTTCTTTTAGTATGCTACAATATCGCATTGGGTCTAGCCTGTAAGGATATTTGTATGTTTAAAGTGAATAAATAAATAAATAAATAAATCTTTCATTAAATATGAAGAGTCATAAGTTCCGTTTAGCCTTCTCACCTCTTTTGACGAAGTCGGTTTCCAGCTGAATTATTGCTAGGGTACTAAACCTGCCCCTGGTGTAGTCTGGGTGGTAAGCATAGTCACGGATAGCAATGGCAGGCCCGGTGCAGTTGCAGCCGATGGTCACGCGTGCTAAAGCCCTGAAGAAGTATAAGTAAAGTAAACTCGTCTCGCGCTCGTCTTTAATGGATGTAAAAATACATTTAATGAAGAAGAAAATTTACAGGTTTTTCCCATCACTGCGATTATTTTTACCGAACCGTACCTCCTTAGTTACGTAGATATGAAAGTTCCATCTTTTTAATACACTATAACTAAACTTTATACAAGGTCATTGAAAATTTACCTGAAGTCTGAAAATGGGTCATTATACTCATCTTATTGAACAACTTTTTCTATGGGACTAACCTTGAAATCAAGAAGAAAAGAATCACCTGTTTCATACGATCCTGTTGTGTACCATTTATGTAGAGAACAGCTGTTTTTTTTTCATGATTTAAGGGTTGGTCGTGGTGGAGTTTCTCACACATTCTTCTCCATAAAACTTCCTTTTCAATTATTTCTTTGTATATGACATTCAAAATTGCCTTATAATTGAATTGAATGATTTGACTTGGACTTTTATGATTATAATTAGTGTATATTTACCTGAAATTAGCTTTAGGCAGCTTGTCGATTTCGGTAGCCGCTGCAAGTACTATTTGTCTGGTAACGAGCACCACTGCCGTTGTCAACTTAAATTCATCTAAATGAAAAGATATTATGTACCTGGGTGAAGTCAATTATTAAGCTAATGATTTTACAAGAGGCTACATAATGTTGCCAGCCCTGTCAGGCAGTACAGATTGGCACAGATTATACAGGGCTATTTTAAACACACCAGAAACCTAAAAAAAAATCAGCTGTTCCCTACAAAAATTCTATTCAACACAAACATAATGTATGAAACAGCTGATATTTTTTCATGATTTCAGGCTGGTGCCATAGAAAAAGTTGTTCATAATGATGAGTACAATAACCACTTTTCAGGTTTCTGGTGTTTAAAAAAATAACCCTGTATAGGTATATCTGAAAAACTTACTGTGAGGATAGTACAGGACTCCAAGCCATGGATAGTACTCTAATCTGGTGATGCCTTCTCTGAAACTCGGCACTGGCGAACTGTCAATGCCGCAGGAAATGGATACGAGTATAACTGAAAATCATTTTCAAATTCAATAATGTCTTCAATAAGGATGAGTCTACATGAATTTCTTAGTAGCAGCCCGCGTGTCTGTGATGGGAGGGATGACATGATAGCCCCTGCCTATCGTGTACTAGATAGTGCATTCATAACCGGGCACGAGCATGTATCAATACGACCTTTTTCATAATGTACTTTCAAGTATAACATTGTGAGGAATTCTGGACTTAATACCATGTCAGTATGAATCCGCCATGAGTAAGCGTGATTATCAACACTCATGCTCTCTGTACGAGAAGAGGCCTTTGAACTACAATGGTATAATAATAGGTAATATACACCGAGAGTCTGGATTTGTGCTTGTTTAACGGCAATAGGCTCGCCTCTTTTTTACACAGGGCTTAAAATTATTGATGAAATTTGAATGTGCAAAGATATATCTCTGTTAAACCCTTAGTGGACTCTGAGTGATATGTTCTGTTCATTAAGTATAGGTATGTAATATATCCAGCTCACAGATGAATCCAAGATAGCCCAGCAACGGACCAGATCCCTTTTGACACCATAACACTAGTAAAAGATAGGGTGCTGATAATGGTGACTTGAAGCATCTGTGGAGCGACCCAGGAGAGGCAGCTGCATACCACGGACAGTCACCACACTTTCTTCCGAGATAGGAAGGAAACCGGTGGGTTTCTTTAGCAATCCCAAAGTATATGCTAAAGATAAACCGCTCTTCTTTTACCTAGTCGCAGTCTCACATCACATACCATTCTCAGATCCTCAGATGCAGTAGCCAAGAGAAGATTCTCACGAGAACAAAGCACTTACCTTCAGTAAAACATGATGAGAAACTTAACCAAACACCGAATATGTTCATGATGATTCCAATACAATCCCTGATATCACAAATAACTTTGGCACACACGATATTTTATCCGCAATCAAAATTACAATTACCATTAGTTACTAGGCATAGAACACATTGACAGCAAAATCAAAGAAATTTTACCAGAAATGTTTATTTGAAAGTTTTGGGACTAAAACAACGAACACCACAGAGTTCTCGGTAAATTAAAAGACTATAAAATGCAGTACAAAATACTGATATGCTTGTAAACAGTTTTCTCAAATTATCGCAACATCCCTGCTCTTCAAACACAAACAACTTGAATGGTTTAGATTTAAGATTCCGTGGACTGTGTTTTGATAACATTTTTACCCAAAACCAAGAAGTGGGTTTATGATTTTAGCATGTATGTTCATCTGTTACTTGAGTTTCTAAACTATCATAGTTCAACAAATGTCCGCTAGTTATAGGCTGTATGAGTGGGACAATAATAGGCTGGTATAATTATTACTATTTATGTTTAACAAAATGTTACTATTATCTATGACTAGCTTATACCCGTGACTTCGTTTGCGTGATGTTATACAGAGTGTTAGTGTAAACACCGTTATCCTTGAAACCAGTGGTTTGGTTTCACTAATAGAACGTAAATTCAATAAAAAAAAAATTTTTTTTTTAAAGTAAAATCTCCATTTTTCCTCAAAATTATTTCACCCTATATTAAATTATGTAATTAGTTAAAACTTATGTAGGTAGTTATAACGGACGGCCAGTGCAGCAGGTCAACGCCCTTTGCGGTGATTACGTAACTCGGGCGCATAGTATCCATGAATTTATGGACGGTGTAGGACAGTTTTTTTTTTTTTGAAAGAAAACTGTTTATTTATTTTTAAATTCAGATAAACATTTTTTATAATAAATCAAGTACCTGTGGTTTTAGTGACAACGGTGTTTACACTAACAGTCTGTATAGCCTATACTATTGCTCATTAATCTGGCAATCATATACAAAAACATTTTATTAATCTGACTGGAAGTTCCATAGATTATTGCGATTAAACAAACAAACAATGAAACCCTTTAGTTTTACCGCCTGTCCATAAGTAGCTAAAGCCACTCGCATAGAGACCATAATTAGATTTACTAAAAACCAAACAAAACTATATCGATAGAAAAAAGCTCTTTATTTTTCACTAAATTATGCAGACAACTACACTGAATTCATTCATTTACCATATTTTTAAAAAATAAACTAGATTCTCATCATGGGGAATAATGATATTATTATTATCTGCTTTTGAAAGTTTGAGAGTCTTTCCACAAGTGGAAAGATAAAAACGCGTTGTCTTCGTAAAACATACATAATTTCATGAGACCATTATTGTATCTTTATCTTCAGTCGTACCATATAAGGTCATTTTGAAAGTACAAATATCCCAGAACTTAATAATAATGTAGTAGTAAATGTTATGGTCTGAAGCCTCGGGACAGACTGGCTCTGCGCCGGCGCACCAGCGTCGTATCTGGATAGTAGGCCTAGACGTCGTGACCCGCTCGTTCCAGACTTGAAGGACTGTGCAATGGTAATCCACATTAGCCAGTAGAGTTACCTGAAATGATTTATCAGTCTTTAAATACATTTTATCATTTCACGTTAAGCTGTTGATCCCGGCTGTCATACGTGGATCTTTGAGTTGTCAGAAGCTTGAAAGTCTGACAACCAGTCTTACCTAGGGGTATCGTATTACCTAGTTACTGGGTTTACGTGAAATAAATTTCATACTCAACTCAACTGTTTGTTTAAACAGTTTTTATTATTTTCGTTCTTTCCAAATTTTCGATTATTAAAAGCGATTATTCGGTGTTTTCTTTTACAAAATAACGTGGTTATTCTTTTGCGTGGAAACCCAATTCTTTTCCTAAAATAACAGTAGTAAAAGTCCCGTCAAAATCGGTCCAGCCGTTTCGAACGGACGGACGGACGAGCAACAGTTTTCAAGTTTTCTATAAAAATGCCATGTAAACAACTAAACATTCATAATATGCATTTAACAAAAGCTGTTATTTTGACATTACAGACAGGTACCTATAATTTTGTTTGTTCGTTTAGTGTGTAAATTTTATTACCTTTTTTTTAAATCATCCGCATCGCCTTTAAATGGAAATGTGCCCAAAAGACTGGCGGCATTGCCACGTTGGATGGCAATGCTTAGCCTTGGTAAAAGCCAGCCCTTACATTTTATTTATTTGTGACCATATAATTAATACTTACATTATCATAAGCAGTTCCAGCGTCATCATTAGCGTAAGGCAGAAATGGAGGCACTATAGTAGTTTGGAAGTCAAACAGCCCATATTTGGACTCCTCCTGGTCACACGGACCATATCTTGGGATGTTCTTTAGTGCTGAAAAGAGAATTTCTTTGAGAATTTTATCTCGCCCTCATCCCCAAAGGGATAGGCAGTGGTGTACCCATAAGTACACCCACATTTTGCTAGTTTTGTTTGAGTCACATTCAATAGGGAGCGGGCCTATTGCCATCAACCGGGCAAAAATACAGACTCCGATGCTACTATTGAGAAATTCCTGATGGAAAAACCCAATAATACTTTGTCCGACCTGGGAATCGAACCCAAGTTCACATAGTCTGTTTATTTTTATTACACCGTTTTTTTTATCGTTTAATAACCGTACCACTAGACTAGGGCTGTCATCCGCCCGTGTTTCCCCGGATTGGTCCTAGTTTAGAGGGCGTCCGGTGGACGTCCGGAATGGGTTGTCAAAAAGAGTCCGGGTTTTTTCCCGGCCACTTTTAATGTCAGGAGAATCCCGATTAACTAATTTTTTATGGTAAGAAAAACATTTTTCAGGGATATCCGGTAAAAAAACTAAATTTCACCCAAATGTCCGGGATTTTAGACCGGCGTCGGCAATTTAGATGATAGTAGCTTTACAATAGACCAACGAAGCAGTCAACATTTTTTTTAATTTTAAAAACATTTTACTTATCTAGGTAAAAATAAGTGCTTACTTTTCCGTACTATAAGTTGGTCAGGGCCGACCCTGGTGATAGTGGGCTGGCCAATCTTCTCGATGCTGTGCTTCACCCAGCTGTGGTACATCCCGTAGTCCAAGAATCTAGATGGAGACTGGCAGCCTGGGCCGTAGACACCTATACCCAGCTGAATGAAGAAATTATAAACATGTGTAACTGTTAACATCAGTTAAAACTAATCATAACATAACATCACGCCTGTAATCCCGGAAGATTTAGGCAGAGCTGTACCCATTAATACACCCACATTTAAAACAATTAAATTAATAGTCTATAAAAATCCCCAACAGCGGCCATCTTGGGCCGATTGTCATTAAACATAGCCAAAGTCACTCCCGACTAATTCACCTTTCAAAAACAAAATCAAAATCGGTTCATCCGTTCAGGAGCTACCATACCACAGACAAACTCACACACAGACACGTCAAACTTATAAAACCTCGTCGTTTTTGCGTCGGGGGTTAAAAACACAAAAAATACCAAAAAAGTCTGTTACCACTGACCAGTCTCCATCGACCTTCGCTCAGCACGACGAGCGCGGAGCCACTTCGCCATATGCAGTGATCTCCGACGAGCGCCTGCGCACACACCGAGTACGTCGGCCATATGGAGCCGATGTCCAGCTGGTGGCGAAACCACTCCATTTATGAGTTAGATAACAATTAAACTGTAACGTTAACTGGTAGGAAAAACTGGCGTGAGCTTATACGTGAACATCCTCTAACTATCCTCAAAAATTTAACCATGCTAAAATGAAGTGGGTCTGGCGACTATCAGTACTTACCCCCGCCTGCTTATAGAAGGCGCGACAGAGCGTGGTGTTCACATGCCTCATCTTGTACAGCATCACTGAACTGTTGTGGCAATCTGTTCATAAACAATCAATATTACGAACATCGTACCGAACACGGCACGACCTGGGAATCGAACCCAAGACGTTATGCTCTGCGGTCGCGCTTTGCGACCACTAGACCAACGAGGCAGTGAAAACGACAATTTTTCCACGTAAAAGACCTACACGGTCAAAATGTATGGATCAGTAATTTTTTTAATAACTGATCAAAAATGATACGCTATGGCAGGAGGACACCAATTAGTTTTATTGGAGGTCCGTATTTGAAAATTATGAGACTGTAGCTGGTCCACAAGGTGATAAGATACCAAATAAAATATATAATTTTACTAAACCTTATGAACCTTTAGGAATACTGGGCTAAACTCAAATGCCGCAAGTTTTTATTTTATTATTCACATATTCTAACATGATCATCTGCCTAGCCTTTTCCCAACTATGTTGGAGTCGGCTTCCAGTCTAACCGGATGCAGCTGAATACCAGTATTTTACATGGAGCGACTGCCTATCTGACCTCCACAACCCAGTCAAAGTCAAAGTCAAAGTCAAAACATTTATTTCAATTAGACCATTTATAGGCACTTTTGAATTGTCAAAGAGTCGGTCAGTTAGTCCGAAAGTTGAAGCTAGTTGCTCGTTCCAAAACGGAGGTAGGCCTCTATGGAGAAGAACGAGCAAGAAACTCCACGGCACTCTTTTAAATTAGGTTATTACAAAATCTTGGTTACATTATTCTTGTCGATTCTATATGTGATCACAATGGAGATGAATAAGTATAAAATGGTAGTAAAAAAAAAAAAAATAGTAACAGTAACTGGGTAATATTATACCCCTAGGTAAGACTGGTTGTCAGACTTTCGGGCTTCTGACGACCCGTGACAACTGTCAAAGATCCACGTATGACAGCCGGGACCAACGGCTTAACGTGCTTTCCGAGGCACGGAGGAGTCTCGGTGTGTAAAGGTGGTCACCCATCCACGGGCCAACCCCGGCAAGCGTAGCTTAACTAACATAATTATTTCAATAATAGTTTTAAGTATGAAGTTTAATGTTTTCTTAAGATACGGACTGCGGTCCGCCATTTGGTGACCCCTGCGCTAGAAGGTCGAGCATCCTGTACTGAATTTGCAACTGCGCCAAATTTATCGTCAAATGACAAATTTAATTTGTGAATTCGTATTTTGAGTACATACCATCTGCAATAGTCAACGCGTAGACGTTGTTTGCCTCAGGAAAGAGATTCGGTGGTGTACATATCGGAGACATCGCTGTAAAAAACAATATATTTTAGTTCAAGCCTATTATACTTTCGCCGGGGTTGCGGGACGTCTTAACAGGATACCGTGACCCCGGAACGTAAAGGGCAACAGAAGGAACAGGGTGGTTTTTAGTCAGTAAAAGTCTGACAGTCCCTTCCGCCCCACTCAGGGCGGAAGCAGTCATTTGATAATTTTAAACACCTCAAAAAAAAAAGCCTATTATAGTTACTAATCTACATTTACACTATTAAATTATTATTATTAGGCATTAAGTCCGCTCTTTGTAATTTTGTTGCATACAGTTTTTTTTTTAATAAATAAGAAGTTATTTTTTGGATGTTTGTAAGGAATTAGCTCAAACACTACTGGACCGATACCAATTTTTTTTCACCATTTAAATTCTACATTATCCTTGAGTAATATCGGCTATACCTATTTATAATTAGAAAATGGAATCCCTACTAAAACTTTAATAATGTAATCAAAGGTGAAAAAAAAATGCCATAAAATGTATTTCATCGCATGCGCTGCCAAAACAGGCTATATAACCTGACCTCAATTCAACCTATAGGTACTCAGGGATAACGTACTAGTAGCTTGCTATTACGAAAAAATGTTCTGATTCAGACCGGCAGTTCCGAAGATTAACGCTTTCAAACGAACAAAAAAAACTTTTTAGCTTTTTACAATTAATTCATAAAATATTTTAAAAGAAAAAAAACATAAAAAACCTTCGAATATATATAATGTACCAAAATGACTGGCATTGCCACGGTGAATGGCAGTGCTTATCTTTTGGGTGCGGTAAAAGCTGGCCCTTGTCACCAACTTATTCGACAGGGGCTAAATTCAGCCTGATTCACTTAAAAAGTCATTACTTAATCTTATCTTAGTGGTATCCAGTTGCAACATTGCCAGCGTGCTGAATGTACCGCGAGCGTACTCGGGGTGTAAGGCATATTCTTTGACGCGGATGTAAGGTCCCTCGCAAGTGTGACCCAGGACCACACGAGACCTCGACCTGGAGAGAAAGAAGATTATTGAGTACTTTTTTCTTTTTCTTTATTCTTGTACAATAACTTGCACCTACCATGTTATCTCTTCACCACCTTCGGTCGACTGTTAGAGAATGCCTAAGGCATTAAGCTCGCCTTTGTACTTTTGTTGCATAAAGTTTAAATAAATGAATAAAATGATATCAGCCGAGAATAAACATACACGTTTTTCCCACCCTTACGATCATTATTAGGGTTCCGTAACTCAGTCGACAAAAACGGAACCCATAAAGGATAACTTTGTTGTCCGTCTGTCAAGACTCTTTTCTTAGGAACGCGTGGTGGACGCAATCTAAAGATAAGGTCGTTTATTACAGCTTTAAGTTTATTTTCGTGACAAAACATTATTTGTCACGAAAAGTCTTTGACAAGCATACTATATTTGATAAATGCAATATCTTCTAAGTACTTTAGTTTACCTAAAATTATCCTTCGGATAAGAGTCGATATCCAGCGCCGAGGACAGAGCGATCTCGCGGGTGATCAGAATGACTCTTGTTGTTGAGGCAGTTTCTGCACCTGTGAGAGAATAACAGATTACTTTAACTACACCTTATTCGAAAAAAAATACTAGATAGCTTTGTCTGTGTTACCTAACGTTAGTAATTTTATATTTTACTTTGTATAATATTTTTGAAGTGAAAACTTCTTTAGCGGCGTTGAGCACTTTTTCTGTAATGGGTATAAAATCTTAAACTCGCGTCAGGACACGTGACCTGATCGAAAAAGCGTAAGACGGATGGAGAGTAGACAGCTATCCCCTCTCTACGGCGCGGCGAAAATGTATGCCTGGGCCTACTGTTTCGTTTAGGCAGCGCAGGGCGCTTGCGCGAATGTTCGTGTATAACTTTTTAATGTAAAATAATTGTAATAGTTTTAAAGTGTTAAATTTTTAATGTAATATAAATTGTCATGTTTGTGTACGATAGCGCAATAAATGAATATTGTATTCTACCACATAAATGATAGTACTTTTATACTGATAAAGCAATTGGTGCAAAATTATTCCCTAACCATTCCAAAATATCAAACATGCTCAACGTTAATAATCAAGTTTTCACTTCTGCCGGCACTCCCGGAGTGCAACCCGTCTTTTTTTTTTTGTTTTTTACTTTTCTCAGTTTTGTCCTTTACGCATTTTTCTTTGAATGATATGTATGCTTATAATTGGTGTGTACATTAGATATAATGATTTGTAACAAGTACATTGTACTTTAATTTTCTCAATGTATTCACTGTTAGTGTACTTAATAAATAAATAAATACACTCAATAGCTAAGTACCTATTGAGTTATAAAAGCTTGTCGCGAGATTTAAGTACCTATACTCGTATTGACATATTTTGTAAATTTTAAACTTTAAATCAATTAGATCAATTTATTAATTTGCACAAAACCTAGATAAATTGAATACCTGATCCTTCCTCATGGAAGTAACTCAAAGACTTGTAAGATTTGATTAGCCACAGACACTGGGACAGTCGAAAGTTTATAAAAGCTTGTAATAACCATGAAATGCACTTACCAAATGGATGAATGAGCAAGCCAAACCAGGGGAAGCTCTTGACAACCACCAAGTTCTCTTGAACAGTGACAATGCTATCAGGCAGCCTGTCAATTCCACAACCTGTTCGAGGTTTGGAAAGCGCACTTGGTGTTGAGGATATGTCTTCGCCTGTGAATGATGAATCTAATCTAAATATATAAAAGCGAAAGGTCACTCATTCATCACGAAATATCAAAAACCGCTTGACGTATGAAGATGAAAGGCAGGGAGGTAGTGTATAGTTTGTAGCCGTCTGCTTAGAAAGGATTTTTCAAAGTTCACCCCCTTAGGGGATAAAACGGGGGTCCGACATTTACGCGTACGAAACGATATAAAAAAAACTTTTTATTTTTACTTTTTAGTGCTTGTGTGTTAATGTTTTGAAATCCTTACATAAAGCCCTTTCAATGAATACCTCACACGATATATTTAATTTTGCAAAGTGGTAGTAGGGGCGTTGACGTACCCCCTCCCCCTTTTCTTCAGTCAGTCATCGACTACACGTATAAACAAAGCAATTTTACTAGTTACGACAGTTCTGCTGTGATCCTATGAGGAGTTCTGTTCCATATCTCCAAACAATATATATACAAAAAAAAACATACGCGCCGAATTGAGAACCCTCCTTTTTGAAGTCGGATGAAAACGCGAAAAAATAGGTATTTTGTAGATGCTACTACTACTAATGCTACATCATTTTGTATGAATAGATTATAGTGCCTCTTATTTTTTAAAAAAGTATTTTAAAACTACTTAGTTTTACATCTTGTACGATGGTACGAAACCCTTCGTGTGGAGTCCAACTTGCAATTAACCGGTTATTTTTTATAACCGGTATAACCGGTTGTCTTTCAAATAATGTAAAAAAAAACTGCTACACTCACTTAAAAACCCACTCACGTAGATGAACAAAACCAGTAACGTTAAAACTAACATTTGCTTGAACAAACACAATAACTTTGTATATAAATTACTTTTAACAATTAATTAATATTTTTCACAAAACTCACTAAATTAACTATTTTAAAAATAATTATATTTATTGTCCACGGTTACCGGTTAACTCAAGAAACAATTGATTACTAAAATATGACTAAGCTAAGAATGTCTCAAGTTTCATCAATATGAATATAGTTGTTGATGTTTATTAAATTATAGTAAAACAATAGTGTTCTATTGTCATAATCGTAGTCCGTCATGCATCGCGTTTTGTCGTATATACTTATGTCATCATTACGATAAATGACAATGGTGCTGATTTCCTTAGTCACAAACTAAACTAAAATTAGACTATTTCCATCTTTTTCTGTCCTATAAAACAAGAAAGAGACTAATGTAAATAAAAGCTGTTAAATTTAGTCAATCTGACACATCCATACAGTTATAGTTGACATCTTAAAACGTATGGTTAAAAATTCGGAAAAATTCAAGGCAAAACTAATTTGACATCGCTAACTTAGTTCTTTAATGTCACCGTCCTTTCCTTTCGCTGTATATTAGTAAGAGATGTCAATTCTCTAAATTTAGTCTAGTTTGTGAACAAGGGAATCGGCACCTTTGTTTGTTTAGCAGTCTGTAGTAATTAAACTTCAGTTAGATCATGAAATCTTTATCAGGTTGAGAAACTCTGTGTGTGAGATAAAGAAAAATGTTAGATCATATTTTTTGTCATCAAATGAATCTTGATTCTGCCTAAACGTGCTAACCTACAATAATAAAATGAATTATGTTAAAATCAAATTAAAATAAAATAAAAAAAAACAAAGCTTTTTTACCTGTTAATAAAAATAACTAAAATATTAATTCTGTGTCCCAATTTCTCCTGACGTCCTAATTTAACACTCTCAGAATTATAAACTACTGGACTTGTTTCTTTTCAGTTTTTATGTAAAGCTCATGACCATCAAAGCAATCCGGTTTTTTTTAGAATATGGCGCCTGGTTGTCGCCATATTGAATTTTGATAACTGTCATGTCTTTAATAACTCTCGCAAGATTAAAACGAATTGTTTGACGTAAGAATCATCAAAATAGGCCCTCTCGTTTGGTCACTACAGCTTCAAAAAGGAACAGACAAACATAGAAGTACATACATGCGCTGATAAACTCATTAACACCGGCGAAAAATACAACTAATATAAAAGCCACAGCATAAAAACTATAGATATAGTGATGTAATCGCGATAGAGCATAACATTCGCGGATCGTTCACTCTGTGGCTAATCAGCAAATCTGTACGTGCCGCTCGGCGAGTTCACCATCAGATAAGTCACTTATATCATAAGTGCACACTTCCACTGTCTGAGGAACTTCCAACCGATCGGGAAGAAAGTGGGGGCTCTATAAGTCCAGGAGATTCTGGTTTTGTAAAGATTACTGGGAAATTAAGAGCAACTTGTGGCATTGTTTATTTAAAAATATAAAAATAGTTTTTCTCTGTCAGTACCGACCGAGTAAACATTCATATTTTGTAAAGAGTTTTAATTTTGACACGTCAAACAGTCACTTCAATTTCTTTTTTGTTTTTACAATTTTATTTAAGTTGCTTTTTTTTAAACTTACTGTATTTTCTCTAGTAAATGACGTTCAAAAGTGACTTTTAATGGTCTAACTGAAATAAATTATTTGACTTACTTTGACTTTCACTTTTATATGGCTTCAATAAATTCCTCGGCATCGCCGTCAACGTCAACTGGAAATGTACCCAAAAGACTAGCCGCATTGCCACGTTGGATGGCAATTCTTAGCCTCTGGCCAAGGTAAAACCCAGCCCTTGGTCACGTATAGATTTACCAAAACATCACAAGACTCTTTTTTATCAAGCGCACTGTTGTGAGTGTACTTTTAAACTCCATTTTATTACGAGAAACAGGGTACTGGTACTATAAAGTCGTTCCGTTCAATGCAACAGTAATTCGTTGGATTTTGTCCGAATGCAACTTAAATGTACCGCTACAGAAATTTCTTTATCCAAAGACTCCGAATTAAATGCTTTAAAGTTAATCGCGAAAAACTTTTTAAACTGCGACCACTCAATTATCAAAGCTTACTTTTAAAAAGTATTAACAATCAGAACAAATTATTGGAATATAGACTTAACGCTGCAAGACACGAGGTAGTATTTTGAATGTTTCAGAATTAATGTGCCATTTGCTTGATACAAAAATGTACTCTCATTTTTTTTGGTTAATTAAGCTTTTTCATTGTTGTTAATAATTAAAATGCTCGTGTTTAAACATTGTCTGTGTTTGTTTAGTGAACATTTTATATTTAATCATAATGTGGGTAGTTTAAAATTTTAAACAAAATGGGGTTCGTAGCCGAAGGTTGTCAACGAGACTTATAACTGTCCGTCTATCTATCCGTGCGTCTGTCAGTGGGCTGTATCTCATGAACCGTAATAGATAGACACTAGAAATTATCACAGAGTGTGTATTACTATAGCCGCTGTAACAACAAATAAAATAAAATAGACTGCCTCGTTGGTCTAGTGGTCGCAAGCGCGAACTGCTGTGCATGAGGTCTTGGGTTCGATTCCCAGGTCGGGCAAAGTGTTACTGGGTTTTTCCATCAGGAATTTCTCAGTAGCAGCCTCGGAGTCTGGATTTGGGCTCGGTTGATGGCAATAGGCTCGCCCCCTATTACTTGGGACTAAAAACATAAATGGCGAAATGTGGGTGTACTACTTAATGGGTACATCTCTGCCTAACCCTTCGGGGATTACAGGCGTGATGTTATGTATTTATGTATGTAAACATTAAGGGGGCCTTTTTTAACACTAATATTGACTTGTTTTTTTTTATAATGTTGAATACTGTAGTGTATAACCCTTCATATCCGACTCCGACTTTTACTTGGCCAGTTTTTATTTGATTAGGTATTTAAGCATTTACAGTTACATACACACAAATTCCACTTGTTAAAATTAACTAGGTATGTACACTCCCTTTCAGTTCCGTTAAATCGTCAACTAAAACACACGAAGTATAACCGTTGCCAGCTATGCCTAAAATATAATACCTACACAACAATTCTCAACTCAAAAGTTTGCACAAAACCTCTTGAGTGTTAAATCTTTTGTGACGGACGATAATGCGGCGGAGAGACGTCGAGTGGCTCTCGATCGCGCTGGGGACGCTGATAATGCGAGGGCGGAGGCGCGGCAGCGGGTAACACCAGTGGAGGACCCCGGGTTAATTCCCGGGTTCGTTCCCGGGTTCGTTCCCGGGTTCGTTCCCATGTCGGGTATTGGTGGACTTTTGTAACATAATTATTAATTACTAGCTTCTGCTCGCGACTTCGTCCGCGCAAAATAAAATAAAATATACTATATACTATACTCGCAGATAGTGTAGCTTTCTAATGATGAAAGAATTTTTAAAATCGGTCCAGTAGTTTTTGAGTTTATCCATTACAAACAAACAAAAATACGTTTTTTTCCTCTTTATAATATTAGTGTAGACAAGCTTTTGCCAGCGACTTCATCCCCGCAAATTCTATTTGTTCTTAAAATAAAATATTGCTTCTGTTGCTCGCTGTTAATGTATTTTTTAAATCGGTTTAGTAGTTTTTGAGTTTGTCCATTACAAACAAAAAAGTCAAATCAAATCATTTATTCATTTGCGAATTTGAGTACAAAAGTAAAGATCTTAAAATATAACAATAATGTAAAAACGTATGTATGTGTTATGTAATGAACACATATAAGTAAATATTTTCTCTATAATATTAATTTAAATGTTAAATGAATTGAAGCATGCGATGCTAGCCGTAAGAAATTGTTACACTAACCTAAATTTATGCATACAGTTGGACTTTTGATTCTATTCAATGACTTGACAGTTGAAGGGTTGCCAAATGTTGACAAATAAAACAGTGAGGTGGTGTAAGAATGAACGAAATTGAATGAACTTAAATATTGTACTTAATACGCAAGCTTTTTTATCATGTTTATCATCCAACACTATTAGTTGTGGTGTAGTAACATTTTTTTTTGAACGGTCATTTTACTGAATATAATTAGAAAACCCACCGTAGATATTACTTTAACTATTACAGTGTTAACAATTCCGAAGGAAAACCGAATACTCCCGAATACCCCCGAGCACGTCGCCTGATAAGTACAATATGTAAAGAAAATGACAAAAGCCACTAGGAGTGCACTCGAACATCGTGGCGTCTTCAGTAATGTACGTGCGATGTCGCGGTGGCACAGAGGGGTAAGCAGACAAGCAAATGTGCTCTTGGAAGAAGAGGTTGGTACGGTTGTTTCACAAATCTTATTCGGGGAATATATGGAGCAAAAATTGTATAACAACTTCATTTTTAAAATAATGTTTTTTTTTTTAAGTGAAAACTTCTTTAGCGGCGTTGAGCACTTTTTCTGTAATGGGTATAAAATCTTAAACTCGCGTCAGGACACGTGTCCTGATCGAAAAAGCGTAAGACGGATGGAGAGTAGACAGCTATCCCCTCTCTACGGCGCGGCGAAAATGTATGTCTGGGCCAACTGTTTCGTTTAGGCAGCGCAGGGCGCTTGCGCGAATGTTCCTGTATAACTTTTTAATGTAAAATAATTGTAATAGTTTTAAAGTGTTAAATTTTTAATGTAATATAAATTGTCATGTTTGTGTACGATAGCGCAATAAATGAATATTGTATTCTACCACATAAATGATAGTACTTTTATACTGATAAAGCAATTGGTGCAAAATTATTCCCTAACCATTCCAAAATATCAAACATGCTCAACGTTAATAATCAAGTTTTCACTTCTGCCGGCACTCCCGGAGTGCAACCCGTCTTTTTTTTAAACAATATTTTATATTGCACCAGCTTTTGCCCGCGACTTCGTCCGCGTAAATTATCGCGGACACAAATAAAGTCGCTGAAAAAATTACCCATGTCCTGTCATTCAATTCGAAACGAAACGTGGCGCCATCTTTAATCATAAGAACGTTATTGTGATTTCTCTGGGGAACAGTACTTTTTTCGGGATTAAAAGTACCCTATGTTCGTTCCTGTACACCTGGTACATGCAAAATTTCAGGATGATCTGTTCAGTGGCTTAGGCGTAAAATGGTAACAAACAAACTTACTTTCGCATTTATAATATTAGTTAGGAAATTAGGATTGTCATGCAATGTGAATATGTGTCCAAAGTTCCAACACAAGTTGCAGCCTCGGTGTCTGGATTTGTGCCCGGCTGATGGCAATAGGCTGGCCCCCTATTACATGGGACTCATCCATAACTGACTAAATGTGGGTGAACGAACCCATTCGTTCACCCTGCCTAACCCTTCGGGGATTACAGGCGTGATGTTATGTAAGATGTAATCTCTGAAAATACTGTTTCGATTAAAAAAAAGCTTTTACTAATAGAAATCTAAGTATACTATTGCAGAGTTTCATAGACTGTATATACTAGACTTCCACGCAGACGATGTCGCGGGCAAAAGTTAGTATAGCATAATAATATGAAGCCCTATCAGACAAGTATTCGGTCTACGTCCCCCCTTGTCATATTCCCCTCCCCCCCCCCCCTCCTGGGCCTCTTCGCGGCACCTGTGAGTAGTGCCGAAACTGTCGCGATGCTTAAAACGAAGCCAACTACCGTCAGGGCTGGCACTGCTAGACGTATGTATATTCAAATTATTATATCTGATCATACAGAATCATTAGGTAATAAAAAAATATTTGGGAAAATGGTTTGTTATCATGAGTACAAGGAGCATGCAGCTAAGGAGGAGCTTGTGAATAAATTATTACAGCCGCACTGCCGGGGGTGGTCCCGGTTGGTCCCGGTCCACGTTGGTCCCGGCTGTCATCCGTATTACTCAATTACTGAGTTGTGGAGATCAGACAGGCAGTCACTCCATGCAAAATACTGATATTCAGCTGCATTCGATTAGATTGGAAGCCGACCCAACATGTCGGGAAAAGGCTAGACAGATTGATTAGTAATTATCAGATACCCCAAAGTATCAAACACAATAGGCAAATTCAAATTACATTTCTCAAATCTACATATTATATTTCTCAACAGATATTCAATCTCGTGACAGCCCTATACACAAATCATTAGCGACTTGAAAGCTTCCCGTCGATAGTTTACGTTTTCTCTTTAACGACGCGGCATCGGCACGACATCGGTGCGACATCGGCGCGGTAATACTCTGCAGGGAGACGGCGCACAAATTGTTTATCACGAGTTCTTTGGAGCATCTTGTTTTCGGTTATTTTTGTGAAAATTTGACTTGCCTGGTTTTTGCTTAAGTACACATACATAAACTCACGCCTTTTTCCCATGGGGGTAGGCAGAAACCACAAAACGCCACCTGCTACGATCCTAACATACTCCTTTCGCCTCATCTACGTACTTACATCTCGTCATACAAGCACGCCGGTTACGAGTACTGCGCACTGTTTTATTTAAAGATTCCCCATTGATCACGTGGTCGCAAACGCGACTGTTGAGAGAGGGATCCTGGGTATGATACTCTACTACTAGGTTGGGCAAAAACTGTTATTGGGTTTTTCCATTACGAATTTTCCAGTAGCAGCCCAGAGTATGGAAGTTGATGGTGTGACACTCCCATCTCCCGTTGGTCCTGTGCCCCCGATCCGTGCCCGGTCGTGTCGGATTGCCGACTAACATACGGAACCCTAAAAATAAATAAATATATTATGTACTACTTATGTATATAAAAATATACACTAAAAGAAGGGAAAAATATAAGAGTTTTAAGCCTAAGCTCTACGCCGTTCTCCAGTCTACAGCCAAAGCACATTATAAACGCACTGACGACGCGCATATACGCGCTTCAAACGAGATTCTAACGCACCTTGTAACGTAAGCACACGGAGCGATCGTGAATCCCGTCACTACTGCGCGTATATGCGCAGTTACAGCCATCATCAATACAAACGCAACAATCAGCATCTACGGCGCAGAAAACGCACGTTCCTAAAACGCGCGTCGTCAGCGCTGTGTTTACAGTCTACAGTATCTTGCAGTGTATCAACACGAAAACAGTTCCAATCAATAACACTGATGTGCACGTACTTGAGCTACGTATGTCACAGAGTACGAACTAGATTCAGTGTTCCAAGATATGCAAACAAGTTGTGTTCGTCCGTACAGTTCTGTAAGTACGGCTGACTGTTACACCGTACTGTAATAAGGAGACTTATTACGGGGACTGGAGATCGTATTCCTTGATACATGGAAGAATGTCGCGTATGGGACATAGGCGACATATAAATATGGTTAAGTAAATATTTCGTTGTCATAGGACCCGTTAATTGCTCAACTGTGTGACGCAAAGAGTAATGTATTTATCAGCCTATGTATGTGTGTATGTTTATTCCTTTGTGGTGCTATCAAGTCCAAACGTGTGGGCCAATTTTGATGATTCTTACTTCAATCGATTTACCTTAATCTTGTCAATAATGTCAAAAATGACATTCAAGACATGACGTTTTTCAAAATTCAATATGGCGTCAACCAGACGCCAAAAATAATAAAAAATATTTCGAATGACCATTTAGTTGATGTTAATTTTAATCTGAGATGTTACGCGACTGGGCTCTTTCCAATTGTAAGCATTCCGTTACGCTTATTGGCCTAGCTCTTCTGCTCAATATGAAGGGAAGTTGCGGAAGGAGTAATATGATGGTTTTCTAGGGACCAATTCTACAAACTTCTCTAATCTGTCTCAATTAAATGCCTCTAATTTACCTACAGTTTTTGACATTGATCGTGACTGAGATGAGATTGCTAGATTTTAAACGTATTAATTTGTAGAATTGGCCTTCTTTCGTTGCGGGATCCAAGAAAGTTGAATCGTTTTCGGTGACTCTTCGGTGGCTTTCAAGAGATGTATTGGTTAGTAATAATGCGATGAACTTGTCTCATGATATAAAAAATAATCGTTCGTAACGGTGTAAGAAAAGTAAAACGAACTGCGTTTTAAGATTCCGTAGGACAGCTTAAAACTTTCGCTACAATGTTCTGCTATGAGGAAAAATGTATGTGTTTTGTGATAGAAGACGTCTCTAGTTGAGTTGAGATATTATATGAGTCGATATAATAGCGCTTCTGATTTGGTAGTAAGCAGAATCGTTGATAAATAAATTCTGGAAGGGTAAGGGCGTATTCAGATGACACGCGCCGATCACGCACAGCACCCGTGCACGCGTTGTGCCCGCCTTAAACCCGCACACGCGCTGCATCCGCCTCGCACACGCCTCGCGCCCACTTAAACTACTAGTGACTGGACTACTTCGTTCACTAGGCATAGTGGCATCCAGGAGGGTGCAGAGCGCGGGCAGGGCGAGTGCAGGGTTCGCGCGAGGCGGGCGCGGGGCGTGCGCATGGCGTGCGCGTGTAGACCTCGTTAAATGCAATTTGAGATCTATTGATGCATTATAAGGCTCAAATTCTTATTTAACAAATTTCAATGCGAGTTAGACGCGGGTGGCGTGCGCTGAGCGTGCGCGTGTCGTGTGAACGCGCCCTTAGTTAGGTAGGTATGGCAATAGGCTCGCCCCCTATTACATGAGACTAAAAAACATAACTGGCGAAATGTGGGTATACTAATGGGTATACACCTCTGCCTAACCCTTCGGGGATTACAGGCGTGATGTTATGTTATGTTAGTATAGGTACTTTGTAAAATTCGTCGCTTACAATAATCACAATTTATGATCATTTAGATTAATTAAGTACCATCATTCTATTTTTAACCAAACCACAAACTCCATCGGCTGAATTTCAAAATAGACCAGCTGACGTTACACAAATTAGTATTCTACAGAGAAAGGGGTCTGAGGTAGTGGGGGGAGTGCAGTAGTAGCGGTTGCAGGTATGCAGGCCTGAATAAATTAATACTTTCTACGGATTTTCCAGTAAATTCTGCTGCTCTCAGCTCTGTTATGACACACTACTGCGGTCGAATCTAGCAGAAAGTGTTTAATTTATTTATCTTAGTGCTCGGAACCCGTGACTACAATTGAAATGGCCCTAATTTTGGGAAAAGTACTCTTTGTGGTGAGCATACAGTGTACTTTACTTTACTTATTTGAGTGAAGACCTCACTCGAATAACCGCAATCAGAGATTGAGTTGTTTTTATTATTTATTTATTTAGGATGCCCAACAAAAGATATACACAAATCATGACAATTAATTATTTTGAGTGTCCCACGTAGCTTTCGTAGCTTCTCGTAGACCGCGTAGCACTTTCGTAGGCCCGCTACATATAGTGCTACGCGCGTGATTTTTAAATTCAAATTCATTACAAAATGATTTGAATCTTCATTTCGTAATAAATTGAAGCCAGTATTACCTTGGGGTATCGTATTACCCAGTTACTGGGTAGTGGAGGTCAGATATGCTGTCGCTCCATGTAAAATGCTGGTATTCAGCTGCATCCAGTTAGACTGGAAGCAAACCCCAGCACAGTTGGGCAAAAGTCAAAGTAAAGTCAAAACATTTATTTCAATTAGACCATTTACAGGCACTTTTGAATTGTCAAGGAGTCGGTCAGTTAGTTGAACTAGTTGCTCGTTCCAAAACGGAGGTAGGCCTCTATGGAGAAGAACGAGCAAGAAACTCCACGGCACTCTTTTAAATTGTGTTTTTACAAAATCCTGGTTACATTATTCTTGTTGATTTTACATGTGATCACAATGAAGATGAATATAAAAAAATGATAAAAATAAAGATTTAAGCCATAGCAGTTAAGAGATGACCAATCCCAACTGACAGCATCCGTTCACGAGCATGACGCATCGATCAGCATCATGGAGGGAGCCAAGCAACACAAGGCTAGGTAGATATGACGTAATGGTTATATTTTAATAAAACCAAAATTTCAAATATGTAAAGCAATCCTTTCAGTAGATTCTTTTCATGCGCCAGAGTGGCTGCGCTGCGTGTGCTTCAATGCGCCGCTCTAGGACCACAATCGACGGCGGGTATAAATAATCGAATAGATCGACGAACCCGCTTCGTTTCGAGAGCGCCGTCCACTTCGGGACCGCTCATATTTTAGGTGTTCGCCAAGGCATGGGAGGTAGCGTTTTTATCACGTTTTTACAAAAGTAATAATACTCGTATAAAGAGAAATGATTTGTATTTTGTTTGTAATGGTTCCATTTAAAAACTACTTACTCAATTGTAAAAATGATTTCACCAATGGAAATTTATTACATTATCAGCTACATAGGCTAAATATAGCTGCTCTAAATTATGTTTCTGAAAAAAAAAAAAAAAAGAATTAGGGATTCGTATGTAAATAATACTAGTCTGAATGGGCAGAAATTTTTATAACCAACATAATTTTTCTAGATCTCTTACTCTGTTTGTCTGTTACGCTTGAATGACTAAACTACTGATCCGTTTGTGATGAAATTTAGTGCGGGGTAAGTTTGAATCCTAAGAAAGGACGTAAATATTACAAACCCGCGTCCGCTGTCAACTTGCGGCAGCGCATGACTCCGCTCGCCCCGTATTATGATTTTACTCGACTGCGCTTATTGAGAGCACTATCTCTACTCCGGACTCGTTGTCTTTCACCGTCAGCAAAATACACTCGCTTTAGATTAAAACTGAATTTTAAATACTATGCGACTGTTTGCTGAATTAAGGAGGGTTTTTTTTTTTAATTCTTAAAGGATTGTTGATGTGGAAGAGTTGTTTCTTTTGAAGGTATATTTTATGTATTTAAATAAAATTTAGATAACATATACCTACTAATATGATACAGGTAAAGAGATTTTTGTTTGTATAATCTCTGGAACTACCAGTCGGATTTTTTTATGTGTATAGCTAGACTCATGAGGAATAGGCTATATAACATCACGCTATGACCTACGGGAGTGAAGTAGTAGCCAAAGACGTAACTTACCGCAGGTAAAACAACCATGCAGGCGACGTCGCGGGCTGAAGCTAGTAAATAATCCCAGCCAGAAAAATAGTAACTAAAATGTCTGTTTGTGATGTCAATATAACAGTTTTTACAAAATTAATATTGTGAAAAAAAAAATTCAATGTTTTTCCATCTGTTTGTTCCTGTTAATCTTCGGAAAGTCTTTACCGATTTTGATGGGACTTCCACAGTCAGATAGCGAAAGAATTAGGGTTTCACGCTAAAATAAATGAAACCTTAGAAAACCGACATACATTCATTTATCAAACCGCCATGTTAATGTCCTAAATACTAACGCTGATGAATTTTGGTTTTGCTGTCGCTACCGTCAGCAAGTCCTGAGCATCGTGAATGAGATCTCTTTACGTCCTGCGTCGATGTCCACGTCACGACCTGCCCCGCTTATGTACACATCCTGTATACATCCTACATACAGCGTGTTTTTTCTTTGACATTATCACTATTATCTGCACTTACGTTCCGCTGTCAATATGTTTGAAGACTTGATGGCAATGAGCGTTTTTTTAATCTATACTATACTAGCTTTTGCCAGCGACTTCATCCGTATAAATGTCGGTTATCGAGACCGCAGACGAAGTCGCTGAATAAAAAGTAGCCCATGCCCTTTCTTGGGGTTCAAATTTACACTTAACATCACGCCTGTAATCCCCGAAGGGTAAGGCTACCAATTAATTAGTACACACACTCGTCAAGGTGTACCCATTAGTACATCCACATTTTGCCAGTTGTGTTTAAGCCCCATGTAATAGGGGGCGAGCCTATTGCCAGAAACTGGGCACAAATCCAGACTCCGAGGCTGCTACTAAGAAATTTCTGATTGGAAATCCCAATAACACTTTGCCCGCAGCCCAAGACCTCATGCTCAGCGGTAGGTCTTTGTGACCACTAGCCCAACGACAAAACAATAATAATCAACCGAGCACAAACTCAAATCACCCCGTACTAAATTTCATCAAATCGATTCAGTGGTTTAGTTGTACAGACAGGATACAGACAGACAGGATTACTTTCGCGTTTATAACATTAGCATCATCATCTGCCTAGCCTTTTCCCAACTATGTTGGGGTCGGCTTCCAGTCTAACCGGATGCAGCTGAATACCAGTATTTTACATGGAGCGACTGCCTATCTGACCTCCACAACTCAGTAACTGGGTAATATGATACCCCTAGGTAAGACTGGTTGTCAGACTTTCGGGCTTCTGACGACCCGTAACGACTGTCAAAGATCCACGTATGACAGCCGGGACCAACGGCTTAACGTGCTTTCCGAGGCACGGAAGAGTCTCGGTGTGTAAAGATGGTCACCCATCCACGGACCAACCCCGGCAAGCGTAGCTTAACCTGACGGATCGACCCGTGCGGCTGTTATTACTTAGCCACGAGCTCCTCATAACAGCATAACAGCGTTTATAGATAGTAAATGTTCTCGAAATAGGACGTCCAAGAAAATATCTTTACGCGATCTTAAAAATCAGCCATTTTATTTATTTATACGTCTTCGTAAAAAATATGTGAGTACACACATAAATCAGCTCCTCCGCTCCGACGCTCGCTTGATTTACTTCAATCAACTTTATTACAATTTCCTCGAACATAATTTGGTTCAATCAAGTTGATTTAGATACGTCCCCTTCCCGAGACGTGGAAAGGGTAATTCTTCAAATAAGGTCGTAGGGTAAAGAAAAAATAAATGATTTTTACATCTAGATTCAATACTGATTTTTTTTCACCTGGAAATGACGTTCAGAAGTGCATTTTAATGGTCTAAGCGTTGATTTTTCATTAGTTAGATAATTTTTATCCAAAGAATTTTGTCAGTTTCACATATTTTCTATATAAAGCTGCCAAATCGCCATATTTATCCCTCGGTTAAGACTTATTTAACAATTACAAATAGGCCCTAATTGAAATAATAATTTGACTTTGACAATTTGAAAAGAGGTTTTAGAACACAGTTATTTTTTCCTTTTTTTGGGCTAAGTACCTTCGCTGGCGTACTCAGAGGAATCGCTATAATGTTCCTTTATGACCACTTCCAAAGACCTAGGTACCAATCTAAATAATATAAAAGCGAATGATCACTCACGAAATATCGAAAACCGCTTGCTGTATAAACAGAAAATTTGACAGGGAGGTACTTTATAGTTAGCAACTTGCAACCATGAACGCTATATAAACACATGTTAACTAAAATAACTGCCTCGTTGGTCTAGTGGTCGCAAGCGCGACTGCTGTGCATGAGGTCTTGGGTTCGATTCCCAGGTCGGGCAAAGTGTTATTGGGTTTTTCCATGAGGAATCTCAGTAGCAGCCTCGGAGTCTAGATTTGTGCCCGGTTGATGGCAATAGGCTCGCGCCCTATTACATGGGACTAAAAATATAGCTGGCGAAATGTGGGTGTACTAATGGGTACATCTCTGTCTAACCCTTCGAGGATTACAGGCGTGATGTTATGTTAACTAAAATAAATAATTATAACAAAAGTATAAAACATTCATATTATCACTCCGGGCTCATCAAGCACACTGAGCATAATTAACAATTATTAAAGGTCCAATATGAATATGAATAAATACGTTACAATTGTGAATACAATAATTATAATTATTCATTTACACACGATCGGAATTAATAAACGAATTTGTATGAATAAAATGGCAAAATCAACAAACATAGTTCAGTCAGATACTTTAAAGCAGATGTTCCCAAACTTATGTATGATAAGCCCCCTTCTATAAAGAAAAAGTATCTGCGACCCCCTACCCAGAACAGGATACCGTAGCCCCGGAACGTAAAGGGCAACAGAAGGAACAGGGTGGTTTTTTAAAAGTCTGACAGTCCCTTCCGAGGGTGGAATTAGACATTTGATGACTTTTACCACCTAAAAAAAAATGGGAATATCAAAGATTACACAGATAGAAAAAAAAAACGTAATTTTTACAGCGAAAATAAGGTCCTTTTACTACACTGACTACACTAAGTTCTCGCCACCCTTTGCTGGTCTCTGCAACTCCCTTGGGTCGCGCACCCCACTTTGAAAACCCCTGCTTTAAAGCATATGGGTGAAGTCAATTATGACCTACCTACAGTAAGGGTCTTGTAATATAAAAGAATAGTATTTAACAACATTATTTACACACATTATCACTATTCCCAACCGGTGCAATTCTTGATAGCTAAATCAACAGTGGCCTGTCAGCGTTGCGGATTTTGTTAGAAAGAGTCACCGCGGGTAACAAGCCCGCCACACTGTTCCCACGCACTGCAACTCCTGAAATCCAAAATCAACAGTGGAGGCCACCAAAAAAACGTCGAGGCACTGAAGCTCGACGAGTCCCAGAGAAAAGATTAGCTGTCTTGGGTCCCGCAACGAAATTAATCAGAAAAGAATAGTGGAGGAGTAAGAAAAAAATAGTTTCCACTTCCCTCCATACAAGCAGGAGACAGAACAGAACTAGGCCAATAGGCACAAGGGACGTCCGTCACCGCGACTCTGGAAAGTAAAGGGCATTAGGAGGAACACGGATGGGTTTTAGTCAGTAAGAGACCGAGAGCAGCAGAAGTAATATAATGATGTCCCATCCTTAAAAAAAACAAAGTGATTTTATAAGGGTTCCGTTTTTTCTTTTGAGGTACTAAACCTTCAAAAATACCTTGCATGCCAAGAGGCTCGACGAGTTCCGAAGAAACGATTCAAATGTCTTAGATTACGTAACGAAATTAATCAGAAAAGAACATCGAAGGAGTAAAAACAAAACATAATTTCAACTTGAAATGATGTGTGAGTATGAGGACATAGCTAGGTATCTCCATACAGTAAGACGTCTTTTGTGAGGCGACACGGACGTGACAAGGGACGGCATAAAGCCCCCTCAAAGGCATGCATCGCCCTCAATGGCGGCCGATACCCTCCGTCCTGTTGGGAAGGAGGTACTACAGAATACACCATACTGCTAAATTCTCATCATCTATCTATAGAAATAAATAAAATTGAAGTGTCTTTTTGTAATATTAAAATGACCTTTTTAATACATGTATATGAATGTACATATACCAAAATAACATATTTTCCCGGTAATCTCTAGAACGGCTGGACCGATTTTGACAAGACTTTCACTGGCAGATAGCTGATGTAATAAGGGGTAACTGAGGCTACTTTTATTTTAGAAAAAGAATTAGGGTCTCACGCAAAAAAATAATACCTTGCTGAAAACCGACTTTCACGCGGACGAAATCGCGGGCATAAGCTAGTCTTCTATATATATAAAATGACTGACGGATCAACACCACATACAGCCACCTCACAGCCTAAACCGCTGATCGTAGAGACCTGAAACTTGGAGGGTGTGTTCTTTATATAACTTAGGCATCCAATAAGAAAGAATTTTCCCAAATACCCATTACTACACCCACATTTCGACAGTGAGTTAGTTAAGTCCCTCGTAATACGGGGCAAGCCTATAAAGTGATTTTATTTTTTAAAGTTTTGTCTTGATATTATAATTTTTTGGGGTCAAATAATTATTTCGAAATATGGGAGCGATTGTGATAAGTGTTAGTTGGTTTTCACAAAACTAAAAATTTTATTAAGGTTTTTATTATATATTAGGTTATTTGTGTAAAATTAGTTTGTGTACTTTTTGTATAAGTTCTTCCTCAGTTGCCTTCTTCATCTTTCTTTATCAAGTGGGCAGTAAGGTCTTACGACCCCACACACCCTAGTGTCAGAGTTTCTAAACCGCCTCAAGGGCCTCTGACATGGTTTGAGTGGAACAGTAAAGTCCAGGTTTCCTCACGATGTTTTCCTTCACCGATGCCAGTGATGACCAAGATAAACTTTAGAAAACACATATGAATTGAAAAATTCACATTGGTACTTGCCTGCCTTAACCACCGGGCCTTCACGACACAACACAAAAACTATTAACATATTGATTGAAGCCACAGCGCTAAACCAGCAGCCTCCCTGATTACATTCAAATACGAATAAACATGAATTTGTCAAATAATCACGCGGAACCCGCTGATTCCTGCCGCGACAATTAAGCGGTCACCAGTAATTGAAATAGTACACTATGACAGTGTGTACTGGTACGAAAATAAACACATATGTACATGAGAATGATTATCGTTCAACTGCATCACTCCAACACGACAATAGTCTGGTTCGGAATCGCCTCGAAAAATCCAACCGTTAGCTGCCAGCGCGCCGCTCGAGAGCCCTCACCTTTTTGCCTTGTCTATATTAAATATAAACTAATTATCAAATAAACCGATAAATTGACTAATTATCAATTAATCGAATGTCAATTCACAAGCTTGCTGTTGAAAATAATAATGTAAGAACAGCTACAAAATTAATCGACATTAAAAATTATTCGAGACTTCCCGCGATTTCGTCCGCGTGATTTTTCTTACGGATCCGTAATTTTTTTAATGATAAAATATAATATAGCCTGTGTCATCCGGGGATAGTGTAGCTTCTCAACAGTGAAAGAATTTTTCAAATCGGTTCAGTAGTTTCGAAGCATATTCAATGCAAACAAACAATCAAATCTTTCCTCTTTATATAATGTCAGTATTTAATCGAGATACGACAATTGAAATGACTTGGTATAAGAAACGGGCAGTTCAAAAGTCTCATTAGTACAAAGTCAAAAGTGTGTTAACAAGAAATCAACACAACACACGCTGGACATCAATGAATACATTAGTAAAAGGTAGTCGTTATTAAACACAAAGTACACATACATACATAAACTCACGCCTTTTTCCCATGGGGGTAGGCAGAAATCACAGAACGCCACCTGCTTCGATCCTTTCGCCTCATCCACGTTTATACAAGCACGCCGGTTACGAGTACTCCGCACCTGACCATTCTGATGAACCTCACCAATAACATCAGTGTAGGTCTTCCTAGGGCGACCCCTGCCTGCGTTGCCACTCACCTCTGCCATATAAATACCTTTTTGTTAATCGTCTTTTACTCATCCTCTCAACATGACCGAACCATCTAAGCGTACCCTTTTCTATCTTTATCTTTCACCAAGTGTGTTCCATATTTTTGACTTTGACTGTACTTGTACGGGGTTTTGAATCTACAACGTGTAACTTCTCAAATGCGTCCGAAATCGTTCCAACGTTATATTGAAGACACAATATTGTTGAGAGCAATAAGAAACAAAATTGTTTTTCGCAATATTTCGAAGAGAATTTCACCTCGTATTTTTGTTATAAAAACGTGAATTCTATATCGACAAAGAAAGTATTCAAGATAAGAAATAACTGAAATCATTATGTTTCTTATGTTTTTTTCTCTTCGCTTCGAATTTATTAAGAAATTTTTCTTTTTACTGTTTTTCAAGTGGAATTCGAAACATTTTACTTGTTTTTTTTTATAATAAAAGGTTTTCTGAGAAAAATCTGAACCTACATAAAAACATTATGTTAAGTTCCTTTAGGCAAAGAAAAACATTCATACTTAATGCGAAAAAAATCTCTGTTCGTTTGTTACGCTTTTATGACTAAACTACTGAACCGATTTTGATGAAAGGTGAAGTCACGGGCAAAAGGTAGTTTTCGCAAGTCGGGTAAAGTGTTATTGGGTTTTTTCCATTTGAAATTTTTCAGTAGCAGCCGGGAGTTTGGAAATCGGTGTGGAAATCACGTAAAGCGTTTAGTCTTGCGCCTGATCTCTCCCCAATCGTGTCGGATTGCCATCCCATCGGACTATGCAAGTGAGGGAAGAGGGAGTGCACCTGTGTTTGCACACACACTTGAGCACTACCATATCGCCTGTGTAATGGGCTAGTGTCCATTAAAATTGTCATGACCGAAGTTATATTTCCACGCAGGAGTAGTCAGGGGTTTAGTACAAAATTAATTTTATGAATTTAGTAGACTACCTATCTCAATGAACGACTCATCAATCAAGTTGTTCTGGTTCTCGGCGAGGACGTGAGCCGACTTCAACTTCTGCCAAGGTTTCTTTTGCATGTAGGTACGCTAGGTAGAAATAGATGGGGAAAGCAGTAGACCAAATTCCCATTTATTCTTTGAAAGACATAAAAAAATACGCGTAACTTTACATTAAATAAGAACTTGTTGCTCGTACCGTTTTAGAGGCACAAAAATGGTAAATTTTGTAGTTGTGTTTGCGTTTGCCGGGGTTGGTCCGTGGATGGGTGACCACCTTTACACACCGAGACTCCTCAATGCTGAGGAAAGCACGTTAAGCAGTTGGTCCCGGCTGTCATATGTGGATCTTTGATAGTCGTTACGGGTCGCCAGAAGCCTGTGATATTCCCCAGTTACTGAAGTATTACCCAGTTACTGGATCGTGGAGTACAGATAGGCATTCGCTCCTTGTAAAATACTGGTATTCAGCTGCATCCGGTTAGACTGGAAGCCGACCCCAACATAGTTGGGAAAAGGCTAGGCAGATTGATTTTGATTGTAGTTGTGTTTATTAGAAACAAATATAGAAAAAAATGTTGGAATAGCAATAAAATAATACCAGCCTATTATTGTCCCAATGCAGAGCAAAGGCCTTATCCCATACAGAGAAGGCATCTTTTTGCACCCTGCATTATTCACGTCAATGTTGCATGATGTGACAATTCCTCCTTCTTCCGCAACCCCTCAGCAGTATTTCTTTTGTGCCAGTAACGTGTATATTGGAGGGTGCTCTTGACCTGAATGCGCGGGAGAATAATGAGGTGTGACGTCACGAGCTACCGCGGTCACAGGCGTGTCACGTGCCGACATGCATCGCTTGCCTCTAATGAAGATTACTTTCTTACAGCTCCAATCTTTAAAAGAAAAGTTTGCAAAAGATTCTTCTTAATTATGCTGGGTGACATTGAGCAGGGGAATGAAAGGAACCGTCTTAAAAGTTTTAGGCAGGTAAAATTTTGTACAAATCACAGTGAGCCGCCGACTGACTGCTGATTGTGACGGCTGACTGTCAGATGTTTGGTGTCAACCCAGCCTTAAAGAGTAATTTCAGCAATTAGGTACTGAATCAGATCTTTCCAACCAAAATGTGTTTTCATACTTACTATTTAAAAAAGATAGAATATAATCTCCTTATTTTGCGTAAAAATGGACGGGTCCTGAAGGCCAATTCTACTGATTAAAAACGTTTAAAAACTAGCCACAATCTCATCTCAGCAACAATTAATGCCAAATTCTTGTCAAAAATGTTTGTGTCATAGAGGCGTTTTCGACAGATTGAGACGGAGATCAGATTGCGATCGCTTCTAAAAATAAATTGCCTAATACATTAAAAATCGAAAATAACATTTCCATTCATTCGCAAAAACAATATGTCAGAAGTGGGATTCGAACCCACGCCCTCAGAGAGGACCAGAACATCTCGCACTCACGTTTAGTGAGCAAGGTACCCTTGAGTCTGGCGCCTTAGACCGCTCGGCCATCCTGACTGATGAAACAATGGTTGAAATTATGCACTACAAGACTGTGACTTAGTCTTGTGGCTTACAACAAGTACCTACATTTGTTGGACGATGCGGTGCGTAATATAGAACACAGACATGCATTGAAATTACGTCAGATTCATGATAAACTATGGATTCCGGTCGGGCTCAATTTCAGCGACAAGCGAGAACGTATGCTGCTCGCTACTTACAAACGTAGTCTAGTCATATTCTAGGTTTGTTGAACGTAGAGTCCTGGTTGCGATTCCCAGGTCGAGCAAAAAGTGTTGTTTTTCAATCAGGAAATTCTCAGTAGCAGCTCGGGAGTTTGGAAGTAGGTGGTGTGACACCCCCGTGGCTCCAAAAGCACGTAAAGCATTTGGTCCTCCGCCTGATCTCTCCCTGGTTGTGTCGGATTGCCATGTCATCGGACGGACTATGAGAGTTAGCGAAGTAAGAGCAAACTTGTGTTTGCGCACACGCTTGTGCAATAAAATATATCCTGCGGACTTGGCTAGTCTTTTTTTTTAATATATTATGGTTATGCTCTTGATTGAGAGATTCTAATGTAGGTCAAAGTTTGAGAAGTAGTCTGTTTTCACTTTAGAGTTTTAGAGTGAGTGAATAAAGACTCTTAAAGTCTCTTTAAATTTAGCTTTAAAGAGACTATAAGAGTCTCTATTGATATTGGTCGCCATGACCGAAAAATAGGAAGAATATTAAAACCTAGAGGAGTAACAATGTAAATTATGGCGGTTTAGAGATGACCAGTTCCAACTGACAGTACCCGTTCATGAGCTTGTAAGGAAAGCATCGTCTAGTTCTACTCGTGATGGTGTCAATATCGTCTGGCCATGTCACCGCCAGACGACCAACCCTTCTTCCTGTACTTGGATAACATTCTATCACAATCATTCCTCCTCCTGTCCCCACCGCGTCTTGCGAGGTATCATATCCAACTCCAAACAAGCCCACTTTCTAAGAAATATAGTTTTTTTTTTTCTTGTGGATATATTCCACAAGAAACCCAGCACTCGGTGTGCTAATCAATAATCCAAGCTGAGAAACACTGAAAAAGCAATTTCCCGCTAAATAGAATAATAAAACTTAGGTAAAAAGTGTCGGCACCACGCCTCGGGGAACACTACGGAACACACCTAGTAAATAACTTCAGAAGTACAAGTTCACCATTAAACTAAACATAATTGTAATAATATTCATCCAAAAGATTATAAAATATCTCTATCTCGCTCATTAGGTTACCAGCGCGAGGAATATGGACTCAACGATTATTGAGCCGATAGTAGTGTCAATAAATGGCTAACTTAATTTACTTAAATATAATTAAGACATCAATATCATATCGATTGCATATACTACTTGTTAACGCTAATTTTGTAATTCGTCATCGACGTCTATTCATCATAGTAAGATTTTTTTTTTGAGCAAGATTGTATTTTATGTTCATTACTATACGATTGGAAATTAATCAGCGAACGAGAATCTTACCTTGCCGTAACACAGTTTTAACAAGCACGAAAGGTAAAGAACTTTATTTACGTATACCGTCAATGCACATTTATCATTCGGGAAATGTTATTAGAAATTAAGCAAGTTTTATTCACATAGTTGCAATGTCACTTTGTTATACTTAATAATCGTTATCTAAGTTTAAATTTTACTGTGTATTTGTGCAAGTGTACCTTATAAACTTCGTGAGTGTACTACATTAAAAACTTAGAAACTATGTAAGTACTTTAGTTATAACAACGATTTTATGTTTACTTCTGGTGTACCTACAGTATCTAAGATGAATAAAATAAATTCTATTCTATTCTATTCTATCATCAACACAAACATTTACAAATACAGAGAACAGAGACATGCGTCATGCGTCACGCGTAAATTTTAGGCGTGCACAACATTCACAATAAAATAGAAGAAAAGACACAGTATTCACGTTACAAAAATATACAAGCATATACAAAGAGATTCTTGTCAATACGACTGATACTTTATTATATTAACCACACCTGAGACTACTGAGTGCTGGAAAATTGAGACTACTACCTAATACTTTTATTAATTTAGTTTCAACTACTGTTATTCTGTTAAATTGCATGTTTTATGTTTCTCTTTTTTATGTTTAGTAATTTTAAGATATACATAACATAACATCACGCCTGTAATCCCCGAAGGGTTAGGCAGAGGTGTACCCATTAGTACACTCACATTTCGCCAGTGATGTTTTTAGTCCCATGTAATAGGGGGCGAGCCTATTGCCATCAACCGGGCACAAATCCAGACTCCGAAGCTGCTACTGAGAAATTCCTGATGGAAAAACCCAATAACACTTTGCCCGACCTGGGAATCGAACCCAAGACCTCATGCACAGCAGTCGCGCTTGCGACCACTAGACCAACGAGGCATGCGATGTATTTATAATTTATATTCTATTATATTATCTAGTTATTAGTAGGTGCCGATGCATTTCCCAAAAAGTTATTCTAGCGGCGCCTGAATGGAACTACTGCGTCGTGCTTCCACATTGGCGGCGCGTAAAATACGCTAGACTTTTCCTAACAAATTATTATGTACCGTGATTTTTTCTGACGCAGTGAAATGTTTAGTTGTTGTATTATATAATAAATTAGATGTTGTTTGTTTTGTTTCGTGGGTGAAGATTAATTCATCTGCCTTTTCCTAAACGAAATGACTCGTCACCATGTTTTTGGTATATCTAATATTGACCAAATCTTATATAAAAATATAAATAAAATTTTAACTGATGTGACTGTTTGTCATGTCTAAATAGCAGCTTTTTACTAAATGCATATAAATGTTTATAAGGTAGTTCAAATGAAAAATCATTTTTTTACCGACTTAAAAAAATGAGGTTTTCAGTTTGACCCGTATGTACTTATATTTGTCCGCTGTTCTAACGTTTTGCTGAACCGACTTTTTTAATAATTTAAAATATTAACGACAAGTTATATTTAGGAATAAAAAGTGTTAAATAAAAAAAAACCTTTTTTTACAAAAAAAAAACAACCATTTTTTGGAGGCGGTACCTAGTCTTATTTGTAAAAAAGTTTTTGTTTTGTTTTTCACATTAAAAATAAAAATCGTTCTCAATTATAATTTTTGGTCAATGTCACTAACTTTTATGAACAGAATGCGTAGGAAATGACTTTTAATACCGCGTACAATACAAACTAAGTGCTGTGGTGCAGCGCGCACGGCATGCCGTAACTCTGCCGGTATAAGTTACAGCACCAAACTATAACTTATTCACCTCTCTATACAACCTCACACCTGCGTACTATCACACACGGAAGTGTTAGGTACGATCCAAAACTGTTATTAGTTCTGCTAAAAGCAACAAACATCGACATTTCTTCCATTTTTGAAAGTAACTTTTTCCAAAGTTGATTTCTCCATACAAACTTTGGACCCCAATTCCATCCCCTTAGGGGGTGAATTGTTGAAAATCCTTTCTCAGCGGACATCTACTAACTATAAACTACCTTTATACGTCAAGCGGTTTTCGATATTTCGTGATAAGTGCATGAGTGAGTGACCTTTCTCTTATATATTTTAAGTGGCCACTTAAATTTGTTTTGATGTAGCTATAAGTTTTAGATAATAATAATAATGTGTTTATTTCCAACAACTTAGTACTACTTTACAATGGCAATGCGGCAACATTACAATAAAAAAATGAGATTAGCATCTGTAGCCGAACTAGGCATCGCCTGTCTTTCGGCTATGAGCACCATTCCTCTCGAGTATTGATTAAACAATATTAGGAGCCATAGACAATAGGAATTATACTATATAATAGGTACACTCTGACAAAGAATTTGAAGAGTCGTGCTAGATATATAAGTAGTTAACTGGTTCCTTAGACTGTGTTGAGTGGTCTTGGTCAGGGGTTTTCAAACGGTGCGTTGCGACGTCCTGGGGCGCCGCCATGATCTTGAGAACATCGCGCGACGGTCTTTCTGATTGATTGTAGTCTTCTACTTCTTTATCGTGTGGGTAATAAGGTCCCCACACACCCTAGTGTCGGAGTTTCTAAACCGCCTCAAGGGCCTCTGACATGGTTTGAGTGGAACAGTAAGTACCAGGATTATTATTGTATTGGTACTGTACTGTAGTACAATCATTGTACTGTTATATCGTTGAGCTAGTGGTCGCAAAGAGCTACTGCTGAGCATGAGGTCTTGGGCTGCGGGCAAAGTGTTATTGGGTTTTTCCATCAGGAATTTCTTAGTAGCAGCCTCGAAGGTAGGATATGTGCCCGGTTAATGGATATAGGCTAACCCCCTATTACATGGGACTTAAATTTAATTGGCGAAATGTGTGTGTACTAATGGGTACGCCTCTACCTAACCTTTCGGGGATTACAGGCGTGATTTTATGTATGTATTTATTAGAAAAAATAATTTATATATTTAAGATAAGATTATTTTAGTTATGATTTTCTGGATATTTATTTAATTAAATAAAGTATTCTTAATATCTGTTAGAGCTATACACAAATATATTATTTTAGGCTCGCATAAAAAAAAAATAGTTACCTACATCCAAAGTCAAAGTCAAAACGTTTATTTCAATTAGACCATTTACAGGCACTTTTGAATTGTCAAGGAGTCGGTCAGTTAGTCCGAAAGTTGAAGCTAGTTGCTCATTCTAAAACGGAGGTAGGCCTCTATGGAGAAGAACGAGCAAGAAACTCCACGGCACTCTTTTAAATTAGGTTCTTACAAAATCCTAGTTACATAATTCTTGTTGATTCTACATGTGATCACAATGAAGATGAATATAAAACCGTAGTAAAATACAATAAAAATAAAGATGTAAGCCATAGCAATTAAGAGATGACCAATCCCAACTGACAGCACCCGTTCACGAGCATGACGCATGGATCAGCACCACCTAGCTCAACCATCATGGAGGGAACCAAATGATCCAACACACGCGCCACCATCAGCGAGACCTTTGAGTGAGCATGACAAGCTCTCAACTGCCATGCTCATCCTTTAAAGGGAGTCGCAGTATACGAAAGATTGGAAACCCCTGGTCTAATTGATAAGATTAACCAATCAGTAATGTCGGTACTTAAGTACATTCACAACTACTCAAGGTACGGACGTATCTACTTGAGAAGATACGTCCTATTATACCTGTTTAGAATACCGTACCGCAGAGCTAAATATAGCACGTTTGCGTTTGTGTTGACAATAGTACAGAAGGCAGATCTGTCTAGATTATTCCGGACATGGGCGTGGAGCGATCATCAGTTTAGTTCGTGTTACCGACGCCCGGTTACTGGCCCACTGAGTAAAAATATAGGTGTAGAGCGCCGTGGTAGCCACGGAGACTTGCAATGTTTTCTACACGTATCATAGGATAAAATAGAATAGAATAGATTTTTATTTTATTTTTTCCTACTAGTCTAGAGATACATTTTTGAAACTAAGTTATTTTTTAAAACCTTATCAATTCATATGAATAGACAGGTTTTATCTAATTTCTTCTAAGTTGTTTCCAAACTGCTTACATTTTGATTAAACTGTGCGTTTGTAAACCTGCTAGGTTTCGACTGACCCTGTGCTTGGGTACTTAAAAATGAATGATTTAGTATTACCTACTAAAAGATTGTTTTTTTATATTTCGGTTAATCAATCACAAATTAACATATTTTACTAAACAGGCTTCATAATTTTAGGATTGTATCATAAAATATAGTCATTACCAAATATAGTCTTTTTATCATAATTATTAGTCATCATATTGACTAATAGTTTAATGATTGCTACCTATACTTCTGTCATATTTATAACCGTTTTATTACCCTGTCGACACCAATCACGAGTTTGTCACTGGTGTAGATAGTGTTGGCTAAATACTAATACGGCTTTTGACATTCCAACGTGGTCCAATTCATACTCTGCGGCACCGGATAGTACCGTACAGCACCGGATAGCGTCGGATAGCCGGTACGGGCCGGAATGACGGGTGATTTAGACGACAGAGTGACGATCGGGTGACTGACTGATGGCTAGCAACTGGTTTAGTTAATATATTGTACTGACAAGCTTCGGTTTCGAAGCGTCGAGGCCTAATTTTTCTTGACAGTGGTAGGTATCTACAATACTGCCGTTACCAGTGCAGTTACCAGTGGCGGCAGAGAGTGTCCGTGCAGTTTCTTGTTTGTTCTTCTCCGAGCAACTAACTTCAACTTTCTAACTAACTGACCGACTCCTTGACAATTCAAAAGTGCCTGTAAACGGTCTAATTGATTAAATGCTTTGACTTTGACTTTAACAGAGGTCTAGAATAGTAGGAAGGGAACACCGGCATGGTTTTTAGTCAGTAAGAGTCTGACAGACAACATCATCGTCATCACAAATCATCAGCGACAATCAACTAAAAAAACTGGTAAATAGTTCTGGTAAATTGGAGGTTTTAACACATTAGAGCTGAGATTAGAATGTGAACGTTCATAAAAGTACGGCAAGTCCTCTTTATATAATACAAACCCTTGTAAGAAACCCTCCAAGGTTTCTCCACCAACATTAATTAACAATCAGGATCTTGATCAAAAACCTCCTCAAGTATATTTAAATGTAAGAAATAATCTTTCGAATAGCTAACAGTGTAAACATCTTGCCTGGTGGCGTCTGTGCCAACAATTACGAGGCGTTGGGGGCCGCATAACAACGTACAGTCACGGAATATACTTAACATTCAATAGCTGACCGCCAAATCTGCGCAAACATAACCACCCATATTCTGAGGAACGATATGTCGGAACTACTTCATCATCTGCCTAGCTTTTTCACAATTATGTTGGGGTCGGCGTCCAGTCTAACCGGATACAGCTGAATACCAGTATTTTACATTGAGAGACTGTCTATCTGACCTCCACAACTCAGTAACTGGATAATACGATACCCCTTGGTGAGACTGGTTGTCAGATTTTCGGGCTTCTGACGACCCGTAACGATTGTCAAAGATTCACGAATGACAGCCGGGACCGACGGCTTAACGTGCTTTCCGAGGCACGGAACGATGTCAGTGATGTCTAAGATAACCATAGAAAGTACATATGAATTGAAAAAGACACACTGGTACTTTTGAATTGTCAAGGAGTCGGTCAGTTAGTCAAAAAGTTGAAACTGGTTGCTCGTTTCAAAACGGAGATAGGCCTCTATGGAGAAAAAACAAGCATGAAACTCTACGGTCGGTAGATACATCGTTTGATTTGTTTATTTGTGGAAACATGAGTTACATAACATGGCATGCAGGTTGTCAGTGTGTTGTATCGTCTTCACATAATTGAGTTAATGTACCTGTACAAATCATTGTAAACTTTTTAGGGTTCCGCACCCAGAGGGTGCTAACGGGACCCTATAACTAAGCCTCCGTCCGTCTGTCAGCGGGCTGTATCTCCTGAACCGTAATAGCTAGAGAGTTGAAACTTTCACAGAATATGTATTCCATTATTAGTTGTTGGTATACCACAAATAACAAGTTTTTGAAGTGAAAACTTCTTTAGCGGCGTTGAGCACTTTTTCTGTAATGGGTATAAAATCTTAAACTCGCGTCAGGACACGTGACCTGATCGAAAGAGCGTAAGACGGATGGAGAGTAGACAGCTATCCCCTCTCTACGGCGCGGCGAAAATGTATGCCTTGGCCTACTGTTTCGTTTAGGCAGCGCAGGGCGCTTGCGCGAATGTTCGTGTATAACTTTTTAATGTAAAATAATTGTAATAGTTTTAAAGTGTTAAATTTTTAATGTAATATAAATTGTCATGTTTGTGTACGATAGCGCAATAAATGAATATTGTATTCTACCACATAAATGATAGTACTTTTATACTGATAAAGCAATTGGTGCAAAATTATTCCCTAAACATTCCAAAATATCAAACATGCTCAACGTTAATAATCAAGTTTTCACTTCTGCCGGCACTCCCGGAGTGCAACCCGTCTTTTTTTTTTAAATTTATTTTGGAGTTCCTTGCCCATTCTTCTCCGTACGAAACTACTTTTTGGAAGGGGCCATTCAAAAGTAGTTTGATTAAAATAAATAATTTAACTTTTATCTCTACAAAATCGTCCCTCAACATACTCCGCACGCCGCGACCATCAATATTCCAGTTGTAGTTTATGCAAAACACGGCCACCCGGGGCCGGTCAAACTTTATGCCCGGGTAACGTGACCACTTCCAGTTCTAATACCCGGCCAATTATGCCGGATATGTTAGACTATAGTTTGGAGGATAATTACTAATTTACTATTGTACATCTGAACTAGGTATGTTTGTAAGTTTTTATTTCGATGTTAAAAAGTTTTCCTGGAAAAGCTTAGACTGGCATGTTGAACCTTTTGCCTTCTTAAACTTTATCTATCTTCTATCTATACAAATATAAAATGCTTTCTGAAAAAACTATACAAATAAAAATGCTGTCCTGAATGACTGACAGACTGACGGATTAACGCACAGCCTAAACCGCTGATCGTAGAGACCTGAAGTTTAGAGTGTGTGTTCTTTGTATGACGTAGGCATCCGATAAGAAAGGATTTTCTGAAATTCTACCCCTTAGGGGTGAAAAAGGGGGCAAAAATTATATGAAGAAACAAAATAAAATTGCCAATTACCGATATTTACGGGAACGAAGTCGCGGACAGAAGCTAGTAAACTTATATAGCTTCCAAACTTAATAAAATAAAGATGAAGAGATTTTTGTTTATTTAAACGCGCTAATCTCTGGGACTACAAATCGAAAAAAAGCTTTTTGTATATGAGGGCCAGATTCACGAGGAATAGTATAAACTGTAAAATACCACGCCACGACCTACGGGAGCAGAGCAGTAACTAAAGACATAACTTAACGCGGGTTACAAAAATTACGCTGCCAAAGCCACAAGGAGCTGCTAGTACTAACTAATATTATAAATGCGAAAGTAAGTTTGTTTGTTACCATTTTACGCCTAAGCCACTGAACCGATCATCCTGTTTTCCATATACGTTGCCAGGTGTACAGGAACGAACATAGGGTACCTTTAATCCCGAAAAAAAGTACTGTTTTCGAGTGAAATCACAATAACGTTCTTATGATCATAGATGGCGCCACGTGTCGTTTCGAATTGAAATGACAGGACATGGGTAATTTTTTCCGCGATTTCGTCTGTGTCCGCTATAACCGAAAAGCTAGCCGGCAAAAGCTAGTATACTATAAATTTATATAGAAATATCCTTACCAAAAAAATCCAAAGCATAACAAGTAAAACTTTACGATCATCGCGTTACGAACGAACTTAACAGACAATGCCATCAATAAAGACATTTGCGAGACCACGGCGCGCGAAAAAAGATGAAATATTATTAGAAGTTTGTAAGCAAATGTGCCTGGGTTCTGGCTGAGTTATGCTCGTTTAGCTCGTAAAGCCCGTCGGGCCGAACATTTGTCAACAACATCGCCGGATTGCTATAAGCTTGCCTCGCGGGAACACTTCGTGGAAATAGTTTAAGAGACATACGTACACTTGGTAACGTGTATTTATTACTTACTATTTTACTTGTTTCTTTATTTTTGTTCTTGTTTATTATTATTTTACTTATTATTACTTGTTTATAGCACACAACGAAAACAAAGGAAACTTAAACGGGGTTTATAAAGACACATCAGATAGATAACTTTAAGAAAAAATTACACGAACTAAAATATATATAAATTTATTAAGATCGTTTCAAAATATATAAAAAAAAAAAATTGCTTGAGGCACTGATACGCTACACTATATCAGTGCCTCAAGAAAAATCAAATACCTACAAATTCATGACTTAAAGATTGTTTTAATTTTTTGTTTTTTTCACATTGCTGATCACTGGGACGAGATTGCAACTAGACTTAAAACGTTTTTAATTAGTATAATATATGAGAGACATGAAAAACGTAAGTGATTCAAATTCAACATTCTAAAAACCCACTTTATGTATGTATCTGACGTTGCGGGACGTCTTAACAGGATACCGTGGCCCCGGAACGTAAAGGGCTATAGAAGGAACAGGGTGGTTTTTGAGTTAGTAAAAGACTGACAGTCCCTTCCGCCCCACATAGGGCGGAAGGAGTCATTTGATGATTTTTACCACCACAAATTAAAAAAAAAAATGTGTAAGTGACACGAGCGAGCTCCTAAACTAAGTTACCGAAAGCTCCCGTAACAAATTGATAAAAATTCTTGCATATGTTGTGTAGGTAGGTAGTATCTCTCGGTGTCATACTTTGGTACTTAGGTATTAAGACTTTGCTTGGAGTTTTTAGTATTTAGATCTTTAAATTATGTTTTAATGTCTTTATTGACGCTTTTTGTGGTTAATTTTTGAGAAAATTTTCTTAGCGCGAGCTTGATGTAAACGAATTCAAAGTCGAAGCATTTATGCCAATTACACCATTTACAGGCACTTTTAAATTGTCAAGGAGTCGGTCAGTTAATCAGAAAGTTGAAGCTAGTTGCTCGTTCCAAAATGGAAGTAGGCCTCTATGGCAAAGAAGGAGAAAGAAACTCCAATGATAGGTATTATAGTCAAAAACAATAACCATCTTAATACTAATTTTAGATGAGAAAATATGAACAGACGTTTGTTTCTCGATCAAGACAGAACAGCTGAACGGAATCTACATGAAAAGCGCAGAGATAAATTTTATAGGAATCTGCATGAAAAGATAAATTTTATATTCCGGAATAACACAGGATTTTTATCCCGAAAAATGAAAAAAAAAACTAACTAAGTCGCGGACACAAAGCTAGTAGATATTAACTAATCTACCAAAGAAGTTGGTTATAGTAACTCTTTTGTATCAAAAAGGACACTTAGGTAAAACCTCCTATGGTTTATATCAATCTCCTTGTAGGTATAAACTTTAAACATCATTATTTTACCATTACTTAGATACCATTTTATTCAGCTCTTAGTACAAAGTCGTAATCAATCAACTCAACTCATAAAAAAAAAATCTGAGAAAAAATCACATCACAGGGTAGGAGTTATCACAAAAATGACTACTAGGTACCCATGTTCCGTCGAGTGTGAAAAATAAAATAAATTCGGGTCGTAATAAAATTTGCGAGGCGAGGCGCGAGGCACGGGGTGAGTACGAGGCAAGGCGCGAGGCCCGTCAAAGCTTACGAATACACTACACTTGATTTAGCGAGACATTCCGCGTTTGGCTAATTTGACTACGTCCCGCTTCTTGAGACGAAGATGTAGGTATTTTTGGATGTGACGGCTGAAAATGTAGATGCTATAGGGTAAGGCACCACTTTAGGGTATGAGAAACACGGTGTAAAGGTTCTCATCCTCAGTTGAAAAGGGAGGATCCTCCAATCAGACGGGTGTTGTGTCTGGTGGGCTACTGCTCGACGGTTGTTGTCAGGATTTTGCGTCGCGCCGAACTTTGGTTGTGCGATGTAGGAAACGTCAGTTTTAATTCGTAAGTAGGTACTGCAATAGATAGCTTGCCATCAACCGGTCACAAATCCAAACTCCAAGGCTGCTACTGAGAAATTTCTGGTGGAAAAACCCAGTAACAACTCGCCCGACCTGGGAATCGAACTCAAGACCTCATGCTCAGCGGTCGGGCTTTGCAACCACCAACGAGGCAGTCTAGTCAAGTGGCTAGTGCTAATTATATTAATTTCTATAGCCATGTCCTTACTTAAGATGGTCAACCCGACAATTTTTTACCTCATCCATCTACAATTTGGATTGTAGCTCCACGTCACCCAACGCCCGGCAGGCGGCTGATTGCCAAGCTCGTATATTTATCAAATAAATATTGAATCATTTCATTTGCTTCATTCTGCGGCCAGACCTTATTTTTTATGAGACCTTTTCCTATCTTCGAAAAACAATTTAGGTACCTAGCTTTAATTTAGTTAAGTAAGCGCCTCATTGAAGTTCATTACCCAGTATTTTCTTGGCCTTTTGATCACGGTGGCCAATCAAATACACAAGAGTTATTTAAGAGTCACTTAGTCCGATGGGACGACAATCCGACTCGAACGGGGAGAGATTAGATGCAGGACCAACGGCTTTACGTGGTTTCTACTCTCGTACTTGCAAACTACGGGCTGTTGCATTTCTTGCATTCATGGGACTAAAACATAACTGGCGAAAGGTGTACCTACTAATGGGTACACCTCTGCCTAACCCTACGAGGCTTACAGGCGTGATGTTTTGGAGAGAAATCTGAAAGAATTCTCTATGAACGCGTTCACACCTGTCAGTGTCAGTTCCAACACATCCATAGAGAATGCATGAAACTTGTATGAAAGAATTTATTACGGTGACGGTGCTGTGTCGGAATTGTGCCGGAACTGTGACTTCACTAATACGTGTGAATCAACCTTTATGTGCCCATTGCCTACATATAATAGACTAGCTTTCGCCGGCGGCTTCGCTCGCAAGTTATATTCGAAAATTCAATCATTATTCGAAAGATATGTGGCGCCATCAATAATCATAAGAACATTATTGTGATTTCTCTCGAGAACAGTATTTTTTTTCGGGACGAAAGGTACCCTATGTTCTTTTCTGTACACCTGACAAGGTATATGCAAAATTTCAGGATGATCGGTTCAGTGGTTTTGGCGTGGGAAGGTAACAACCAAACAAACAAACTCACTTTCACATTTATAATATTAGTTAGGAAGTTAGGATTTAAGACGGCCCTATGTATCGGTATCGTGTACAGTTTATTTAGCACGAGGTTATCACGTTCAATACTTCATTTGTTACATTCATTCTAATCTAATTTCTCTATAATAACATTGATAACTGCACAATAGATTATTATGTTTTATTACTGGACCTACTTATTGCATAAAGCACTCTCCACGCGACATCGTTCGCGTGATTTTCCTTACGGATCCTAACTATTTTGAAAATATAATATAACCTATGTTACTCAGGGTGAATGTACCTTACTTATGGTGAAACAATTTTTGAAATTAGCACAGCAGTTTTTGAGTTGATTCATTACAAACATACAGTCACACACACACACACACAAAAATACAAATCTTTCCTCTTTATAATATGAGTGTAGATTAGTCTTATCGTTTAGACAATTTTTACCGTGTTTTGTCTACATACCTATTAGGGAACCTCGCTAAACAATGAGAAATTAAATTAACTCATTTTTTTTATTATTGAGAAGGTTCTAGACTGATTACTAGCTTCTGCACGCGACTTCGTCCGCGTAGTTTTTTTTTACACGCAACAAGAAACGTCTGCTCCGCTTCCGTAGGTCGTAGCGTGATGTTATGATGTCAGACTATATATTCATCAAGCATCCATTCCTTGTTTAGCCACTGTATAGTACGGCCGACGTATCTTGACGGTATGAAGTTAACTGTTTGGCTGCGCAATGCATCTTATAGAAACGAAATTGTTTAGTGCGCAGCAATCGGCTAACTTCAGAACCGCCAAGATACGTCGGCCGTATTGTATTACCATCTTAACCTTACCGTGCACAGAGTATACTGCAATGAAATCCAACCTTTATGCTAAAACAAAACGGACAGGGTAATAAAAATAAAACAAGAAAATACTTTATTAATTTATTCTAAATTGTATATTGCATTGTATCATTGTATAAACTTAAATGTACTTACATAAAATAAAATACTGGGATGTTTTCATTATTGTAATACCTAATTGTAATAAAAAATATTGTCATTTAGATTAAATAAATTTAACTATTCTTAACTAAAGTTTAAACTGTATAGTAACTTGACAGTTTGCAGGGTTAGATTTTTTGATAAAATGAAATGAGATATGTGTATGACTGTTATACAATTTTATCCAATATAAATAAAAATCATTTTAGTCATAAGTATTTAGCATAACTCAATGAATTAATGATTGAATGCCGATTTAAGGTTTAGAAGTCCAGTGAACAAAAAAATATTTTTTTCTCTCTTCAAAAATTAAGATGTCATTTAGTTATATTAAGAGGTAAAAAAAAATACAATAATTACGCGAATACAACTCAAATTAAATTATAGTCTAAGAATGGTAAATTACTCAAGTCCCACGTAATGAGACACAATTGATTTTCTATTGTTCTGAATTACAGGTAAGTCAGCCGGGGCTTGACAGGAACTCATTGACTGCGGGAAAACACACACGTTGTGTTTCGACTAAAAAACGCGAGTGCGGCGCACACACAACGTATGTGTTTTTCTACGGCGAACACACGAACATTGGTAGCTAGCCGCACTTGCGTTTGGCGTAGCGAATGTTCGCCCGCAGTCTACGGGTTTAGTAATTAAAAACTATCACATCTATTAAAGGAACTCAAAGTAAAATATTTAATTTATCAGCAGCTCCCTGCTGGTACTCAGGGTGTCTGAGGTAGTGGGTGGGTCATCAACAACGTTGCTAGACATCCTGATTTTGAAGTGACATCCCGATTGTTTACATGAAATTTGAAATACCGCGGCGGAACAAACGCTGTCCCGGTTTTTGTGCTTTTCAAAGGTACAGCAGATATTTTATCTTACTACTGTTATAAAACCAAACGACTTAACCCTTGAACCAATTAAAATAGACACAGGGTAAGTTTGAAGTTAAATCACAAGGAAGGACATGGCTACTTTTTATACCGCGACTTTGTCCGCGACCGCGATTATTGACATTTAAGTTCGGTTCACATCTGACGGAAGATATACGGTTATCAATTTCCATCTTCCACAAAAATAATACGGTTTTTTTTTTTAACCGAATGTAACCCAATATATTCCGGTCTGTTCGGTTTTATTACTAAATGTTTATTATTACTAAATGTCAAGCGATACTTTATATATTTATTTCTTAGTCTAAAGTATTAAATAGTGGCAATATAAAGTATTATAAAAAATAATACAAAAGAGATTAAATCTATAAGTAAAACTGAGACGGAGGTTACAATGTCATGAATTGGACGCCATTTTGGTCAGAAACTTTGTCAGTTTGAACATAAACTAATTGGATTTAATTTTTCAAGAACGAATCAATACACGTCAGAATTTCTCTTTTTTCTCGAAGTAATTGTTGGTTTTGACACAGATATTGATGTAAAACATCTATTAGCGCACTTGAGTAGTAAAATCAAGCAGTTTGCCGTGACGAGAAACGGCATGACGCTCTCATGCCGCCATGCCGATGCCGCCTCTACGCCAATGCTCTCGATTGTTAACGCGCTTACGTGGCTTCTCTGTATGAGCAGCTTATTCTTTTTTTGTTATTTATTAATTAGAAATTCAAATATTCACTGAGATTTTTCACATCTGCCGGGCGTTTCGTGACGTCAACTTTTATATATATGTAAAACGTAATTCATTTTAAATCGATTTAGTGGTCCTACCATTAATGTTAAAACTTATCTTTACTGTTGAGTAAAAAAGGGCTTGTCTAATACATACTTTAAGGCAAACAGATACAGGTCTATATCGACGGCATCTGAGCATTCGAATTTTGCTAAGTTTTTTTTGTTTCTTACAGCACGTCTCCCAAACCGTTTTTAACAATTCCAAGTTATATGTATCCCATATCGACGCAATGTTTTACATTGTTCGCCTCCCGAAGTCTCCCTTCCTTAGTTTTAAAAGGGCCCATCTGCCACACGTCGTCAATGTTCATCCCTTGGTCACCCTAGAACATAATATAAAAGCATTTTACAGAATTACGTATCTCATTTTCTATAACATGAGGATCATTTTTATTGTTATGCCATAAATGTGATAAAAAAACATAACATCATAATATCACGCCTCTAATCCCCGAAGGGTTAAGCAGAGGTGCACCCATTAGTAACTATATCCACATTTCGCCAGTTATGTTTTAGTCCCATGTAGAAGGGGTCGAGTCTATTGCCATCAACCGGGCACAAATCTAGACTCCGAGGCTGCTACTGAGAAATTACCGATAGAAAAATCTAATAACACTTTGAGAATCGAACCCAAGACCACTAGAACAAAGAGGCGGTCAATTTTTTTTGTATAAAGACAACTAATTGTGAAGTACATACCTCCATTTCCATATTCACAGCATCTTCAGGGGCGAGAACAATGAACGGCGTCGACTCAAAACTGAACGCCAAACCAAAGTACGAGTATTTCTTGATTTCACTCATGAACAGCTCCCGCGAGTACACCTTGTCCGGGTCGCTGCCCAGAGCACGGATCTGCGTCGACAGCACCTCGTAGTAGTACGCCAGCAACTCGTCATAATGCGCCTCTCTCAACTCTTGGGTGGTACAAGCATATATCACAAACGACAAGTCAAGCACGGGCGAGGCGCATCTAGACAATTGGAAATCTATTATTTTCGCGTCGACAGGACGACCTTCCACGTACTTGTAGAGGAAGTTATTCGTCCAGGAGTCTCCGTGTAATATCACACCCTTATCTGCAGTCTTAGTAGCAGCGTCGATCATGTCCTGATACCTCTCGGGGACAGCGAACTGCTTGACTTTATCCACGTATACCGAACCCGGGTACTCTTTTTCAACCGCGTCTATAGCAATCCCTGAGATTCTTTTCCAAAATCTTGAGTACCAGCCCCATAGACGATCGTGATAGTACGTTTCCATCAGGTGGGCCCTCATGCTCTCGAACTCTTCGGGTTTTTGGTCCTTCATGGCGAAGGACAGAGCGTGGAACTGCGCCAACACTTTGAAGGTCAGCTTGCAGTGTTGGAGGTCGATGCCTTCCTGTCGTACGGCGGTCCCGAAATCCTGTAAGCTCGCGTCCTCCAGGCATATCACATCGTTGGTGCCGTCGGAGTAAGTGAGGAACAGTTTAGCATACTTATCAAACGGATCTTGAACGTCTTTCGTAGCCTGGAATGCTAGTAAAGCGGGTAGAACTTTCTCGTAGAAATTGATCTCGTTTTTGAAGAACTCGTGGCTTCTAAATGTCAATCTTCGAGAAACACTTTTCGGGATGTTTTTGAGTATGACTTGGATGTGATCGGCGACATTGTGTTGGTCGACGCCGTGAATCTTGATGCGTATCAGTTCACTCAGGTAGGAGTCACCTTTGCCTGTTTCGCTCACGTACTGAAACAAACAGTTTGACGTTTAATTCATTGACAAACACACCCGTTGTGGTTCTACTAAATGACGCGAGCGCGGCGCACACACGCACCGTATGTGTTTTTCTACGGCGAACACACGAACTGTGTAGCACGCACTGCTGGCTTGGCGTAGCGAATGTTCGGCCGCAGTCAACGGGGCATTCACTGTACTATACGTAATATGACTCATCATCTGCCTAACCTTTTCCACACTGCGTTAGGGTTGGCTTTTATGCGATTATAGACTGACTTTTTTGAAGTGAAAACTTCTTTAGCGGCGTTGAGCACTTTTTCTGTAATGGGTATAAAATCTTAAACTCGCGTCAGGACACGTGACCTGATCGAAAAAGCGTAAGACGGATGGAGAGTAGACAGCTATCCCCTCTCTACGGCGCGGCGAAAATGTATGCCTGGGCCTACTGTTTCGTTTAGGCAGCGCAGGGCGCTTGCGCGAATGTTCGTGTATAACTTTTTAATGTAAAATAATTGTAATAGTTTTAAAGTGTTAAATTTTTAATGTAATATAAATTGTCATGTTTGTGTACGATAGCGCAATAAATGAATATTGTATTCTACCACATAAATGATAGTACTTTTATACTGATAAAGCAATTGGTGCAAAATGATTCCCTAACCATTCCAAAATATCAAACATGCTCAACGTTAATAATCAAGTTTTCACTTCTGCCGGCACTCCCGGAGTGCAATTTTTTTTTATGGTGTTGTGTTGACACTTACCTCCCAGTGTGTGAATGTGAATGATTCTCTGAACCAGTCTGAGAGTGCGTCGCTCAGCTTGTCACGGGTCAGCGCCGGCGACACATGGGTCAACGTACGGAATTCGTCAGACATCGTGCTTCAATTCTGAAAAACATATTTTTAAATATATCGTACAGATTCCTGCAAGTTTTATTCGATCTTAAGTCATTCGATTTCACATAGGGCTCCCCTATCATACCGTTATCACTCAGTTTAAATCTATATAAATAAACAAAATGAAATTGACTGTTTAAAATCTATATTTGATATAATAAAGCTAAAGAGGTTTTTTGTTTGTTTAAACGCACTAATCCGTTGAACTTTCTGAGTTGAAAAAATGACAATTCTTTTATATAAATTATGCCCTCATAACATCTTGTGATGTTAAAGAATCATTTCTTTATTTATTAAAACTTTATGCACATAATGTAAAAAAAAATTAGGTAATAAAAAGATATTTTAAAAACAAACATTAATTAATTTATTACAATATTGAGTATTGGACATTGTATTGTCATCTGAACTAAAAGTGTGTGCAAAATTTCAGCTCAATCGGATACCATAAACTATTTTTCAACAATTTCTTGGTTGAAAAATAGTTTACAAATAAGAATAAAATATAATAAAAAAAACATACACATCATGCAAAGATTTATTTAAAAAAAAATTAGTAATGGGTGATTATATTATACATTAATTTAAGTAATGTATATAAAACGGAAGCTGAGTAAAATTATACTTTTAATATTTTTGTATTATACCGTTGATTATTTCTAACATGACCACTTCTGTGTTTACTCAAAACGGGACATTATACAATGTATGGCGACAGGAAAGTTGCAATTTTCAAAACCATAATATTTATTATGTTGAGACCATCTCTTTATAAAAATTGAGTAGAGTAGCAAATAATAGTAAAGCCAGAACATAACATTAAAAATATAGTCATGTTAGTTATTACTGTCATCGCCAGATTCTTTAACTTTTTGCATAGATCTCCTAAAATAAAAGTAGCGTAAGTTACTCTATAACATCAGCTATCTGTGAAATTGGTCCAGTCGTATCAGAGATAAGTCAGAATAAACAAACAGACAGACAAAAATTTGAATTAAAAAAAAAATCTTATTGGTCAGAATCAGTACCAATAATTTTATTTTTCAAATTAAATATTTTTGTTATATTCATATTTACTTCTTGCAAACAGACACTTCAAAATTTATTTTAATAGACTTAAAACCAAAATAAATACATATTTATGTGAAGTCTGCCACGTATTATTATTGATAAAAATTCTGTAAAAACTCATGCCAAGCATGCAAATAGCGGAGCTTCGAGGGTTCACATTACAAAGTTTAAATAGATACAAAATATTTAAATAACACTTACCTATTATTTACAATATTATTCTGTTTCTCAATTGCCGCAAACTTTCAATTTCAAAGTTTCATCAAAAGCCCGCGCAGCAGTCTTATCAAAATATTTTTTTTGTTAAAAATGAAAACGCTCCAAGATAACGAAGGTAAACTAACTTTTGAATGTTGTGGTGCATCCGATAAAGATAAACGACAATCATGAGCGAAGTCCTTTGCACTGCTTTTTATCAAGTCGTTGCTCGGTCGAGTCATTGAACTTTTGACAGAATGTCGATTGACACTGACAGATTGACATAACGAACATCGTCAGAACTGTCGACGTGTTTAGTTCTGACATGTTCATTTTTCTAATAAGTAGACTAGTTTAATGTTAAATGATTTTTTAAGACACATTTTTTATTTTATTGATTTGTTAATTTCTTATTTATTTTGACCAAGTGTTTTAGTGGCGCCCTCTGTTTTTACCAATTATTTTTTGCCTCGCTCTACTTGTAGCATAAGAAGCTCGTAGTCGTAACTAAGTAGATGTGGTTGACACGTAGTCACTTGAAATCAGTCAAGTGAAGGTGGAAGCGCCGCGGTAGCCCGCTACATTCAAATTTCCTTACGTTTTCTGCAATTTGCAAGTCATGTAGGTTTAATGTTGATTAAAGTATCATTCGCGGGCGTAAGAAGTATGTATTTTCAGAATTATAACCGTTGAAATTAGTATAATAACTCAAAAGTTGATATAGGTACTCCTAAAATGTCAAGATTTCATTTCAGCCAGTCGTACCTTAAAGCTTAAAAATAATGTAAACCAAAATCGTAAGATCTGTCCGACAATATCGATCTCATGTAAACTTTAAAATGCTCTTTTTTTCCTATCTCACCGCGTTTCCCAACGGCGCGGTTCATCGGTTTCGGTCAAACTATGTATAGTACGAATTATTTTCAATATTGCAAAAGCTGTCGTGCCAGCGACACGGAAGAAGAAGAAGAATATAGGGGCGCTGATGAGATGCTTGTCTATGGCGCTCTCATCGTTTAGGTAATAGTAAGTGCTTGTGTTCTGCTTTTACAATACATAAAAATCTGTAAATACTGTAAAATGATTACTTTGGAAGGAAGAAGTGTGAGGTTAAATAAAATTTCAATGACATGAGCACATTTTATTGAAAATTGTGAATGAAAATAAAAATTCCGTTGAATAACCGCTAAGTTGTGTTATCCCTAATATTTATGTAAGTCACCCTGACACAGCCGGCTTGCCGGCCACCTCTAATTTTCGGCCAGTTTGCAGTTATTAATATAATACGAAAAAAATACCCTACGCATTTACAAAATAACGACTAAGTACTTAGGTACTTATTTTGTTAATAGGAAATTATCTGGTACAGGTGGCCAAAAACCGTCGAAACCGTTATTTTTAGAGATGTTTTTTTTTTTTTTTTTGTAATTTTATTATGACGTTGACAAGTACCTACTCTTACTTGTTTAAAAATATTAAAACAAAAACAAATCGCCATAATGTCAGACGTTCGCTTAACTGGCCGAAAACCGGGTAAATCACCCCCATTTTTCTAGCGTTGAATTACTAAACAAGCCTTTAAGATAATTTTGGGCATTGGTCCAATGATACAATCCAAAATCATACCAAGACTGTATAGTAAACCTAGTCTTTCGCCTCGGTGTCCTTTTTGTTCTTTTTGTGGATATAGTAGATCTGGTCGGACGCTGTCGACTCACTAGAAAAATAAAGACAAATTTTGTTGTTTATTAGATAGTTCGGTAATGTTGAGAGGATGAATGACAGGCGATTAACAAAAGGTATTTATATGGCAGAGGTAAGTGGCAACGCAGAGAAAGGTCGCCCTAGGAAGACCTACACTGACCTTATTAGTGAGAAATACCCTATAAACTTGGCACGACTTTGTCTAGATTTCATTACTTTTTCGATATAAACAAGCAGCTCCATCGAGACTTGGCTAGTTTATTACAGACTGTTTTTGGTGGGATCATCTTTATTTATTCACCTCTACCCATCCAATTGTATAAAAACATAAGTCCTTTTTTTAAGGATTGAATCATCAAATGACTTTTTCTTCCACTCTGGAAATGTGCCCAAAGACTGGCCGCATTGCCAAGGTAATAACCAGCCCTTGGGTCTCGGGAAGTGTCAACCAACCGTTTGGCCAACTCCTTGAAAAGGCTATGGGCACACGGTGCCCACGACCCGAGGGTTAAGAAAACTTATTACCTGCGACGGGTGGCGCGGTGGTGGTCAAGTTGGATTCGGTTGTGGTCGTCCAGAGGTCGTACTCCGGCACCCACACCGCCAGGTCGAGCGGCTCGTACCCATAGCCTGTCTGCAGCGACGTGCCCCGATATTCTATTCTTTGCATTGAGAAGTCTTCGTAGTATGTACCCTCCTCCCACTTCCACTCTTGAACATCTAGCAGAGTCATGTTCTTCTTGAATCCCCACGTGAACAATTCGAACAGGCATTTGTCAGAGAACATGAGGAACACAGACAGCTCGAACACTGACCCTGTTTCATTAAAAACAAAATTTTAAATTTACAAAAAAATCCCCCGACTACGGCCATCTTGTACCGATTTTAATCAAACATAGGTAGAAAACACAACAACAACTAAAATAATGTTTAAAGTCGTCGTAAACGTCAACTGCCTCGTTGGTCTAGTGGTCATAGAGCACGATTGCTGGGCATGAGGTCTTGAGTTCGATTCCCAGGTTGGGCAAAGCGTTATTGGGTTTCCTAGGTTGGGCACAGCACTAGACCAACGAGGCAGTTCTGTTTTTTATTTTTTTTAAATTAAGTATAGTAGCTTGTGGTTTTCTATGTTTTTGTAACGCCGGTAACGTACCATGGTATCTATAGCACACCGGTCCGAAGTTCTCTCTAGGACACCGATGTTTGACCCTCATCTCTGACACCGCTGACGCATTCACCAACTCCATTGTCAGACACGTGTATTCTACCTCTTCTCTTAATGTCAACTGGAAACAGAATAATGATATGTACACTAAATGAGTTTAAATAAAAACAATATATCTATAATATAAAGTGGAAAGATTTGATTGTTTGTTTGTTTGCATTGAATAGGCTCCGAAAGTACTGAACCGATTTATAAACCGATTTGAAAACTAAATAACTTATTTTTTTTTAATGATGAGATTTTTTTATTCTTGGGTGTCACCACAGTTATCTGCCTCGGGTGCCACCCAGCTAGCTACGCCACTGTCCTTAGGGGCTGAATATTAAAAAATCCACTATTATACTAACATTGTAGGTCATAAACTGGTACTGGTTGTTGTCGGTTCTTAAAACAATCGTTTCTCTATACACCAAGTTGACTTTTTCTTCTTCATCGCAAGCGCCGAATCTCTGGTACGAGCCGCTGTCCGCTGAAATATTATATTGCATTCTCAGTACCTACACTAAATTGAGGTCTCGCGGGGTACAGGGGCGCGGGGGTGGAACGAGAACGTGAGTAGCGAGGCGTGATACACAAGAGGCGAAATGTGCACTGGACAGATCTTAAGATATGTGACGTCACAGTGGTTATAAGTGAACAGTGTCAGCAGGCGGGGACTCAAGAAGCATTCATTTATTTATAATAATCAAGTTGGTACATAATTGTTGGTAACTGCACTGTCGCATTAGGTTAAGACCTGTAAACCTGTAATGATAGTTGTTAGGAGACAAATAAATAAGTTTAGCTATAGCATGTTACATTTATGGCACAGTAGCGGTCATAAGTGGAAAGCAAATTGATTGACACATCGAAAGGTCGCAAGTTTAACCAATTAAACTTACGACCTTTCAATGTGTTTCGATGTCGTGTGCGAATTTTGAGGTGTACGTAGGTACTGTGTTATTACGTTCAAAAGTGCCTTAATTATAAGGCATTTTTTTAATAGTTGGTAAAATTCATCAAATGACTCCTTCCGCCCTGGGTGGGGTGGAAGGGACTGTCTGACTTTTACTGACTAAAAAACCACCCTGTTCCTTCTGTTGCCCTTTACGTTCCGGGGTCACGGTATCCTGTTAAGACGTCCCGCAACCCCGGCAGGAGTTGGCAACGTTGGGGGACCCGTCCCTGTGCTGACAGCTTTTTGAGGCGCGCGCGAACGTCGAACGCCGAACGCCGTCGACCCGGGCTTGGTCCTTGATCGGACGGCGAGCTACCCATTACTCGCCGTCCGCAAGCCCGCGCAATTATAAGGCATGCAGGCACTTTTGAATTGTCAAGGAGACAAGGTACTCACTGCTGCGCATTACGTATTTCTGTTTGGATATCTTGGAAATGGTGATTCTGTTGAACTGGGCGAGGCTGTCCTCGATCCAGGGGTAGTAGCTCATCATGTCCAGGTAGCGCGAGGGCGCGCCGCAGCCGGGCCCGTGCACGCCCACGCCCAGCTGCACCGCGGGGGACAGTTATGTACTTTAGTGTTATGTAATCTGAGTTGATTTTTGAGTGACAATAATCCTGCTACTGTTTTCCTACCTGTTTGCATCTTGTGTATTTACATGATTTTTAAAATTATATCGTAAATCAAACGTCGTATCATTATACCTCGATACTATAAATAGGTACACTTTAAGTATTGTTTTCATTATATTTTATTTATATAACATACCTAATATCACGCCTGTAATCCCCGAAGGGTTAGGCAGAGGTGTACCCATTTTTCGCCAGTTATGTTCAAGTCCCATATGATCGGGGGCGAACTTATTGCCATCAACCGGGCACAAATCTAGACTCCAAGGCTGGTACTGAGAAATTCATGATGGAAAAACCCAATAACACTGCTCGATCTGGGAATCGAAACCAAGATCTCACGCACAGCAGTCGTGCTTTACGACCTTTACACCAAAGCAACAGTGAAGTTATTTTATAAGTGAAGGCTGTCAGTATAATTGACTGTTGCAAGTCAGTTTGTTCCTAGCTGTAGGTGAAGAAGTACGCACGAGCTGCCAGCGCCCCCACACGTCGCGCGCCACGAGCGCGGCGCCGGCGCCCCACACGCACACGTCGCCCGCGCGCGCCACCGCGCACGCCACGCGCGGGGGGCGCATCTTGCGGCTGTACAGCTGCGGGAGGACCACAGCTTCAGAATATAGATAGTTTCACAACGGCGAGGCGGGATTCGATTGGGAAATTTGTCTATACCGTATTCAGGAACCCGTGAGATAAAAAGTAAACAAATCATTATAATAATATTACTAAATTAAAGACCACAGATACTGCGAACATTTTACATTAAAATGTGACGTTTTGTAATCGGTCGGGTTATATCCGCCATCTTGTTTGAGTATGAGAAACATTGTTTTCTTTGTTTACATTTTGTCTCAAGCCCAGATGAATAGGGTATAAGTATACAAGCCTTCCGCTGCTGAGAATGAAGCAATGAAGATACATAAACCTTCCTCTTGAATCACTTTATGTATTGCACAAGTATTTCACTTCACTTACATGAGTTACATCTGAAGCGCGAGGATGTGCTCTAGGCGAGAATTAGAATATTTGTTTACAGAACAATGAACTATATTACTGTCTTTAAAGAGTATTTATTACTTTGCAAAATTTCCAATAAAATCAAGCGCGAGCGCGTGCTAGCTCTGATTGGCACACTTAGGTACACGTATGGTACACTTTATGTGAATCAAATACTTGTAACATAAATAATTAAATTTTGAATGTGAAAGGCATTTTTGGGAAAAGGCAAATTAGAAAATAAAAATTGCCCCCGACTTCGTCCGAGTAAATGTCGGTTATCGCGGACGCAGACGAAGTCGCGGAATAAAAAGTAGCCTTACTAAGCACCAAATTTCAACAAAATCGGTTCAGTGGTTTAGTCGGGAAAGCGTAACAGACACACAGAGTTACTTTCGCATTTACAGTTAAGAATGGATAACTCACATTAGCGGCCACGTAGAACTCTTTGCACATTTTACCTGGGATATGCATCACACTGATCACTTCTTTTTGCAACTTTTCGAAATCTGAAAACATTCAAATTATAGGTTATCTACTAATCTATTCTGTCTCCGCGTCACCCTAAGGCAGACTGGTAGAAAATGGCCAAGGCATTTTTTTGGCTGACTGTCAGACCTTTACTGACTAAATACCCGCCCTGTTCCTTCTGTTTCCCTTTACGTTCCGGAGCCACGGTATCTTGTTAAGACGTCCCGCAACCCCGGCAACCCAAGGCATTAAGTCCGCCTTTGCACAAAGTATTTTTTTACATCATGTTCATAAAGTTTGAATAAATAAATAATCTGCTGGCGCGGGGAACCACTCGCTCCCGTACTACGTAGTTCTGCCTATTGTCGGGAGCGAGAGTGCTTGGGACGCGTCGCCGTCTGCCGGGGTGCGGAAGAATGCTCTGAGCAACCCCCGTGCCCCGGCTAAAGGTAGTCCATGGAGGAGTACCATGAAGTTATAGTCGGTAGGAGTCAGACACACCTCTCAGCCTTCCCAGAGGCTGAGAGGATTTCCAACTAGATTATATTTATTTTGTATACATGGTCAATTTAGTCGGAAACTGTATAAACTGAAAGCAGTGCATACATTATTGGCTCTATGATGCAGTCCATCATATACAATCCATGATAATTACCCAACGAGGAGAAAAAAAGACAAAGAAAGAAAATTTTATGAAAGGTCGATTACCGTCTTTCATTCTTATGACGAAGAACGTTGGATTTCTTAATATATTCGGAGGAGGACACACGGGCGCAATTGGTACTGAAAATTATAAGAAAAACAGTTTTAAAATAAAACCCTAGCGTTTAAACCGTACCTACGGCATTGTATACATACTCTCAAGTCCTTATTTATCGAAATCAATGAACCTATTTTAATTAAACTTCCTACACATAAGCAGCATACATAGTTCTAAAAAGTAATCAGAGAACATTTTCTACTCCATTTTCGTACTTTATAAAGCTGGTTTTCATCCGTAATTCGTTACACACAAACAAAGGTCCAGTTGAAAACCGGTGTCAGGCACAAGTGGTCTGGCATTTTTGCTCCACCGGGCCTGATTGGTGCAACTGTGGCCACGAAGATTTTTTGTATTGTTATTTTTAGAATAGCCTTTTTATTATTATTTTTGTTTATGGTTAACGTCAAATAAATTATTTCTTAGGTACTATTTAAAAATATCATGCGCAAGCGAATTTAATTTGACAGTGAATAAAACATTTAAATGTTCAAGAGCAAGGCATCAGCTCCTCACCGTCTCTGACTGGGGTGGAGAGCTGCACCAACGCCACCGTGTTCAACGTCTCGCCATATTCTGGGTGTAGCACATAGTTGCGCACGCGTCGCCCCGGATGCTTCCACGACTCGCCGAGCAGAACGCGTGAGTTCTTCCTACAATTTGGTAAAGTAAAAACACGACTGCACAAATTGCACATATTTGTACTTTGTTTACTCGTCAGTTTCTTTTAAGACGTTTTTTATTTAGAGTGTTATATATTTTTTAAGTTACTTGTCAAATTCTAGACGATAAATATAGACACGACTAAATTCATTAAAAAAAATATTTGAGGCTGGTATTAAAATACGTTTTAAAGTAACCACACAGGATTCTTTTTATTTTTAATTCTTTTTATTTTAGCCTATGTTACTCGGAACGATGCAAGGACTGTAACGATACCCCATACATCTAAATCGGTTCAGGCGTTTAAAAGTTATGGTGGAATAAAGAATCTCACATACATACATACATACATACCTACATACATTAACCCTGAACACATAACACTCCTTTTTTTGGGGCGGTCGTGTAACAAAATAAAGTATTTATTTAAGCCTCAAAAGAAGAAAGTCCTTTTTGGCAGTCAAAGTTACAACTTTTCACTACGTTTTTTTACGAAAACAAGTTTTGTTCCAACTAAACTCCCAATAATCACACGAGCCCTGTACTGTTGTATACACCCTTATTCACAATGCGTGTATTACAATGCTTGGTATCCTACATACATACATACATAAACTCACGCCTTTTTCCCATGGGGGTAGGCAGAAACTACAGAACGCCACCTGCTGTGATCCTTACATACTCCTTTCGCCTCATCTACGGTCATACATCTCGTCATGCAAGCACGCCGGTTACGAGTACTGCGCACCTGACCTGCACTGACACTAAGGTCAGTGTAGGTCTTCCTAGGGCGACCCCTCCCGGCGTTACCACTCACCCCTGCCATATAAATACCTTTTGTCAATCGTCTTGGTATCCTAAAATTGTGATTTTTTATCATAAATTACCTGAAGTTATGCTTGGGCATGGGTCCTATGTCTGCAGCGGAGGCGATTACCATCTCCTTTTGTATCAAAATAACCGTCGTTATAGACCGGCTGTCTCCGTCCATACCGTCTGGAAAAAAAAACCTTTTAGTACCTACCTATCGGTGCATGAAGCGCGACCAGGTTGCGACGCCAATAAACTGAATAAACTGTTTATAGATAAATGTAGGCATAGGTTAGTACTGCATGCTGTACTAACCTTTGTCATGTCATTACATGATATAGTAGGTAATATATAAGTATTTTAAAAGTTATGAGGGAACAAACAAACATACATACCGGTCAAAATCATAACCCTCCTTTTGGCTTTGCCGTAGTCCGGGTAAAAATCAAACACGAAATCTGGCTTTTTACCCGACTACGTGAAACAACCGCAAGTGGCACACGGCCACGGCTATTACTTGAATATTGTTCGTGTTTTATACTTTTCAGTGCGCGATTTTTTCGTAGTCGGGTTTTAGTTATCTTTATAAAATGATAACAATTGTGTTAAATCTTTTCACAAGGTACTTTATCGTGAAATTAAATCAACTTCTTATGAAGTGTAAAAAGCTAAACAAAACCCGGCCAGGCCGGACACCGACTAATTTGGTCGGACACGCATCCCAAAGCCTGACTATGTCCAGCTTTATTCTGCCGTCTAACATCCCTAGATGCAACTCACAGAATGTGTAGTAGAGTATGCCGACCCAGGGATACTGCGTCACGTCAACGTCTCCTTCTTCCACGTCTAGCGCGTGGTCTAAGCCGCAGTCTATAATGTCTATCTTTATTGTCATCGTTTCAAACACTGGAACAAAGCAAGCGACAATAGCCAACAGGTTAGTTTGCAGCTAACAACTTTTTTTTTTATACAAAATTGCTTGTAAAGTGAATTTTATTGCGTCGGTTTTAGGGTCATAATGTAGTCAAATCTAGTGTATTACGCACGTGTACTTTTTACATTACATTACCGTACTAGTGCGGTACTTTTTTAACTTTTAACATACATAACGTCACGCCTGTAATTCCCGAAGGGTTAGGCAGAGGTGTACCCATTAGTACACCCACATTTCGCCAGTTATGTTTACGTCCCATGTAATAGGGGGCGAGCCTATTGCCATCAACCGGGCACAAACTTAACTTTTTTTAACTTTTAGTGCCTACAAAATTTTCTGTACTTATATGAGTAAATATTTTGGAATAGCTGTTATAATTAATGTAATACAATCGTTTATTATATTTATTAGGTACCTACTATTATTTTTGACAGATCAACAGTTCAATAAAAAAAGCACAATCATATTTTTCAGTTTAAATAAATTTTAATGAATTGTTCAGAAACGTATCAAAACAACATTTTTGCCCTAAATTTGAATTTAACTGCCATAAAATGAAATGTAGTCCATGCTTAAAGCTTTTATAAGAGATGAGTCTCATTACTGTTAGGCATGTTGAAAATGGGCCCAAAATGTCGCATGGTTCTTTCGTACGTGGTAAATTAAATTCTAAGTATCAACAAGGCTACTTTTTAAATAGACAGAAGCTAGCAAATAATGAAACAATATAAAAAATACATACCATACAATAAAATAATAAATTTGAACAACATTTTAAAAAGTCACTAGTTAGGTAATCGAACTTTTCCACACTGTACTCAGTACTCACGACAGCTCTTAACGAACGATCCGCATTAGCTGAGCACACTCTTTTATAGTACACAATGTTGTTGTTTTAATCTACGAAAACCGCTATTTGTTTATAATTTTTTACTATTCCGACGGACACAATAATCATGACATCCTCGATTTGTTTTCTAGGCATTTGTATTTCGGTAACTGCCCATTTTGAAGACACAACTATAAAATATCCGTAGTTTAATAAACAGACTACACGTCTTCGTAATTTGGGCCCAGTGCGAGTGGCAAACTTGGGGTTAGTCCGTCGCAAGACCAGAGAGAGCTCGCAAGTAAGGGTCGGTTCACATCTGACGGAAGATACGTCGAACGTATCGTCTTTAGTATGGTCGATTCACTAACGCATCATCGGTTATGTGTGTATGGTTGGATGTTTTAGTATCTATTTGACTGCGTTACGCAACTGACGATACGCGGCGTATCTTCCGTCAGATATGTATCGAACCCTAAGACGCGCGTGTTCGCTTTTCTGGAGTCAGTGCAGCCGCGAGGTGACGGCCGCGCCGGGTGACGGGACGCCTTGTGATGGTGTTGGCGGGTCAATACCTGCCGGGGTGCAGGAGAATGCTGTGAGCTGCCCGTGTCCCGGCCAAAGGAAGAACACTGTGGAGTTTTAATAGGTAAGAGCCCAACACACCCTTCCGCCTCTCCCGAGAAGGAGGAAGTCCATGAATTCTCCACGAAAAAAAAAATGTAACTAATAATATGACGCTCTAAAAAATATACAGAATACTAGTAAAAATAAACATCTCAGTGAATATTCTAGTTTTTAATAAATACAAACCAAAAAAAGCGATGTAGTGTATAGTAGGTATGATCGCTCACACAAATAAGGTAGTCAAGAACGTTGGCGTAGAGCGCATCACGCCGTTTGCCGTCACGGCAAACTCGTCCATTTTAATGTCAAAGGACGTCAATAGATGTTTTACATTAAAAAAAAAAGCCATTTTAAAATTTTTATAGGAGAATTTATTTATTAAAAATTACTTACAACTAATTCACTTGCACAAATATTCACTGTTTACATGCTACGCACTTCTCATGCCAGTAATCTTTCTGTACGCACTGAAATGTTCTAGGTATTGGTAGATAGTGTCTATGGGCGTATAAATCTCGTTCATTCTACTGAAGAGGTGCTGTGGTGGCTGGACGGGCACTGAAGGTCCCAGCAGACCTTGTAGGAACTCCCGCATTAAATTCCAAACTGCACTCGCTGTCACACATGGGCGATATTCAATCTAAAAAGCGTAGAATTATTATAATTTTTTAAATACATATACTATGGGCAACATCATCAGATATAGTTGAAATGTTGGATGTCTTCAAAGTCCCTTGCGGATGCCTTGAGCAGTCTGGGAGAGTTAATCCGCTTTTGGGAGAAGGTTGGCTGGAACGGCCACCATGGTTTAGGCAGAATGTCCAATATCAAGGACTGAGTGCGTAAACCAAATCCTCATAATACATAGATTATACTGACTGTTGTGTTTGAACCTTTTTGGATTGTTTTCAAGTGTCAATTAATTAGCTGTCAAGTTTGACATTAAGGTAATGGAGGGTAAATCTTTTACTGACCTCAACAAGTATCCCTTTAAAACTCTGATTCATTGTCACCGAGCCAAGCTTAATGCAAAAGTCACCGAGCTCAAATCTCGGTCCCTTACTCTCAATCTTGGTCTGCTTCTTCGACGTATAGTGTTGGGACAGCTTCATCATCAGCAAGTCAAACAGACCGTCTGCTATTACGTGGATGTTTTTAGATCCGGTATCCAGGATTGAGAATACAGATGCGGGTTGCTCAGAATTATGGAAAATGTGGACCGTTTTTGTTGTACCTGGAATTCAAGTTTTGATGTTAATGAATTTATGAGTTTTTCCAAATGAGTTAAACATTGGTCAATTTTAACTATTCATTACTGGCTTTTGTGCAATAGATAGCACAATAGTTACAATAACACATAGGTACAATGATAGACCATCAACAGTTAGATATTAATCAGAGAATTAATTAATTTAATTTAATTAATTTTAATCAGTTTTATTTTCATCAATAGATAGAGTGATTCAAGAGGATTATAAAGGAATTACTAACCCATTTGCGGATGTGACAAGTAGCTCTCACAGTCCACAAGGAACTGCCCCTGCTGTGATGCTCCTAATGCAAGAATTCGTTTAGTTAGAAGCTCTATCACATATGTGCCAGTCTTATTCTCAGGAACCGGGAATGGTTGCAATCTAAAAGGAAGAATGACACAAATAAGTTGGAAGAAATAAGATAATGAGATTATAATTGCAGCATCACTAATTGTGGCTATCTTTGGGGGAGGCCTATGTCCAGCAGTACATCTGCTGATATGATGATAGTGAGACAATAATTTTTGCAGCCAAAGTTCTACTGCCAATGATACAGACAGCAACAATAACTAGTTACCGCTCTCACTTTGAAATTTGTTTGAAAGGGTGGTAGGCAGTTGATAAGCCGCTACTTGCTTCATTGGGATAGTTCCACCACCCTAAGACGACCCAGTGACCATATCTTTTACTGGCATTAAAATAATACGATTGAAAACACAACTTACATAGTAACTCCCATGTTAACGGATTTTCTTTATAATCAAACTTGATTATATTAGAAGATACAAAAGTACATAATATTTTTAAAAAACACCCTTCTGTTATGAATTTTCTTATTTCCTATTTTTTTTAAAACTTAAATACTATAATAAATTTTGTGGTACCTAATGAAAACAGAAAATAAAATTGACTTCCTTGACTTTGACAGAATGACAGCATCTAGATTTGACACAGACAGTGAAACTTATGGTAATAGGTGACCAATTTAAGGGTAACCGTTACATAGAAATAGTCTTAAAGCCAATTGACGAGGGTTCACTAGAGCTTGCAACTAAACATAAAAAAAAAGAATTTGAGTCGGTTATGTATTCTCCTCCCCCGGCAGGGTGCGGGCCTTGAGACTCTTTGTATCTCATTGTTTTACTGCTGCTGGATATTGTTCTTTAGAAAAGTAATTATAATTACTTTTTGTTTTTTTTGTTTTTGTGCGTGGAGGTAATAATTATGTCGAGCTCTTTTATGATATGAGAACTCTTACCCACAATGATGAAGAAGTTCAGATAGCAGTCACTGCGGCAGAAATAATAGATGCATTATCATCATCAATATACAGTGAACGTGTTGTTCCTTTAAAAGCATCTTCGCAAGGCTAGCGTGTAAAGGAACGTTTTGAAATCTGATTTTCCCACCCCACTATTGTCCACTAAGCCTTGCTTGAGTAATTTTAATTGGTTGTATTTGTAAATACGACCAATAATATTACGCCGTGTGACATTTCTCCATACAGTGCTAAATGTCAAACACGAAATAGTAATGGAAAACGATATTTTGACGTCACGATCGAACGTTGGACCAATGGAGTAACGACAGATAATTTCATGGGCAAATTGACAAGTGCCGAGCCCCATTTATCTAAGTATTTATTTACATCAGAACCGTTTTATTTGGTCATTACGTATTCGGTAGACAGAGTTGATAAATAAAAGAACTTTTGTGGTTTTATTGCGTCAGCGTAAAATTCTAGTGATATTTATCTAAAGTGCTTTGAAAAGCTATTTCCTGAATTGGCTGCGTGTTGTTTAAAATCACGGGTTTTTAAGGTGTTATCTAATAGTAGAGTGCAATTGGATGATTGAAGATGATACCGAATAACGTGACATTGATTGTTAAGGCGCCGAATCAACAGATTGAGGATCAAAATATCGAATGCGAGTCGTCGTGGACGGTTCGACAATTAAAGGGACACCTCTCTGAAGTTTACCCCAGTAAACCTGTGAGTATTAAGATAATAATGTTATCTTTAGCTACTGTTATTACGAAAATACTTTTTTTTTTTCAAATATATTTTATTCGCAAAGATAACCCTATGAAGTTGATTATGTAGGTACCAGGAAACCAAAAATCGTTTGTATTGGTACTCACATTTGTGGCAAATAAACACTACCTACCTACTTAATTAGTCATACTTAAAATGAGTAGATTAATAATATTCTTAAAATTTTAATAATTATGTAGCTATTGGTTTAAAAAAAAAGTGTTTTAAGAAACTACTGGTCCGTTTAACAAATGCAGGAGAAGTCGCTGGCAAAAGCTAAACTAGGCCTCTAAAACAAAGTTAATTACAAAATTAAATTGCCACACATGCACATCTCCCAGTATGCGGATACCAGCTTGCTATACCATACCGTGTCAATATCAAGCAATTTATTTAAAACAGATAACAATAATATAATAAGAATTCTTTATTTTTCTGCAAGAATGTGAGTAAGTACAAATAGTAACGTAATTCATAACAGAAAACGGTTTATACATTATTAAGCTTATAAACAAACAAATAGATATAGACATTCCATGGTGTAAGCACTCACGTTTTATTATCTTACGTATTATAAATGCGAAAATTTCGATGGATGGACGATGGCTACTCTTTACAACAGAGAACGGATCTCGGTGAATATAGTTTGAAAGAGCACATAAGAGCTACTTCTTATCTCAAAAAAATTTAAGGTACAGTATACCTAATGTATTTAGTTTATCTCTGACACAGTCCTGTCGGCAGCTAGCTATGAATAATTTTCATTGATTTCATTCGTAGTACTTAGCTAATAATTTGTTAGGTACTAATTAATACCTAACCGTATAGAATAACAATATGTCTATCACTTATAACGTAAGTACGTATTGTTCTGTGTTAAATATTTATGTTACCTATGTTAAAAATTTTGTATGTAAAAGTTTTTTATATTGTTAATCCGATGACTGCGGGCGAACATTCGCTACGCCAAACGCCAGTGAGGCTAGCTACCAATGTTCGTGTGTTCGCCATAGAAAAACACATACGGTGTGTGTGTGCCGCACTCGCGGTTTTTAGTCGAAACACAACATGTTTGTTTTCCAGTAGTCAATGAGTTAATTATTTTTCTGCAGTCAAGCAGTAACCTTTCTCTTAATCTTGACAAATTTTCAACCAGAATTCAATTCTATCATGTTAATTTTGCATTATGCTCCTAAAAAGAAAATATTTTTTAGCTAATTACAGTTAATTTTACCAACCGTTGATAAGCGTTGGAATATTCTAGCCATTCTCTTTAAAATATATCTTTGTTGTTAATTTAATATCTTTCACTTCAATGTTATTTGTAATTTATTTTACGTACAAGAGATAAAAATCATTTTATCATGACTATGATTAAGTAATTTGATTTATTTTACAACTACCTTATGCCTATGACTTTGTCTACATGAACGTCTGTTGCAATGAAGTAAGGAATAAAAACAATTTCATGGGTTTTAATATTTTTGCGCAGATTTTTCTTTTATAAAAAAAAAATATGTGAATGTTTTGTCTAAATCGTTCCAGCCGTTTTGGAGATTAGCTGAAATAGACACACAAACAGAAAAAGAAAATTTTTAAAAACTGCGTTTTTTTGGTATAACAACCGTGTAAACATTGATATGCAAACAGTAAAAACCTGTTATTTCGACATCAAATACAGACACTTAATTACCCAATTTTATTAACCCTTAATGCAAAACGACGGCGTTTTACGTGACGTGTCTGTATGTGTCTGTCTGTGGCCTCGTAGCTCCCGAACGGATTAACCGATTTCGATTTTGTTTTTTTTTTTTTGTTTGATTGGTGAATTAGTCGCGAGTGTTCTTCTTCTGCTATATTTGATGAAATTCGGTCCAAGATGGCCGTCGTAGGGGTTTTTTTTTTTAATTTATTTTTGTAGAAGATCTAATTTATTTATTTAAACTTTATGCAACAAATAAAGTACAAAGGCGGATTTAATGCCTTAGGCATTCTCTACCAGTCAAATGTTTTCCATTTCGAGCCAAAGTTTCCCTACAGGGCTAAATTAACTTGCATTTACAGTACTTGTTTCTTTTTCCAGCGTAAAGGCTGAACCTTTATGTTTTTAGTTTTTGCAGTGTTATGTATTTCCCTATTATAAACCGATAGCTCATGCAGTACAATAATATCGAGCGATAGTATTAATTGCGCTCACAATCGGCACGTGCACATAACTAAGTAATAAACGCTGATTTTATGGGTAAAATTAATGAGCAAGTGTTGACACATGGACACACACACTGCTTTATTATAGTAATCCTTACTAATACATAACATCATAAAATTAGTAGTATCCATTAGTACACCCACATTTCGCCAGTTATGTTAGAGTCCCATGTAATAGGGGGCGAGCCTATTGCCATCAACCGGGCACAAATCCAGACCCTGAGGCTGCTACTAAGAAATTCCTGATGGAAAACCCCAATAACACTTTGCCCAACCTGGGAATCGAAACCAAGACCTCATGCGCAGCAGATCAACGAGGCAGTCACCAGACAGGCCCTACTAATCAATACGTCTAATATTATAAATGCTAAAGTAACTTTGTCTGTCCATCTGTTACGCTTCCACGACTATACTTCTGCATCGATTTTGATGAAATTCGGTACAGGGTTAGTTTAAATCCTAAGAAACGACATAGGCTACTTTTTAAACCGTAACTTCGTCTGCATTCGCGATAACCGACGTTTACGCGGACGAAGCCGCGGATAAAAGCTAGTATTATACAGTGGCAAGAGTACCTACTACATTAATCCTACATCCAGGTCACTCCGGCAGTATGCTGATAATATATGTGATAATTAGTGAGAGTGGGTCACTATATTATTCAAATAATTAAATTCCGAATTCATCAGTTAAATTGTTATCCATACTAATATTATTAATGCGAAAATGTGTGAGTCTGTCTGTCTGTTACCTCTTAAAGCTTAAACCGCTGAACCGATTTAGATGAAATTTTCAATAGTTTAAGACCCGGGGAAGGACATAGAATAGTTTTTATCCCGGAATTTACACCCTTTTTTTTTGAGGTGATAAAAATCATGAAATGAAAAAAAACTTACTTTCGCATTTCTAGTATTAGTTAGGATTATCACATGGAAGCATCGCGTTTTTAAACTGTTTGCGATTAGAATCACAAGCAAACATTTAGCTGGTATGTGAAGAGTAACAGCGAAATTCCTTTGAAAAACCTCCCAAAATTTACCAGCAATTTTACAATTTTAAATACCGCCCCTTTACTTCCCGCGGCTGTTTCATTCACCAGCTATAGCAGACATAGTACTCCTGCCCATCTATTCTGAAAAAAAAACAACATGAAAAAGTCTCCCTTTGCAAATTGAGAGCTAAGTCGAAGTCTAATTATAAGTTATTTTACAAGATCATAATATAACATCACGCCTGTAATCCCCGAAGGGTTAGGCAGGGTACACCTACAGTAATTTAATCTTGTTTCCGCTCCCAAATGATAGTGTCAAATGGAGAAGATTGGAAATTCTCCTTTAAGAAATGTTTTACATTTTTTTTTATACTTACACAAATTATACGTATATTATAATTACACGGCAATACGATGTACAGACCTAGACCAAAAACCCACTTTAATTATTACATACTCCAAAAGGTATAAAGTGCTACAAATCATACATTGAGAGGTAAATTAATTAAGTTTAAACCTACGTGAGTACGTGATACTCACATACATACATATTTACAATATTGTATCGTAGACGATCACTCCTAACATTTCAAAAGACAATGAACCACTGGAAAGCCATACTAAGAAGAGGGGAAGTGAGCTTTAGGTGAGCTATCATCTCACCGTTTTTTTACAGAATAGCACTGCAGGTGGGGAGGGGGGGGGGGAGGTCAGAGAAATACCTAGACATATTTGGCTCAGACGTCATCAGCCGCAGATTATACTGATTAACAACAACCTTGGACACCGTATTAGGAAACCCACGAAAAGTGGCTTCACAGAGCGCACAAAATAATTTGTTATTCTGTTGACTTAATATTTTTTGCTTTGCATTATTACTTCAGCTTTCTGCCTGCGATTTCTCTCGTTATTTCTTTAGGCATTGCTCCGCTCCTTTGGGTCATAGCGTGATGTTATATAGCCTATACTATACCTCTTTGATCTGGCTATCATATACTAAAAGAAATTTTCCAATCCGTCTGGTATTTCCAGAGATTAACGCGTATAAACAAACAAAATGCTCTGCAACTTTATTTTATTATTAAAGTTTTGTAAAAACGTAATTTAAAAGAGTGCCGTGGAGTTACTTACTCGTTCTTCTCTATAGAGGCCTACCTCCGTTTTGGAACGAGCAACTAGTTTCAACTTTCGGACTAACCGACCGACTCTTTGACAATTCAAAAGTGCCTGTAAATGGAATTAAAATAAATGTTTTGACTTTGACTTTAGATTATATATAATGAATTGGTAATAACGTTTTAACCTCCATCCATACCAATGTTTCAAGTATTTAGTATTTATATATGCATTGAATTAAATTAAGCATGTATTGTACGGTATTTTTGTCGATAACAATAAGTGATAACGTAATGTAAGGATCTTATCAAGCGCACGTTTTTATCCAAGACTGTTTTATTAGGTTACTACCTACAGCATTTTATTAATCTGGGTTTCTCCCAGTTACCCTTGATTCTAGCAGTTGACTTTGTAACATGGTTAGATATCTTTCTTACTACTTTACTAGTTAAGCGTATACACCAGAATTATTTATACATAGATAGGGATATTCTGGCTAAATTATAAGAATAAGTGTTACGTAAGGGTGACGCCAAACGAGCGTAATTTTGTGAGTCGTGAGTCGCAGAATTTCGGTCGCAGAAATTCTGCCTGGCAGAAATTCTGTTAGGATGTCAGACGAGTTTCTCTAACGTGCGTCGGCCTCCTCGCCCCTCGCAATCTCAATTCGGACGACTCATTTTGCGTCGACGTGTGAATCAAATAGGGCTTTTGTATGAAATCGAATGCAGCAGAATTTCTGCGACCGAAATTCTGTAACTCACGACTCACAAAATGTCGTTCGTTTGGCCTCAACCTAAGTCAGAAAAATATCTACCTTCTGCCAGCTTGGAATGTACAGTCAAACAATCCATTCAATATACTGGCAGCTAACTGGCAACTACCTTTAAACAATGTTTCGAGTGTGAAGCAGGGAAATATATTGTTGTCTGTAAACCGAATAGCTTGTTCAACCTTTCAAAGCAAGCCAGGCGACTCGTCAAGCGAAGCGACTAGCAACAGCTAATATGTCAATTTCTTTTACAGGGCACAGACGAACAGAAAATAATATACTCCGGCCAGCTCCTAGACGACAATACAATATTGAAAGATGTTCTCCGGACATATGAGAGTCAGATAGCTCACACAATGCACCTCGTGTGCACGCCGACACGGAGGATAGAGGCGCAACCCGCCGCAGAGCCGAACACCGACGGCCTTCGGCGGAGGATCGTCACCGAGCCCACTACTCCACCCGAGAGAGTCACCGAACCTCCCAGACCAGAGACAAGGCAGAACGACCAGAACCATAACGTAGAAATGCAGAATTATCTGACCTCATTCGTGAATAATTATGGGAGGGTCCCCCCGTATCCTAATTATAATTTTGGGGAGGGATACTTGCCGGTGCCCAATGATCCTGCGCAGCTGGCCAATCATATGATGATGATGCAGCAGGCTTATTTGCAGTATATGCAGCAGTATGCTAACATGTAAGTGAAATTTCGCATTTTATTTATTTATTTAAGATTTATGGAAGACTTACACCTAAATAAAACATTTTAAAAGAATAGTAAATAAAACTGACAGCCAATTACAAGTCTTCGCTTATAAAAAACAGGCTGGCAAAGATGGTATGAACAACACAGTACTGCTCACACAAGAAAAAGAGAAAACAGGACAACATCAGAAGCTTATCAAACTAAGAGACAACATAATCTAACATAGGCACTAGAGCTTGCATCTTTCGAGTACACATTTTCTTCGCCTTTGAAACGCGATTGGATGTAACGGTATTATCAGTTTGATAAGTTTCTTGTGTAACGTTTTGTGACGTCTGTCGAATTACCTAGATAGGTCTGTACTAGTTTTACTTTCAACATAATCTTGGTACTGCTGTTAAAAATGTGAAAGTTTGAATTTTTGTTAACTCTATCACTCCAGAACGGCTGAACGGATCTGGATAGAATTTGGCACAGAGATAGATTATAGTCTGGAATAGCACATAGGCTAGGTTTTTTTATCCCGGAAAAATGCACGGAAGTCGCGGGCGGAAGCTAGTAGTATATAATACCAACTTAAATATTTGGAAAAATAACAAAGAAATAAAAATACAAATAAGTACCTAAATATAACTATGAAAAGTACAAGTAATAACATAACATAAACATAACATCACGCCTGTAATCCCCGAAGGGTTAGGCAGAGGTGCACCCATTAGTACACCCACATTTCGCCAGTTATGTTTTTAGTCCCATGTAATAGGGGGCGAGCCTATTGCCATCAACCGGGCACAAATCCAGACTCCGATGCTGCTACTGAGAAATTCCTGATGAAAAAACCCAATAACACTTTGCCCAACCTGGGAATCGAACCCAAGACCTCATACACAGCAGTCGCGCTTGCAACCGCTAGACCAACAAGTAATAACTTAGTTTTAATAACTTAATTTGTACTTGTATTCTTACAAGCTTATATTTACTTTCACCTGACCCGGTCTGTGGATCAAATCTTGCAAGTTAAATTTGAACCACTTTCCGATGTTCGATTGAGCTGAAATTTTGCGTGAACGTTCAATTTGCATGACAATGCAGTATAATAATGTCACAGAGCAGATCTGATTTTGAAGCGGGAATGTGGCTATAGGAACTTAGTCAAATCTTACAAGTTAAAGACCCACTTCCGGGTGTTCTATTGAGCTGGAACGTTCAAAATATATGTACATTCCATGACAATGCAATATAAAGGCTTGCTTTAAAATATATTTACTTTTTACACGACAGCCCCAAAAAAAGGAGTGTTATGTGTTCAGGGTTAATGTATGTATGTATGTATGTGGGATTCTTTATTCCATCATAACTTTTAAACGCCTGAACCGATTTAGATGTATGGGGTATCGTTACAATCCTTTCATCGTTCCGAGTAACATAGGCTAAAATAAAACTAAAAAGAATCCTGTGTGGTCACTTTAAAACGTAAATTAATACCAGCCTCAATTTTTTTTTTATGAATCTGGTCGTGTCTATGTTTATCGTATAGAATTTGACAAGTAGATTTAAAAAATATATAATACTGTAAATAAAAAACGTCGTTAAAAAAACTGACGAGTAAACAAAGTACAAATATGTGCAATTCTTGCAGTCGTGTTTTTTATTTTTTAAATTATAATAGCTTGTTTGGATAGAACTTGTTTAATCAATGTTATGGTTCTTTTCCACCCAAAACACACAGCATCCACAACAGTATTCAGCCAATTTTAAAATTCGCAATTTAGCATAACCATTCTTTCGTTGTTAACAGTTGGGTAAGCCCAAGTGGTCTACCGATGAACTGTGTGCAAATGTAACAATTTTAATATGATGTCATTTTGTGACTGACAACCAAAATATGAGTTCAGAAGTTCATTGTGAAAGGAATAAGGAAAGGGATGAAGTTGTTTTGTTTTTAAATGTATATTTGTGTTATCTTTTTTATATTTTTACTTTTATCTGTCTTCTGTTATTTTAATTGGTTCTGTAACCAATTAAATTAAAAATTTATTAGATTATATTAAAGTAAAAATAAATAAATAAAGCATCTAAAATTCACAAAAACCACTCACTCTTTGGTCACTATATGACATTTATAACACATAACATCAAGCCTGTAATCCCCGAAGGGTTAGGCAGAGGTATACGTGTTAGTAAACCCAGATTTCGCCAGTTATGTTAAAGTCCCATGTAATAGGGGGCGAGCCTATTGCCATCAACCGCGCACAAATCTAGATGCCATGGCTGCTATTAAGAAATTCCTGATGGAAAAATCTAATAACACTTTGCCCAACCTGGGAATAAAGCCCAAGACCTCATGCTAAGCAGTCGCGCAAGACTAGACAAGACATTTATTTAATCACTTTTAGCATTTATCCAAACGCGCGGTAATTTTATTTTATCATTAGTTATGGAGTTTTTTTTTATGACAATGAAACGAAAAAAATAGATTACAAAACTGTTTTAATTTTAAAATTCAGACTGAAAATTCGGCATTTTTTTCCTTATTTTACTCAAAACTGCGGCTTAACTAGCTGGTGGTTCAGCTTTCTGGATTTAGGATCAATCTTAGTCGCTAGCGCAAATACTGAACGTAGAAACCTGATTTCCATCCCTGAGTTGAGCCATATTGGGCTGAACACATTTCTCCCTACTTTTTTCAGCAATACAGATGTGATGTTTGCATGTTGATGTAAAATAGCCGTTATGTAAATTGTAATAAAATACATAATGTATTGTCAGAAGTGGACTTTCTGCGTGATCTTATGATGTGGTCATGTGGTTTGATACCTTGAAATTTTCAGATTTAGTCACTAAGCCATTAAATCTATTGTTGCTTCCTATATACAATATTGTGTATTGTTTTGGTTTTGTCATCTCGCTAAAATTATCTTAGCCTTTATGTAATATGGTTCATAACCGGGCACGGCCATACACCTACTGATGTGACGTCACTGACATCGGTAAAGGAAAACATCATGATGTAACCTAGACTTGTCTAAACTAATTAATAAAATTGAAGTGTCTGTTTGTCAAAATAATAGCTTTTAACAAAATAATTATAAATGTTTACACGGATAACATTTTTTTAAATGTTCGTCTGTTGTCTGTTTGTTCCGACTAATCTGCGAAACCGCTTGACTGATTTTGACGGGATTTTCACTGGGAGATACTTGTTGTTATAAGAAGTAACTTTAGCAACTTTTACTTTACAGGAACAAAATTAGGGATTCGCGCAAAAAAAAAACCCCGTAAAATACCCGACATTTACGCGAAAAGTCGCTGGCACAAGCTAGTTATAAATATAAGACTGGAGATCTTTCCAAATGCTTGCCCCACTCTGACCAAAATTCTGCCACGCGTGTGGTGACGGAAGTACTTAATATCCCACGCGTTTCGTTATAGCAATTCGTGACATCAGTTCAAAAATACACATAGTAGGCATCGTGCCAGATGTTATTGGCATTTGTTTACTATTTCTAACTGACATGCTTTAAGTACTCTACCCATTAGGTAGTTGACTCTCTCGCTGGCCTAGTCGAGAAGAGATCTTGAGTTCGATACCCTAGTCGGGCAGTGTTCCATAAATTAATAACTAACAAAACTCATCATCATCTGCCTAGCCTTTTCCCAACTATTTTGGGATCCAGTCTAACCGGATGCAGCTGAATACCAGTATTTTATATGGAACGACTGCCTATCTGACCTCCACAACCCAGTAACTGGGTAATACCCCTTGGTAAGACTGGTTGTCAGATTTTCGGGCAACTAACTAACAATTAATTAATTGTTTAATAACTAACAATACTATCAGCCTATTCTTGTCCAACTGCTGGGCAAAGGCCTCTTCTCATACAGAGAAGGTACGAGCATTAATATTAGCCCTTGCTCAAAGCAGATTGGCGATTTTAGTCCTCCATCTAGATATCTTCTAAATATACAAAAGCAAAAGGTCACGTATTACTCATCACGAAATATCGAAAACAGCTTGTCGTATAAAGATTAAATTTGGCAGAGAGGTAGTTTATAGTAAGTAGACGTCCGGTAAGAACGGATTTTCCAAAATTAACTACCTAAAGGTATGAAACGGCATGACATTTATGCGGACGAAATTGTATGTAAAAGCTAGTTAATTATAAGACAAAATTTTCCGTCACCGATGTCAGTGATGTCCAAGAAAAACTTAGAGAAAGTACAAATAATTTGGAAAAGTCATATTAATACTTGCCCTTTATCGAACCGACTACCTCATGCACGAAAGGCATGAGGTCTTAACCACTGGGCCATCACTACGATAACCCACACACACACTTGTGGAAAGTGAAATCACTTTTCTTACTAAATCTTTAATGATTTAAGGTGGCAAGCAGCTGGCGCGACGCCGGCAGCCCCGGCACCGGCTGAAGCTCCAGCGCCGGCCGCGGAAGCCCCAGCGCCTGTAGAGGAGCCCGACGAAGCCCTAGTGGCTCGAGACTGGCTCGACCACTTGTATGCGGCCTCGAGACTGGCCATTCTCTTCTCGTTGGTCTACTTATATGGAAGTCCGGCGAGACTACTGTTGGTCCTGCTTTTGGCTGCCGCTGGTTATCTGTAAGTATTTTTTGTGTTTTTGAAGGCGTTGGATGTAACAATGTTGATAAAATGTTTACAGGGTCATTGAAAATTTACCTGAAACCTGAAAAGGGGTCATTGTACTCTTTATTATGAACAACTTCTACTACACCTGATCCCTACAAAAATGCTATCCTGTATAGCCTATGTTACCCGTTATAAAATTGAGTATCTTATGGAATTGTAGCTTATAGCTATGTTAGTACAGTTGTAACATATTTGCATATAGATTTCTCTTCCAATACAGTTCTATGGCTATTTGCATGATATTAATAAATATCACCGCCTACCGACAGCACACCGCCTCGTTGGTCTAGAGGTTGCAAAGCGTGACTGCTGAGCACAAAGTCTTGGGTTCGATCCCCAGGTCGAGCAAAGTGTTATTGGGTTTTTCTATCAGGAATTTCTCAGTAGCAACATCGGAGTCTGGATTTGTGCCCGGTTAATTGAAATAGGCTCGCCCCCTATTACATGGCACTTAAAAATAACTGGCGAAATGTGGGTGTAATAATGGGTACACGTCTGCCTAACCCTTCTGGGATTACAGGCGTGATGTTATGTTATGACATTCAAGTTACATATTTGTAACTATAACAAAAAATATTTTTCAATTCCAGCCACCAGATCGGATTCTTCCGCGACCTCCACGTCAACGTAGCAGACAACCAACAGGCGCAGGCTAACAACCAACCAAATCAGCCCAACCAGCCGAACCAACCGAACCAGGCCAACCAACCAAACCAGGCCAACCAGCCAGCCGACCAGGCGACCCCACCCCCGACCAACAATACCCACCAGTCCCTCCTAGCCGTCACATGGATGATCTTCACCTCTTTCTTCGCCTCCCTAATCCCTGACACAAACTAAGGCTAGGTTAGAACTAGATTTAGACGGAGCTAATCAGTCTTCTGGACGTAAAATAATTTGTATAGAAACGCTAAAAGCTAAAAATAGGGCGGTTAAGTTTATCGGAGTTTAGGGGGTTGAGGGGGGAGAGGATGTTTCTCATGGTGACATTGATAAATTAAGCCTCTGATGCCTTTTGTTACGTTATACTTTTGTTGCTCCAAGGATAGTTATTCAGTCCGGACACGAATAATTTTGGCGCTTATATTCCATACGTTTTATGATGGTGCGGGTGACACATGTCAGCAATTCATCTATGGATGTCAGAATCGCATTACTAGGTCAGTGACATTATTTAATTTACTAGTTATTTACTTATTTATTACTGATTCCGTATTTTACGACGCTGATATTAGCGTGCGGTTAAAATATTCAATCACGTAACGTTCGAAGTGTGAAAAGCAACAGTTTGACAAATGTCACCGGCACCATCCTAGAGCGTGAGGAATATAGTTTGAAAGTTTTTGAAATTAACGGAACGAGCATAAATCAAAACATATTCAATGTTCAACGTGAAATCATAGAGTGTCTATCTTCATTTCTCTATAGATTAGCACTTTAAAAACTAATCAGAGCAAAGACAATAGGCGCCAAAACTTTGACAGTTGCTGTCATGTAATGCGCGAGCAGGACAGTGAATATCTAATAGGGTATTTCTATAACGTCATCTCGCTCTCTCGAGACCGCGACTACCACGAACGCCTGCGCATACAAAAGTGCTGAATTTTTAAAATACGAATAAAATACAAATGGGGCTTTTCACTAAGACTTAGTTTTTCTAAAATAAACATTGTATGGTTCAAAATAATTTAAAAATAACGTCAGGATTATAATATACGAATCGTAATTTAGGTTAGTTTTAACAATAGATATTAAAATATAAAATCCAGTGTGAAAGAAAACGTTTTTCTTTTTCTTGTCTTATTTGGTAAGCAAAGACGTTACAGACTTTTTGATTTAGATAAAACTAAACGTGTTCTTACATTATCTATACTAATATTATAAAGAGGTAAAGTTTGTGAGGCTAGATCTACAAAACCAATTTTGAAAATTCTTTGGCAAATTAGACGCTTCGTTATATCTCAGTACTACAGGTTTTATTTTATTTTCAACAAATTAGGAATCCGTAAGAAAAGTCACGCGAACGAAGTCGCGAGGGGAGTGTTAGTCTATATTATACTAGCTGACCCGGCCACGCGTTGCTGTGACTGAAATTTACAATAAAAAAATATTGAGGACAATAATCGAGATAAAAACTATCCTATCTTTGTTTTTTTAGTTTGACCTAATTACACACAGTAAAGCAAATTTCATAAAAATTGGTTAAGTAGTGCTGGACTTTGACAAATATCGTAACACGAGATCTTCGTACGAAAACAATGAAGATGAATATAAAACAACACATCATTACATAACGTCGCGCCTGTAATCCGGGAAGGGAGAAGCAGAGGTGTAGGTACCCATTAGAACAACCACATTTCGCCAGTTGTGTTATAAAACAATATAAAGATGCAAATCATGGCAGTTATGAGATGACCAATCCCAACTGACAGCGCGCGTTCACGAACATGACGCGTGAATCAGCATCTTATGTCCGTGATTTTAAGTGCCCCTTTTGTTTACCAAATAAGACAAGTGAAGTAGAATACATAATATACTATTAATTTTAAACATGTCACGACTAGAAACAGCCTCAAACAGTCAGGTTCAGTCTATTTATAAATTGAACTTAAATAGATCATGAATAGAGTTGAAAATTGTATGCAAGATTTCCGCGAGGCAATTATTGTTTTGCAATTTTCGACTCTATTTCAGTTGTTTTCAAGTTAATTATCAAATTAAAACAATTCGAACCGTTAGTCAGTGGTGGAGTTATTAGTAGCTTTTGAAACAAAAATCGTTTCGCTTGTTGAAATATGAAAATGTTTATATGATCTTTTGTCATGACTCAGGTCTGCGCTCAACCTAAATGGTTTCATAGTTAGACTTGGACTATGGAGTCCTACAAAAAAAAAAGTAATAGTAAAATCTCCACTGAGTAAAACCGCAAAACAAAACCAGTTAAAAACGATCACTTTTGTAAATAAAGGGTCACTTACATGAGGGAAGTTTCTCGCCTCGAGTAGGCGATTATTGAAACGAGATAAAACAGTTGACTCGTGTAAACAGAACGTAAGGACAATCGCACGCCTAAAGTAACACATAAACTATGAAAACAGCCCTTACTACTAGGCAATAAAAGCGCTGTAAATGTCACAAAATTGTAACAATAAACGAGCGATTGTTTTAGATAAAGAGTCCATTCTCACCTCGCCTCTCGACAGTCGAGAAATTCCCCTCGTGTAAATGAGCTTTAGTTGATAGTTACTACTGTATTTATAATTATTATTATTAGTGAGATATTTAAATTTTTAGTTCTAGTGTGTGTTGGTATAACGATTGTCATGAATTACTGTACATATTTTATTGGGTACTCTTTATCTTCTCGTAAAACTACAGAATTGATGCGATGTTTACTATCATTTAACCCGTTGTTTGCGGGAAAACACACCTGTTGTGTTTCTACTAAAAAATGCAAGTGCGGTGAAGACACAACCGTGTGTGTTTGTCTATGGCGAACACACCAACTGTGTAGCCAGCCGTGTTAATGTTCGCCCGCAAGCAACGGGTTAAACGCACCACAACGTCAAAAAAAAAGATTTTACGGTAAAAAAAAAATCATGTCGCTTTTCGTGTCTATGAGCACTTGCTCTGATTGATTTCTTTGGTCTTCACTATCATCCAAAGAATTTATAAATCGAAAAGTATACAACACTGGCGAAATGTGGGTGTACTAATGGGTACAACTCTGTGTAACCCTTCGGGGATTACAGGCGTGCTGTTATGTGTTTTACTTTAAATATCCAACAAAATGTGTACAGTAATTCCAAGATAGAATGTAGTTTAAAATAAAATTCGGTGTACTGAAGTGAAACCAAATATTATTTTGTATATACCTCTCTGATAACTAGTGTATGTAACATAGTTTTAATTCATTATAGCTGTAACAAGTTTACTTGGCCAAGACCACTAACTGAAAAGGCTAATAGTCCAGTTGCAATTTTTAAATCAATACGGTAGGTGACACCATCAATCAATTGACGTACTTTTTATGACCTGTCAAAACTCGGTTCTTAGCAAAAAACAACATGGCGTCACTTTCGTGCCGACTCAATTGACTAACTATTTATTGATTTGAAAGCAATTAAAAATCAAATTTTACAGTTAGTTTAAAATTAATCGGGTTTTCACGGCTGAAATAAGTGTTTCTTTAAAGAAGATTTGTCTTGGAATTATTGGTTCGTGGTGTCAATTTGCCAAATTGTTTCAACTAATCGTTGAGAAATACAAATTAATTGTAAAACTGTGTAGAACTTTTACAAAAAAAAAAAAAGTAAACTTTGTAAGCGCGAATTGTATTAAAAATGTACAAAATCATCATTGAAACATTATTTTATTTTCGACAGAACATTGCCCTGTATCTAGGTAGTTAAAATAGGCTAGTTTTGCAAAAACGAACCAACCCACGACAAAATTTCTTCCATTTTTCGTAGTACCTAATTGTAATACTTTACATATTTTACGCCGATTAATTACAAAATTATTCAAAGCATAAGTTTAGGACGTATTTTTAAATTGTTATTGCTGAATAGTACTATAACAGATTTCGTTTGGCAAGATTGTGGGTTAGTTTGTTTTGGCAGAATAAAGCTCAACGGTATTTTTAACACGCGGTTTCTGCAAGGTAACACAAAAAATGGTTTAACAGTCGAAAGTATCTGTGATTGGTTAAGATAACAACAGCGAATCGTTTGTCACTCGACATGTTATTTAGTAACCTGTTAATTTTCTGATGTAAGTAATATCCAGGAACAGGTTCATAATATCTGAAAATGGAATCCTTTTCGGGTCTGTCGCGATAATTAGACAAGGCAAATTTTGCATCTTCAATTTTCAGGGAGGTTGTCCTATAAGACATAAATAATCAAATAAAACTATAATACCTGGTCAAAAGCGAGACAGTATTTGAGAATACATCTCTTTCAAATACCAGAATCGCCCTGCAGTGACTAGGTGTGTCATTGTGCGTGCAGGTCAATGCCCCGCCTGTCAAAATCCAGCAGCAAAATGGCTAGTTCGAATTCGAAAATCACATTATAAAAAAAAAAAAATATTTATTTTATAATTGATTCGTGTTTAGAACCGCTAGCATAGATGTTTCCTCCTTGAATTTGACGAATATACAATACTGCGCCTTGTAGAATATTTTTAGACAGAATTTAATTCTTTCTAAATATAATAATTATGTTAATTAGAATTTTCCTAATACAACTACAGATTTAAATATATCCCGTAGATGTATTAGAAAATGTTGTATTCTGTAATTTGAACTCCTAATTTTTTTTTAGTCTTTTCGGGAAAGTTTTTACCAAAATACAAATAAGATGGAACGACCAGTCGAACTTAAATGGATAAAGGAATAATTAAATTATAAAATAGTATCGATACAAATACCATTTTGAATGTCGATATAATTGCATTAGAGTATAAAAAAATGAGCAATTTGTATTATATTTTTTAAATATACTGTCATTGAATGTGTTAACGTTAATAAACTGCTTTGCTTAGGGACTAGGGTGGGAAAGGAATTCAAAATCATACTAATAAGTCGGTCGGTTTGCATCTAGCTTTGTGATTTACCTGCATTTCATTATATTCTGTTTAGCGATTCATCCTGTATCATTAGTTTAGCTGTAGGAAAGGACGATGTCATAAAGTTTGTAAGAATTTTATTTTATTCTGCATAGTACATACGACTGCTTATCAAATTATACATTTCCATTAAGCTGACCCAAGTTGAAATTATGGTTATTTTTTCTCCTCCGCTATTCTTTTCTGATTAATTTTTCGTTGCGGGTTCAAAGACAGTTGAATTGTTTCCCCGGGACTCGTCAAGCTTCATTGCATCGGCGCTTTTTTGGTGGTCGATTAATCTTTCAGAGACTTTTATATGGGAAAAAGTTATAGCGCCATCTGGTGGTCATTAGGAAAACCTTATTTCTCATACAAAATACTAACGCGCTCACAATCAAACGTGAGTGAAAAACTCACACTTAGCACTCGGAAGTTGCGAAAAGAGAAATAGTGAGGAGGGCCTGTCCCATTAAAAAAGAAAATAAACAAATGCTAACCTATATCATGCGATGTTATAATTCCGTACGATGAGGAGCCAGCTTTTATTGGAAGTGAATAACTTGAGAAGTCGTCGAGTGTACATTTCGATAGAACTTTTCGTCAAAATTAACGTCAGATTGTTAACAATTCTGTTAGTTACTTACATCATGAATTTTGTTAATTTTTTGTTATAGGCCTGCTTTGTTAAATACCATCATGAGTCTATATTTGCATGTACAATCATTTACGCCGTCTCTCTGTGCAAGTAGCATGCTTGCATGCAAGTACGCAAGTCTGTCGCACTTGCATGCAAGCAACGTTTCAAATGGGAGTGTGGCTTTACTTGTAATGATTTATATTTATAACATCTGGAATTTACGTTTTATAGTCAAGGAGTAGACTAAGATAAAGTTTCGACATTGATATGAATCGAGTGTAACTATTTTAGTTTCGTTCCAATAAAATGTAGACGGTTAATTTTGAAGCTTATATCTGTGATTTTAAAATAAATAATTGTATTAAAACTTGTAGTTTTGCCTCACCCCTTATTGTTTGATAACAATTTCCCTTAGCATGTCGATGCGAGACTATTAAGTTGCCTGCCCCGTTGGTCTCATGGTTGCCAGCGCGACTGCTGAACAGGTCCTGAGTTGGATCTCCAGGTCGGACAAAAAGTGTTATTGGATTTTTCCATTAGAGATTTCTCAGCAGCAGCCCGGAGTTTGGAAGTTGGTGTAGTAAAGCAAGTAAAGCCGTCCTGCGCCTGATCTCACCCCTGTTGTGTCGGATTTTTGTCCCATCGGACTATGAGAGTGAGGGAAGACGGAGTGCACCTGTGTTTGCACACACTTGTGAACAAAAATTGGTATTGTCTCCGTACTAGGCTAGTTTTCATTGAGATTGGCCGTCGTCACAAGAATATTAATGAATTAAAAATGGAAGAGCTGTTTAAAACTAGCAACTAAGCTAGTCAAATGAACAATATTTAGTTATTTCAGGGATAGAGAAGTACAAACACATGTTTAAATTATCAATACTTTGTTTATTAACAAGATTTCATCACAATAGTTTGTAAATGAGTCTTCTATTTCAATTAAATGCATATTATAAGGCACTGGCAAATATTGTCAATTAATTTTTAAAATCTATGACATCATCAAATTGTAAATACATAAACATTATCACTTGAACTTACTAACAAAACAAAAATCATTTCTCATGTATCATTATCATTTGGTATCTGTGATTCTTCAACAGTCCTCGTAGCTGGTACGTACACATTAAACGTAAACTCAGTACGAGGAAATGAACCTGGATTTATGACCTGACAATCTTTATAATTCCTAACAAATGGCTGGAAATGATCTGCTAAAACAACTAAATCGGGTAAAGGATACAAATTTAAACCACAAGCGTGTCTCCAAAATATGGGTTGTACACCGATGGACAGAGGAGTTAAACAGCACTGACTTAGTAAGGTTTTCGTTAAATGATCAGGTATATCACCACTGTCCGGAAAGTGTAACGTATTTCTACACAATTTCATCACCAAGTCCTGTCTAAAAACAACAATTTCTTGAGTACAATATTGTATACGGCACGGATTTGTTGTAAATATTGCATTCTTACCAAGTTTGTTTTGTATAGTGTCTGTCAGATAGTTAGGTAACGGAGGTCTTGGCAACACATTTGCTGCTGCGGGATCGGTCTTGCCAGGCACGAAAATAAACTTACACTGTTCACGTAAATTCTTGAACTGACAAATCATGTCCGCTAAACTATTCAATCCATTTTTTAGATGCATATGAAACTTATATGTGTATGGACATGATAAGAATTCACCAATAAGTACAATGGCTATAGGAGGGAGGTCCTCAAAGCCAGCAAATAATTTATTTAAATTGTCCATAACTTTTGGGCTATCCAGCCATACATCAGACACAAACACAAATATACTGTCTCTGTTTTCATTTTCTATTTTTAAGAGCGCCTTTGAATTTTTTAAAGATGTTTTCGATTTTCCTCCGAATGTGTTAAGGTTACCGAAATAAGGAGCGGACTCTTCTCTAGTCTCTACAGGTGGTTGTACTAGACCAGTGACATACAACGTTTTGTCATCATAGTAACCTTCAGCAAGAACGTAACTCCCTTCTGTGAACAAGCCTGAATGATACCTGACATTTGACAAATCAAGCAATATTGAGCCTGTAGGGTCCTCTAGATGGTAGCTGCCCTCAACAACCTGTGTGAGCAAGCCTAGAACCACAATATCATCAACTCTACTTGAGCAACTTAATAAAAACTCCACTTTTCGTAATTGAAATTGTTTCTCCGATTCTGTCGAATGCACTGTGTCTAACGTAAACAGTTTGTTTCTAAGAGTTCTCTGCCAGATAACTGTATACCTGTCTATGACGAAGCGTGACTTCCATTTGGGGTCGGCCAGTAAACATTTCACGTTATTCACGTCTTTCACGAATTTTTTGAGCTCGTGGTTGTAACATAGCTTCGGCACACTGAACGCGTCTATGACGTTCAAAACGGTCTCGTTTTCCTCCAGTCCTGCTGAAGAACACTCTTTGTACGCTACTTCTATGTGACCCTTCTCTAAAATAGGCTGCGATATACACTGATGGAGTAAATGGCTAGTGAGCTTCTCAAGAATTACGGAGCGTTGATCTGCAGGCAATAATAAGATCTGTTCAGCGAGATATGTGGCTGCATCCTTTCGTAAAGTAAATCCACTTAGTTTGAATGTTGCAGTTATTTCTCCACGCATTTTTTGCACATCTCCCATGTTTCTCAGTTGAGTATTATTATAGTTTGCAAAATAAAAGGCAAATTCGCGCCATAATAATCCTAATGTCAAAACCAATCAAAACAAAATTGAAACTGTCAATGTCAATAATTTTAAATGCATTTACAAAAGTCGTTATAAGTAGATTACGTCCTGTAACTAAACAACAGTTAGAAGAATTGTTTTTTAAGTAAATAAGCATAGTAGGTACTTTATTGTTATTTCACTGTAATTAATTACGACCGCGACATCGATACTTTCATATTGATAGTGCTAGGTAAAAACAAGCTTTGTAAACGCTCTACAAGTCTAGATTAGTCGTTACTTTCTAAAAAAATATGGTTGAATCCCTTTAGCGTAACTACGGCCAATTATAAAAATTGTTTTCTTTACAGCACGTTACTCGTCAACTCCTCAATAACTAATATTATTTCGTAGGCCAACACAACATACAAAACAACAACGACATTAATCTTTTGTCGATACATCTTAGCAATACACAATTTGAGCCAATATGTGGCCACTATTATTGCGGCAATAAAACACTAATTGAATAAATACCAGCTTTATTAACAAACATAACTTAATTAGAAATCATCACTGAAATCAACATCCATGATATCTTCAATTACCTCTAACGCCATATTTGCATCTTTTCTATTCAAATCAGAATCTTTGGCGCCATCTTGAATTTCTTCTGTTTTATCTTGTTCCTTTTGAATAGAATTATTTGATGATGATTTATTTTGGCTTATTTCTACCTCAGGTACTGTATTAGTATTGAGTACTTCAACTGTTGAAGTTTTATCATTTTCCTCTACTGCCTCTAAAGTTTTATTACTTATCTTACTTTCTATGTGAGTAACATCATTCATTATTTCAATAACATGATCATTAACTTCTATATCTTTACTAACTTTAACTGTTTCATCATCTATTTCAATAATTTGTGTTTCTTGATTATTTTCATCATTAATTTCAATAACTCCACTAGCCAATAAATTTGTTTGATTTCTCTTAATAGATTTATCAGATGGATCATTGATCTCAATGATTTCATCAACAACTGTATTAGTCTGTTTAGTTCCTCTTAAATTTCTACCTATATCCTTATCAATATCATCTATTACTTCAACAACATCTTCAGTAACTCGTACAGCATCATTGTTATTAGAATTTTCGGCCATTTCTATGTCATCAACATTATTTCCTCCAGTCTCTTGCAAAACTTTATCATCAATATTAGTTTCTTCACCCTCTTTTGTACCGTTATGAACATCAACAGACACAGACTGATTGACTGTAGTCACATCACATTCATCATCTGAACTATCTATAACATACGACCTATTGGTTTTTTTAGCTGTAACATTAGTTTCCGTCTCTTCATCTACTTCAATTATGACGCTATCGTGTTTAGCACTGGCATCCATGGAACTTTGCTTGAGACGCGCAAGGCGTCTTTCTTCAGCTAGTTTCCTGTTTCTGATCATTCTTTCTTTTTGATCGTCACTTATGGATGGAGATGAAGTTGCTTTCGGCATTGTGAATGGTGATCTGGAAAGAGTTATAAAGAGGGTAAGTGATTTAGGTAAGAAGTTCAGTGCTGAATATGCAGTAAGAATCAGAATAACTAGTCAAAGAGAAGATTATTGATGTCCATTTTGCATGCCTGACAGAGGAATTAATTTATTTTACTACTATTATAAATGCGAAAGTTTCGAAGTATGAATATTTGTTACTCAATCATACTAGAAAGGCTGAATGGATCTGGGTAAAATTGGGCACAGAGATAGATTACTCTGTAATTAGTTATGTCTTAGGCAGAAAAAATTATGGTCCCTGTGAGAAAATATATTAACTTTGACTTGACTTTGTTTATTTATAAATTACATCAACAACATTTATATACATCAAGCAAGTACAGTACAAAGTACTTTTTAATAATAATGATATTTTGTTAAGCAAAGAAATAAATGATAGCAATAAAACTACACACCTATCTTTTTTTGGAGTACCCAAGATTTTCTTCACAGACCCAGGTGCAGGTGTAGCCCTGGCCAAGTCAATCTGCTGCTGCAACAGCTTGTCAAATTCGTCCTCCTCCTGAGGTGGCTGTGTTTCTTCATCACTGGAGTCTTTCTGGACAACGGTCTCTTCTGACATGAACTGGTCTGTGCGGATTTTTTGGAGATGCACCTGAAGTTGGAACAGATATTAATCACATCTGACCTACCTAGATTTTGTGACAATGCTTAGTTTATCTAATAATATAAAGAGGTAAAGTTTGTAAGAGGTAATCTCTGAAAGTACTGGCACAATTACATTTTTTTTTGTATTATAAGGAAGCTACTTCTGAAGCTATATCTGAACGCTATCAGTTTTGTACCTAGGGGCAAGCCTAACAAATTTCATATGATAAAAGAGAAAGAAAATTCAGACACTGCTCTAAAATGTTGCAATTTTAATAACTTATATCTGTTATAGCAGTGTTATTCTGGTTTTTTTTTTAATTATATAAAATCTGACAAAATTGTATGGTATCCCTGACTTCCACACAGGTAAAGTAGTGGGCAGAAGTTAGTATTATTATAAAGGCAGTCTCCAACATGGGGTGATGGAACATGAGAACATTTTACGGATATGGACTACATTTACCTTCTTAATGAAGTTCTAAAGTGATAAATGTTCATGTACTACAAAATACTCTGTTGGGCAAGCTAGGCTTGCTACTGTTAGGATGAGACTTTTCTTTTCTAATCATGCCCATGTCTGCTCCACAAACATATCACAAAGTAGTAAAAAATAATAAAACGGTACAAACCATGACAGGCCTCTTCTTGCCCAGACTCTCAATCTTCTTCAAACAGTCCTCAAACTGGAACTTGGGGTACAGCCTGTATGCCCAATGTTCTAACTTCTTTAGGACCATATCTAAGTCTTCCTTCTCATGTCCTTTGCCTGAAATCATCAAGCATAACTAAATTGACTTGTTGGTCTAGTGGGCACAAAGTGCAACTACTGAGTTAGAGGCCTTGGGTTCGATTCCCAGGTCTGGTCAAGTGTTATTAGGTTTTTCCATTAGGTATTTATCAATAGCAGCCTCTGAGTCTAGTGAAATGTGGGTGTACTAATGGGTACACTTCTGCTAAACCCTTCAGGGAATACAGGCATGATGTGTTATGTTAACTAAACTATTTTAAAACATTACCAAATATGGTAAACCTGTCAATGATCTCATGATTTTATGTCGCTGACTAACCTTTAAACTTAAAATCCTTAAAGTGATTAGGTATGATCTGTATGCCTCTTGGGCCTGTAAGACGAGCCGGGTTCAGTAGAAACCTTGGATTCTTTGTCACCCTCTTGGTTTTGGTAGATGATGGGTCCACCCGTCTCTTCTCTTCTTCTGTAATGTAACAGTTGATAATGATTATTATATAATATTAACAGTAGATGCTTTTTACAATGGATCACTAAATTATGCTTTTTTTTGTTGTGGTAAAAATTATCAAATGAGTCCTTCCGCCCTGGGCGGGGCGGAATGGACTATCAGACTTTTACTGATAAAACAACCACCCTGTTCCTTCTGTTGCCCTCTACGTTCCGGGGCCACGGTATCCTGTTAAGACGTCCCGCAACCCCAGACTATATAATGCTTAAGTTTTGCTTTAGTCTCGCAGGCTACCTATGCTAAGGCACACTTACAGCCTTGCGCGTTCGGTAAGTTTTGTAGTAGTAGGCTGTAAGAACAACTTACGTTTTGTATAATGGTGCCGGCAAAATAATAGGATAATAGGTTAGGAATACCAAAGACATCAAATAGATATGATTACTGTAAATATACTATGTTTCACATATTATTCACTCGTAATTGTGAGAATTAATTACCTGCTTCATCATCTTTGGGTTCGTTTCCATCACTGTTAGGTGACACGGATCGAGACCGAGGTCTTTCATCGTATTCATCACCTTCAATTACTCTCTCCAACTCTTGAGCTTCGTCTGCCTCATCTTGTAAGAATATATCCTCGAGGAGAGACATTTATTTGCTTGAATATCAGCAAGGAAAAACACGAAAACCAATCAAACAAACATTAATATTTTGTAAAAGTGTTTTGACGTAAAATTTAGCGGGAAATGTTTTGTTTTTGGACGATTGGCTCCGTTCGAAAACATTAATCATGAAAGCACTTTAAACTGAAAGATTTTAAAATGTTTTGTATTATAAATGTATTTTTTTAAATACCATAATAATCATCATTGTTATACGGTTAAATGTTTGAATTTGGTGTTTTTGTAATAGTACACTGTTTATGAACGAAAATTTTTACCTGTGGAACGCCCTAAAACAATGCAGAGCTTCCGTTTGTCGATTATAAACGATTAATACAATTTTACGGTATTTTTTACACAGATAACAACATAACAGTAAAGCAACTTCTTATTTTCAAATAATTTTCATTTGTTATCAATATCATAAAGGAGTATAAGTACAGCAGTAAGATATTTACTGCTGTACTTTTACTCCTTCATGCAGCCAATGTGATGGTTGTGAGGAAATATCATAAAATGATAGTTTACCAAAACATTTTGTGCACACACAACAAACACACAACAAACAAACAATATGTGAACATTTTATTATTTCCGAAAGAAGTTAATAGTCTATCACTGAGCCCCGATTTACTTTCTCAAAGCTTTTTCACCCTTTTCCTATTTCCAAAAACAAAATTTTCTACCAAAACATAATTTTATTTATTATTACGCTGTTTTTTTTTTAACATTACGAAGATCAACAGCGTATTCAATAAAAAATAGAAACATGGTTGTGTATATTCAAATCACCCGTTACATTCGAAGAAATAATTTTTAGGGGGATAAGAAAGCCCTATAAAGTTGTCATGGAGGCCTGAAACATAATTCTAATGTAAACTTAGTAAAACTGATAAAAGTTACATGTTTCGGTTTCTTTTTAAAACAACACGCATCTTTATACGTAATGTACACATTACCGGTTTTTGTTTATTCTGATATTATTTTAAAATTGTATGTGTGCAAAATATTGACAAAAGCGTCTCTTTTGAAGCAATTTATTGAATGTTCTGCCCATTCTACGTCGCTGCATTGCATAAAAATATTTTTAGTGATAAAACTGGCCATTGTTTAAACGGTTCTGAATTTTCGCATCCATGTCCCATCCCTAGAAAGTCACGTGACCAGCTTGCGTTTGAGCGCACTAACAGGTATGGAAATTAGTAAATTTTATTAGAAATTTAGTTATATTTTGGATATTATTGTAGAAATAAGGTAAATAATAACGTTGCGCTAAATTTGAGTGTTCATGTGCGTGCAAATAAGGTGTTAAATGGTGCTGTGCACGGTTATTTCGTCAACAAAGACTGTCATTTTGATACCAAGAAAGGTGCTTCAAGAATGGCGTCCCCCACATGTGCCGCTGGCCTATTGAGTTTCGTCTTGGCGGTGCTTGAATCTGATGACGTGAGCTGTTGAAATGGCGTGAAAAAGCAACTGCCTCAGGTTTCCGTCGATGTTCCGGTAGAATTATGTCGAAAATTTCGTAGTTCGTTCGGTGCCCTTGCGCTGCCACTCTCAATGATTCATTGTTCCGATTTTTGCGAAATATTACATAAAAATTCGCCTCAAATCATTGTTTTAGACATCATGGAAGCTAAACTGTGTGTTCTAATTAGTATTTCCGTGTGATTTGTATGGTAAATTTGTGATTTTTCCGCGATCCGCCCATTTGTTTTGTTTACCATTTTACCGCTTACACGACAGCCGGGGTATGCTAACTTTCATTATCTTTGATAGTATTGTTTTCTTTGTAGGTGTTTAATGTAATGAATTCGACAAGTTGTTATGTATAAAGTCGTTATCGTGTCGTGATCAGTGATGCCGGTAGTTTGATTTCCTACCTACTATAATTATCGGAACTGCCGTTTATTACGTCTTGTTGGTCGGGGAATCCTGACACTGAACATTACCTTTATCATTTAATAATTTACCTAAATTGTACATACACAATTTTACATAAATATTAGAAAATCATACATAGTAGTGAATGAGTTCACCTATATTTATGTGAACAATTCATGTTCAGTGATTTCCTTTAGTTTATTTTACATTGAACAGAGGTAAGGTTATAGATAAGGTATCATTTACCTGCTGTAATAAAAAGCCCTCAGTAATCTTTATAAAATATTTTGTTTTGTCTCATCTTTACAAAAAAAATACATCACTGGCAAGTTCATTGACCTCCCAAATTTTTACACTAGACATTTTTCGCTAATTGTCTTGACCATAGCATAGAATATTTATGAAAATGCTTTATTATTATTTCATACAAAACTGATCAACATTTTATCAGTGTGGATTTAATAATATAGACATTTTTCCGAAAATATTACCTTAAACTTGTGATAGTACAGTTGTTTTTAAAGGTTCACTCTCATAATGATTGTTTCCCACCAAGAAACTTACTCTATGATTATAAAGTAAACATAAACAAACTCATTAATAACTAAATAATGATGTGTATCTCTAGTCTTCTTCAAGATCTTCAATTAGAACTTTCCAAAGAGGAATACCCTTATTATTCAAGTGATGTCATACATATCAATCTGTGTCATGTTTGACCTAACTATTCAGTCAATTGAAAGTGAATAGACTGATGATAATAATTGTCTAATTTAAGCACTTGTGCACCTACATAATGTAAACAAACAGCCATTTATATCTCAAAAGCTTGCTATCAAAGACAATTTTATAGTTCTACTTTTCGTTATTATTACTGTTTCCACTGCTGGGCAGAGGTCGATGCCAGTATTCCTCATGACAAAAAAATCATAAACAATTGTTTTGTTATAGTACATTCTTCAAAAGTTCCACAGACAAATAGAACACTTCTTTCTTAACAAGACATCCTTGAGTAAATTGGCTAAGAGTCTCAGCGACGTATGATACATATAACAGATTCTGCATTGGCCTGCATTGCTGCACAAATTACGTCTATCAATCAATTACCAACCACTTTGTGTGACGTCTTGTCCGTTAACTCTTATTATGTTGGGTGACCGGTATGAATTACTGCGATGCTATTGGTCAAAGTCTGTTTGCTGGGGGTAGTAAATCTGCTTTTTTGACTGCAGTGGTCTGATGGGAGATGTTCTTTATGGAAACCTGATGTTTATCATTATTAAAATCAAAGATCATTAAAGAAATAACAAATTATTGAATCTAGTTGCCCATTTTATAAGGTAGTTTTGTATGGAGAAGAATAGACAAGAACCTCCATAATGTTTTACATTAAGTTGTAGAAGTAGGTATGTAATTCAATAATTATACAAATGTGAAAATGAAAGTTATTTTAAATATTATCACTATGCATATTACTAAGTGCTACCAATTCAGAAATGGATGATCACTCCTAACATTTCAAAATATAGGTATATCATGATGCTCTCTGCCTAACACTGAACTGTGATGCTTGTCTTCTAAGCTGTTTCATCATTCAGTTTTTCACATTTCTCCTTTTTCAGTGGCTATTATTAACTGAAGGGGTGTCTTAGGTGTAAGCTAGTTATCAATATCCATGTATTGTTTACAATCATTGTTTTACCAGCTTTGCTATTGTAGTCTTATCATTTAAAGTGTTCTAATTTGATCATTGAGCACGTAAATAGATTCATGATGTGGTGAGTCATTTCACTTCTCCAAATTCTATTGACACAAGATTGTGTTACTTATTTCTTAGATTTTTGAATCATTTGGAACTTTGGATTGTTCTAGACGTTTCCAGTACATCTTTTCCTTATTTATGAGAAATCTTGTAGTCCCCCTTGTCTTGTCTTGTATAGGCTCGCCCCTATTACATGGGACTAAAAACATAACTGGCGAAATGTGGGTCTACTAATGGGTACACCTCTGCTTAACCCTTCGGGGATTACAGGCGTGATCTTATGTTATGTATGTACTTGTAGTCCTCCCTATTCTTATTTTTTTTTTGTTGCATGTATGTGTTATAGCAATGTTAATAAAATAAAACTTTATTTTGTTTCACTTGTATCTATTGATGAAAATCACACTAAAATCGGTTGCATAGTTTAAAAGATCTTGTTTTAAAAGATACATACAAGCAGCAGGTCTACTATCAAGTACAGTGATCTAAATACTATTGATGTGAAAGTTTTTATAGGTTAGTTGCTATGCATCTGCAATAACAACGGTATCATTAATATAAAACACTTTGGCACTACTTCAAATTAATTAACAAACTGTTTACATCCAAACTTGGCAACAAACAATCACTTTTTTACTTCCTTCTTAGATATAAGTTCTAACATGCAATATACTAACTTATGCCCGCGACTTCGTCCGCGTCAAAGTTGATAAATTATCCGACGAGACCTGTACATTTTTCCGGGATAAAAATAGCCTTTGTGTTCTGTGCTAAGTATCATCCAAACCTGTTTAGCCGTTCTGGCATGATTGAGTAACAAACATCCATCCATCTAAACTTACACATATAATAGTAGAAAGATAAATTCAGGTTTTCTCACGACTTTTTCCTTTATCTAAGTTACATTGGTACTTGCCTGGTTAAGAACACGCAACCTTGGGCTTGGCCACGAGAGGCAGGCGCCTAAACCACTGTGCCATTACGACATACAAATCTAATTACATTCATTACATAGTAGAGTCTATAGCATGAATAATTTGACCTTTTCTCCTACATTAACTTGTACTAATTTCTCTCTATAACATTTGATAAGAAATGTTTTTGTAAACATAATATTGCTGACAGTTATTTCTCGGGAATAGCTTGACCCACCAGTTCAATACACTTATGTTGTTATCATGCATCTTGCTTGTATTAATTTGTTGGTGCAATCATGTGATGACTCTTTCATTATAAGACCACTGGCTTCTGCGCGCTTTAAGTAACGTCTTCGGCTACTGCTCTGCTCTTGATAGTCATAGCGTGATGTTATATAACGTACACTATTCCTCATGAATCTGGCTATCATTTGCAAAGAAAGAATTATTCCAATCCGACTAGAAGTTCCAGAGATAAGCGTTTAAACAAATAAACAAAAATACTCTTTATTTTAATTAAATTAGTAATAATATTTAAAACGTCGATCAACCTTGCAATAATTTTTTTAAAAACCCCGACCTCTGCATTCTTTCGCGCGCAATTTTCTTAGTTGCCAACCATAATAAAAATCTAAGGTTTCAAAAAAAGAATTACGTATTCCCTCTCAGTCTCGCAAGTTTAATTTCACATAACAAAGTACGTTTCATACCTCAAGGAATTAAAGCCAATTTTTCCCACCACAATCACAGATGGCGAAGTTCATTATTTTACCTACAATATTACACCAGCTGCCATGCACTCATTACATATTGACAATAATAACAGGGTTTGAAGGAAATGACAGGTTGCCGACCAAGCTGTGTTTATTGACATTACATAGGCTGAACGAATTTGTGCCTTGTGCTTGTTTTGATAGAAATGTAAGTTGTCTTTTGTCGACAATAAAGAGGTTAGGGGGAATGCGGTTTTACTTAAGTTATACCCTTAATGTAATGTTACGTGGTTTCACCTTGGCGTGTCTTGGTCATGGTTAGGGACTAAGTTTTGTTTGGATTTTTGAGAGGATTCAAGTTCGTCTGCTGTCGCAATAATGGCGACCTACTGAGCCCAAATCTTTTATTTAAATTATTGGAGGTATCATCGATACGATAAAAAAAGAAGAATGGCTTTATGGGTAGTATTGCATAGGCCAATGACCTTTGTTGGTTATGTTTATCTTTTTTTTTAAGGATAGGAGATCATAAAACGACTTCTTTCGCTCTGGGCGGAGCGAAAGGGAGTGCCAGACTCTTATTGACTAAAACCCACTCGTGTTGCTCCTAATTCCAGGGCTGCGGTAACTCTTTCAATCAAATCCCGCAACCCTGGCAGGCACTGGCCCTAGTGGGCCCCGTCTACTATGATGACATCTCTTGCGTGGAAGGAAGTTGCTTTCCAATATTCGATCTAATAATATTATGATCTTCTTTTGGGCGTTCTAGCCACTGCTCTCATCTTTGGGGTATTTTAGCAACATTTGTGATTAATTTTGAAGATAGATTGAGCTCGAGCTCTCCACAACCATGAAAAGCGAAAAAGTCCCTAGAAATCTAGCTCCATTCTCACAGTATGTAGATTATAAGATTACCCTAATCCCACGCTAGACAGTTATCTCTTGTCTAGTGTAAACAAACCTTTGTTTCATGTGGTTACGGTCGATCTGCATCATTTACTCACCTTTTACGATTTTATTGGTTTTCATACGTTTTTGCTTTGCCATTTACCTATTACAAGATACATGTGCAACTTAACAGACTTATCATCCAAGAAATTGCACAGTCGATACAATAGAAGAAAAAAAGCATCTCTGCATTAATAATACCAGACTATTATTGTTCCACTGCAGGGCAAAGGCCTCTTCTCATACAGAGAAGGCACGAGCATTTATCACCACGCTTGCTCAAGGCGGATTGGCGATTTCAGGCTTATATTCATTTTAAGTCCAGGTTTCCCCACGATGTTTTTTTTCACCGATGTCCAAGATAAACTTAGAAAGTACATAATTATGAATCAGAAAGTCACATTGGTACTTGCCCGTGCTCTGTTGCGAACCCACAGCAAGATGCATCAGCGGCGGGCGCCTTAACCACAATAAAAACAAATCAATAAAACTAACTAATAAAATAAAATGGGTAATATAAAATTAACATAAAAACTTAACTTTCGTCCATCATCTCAAACATTTACGACACACGTCTATCTGTTTTGCCATGTGGTTTTCTAAGTGCGAATAGTCAGCCCCTTCACCTTATAAAATGGAGAGCAGTGATATACATTGAAATAACGAACGGTGAATATTCTAAAGGAGGAAACCCCACCAGGATTCGTTTTTCAGATACTTTTTGAGCCATTTGGCTCGCACATTACCATTATAAGCTGTTTTAATGCTGTATCACCATCCTGGACATCATAGACTTCTCGTTAAGTGGTGTGGTGTGTGATGGATCATCCAATCATCTATACATATAAAATGCTTTGTTCTGAATGACTGACTGACGGAGCAACGCACAGCCTAAACCGCTGATCGTAGAGATCTGAAACTTGGAGGGTGTGTTCTTCTTTTTGGCTTTATTTTAAACAAAGAATTAGGGTATTGCACAAAAAAAATATCAAGATTCTTTTATTATTATACAATAACCGACATTAATGTCGACGAATTCACGGGCAGAAGCTAGTCTCAAATACAAATAGTATTTGATTGAAGCTCCCCCATGATTGTATCTTTAGCATATGAGGTTTTTTTTTGTAATGGCAATCCGGTTTCGCTTTTGGACGTTATTTACGTAGATGAGTGGAAAAAAACAGATTTAATAATATTGAATATAGGTAGGTAGGTGGCTCGGGAAATTCTTTTGATTTGGAAAAGATTATTGTCTAAATATACGACGGTGGGTGTTCTGAAGGCTTACCTGTGTCCTTGAGATATTTTTAGCCAGCTTTTGCCCTCGTTTTACCGAAAGCCCACCATGTTTTTCACGTCCCATATATTTTAATTAGGAGCAGTAAGGATTGTAACTTGCTAGTGTTATTTGGATACTAATAGCTTCTTCGTGTATTTCACATGGTGGTCAAGAAGGTCTAATGTTATCAGAAACTTTTTTTCGTATCGATGTTACATCTAGAAATAATTTATACCACTTGGGCTCAGTAGGTGGCCATGTTTATTGTTGCGTCAGTGGTGCTATTCAGACCGTCAAGGGTGCAAGTGAACGGACAGTTGGGACACTCCAGCATATGGGACCCCACGCCAAAGTATGTTTGCAGCGGACCACTTCCTGCCAGGGTTGTGGAATTTGTTTGAAAGAGTCACTGCGGCCCTGAAACGCAAAGGGCATTATGAAAAACCAAGATGGGTTTTAGTCAGTAAGAGACTGACACTCCCTTCCCGCTCTGCCCAGAGAGGAAGAAGTAATTTGATGATCTACCATCCTTAAAAAAAACCAGTGGCCTACTTGGGTGCGCAGTTCAACGCCTGTATTTTTTTACTTTTAATACAACGTCGTTGAAATGTAGGCAATCTTCAAGCATTTTATTTATTTAGGTCATTGTAGGTTTTTGATTTAAGGGAATCATTCCGTAAAAGATTATTTTTAATTAATCCACACAGGCACTCCAGGAGTCGGTCAGAAAGTCGAAGGTGGGCAACCCCTGATTGCCCAGAAGCTAGTTGCCTAGTGGTTAAGAACTCCTGCCCTCCTTGGGGTTGAAGTCCCCATGCTATTTATAACGAATCCTTATAGCTTCCCTAAGGGGAAGAAATTTTTCTTAGCTTTCCTTATTTCCACACAGTCCTTGGAGGGTACTGGTCGTTATCGCAGTGTTTATGCGACAGAATCGTATTTTTTACGATTGTTTTAGGCTGATTCGGAATCTTGTTTGTGTATTAAATCTGTGCAATAATTGTGTCATTCATTTATAAACGAGAAAATGTGAGTTGAAGTTATTTTATCAGGTTTCTGATATCTGTGTGTAGTAGAGGTTTTGTTTTGAATTTCTCAGTAGCAGCCTTGGAGTCTGGATTTGTGCCCGGTTGATGGCAATAGGCTCGCCCCCTATTACATGGGACTAAAAACATAACTGGCGAAATGTGTGTGTACTAATGGGTAAATCTCTGCCTAACCCTTCGGGGATTACTGGCGTGATGTTATGTTTATGTATGTAGAGGTTTTGCGTATGGACTCGAGCCAAGATTCAGACATTACTACTACTTAATTATTATGCGTTCCAGTTGACGAAATAACCGGAAGCTACAGCTCATATATCTTCCAAGTATTGCTAAGCTTGTAAACTTTGCTTAGGTTGTCTCTTACGATAACAAACCTACCTATTAGTTTTCATGCTTTATTTGTAAATACTAAACTTAACCAAGATCTAGTTTTTCTGAGACAAGCCCGCGAATTCATTTAAACCGGATTATCTCAAAGAATATCTGATTAAACTATTATGCTTTAAACTGGTCATCTTTTTAGACTCTTGTACTTTATTATGTACTATACGACTTGGTGGACTTTTGTCTTAAACTACCCCAGTATTGAGGCGATCAAAACAGAAAACAAATTATTCAAATTGGACCAGCAATTTTCGGGTTATGGCGAGACTAACGCACGATAATTGATTTCTATATGTGTTTGTATTAATATCATATGTATTTTGTTCCAGCTGCTTGTAAATAGAGGCTGTAAATATAACGTATATAGTTTAAAGATGAGTTTGGGTGCGCGCGCCACCAAAGGTGGTGCGAAGGGAGGCGCCAAGGACGGCAAGCATGCACAGGACACCCGGAAGAGCACAGACAAAACCCAGAGTAAGGAGAAGGTTAAACCACAGGTGAGGAGCATACGTTACCCTTATATTTCTCTCTCTCAAAATAAAGAATAGGTCGGATTTTCTTGAATCATAAGAATCTTCTCGATCAAGACACTTTTCAAATAAAAAAACCGGTCAAGTGCGAGTTGGACTCGCTCACGAAGGGTTCCGTACCATTAACTATAAAAACGGGATAAACAAATAATCTTTGTTGTATAGAGAGTCCCTTTAAATATTTGCTTTGTTCTGTGTTTTTTTTTTAATATTTGTTGATATAGCGGCAACAGAAGTAGGTACATAATCTGTGAAAATTTCAACCGTCTAACTATCACGGTTCATGAGATGATACATCCTGGTGATAGACGGACAGACAGACGGACGGACAGCGGAGTCTTAGTAATATGGTCCCGTTTTACCCTTTGTGTACAGAACCCTAAAAAGATCAAAATCTAGGAAAATTAGAATCGTGTACTAAATCCAAAGTTAATGTTTTCGCTACGTTGTTTCTTCCAGCCGCCACTATCGAGCACCTGAAACAAGAAGCGTGAACACAGAAAATTTCCTCAATTTACATAATGAAGTATTGATATTACGAACTGATAAGTTTGTTACAATCATAGATAGCAATAATATTATGACAATAACACCGGCCGACCTTGACGCGCGACCTCCGGCGTGTCATTGACACTGTTCGTGTGACGTGACCAATTATACGACCGAGAGCCGCGTGGCTCTTTCTAACGTTTTTTAAATTTGATTTTTAGCGAACTTTTTAGCTGAATATTTTTTTTTGTTTGTATGCTATGATTGTTACGTTAAAGTAAATATCAACTACATAATATTAGGTGTTTATTCTTATGTTTTCCTTCTTAATGATACATTATTTTTATAAGCACTAAAACCCACAGAAATTTTTAAAAATTGCTTGTGCAAAATAGGCTGGTATTATTTTTATTTTTTGACCATAGCGTATAATTTGATGTCTTAAAATAGATGTAAAGAGAAAGTAGCGGCTTTTACCAAGCAGAAGAAACTAGATATAGGCACAGAAACAAAATTATATTTTGTAGATGAAAAATGTTTTTTTAAACGTATTATTATTCTAATTGTTTTTTTTTTGAGTGAATCACAGTAGCTGACATGCAATTGACCAATCAGAAACCAAAGATGAGGCTTTTTGATTTGAGTTTAACTAGCTATCTCCCAGTACATAGTACTTTATTAAGTTTTACACGTAAAATAAAACATAACATCACGCCTGTAATTTCCGAAGGGTTAGGCAGAGGTGTACTCATTAGTACACCCACATTTCGCCAGATAAAATAAAGCTAAATAAAATTAAAATAAATACTTATACGTATACTTTACTACGTATGGAAAAATAATATTCAATAGACATTTCGACCTGAAACTTCGAAGTACTTCTAAAAAAATAAGCAAACACGTATTTCGTACTCGAAGTCACGGGTAAAAACTAGCTTATCAAGTATTATGTAATGTAACGTATATATTTGTCGACAGGCTACTACAGAACAGCTCCGGATGGCACACATGATCGATCGTAAAAGCGAAGACGCGTCTGACGTTCGAAGAATGGTGAGTACATCATAGCTGTGATAAACTACAGAGGTGAGGTGAAGGGTCAAAATTAAATTAAAATTTTTAAAAAACCCCCAACGGCGGCCATCTTGAACAGATTTTTATCAAACATGGCTAAGAACATGACCGAATAATTCAACTTTAAAAAAAATACGGTCAAACAAAATCGGTTCATCCGTTCAGGAGATACGATGCCACAGACAGACACACATACAGACACGTCAAACTTATAACACCCCGTCGTTTTTGCGTCAGAAGTTAAAAAATGTCTCGCTGATTGTGGCGCGTGGGTTCGAGCATTCGGTTCCCTTCAAGATAGTCGAGCTGAACAGTGCTGATCCACGCGTCATGTTCGTGAACGGGCGCTGTCAGTTGAATTGGGTAGTTGAAACCATAAACTAATTTCAAGACATAACTTATTTAAAGAAACACTTTATTTTAGCTCTGAAAACCCAATTAATTTTCAATTTACTGTAAATTCAATTTTTTTGTGGGTTTGAAATCAATAAATAGTTGTTAATTGAGTTGGCAAATAATTATAATCAAATGACGTCACAGGTCGATATTGCCATGCAAAATCTATGGGAGAATCGCGTTTTGATAGGTCATAAAAAGTACGTCAATTGATTGGTGGCGTCATCTTCCGTAAATCCTGTCCTTCAAGTAAAAGAGGAGGGGGCGAGGTCTTGTCCCTTTTCTTGAGGTCTCTTACAAGAAGAGGAAGACCTCTTCCCCTTTTCTTAAGGGCACTTTCACGTCATCGTCATCTGTTCATAAAAATACATGACCGTACCATCTCGGTCTGGTGTCTGTACGAAGTCTCAACACTGATAAACAATAATACTTATTAGCACTGGACACACTGGAAATTAAACGAAACGAAGGCTTAAAGCTGCGCTAATTAAATAAATTACTGTCGGCAATAAAGTTGTCGGTGGTGGAGCAATCTAATTTATGGAGGTGCTCCATATCGCTTAATTAGGCGTGGCGGTATCTCCTTCGGTTCAGTGGTCTGCTTGATGTTGTTGTGACATCATATTCGACCAAAATAGGGTACATGACACCACCAATAAATTGACGTACTTTTAATGACCTGTCAAAACACGATTTCTCCATAATTTTTTTATGGCAAAGGCAGCTGTAAACGCCTGCCGGGGTTTACGTCTTAACAGGATGAGGATACCGTGGCCCCGGAACGTAAAGGACAACAGAAGGAACAGGGTGGCTTTTTAGTCAGTAAAAGTCTGACAGTCCCGCCCCACCCAGGGCGGAAGGACTCATTTGATGATTATTACCAACTCAAAAAAAAGGCAGCTGTGAGGTCACTTTTGTGGCGACTCATTTGACTACTTATTAATTTGAAAGCAATTAAAATCTGTTGTGGAGGCCTTTGTTCAGCAGTGGACGTTCTACGGCTGATAAGGTGATGATGCTGAAGCAATTGAAAATCAACTTTTACAGTTAATTGAAAATTAATCTGATTCTCAGGGCTTACATAAAGTGTTTCTTTAGAGAAGTCATGTCTTGGAATTATTGGTCATGTCAGAGGCCCTTGAGGCGGTTTAGAAATTCTGACACTAGGGTGTGTATGGTCGTAAGACCTTACTGCCCACACGATAAGGAAGAAGATTGGTTTTTGGTATCAACTACACAATCGTGGGCAATATTGGTTTTAGAGTTGAGCAACTAAATTGTTCTGTGTAAACGCACCTTTAAGCACGATATCTCTAGTAGAAATACCTCAGATTGTAGTTAAGAACCAAGGTGAACGCGATGTATAACGCTTTGTATGAAAACGGAAGTACTTAAGATAAAGCCAAGTTCAGCAACACGGCATTTGTTGGAAGTGTGCTTGTGTTGCGTTGTCATAACATGAAGAATTGTCATTTAGTTAGGGGGAAAAACCCCCAAAACAAAATCCTTTAAAAGGTTAAACAAAATTGTGAACGCATACCAAATTTTGACACGATGAGACCTGTGGAAGATGCTCATATTTATGGCTATCTTCAAACGGCTGAACAGATTTTCTCGCATCATTAGCAAGAGAAGTCATCGGTGAAGCAAAACATTGTAAGGAAACCTGAATTCATATTAATATAAGTCTGAAAACGCCACTCCGCCCTGAGCAAGCTTGGTGATCAATGCTCGTTCCATAGGCTGGTAATATTAAATATTACACGCTAAGAGAACGCTTTTGATCAAGTCACCTTTGAAACAAAATCTAAATCGGTTCAGTCGTTTCGGAGCTACGATGCCATACACAAATTTTAAACTTATAACGCCCCTCTATTTCTGTTGAGGTTTGATAAGTTTTACCCTAATTATGGCATGAATTATAAATAGCATTCATAAAAATACCACCCCTTTTTTGAGGGTCTAAATCGCCGCAAACGTTTGACGTCAGTTAATACAATGTGATATAAATATTCCCGTTGTTGACGTAAGCTGAGACGCCCTTAGCCGTCACGTTGCGAGAACTGCTTTATAGCCAGCTTACACAACCAGTCAGGTGGCCCTTACGACTCTCGAATAAAGGTCGCTCGCTGTCCACTCGTTGTCGACAGGTGGCCCAAGGTCGGATGCCGTGTGGACGGAGTGGACTTGTGCGTTGTCCGCGAATAGATGAGTAGTTTGTCAAGGATCATTACTATGCATCCATTCGGTACCTGCACGTGGGCTACGCAAGGCAAGCGTGCGAGCAAAGGGTGGTCATCGAGTGGTCCACTCACCGCCCGCGCGTGGTCAGCCTGAGGGCGAGGTGCTCCAGAGTTGATGTAATGAGCGTATACTTTTAGTACTCCTTACAACGACTACTAACCGCTCGAGGCAAGGCGGTGCTGGTCGGGTGTCGAGTCCAGTTCTTTTTAAAAGACTTTTTTTCTGATTTCTGTGTGTTTGTCACCAAATCTTGCAAGTAAAATTAGATTCACTTCCCGGTATCCGACAGAGCGGAAATTTTGCATGCGTGTGTAAATCTGAGAACAATCCAATATTATTATGACATGGAGCTGATCTGATGATGGAGCTGGAAGGTGGCCATAGAAGTCTGTAACAAAACGATACGACCCCATCGAGTTTGGGCTCGTTTGATTTGTACTGACGAGTACTTTGATCCTAGTTGGTGACCAGGGTCTGATGATGGAGCTGAGAGGTGGCTATAGGAACTTCGCATCATAAATACTAAAAAGAAATAAATGTTTTAAAAAACAAGCTTTTATTAGCAAGCTTATGTAAAAGCGTGTTACATAAGGACCTCAGGATAAATAACAAAGAAGGTGGAACACGCGTTTATATAAGCTATTGGTAATAAAAGCTTGTTTTTAGAAACATTTTTTTTCCTCTTAATTTTTTTTTTTATAGTTAAAATAAAGTTCAAGAAACAAAGGAGCATTTCCAATGATTCCTTCTTTGATACGACGGGGACGTAAAAAGTTTCAAACAAGTTACCGCAACAGAACTCGGGGTTGCATTTTTAGGTTTTCCTATAGAATACGTTGGAAATATTGCGGTCTTGGAATAAAGAAGGTATAATTATAGACTGTTTAGATTTTGAAAAGGTTTATATTGGGTTTGTTTTTTAAAATCAAATTATTTTCTTACTTAGACCATTAAGTGGCACTTTTGAACGTCATTTATAAGATAAAAACATCATTGAATAGTCACTTCCAAAAGAGTACTTTTGTATGGTGAAACAAGGAAGCAAGAAACTGTCTGATAGCCAGATTCTATATAAAATCATCTTATAGATGCGGTGAGTTCCATGGTGCATAGCCGTCGTTTAGAATATGTATAATATGGAGGAACATCTAACATACATACAAAGTCTGTTAATTATAACCTTCCTTTTTAAATGTCGTAGACAGGTAAAGTTTTTACCTGTAATTAAAAATAATATTTTTCGAAACAAGCTTTAATTTAAAATTATAACAATATTAAGTTTTTATTGTCATCAGAACTAAAGGTGTATGCAAAACGTCAGCTTGATCAGATGACTTACAAATGGTTTGCTAATTTTAAAGACAACTTACTTACACAGTGCAAGTAAAATAAAAGCTTGTAAAATTAGAAAAACATGATTGTAATCAGTACTTACTCTCATGCATACAAAACAAAAGTACCTATGATAGTTTCACACACAATTATAGATTTGATATGCGTTTTCTAAGCGCCGCGTCGTGGGCGTGGGAAAGTCTAGGTAACGGCTTCGTCAGTTACCGACAGTTAACTGTTCATGGGTGGAAGTAGTGCGTGTAGCAACAGTGCAGCGTGGCGATTTCATTTTTTAGTTATTTTTTGCCCTTTGTTTTTAAATTAAATCTTAATAGAATAGGGATAATGTTTGCATTCTACTATGAATATTATTTGACGTCCCCAAGAATGGGCGCACAATCTGGGAATTTGCGCTTATGACATTTGTTTAAATCGTTTAAAAATGACTTTATACGGAAGTCATAAGGTCGAAATTGTTTTAAAATTGTTTTAAGTGTAGGTATTTTTTTTAATTCATGCATACATATTTAAACTCACGCCTTTTACCCAACGGGGATAGGCAGAAATCAGAGAACGCCCCCTGCTACGATCCTTACATACTCCTTTCTCCTCGTTCATGTTCATACATCTCGTCATATAAGGTTACTCAATAATTGTTTTGATCAACTTCGTTCACACTCAGACTACAAATAAAACTAGCTCAAATCCAGGAAAATGTGGACGAATGGCAAGCCTTACTTTAGTATTTCTTTATCCAATAATATTCTCACCCATTTCAAAGTATTGAAGTACGAGCAGCCGGAAAGTTACAAGTAGTCGTGTATATTGTCAACTTCCGACGAGCTATCGGACTAACAGACTACAATGTAATGGTCAGCTGTTAGTGCAAGATGCACGGATGTGGGGCACTGTGATACGATGCGAACTAACGCGCTAGTAGCTCTGTTTGGATTATGTAACTGCAGTGCCTTTGATCATCTATAGCAGGGGTCACCAAATGGCAGACCGCGGTTCGTATCCGGACCTTAAGAAAACACTAAACTTCATACTTAAAACTTTTATTTAATATAAACGTGAATAACAAAACAACTTAATTAATTTAATTAAAGGCCACCCTACCGCATTAGGAATTTCTTGTAATGGTAGCAGTGTTTGTGATAAATAAATAAATAAAATAAACCCCTTAATAGGGGTTTAAAAAAACATAACTGGCGAAATGTGGGTGTACCAATGTACTAAGGTACATCTCTGCCTAACCCTTCGGGGATTACAGGCGTGAGGTTGTGTAAATAAAATAAAAACTTGTGGCAAAATATAAGTCGCGGACGGAAGTTAGAGTATACCATGTAGCTTTCTGTCAGTGAAGGATTTTTTGTAATTGGACCAGGATTAACGGAGATCACTTCCTACAAACAAACGAACTTTACCTCTTTATAATAATAATATATCTTCTATATCTTAGGACAACCAACACATCGCCATCTGATACCAAACTAGGCAGAGCCTGTACAATGGTAACCAGACAACTGATAAATTTACATAAATATTTCTAAATACATACATATTATAGATAAATTACACAGAACAAATCATCGTGCTCAACACACAAAGATTAGTCCTGGGTGGGAATCGAACCCACGACCTCCGTCTTAGCAGTCAGGGTCACTAACTACTAGACCAACGGGCCAGTCTTAATAATAATCGAGAATGAATAATACAATGTATAGATTCTATTTGGCGATTATCACACTGCACCGTGCTCCGTCGCGTATCGCCGCAGATTTTACCATTATTATCTTTTTACATCCGTTATAAATCCCTATTGTTCGTCTCAGGTGCAAGAGCTGATGGAGATGACGTGTCGCACCGAGGAGGAGGTGTGCTCGGCGCTGCACGACTCGGACAACGACATGGTAGCCGCCTGCAACCTGCTGCTCGAAGAGAGCCAGCGGATACAGGTACGCAACAGTATAACATTCTCAACTCACGGTCTGGAAATGGCCTAAGTTATTTTGGTATCAGTGGTATTCAAAAGTGTACATGTAAAATATGTACATGTAAAATATTCAAAAGTGCACATGGTCTGTGTGTACGGTGAACATGGGAGGGGCATGGGTGGGGGCTTCGGGGATTACAGGCGTGATGTTATGTGTATGGTGTAGTCGGGAAAGCTGCATGCATACCGAGTGTAGGACTAGTACAAACTGAAGGCTCTATCCATTCAAAACCATTCAAATTAGGTCAAATAATGTCATATCACTCGATCATTTGATTGGAGCGGATCGAAATACTGCTCAGCAGTAAAGAAGACAGAAAAATTGTTTATACATGCGAAAGTCAAGCACATAACATAAAATAAGAAAAAAATAGTTCATAAAAGCAAAGTAGAAACAAGTACGTATTAAATCTAGAAAATAAAAATCGAATACATTAATACAAATACTTAAAAGAAATATGCGCCTCTTCCGCGCGAAAGGGCTTACGCTCAGCATAATCCTACACACAGACTACTACAGTGATACGTGTTACCTACTTCAACTTTGATTACTAAGTCAACTTAATATGTATATAGTTGAATGACTCTATTCATGACCCTCTGTATTCAAAGATTAACATTTTATTTCCAGGGCGAGTGGCGGACCAGCGAGAAAAAGAAAAAGAAGCCACCAGCCCCCGCAGGCAACGGCGAGCTGGACCCGCCACGGGACCCGCGCAGTCGCTCCGGGCCCAGACCACGTAAGTGTGACATGTTATACTATATACCATGCTCATGATTTGTCTTCCGATAGGTATAGGAGACGAACCATATAGGCTCAACAATGATTATCGAAATTTTTGCTTTGATTATAAAATACAACTTAATGATTCTTTCTATAAAATAAACTAGGAAGGGATTCCTAATCTTTTTATGCTGCGGACTCCCTTTTCCGGTTGTAATTTTTTTGCGACGCCTATTTAAAAGATCTTTGTATGTAGCTCTAGCAGACATAAGGATTACTTGTATCTATTAATTTAAATGAAGAAACCTCCAAAGATTTTAATTCAGTGTAATGATTGTATGTGGTGGCCTGTGCCGACCGTCGCACAGCGTCCTCAAGATAGCTTCGAGCACTAGGGCATTGCGACGCACAGTTTGAGAACCCCTGTGTTTTTTAAACATTATAGAATTTTTTGTTTAGTCCCCTTGAGTCGTTACCAACATAAAATTCAAACCTAATTCATCTCGATATCTTATTCTCCTTCGTATCTTTGATACATTTATAATAATTTATACAATTTGGGGTCAGTAGGTGGCAGGTTCATTGCTGCATCAGAGGCTTTGTGCTGGTCTTCAGGGCCTAATTTTAAATTTTCGTGATACATCTGTAATTTAGATGTTTATCATGGTTGCTAATTAATTGGTGTGCGTTTCCAGGTCGCGGGTCTGGCGAGCGGGGCGAGCGCGGCGAGCGTGGGGAGCGCGGGGAGCGGGGCGAGCGTGGCGAGGGAGGCTGGCGCGGCCGGGGGGGCTCCACACGGGGGCGAGGGGGAGCCAGAGGGGCGCGCGGGGGCGGATCACGCCGCCCGCGCCCCGACCGGGACCTCTCCGCCACGTGCTGGACTGACCATCCACAGCCTGCCAGTATGTATACACAGAACTATGACTCTGTTACACCTCTGCTGTTTTTGCGTAATTCCGAGACAGTTATTTCATTTCTCCGAGACTCATTGTAATTCGTTTTCTGGGTGTTTTTTTAGTAGTCGAACTGACTCGCAGTACGCCGGTAGTACATGGGGGCCCATCACCGGTCACCACAAAACGCAAATTATTTATTGCAATCCACTCCACTCTAGAGTCAACTTAAAACTGAGGACAAAAGTTTTTATTTTTTATTGTGTTCGCGTGTTTTTATACATCACGCGAAGATAGTAAAAAATAAAAACTAAATTACACCCCAATCAATCGATGTACTCTTTATGAGCTGTCAAAACGTGATTCTCTCTATCGATTTTCTATGAAAATAGCAAGCTGTGACGTCACTTATGTGCCAACACAATGGACAAACTATTTATTGATTGAAAAGCAACTTTTTTTTTTAGGTGGCAAATATCAAAATGCCACCCTGTTCCTTCTGTGGCCCTTACCTTCCGGGGCCACGAGCAACTTAAAGTCTAATGTTATTGTACGCTTCGGCGCCTCAAGGGTGTAATGAATTATCGTCATATTTTAACAAATTAACATGAAAAAATATTAAACTATACATATAAACCTTCCTCTTGAATTCTTCCATCTATTGATGAAAACAGCATAAAATTCCATTGCGCAGTTTAAAAGGTCTAAGCGTACAGACCGTGAGAAGGACTTTGCTGGGCTAAAAAAGTGTTTTTGCTAGAGAAGATTTTTCTTTAAATTATTGGGTCCAGTTCTCTACCCAATAACAACCCTACACTAGAGCAGCTTTCTGTGACAAAATAATAAATGTTTAGTGAGCAATTGACTAGCGAGCAATAATAAACATTAATTTGTATGTATTGTGCAGGCGGCAGCAACATCGTCGACACATTCCCTACAACAGAAGATTGGGACAACGAGGAGTGGTCCGGATCTCTGTCAGACACCAAGGTGAATGTTAACATTGTAATAGAGAACGCCTTACATACGCATAAACTCACGCCTTTATCCTATAACATAACATAACATCACGCCTGTAATCCCCGAAGGGTTAGGCAGAGGTGTACCCATTAGTACACCCACATTTCGCCAGTTATGTTTTTAGTCCCATGTAATAGGGGGCGAGCCTATTGCCATCAACCGGGCACAAATCCAGACTCCGAGGCTGCTACTGAGAAATTCCTGATGGAAAAACCCAATAACACTTTGCCCGACCTGGGAATCGAACCCAAGACCTCATGCACAGCAGTCGCGTTTGCGACCACTAGACCAACGAGGCAGTCTAGTCCTTTATCCCGATAGGCAGAAACCACAGAACGCGACCTGCTGCGATCCTGACATAATTAGAGAACACTTTATTATCATACAATATTATCCCAAAGAACCAAGAATCCCCAAACTTTTTTGTGTTGGCTCATGGGTGAAACCCCTGCCCTTGTGTCGGAGTGGTGCTGTAAGCATTACGCTGCGTTTTGTACTTATCCTGCCCCACGTATCGCTATGCGTGTTATACACGGTTACTTTTAAGTCGTCCTGGAACCGAAAGCCATAAACTCTATCATCGAACTCGAAACGATTGGGACCATTTTTTTCAAAAAGTATCAATAAAAAAAATCAGCTGTTCAGTACATTTCTGTTCGTCTAACTCGTCAAAGTGTACTGAACAGTTGATTTTTTTTATTGTTACTTTTTGAAAAAAATGGTCCCAATCGTTTCGAGTTCGATGATCGAGTTTATGGCTTTCGGTTCCAGGACGACTTAAAAGTAACCGTGTATATTGATGTTATCGGTTTCTTAAATTTAGTAGGTTGCTCCACGCCACGCGGGGCGGTACTAATGTGATCAGTCCTATACTAAATATTTGAAACCGATAGCTTTCCCAATGCTTAGCGACACGCTGGGCATGTTAAATATAAACGCAGCATTAGGATTTCTGCGAACCACACAATTGTTCTTCATAATAGGGATGTCTCCTGGGTTAAAACCACAAGATTCTAATTAGTCCGTCAGTTAGATTATAGAAAAATACTCGATACGTATTTTTTTATTTGTCCATACGAATAATATTGACAAAGATACAGCACATTCAAATTCAGGAGTAGGGGCTCGTGACGTCACTCTTTAGTAAAAATTTTACGAAATAATGACGTAGCGCGAACTTTCGCCGCTCTGTAACTTTGTTATTTTAAGTTTTAGAAGCAAAAGAGAAAATACGTATCTACTATTTTCTGGCGTTCTAAAAGATGGACTAATTATTATCTTTTAAGTCATCATCCCTATTTTAGTAGATAGTGTGTTGATGTGCTATATAGCTTAGTAGTGTTAGTGTGACTTGTACGAAAGAGGCAATTTTACAGAGACCTGTGTCCAGCATAGACTAAAATAGCATGTGAATAATGTATAAGCTTATATACTGGGTGAAAAACATACATCACACAGTCATTTTCTATGTATAGTGCCCATCAAAAAAGAGCAAGAAGTTTTGCTTATTTTTGGTGTAAAGTCACCGTTCATGCTAGAGAGCAAAGCATTGTAATTACGGATACAAGCAACAATACAGGGATTCGTCCAAACGTTTTCTATACAAAAATCTATTCAAATGTAAACTTTAAATACCCCATATTTAAAGTTTACATTTGAATTGATTACTATTGAAATAACCCACATACTTAAGTTGACATTGAATTGATTTTTGTATAGAGAAAGTTGGAATTTCAATCTTCAATATCTCTGTAACAGAATAAGTCCCATTTACGGTCTAGAACAAATAAAAAAAGATATCGCAATGATGAGAATAACATGTGACGTTCGGCTGCGTGAAGTGTGTGCTTACACCCGCTATAAAGCAAGCCTATAGTGTCCCCCTGCTCCCCGTAGCTGTAGTGTAGCTAAGCTAGTCGTGCTGGTTCAGTGTTGTCACATAATTATAAAGGTTGATGTGTTGCAGGTGTTCACGCCCAGCGTGTCTGCGCAGGCGCCGCCCGACGGAGACGCGCCCGCCAACTCCGCCGTGAGTACTACTATGTTGATATTTTTTTAATGACGAGTAATCATCAAATTACTTTTTCCTCTCTGGGCGGAGCGGAAGGGAGTGTCAGACTCTTATAGATAAACTGCAATAACATTGCGCGCCCCTGCACAATTCAAAACTTTCGAAAGTGTTTGTGAAAGTATTTACAAGACTCACAACGCATGTGTGCGTACTGAGACGGCTTTCTAAACAAAAACAAATCAGCGATTTGTTGCTCGACTAGCGGCGTCATTGATTACTCATTATTACTAGTATGGCGCTGCACTGACATTCTCTATGAAAATGACACGTGCGTTGTCTTGCGCGGGCGGCTAGTCGTGTTTATTTGATCAACAAATCGGCCAGCCTGCTACTGAAGACAAATACTTTCAACTACATACAAATTCTTTCATAAGGATGTCACTACTCACATTGAAATAGTTATATTGAGGCGCGCTATGTTATAGTAGTTCGTCTCTACTGACTAAAACCTAACCGCGATCCTCCTAAATGCCCTTTGCGTTCCAGGGCCACGGTAACTCTTTCGGACTATTTTTCTCACACATATTTATTGAACAATACTGCATGCATTTTTCTATATCTTATATTTATTTTTTCTTACTACGACTATGTATAGACTATGTGCTAACTTCGTAACTTTTCTGTCATGCCTCAGAATACGGAAGCCAAAGTAAGTAACATAATATATTGCAACAAGTTGACCCTCAGTTTCAAAAATATGACCAATTATCTGGTGAATAACAGGTCAACTATTGTTAATTAGTCAATAGAAATTGAACTGTCGATCATTCATTCAACAAAACATTTAACTAAATATTTTACTGAGGGTAATCAGGGATTAGTTTGTTGAGACTATTCTTAATTCAAAATATGTAAATAATTTGTAGTAATGTCGTTATTGTTTAGTGGTTAAGGCGCCTTTCGTGCGTAAGGTTGCGGGTTCAAAGGATTTTTTCTATTTTAAACGCACTATCTAAGTTTATCTTGGATATCACTGATATTGGTGAAGGAAAACATTGTGGGGAAAACTTGAACTATAAATTAATGAAGTCTGAAATCGCAATTCGCCTTGAGAAAGCGTAGTGATTAACGCTCGTGCCTTCTCCGTATGGAAAGAGGTTTTTGCTCTGCAGTAGGACAATAATAGGCTAGTATTATTAGAGTGTTCGTTTAGTAATAAATAACTGAACTAAGTGCGTGTGTGTCCCCGCAGGAGTGGGAGGCGGCGGAGGCGAACGGTCCGCTGGAGGCACACATCCCTACGTACACGTACCACAACTCTGCGCACGCGCCGCACGCCACGCACGCACCGCACGCACACCTGCCGCTCAGAGATGTTAGTACCACCTTATTGTATATTATGTAGGGGGCAATACTAACTATTTGTAAATATCTTCCTCTTGAATCACTCTATCTATTGATCTGTCCCCAACTTGAATGGTAAATTATTTGCTTTATCAGAACCGTGCTATCCAAAATTCTGTATTTTAAACGGCAACTGTCATATAAATAAATAACGAGGTGATTCTGTACAAAGTAAGACTTTCTCTAAAATGACATGCGTCTTATAATGAGCCAAGTAGTATGGTATTTTGTGTAAGATTGTTCTTATTATATTGGTATTTGTCCCCGCAGCAGATGAGCGCAGGCAGCCGGCAGTCCCCGGTGAGCGCGGCCGACCCGCCGCCCGCCGACACCTACCACCACCAGGTGCACCACCAGGTACACCCCCCCAACCTTTACACATCATCACCTCACACCAGTACACCCCCACACTATCACACAAACACACCCCACATATTTCCACCACCGCGACCTAAATGTCAGGTCTCGGTGCAGCTCTTTTGACGTCACATCATATATTAAATTCTCGTTCAATATCGATTGACCAGTAAAACGGCTTGGAACATATTGTTACTATTGATGCTGACCGTAACACACAAAAAATTTTAAATAAACAAAGTAAAAGTTTATATACTTATCTTTTAATGTTGTAATCCGCAGCCAATGGGTATGTCGGGCAGCCTCACGGCAGCGCAGTCGCAGTACCTGTCGCAACTCACGCAACAGTCGCAGAGGCACGACAACAGTGAGTATTACTTATTACGCGTTATAAAATGTCAGATGATTGAGTTATTTTCTTACTTGCCGTTCTCATCAATCCGGAATCCTTGGACATCATGTGAGTCCCGGAAAACTCCTGGATAAAAGTAGCCTATGTGCTATTCCAGGCTATTATCTATCTCTGTGTCAAATTTTATCCAGATCCGTTCAGTCGTTCTGGCGTAATTGAGTAACAAAAATCTTCACCCAAAGGAGGTCAACAAAATCCTATACAACTTTGCCCAAATTTGTACCTCGAGATACACATGCACCAAATCGTAGAGAAAAAATAGAGGAATTCGAAAATAACTTTACTTTTATTCATAAATCATTTTCAACTATTTAAAAAATTATTCAAATATAACCTAATAACATGTAATACAATTAAAACATGTGGCAACTTTGCATGTACGATTGCGTTTTAATTGGTTGTCACGCGGGTTGACATTTTGTAAATGTCATTTGGTTTTGCTTTTGTTGACACTTGACACATGTCAATCAGTTCGTTTATGCGTTTCGCGGTACTCGTCTGTCAACTTGACAGTTTTTTTAGGTGCTTATTTACTGGAGTGCCAAAATGGCGTGCTTTTTATTACGATAAAAAGTTATTTTACTCTCTACCCCGGGCAACTATATAAATAATTTAAGAGTGCAATAGTATTCAGTGTGTTTCTTTTTTTTTCATCTAGTGTATTTTATGCCACTAAGTGTACATTCTGTACAAAATTAGGTAGATACTGTTGATCTCCTTTTAGCCTTTTTATTAGTAGTAAGATTAATTCAAGTACACCTATTATATGTGGTATTTGTTTCCAGGCGTATACACGTCAAATTACGGCGTGTACAGTTCTTCAGACATCACCAGTCAGAGGAAACCGCAGCGGGCGAGAGTACCGCCGCCTTCCAAGGTCGGTTACTGTGTTTATACACATCATTTTGGTAATTAGAAATGTCAGAAGTTTGCAGAGCATCTAGCGTAGCCTATTTCTTCTTTATGAGTGCAAGCCTGTATAGCTGCGGTGCCCCTCAGATCCCGTCGATGGCGGTGGAGATGCCGGGCGGCGCGGAGGGCGCCATGTTCCTGGACGTGCAGTTCGGCGCGCTCGAGCCCGACGCGCTGCGGGACAACGCCACGCCCAAGCCGGTACGCGGCCCACTGGGCTCACACCGAGAGCATTACACTACTACTGAAGGCTCATTCATCTCGGCGACTATCAATATCAGGAACTTGACAAAAGTGTAGACAAATTAGTTGCATTTTTGTCAGATAGAGATTAATATTAGAATGCAAACGTTCATAAAAAAATATTGCTTCTCTCAATTATCAGGATAAGAAAATTAAAGGCCGATATACTAATTCTATCTGTCTAGAAGGCATTGGTGCCGATTCCCTTATTCACAAACTAATATTAGACTATATCTAAACTTTTTTGTCCAATAAAACAAGAAAGAGACAAATGTAAATAAAAGCTGTTAAATTTAGTCAATCTGACACATTCATACAATTATTGTTGACATCTTAAAACGTATAGATTAAAAATACGGATAACTAATTTGACATCTCTAACTTAGTTCTATAATGTCACCGTCTTTTTCTTTCGCTGTATGTTAGTAAGAGATACCAATTCTCTAAATTTAGTCTAGTTTTTAAACAAGGAAATGGACACCATTTATATAATTTTGATTTGTAGCAGCAAGCCCCCGCGCCGGCCGCCGAGCCGGCCCCGGCGCCCGCGCCCACGCACGACGCGGCCCCCGACACGCCCACCACCACACAGACTTACCCCACCACCAACAGTATGGTATGTACCACTATCCACAGCCACAATATAACTCCAAGTTTGTAACCAGAGAGTGTTGCGTTTTTTTTATATTTTATGTATTTTTATCTCATCATTTAGTTACTTCTTGAAGTCATAAATACTCTTTTCTTTTTCCAACTTTATATAAAAGAAGAGGTTGGAGGAGCTCGTGGCTAAGTAATAACAGCCGCACGGGTCGATCCGTCAGGTTAAGCTACGCTTGCCGGGGTTGGTCCGTGGATGGTTGACCATCTTTACACACCGAGACTCCTCCATGCCTCGGAAAGCACGTTAAGCCGTTGGTCCCGGCTGTCATACTTGGATCTTTGACAGTCGTTACGGGTCGTCAGAAGCCCGAAAGTCTGACAACCAGTCTTACCTAGGGGTATCATATTACCCAGTTACTAGGTTGTGGAGGTCAGATAGGCAGTCGCTCCATGTAATATACTGGTATTCAGCTGCATCCGGTTAGACTGGAAGCCGACCCCAACATAGTTGGGAAAAGGCTAGGCAGATGATGATGATATAAAAGAAGAGGTTCTATGTTTCATTGTATTTATTTTTAAGTATTGTTACCGAGTTTTCAACCTACTTTCAAAATTCTTTTTTTTATTCGAGAGCTCCTGAGGTAATCCCATATTAATTTCATGAAAATCTGATGTAGACCTTCGGAGATAAACAATGAAACTCCTTAATAACGAACAGTAAACTTATTGCGATATTTAATTATTTATTAACTGTATATATTTTGTTCGACAGCTTAGTGAAAGCTTATCAGTAGTGGAGCCGGCGCCAGCACCGAGCGTGCCAGCCCCCACCACAGAACCCGCAGTCACAAACACAACTTGTGAGTATCACTTTGTTTACAAAATAAATCGTATGTCGTTGCACTAAGGTTCATTTTAACTCTTTAATTACTTGAAACTTTTCATTTTTTATGTCCTGTATAATTCTTTATTTTTATTACGAAACTAACTAGACAAAACTGTATTCATACTACTATTCAAAGAACTGTATAACATTGTTTATGTGTTGCGAGAAACATGTTTCAAACAGAAATGAAATTCTATCATATTCCTGTAATTGTACACCATTTATTTACAATGAATATGAGTATTGTATGCTGATTATTTAGTTCTGCTATGTATAAATATAAACTCCTCACATTTTGTTTTGACGTTTGGGATCGAAATCTAAGCATGTTCTAATGCACGAGGCTAGAGCGAGTCGATCTACATATCGGCGTCGGTGTAGACCTCGTGCGACAGCAGTGGGCTCTGGACCGGATCCACCGGCCGCGGCTGCTACCGGTGGCGCAGAATGAACCGTACAAATTAGGTTTCATGTACCGTAAAACGGGGTGTATAGAAAGGCAGGGGTGAATCGAAACGAAACTTTAAAAGAGATTTTAATGTTAAAATAATATAGTTTGATGGCAAAAAAGACTCTCCTTTTTTTTCTGAATTATAATTTACAAATTAGTCTCATTGTTGGCGACCAACTTTATTAGTTTGACTTTAAAATCCCTTTTAAAGTTCCGTCTCGATTCATCCCTGCCTCTCTATTCACCCCGTTTTACTGTAGTACTACACATCATTAACCTCTGTACTCGTCAGTATTTTAGTGGAGACGTTCTTTGCATGTTTATTTCTCTACACATTTCTGAGTACAATATTGTGTGTTTAAGTATCAGTCACTTATTACTAGTCATCCAAAGACAGTTAAGCCAGCAGGCCCATTAATATTTTGGAATTTATTTGTCATTACTGGTCCTAAGAATTATTAAAAAGAAGGCGCTGAACTTGTAACTATGTGTGTATAGTGTTTGTAGGAAACGCGTGTCATGTTGGGACTCGTGCTTCGTTTATTGTTTGGGAATACACGCGTAGATTACTAATACTCAATTTTTTTTTTATTGCGTTCCATATGTATGCAATTAATAAATTAACATAGTAAAAGAGATCAATATTGACTCGGTCGGGCATAGCAAAATTAGGAGAGAAGAGGGCAAAGAATGTATTATGTAGAATCATGCTGAAACTTTTTATGAGGATAGGCTTTATAGAGCTTTATTTACATGAGTGGGTCCATTTCATTCGCGTGTTATCCTGAATCGCGCGGCACTGCCGTGTAGCACGCGACATGTACGTTTGATAGTGTACCGGCCCGCAGCCCCGCTGGACGCGTCGCTGTCGGCGTCCATGAAGCAGCTGGGCGTGGCGCCCGAGCCCGCGCACGCGCCGCACGCGCCGCACGCGCAGCCCAGCCGCCCCAAGGTACGCCACTGCTGACGGCATACTTACAACTTTGACTGTACAATGATAAAATGTACTCTAAGACAATGACGGTCGCGGATCAGCGCGACGATCATTGTCTATTAGAACACTCGATAATTTTAAATACAAACGACTTTTTTAATGAATTACTGTTTTCTAATTTGAATAACAAAAATACATAAATAATGTATTCATTTTACTTTAACTATAACGGTAACACACCCGTAACAACAATATAAACTTAATGACACAATGTTTAGTCGAAGGTAAATTGAAAAAAAAAGAACAATCATACATCCTTCTTACAGAAATCTTATCATCCATCTGCAAACAAATTACATTAAAAAAAAATGTGCGATATGGATAAAAGAAACATAAGATTGACCACCAGAATCCTACAATTTCACTATTAACAATAATGTAATGTTACAGACGGTGGGTCAGCAGAACGTGTACGCGCATCACGCCGTGTCGCACCACCCGCCCGTCTACGGAGCCAACGTCTACGCGCCACAGGTAACCATCACTTGTGCGAGTACAATCTACTGATGTGACAACATGTCTAAACATCTAGATTTGTGCTGTAAACAACTTAAATATTAATGTACGATAAGAAATCTGGACTTGACAGCTGCATCCGGTTAGACTAAAAGCCGACCCTAACATAGTTGGGAAAAGGCTAGGCAGATGAGATAATGAGGCAATCTGGACTCGCCAGTCTTCCTCGTGTGTCGTGATGGCTCAGTGGTTAAGGCGCCCGCCTCTCATGCATGAGGTTGTGGGTTCAAATCCGGGCAAGTACCAATGTGAATTTTTCAATTCATATGTACTTTCTTAAGTTTATCTTGGACTTCGCTGGCATCGGTGAAGGAAAACATTGTGAGGAAACCTGGACTTACTGTTCCACTCAAACCATGTCAGAAGCCCTTGAGACGGTTTAGAAACTCTGACACTAGGGTGTGTAGGGTCGTAAGGCCTTACTTCCCTCATGATAAGAAAAAGAAGAAGAAGAAGTCTTCCTCGAACAAACGTGGTGACCAATGCTCATGCCTTCTCTGTATGAGCAGAGCAAAGCCTTTGCCCTGTAATAGGAGATACTATTATTGTTACATATAAGAATGAAGCTTGGATAAAAACATGTCTGTATATTAGAGCTAGAAGTAAACGTTAAGGTGTGAATGAGAGTGCTGTGTGCCTCAAGACGTATGTATGCTTGGGATGACGTGAAACATTGTTAGGGGGATTCTGAATGTAACAAAATAAAGACAAGATTGAAGCCGATCATTGTTATGTATATTTTAAGTCAGGGTTATACATACAAGCATTATTAAAAATAAACGAGATCACGACTTGATCTTATCTATTTATTCATAACAATAAAACATACGGTGTCTGGATTTGTGCCCGGTTGATGGGAAAAGGCTCGCCCCCTATTGCATGGGACTAAAACATAACTGGCGAAATGTGGGTGTACTAATGGGCACACCTCTGCCTAACCCTTCGGGGATTACAGGCGTGATGTTATGTTTATGTAAGACAGACTAACATATTACTCCAAGACGATGCTATACGTAATCAAGATTAGTCTCTATTCCCGTATATATATAAACTTTTCTAAACAAAATTTTCAAATAATGGGAATTCAGACAATTTAATTTACACAGTTACTACTAATGATGACGCTATTGAATGGAAGTCGTATCTTAGTATAATGTGACATGTAAGAGTAACGTACCATGCGCTCGCTGCAGGTGAACTCGACGAACGCGTCGCTAACGGGCGCGTCGGCCATGACGGCCACCGCCTACCCGTCCAGCGTCACGCTCACGCAGTACCAGCCCATGATCAACTCCTACCAGGTACATACTAGACGCCACAGACAACACTATGATTTTAGAAAAAAACGTATCATCCAATTTTAGGGTTTCGTACCTCAACAGGAAATAACAGAACCTCTTTTGGGGGGACTGCCTCGTTGGTCTAGTGGTCGCAAGCGCGACTGCTGTGCATGAGGTCTTGGGTTCGATTCCCAGGTCGGGCAAAGTGTTATTGGGTTTTTCCATCAGGAATTTCTCAGTAGCAGCCTCGGAGTCTGGATTTGTGCCCGGTTGATGGCAATAGGCTCGCCCCCTATTACATGGGACTAAAAACATAACTGGCGAAATGTGGGTGTACTAATAGGTACACCTCTGCCTAACCCTTTGGGGATTACAGGCGTGATGTTATGTTATGTCTTTTGGGGTTCTATACACAAAGGGTGCTAAATGGAAACCTCTTACTAAGACTGCCCTGTCTGTCTGTCACAGAGCTGTCTTTTGAACCATAATAGTTACACTACTTTTAATCACATAATTATCAAATTGTGTTTTGTCATCATGCGTGTATTACATATAAGTTGTGGGCTGTAAATACTTCTTTTTGTGCGCGAGGGTTTACAAGTAATTTGACGTCGTTTGAACAAGTATTGTTATCACGAAATATAATTACACTATCTAATTTCCTAACTGAATCTCTCCGTTTTGGCGATACTTGAGAGGCTTCTATCCAGCCGGCCATCTTACAGCTGATATATTGATGATGAGCATGCATGGACTACTAGTCGATGCTGTAAAATAATGTACAGCCATGGACAGGTGGCTAGTTGGCTACACTGGTGAGCATAGCGTGTGTTGCAGACGTCGTCGTCGGGCGCGGCGTACGGCGGCAGCGCGCTGTACACGGCGGCGCCCTACGCGCCCTACCAGCCCTCCGCGCAGCCCAAGCAGCCCAGCAAGGACGCGCAGCAGGTACACTGACACCCAGTCCGAATAACAACATCCTACGAGCCTTTATGAGATTTTAATCTACCTAATACGTGAGAAAGAACGAAAAATTGCTGATAGAAAATTAACATTTCTGTAAATATTCTATCAGCAATTTTTCGTTCCCTCTAAATGATAGATAGGTACTTTTACGATTGATTTTGGTTAACTATCAGAGACATATAACTGGGGTTACGTTATTGAGACCGGCTATAAATCAATAACATGATTTAAAACATTCACCAAAAAACTTTATAAATCTGAAATTATTAATTAGATTCTATATATCATATTGTTTATTTAAAGTTGTAATCACACGTCATTTATTAATATTATTCGATGGTCATTTGTCAATATATGTATGACCAATAGTATAGGTCTAAGAGATATGCGCGCAGAAATGAACTCATTAAAATCATCCCACCCTCCCATTGGCTTTTCCGTAGACGGATAAAATTTGTGCACATTAGATTCGTAACAAAAAATACTAGTAATCAATGAATTATTACTCATATTATGAATGTTTATTTGTGCTCAGTACGACAGCTCAGTGGCGTCAAGTAACAGTTTAACGAACACTACGACGCAAACGCAGACCTCCACAGCCAAAGTAGCCACCACCACAGGTATGTACCACGCTTACTATGTAGAGACTATATACAATGAATGGTATTATTGATCGATACTTAACATGATAACAAATAAGTTTCATAAAGAAACGATTATTTTTAATTTTTAAGGTGCATTTCTTCAATTATCCCAATAGAATATTAAGTAACAAATTGCTATAGTTTTATTTAGTCACTTTTATACCTTTTTACCAACAAAACTATTGATCTTTTTTTTAAAAAACCATGCATATGTATATATTTTATTAGCCGTACGGAACGCACGCGTGCTCACGTCTTTGTGGTAATTGTGATCATGCGCCTTTGATAATGTTAAATTAGTGAAGCGACGAGTTCTGACGGATAGTAACGTAGGTCCCGGTTTGTCGGCAGTAGTGGCGGGGCACGGCTCGGGGCACGGCTCGGCGCACGGCTCGGGCTACGCGGGCGGCGCGCTGTACGGCGCGGGCGCCACGCCCGCCTACGCGCCCTACGACGAGCAGATCATGCGCTCCACGCTGCCGCACCACATGGTGAGTGCCACACGCCTCACTTCAATTATTACTTTAGGCCATGAAAATACTTGAACGTCATATGTACAAGAAAAAAAAAAAGACGGGTTGCACTCCGGGAGTGCCGGCAGAAGTGAAAACTTGATTATTAACGTTGAGCATGTTTGATATTTTGGAATGGTTAGGGAATAATTTTGCACCAATTGCTTTATCAGTATAAAAGTACTATCATTTATGTGGTAGAATACAATATTCATTTATTGCGCTATCGTACACAAACATGACAATTTATATTACATTAAAAATTTAACACTTTAAAACTATTACAATTATTTTACATTAAAAAGTTATACACGAACATTCGCGCAAGCGCCCTGCGCTGCCTAAACGAAACAGTAGGCCCAGGCATACATTTTCGCCGCGCCGTAGAGAGGGGATAGCTGTCTACTCTCCATCCGTCTTACGCTTTTTCGATCAGGTCACGTGTCCTGACGCGAGTTTAAGATTTTATACCCATTACAGAAAAAGTGCTCAACGCCGCTAAAGAAGTTTTCACTTCAAAAATTTAATCTAGTTGCCTCTTCCAAAAAGTAGTTTCGTATGGAGAAGAATGGGCTAGAAACTCTATAATACATAGTCTATTGAAATCAATGTTTTACAGTATTTGTCTAAAATATAATCATACATAATTACACGTGAATGCAATGTACCTCGCAAAAAAACTACTATCATAATACGTAAAGAGTGTTACAAATTAAAAATTAAAGGTTTAAATTATGTTCAAAGATACATAGTGTTCACCTGTAAATATTGGAACTGTAGACAACTACCTTTTAACATTTCAACCAACAGTTAAATAATGTGTGGTAATGCAAGATTTTATTAGTATATTTTTTTTTTCTGAACTTGTGAACTTGTGGATATAAAACATTCTGCCATGTGTGTGTTGCAGGGCGGTTACTACGAGGTAGGCTACGGCAGCCGGGACGCGACGTTTGGACTGAGTGCGGGCGAGAGGTTCGGCAGGACCGACGCCGCCTCACCGCAACAGGTAACACATACTGCATGCGTATTATTATATAATACCAAGCAAAAACATGGTGATAACTAGACCTACTTACGCAAAACGGATTCAACCCACACAATGAAAGTATAGTAGCATGTAGTATTAGACGAATAAATTTATTTTATACACTTTAGAGATAATGGCTTTTTCTTTCCTTTTTCTTTGTGTTGATTACGTTTATTGTAAGTAGGTCCAACTTGTATTTAGAAAGGATATTCTGATTAGAACAGAATAACAATATCTACGCTCTCCTGACAAGATAATAAAATTTTATTTTGGAAGACAATTGGTAAAGTTATTTTATTGCGAAAATTTCGAAATGTCTTACTTTTAAACCTCAGTAAAAATGCCCTAGGCACGGCGTAAACGCTCGTAATTTGTAAATTTCTGATCCCCCCACTTCGAAAACACTTGGATTGGAAATTTAGCATGAACGTACTAATAACAAGTCTTCGTCCGCAGGTCCCCGCGGCCGCGCTCCCTCCGGGCTACGCGTACTTCGCGTACCAGCCCCCTCCCACCACATACCAGTACGGAGTCTACCCCACAGTGAGTACTAACATCTGTTACGTCTTCATGACAGTTCATATTCGTAAGACAACTGGTGATTAATACGTTTTCGTTTGTTTAGTACGGCGGCGGCTCTAATGTAGGCGGTGTTGGCGGAGTGGGCGGAGTAGGGGGAGTGGGCGGCGTGGCGGGGCAGGGCAAGGTGTCCACCTACACGCAGCAGCAGCCCTACGACGCGCAGGACTCCTACAAACCTGGTCAGTACCACACCTATGTCTTGGCAAACATGGCGGCCTATCTGACAATTCTCGTATATTTAAGTCTCGTCTTCGGGTTTGGAATGTAGATACAAACTATACGTATAAACCTTCCTCTTGAATCACTCTATTTATTGATGAAAATTGCATTAAAACCCGCAAAGCACGATTTCGGCTGAGATGGAACGTTTTTTTAATTACGAGAATTGGCTCACAGATTGTAAATAGTCATCGGCGTTAAGAGACGTTCGTAATATGAGACGCTTCGAAGACGTGTTGCCATCCTAAAAAAAAAACTGAATTGACTGATCTCTCAAGGCTTTAATAACTCTAGCACTCATTCCTATTAAAAGTAATCCGTGTGTGTGCAGGCGGCCCGTACACGGGGAACGCGAACAAGTCGGGGGGCGGCGCGGCGGCAGATCTCACCAACGCGATGTACGCCAAGACGCACGTCGCTCTCAACAAGGTCAATGTGAGTATCACGTCTACTGCCGCACGCTCATAGAGACAAACTATCAGATGCGACACTCGACATGAGCAAATTGTGTAGTTGATACCATTAACCAGTAATTCCATGACCTAACTTCTTTATTTTAGTCCTGAAAACCCAATTTCTTTCAATTAAGGGCGTTTACGCCGTACAGCATTTCATACAAGCTTTGAAGTCCTTATTTTTACGAAATGAATCACACAGATTCACACACACACACACACACACACACACACATTCACACACACACACACACACACACACTCACTCACACACACAGAGACAGAGTCACAGATTTTGTTGAAACTTCCTGCACATAAGCAGGATACATAGGACTAAAAAGTTTCTCAAATTCATGTGTAAGAAGTTTTATTAAGATCGGTTGATTCATTTAGAAAAATAAAAACTTGAAAGTTAGAATTGATTTTTATAATTAATAAATAGTTAGTCTATTGAGTCGCAAAAAAGTTTTGACAGGTCATGGAAGTACGTCAATTTATTGATGGTGTCATCTACCCTAGCATCAATGATAAGCCGTGGATTATCGATGAAATTTTTGGTAATGAATACTTTGGTTGCATCTGGCATTTTGTTTCTAGTTTAGCGTTAAATTAAGTTAGATTTGAATACGAAAGTCGATGTAGTTACATTTTTGTATTACTTTTGTAACAAGCTATTGTCCACGGCTTCATTCGCGTGGAGGTCGGAGAACAACGTTTAGCTAGGGCATTTCTTGCGCGATGAGTACAGGTTATCGTTCATTAGAACAGTACTGTTTCGATACTGCAAATAATTTGTCATTCTAGTTAGGGCGTTAAAATATTTGAATATAAATAAGGTGACAGCTCGCGGGTGGCGCGCTGGAAACGTTGCCGTGTCGAAGTGGTGCTGTTAGATGAGTGATGACCAGTAAAGTGCAAGTTGTCACATTCACCAAAGTTGAATACAATGAGATTTGAATGTAAGACAGGGCTATGGGCGTCTGCCAATGTGTTGGGTTGTTTGATGAATAGCCGGCTAAGAGCATAGGTTGTACCACTAGGTGGAATGATGGGTAGTAGCATGAGCGTGTTGTGTGTCCCCTGCGCAGAGTTACGAGAAGGCGTCGTTCCACTCGGGCACGCCGCCGCCCTTCGGCGGCGCGTCGCACCTGTACATCCCCGCGCCGCCGCTGCACCACCCGCACCACCACCAGCCGCAGCAGCACCAGGTACCGCCCGGGGAGGGGACTTCGCCACCACCACTTGCGCCATGGACTCAGTACATGATTCTAGACCCCCTCCCCAGCGAAGCAAATCAAATGTTTGTTTGCTACAACACGGTACATAAGGTGTTACAATTTACACGGTAACATTTCTAGTTTGTGCAGGTGTTGCACAGTCTTCTCACCGCTGGGGGGTCTAGAGTCATGTACTGAGTCCATGGTAAAAGTTTTCCTTACGATATCTCCAACCCTGTATAATATATCAGAAAGAAAATACAAACTAGATCCATCACTACAACTAACAAGCTAGATACTAGATACTTCAAAAAACACCAAAAAAATCACAAAGAATAAGCTTGTACAATGTTCATGAATTGTTTCATAAGTGCCACACTATGTCATGTTACTGTAGCAGAAATCGGAACATGCATAGATTGCGTTGCGAACTGCCCCCACGCGAGTGTAGCATGGTCGACACCAGTGTTATAGAATCATGTGTCTTAGAGCATACAGGCTGCATACGGGTGAACAAACAATATCTTTTCATCTGTTAATTGCTGATTTAATTAGTAATTAAACACTAAGGCTACCCCTAGGTGGTTGCCACGTTTATTTGAAGCAAAAAGAGAACATTTACTTTCAAATGTTAAAATAAATTAAGTATAAAATCTAAAAATAAAGTGTTATTTATGATTTAAGTGCTATGAGTCGCAATTTTTTTTGTTAATTTTTCAATAAAGAAAAACCTACCTAAAGGGTTCTAAAAAATGTCTTTAGCACTTAGTTTGTGCCTTATTTATTATATCACAGATAAATATTCATTTTTAAAACATGGAGAATAAAATGTGTGGAATTTCCACACCGCAATCTTTCGTATTTGGTATTCAATTATTTTGATAGGAATGAATGTTTTAAATTATTTTCAACAAGTTCAATAGCAAAATTTCTGATACCAAAGCATGTTTTTCGTTCAAAATGGCTGCTTTAAGCCTGCTATGTCAGTTTATTACCGCGATTTTAAAAAGCTTGCATCCGTTTGCCGCCTCTATGCTCCAAGACTGTTCCACTATAAATGTGTTCTGGGACAGTTGTTATTTTAGCTTTGTGTCTGTCTGCTTACAAGTTATTGGATTAGGAACCGAAGTGTTGCTACAATCCGTCGTCCGTGGAACTAAATAAATAAAATAAGTTTTATTATTGTCTGCTTAAACTACTTGAATCATCTTTAACTGTCTTTAAAAAGTGATTTATCGACGTGTCGTGGCGTCATGAGCATGTTTTAATTTTACGTTCATAGACGTCCGTAGTTTTAGAAGGGCGCCCCTTCATTCACACATTTGATAACTTTTACCACCTAAAAAAAAAGTTCGAAATTTGAATGTATATGTCATTTTTTTACCAGTGTTTCGGCCAGTGCGGACGAAACCTCAATCGATAACATGAAATAAGGTTTTAATGACGTCCCAGGGCACATTGTGAAACAGAGCATAAAGAAATAAGATATTTTTGTTTATGCATGCGATACATTCAGTTGATTACGTTTTTTATTATATTTCTTAGAGTTTGCTTTCGTTTGTAGATGGATGTACGGGTGAACAGTAGTCATAATAGGCGGGTAAGTTAATATATACATACATACATATTTATTAACGCACCATATGTATTATATGCACTCAATACTGTGTTAACCGTTTCAATGTGACTATTATTTATTTTCATAAGAATAATTGCGTAACACTTAAAATTGCTTACAGTTTAACGTTTTTTAGGAAAAAATTAAAAAGTATCTATTTTAATGCTTATATTTGAATCCCATAAAAATTAAAAACTATATATATTATTCATCTCAATTATTGCGTACGTCATGCATCAAAGATTGACTTGAGAACGGTTCGACCTGTTTGTCTGAAATTATTTTGTTTAAGGAGTTTTTTTAGTAAAATTCTTTGGATGAGTCGTAATTTTTTATTGTATTTTTTGTATGAAAATCTTGATTTTTTATTTTGTGAATTGCCCTAGAAAATTATACAATGAAAAAAAAAAAATGGCAAAGTCTAAGAAGTCGTTATGCCAATAATTTAATTTGTAAAGATTTTAATTGTGAGGTATTGATTCTCCTAAAAAATAAATGTGTACGCAATTAGTATATCTTCTTATTATTATTAATTGTTTGTTATATTCTACGGACTTCTATTTACCTGGTATACTGGTAATCTAGCCCAATTTATTACGCGTTGTTTTATATATAAAAAATCTATATACTTTATAAAGTGTCATTGAAAAAGTTAACTTGTATATTATGTATCGCTACTATTATATTATGTTATAAGTTTAAAACTATCTACTTACTACCCGCCTTACACATATTATTGCATGTATCTGTTTCGAACGTTTGCTTAATATATATATTTGTCAATAATTTATTTTATCCTATAGCAATTAGGATTATTTTTGATTGTATCTGCTTTAAGTTTATGCTCTTTTAAATCCTCGCAAGAATCTGTCAATGTTTTTCTAAGCCTCATTGATGTCGACAGCAAGTTTGGTTATGTTAAGAAAGTAAAGTTTATTTGATGCGAAATATATTTTCTTGTACAATGTTTCTGGTTGTGGGCCGAATGTTTATTAAATTGTTCTTAAATTATAAGCTAGCGTTGTACCTATCTAAACGTCAGAATATATTTACAGTTTCTGCAATTTGTTAGCAATAAATTATAAAATCATTATATTGCTCTTGAGGGCATCGAGATAGTGATGCGTAATTTCGCCTCCTTCAACCATGTCAGGATGGCCGAGCGGTCTAAGGCGCTGCGTTCAGGTCGCAGTCCACTTCTGTGGGCGTGGGTTCGAATCCCACTTCTGACAAACACTTTTTGCGCTTTTATATATTTGTTTTTAGTAAATTTTATTAATACATATTTTAACAATAATTTATGAGTATTTTTCTTTTTTGTTATTACGTATAAATAATATTTCTTATGCTTATTATATTATACAAGTAGTTAAGATCTACACGGTCGTGCAGATAGCGGAGCACGGCCCTTTCAATAGTTTCAATTCAATAGTTTTATAGGCGACGCTGCCTATAAAACTATTTTAACATTACAAGAATTTTATCACTCTAGGATATTTTAGGAACAGTCACAAGCGACAGTAATAACATTTCAAAACTAAATGGCCTACAAGCAAAACATTTTTTTATATCGATAACTGAAATTGCTGTTGCCATCTGGCTGTCCTGCCCACCTGTACACCATAGCTATGTATGATGACGTCATATTAACGTGTGCGTAACGTACCTCAGGAGAGCGGAGCGGGCGGCGGTCGCGCGTCAGCCAGCAAGCCGGCGGCGAGCAAGCCTAGTTACTCGCAGTCCTATTGGGCACCTAACTAGCCGATAAACTGGTAAGCATTCGTTGCACCCACATAAGTAGACCTAGTTTTGTTTATCATGTGGGCAGTAAGGTCTTACAACTCCACAAACCCTAGTGTCAGAGTTTCTAAACCGCCTCAAGGGCCTCTGACATGGTTTGAGTGGGACAGTAATAGGCTGGTGTAAGGAAGAGATAAACTACACTAACTTGACGCGCCCTTCCACAATTCAAAACGTTTGAAAGTGTTTGTAAAAGTATTGAAAAGATTCACAACGCATGTGTGCGTACTGAGACGGCTTCCGAAACAAAAACAAATCAGCGATTTGCTGCTAGACTACGGCGTCATTATTACTAGTATGACGCTGCACTAAAATACTCTATGAAAATTACAGGTGCGTTGTCTTGCGCGGTCGGCTATTTATGGTTAGTTGACAAACAAATATGCCTGTGACTGAAGACGATTACTTACAACTACATACAAACTCTTTCATTCGGATGTGACTACACACATAGAAATAGTAATATGGAGGGGCGCGTCATGTTAAAGTAGTTTATCTCTACCAGATACCATACCTTGCTTTCTATAATGTACAGTCAAAAAAAGAGATAGGTTAGAAACCGATGGATGTTTTCAAATGTAATTTAATTCAAAAAGTAGATAATAAAACAGTTCAATAATCAAGTTTCAATCGAAGACATCCATCGGTTTCTAAGAAAACTTCAACTTTATGTGACGACCCTGTATACATATTTCTTTTGCTGACTGTATGTAGCTTGTATAGTCATACATTGTTTGCGTAAGAATAGCCCTCGAGGTGCTTAACCTTTCCGTTCTTCTATTGTTTACTCTAAATAATATAGGTGTAGAAACTATTAACCAATCATTCAAGTCAACTTTAAATAAAAACAGTTAATTTATTCCTGAAAACTCGATCAATTTGAAGTAGATTTTTTTGTTGCTTTGAAATCAATAAATCGTAAGTAAGTTGTCATAAAAATGACGTCACAATTCCCTAGGGCCAGAAAAAAATACATTTAAATAAATTATTTGAGGTAGTCAATTATCGATCTTGTCCACTATGAAGAGGTCTGTGATTGTAAGTGATTTACTTAATTATGGTGTTTGTTGTTAGACGTTATCTAAACTTGAACGGCGCCTGTTTAACTTTTATTTTTATTATGGTGCTCTTAATTTTGAAGTCGTAATAAATGTGTTGTGTATTTGCAGGCATGGCCGTTGTCGGTGTGCGGGGTTGTCGTCGGTGCGTGCGCGCGCGCACGTGCTCAGTTGTCTCGTAACCTGTGCCCCCCCTCCCCCAGATGTACCTAGCTCAATAACACGCGACACAAACCGCATTATTATATAAATTCATAGTGTAAAGGCATCGCCGCCGTCACCATTTTTTTTTTTCAATATTTTTTGAACGAGATGTCGTAGTTCAATGATGCAATATAATTATGTATTTTATTTGTTTACAAGCGTCGTGACGACGACGATGCAAGTCTCATCTCATTCGTTAAGTCCGCTATCATAGGTTTCAATTGTTTAAAAGAAATTACCTCTAGTGCTATGTATATTAAAGTATGTATATGGTATGTAAGTATTTGGTACGCTATGCGCGCCGAATTTTTTTATTTAGTTGACATACTTTTTGTAATTAACACTTATTATTAAAAATGATTAAAGAGATGTCATAGGACGATAATCGTAATTGTAACGAGTATAATAGTCGAGCTCTTTTATATGTGGAAAGAATGCAGTTGTGATGATCTCGCGGGCATTTGAAAGTATGACGGATTACACATATTGGAACTTGATCACAGACTTTTATTTTACTAAGCCACGCAGTAACACCATGGAAAACATGTTCCAGAGCTTCCACACAAATAACTGACCTTCGTTACTAGAAACTTTTTGTATTAAATCAGATACAGTTTACACAGCCCTTGAAATATTCGGTGTTTTGAAATGCCAAAGGGGATTAAACTTTTTTTAATTAGGGGATAGTTCAATTATAGCTCCCTTTCAGCACTTGAAGCATATTTTAGTACGCTGACCGAATAACCGGTGCACTCCGTTACTGGTTGAGTGAAATCATGAACGCAGTCTAATTCCTTACATCATATCAAAATAACATTTGGAAACTTATAGAATCGTTATTGTGCCTACGTAATCAAATAATAGCAAAACCTTTTTTGGATGCAATGAGATGCAATGAGCCCTTCTCGTTAGACTGGAAAATGGCCTCGCCGCCATTTTGAACTCAAGACTTAAAAAAAAGCATGTCAATTCTACCTGTTTGCTTGTAATATTCGTATAAATGTTAATCTATATGGGTTTCCAAACAGGTGTGCCAAATTTCATAAGTGTATGTACCTAAGTCTGTTTGTTTGTATGTTTGTCCACGTATTTCTCAAACATTTGAAATCGAATTACATTTTTTAAAAACACGAAATTAAAAGTTACTTTCCATTTTGTAGTTTTTGAAGGCAGTTGTCTTTTTTGTAAAAATTTTTTTTGTTTGATAATTTAGAGGTTAAGGTTCAGTTGACAGACTTAAGCTTCGCACTGATTGTTTGAAAGATGAAATAAAATAACGAGTGCCCAGACAAACATTTATTGTAAGCAGTATACAGGAATGTAACATATAAATAAAAAGGCAATATTGCCAAAATATTATGTTTCACTTAAAAATCACAAGCTAGCTCTACCTAGACGGAATACGCACTGGACAGGCTAATTAACAAGCTAATTAGTGCGTCACCAACTAAATAAATTCACTGAATGGTGCCGATTCTGTTGTGCATCTACCTATGTAACTGTATACCCTCGAAGCATCCCAACAGCTTGATAGACTTCAATCAATGAGGTCTAGTGATAGGTCTAAATCGTGCATTGGTCATAGACAAGGTTTTGTTTTTGAAACCAACATGGCGGCCGTAAAATGCATGCCATAGACCATTTAATAGCCATAATATACGTATTCGAATTTATGATTAACATAAAACTAGCCATGAATAAAAAAATAAAAAAAAAAACATCTGACTGCATAGAAAGTGAACTAAAAAGATTGAAATAAGAATAATTGCAAATAGGAACATTAGATTCAATTTTAGCTGCGACTACTGCTACGTTATGCCTACAACTGTAATTATTCGTTATTTCTATTAGTTACCTCATAATATTAGTCAAGTTTTCTATTTTATAAACCAGACCAGAGTAAATAAGAATTTAGTTAGTCTACTAAAACGCTAAAGTACAAGATCTTCAAGACGCTAACTAGTTGGCCCACTGTAAGTGTCGCTGTCCTGCTCTTACGCTATCTGTTAGTACAAGCTAGCAATTCTCCAAGCTTAGATTACAAGAGAATCGGCGACATTTTGTATGTTAAAGTTTTACGTAATGAAATGCAATGTTAGAAATAAAAGATTGCACACCAAGCCAACTACACCTATTTATTAGTATTGCATCTGACGCCGTCAGTGTACCGATGTGGTTGGCGCATCTAGGTAGTACGTTACAGGTTCTTGGCGGAATGTTCGTCCAGGATCCAGTAGAGGGCACCGTTGACCGGCTTCACCCGGCGAGCTGGCACACTCTCGTCGTTATCTTTCAGGATACGCTGCAATTATGAACATTAGTTTGTCATTAGAAATAAAGTAAAATGGTTTACCACATAGATACAGACAGCAGACTTGCATTTACACCTGCATGAAAATAATCATTTTTCCCAGCAGGGGCGGACTGTGAATTTCTGGGGCCCTGGGCTAGCACTACTTGGGGGGGCCTACCTTAAATTAATAATAAAGTTGTTGCCATTTTGACAAAGAACTGTTTGCCATAATGATGTATAGATTTACGGTACCTAAGGGAAACAAATTAGGCCAATAATAGTTGAATCATTACAACCGAGAATAAATTGTAGTAATGGAGGCGAGAGTGTAGTGATAAGATACCTACTCTTATACTTTTTCTTCAATGAGGGCCCTTATAATCATGGGGGCCCTGGACTGCAGCCCAAAAAGCCTATACATAAATCCGCCCCTGTTTCCCAGTGATTCCCAAAGATGTTAAAAAAGTTCAATATTCAGGAGTCACCTCTTAGTTTTTATGAAGGATAAAGGGGCATATCTATATGAATGAAGGACTTCAGAGCCCACCCAATATTCACCCATACTTTGGGATCTACTGATTTATACGTACTTGAATCATCTCAGCCTTGCTTGAACCACAGACTGCAAACATGCAGTTCCTTGCTTTATTGATGATAGGGAAAGTCAGCGTGATCCTCTCCGGAGGGAACTTGGGTGAATCAGTGAGTGATACTACTCTTAGGGCAGTCTCGTCCAGCAATGGATGCCCGGGGAACAGGGAGCATGTGTGGCCGTCAGGGCCCATGCCCAGTAAAAGCAGGTCAAACACAAAGTCTTCACTGCCGAATGCTTTGGTCAGCTGTTCTGTGTAGTCTTTTGCAGCTTCCGCGGCTATAGAAAGGATTGAATGGGATTAGTACATGTGAACAGGGGACCATACTATATTCATGTACAGGATTACAATACATTCAAGGTGACAGTTGGAGTGACTTGAGTTTTTGTACAGTTGGGTGGTTCCAAAACAAACCAACCCATAGCAAAATGTCAACCATGTTTAGGAGTAATTGTAAGGATTGAATATTAGATATTTCTGCATAGTAATATAACCCTATTGGCATCTTTTAATTTTAATTAGTTTGACCTAATTTATTTTACTACTAGCTTTCGCCCGCGGCTTCGCTCACGTTAATTTATGATTTGCCAATCAATTCGGGCTGTATTGAGTGCATGAGTTGACCCTTTATTTTCTGACACCTTAGTACTTCTTTTGATAAACCCAGAATGTTGACCTTTCCACTCTAACTAAAACTTCTTATTTCTACTGCCATAGAGAATATACCTTTTTTATGACACCCTAGTAGTTTTTTTCTTGGGTAATCGTAAACTGGCTGTAATAACCCCGAATTATAATCGATTTTATGACACCCTAGTTGAAGCTGGTCCATCAACACTCAAAACTAACAAAATGTATTAGGTACTTAAATTTAAAATTCGAACATTATTCGAAAGACATGTGGCGCCATCTATCCATCTATAAGAAGGTTATTGTGATTTCCCTCGGGAACAGTACATTTTTTCGGGATGAAAGGTACCCTATTTTGTTCCTATACACCTGGCTATGTACATGCAAAATTTCAGAATGATTCGTTCAGTGGCTTAGGCGTAAAATGGTAACAAACAAACAAACAAACTTACTTTCGCATTTATAATATTAGTTAGGATTAGTTTGGATTGAGAGATTGTGAGTTGGCTTGATAACATAATTATAACAATACAGTACCTGACACTCCCTGCTTGATCTTAATGAACTGTTTCTCCACCAACTTAGTCTTGGGTATGAGTTCCCTCTTGTATGTGCCAAACGTTGAGTCCTCGCTGTTCTCCGGCACTACACGCTCATCGCAGAATGCCACAACCCATTTCGACCATTCAGTGTCAACGGTTTGCAGACACTCACAGAGGTTGTTCAACCAGGAACCGCCTAGAAACAAAATATTTACAATTGCAGTTTTACATATTGGATTTCAACAGTTTAGCAAAAAATCTGATACTCTGTGAATGTGTGGAGGTTCTAATCAGACTATATCCCATTTGCTGAAGTGTTCCAAACATCTATTTACCTGTACCCTTGAAGTTTTTAACCCGTAGACTGCGGGCGAACATTCGCTACGCCAAACGCAAGTGCGGCTAGCTACCAATGTTCGTGTGTTCGCCATAGAAAAACACAAACGGTGTGTGTGCGACGCACTCGCGTTTTTTAGTCGAAACACGTGTGTTTTCCCGCAGGCAATGTGTTAAGAACACCTCTGATATGGCAACAAAAATGTGGTCAACTACAGGGCTCAGTATAAAATTAATGTTTTAAACCTTCAATACAAACATTACTTTTATACTATGGTCCTTAGGCATTGGGCATTTTATCCTTCTTTTTGCACTAAAATCTGTCTGTATCTGAATAAAGTCATGTTTGAGCATTATTCTTAATAACAGGCTTAAGTGTTTGTGATACTATACAATTGGTAAGCTCCTTATCTCCTAGGATAGAGTAGTGTAATAACAGAGATAGTCCCAACTGCTAGGCTGATCGGGTGTTCTTGACTGTACTTTACACCACTCCTACCCTGTCAATAGAGCCCTACCAACTAGGTCTGGTAGTATAAGCGCTTTAGTAATTAACGTATAGTCGAATTAATGTCACCCTAGATAAAATTCATGACTTCTAAGAAGATTATTAGTAAAAAAAAGATGGCTTGTATGTTTTGAGCATTGAGCTTAGAAATGCATCTAGGTTTATTGGTCTTGGCATTCTGGGACAACAGACATAAAAACTGATTTATGTATTCACAAGTCTGGATACTGCATGCCTCATTAAAATATCACATTCCTTGCACGCTGTGACACTGCCAACAGCATGGGCGTAAGCACGATGGCTCTTGTGGTGTAGGTAGGTGAACAATAAAAAAGCGTTTTGGATAATTCGAATTATACATACAGGTATAATTGGCGCCACGAGTCGTGAGCACAGATTGTAGGATTTCGCGCATGTACACTTTTGGCCAAATAAAGGCTAACAAATATCCTTTTTAAATGTATTTAAAAAAAAATTAAAAATTTAAAACACTGCATTTTTATATAACGAAATAATAAAAATATTAAACCAAAAACACAACAAATGTTTTTTAAATATACTTTAATAAGTATATTTAAAAAACAAACAACAACGTAATACCAAAAATAAACTATTAAAAATTCAAAACGTTATTAACTAATATTGCACAAAAGTGTACAGTAGCAGAATGACAGGCATAACATAACATCACGCCTGTAATCCCCGAAGGGTTAGGCAGAGGTGTAGCCATTAGTACACCCACATTTCGCCAGTTATGTTTTTAGTCCCATGTCATAGGGGGCGAGCCTATTGTCATCAACCGGGCACAAATCCAAACTCCGAGGCTGCTACTGAGAAATTCCTGATGGGAAAACCCAATAACACTTTACCCGACCTGGGAATCGAACCCAAGACCTCATGCACAGCAGTCGCGCTTGCGACCACTAGACCAACGAGGCAGTCAACGAGGAATGACAGGCGATAGACCAATAGACGATGAGCATCAATAAATTGACGAACTAATCGCATGCAGCCGACTGCAAGATCGGCGCCCCCCGCCTTCTTCATTCCGCCAAAGAGACCGGAATATTAACAAATGCGCAGGAAAATTTGTGCTCACCACTCGTGGCGGTACCTATACTATAGGGTGTAAACATTTTGTATAAAAAAAAATAACCGGGGTAAGACAGCAGGTATAGTTTGCTATAATATTACATATTATTTTAGACTGCTGCCCCACCCTGAGCCCATGGCTACCTACGCTCACGGCCAATTACTGTATGAGGTTCATACTTTTCAAAAACTAAAAAGGATGATTATAGATAGACATGAGATAACATTTAATCTACTATTGAAACATAACCTACAAAATGGTGGTAAGTATGTACCTATCTATCGATCATTTTATGACTAATTACAACAATTGAATAATGAGTAGGCAAGTAATCAATACGGGCTATATTATCATGAAATTTTATTAGTTCGTCACTCAAGGTCAATGTGGATTGGGTATCTACAGAAACGCCCATGGATTAGTAATTGGGATGAGTGGAGGATGAGTTTTTTCCCCTCTATAACAGCATTATTAGTAGTCAACACATTTAATTTGGATCCTAATTTGTCATAACGGCAGGCATACCATGGTATGGACGCCCGTGCGTTTCCGGCCGGCATTAATCTTAGCGCGATAGAAATAGATGTTAATTAAAGTTATTTTCACATTTCTTTTTAAGTATGGCCTAAATTGATTTCTTTCCTACATGTTTCAAACAAGCTACACAAATTATTAACAAGTATAATCGATTGTTACTGTAAATAAAATAACATAAAACAAAATGACCTTCAAATGCTTACCCGAAAATCCAACGAAAAACTTTCCACGGTTCTCGATAGCATCATTAGCTATCTTCTCTATGTGCGAACTTAGTTTATTAATTAGTTCTTCTTCTTTAGTCACTATTACTGAAGTCATTTTGAATTATTTGCTTTTCAAGCCTTTAGCAACTAGACGCGAGGTTAGAATTTTTGAAATGTCATTCAATTCAGTTCCAATCTGAATCTATGGCTTCAATCGTTACTCTATCTGACCACAGATAACTATAAACCATTCCACTATCTGTATCTGTCAAAATAATTATGAGTTTGTTGATTTGTTTCAGCCACAAGCCAGTCTGAAATAAATAAAATTTTGATAGATTGAGTATCGCTGAAACTCGACACAAATTATTATAATCGTACAAAAATATCGTCGATATTTAGCTTCTATTCATTCGAGGCCCATTGTATCAAACAACAGTCTCCACCGCGTGAACATTAGAAACATTAATTATATCTTTTTTTATTCATTGTATATTTGAAAGTTTAGACACACAAAAAAGCTTTTCATAAAAAAAGGAAACGGATTTCCATGTAAGATATACATATTTTACTGGTGCTGGAATGATTCAAGATAATATTATGCTTGCTTATTCTTTTAACCGAATTAAAAAAAAGAAATAGGTATTGCAATCGGTTGTTTTTAACCAATTTTAATATTGTGGAATCAAAACATGCTTTTATTTAAAATTTAATTGTCTTTAACATTCAGTGAAAACAAGATAATGCTACTACTGCATCATAGATGGCGCTGCAAGTTGTTAAGTTTCACGGATGAAAGTGAAAGTGCGGCGAAACGCAATGAAAACGGGCACGGTGACCGCGACATACGGTTGTTGACCGTCAAAACGTGCCGGTGACGTAACCGGTATAATAGCTGTAAGGGCGGCCTCGTACAGGACTTGTTTTCTTCGATTACAGGGCTACTTATTTTGGGATATTGTGATTTTTCGTTAACATTTTACATATTTACAACATATTTGTGCTCTCTGAAATGGCAAATTAAAATTATACCTATACGGATTACCAACATCCGTTATTTAAGTACCAATGGTATAGAAATCCTCGAGATACGACTCACATTTATTAATAGATTTCAAAAAAGAGGATGATATTAATTGACTCGTCTTGATAAGATCAGCCATTAACATTTTCATTAATATCTGCATGGTGTTGTATACTGCGGGTTCTGCGCTTGGGGCCATTTTGCAATTCCGACTACTTTCTTATTCATAATCAATCCTTTGTCACCCCGTCTTGAATTAATTGCTCCGATAATTTTTGCCAAACAAATAATATTAGGTAGGCATTGAGGTAAATCCCTAATCTAACATTGTAGGTAACTACATACAATTACTTTTTCCTGTGTGCCTTTTAATAGTTTAATTTAAATAAATAATATAATTTGACTTTGTAAAGTTACCTGTTAAGGCCTAGACGATAAAAAAATATAATTCAACATAGAAAATAAGTTTATGCAGTGCATGGAAGTAAGAAGTATTTACCTACCAATAGTGAGACTCGAAAGTTACCTATGTTTTATTGCTACTGGGCCTTAACTAATGAGTCAATGGTTCGCCTCAAGCGCATGACCTCAGCCGTGTCAAGTTGTGCTCTTATGTAAACCTGGTACCCATTATTTTAAGTTGGCAATTAATATAAATGTCATTTGAAAATAAATTACATTTTAGTTTAACAGAATTCCGAATTTAAAATTTGCCAGCGAAACGAATGTATGTGACAGCGAGAAAGCGCGCCAAAACCAAAATCACTTTGGGGCTGTCATGGCGCATCTCAAGTCAGGTAAGCTGTGAGTAAGAAGATTCAAATCAAGAAGAAAGATCTGCGCAGCCGACGAATGTGCATCATCTAGGCAGGACGCGGATGTTGATTTTTACTAACAGTAATGGCCTACAATCAAAGTGAATGTAATAGAAGAGTAAAGAATAAATAATTAATAAAAATAGTTTTTTTATTTTTTTTTGTTCCGGATTGCATAATCCTCATTGATGCCCTCGACCGGAAGTGAGGGGGGAAGGGTCGTAAGGGATTGTCTGGCTCTTGCTTACCTACCCTGGTGTACCGCTAACACACGTCTGTCCAAAAAAATAAATTAACAAACATACAAAATAAAAAATGGATTGCTTCTCCCGTATTCTTTGTGTATCTATAATCTATTATTTTTTTCTGTAGATCTTCTGGAATTCAGAAGCAGCATTAATTAAGAATTTCAGAAGCCTACAAATCAGTCACCTAGTCCTATAGGAAATAGAATAATAATATGAATGAAAACTAACTACGTCTGCTGATGTTGAAACGTTAGAGATCTTTCGTTACACAGCCGATCGAAACAACTTTGGGGTTTTCAGGCTTCTCACTGCCTGTCTATCTGTTATTAGGAGATAGGAAACTAGTATCTTGCTTTCAGTTCCTGCCCATGGTATGGACAAAATCCTTTAATCACCTTTTGTGACATTAACAATGGGTAATGCTAGCAATATGCTTGAAGCCAAATAGCTTTGAACGCAAGTACTTGAAGGCGTGTGACATTTACGAAACCGCTCCGAGCCCGCCTGAAACAACCGCCCGTTTCCTCTTGCTAAGAAAAAGAGGATTTATTCTTGGCTGAGGTTTGAGTTTAATATTTTTTTAATGGCAAGGATTTTGTACAAGAAGAAAATATTGCCAGGATCAAAATGTAATTTTTTACAGTAAGTATATTGTGTACTCAGCGTTAAGCACATATGTACAGGTTGCACTTGACACACATAGCTTACACTTTCTGCACGATATTGATACATAATATTACATATGTATGTGTAAATAACACTAGCCATTGCCTGCGGCTTCGTCCCGACCTTCAAGGAATTTAAGGTAACTTTAGATGTCAAACTGCTTTATGACCCTAGCGACCGAGGTCTCAGCTCGACACATAACATCACGACTGTATTATTCATCGAGGGGATAGGCAGACAGGTTAAGAACACACACATTTCGTATAAAGATACCATATAAGGAGCATGTCTATCGCCATTTGCAGCACAAATTCAGTCTTTTGGCAGCTTCTCTAACGATGTACTCTTTCCAACAATAATACTTTGCCCGACCTGGAGATCGCCCCAGGAGCCCTCTTGCGGTCAATGTCCACGCCATGTTTATCAACATTCAGGGTGTAAAAATATACAGCATATCCGTTATCTATGCACACTGTCCATCAAATTCAGGCGCGGTCGCAGTCTGAAATTTTCGAGGGTGCCAACAATAATTAACAATTACGCTCAGTAGACGATTGTAAATCACAATTGTAATAACAGATTTCCCCCATACCTACTTATAAATAGTCTAATAAAAGATGATAATAAAATCTTCATGAATAATTTTATTTAAGTACCCTGGAGTAACTAATATTTAGGGTAGTTAGACGAAATATTAGTTACTTCAGGGTACACGGATTCTGCCGGGGTTGCGGGACGTCTTAACAGGATACCGAGGCCCCGGAACGTAAAGGGCAACAGAAGGAACAGGGTGGTTTTTTAGTCAGTAAAAGTCTGACAGTCCCTTCTGCCCCATCTAGGGCGGAAGGAGTTAATTGATGATTTTTACCACCTTAAAAAAAAGATTACACGACTGTTAAACCAGTAATATTAAATAACCAGTACAACTATGCATTAAAATCTATCAGTCATTCGGCGATTTTTGCGCCCCCCTTCGATAAGCGCCCGGGGCTCGTGCCCTACTTTCCCCTAGATACGACTCTGAACGAGAAGGACCAGGTTTTTTTGCACGATAAAAAAAAATTGCAATTACGAGCCATTTAGTAACTTTTGGCTTGATTAAATATATCAAAGTCAAAGTCAAATCATTTATTTCAATTAGGCCACTATAAGGCACTTTTGAACGTCATTATTACGAATCTAGTTGCCTCTTCCAAAAGGTAGTTTTGTATGGAGAAGAATGGGCAAGAAACTCCATATATACACTTGATACCCACGTAATACAGAGCTGCAATTTGCAAAGATCGTTAGAAATAAAAATTCGTGGGTTACCTTGGAGCATCTGTGTTAACACACACTCAATAGACTATGTCTAATTTCCTTGAATCTTCGCCACCATATGTTTAGACGAGAGCACCTGTCCAAGGCTCTGCAGCGGTCGTGACTTCGTGACAGTCTCCTCACGACTAGTTTAGGCTAAGTTTGATACACAGACGCATCTGACCTTATTGGTACCACGTGAGGTCGACTTGTAAACAGATTATACTTTTTTGGAGCAATTCGTAGCGGTTTTCTTTGAGAGGTATTATTAGTTAATTGATGTTTAGGGTACCTACTGTACTTCAAAAGGGCAACATGGAACTTTATTTATTTATTTATTTACATAACATACCTTAACACACCTGTAATCTCCAAAGGGTTAGGCAGAGGTGAACCCATTAGTACACTCACATTTTGTCAGTTATGTTAAGTCCCATGAACGAGTAATAGAGGGCAAGCCGTCAACAGAGCATAAGACTCCGAGGCTGCTACTGAAAAATTCCCATATTAGGAAAAATCCAATAACACTTTGCCCGTCCACCCTTCCTTCCTCCCAGGTTTCCTTTGACAGTCTAAATGTTATAAACTAAACTGTAATACCCCCACGAGCCCTGTGCACCCAGTGAGCACAAGGTTGTGCATTTCAGAACTAAAATAAAAGTTTTCTCAGCAATGTCTGCTCAATGGATGGATGATGTATGTATGCTTAACGTTTATGTGATGCATCTTTTTACATTTTGTATGTTCTGAAGTTTATGAAGTTATACTATGCATAATAGTATATAATAATAGTGTATTTATTATCAAGTAATATGACCGTCCCTGAGCGGGCCATATCAGGGCGTATATTTAAAGCTCGAGCTGTAGGTACTGGCTACTGGCTCGCATGTCCATTTTATCACAGATATCAATCTACGCTGGTTATTTAGCAATATGTGTTGTGTACAGACAGCATATTAGGGCAAACAATAAAATACAGCAAATTAGATGATAAGTATTGGTCAGTATATATGTTTTAAATTGATTTTAATTTGAAGGCTTCATACTACTATTATAAATGCGATTACATGGATCGATGTTTTATACACAATTACAGAATGGCTGAACGGATTTGGATGTGGCACAGAGATAGATTATAGTTTGGAATAGCACATAAGCCGAAATCCGTGGGATTATATATTACTTTGACGCGGACAAAGTCGCAGACGAAAACTATACAGGGTAATTGAAAAAATATCCAAAACATGAAAAGGGGTCATTGTACTCATCATTATGATCAACTTTTACTACGGCACCAACCTTGAAATCATGAAAAAAAAACAGCTGATCCATACATTACGATCTTGTTGTGTAGCATTTTTGTCGGGAACAGCTGATTTTTTTTTCATGATTTCACGGCTTTTCCATTGTTAAAGTTGTTCATAATGATGAGTACAGTGACCCCTTTTCAGGTTTCGGGTGAATTTTCGATGACCCTGTGTAATTTACTTAATAAAAAATTAATAATAATTTTGAAGTAAGGATTTTTTTGGACCAGATTTAATTATTGACACCATTGGCAACATCTACAATACTTCCTAGATTGCTGGTAATGAGTCACATAATTAGCAATTTAATTTACATTTGGGAAAACAACGTCATCTTTTCAATGTAAAAATTTTCTCACTTCGAATCAACAAATACCAAAATTAAACTTGACAAATTGCATGGTTATAAAGAGAAATCAGAAAGTCTATTAAAACGTTCTTAGAGTACTTAAAGATTACTATCATATAAATAAACATAACATCACGCCTGTAATCCCCGAAGGGGTAGGCAGAGGTGTACCCAGTAGTACACCCACATTTCGCCAGTTATGTTTAAGTCCCATGTAATAGGGGGCGAGCCTATTGCCATCAACCGGGCACAAATCCAGACTCCGAGGCTGCTATTGGTGGAAAAACCCAATAACACATTGCTCGACCTTGGAATCGAACCCAAGACCTCGTACTCAGCAGGAGCGCTTTGCGACTACTAGACCAACGAGGCAGTCATTTAAATAAACAAATATTTTCTTGTAACGAAGCATACAAATCACAAATTATTTCTACACACGCAGCATGTTGTTGCTGTCGGTACGTCTCTCGAATGTGTGTCGATGTTTGGGCGCGGCGCGTTGCGTGCAGATCCGCGTGTGCTGACCCTACCTTAGCACAGCGTGCCTACTGGACACTACTGTGTGTATGTAGACCATACTTTTATGTATCATGTTAGGTTTTACCTAGGCTCGACTTAGGAAATACACTGTATGCGTTTTTGATCGACTCTCAAAAAAGCATTAATTTACATACATAAACATAACATCACGCCTGTAATCCCCGAAGGGTTAGGCAGAGGTGTACCCATTAGTACACCCACATTTCGCCAGTTATGTTTTTAGTCCCATGTATTAGGGGGCGAGCCTATTCATTGCCATTCATTTACACATACCTATAAAATGCTTTGTCCTGAATGACTGACGGATCAACCTATCAACACGCAGCCTAAACCGCGGAGTTCTGAAACTTGGAGGGAGTGTTCTTTGTATGACGTAGGCATCCGACAAGAATGAATTTTCTGAAATTCTACCCGATAGGTTGTGAAAATGTGGACAAAGTTTGTATTGACAACGTGATTCCAAACTAATTCTGCATGAACATTCTTCAACAGAATTTACGGAAGATGTGCTTTGTATTTTATTGAAATTCATCCCCAAACAGAGATTTAAAAATTGGTAGAAAGTTATGTTGGGGGATTTTGGACTTTTACGCGGACAAAGTCGCAGGCAAAAATTATAAGTATATAGATTGACAAAGCTAGTTATCTATTCGTATGCTGACTATTGCTGACCCTGGCAATATTCCCGGCAATAAAGCCAGTGCGGATGTTTTCCAAATAAAACGAAGTATTAAGTCGTTTAGTGCAGGAGCCGTGACACGGTTGGCTAGGAGCCAGGGTGCGCCCTTTGTTTATCATCTCCTTGTTTATTATATTAGGATAGGAGATAGTTATGAGCGCGTCTGTTTAGAGAATTATATTAATTTAGAGTATAGGTCTTTCCTGCGGCGTGGTTTGCGGATTTAAAAATAATTTAGAGTTTTGGATCCCTATATGGAGTATAGTACCGTCTCCTTGGTCGTTGGTCTAGTGGTTGCGAAGCGCGACTGCCGAGCATGAGGTCTTGGGTTCGATTCCCAAATCGGTCAAGGTGTTCGGGTTTTTCCATCAGGAACTTCTCAGTATTAGCCTCGGAATCTGGTTTTGTGTCCGATTCATGGCAATAGGCTCGCCCCCTATTACATGGGACTTAAACGAAATGTTGATGTACTAATGGGCACGCCTCTGCCTATCCCTTCAGGGATTACAGGTATGATCTTGTGTTTATGTTATGTTACATAATATTATGAGATAAACACTGTTCGCGGGTTTTATGTAAAACATAGAAAAAACTGAATCCTGAAAACACAATAGGTACAAAGTAACAAGCAAATCAATGATTCTATTAATATTTATAAAATCTATTCTATTTATCAATGATTTTTTTTTTCTATTTATATTTTTTTTTGATTGGTTGTTCACCAATCGGCACTATGACCCCGTCATGGTCACGACCGCACAATTGTATAGCCAGACAAACACACAAATTGTATATGAATACTTTTTAGTATATTTGTAAGATAAATACAATGAATGGATGAGTGCTACAGTCACGGTCATCCAGTGAATGAATGTGTTCAGTAATAACGAAGGATACGTCTGTTTATTTAATACAAATGTATGTGAATATGTAATTACAGTTCTAATAACTAATTTTAGATTCTAACTCTTGCTGATTGACGTGCCATTAAAAAGAACGTGAAAGAGTATGTGGAATTAGAGTCCGATTAGGTTTTAATTAAGTGCAGATTATATTTATGAAAGACTAGTTTCTGTCCGTGACTGCCTCTGTTTAGATTTTAGTATTAAGCCAAAGTCTTAAATTATCCGTTATGAACGCAATAAAGGGATGTAAATAATTAAACGATAACAACTAAATAAATCAAACAAAAAGTGTAATAACACAACGAAGTCAAGTAATTTTCTGAATCGGACTAGTAATACTGAAAAGCAAACATTATAATTCTTTAACTATGTAATATGTATTATTATTTATTTATTTATTAACATAACATCACGCCTGTAATCCCCGAAGGGTTAGGCAGAGGTGTACCCATTAGTACACCCACATTTCGCCAGTTATGTTTAAGTCCCATGTAATAGGGGGCGAGCCTATTGCCATCAACCGGGCACAAATCCAGACTCCGAGGCTGCTACTGAGAAATTCCTGATGGAAAAACCCAATAACACTTTGCCCGACCTGGGAATCGAACCCAAGACCTGATGCACAGCAGTCGCGCTTGCGACCACTAGACCAACGAGGCAGTCTCAGTTATTTATTTATTAAAAGTCAAAAATCGAAAATTATTTCAAATTTTGGACTTTTCATATAAACTTTGTCCAGGATATGAAAAAAAATTGCGGCCAAGCGATTCTCGAGTTTTGAGCTTAGCAACGCATTTATTGATTCATTTTTTTATCTAGGTACTACTTTAATTAAATTTACTTCTTTTTTCCAGTGGACAGCGATGCGGATGAATTTTTTTGATGCCATTTAGTTTTAGTTTCTCTTCTTTTTTATTATGGTTGTTTTTTATTTTATTTTTATTATTAAGCTTGTAGACAAGAGGAATTATAAATATCATGTGTTCATATTACTTCTATACTTCATATATTATTAAAGTTTGTGACGTTGTAGTGGGTAATCTCTGGATCTTCTGAAACGATTTTGCAATTTTTTTCGCAATTTAGAAGCTACGTTATCCTAACTAATATTATAAATGCGAAAGTAAGTTTGTTTGTTACCATTTCACGCATAAATCACTGAACTGATTATCCTAAAAATTCCATATACATTGTCAAGTTTACAGAAACGGACATAGGGTACCTTTCATCCCGAAAAATCACAATGACGTTCTTATGACGATAGATGGCGCCACATGTCTTTTGAATAATGATCGAATTTAATTTGCGAGCGAAACCGCTGACGAAAGCTATTATTGCTAAGTATATTTTATTATAAAAAAATAGGAAACCGTAAGAAAAATCAACGATCGAACGAACTCGCAGGGGAGTGCTAGACGTGCTAGCTTATACCTACATGAAGATTATTATTTTACCTCAACGTCAAGATGCAAGATCCATACAAGACACACCTCATAATAACTACTTACACTGTACACATTATCATACAAGTATGGCGCCAAATGGCGACTGAGGACGACGGGTGTTCAGTGCGGCTAGTGGGCATTTCATTTATTATTTGTGTGTACCTATGTCATACTTGTGGAGGTTATCCTTAAGTGTTTCCTCTGCCCCCTGCCCTAATTATGCTTAATTTTTCAACCGACTTCAAAAAGGAGGAGGTTCTTAATTCGACGCGTATGGGTTTTTTTTTTTTTTGTATATTTGTTCTACGATTACTCCGCCAATTATGAATCGATTTGGATGATTCTTTTTTTGTTTGAAAGAGTATAGTTCGGAATAGGTCCCATAGGAATATTGTCAGGATCTGATGATGAACTTTGGAGATATGGAACGGAACTCCTTAAAAAAATCACAGCAGAACCGCCGTAACAAGAAAAATTGCTTTCTTTATACGTGTAGTCGATGACTGACTGAAGGAAGTGGGGAGGGGGTACGTCAACCCCCCTCCTACCACTTTCCAAAATTAAATATATCGTGTGGGGTAATGTTTGAAAGGGTTTCCTACAGCAAATCTGCTTCAAAGGCCATTTGAAGACATTTAGGTAGTAAAGCAGATTATAGAGGGACTCGCTAATCGCAAATAGGGCTTAACTTTGCTGTCACTGACTGGTACCAATCATATTTTGTGTCGTTTGACTACCCCGTTGGTTCAATTTCCAAGTCGGAGTCAAAACATTACTTCAATTGGACCATATATACTTAGGTACTTTTAGATTGTCAAGGAGTCGGTCAGTTAGTCCGAAAGTTGAAGCTAGTAGCTCGTTCCAAAACGGAGGTAGGCTTCTATGGAGAAGAACGAGCAAGAAACTCAACGGAAACTCTTCTCAATTAGGTTTTAACAAAATCCTGATTTCATTATCAAAGTTTGTGACGTTGTAGTGGGTAATCTCTGGATCTTCTGAAACGATTTTGCAATTTTTTTCGCAATTTAGAAGCTACGTTATCCTAACTAATATTATAAATGCGAAAGTAAGTTTGTTTGTTACCATTTCACGCATAAATCACTGAACTGATTATCCTAAAAATTCCATATACATTGTCAAGTTTACAGAAACGGACATAGGGTACCTTTCATCCCGAAAAATCACAATGACGTTCTTATGACGATAGATGGCGCCACATGTCTTTTGAATAATGATCGAATTTAATTTGCGAGCGAAACCGCTGACGAAAGCTATTATTGCTAAGTATATTTTATTATAAAAAAATAGGAAACCGTAAGAAAAATCAACGATCGAACGAACTCGCAGGGGAGTGCTAGACGTGCTAGCTTATACCTACATGAAGATTATTATTTTACCTCAACGTCAAGATGCAAGATCCATACAAGACACACCTCATAATAACTACTTACACTGTACACATTATCATACAAGTATGGCGCCAAATGGCGACTGAGGACGACGGGTGTTCAGTGCGGCTAGTGGGCATTTCATTTATTATTTGTGTGTACCTATGTCATACTTGTGGAGGTTATCCTTAAGTGTTTCCTCTGCCCCCTGCCCTAATTATGCTTAATTTTTCAACCGACTTCAAAAAGGAGGAGGTTCTTAATTCGACGCGTATGGGTTTTTTTTTTTTTTGTATATTTGTTCTACGATTACTCCGCCAATTATGAATCGATTTGGATGATTCTTTTTTTGTTTGAAAGAGTATAGTTCGGAATAGGTCCCATAGGAATATTGTCAGGATCTGATGATGAACTTTGGAGATATGGAACGGAACTCCTTAAAAAAATCACAGCAGAACCGCCTTAACAAGAAAAATTGCTTTCTTTATACGTGTAGTCGATGACTGACTGAAGGAAGTGGGGAGGGGGTACGTCAACCCCCCTCCTACCACTTTCCAAAATTAAATATATCGTGTGGGGTAATGTTTGAAAGGGCTTTATGTAAGGATTTCAAACATTAACACACAAGCACTAAAAAGTGAAAAATAAAAAGCTTTTTTACAAAAAAAGATAACCGCCTTCAAAAACTACAAAATAAAAAATAACTTTAGCTTGGAAGTCGGTGGCAATACCTACATAACAAGAAACAAAACCAAAGCCGCCGAGTTCCAAGCTAAAGTTATTTTTTTTTACCTCAACCTCAGAGGCAAGATCCATACAAGACACACCTCATAATAACTACTTACACTGTACACATTATCATACAAGTATGGCGCCGAGTGGCGACTGAGGACGACGGGTGTTCAGTGCGGCTAGTGGGCATTTCATTTATTATTTGTGTGTATGTCATACTTGTGGAGGTTATCCTTTAGTGTTTCCTCTGCACCCTGCCCTAATAATGCTTATTTTTTTTTAGGATATAACAAACTGCCTCGTTGGTCTAGTGGTCGCAAGCGCGACTGCTGTGCATGAGGTCTTGGGTTCGATTCCCAGGTCGGGGCAAAATGTTATTGGGTTTTTCCATCAGGCATTTCTCAGTAGCAGCCTCGGAGTCTGGATTTGTGCCCGGTTGATGACAATAGGCTCGCCCCCTATTACATGGGACTAAAAACATAACTGGCGAAATGTGGGTGTACTAATGGGTACACCTCTGCCTAACCTTTCGGGGATTACAGGCGTGATGTTATGTTATGTTATGTGTTATGATATAACAAAATCTTTGTCTTTTCCGAGGCAAGGTAGAAACGGTGAAACAAACGGTCAATGAGGCACGTCAGATGATATTTTCATTGTTTAACAACAATCAATGTGTAAAAAGAAAGACACTAAATGAATATTTTTTCCATCATTGCAATATTTTTTTGTTCTTGACCATACCTTGGAAGCTTTTCGTTAAGAAGATATTAAAGGTCAAAAAGTTTTAGGCGAAAGATTGTGGGGATGTATGTATATTTGTTAGTCTTACACGCGTAAACCGCTGAACTGGGGGCCTACCCCCATCTTTAAAAAAAAAAAATTATTTTAATATTACTTTGCCTTCCACACTGATGGATTTTCAAGGCTCGGTTCAGCGCCAAGAGTTAAAAATCCAACAACAGGAATTACATTGTAATATTAAAATAATATTATTTTAAGAGATTGGCGGTAGGCCCCCAGATATGGATAAAAATTGGCAATAGATAGACAATAGTTTTCCTGAATTAACACATAGGATACTTTCTATCTATCTATATTTCATAATTAAAACTGGTTTACATCCGTAATTACGTCACACACAAAGGTCCAGTTGAAAACCAGCGTCAGGCACAAGTGGTCTGGCATTTTATGCTGAACTGGGTCTGTTTGGCGCAGCTGTGGGGCACACAATTTCTTACTTTCTATTCTTTTTATTGCCTTTTTATTTTTATTATTTTTTTTGTGTGCACATAGTCTTTGTCAATAAACATTTTTTCTTTCTTTTTTATCCCGGTGAGGTGTACCCTCGGGATAATAGTACAACTTTTTGCGCGCGCGAAGCCGTGAGCAGAAGTTATAATTAAATTTTTAAATACCCTCACAACCAATACTGTTGCATACACCAATGTTTTGAGTGCGCGTCAGGTAGGTACCATGAACAGTTTTTTTTTTTCGATTAAAAATAAAAATCGGTTCTCAATGTTCCTAGAGCCTATACACAGCGCGTTTTTCATTCCACATAGCAAGTTGGCGCTAAGCTTCATCTGACTCGCGTTTGTATCGATATAAATGCGTGTGTTGAAGCTTTCCGTATACAGAAGAAACCAATCAAGACGTATTGTTGAAGGTACAATTGCATCCATATAAAGATATTCCGGAAGCTTGTTGCTATGGACATGAGGAAGGGGTCACGGTCTGCGCTGCCGGTAGACCTGCAGTTGGCCTACATCACCCTTAAAGGTAAAGGACAGACATTATAGCCATTTATAAGTATTGTAGACCTAAGATATAATGTGTAGAAATATTACTACAATTTGCAGAAATTTATATTTATCAGTTTCCTACAGCAAATCTGCTTCAAAGGCCATTTGAAGACATTTAGGTAGTAAAGCAGATTATAGAGGGACTCGCTAATCGCAAATAGGGCTTAACTTTGCTGTCACTGACTGGTACCAATCATATTTTGTGTCGTTTGACTACCCCGTTGGTTCAATTTCCAAGTCGGAGTCAAAACATTACTTCAATTGGACCATATATACTTAGGTACTTTTAGATTGTCAAGGAGTCGGTCAGTTAGTCCGAAAGTTGAAGCTAGTAGCTCGTTCCAAAACGGAGGTAGGCTTCTATGGAGAAGAACGAGCAAGAAACTCAACGGAAACTCTTCTCAATTAGGTTTTAACAAAATCCTGATTTCATTATTCTTGTTGCTTCTACATGTGAAAACAATGAAAATGAATAAGAGAAAATGTACTACCTATGGAATTAGTGATCGTTAATATATTTACATAAGGTATGGTGGGTACGTTATGTACTCATGTCCCACGTGTAGCCGGGTGAGGTGATATGAGCAGTGTGGGCTTGGCTGTTGCGCCACCTGGCGGTCACCTAGCACTTGTGTTGCAACCACTATTCGAGTATGTGTCGCCTGGAAGCATACGCGGCGAGTGATGTGACGCAGTTTATCGATAGTTTATTTATTTTTGATTATTAAAATAAAATATTCGTAATTATTTCATGTAATATCCTGGACCTCACTACACATGGTGTTGTCTAGCGTAAATCATATGCAGAATATCAATGAAGAATAAGTAATTCTACGAAATGTAAAAAGCACGTGTGCGTAATACGCTACATTATGAAGACCCTTAAAACGATGCAATAAATGCCACTTTACGAGCCCACAGAATTCCAGCTTTCTTTATATATTATTAATATTAGTTTCGACCAAAATTAAAGCAATTAACCAATTTTGTCTTTTTGTTTCCATTCAGATACGTTATTTGTATGTGAGGCCAAGTTCATTCGCATTCAATCTAGAAAAATTCCTAGAGTGTACCGTTTAACAATACACAATATTATTATAATAGTATCGATAAATAAGACTATAGTCACAACTCTATGGACCTGCTCATGTGCAGGGCGCGGTCGCTCGCCTTGCGCGTATGTGCGAGTAACATGCTAGTACCGACAGCAACATAAATAACTAAATGATGTGCCGTCAGCGAAATAATACTTACATTTCACAATGTGGGTAGGTGGTGTCTACTGCACGATTTTAACTGGTTACTGAACGTACTGATTGGTTAGTCATAATTTCAGTCACGGTGTATTAGTGTGTGTAGTAGTGTCTGTGTGTGTAATTGACATTTTTGTTGTGCCCGGTTGATGGCAATACGCTCGCCCTATTACATGGGACTTAAACATAACTGGTTCTGTTATTTAATTTAAATAGTAGTTTTAATGAGATTTTGTAATTTAAGACGCATTGCATTGCATTGAGTACTTTTTTATATCTAATTTTGTTGTTTCACTCTTGTACAATAACTTGTACCTACCATGTTATCTCTTCACCACCTTTGGTCGACTGTTAGAGAATGCCTAAGGCATTAAGTTCGCGTTTGTACTTTTGCTGCATAAAGTTTAAATAAATGAATAAATTGCTATCATAATAATAAGTAGTTTATTTAATTAATACTGTCATACATTCATATTGTTGTTAGTAACACAGAACCATCAATTTTAGCAGGTATTACATATTATTTTATGATTTATCAATATGACCAATTCGAAACCTCTTTTAAAATAATGCCTTTGAATCTAAAATAAACATTGAAATTTAATTTCAAAATGTTGTTTTGTCAACGCTACCCAAAACCAACAATAATAATATATCAAAACATAAGATAATTCGGTCCCGTTCGGCCACCGATATCGCTGACCGACCGATACAGTACGCCGCTTGTTTTGCTGACCGTACGCATATATTAACCTAATTGATTTACATACATATTGGATTATTATTTTTGCGCACCGTACGTGTTGCAGTAATTGTCGATTTAATTTTATCTGTGGCCGGGTGTTAAGAATTAATTTAATAATTATTATTGGCGGGACAAAAACCCTTGGACTTGTTATTTTTATTACTGAGATTTTGCTGTCTGTTTGTCCGTTTGTCTGTCACAGGGATGTATCTTTTAAACCGTAATAGGTAGATATTAAAATTATCACAGAGATTGCGTGCAGAACCAACGGCTTTTTTTTGGGGTGGTAAAAATCATCAAATGTGTCCTACCGCCCTGGGTGGGGCGGAAGGGACTGTCAGACTTTTACTGACTAAAAAACCACCCTGTTCCTTCTGTAGCCCTTTGCATTCCGGGGCCACGGCATCCTGTTAAGACTTGGCCCTTCTGAGAATTAGCCATTTTGAGAACTAGTCCTTTTGCGAGTCTGTTGCCATTTTGAGAATTGAGCATTCTGCGCCTAGGTCCGACGAGGCCTTCAGTCTTTTTAGGGTTCCCTAAAAACACAATTTCTACTTCCCTGATGCCAATGATGAAGTTTCTATGCAAACAAAGTATCAGTAATAACGTAGCACGTTTTATACGCATAACGCAGTTGCAGTTAGGTACAATATAATCCCATGTATTCTCTGTAAGGTTTCTTCCTAGTGGCCATCACTGCGTTATGCTCTAATCTTGTTGTGCATGCGCCGAGGTTTAGCTCAAACGTGCGCGTATTTATAAACCTAGATGCTGATAATGTGAAGAGTGTATTAGTACTTGGGAAAGTAAACAACATTATAATGTAGTATTAAGTTATTCCTGTGACTTGGTTCGTGAGAATAAAGAATTTAAATTAAGTAGTCTTAGTTGTTCCTTATAAAATTAGCTATCTGCCAGTGAATGTCCCGTAAAAGTAGGTCTAGGCATTTCGGATATATATTTACCAGATCAAACCGACAGACAATATTATTTTAAAATTGGTTTATGTATGTACCGTGTGACTTTTATTTATTTCCAATTTCTTTTTCTACTTGTTCATTCACAAACCGAATCCGATTTTATTTAAATTTTCAAATATTCTTAATTAGAGGCATTAAAAAAAGAATTCGGCAATTTAATGGACTATCAAAGTAGTCTATCAAATTAACATACTCACACAACTATAAAACTTCTGTTTTCAATATCAAGGATAGCAACCAGCCTCGGCTGTCAATAGTCTACTTCCGGCGCTGTCAGCCCCCTCCCCCCCAGCCTTGCCGACTGGATAATCTATTCACCACGACTTGAACTAATACACTTATCATTTTCGAGTTTAGGAGCTCTAGAAAAACATGTAACACAGCGTGACATGGGCGATGCTCAACCAAGATTTTTTACCCGACTGCGCGATACTAAGGGAAATGTGTTAATCAGGTTATTTATGTAAAATAAGAAAGAAAAAATGGTTTATTTGACACAGGCCGTGTGCACACAAAACCATTTTTCTTACAGTCGATAAGGCATAGTAAGGCTTGGACTTACTTGGTCGTTACTTAGGTACTATTTATGTTTGCATGCCATTTTTATGGCGAAATGTGTCTGAACTTTTATTTATTTTCCATCTTTGTACATACCACATTTAATGCAAATAAATAATTTTGACTTTGACTTTGACTTTGACTAAAATTAATCAGATTGAAAGATTTAAGATTATTTCGATTTCGATTTCGATTATTATTTTCTTTTTCTTAGCCTGCGATCTGTTTATTTGACATGATTTTAACTGGAGTTTACATATTATAAAATATCCATTGGTATGCCCATATAATTATTTTGTTTTGTATCTTTAGTCGATAAAAGATATTGTGGTGCTCTTCTCTATAATCATTGAAATGTTGTATTCTGATTTCGATAAATGTCAGAAAATTTGACATCGGTTTGTATTGGAGACTGGGCGCCAACGTCCGGTTTCTGAAACATACACATACATAATTTTTTTTTACATGTGTGTGTGTTTTATCTATGTATGTGTATGTATTTACACGCTTCCTGATCCGGAAACCTGATTCGGAAACCGGACGTTTGCGCCCAGCTTTAAAGTGTAGACAACCAATAATATGACAGCAAATTAAAGTGTTTGCCTCAATGTAACTGCTGCAACAGTTCGATTATAAGCGTGATTTTACGAGCGAACGTAATTACACACTGTCCAAGTAACATATCTACATAAGTATATACTTGGTGAAATATATTTAAACGTATGTAACACCTATAAATCTACTTCTGGGCGTGGGCTCGCTAAAGATCAATGTCAGTTGCTATTGAATTAATTAAGATATTTTGTATTTATTGCCATGTCTTTGTAAGTACTTAAGTATGTATTTTGGTTGATTTATGCCGTCCGGTGTACTAACGCTGGGCAAAAAGCCCTGGTACCGAGTTTGGTGACTGGATATTATGCAATCATAATATTTACTGGTAGAAGGGGATGTCCCTTAACGAACACTTCCGTCTTATATTATTATACAACAAGTATTTTACTGAAACCACTCGGTCAATAAGGGTTGTTTATATGCCTATAGCACTCACGAATAACGTAGCTTTCTACCAGAGAAACAATTTTTAAAATTGGTTCGTTACTTCCGGAGATTACCCCCTACAAACAAACTTACAAACAAATGTTACCTCTTTATAATATTAGTATAGATACATCATTTTAACCGCAAAGCGATACGATTTCTCTTTGGTTTTTATTTATTATTATTTTTTTATGTTAGTAGGATATATTTTTTTAATTTTTAAATTCATGTTACAGCGGCCTTAATAATAGTTATTAAAGTGTAAATACATACACACTTTGTGAAAATTCACAGCCTTGTCTTGATAAACGAACAGACTGTGGAGCCTTAGTAAGGTCCTGTTGGGACCTTTTAAGTACCGAACTCTAAAAAAAGACAACCTATTGGCATTCGTACATATCCTATGTTTAGTTAAGTTCTGAGTCACAAGATACAAGCTTTGCTTAGTTTGTGGCTCGCCAAGTATGTTCACATTTGTAATACTTACTTTTGGTTAATAAACTTTATCATTAAACGTTATTATTATTAGTTCTTGCAACTACTACGTACAAACAATCGCTACTTAGTTACATACATCAAATATTTGAAACAACATAACTTTAGAAGGTGAATACCGTTTCCAGAGCGTCAGTACCTCACTAGCACACAGTACCAAAGCTGTCACAAGTCGAACAATCTGTGCACTGTCAATATTTAATGTTAATAAGCTCGGCTTTTATCTGCACATGTGTGAACGGCCTTAGGGTTGTCACACTATAGAGTATACTGTCAAATGAAACAAGCACAGTGTCAATCAATGCAAATGTAAAAGCTTACTTCACTTTAATTCAATTCAATCATTTTGTTTGCTATAATTATAATGTTCTAGTGTTAGTTAAAAGAAAAGGAGAATTCAACAATACATTAATAAATGAAAACAATGAATACTCATTAAACAAATTTGAAAAAAAAAATTGTCTTCTAACTTCAAATGATCACTCTCTTATTGGCGATAATGTCGTACTTACGTGATGCGGATTAATCAACTTGTACACGAAACTTCAACATAACATTTTTAGTTTATTTAATCCCATTCCTTATTTTTTGGTTTCCTTATCATTTTAACTGACTTTTCTTGATTTTTTTTTACATTTTCGACTGCCATCTTTTTTGCGATTTTTGTGATAAGTTGTGCGTGCCACCCCTATGCTCACATGTCGTTCGACGACAACGCACTGCATCGCGGTCAAGGCCGCCAACTGATTTTTATACAAGCTGTCAAGTGCGAACTGTTCCTTAAGTGTTTGTATAAACGCCAGCTTTTTTATTTTAGCCCAATCCTGACCTTGTGAGGCCTACCTTTGACATCAAACTATTAAAAGTAATGAATACATGAATATTTATTTTTGGTTCTAAAATTAATTGATCACATTAATACGGTTATTTAGATTAGATCTCGAATGATAGGCTCAACTAAGTAATTTTTGTGCAATCAGTTGGCTATTGAGATTGGAGCAAGGAACATTTGGTAAACTTAGACATAAAACAAATTGTTTAAGTTACTAGCGCAGCCCGCGACTTCGTCCACGGAGATTTCATCCCCTACAAACTTAATATCCCTTGGCGGGGTAGTTAAAAAGAAATCTATTAACGTCAAGCTTAATCAGGTATTTACAAGATTTTTTTTATCCCTTTAGGGTTTGAATTTCCAGAAATTATTTCTCAGTGTTCGCCTGCATGATTAAAGGATGCTGTGTGCAAAATTTTACCATCTTAATTCCAGAAGTTTCTGCAAAGATTCGCTAAGTTTTCCCTATGTTTTTAAAAGCACACATAAGAAAAACATTGGTCTGGAACTAACTAGAACATTTAGTTATATTTAAGTAAGTACACGTAACTATGTAAATTAGTACAAAAACCACGGCTTTTTGCGTACGCGCAACTTCATTCGCCATTACCAGTAATGTGCCGAGAAAAAAGGCCTTTTAAATTGTTCCTTGACTTTTGAGTCATTTGCTGTGGTGCTAATGTTTATAGTTCGTCTTATACTAAAAACTTGAATATAACTAGAAACGTTTTCCATTATTGTAATGTCTTTTTTTTTGTAGATGGTCGCTTCACGATATATTGCTAGAAGAATTTTGATGCATCGAGAATTAATTGTGGGAAGGATCGGCTTAATCTTAATGCGAAAGTTTGGATGGATGTTTGTGACTCAATCACGATAGACCGGCTCGACGGATCTAGATGAAATTTAGCACAGAGATAACACATACCTAGGCTACTTCTTATTCCGGAAAAATGTACCGATCCCTTGGGCTAATATATCAACTTTGATGCGAATGTAGTCTCTAGTAGGTACTGGATAAAATATACCAAGTAATGACAATTTAGAAGTAGAACATCTCAAAGAGACATAATTCAGACAAGCCTTATAAAAATATATATGTAATTGTAAGGGGTAAATGACATAACATCACGCCTGTAATCCCCGAAAGGTTAGGCAGAAGTGTACCCATTTGTACACCCACATTCGCCAGTTATGTTTAAGTCCCATGTAATAGGGGGCGAGCCTATTGCCATCAAACGGGCACAAATCCAGACTCCGAAGCTGTTACTGAGAAATTCCTGATGGAAAAACCCAATAACACTTTGCCCGACCTGGGAATCGAACCCAAGACCTCATGCTCAGCAGTCGCGCTTTGCGACCACTAGACCAACGGGGGGGGGGGGGACAAGGGGTAAATATAGAGTATTAATCTGTACCTACATATTACATCTATACAAATAAATTAAATTGAAGTGTTTGCTTGCAATATCATACTAGCAGCTTTTTACAAAATACACCTATTTAAAATACAATTTTTAAAACTTTTGTCTGTCTGTTTGTCCCGGCTAATCTCTGAAATGGCTGGATCAATTTTGACGGGACGAAAAGGAAGATTAAAGTGACATGAAATATTTTTTCAACTTGAAACAGAGAAGTCGACAATTAGTAACAGATTTCCATTGATCATGTTATATATGTATATATATTATAACATGATCAATAAGGCATAAGTTCCTCAGTCTTATTTATTTGTCAAAAAAAGTCGTTAAAGTTTATAGCGTTCAATACGGATACCATTAGCGGTAGTTCACGTATTTCCCGACCTTTAATTACCATTGTAAATTATGTTTTGATGAACCACCGCCATCGTGGCGTATCGACGCGGAGATGCTTATCTCATTTCTGGGTATAATTTTGTTTACAAGCAATTATTGTATACAAGAATTTAATTGTCTCGCTGTTCAGGTTGTAAGCGGAACTGCTGTTAGCGGTTGTGTTCTCGGGTTAGGCAAAGTGTTAACTATTTATACTTACGAAAAGGGTTGCCACATTTTAAGTTAAGCCTTAAATGTTAAGCCTTAAAGTTAAGTTTGGGTAAAACCCGGATTTTATGTGTGAGTTTTAAAAAGATAACTGTATTGTTCTTTTCATACAAAACATCACGCCTGTAATCTCCGAAGGGTTGGGCAGAGGTGTACCTTTTGTTCTTTTCAATTTATCATTATAAAATTGTTTCAACTCCCTATTAATTAATTGTAAAAAGCCTAAGAAAAGTCGGTTAGGCAGAACATCGAATTTGGCCGGACACATAACTCAATAGCCTGACTATGTCCGCCTTTATCCGGACGCCTAGCCACCGTACTTATTTAATGTAATAAAGCTGACGTGATTTTTGTTTGTTGTTTGTTAAAACGCGTTAATGTGTAAATTACCGGTCAGATTTTAAAAAATCTTGTTGTATATGATAACCAGATTCATGAGTAATAGTATAAGCTATATAACAACACGCTACGACCCACAGGGGCAGAGCAGGAACCAAAGACGTAACTAAAATATTATATATTTATTCTCGGAAATTTTCTGTATCTGTGCAACTACTATGTTTTGTCTCTGCATCAGCCTAAAGTAGACTGGTAGAAAATGCCTAAGGCATTAAGTCCGCCTTGTATAGTGTATTTTTCACATGTGCAAAATGTTTTAATAAATAAAATCGAATAAAAAATCATTTTGAAATTTTCGATACAGGCAGGAATGTGTAATTTGTGGCCGATATGCTCGTTTCCTAACACATGGGACTTTTAATGAAATTAGGGCGTATAATCCTGGGAGTTTTAACAAAACTAGGGCGTGGTGGGTACCGTCTCTACGTAACCCTTTAGAGAAAATCGTCGTGATGTTAGGTACCTGATTATACAGTTCAACATTACGTGCTCATCGAAGGTCAAAGTGCAGTCATGAAGTGGAGCAATGACCATCCGGACTAATTGAAAGTTTCGCAAAGCGTTTTGCAATACACTGAGCTATTTGTATTGAATCGTTGACAAGTTGCACTTAGATAAGTAACAATGGAAATGTTGCAATTGCAAGAAAATATTCTTGGTAGAAAAATCCTTATGCAAACAGACATTGGCCTTACCTTATTGAACTATTTTTAGCCCTATAGAGTTACATAAGCCCGCGTTAAAGCTGGTTTCTCCACACAAAGTTTGGATCCCTGTTCCCTGTTCTGTTGAATTTTGGAAATCCTGTCTTATCGGATGCCTACGTCATAAAAAGAACACACCCTCCAAGTTTCAGGTCTCTACGATCAGCGGTTTAGGCTGTGCGTTGATATGTCAGTCAATCAGTCATTCAGGACAAATTATTTTATATGCATAGGTAGATAGATAGAAGAAAAATTAATAGGAACTACCGAAAGCGGTGCTATGTAGATACTAATGTGAATACAGTATTATCGATAAAAACTCTTTTAAACATCTTGAACAAATCTTTATATTACAACGAAATAACACGAAGTAATATTAAAACCATGCTGGTTCTTTGGCCCATAAAAGACCAGCCCTCTGGTCATGTGAAGACCATTTAACATCTCGTGTCTCGCCATCTTAAGACCGTCGAGGCAGTCAACGAGGGAATAGTAATAAAGATACTAATTATAAGTAAAGAAGTATAAATTAAGCATCGTCATTGTTTAGAAATTAAACTTGAGCGTAAGAGTGGCTTTCTCTTTAACCGCTGTTTAAAGACACTGTAGTTTAGTAAACAGCGCACGTTTAGTTAGCAATTATGGCTAGTGCCTCGGAGTCTGGATTTGTGCCCGGTTGATGGCAATAGGCTCGTCCCCTATTACATGGGACTAAAAACATAACTGGGGAAATGTGGGTGTACTAATGGGTACTCCTCTGCCTAACCCTTCGAGGATTACAGGCGTGATGTTATGTTATGGCTAGTATTAAGACTTGAGTTAGTTGAACGATCGAATCTTACTCCTGCTACTACAAATGCGCAAGTTTGGATGAATGGATGTTCGTTATTCATTCACGACAGAACAGCTTCCCAATAATGGGTCTCGGCTTTGAAAGTCTACTTTTTTTAATTACCTTAAGTTCATTTTTTATGCAGTCAGGTTTTTTAAAAAGGCTAAAAATTTTCGACTGTATGTATTTTTGATTTCTCCTCCATTTTTTTGACCGATTTTCAATATTCTTTTTTTATTCATATGCTTCTGAGGCGATCCCATAATAATTTTATGAATTTATTTTCATAATTATGTAGGTAGCTCATCAACTTAGGCTTCATAGATAAAAAAAAAACTTCATATACCGACCTACTGACATGCAATACGAAACATATTCTACTAGAGAAACGTATGAGTATTATTGCCAACAAAAATCCTTGCAACGAGAAGGACACATACCTTTCTTTCTTTCTTAGAACTGTGTGAGAACCTGTATGAGTGACAGATGATTTCACAACTCCAGCTAGGAGCCAGACCGGTTCCAGTCACACTTGTGAACTAAAATATTAGTAATCATCGTACGGGAGTGCGGTTCTCAACCTTTAAGACGGTAGCACTTTGTGTTTGCTGATGAATGGAGTAAATTAATTAAGCGTGTGTGTTTATTTTATTTTTTATTTATTTATTAGGATCTCCAACGAAAAATATACATATACAAATCAAGACATCATTCTCCCCGTCTTGACATATGGCGCACAGACTTGGTCTTTGACTAATTGTCAGAAGTCCAAAATCAAGGTTTGCCAACGAGCAATGGAGCGCAGTATACTAGGTGTTAAATTAACGGACCGAGTTCGAAACACTATACTGCGCTCCAAAACAGGGATAGCTGACGTGGCTCAAAAGGTTCCTCAACTAAAATGAGACTGGGCAGGACATGTCTGCCGCATGTCGGACAAACGGTGGGCCCAAATAGCGCAAAACTGGTGCCCTGAAACATGGAGTCGGGGCCGCGGCAGGCCACGAAGGAGATGGCGGGACGAACTGGATGAATTTCTCCAAAACTGGCGGGATGAGGCACTGAATCGTGAAGGATGGAAGGAGTGGAGGGAGGCCTTTGCCCAGGAGTGGGACAGAATAGGCTAACAAAAAAAAAGACATAACAATAATAAACAAAAGGTGCACTCCTTCACTTATAGGAGACCACAGCATGCATGTGTTTTGTGATAGAAAGTATGCTAGGATGTCCATGTTAATTTTATTAAAATTGTATAGTATACAATAGAATTGTTAATTTGAATACTATTCTGTTCTTTTATGTCTCTATGTGAATGGTGTTGTACTGTTATAATTAATTTTAAATAAATAAATAAGCACACCAGATTTTACTTGTGTCAATAATAATAAGGGTCACGAATATTGTTTTCAATTCTCAATTAAAACCAAGTGCGAGTCGGACTCGTTCACAAAGGCTTTACCACCATACAATATTTTACACAATTAATAAATTTATAAAGTTTATGATCGCAAAAAAGCAATAACTTGTGATATTTTTATTTTTATTTAATTTATATTTTGTGATATGAATTACTTTACGGTTAACGGATTTTTTTCCTTTACTTCTGCTACATGGCATTTCTTCTCGCCTTTCATGATTCTAGGTCAACGGGAAGTCCTCTATAAGCGATACTCTTGCGTATGATCGCCTTGAAGCTATCTTTTCACACCTCTGTGATCATTCCAGACGTACAACAAAAGCGAGTCATCTGCATCAGCATCCTAAATATTATGTAGCTGTATTTAACACGGACCAAGTAAAACTGTATCAAAAAGTTTAAGTATCTTCGACTATGGTAAACGATTATTATGTGCCACGAATTACGTAACTGGTGTAGTGCCCTCATAAGCGCACGTGTGTGCTGCGCTTAATGTATTTAGACCACATTCGAATAGGGCTGTACCTGATGAATTGAAATGTCGATAACGATTTCTATAAATTCGATTCTAGGAGTGAGTTCCTTGGTAAGCTAGGTATTTAGTTTATTATCGTGTGGTCTACGAGGTGTCCAGGGATAGCTTATAAGGGGCCAATGAGGCTTCAGTGATGGGTCTACGAATAGACTGCGATGTAACATTGACGGCTCTATTATAAGACTACTTGATGTCGAGGAAGTATCTTTCACCGGTCACCGATTTATCTATTTGATGTCAATGTTGGGTCTACGAGGCATCGACGGTTGCTCTACAAGGGTGTAACGATGGCTAAATATACTAGGTGGCAACGGAGCGACTACAAGAGATCAGCAGGTCTAAGAGTGATTCAATAAGGGGTCAAATAGGGTTCAGCGAAGGGTCAAAATTGTCATTGGTCAGCGTGCGCATCTGAGTGCGTATTTTATGCAGCCCGCTGTACTTGTGTCCACTACGTAAACAAGTTTAATTTATGTTTTTCATAAACCTATAAAGGGGTCATTAAAGAACTGCGAATAAAATAAAACAGCTGTTCCTTATATTTTCAACCGACTTCAAAAAGGAGGAGGTTCTCAATTCGACGCGTATGTTTTTTTTTTGTATATTTGTTCTACGATTACTCCGCCAATTATGAATCGATTTGGATGATTCTTTTTTTGTTTGAAAGAATATAGTTCGGAATAAGTCCCATAGGAATATTGTCATGATCTGATGATGAACTTTGGAGATATGGAACGGAACTCCTTATAAAATCACAGCAGAACTGCCGTATCAAGAAAAATTGCTTTGTTTATACGTGTAGTCGATGACTGACTGAAAGAAGTGGGGAGGGGGTACGTCAACCTCCCTCCTACCACTTTCCAAAATTAAATATATCGTGTGAGGTATTGTTTGAAAGGGCTTTATGTTAGGATTTCAAACATTAACACACAAACACTAAAAAGTGAAAAATAAAAAGCTTTTTTACAAAAAAAGATAACCGCCTTCAAAAACTACAAAATAAAAAAAAGCTTTTTTACAAAAAAATATGACCGCCTTCAAAAACTACAAAATAAAAAATAACTTTAGCTTGAAAGTCGGCGGCTTTGGTTTTGTTTCTTGTTATGTAGGTATTGCCACCGACTTCCAAGCTAAAGTTATTTTTTATTTTGTAGTTTTTGAAGGCGGTTATCTTTTTTTCTAAAAAAGCTTTTTATTTTTCACTTTTTAGTGTTTGTGTGTTAATGTTTGAAATCCTAACATAAAGCCCTTTCAAACAATACCTCACACGATATATTTACAAAAAAAAAAAAAACATACGCGTCGAATTGAGAACCTCCTCCTTTTTGAAGTCGGTTGAAAATAACTTTAGCTTGGAAGTCGGTGGCAATAACTACATAACAAGAAACAAAATCAAAGCCACCGAGTTCCAAGCTAAAGTTATTTAATATTTTGTAGTTTTTGAAGGCGGTTATCTTTTTTTGTAAAAAAGGGTTTTCAACAACCACACACTGCCGAAAAACATAAAGTATTCAATACTAAATTCTAATTTCCAACATTACTATATTGCAAATCAGAATTATTGAAGTCATACACATTAGCATCAATGTCAAAGGTACTACCTATATTAAAAGCCTTAAGCTTTATAAAAAACCCGCTCCGAGTCACGGTCAGATACTAGTCTGTGTAACCAGTCGTGCACAGTGCGTACATTCATATCGACATGTGGTCACAATTCGTATGTATGTATGTTACAGACATGTTGTGCAATCAAGGAGTGGTTTGAAGCGTGATGAGAGCGTTTTGAGTTTGTTATCTGTCTGATTTGTTTAGTTAGAGACTGTGTAGTCTTCATAAGTACCCTTGTACCGTTTGGCTTGTGGTTGCTTGCGAATTTTAAGCGTTGGGTTCAGGGTTTTATTTCCAGGTCTGGTAAAGTATCGTTAGGGCGCGTTCACACGACACGCGCACGCTCAGCGCACGCCACCCGCGTCCAACTCGCATTGAAATTTGTTAAATAAGAATTTGAGCCTTATAATGCATCAATAGATCTCAAATTGCATTTAACGAGGTCTACACGCGCACGCCATGCGCACGCCCCGCGCCCGCCTCGCGCCAACCCTGCACTCGCCCTGCCCGCGCTCTGCACCCTCCTGGAAGCCACTATGCCTAGTGAACGAAGTAGTCCAGTCACTAGTAGTTTAAGTGGGCGCGAGGCGTGTGCGAGGCGGATGCAGCGCGTGTGCGGGTGCTGTGCGTGATCGGCGCGTGTCATCTGAATACGCGCTTACGTTTTTCTATCAGGAAGACCGATTCCCTAACTCTGGGTAAGCAAGTTGATGGTGTGACAAAAGGTTCTCAGGTACCAAATCAAATCCAATCGAAAATCAAAAATCATTTATTTCTATAACAATGTTTACAAAAATAGCTTAATGATTGGAGCCTCCTTTTAAGCAAGTAATGTCTGTGTCGGGAGACTCCGCTATTCCATACAGATACTATTAGATATTATCATTTATCATTAATCATTCATTTATTGCATTACATGTTGTTTACAGGTCGTTACATTATGATAGTTCCAAACAATGAACCCTGCTAGGGCACAGCAATGTATAGGCGATAGGTTTTAATTAACATGCCCTCGTTATTCATAAAATTTGTTAATATAGATTAATTTAAAAATTATTGATTATAATTATACATTATGTCATTCTTATAAACTAATTTATTATTATTGGGTAAACATACATAATTTATGATCTAGAACTAACAGTAGGAATGATGGAATAGAAATTTCACTTTCGGTATCGTTAAAGTAACCATTAAAATCAGTATAATAACTCCATAAGTCGGTATAATCCTAAAATGTCAAGATTTCATGAAATAGTCATTCTTTCGGGTTACCTGGCCCTATGGAGTTTTATTGCTGACTTAAATGGTTATAATTCTGAAAATACATACTTCTTACGCCCGCGAATCAAACTTTAATCAACATAAAATCTAATAATGACTTGCAAATTGCAAAAAACGTAAGAAAATTTAAATTACGCAGGCTACCGCGGCGCTTCCACCTTTAGATTGTTTTTACACTCGATATAAAAGAATGGAATAAATCTATCAAAGCCATTTAGCCACGCTCTAACTACCTCCCAAAACAAACACGACATATCTCACATCGTGACATAAACTAATAATATCTCGCGATCTTAATGAGTGTTGCGACACAAATACCCGTGTCACTCAGGATAACATCACAGAGTAACTGAAACTGAGGGTTATGCGTTGTTGTACTGCGATCATATCGAGCGATATGTTCTGATACCAACTCGCTTTTAATTCGGTGATCGGAGATAAATGGTTAAGGGTAAGTTGTGTATGGAAATTTAAACAGAATATACAGTATTATATGAAATCGTTTTATTTAATGGAACAAAGTTCCTTATGGCGCGTTGCGATTGTTGCGAAAGAGAGCTAGACGGAAAAAATTAAGAGCGAAATTCGAACGACACTAGGATAATGGGCAAAATTCTTGAAATAAGGTTCCGTACACACGTTATTCATTAGATAAAATTTATAACGGCTAATTACGCGTCATGAGTTTCGTGTCCATGGTTTTCGAGGGTGTTGATGCCGAAAATGAGGTCAAAACGAAAATTCAAGATGGCGGCCGCAACTTCGTTCCATCCGGGTGTCACTTGACCCCTCTCAAGTTTTTTCTTTATATTTGAAAGCCTTAAAACTACCATTACAGGTTTCTTAAATTTTTCAGGTTTCTTTCCTAATTTAAATTATAATTTTTAATTTATGATGGATGTTTATTATTGGTGTTGTTTTTATTTTAATTTTGGCTGTAATTTGTAATATAATTTTATGTGTTTGTCACCTTCCTCTATGGATCCACGTTATCCGAAATAAATGGTTTTGGTTTTTTTTTATTCTTAACCTAATGCGATAGCCTAGTCACACACACACATACAATAAAAATATATCAACACTTAAAATAAAAGCGACGGCCTACTTACGGACTTGAATAAAAACCCACCCTGTTCCTTCTATTGCCCTTAAAGGTGCTCCATCACCGGGAGCATTCGCGTGTAATGTAACGTTACAGATTTGAGCATTACATCAGTGAAGGTGGAGAACCGAGCATTACAATGAGCACCTTGTAATGATACAATGTGTAATATCTTGATACAACTTGTAACATCAATGCGCTCCACTTTTAATGTAATGCTCAAAGTGGAATCTATATGTTACATTACACGCAAATGCTCGTTAGTCAGGGAGGTATTATTGTAATGTAATGCTCAAAGTTGAATCTATAATGTTACATTACACGTGAATGCTCCCGGTGATCCCAGAGCACCTTTGCGTTCCGGGGCCACGGTATCCTGTTAAGACGTCCCGCAACCCCGGACAGGTTTTACCTTAATGCGACCGAAGCGACAGTGCAGCTATCAACTAATTTATTTTTATCGATGCTACCTTTTTAAAAGCAGGTAGGTAAAGTAGTTAGGTTAAAAAACATGTGAGGAGATGATTTAGTCTCTTTTTGTCAGTATTCCCTTGGGTTTTTTACTGTACCTACTTCTTAATACAGACAAATTAATTACGATATTTACTTTAACATAATGACAGTTATTAAAAAATATAAGTAAATTACATAATATGTTATATTTTTTCTTACTCCTCCGCTATTATTTTCTGATTAATTTCGTTGCGGGACCCAAGACAGTTGAATCGTTTCTCTGGGACTCGTCGAGCTTCAGTGCCACGGCGCTTTGCTGGTGGCCTCCACTGTTGATTCTGGCTTTCAGGAGATGCAGTGGGCGGGAACAGTGTGGCGGGCTGTCACAAATTAAAAAAAATAATATTATAGTATATGTGTCTTTGCCTTAACAGATTAACATGTTTTGCTAACATAATTATTGTTAGAAGTACAAACGTAATTATGAATGATCTTAATAAGACTCGAAAATATGCACTACCCACTGTGTACTTCGCATACTGCAGGCCAAAACAAATCATAACAATATCGAAATAAGATCGATTTACAAAGGAATTTCGGATAATGGTATATCATATTTCTTAATTTAAAAGCAAGGGATATCAAACCTTATTGTAATTATGTTAAGGTGTTAGTAATGTGCAAAGTTTTGTAATGTAATTGTGAAAGGTGCAATATTGCTATTGTCACTAGAGCGACATTGGGGAAGGTCAGCTTAATGCGGGATGTAGCGTCAGCAGAAAAACTAATATTTATAATATTTATATTTTTAAGTTTCTGATCAGAAAAATGTGTTAACTAACCCTTTTTGGCAATTCGGACAACATTTATTTAGTTTCGGTTATACTGGTATATCCAAGCTTCGCACGACTAGCTATACATAATAATATGTCAGTGTTTAACAAAGTCGTACTATATGAGAAAATTTCCACATAAAGAAGCAACCAGAATTTTGTAAAAACCTATTTGAAAAAAGTGTCTGTGGAGTTTCTTGCTCGTTCTTCTCCATAGAGGCCTACCTCCGTTTTGGAACGAGCAACTAGCTTCGACTTTCTGACTAACTGACCGAATCCTTGACAATTCAAAAGTGTCTGTGAGTGGTGAAATAAATACTTTATATTTGGCTATTAAGGAATAACAGCTTGCAATTATCAGTAATCATCACCTACCTAGGCCATAGGCCACTGCAGCGCAAGCATCACCGGGAGAGAAGAGTAGTCCTATCCAGGCCGATATAAAACCGACAACCAAAATGATCACAAAGCCTACTTCCCCTGCTGTCGCTACCGGTTATCTTTCACCGGTAGTAAGCAGAGGTCGCGTCGTGCGCCCGCGCACTTTGTGTGTCAATGACGCCCTTATCTGTCGCATACGAAGTTCGATACGTTACCAACTTACAACCAAATGGTGGAACGGTCTTTCTGGATATTTTTCAAGAAAGTATTTTTCGTAGGAGGAAGTTGGATGATGAGAACCAAAGTACTGTTTGCTGACATTGCAGAGAGGTCTAAGGTACAGGACTCCACTAGTTTGGAGATGATAGGTTTAATTATGCTTACATAACCCTCTTATTATTATAGCACTAGCTTCTGGCCGCGATTTTGTCTCGGTTATTTTTCATCCAAGTACTTGCCGTTCTTGCCGGATTCGAACACACTGGGAGTTCGAATCCGGGCAAGTACTAATGTGACTTTTTCAATTCATATGCACTTTCTATGTTTATCTTCGACATCACTGACATTGTTTCGTGCCTCTTAGCACGATAAGCTGTTGGTCCCGGCTGACAGTCGTTACGTTTCGTCAGAAGCCCGAAAGTCTGATAACCAGTCTCACCAAGGGTTATCGTATTATCCAGGTACAGGGTTGTGGATGTCAGATAGGCTGTCACTCCATGTAAAATACTGGTATTCAGCTGCATCCGGTTAGACTGGAAATCGATCCCAACATTGTTGGGAAAAAGCTAGGCAGATAATGAAGGTATATGAGAGTAAGGGAAGAGGGAGTACACCTGTCTTGGTTAGTCTCCATTGAGACTGGCAGCTATGACCGAAACCAATCTGGGAGAATATTATTTTTTAAATTCGAAGTTGCAGCTGTAAATATGAAAGGATTATTTTCTAACTCCCTTCAAGCTTCACTTGCTAATAATCACGCCTGTCGTGTAACGATTACAGATAACGTTGGTTTTATAATTATATTTGATCCCTGATAAGAACATAGTTATTATATTATTATTTAATCTTATTATGAGGCGGTTAATTATGTTGTTTTGTTTTGGCGGCGCGGCCGTGATTTTGTTTATCTTGCGGTCAAGGTTCTTCTGCCTTTCCTTCCGGCCTACAAGTGATCCGTGTGTAAATATTGATAAGCTATTATTGAGGACCCATTAATTTAGTAATAATTGCAATCCGTGGTGCTTGGCAATCTGGGCTTTCCCCAGTTGCAAACGTCCCTTTGTGCCTATTGGCCTAGTTCTGTTCTGTCTCCTGCTTGTATGGAGGGAAGTGGAAACTATTTTTTTTTATTCCTCCGCTATTCTTTTCTGATTAATTTCGTTGCGGGACCCAAGACAGTTAATCGTTTCTCTGGGACTCGTCGAGCTTCATTGCCTTGACGCTTTTCTGGTGGCCTTCACTGTTGATTCTGGCTTTCAGGAGTTGCAGTGGGTGGGAACAGTGTGGCGGGCTTGTCCCAAATAAAAAAAAACTTTTATTGATTTATAATATTCATACTAAATCTATTTCTTACTTATCGCCAATCCGCCTTGGGCAAGCGTGGTGATCACTGCTCGTGCCTCCTCTGTATGAGAAGAGGCTTTTGTCCTATAGAGGGATAATAACTGGCTGGTAATATTACACTTTCTAAATAAAATTAAATTGCATTTATAAATATTAATATTGAAATAAAAACATTTAAAGTTAAAGCCCACGCTTTCGATTGCGCGAAGAAGGCTCTCGTATTAATTAATAATGAAACATTTCTTGATCAAGATCTAGCTCACGAGGTAACCAGCATGTGGGGTATGGACTCGACAATTATTGTTCCGATTGTCATGTCAGTGAACGGTTTAATAGCGAAAAGTTTTGACCAACACCTTGAGAAACTTTCGCTCAACGGCTGGATCAAGAGTCAGATGCAGAAGGCGGTTGTCTTGGACACGGCACGCATAGTAAGGAGGTTCCTCTCTCTGGATCCCTAACCAAATATGTGTAAAAATATGGAAAATAAAGAAAATGAGAAGTATTAAACATTTTGTATTATTTAATCTTATTTTTTGAGGACCTTATTTACGCAAATAAATAATTTTGATTTTGAGGTTTTTAGAAATTACAGACGTTTCAGGTCTCGAACTGAAGTTTCCCGGTTTCTCTAGACGTCTAGCTGACAGTCTGCCATTTCCAAGATCACAACAAATACATCAATACTCTTTTTACTGTTTGTGGCATTGTTGCAATTAAAATAAATAACAAAAGACTACTGCATTATACAAAAGAAAGAAAGAAAAATACATTAAATGGTTACGATATAACGCCAGTTAAATACAAACATAAACGTTTATTACCCACGATATGCCCACAAGACGCCATTAATATCCTTAAGCCATCAATACTATAAATAACACCGTTTTATCCTTATTAGAGATAATTCTAGACTTACTTCCTCTTGCGCGACTTTCGCAATGTTGTTGTTATCTGTACTTCCTGCGTGCGCGCAGGGTCGCGTATTATTAGCAACAGATGCTGGTGTTTGTTTTATTAAGTGTTTCTATGTACTGTGTGTGACTATCAAGGGCAGGGTAGGATAGGAATATCAACAAGATAGGAAAACTTCTGGGAAAAATAAAAATCTTTTTTTTCTGTGAATATCAATTTGAAAATCATTTTGACAGCTACCAGAATAATATCTATTTGGAAATTTTCTGAGGAAATTTTGAAACAAGATGAGAAAGGTTTTTGTTAGTATTCGATGGCCAGTAAATGACTTGGTCTACAAGACTTACATTCTAATTAGACACTGTTTGTCCGCCGTTTATTTAAACTAATCAGATAGCTCGCTTGAAGTCATTACCCTAACTTTCTATTGTCTTTCTTGTCTATAATTCGACATATTGAGTGTTCATTAAATACTCATTTATTTACTTTTTTCCTCCCGCGACTTCGTCAGCATCAAAGTTACTACTTATCCCACGAGAACTGTACATTTATCCGGGATATAAAGCTAATGTGCTGTTATAGACTATAATCTGTCTCTGTTCCTTTCTTCTAGGTCCGTTCAGCTGTTTCGAATTTGTAATAGTAATAAGATACGTCATTTTTACTCAATCGAATGGTTTCTGCAGACTGTCTGCGGTACCTAATACTGACTCTGGTTAAAGTCAAAGTCAAAAACGTTTATTGCGATATACGTGTACAAGTATTGGTGTTATGTTATGTTAGTTTTTATGGCTTAGAAGTCTTTTACAAGCTTTGCAATTATCATTCACCTGCACTTATCATCCTAAATTAACATGCATTAAACATTATTATAATGCCTATCAATATAGATTGGAAATCAGTCAACTTCCAACCTATATTTACTGACTTTCATAGTCCATATAGGCTGCGTTCATCATCACCTGAAGTATTTTCGATTGTTCTTTAAATAGACACCTCTATCCGCTCCTAGGTCTTCACCGTCCACTAATAACTACTACTAAGTGTTACTTTATAAGAATATTGATGTAAATAATGACCGCGTCGTATGCAACTGCAGTCATCCCTACAGACCTTGTCTGTAATGTTATGTTTGCTTCCGCGTTGCATTTCCTGCTTCTAACACGCTTCTTGTTTACGTGGAATAAGGTCTTAAGTCCTTTAAAGGGCATTACTGGGATTAACACCCTTGAGTCTATGTGGTGGAGTCCTCAAATTTGTGTAAAACCTTTGTTCTTTCTTAGGAAGGATAAAATAAAGTCAAAGTCAAGGTATTTATTTCAATTAGACTATTTACAGATACTTTTAAATTGTCAAGAAGTCGGTCAGTTAGTCAGAATGTTAAAGCTAGTTGCTCGTTCCAAAACGTAGGTAGGTTCTATGGAGAAGAATGGGCAAGAAACTCCACGGACACTCTATTAATTAATTCTTTTCTTCTATTATTTTATTCTCTATTAATTATCTGACACTAATTCCGTTTTATATATTAAATTCCTGTTCTGACATTCAATTAATCATTACCTAATGAACTTATCGCTATTATTATATTTTATTGACTTTATAACAATTGACATTTTCAACCGACTTCAAAAAGGAGGAGGTTCTCAATTCGACGCGTATGTTTTTTTTTTTTTTTTTTTTGTATATTTGTTCTACGATTACTCCTCCAATTATGAATCGATTTGGATGATTCTTTTTTTGTTTGAAAGAGTATAGTTCGGAATAGGTCCCATAAGAATATTGTCATGATGTGATGATGAACTTAGGAGATATGGAACGGAACTCCTTGTAAAATCACAGCAGAACCGCCGTAACAAGAAAAATTGCTTTGTTTATACGTGTAGTCGATGACTGACTGAAGGAAGTGGGGAGGGGGTACGTCAACCCCCCTCCTACCACTTTCCAAAATTAAATATATCGTGTGAGGTATTGTTTGAAAGGGCTTTATGTAAGGATTTCAAACATTAACACACAAGTACTAAAAAGTGAAAAATAAAAAGCTTTTTTACAAAAAAAAGATAACCGCCTTCAAAAACTACAAAATAAAAAATAACTTTAGCTTGGAAGTCGGTGGCAATTCCTACATAACAAGAAACAAAACCAAAGCCGCCGACTTCCAAGCTAAAGATATTTTTTATTTTGTAGTTTTTGAAGGCGGTTATCTTATTTTTAACAAATTTATTGTAAAAGTGACTGTTATGAATTTTGTCTACTTTGTCATATCATTAATTATGTTCGTTAAATTAATTAGTTTCCTAAATTAATCTTGTAAGCGTTTTGGATGTATATCTGTTAGCTTGTAAAATCAAATAAATAAATAAATAAATAAATAAATAAATAGAAGATCAATATTCAATTAGGTTTTTTTAAAATAAAAGGTTTATTTTTAATTTATTTTTATTAAATTCGATTTTCAAAAATTATCTTCAAGTTTCGATTGTGTGCGTTTACTTTGATCTCATGAAAACATTTTTAATGCCAATCGTTGTGACTTTGAATTTTCTCTGAGCAAAGTTAATAGTTTATCGTAGTTCTAGAATGAACCAACCCACGTCAAAATTTCTAATCTAGGATATTAATTGACTATTATTACATACATAACATCACGCCTGTAATCCCCGAAGGGTTAGGCAGAGGTGTACCCATTAGTAAACCCACATTTCGCCAGTTATGTTTTTTTTAGTCCCATGTAATAGGGGGCGAGCCTATTGCCATCAACCGGGCACAAATCCAGACTCCGAGGCTGCTACTGAGAAATTCCTGATGGAAAAACCCAATAACACTTTGCCCGACCTGGGAATCGAACCCAAGACCTCATGCACAGCAGTCGCGCTTGCGACCACTAGACCAACGAGGCAGTCAAATTGACTATTATTAATTGGATATTAATTGGCGTGCTTGTATGACGAGATGTATGAACGTAGATGAGGCGAATGGAGTATGTAGGGATCGTAGCAGGTGGCGTTCTGTGGTCTGGGAAAAATGCGTGAGTTAATGTATGTAATTTCTATTCCAATTCTATTTATTTGGCATATTGTATTAGGTAGATCTAAGATATAAATTAGGGGGGAAATTCTACTAATATTTTTTTACCTCATATTTGGCGCCGAGAAGATATTTAAAAATGGAAGCCAGTAGAATGTATTTCAAGTTACTGACACTTTAATGTCATAATGGGGATAATTTTTAGCACCAACAAAACCCTTCTGGTGAAAAAAGTATATTTTTAACTTCAACCTTGACCATTCACCCTAAAGTTAAATTAAACAGTTACAATACGGAACAGCTGATATATTTATAGTATTACGGCAGGTCAGCACACGCGAGCTATTATAGCGCGTCTAATAATAGTAGCGTGGCTTGCGTACGCGCATCTTGGAGCCATTGTTGGTGTTTGGCCGAGTATTTTTGGAATTGGGGATAATGGACGAGGTGATTGGTCAGGAGTGGGGTGGGGTAGAAAATTTGTGGGTATTGGTGTACCTGTTAAAAAAAACGTTGCCTCACACTAGGAATTTCTCCTATATCTTTGGTGCGTTTACAAACATATAAACTGACATACACAAACAGCCAGACCCTGACCAACTATCTGTAAGCCATACAAATATTTGTTCCGTGCGGGAATCGGATCCGCGACACGCAGCGCAGAAGCCAATCGCTCAGCCACTACGCCAACCGTGCCGATAACCCAAAACATAGCTCATGTGTTGGATGTCCTAGTGAAAATAGATGTAGGGAATCAAATAAATAGCAATTTTACATAACAAAGGGTTAGGCAGAGGTGTACCCATTAGTACACCCACATTTCGCCAGTTATGTTTAAGCCTTATGTAATAGGGGGCGACTTCGTCCGCGTAAATGTCGGTCATCACGCGACTGCAGGAGGTCTCGGGTTCGAAACCCAGGTTGGGCAAAGTGTTATTGTGATTTTTCATCAAGATTTTTTTCAGTTGGAGCCTCGGAGTCTGGATTTGTCCCCGGTTGATGGCAATAGGCTCGCCCCCGCGAAATGTGGATGTAGGTACTAATGGGTACACCTCTGCCTAATCCTTCAGGGATTACAGGCGTGATGTTTTCTCATGTTATTTTACTACGAATGACGTTGACGCACTTCCGGTAGCATAATATTAGTATGTCAATATAATTTTTCTCGATTCCTACATTAATAAACCAGAGGTCATAGTGAACAGCGAAATGAGTTACGTATGTCATAAAGAGGTTCACTTTAAGGCGAAGGTCACACAACCGCACTGTTTGTATGTATGTCAATCGATTACAAGAAAAAAATATACAGGTTTTTCCGCAACCAAGATATGGGTTAATGTGTTCATTTTAATTATTGTAATAGGTCATAGTTATTGAATTTAAGAATTGCACGGATTTTTATTTATATTTCTAGTTGCTTTTCACTCCCGTATTAAGTTATGTCTTTGATTACTGCTCCGCTCACTTAAGTCGTAGCGTGATGATCGATGACTATGCTATTTCTTATGAATGTGTTTATCATCTACAAAAAGAATTTCTCCAATTGGACTGGCAGTTCTAAAGATTAGCGCTTTTAAACAAACAGACAAACAAACAAAAAATAACTTCAGTCATATTACATTATACAGGGTCATTAAAAATTTACCCGAAATCTGAAAAGCAAATCCAAGACAAATACTGAAATTATGAAAAAAAAAACAGCTGTTCCCAAAAATGCTACCTACACAACTATCGTAATGTAAGAAACAGCTGTTTTATTTTCATGATTTCAGGATTTGTCCCATAGTAAAAGTTGTTCATAATGATGAGTACAATGACCCCTTTTCAGGTTTCGGGTAAATTTTCAATGACCCTGTATAGATTGTAAAGTTACAATTAAATTGAGTTGGAATCAGAGAATTATTAATTCAGTTCGAAAATGTCACACCTATGAGGATATAAACATAGAAAAATAAAAAAAACATACGATTTAATACGTAAACCTCTTCCTTTTTTGAAATCGGTTAAAATAACACCAACTTTAAATGATTTCAAGGCTAAAACAATTAATAGTATTATTGAGATAACGATTTGCATAAAAAAAACAGCCAGCAACATCACAAGATACCGCTATACTTAAGTAATATAGTTTCCTATTTATTACATAATTGAAATAACAAAAAAAAAACCTGTACGAGCAAAAAATATAAACAAATATACGACCTTCAAGGTGTTGACTGTATGGATGTTGATGGATAGAGAGGGATAGAAGGACTAAAGTCAAAGTAAAAAAAAATATTTCAATTAGATCATTTGTCATTTTTTTACGGTCAACTTTTTGACTGACTTATTATCAGCTGAAAAAGCTGGCTTGGTTGACTTGTCAAAAAAACATTATTTTTAATCAGTTCCATTATTAGCACAATTACTAGCCAATTTAATGACAAAATATATGTTTGCAGTGCGATTTACGATAAGGTTCTAGAAATATAAGAATTATGTTTCTTTAATTGATTTAATTTAATTTTATTTAACTTGACTAATTAACTAGGTACAATTTATGAAAATACATTTATTTACAAAAATGACATTCTCATTCATCATCTGCCTAGCCTTTTCCCAACTTTGTTGGGGTCGGCTTCCAGTCTAGCCGTATTACCGTCACCAGTACCGTATACCAGTATTTTACATGGAGCGACTGCCTATCTGACCTCCACAACCCAGTAACTGGGTACACCAGTATATGACATTCTCATTAATTAACCTAAACTTAAAATCTAAGAGTAATTATAAAATATGTACAATTTATAAAGAGACAGAAAGAAGGAACCTCATCGGCCTCATAGGGCATCAAAAAATGGGGCAAAAGCCCAAAAAGCTGACAGATTTGTCAGCTATCAAAATAAGTCAAACACATCCTTGTGTGCCCAGAGTCTGCAATCATAAATTAAAGATGACCCTGATTATCACTAATCTTAAACATTCAAATAGAAAATTTATCACATATCAATTAATGCAAAGAGTAATAAACATTAAAATGTCAATTACCAATTTATTGTTGAAATCCTTCACAGAGTAGGTACCGGGTGACTTTTAGCGAGCGATTAAATAATAAAGCTCTAGTATTACGAGTCAGCCGGAGCCTATGGCACATACGGACACACTTGATCACCTACGGCCAGTGCCAGCGAAAACTTTGAGCCTTTCATTAATTTGATGACTTTAAGTCATAAGCGGGCGCGGGAAAACGTTCCTAGCAGGTATTTACGTAACTTTTAGGTATTTATAATAAAATTTTCAATTTTGTTATTTTCTTTGAAATTGATTTAATAAATGTATGAAAATATCGAATGTGCTCGATCTCTGAAAATACTGCTTCCATGGTGTCCTACTGATATTTCGGTTAGATCATTCTTATAAAATAATTTTATTATGCGAAAAAGGAATCACAAAAAGAAAATATTTAAGCATTTTTCTGATTACGAGTGAATTATCTACAGTTAAATATTAAGACTCATACGTAAAGGCAAAAAAATGCAGTCAACCTTTCTATGTGTCTGACTGAAAGTACAAAGCAATCGTCCAATGCTGAACATAATAATACCCTTAGTCATTAAAAAAATCAAAACATTTGACAAACGACTCGCTAATCACATTCATATAGGTTGTTTCTCATGGCGCCCACGGAACCACACAGCCAAACAAATGTTTATCCCCGCTGCAGCTCGTCCCTCACACCGCACCGAAATCCTTTACATTACCAGCGTAAGTACACACACGAGATCTTGACCCTATTATATTTTGGCATTGAAAGTATCGTGAGTGACACATCAGGTCGCCCCCCTCCGTGCCCCCTTGCCCCCTTGTCGCCGGTGATCCCTGCACCTGATGGATGACAGCAGGGATGTCAAACGTTTTCAAATGAGTGTTGTTTGCGAAAAGAAAATGGTCATCTATAAAAGAAAGAAATCAATTTAAAAAAAATCAATATACATTTGTTATTTAAAAAAAAAAATATTTTGTCACCTTTTAATTCATAAAGTGAAAAAAAAAAGACGGGTTGCACTCCGGGAGTGCCGGCAGAAGTGAAAACTTGATTATTAACGTTGAGCATGTTTGATATTTTGCACCAATTGCTTTATCAGTATAAAAGTACTATCATTTATGTGGTAGAATACAATATTCATTTATTGCGCTATCGTACACAAACATGACAATTTATATTACATTTAAAATTTAACACTTTAAAACTATTACAATTATTTTACATTAAAAAGAAATACACGAACATTCGCGCAAGCGCCCTGCGCTGCCTAAACGAAACAGTAGGCCCAGGCATACATTTTCGCCGCGCCGTAGAGAGGGGATAGCTGTCTACTCTCCATCCGTCTTACGCTTTTTCGATCAGGTCACGTGTCCTGACGCGAGTTTAAGATTTTATACCCATTACAGAAAAAGTGCTCAACGCCGCTAAAGAAGTTTTCACTTCAAAAATACAATGATTGTAATAACTGCTGTCAAAACGGTAATAGGAAACATTGCGAGTAAACCGCTATGAGCGAGTGTTCACTCGCAAATGGCCCGCATGGTGCATTATCCATGGCACCACACGCAAATTACGACTGACGTTTCCTAAACCGCGATATCCAAAATCCTGACAACAACCGTCGGGCAGTAGCCTACCAGGCACAACACCTGTCTGGTCGGAGGATCCCTTTCAATTGAGGATAAGTTACTTCAATACTGTTTTTTTTATTGCATTCCATACATACCTATTACATTATATAATATATAAAGTAAAAGAGATCAATATGGACCCTGGGCACAGCAAAGATAAGGAGAACTTTACTGAACCTCCGAACTGAACCTTATCCTCTAAAGATAGTAGCCACTATAAGTTCACTCTTCCATCCCAGTGGAGACCTAGTGTCCCAGTAGTAAGAATACTATACTTAGGTAAGCTGATAAAGCTATGCTGTATGCCACACGTGGTACGCCTCCCACAGGTTTGCCACCTCTGACATATATGCATATAGTGTGCTCTAGGCTTTACAGAGGATGATGGATGGAGGATGAAGGAGGCAATTATTTAGTATTGTATTTGGTTGTTTGATTTATGTTACGTTAGCAGTCTGATTGGGCTGACTTAGGCTGACTGATTGTGATTTGTTGATATTCTAGATTGGTTGTACCTGTATGGTTGTCGGTTACAATATTATGCTTTTAATTGCTTATTGAAGTGAAAACTTCTTTAGCGGCGTTGAACACTTTTTCTGTAATGGGTATAAAATCTTAAACTCGCGTCAGGACACGTGGCCTGATCGAAAAAGCGTAAGACGGATGGAGAGTAGACAGCTATCCCCTCTCTACGGCGCGGCGAAAATGTAGGTATGCCTGGGCCTACTGTTTCGTTTAGGCAACGCAGGGCGCTTGCGCGAATGTTCGTGTATAACTTTTTAATGTAAAATAATTGTAATAGTTTTAAAGTGTTAAATTTTTAATGTAATATAAATTGTCATGTTTGTGTACGATAGCGCAATAAATGAATATTGTATTCTACCACATAAATGATAGTACTTTTATACTGATAAAGCAATTGGTGCAAAATTATTCCCTAACCATTCCAAAATATCAAACATGCTCAACGTTAATAATCAAGTTTTCACTTCTGCCGGCACTCCCGGAGTGCAACCCGTCTTTTTCTTTTTTGTTACTTTTCTCCAACTTAGGATTTTTTCCAGTATTGTGAGTGCTTTTACAGTCGTATAAAGATACAAACACAAACGGTATGTTAGTTAATATATTTGTAAACGCGCTCACTGAGAAATTTTCAGTGCAGGGATAAAAAAAAGACACACGTACAGCCAGTCTTGGAATAACTACTTGTAGGCTATACAGATATAAGTTCTGTGCGGGCATCGAGCTCGAGACACGAAGCATAGCAGCAGCTGATGGCTCAGCCATTGCGCTAAGTGTGCTCAATAGATAGGTATCCTTTGATGTTGCTTCCCCCCTCACCTGGATGTCATAAGAATATCTCTTCTAAAGTAAAACTTCAAAATACTAACTAAAAAAAGATCGTATCTTTTCTAGGTAAACATTAAAAAAGTCACGTACGCCCTTGAGTCAGTGACCCAAACAAAATGTACAGGTGCAGGGGAACTTGGAAATACCCGACGTGTACTTAGAATGTGATGCACTTTAACTTCAGTTGTTTGGGGTTAGTAAACATTAGTTGGACATGAGGTCAGGCAGCTCGTCAAGAGTCAGTTATGTAAACATGCACTTAGAGATTTTGTACATTTAGATTCAGTAAAAAGACACACGAAACAGTAAGTGACAATTCTAAAGAAGACTTGTTTGAAATTGGGGGGTAATTCTTATAACTTTTAAGAACGTTCGCAATCTAATCTCAGTCTCAATCAGCCGAAAACGTCTTTCTTTTCCTACAACATTGAAAGTCACTGTGATAAAACTCCGACTATGGTTTCGAAAGATTTTGATTACGAGAATGTTTTTCTGGCCTTTTAAATTCTGAATAGACGAGACGAACAACAGAATTCTTTCGCCTCATACACGAACGTGTATTTTGTTGTTTCTGCCTACCCCCACCCCCATGGAAAAAAGGCGTGAGTTTATGTATGTATGTACACATATGTATATTTTCTAAATAGATTTATTTTGTCACCCAAAGTTGTTACGACCACAGACACTAAACTATCATCTGTGACAGCAACTTCTTAAAAGCAGAATGAACAATGGTGGCCACTGAACAGCGTCGAGCCAAGCTTCAGAACTCCCATAGGCAAGATATAACTGAGGAGTAAGAGCTTAAGTAAATATTATTATGTTTTCGAATCCCGATTTCATTTCCGACAGACTTTCCTTATCATTTTCCTGCAAAATAACCATCACGATTACGGTCACGTTCCGCTCTGTCTAAATTCTAGACGTATCTATGACCTAAGTGAATGACCTTATAACTACCAGTCTTTAAGAGGTATCAGGATATTCTCGACATACATTTGGTTTACTAAAAAACTCGTAATGAAATAACGAATAATAAATCTGTATATTGAGTTACCGTGTATCATTTTTAATGAGGTTATTTGGCTGAAAACTAGCCTTTGGCTGTCGGCTCCACCGGGTAACCGTACTCGCCTTGTGGTGGTAGGTCAGTACCTGCCGAGGTGCCGAGTTTAGTTACTTTTTAACCAATCTGCGCGAAAAAAAGACTGCCCGCGTGCGCGGATCGTAGGACTGTCAACCAGATTTTTGTATAAAAGATGAAAATGGAAGATATAGTTGGCGCAGTAACACGGAACAAATATTTGTATGGCTTAAAGGTAGTTGTGCTAGGTCTGGCAGTTTGTGTGTGTTTGTGTCTAAGTTTATATAATATGTTTGTAAACGCAACCACGATACAAGGGAAGTTCTTAAGCGAAAAAAATATATAGACATAGACATAACATCACGCCTGTAATCCCCGAAGGGTTAGGCAGAGGTGTACCCCATCAGTACACCCAGTATTAGTCCCATGTAATAGGGGGCGAGCTTATTGCCATCAACCGGGCACAAATCCAGACTGCGAGGCTGCTACTGAGAAATTCTTGATGGAAAAACCCAATAACACTTTGCCCGACTTGGGAATCGAACCCAAGACCTCATGCACAGCAGTCGCGCTTGCGACCACTAGACCAACGAGGTAGTCATCAGAAAAAAATATATAAATGAAGTAATAAGTCTGTCAGTGTACCTATTGTATGTAGTAAGGACCCCGACCGGTACAGCTGACCCCGTCAGGGTCACTCACGGCAGTACTATTCATTTTGCATTTACATATGTAATGTTATTTACATACGATCAGTAAGTCGTAGTAAGGCAAAGTGGGCGACTGTAAAACGCTAAACAAACCATTTTTCTTGAACTAATTCTCTTCAATTACAATTAAATAATCAAGCAATTATTGTATTTTCCACATTATCCAATGATCTTATATCTTCAATGTCGCAATAACGTATGCTGACATTACTCGGGCAATTCCTACACCGTGCTGAACAAAAAAGCGGCCAAGTGCGAGTCGGACTCGCCCATGAAGGATTCCGTAGCAGAATTGCGATTTTCAATTTATGACGTATTAAAAAGAAACTACTTAGGTACTAGATCTCGTTCAAACCAATTTTCGGTGGAAGTTTATATGGTCATGTACAATCATATATTTTTTTTAGTTTTATCATTCTCTTATTTTAGAAGTTACATGGATGTGGGGGGGGGGGACACATTTTACCACTCTGGAAGTATCTCTCGCGCTTTAGAAAAAAATAATATTAGAAACCTCATTATCATTTTTGAAGACCTATCCATAGACACCTCACACGTATGGGTTTGATGAAAAAAAAAAAATTGTTGAATTTCAGTTCTAATGTATGGGGAACCACCAAAATTTATTGTTTTTTTTTTCAATTTTTGTGTGAAAATCTTAATGCGGTTCACAGAATACATCTACTTACCAAGTTTCAACAGTATTAGTTCATTAAGTTTCGGAAAAAAGTGCCTGTGACATACGGACGGACAGACAGACATGACGAATCCATAAGAGTTCCGTTTTTTGCCATGTGGCTACGGTACCCTAAAAACACGACGATACTATCATTGCGACCTTATTTCCTTCCGCTCTGGCCTGTGACCATCGCAAATGGCAATGTGGAGAACGAACCAACATACATTTTCAATTACCTAACCAAAAATTAAACAAATTCAACCTTATCTGTTTACGTTAAGGTTGAGTGTCAGTTGTGGTGTGTTTTTGTAATAGTAAAATGTATGTTTGTCGATATATCGGTTTAAGCGATAGTGTTTACAGGATGTTTATAAATAAATTAATTCGGTAACTAATATAAAACGTTTTATTACTAAAATAATTATCAATAAGGAATTAATATAATCTGATATGGAGGTATGGTCATGTATCATGTTCGATTCTCGACCTTGTGTGAGATATATTTATTGATCTAGTTTTGAATACCATGGGCGGAGAATTATAATTGTTTTTTATTGAATATCCGTTTGGGATTTTGAAATAGTTTATACTAGTTTTTTCGTTAGCGATAATCGTCAAAAAATATAATTAATCACCATATTGTAACGGTTGAACGAATGACGTTGAACGACTCGGTCGGTTTGGCTAAGCATGACTTCTTAGGTTCGATTCCCAGGTCGGGCAAAGTGTTATTAGGTTGGTCCATCAGGAATTTCAGCAGTAGCAGCCTTGGCGTCTGGATTTGTGCCCGGTTGATAGCAATAAGCTTGCCCCCAATTATGTACATGGGACTTAAACATAACTGGCGAAATATGGGTGTACTAATAGGTACACCTCTGCCTAACCCTTTGGGGATTACAGGCGTGATGTTATGTTTATATAGGAAAGCGTATTCATGACTATAAATAGATTGGTGCATTAAGTACTTATAATTATTTCGACTTTTAATTTTATTCAGTAACTTGACAGCTATAGGGTTACCAAGTTTTGACAAAAAAAAAAAAAGAAAGTGAGGTGGTGTAAGAATGAATGAAAATTAATGAACTTAACTTGGTATTAAACCATTCTTATCATTCGTTCGTTACGCAAAATCGTGCACTACCCCAAAACTATTAGTTGTAGTATGGTAACATTATTTTTCTTTGAACTGTCAAGTTACTGAATATAATTAAAAGTCGAAATATAACTACACACTTAATGAGTCTATCCATCAAATAAATTCCAATGTAAGTCACAATTTACATTCACAAATCACAATTCAACCAACAACAATAAAAATTATAATTGAACCGTGATTTTGACACAACAGCATGCAATAATTCATTTAAATGATAAACTATCAAAGTACCTACCTACACATACCTACTCATTATTGTAAACTAGCTTCTACCCGCGATTTCGCTCGCGTGATTTTTTTCATCAGCGTTATGTCTTTTGTTACTACTCTGTTCCCATTGGTCGTAGCGTGATGTTTTATAGCTTATACTTTTCTTCGTTAATCTGGCTATGATATACATAAAAAGACTAGCTTTTACCTGCGACTACGTCCGCGTGGAACTTGTTTATAATAATATCGTACTTGCATACAATCTTCCACCCACCTTTTCACCGCATTAGGGGGTGATTTCCGGGATAAAAACTATACTATATCCTTCCCCGGGTCTTAAACTATCTCTATTCTAAATTTCACCTAAATCGGTTCAGTGATTTAAGCGTGAAGAGGTAACCGACAGACAGACAGACAAACTTTCACATTTATAAAATTAGTATGTATAGCTACCTACTCATATATAATTAGTGTAATTATATTATAACATAAGTACATACTTTCAGAATGGCTCGCGTTGATTGATGGATTGATAAAATGATTACAATTAGTAGCCGTTTGATTGACAATCATTTACCTATCTGATTTGTAAATCATTTGTTGTAATGATAATTTAATTTAATTCAATGTAAATGGTTGAACGAATACGGTTTAAGAAATAAGTTTAAAGTATTGAGAAAATATCAATAACAGTTTGTTTGACTATGCTGATCTCCGAAACTACGGGTCTCATTCTGAAAATACAATATGACGTTATCCCTGGACGTTTTTTATCCCAAAATAATACAAAACAAAAATTAAGAAAAAAAAAACACAGGGACGAAATCGAATCGAATATTAATTGAATAGGTAACTCCAATGATTTATGGAAGTAATACCTAATCTATAAAATTATTATAATCGAACGGCTTTGCTCCCGCACTATGTAAATGAGTAGAAAGCAATTCAAAACTAGCGAAACGTTGTAAATAATAATACCTAAAAAATATTTGTGTTTCAGTTTAGTTCTGTCAAAACTAACCTACTTACGTATTTCTACCATTTTTCGTACACGTATTTATTTATGTACTGCAATGCAAAGTTGGGATGTACAATCAACAAAAGAAATAGGTATACAGGGTCTTCAGATATAGCTGAAGTTTCCTTAGAACCGGTAGTTCGGGAGACGATTTATCCGGGCGAGATTGCCCGAAGACGGGTGCACTCGAGCTCGTTCAAAGTCAAAGTCAAAACATTTATTTCAATTAGACCAATTACAGGCACTTTTGAATTGTCAAGGAGTCTGTCAGTTAGTCCGAAAGTTGAAGCTAGTTGCTCGTTCCAAAACGGAGGTAGGCCTCTATGGAGAAGAACGAGCAAGAAACTCCACGGCACTCTTTTAAATTTCATTTACTCTTGATCGTCAGTCCGAATTTTATAGGCAACCGAATTATGGCAAACGAGCTGGTGTTATTCAACAATTAAATTAACGTTATTTATAAATTTATGGAGAGATTGTGCTTTGGATCGTTTTGACAGAAATAAGCACAATGTAACAATCAGAGATCACAAAGTTTCCCACAGCGAGCAAGCGCACTAAATCAATGAAACTAAATGAAACCGTCCTGTATAGGTACATTCAATTTATGATCACGTCTCTCCCCCGGGCGGCGATGTTACTCTGTAGGTCTAGGTCACATACACACCGAGTCCGCAGCTCCGCAGCTCATCCATTATGTATGACAAGACTGTGTTTACGGAAAAAGTTCCGGTTATTCCGAGGAAGATGTTTTTGCGAATTCGGAGGTGTCAAAGTTACTATGGTAGAGTGAAGGCTGCTATGAGGAAGATTGTGTGATTTTCGTTTTGTTTGAATATTGAAATGGTCTGTTGAAATTAATGTGAGCACTGTGTTTTTAATAGACGGTGGTCTTTTTATGGTTTTTTAGGTCACTGCAATTTTCTGCAAGCAGACTTGCCAACTTGACTTGATAACTACTCGTATTCAACTTCAAAGAACATCCACCACAAATTCGACTATACTATTCCTGTTAAAGGAAGAGAGGGCTGAATAAGTTGTGCTTAGTTCCAAGCCGACCCAATCCACAATGTCTCAATAATTAAATTTATTACACATGGCATCACGCCTGTAATACCCGAAGGGTAAGGCAGAGGTACCCATTAGTACACCCACATTCAGACTCAGACACAAATCCAGACTCCGAGGCTGCTACTGAGAAGTTCCTAATGAATAAACCTAATAACACTTTCCCCGTCCTGGGAATCGATACCAATACCTCATGCTTCAAATTCAAATTCAAATCACTTTATTTGTAGATCATAGGTGAAAAAATACATAAATGCAGTTGTTAGTGCTCTTAAAATTATCGCTATGTCTTGCTGTCAGCGGCGTACAAATATTCTAATTTTAATTCTAAAATATTCTAATTACAATTACGAATTATTACTATGACAATCTCTAATTAATTAATATGTCAATTTTCAATTACTAATTATTACTATGTCAATTTTCAATTACTAATTATTACCATGTCAATTTCTAATTATATTAATATGTCAATTTTCAAATACTAATTATTACATACTATGTCAATTTCTTAATATGTCAATTTTCAATTATAATATTATGTCAATGTCAATTAAATACAAATAAATGGATTAAAATAACAATAAAATAATGAAATGTCAACAAATTAAAATACATCTTCTAAGAACTCATTGACTGTATAGTATGTTTTTGCGACTAATAAATTTAGAAGAGCCTTTTTGAAATGCTGTATGCTGCCAACATCTTTTATTGTAATGGGTAGCTTATTGTACAATTTGGGACCCATTCCCAAAAAGCTTTTCGAATAGAGCTTAGTTCTGTGTGGAATAGCACATATATCATTGCGTCGCTTTGATCTGAGCGTTTGGAACAAATGCAAGTTCAATCTAACGAATACTGCTGTCTCGTATATGTACATACATGGCAAAGTCAATAGTTTATATTTATTAAATAATGGTTTACAACTGTCAGTCGTTTTCAGCTTAAACATACTACGTAAACACTTCTTCTGGGCTTTGAAAGCAAGTTCTTTATCAGTGGAGTTTCCCCATTCTTGTCATTCATTTGCTTAGCAGTCACGATTTGCGACCACTAAATCAACGAGGCAGTAAATTATAACGTCTGACAAATTCATAATCACAATCACCAAATATTTATTCGGTGATTGTGATTATGAATTTGGCTATTTAGCCAAAGTCATACAGTTACTTTGAAAAATGGGCGTTTTAAAGTGGGTCCGTTTTGGCAAAAAAAAAGTCATCGGTTGTCTAATCGACGAATTCTCACTAATTTCGGAGAAAATACTACGAATTCCTATGAATTAGCGCGCAACGAGGCTTCCATCCGTTTCGCGGAGGTGTGAATTAAGCCTACCCGTCCGTCTCGACGCCATAATCCACTGTTGTCAAGACACTGACTCCGATAGGTCGCTATCGATCGTCGTCACCAACTCGCCATGTCGGAGCGTTACGCTGTCATCCTATTACTGGTAACCTGAGACGGGATTACGAATTTTCCTCCCACATAATGTAACGAGTGACTGTTCTGACAATGGTTGAATATTCGTGCTTACATAACGTTACCTTTATGATGTTATACTGAGTAATCAATTTAGTTTTATAGTAGACGGTCGGCGATGAAAGTCGTTTAGCATTTTAGTTTTTAAAATCCTAATTATAAAGCTTAAAGCCTCGTATTCATGGTAAACATTTATTTAGCAACAGTTGATCAACGTTGTTGATGAACGGCGAGAATGCTGCTGGAAACTTTGATTAAATCAATATGGGTAGAGTCCACACACGTCAACATTTGTTGATAAATAAAATAAATAAATAAATATCTTGGGACAACTCACACACGGCTATCTGATCCCAAGCTAAGCAGAGCTTAACGACAGACTGTGTCGACGGCGCGTTCGTGTTCCACGCGCGCCTCAAAGAGATGTCAGCAAACAATTGAAGGGGCCACTAAGGGCCGATGCCTGCCGGGGCTGCGGGTTGTTCGAAAGAGATACCGCGCCCCCGGAACGCAAAAGCTCAAGAAGGAGCATGGATTAGTCAGTAAAAGTCTGACACTCCCTCCCGCCCCGCCCAGGGCGGGGGAAGTCATTAGATGATTTCCCATCGGTAAAAAAAAAAAAAAAAAAGCTAAGCAGAGCTTGTGTTATGGTAACCAGACAACTGATATACATACTTATATAATCTATAAATACATACATATTATAGATAAATCACACCCAGACACAGAACTAACAATCATGCTCATCACACAAAGTTTGTCCTGGGTGGGAATCGAACCCACGACCTCCGGCTTAGCAGTCAGGGCCATTAACCACTAGACCAACAGGCCCGTCAAAACTGATGTTTTCGCTCGCCGGGCGTCAACTCTGCAACATGGCGTGATCAACTCGTGGCACTTGCATTTGCGAATACACTGGTACACTATAATATACCTTGCGTACTTGGCCACCTACTCACGGATTTTCGGCCACTGGTTATCCTTATGGCCACAAGTAACTATTATGTCTTTGGGAGAAAGGCTATACGCGGATGTTCTTCAACGTCAACTTAACAAAACACTCGCTGCAATCATGCGGTTTGTTATGTAATTGTCCGATAAACAAGATTACGGATTTACTTACGTATGTTTTTACGTATTCGTAAGTAACGGCTAGTCTGCTCCGGTTTTGATGGAACCTTTTATACCTTTTTGAGAAAGGACTTTCGATTCGGATATTATTTTGACAGGTATTTTTGTGTGTTATTATTTCTTTATCATTTCTACACTATTTATCATAATTCCATATAATAGACGCGAGGCAGTACTGCCTCGTTGGTCTAGTGGTCGCAAGCGCGACTGCTGTGCATGAGGTCTTGGGTTCGATTCCCAGGTCGGGCAAAGTTTTATTGGGGTTTTCCATCAGGAATTTCTCAGTAGCAGCCTCAGAGTCTGGATTTGTGCCCGGTTGATGGCAATAGGCTCGCCCCCTATTACATGGGACTAAAACATAACTGGCGAAATGTGGGTGTACTAATGGGTACACCTCTGCCTAACCCTTCGGGGATTACAGGCGTGATGTTATGTTATGTCCATATAATAATATTAATTTTAAATATCGTTGAAAGCGTCTTAATCGTCCGCTTTTTCAAACAAAGTACTGCATGATTTTTTTACAAAGTATTTTAGTTGGTAGGTGTCCTATTAAGTCTTTATATTTTCGGTTCTAGGACACGCGGTTTTCTCAGTATGTTCCTTCCTCACTATTAGGGTTCCGTATCTCAAAAGGAAAAAAAGTAAACCTTTACAAAATCACTTTTTATTCGTCTGTCTCGAAATGGTTTTACTTTAGACCTATGCGTCGTAGAAATTTAAATTGTAACGCAATTATAGATAGGCTATAACTAAACTGCTTAATTGACGACTGCGGGGTAAAGGGGCGCGGGGGTAGGACGGGACCGGGGACCGGGAGAGGCGCGGGCCGCGGGCGCTCGTAGCGTGATACACAAGAGGTGAAATGTGCACCGAACAGTTCTTAAGATATGTGACGTCACAATGGATAACGGCTAACAGTGTCAGCAGGTGAAGACTTAATAAGCCGTTTATTGTTTTATTTTTTTCCAGTACCCCTCATAGTACATGTCCAAGTACATACCTGAACACTGGCGTGCATATAAAGTTTAAAATGTCTGGGTCATAGCTCGTAGGCATAGGTCACGAGTTTGGCTTGTACATTGTAATGTCAAGGAAATTTGTTTTGATAGACATCACGTTATCAAGTACAGATCATAGCTCAAATAAGTACTAGCTATCTATCTTGTAGTGCTATGATTAATTAGTGTCGGTAACTGTAAAGTAACATAACATAACATCACGCCTGTAATCCCCGAAGGGTTAGGCAGAGGTGTACCCATTAGTACACCCACATTTCGACAGTTATGTTTTTAGTCCCATGTAATAGGGGGCGAGCCTATTGCCATCAACCGGGCACAAAACCAGACTCCGATGCTGTTACTGAGAAATTCCTGATGGAAAAACCCAATAACACTTTGCCCGACCTGGGAATCGAACCCAAGACCTCATGCACAGCAGTCGCGCTTGCAACCACTAGACCAACGAGGCAGTCAAGTCAGTCAGTAACTGTAAAGTAATCATCCTGATATTGATAAAAGTCGTGGTTGCCGGGAATTGAATTAATGGAATCGCTTTTTTATAATGAACCGCTAGGCGCCATCTCTTACAATATTATTTTAATATTACTTTGTAATTTCTGTTGTTGCATTTTCAACTTTCCTCGCTGAGCCGAGCGTTGAAAATCCAACAGTGCTAAAGGCAAAGTAATATTAAAATAATATTGCTCTAAGAGGTGGTGGTTGGCCCCCTGATCTTAGTTTAGGTACTGTAAGTTAACTAGCTTTTGGCCGCGACTTCGTCCGCGTAAATGTCGAACCCCCGTTTCATCCCCTTAAGAGGTAAATCCTTTCTTAGCACATGCCTATCTTAATATAACACATTACATCACAACTGTAATCCCCGAAGGGCTAGGCAGAGGTGTACCCATTGGCAAACCCACATTTCGCCATTTATGTTTAAAACCAAATAACACTTTGCCCGTGTTGGGAATCGAACCCAAGACCTCATGCTCAGTAGTCGCGCTTTGCGACCACTAGATCAACGACACAGTCAGTAATATTATTAGTTGTTTATGTGTGGCAATCATACGTGGATCTGTGACAGTCGTTACGGGTCGTCAGAAGCCCGAAAGTCTGACAACCAGTCTTACCTAGGGGTATCGTATTACCCACTTACTGTTACTGTTACTGAATCTGGCTTTCAGGAGATGCATTGGATGGGAATAGAGTGGCGGACTTGTCACAAACAAACAAAAATGGTTTATTCTGAAATACTGTTAACAACGGACACTTGCATAAGTCTATTCTTACCTGAAAAATGTTCAATAGTCGATAGCTGCTGACCTTTGTGTTGTATGTAAAACTATTTTTGTTGCCTAGCAACGTATTGTGTCACACTATTGTGTAAAGGTTAATTTCAGTCGCCACGTCACCAGCCTCGGTAGCGCAGTAGGCAGCGCGTAAGTCTCATAATCTTAAGGTCGTGAGTTCGATCCTCACCCGGGGCATATCTTTTTGCGATTCTTATCTTTATTTTATCGTATTCAAGGCTAACTACAAGCTTAAACATTTAATTAAATGTATGGTTTTTCATTATTTACATGGTTTTTAACTTTGTCGATTTATTATAATTTTAATGTTTAATTATGTAGAAAAAAAAATATACAGAAACTTTTAAAAGTCCCATGTATGAATATATTTCATAATTAATATATACAATACCTATTTACAAGCTTAATAATAAAAATAAAATAAAAAACAACCAGAATATAAAAAAAAAGAGAACCCATGTATGTAGTTCAATTAATAAACCAATATTCTTAGTACTGTCATAACTGCGAAAGTTTGGATGGATGAATATTTGTTAGTTGCTCAATCACGCCGGAACGTCTGAACAGATCTGGATGAATTTCTGCACATAGATAGACTAAAGTCTGGAAAAGAACACAGGCTATTTTTATCCCGGTAAAATGGACGGTACCCGTGGGATAAATTGTCAACGAAAGAAAGACGAAATCGCGGTCGTAAAGTAAGAAATATACTACTTATAGAATTAGGCATACAAATACGGCATAATAACCGAGCAGAAGCATTTTTTGTTGTTTGAAAAAGATCACCAATCACTTTGCCAAACGTGGTGATTAACGAAGCATCTAAAAAAAACTTAAAAAAAAATTTAAAAGCCTTTCTGTGTTTGAATCGTTAACACAGAATAAACAATAATAGTTACTGTTGCCCTTAATCACCATATTAGGTAAACAAATCGCCGCCGCTACCTAGTTGGCAATTATCGCACATATAAATGTTTCCGCATGTGCTGACAAAGAGGAAAATGTCCTATAATCATCATTATTGCAGGCAGGAAGTGTCCAAGGTTCTGTCAATGAACTATGATCATCTGTCATGTGGCAGTAATTACTGATAATATTAGACATTTTTTTTAATAGATGGAAGAAAAAGAAGATTTTTTGCGGTGATTAAGAAAGCTTTTAAATTATCAATGGAGTAATAGCTTTAATATGAACCGGCCAAGTGCGAGTCGAACTCACGTATGAAGGGTTCTCTACTGTATTTAACACTATTTATACATTATTAACATTTTGATGATCATCAGTGTGTCAGTTACGAAATCGGTGTATTTTAGATATCAATAAAATCTAAAGTATTAGGGTTATTCAGTTGAAACTTTGTATGTTTAATTAGTCTATTATTGACATTATATCCTGAGAATATGAACTATCTAGTACATCGGAAAGTAACTCTATGAGGGTTCAAAAAAACGACGAAACACTTCGAGAAAAAGTATGTAGTGCCCTTGCGCTTCGCTTGGCTCGTCTTGGCGGGGGCACTACCGTGCCCCCCGATTTACAACAATATACATTATATACAACGTTATTAAAATGTTGTATATAGTTAACTAAATTGTGTTATATAATTTTTGACAATTTAATATTTTTTTACAGCATTTATTATTCGTTATTTGAACAGATATTGATTTTTACATTACTTTTACTGTTGTCAATTTTTAATTTTATCTTTTTTTTTCAATGTTTAGTTAATTTCATTATAATTGCTAATTCAATTTTTAACTTTCATCTTTTCTTTTTGTACTTACCCTATTTATATCCTTTACCTATTTAGTTAAGTAATTTAATTAAAACATTTTTTTTTTCATGCGTCTCAAAGTTTTACATTTTATTGAATAAAATGAAAATTGAAATCAAGACATTGAGAACTAGTTAAATATAGTAATTTAATTAAAATAACCTACAAAACATTCCCTACGTCTCCTTGGAGCATTCTCATGTCTCCTTTATCTTGTTGACTCATTATTATTAGCTAGTTCAGCTGGCTACGCATGTGTAGCCTGGCGTTCTGCCAGGGACCCTCTTTGTTTGAAAGGATTATAATATTATAATCTGTTCCTTAGCAACTCCTTGAAATATGATTTCATTCATGATTTTTCTCTTTTAGATGTTGCTTGAAAGTAAAATGGTAATTATTGGCGTAGTGGCTGAGTGATTGGCTGCTGCACTGCGTGTCGCAGATTCGATTCTCGCACGGAACTAATATTTGTATGGCCTACAGATAGTTGTTCCGTGTATATCTTCTAATACATATATAAAATTCTCGTGTCGCAGTGTTTGTTATCAAACTCCTCCGAAACGGTAAGACCGATATTTATGAAATTTTGTGTGCGTATTTTATACTAAAAAATATTTATGTACTTTATATTGTCACATCAAAAAAGAAATATTGCGGTACGTTCGATGAGTCAGCTAGTGGGTTTATATGTTTGTAAACGCACACACGATAAAGGAGAAACTCCTAGTGTGGGATAATGTCTGACTTGGGATTCGGACACTGGACTTCACGTCCAGCAGTCGTGCCTCAACCACGAGACTTACGAGGTAAACAAAACACCGTCCCATCTACTATTACTTTCTACAAAACACGCAACTTTCAAACGCATATCTTCACTATAATACGGTAAAGTGGCGAGGTCGTTTGGCCGCGGAGCCGTCGTGTGGCCAAGATCTTGGCACATGACCTCCGAGACACGTCAGGAGCATACTAAACATGCTGCGCGAACATTTGCATTATTTTCGGAGCTTCTTCTATTGTTACGATGCTGAATTTTGATTCTGGATATTTTTGGTAAGTCGTGGTCAAATGTTGTTGTATTTTAGCTTTATTCTGCTAAAATTACCTAACCCATAATCGCTCAGTAATTCAATTAATTATGTCCAACTAATTCAATATGTAAATTAAAATAAAAAAGTTCAATGTACGTCATAAAGTTATGCTTTTGAATTTATATTAATCGGCATTGCGTTAAATAACCAAAATCATTTATGACTTCGAAAAGAGGGTGACATTTTGACGTGGGTCGGTTTATTTTGGCTGGAGTAAGACCAATTTATAAGTACCTAGACATAAAGTCCAATTTTCAGACGCAGTCTGTTTTTTTTTGAAGTTTGAATACCTATGTGTTGTTGTGTGTGTGACTGCTGTGCATGAGGTCTTGGGTTCAATTCCCAGGTCGGGCAAAGTGTTATTGGGTTTTTCCAACAGGAATTTTTTGAGTAGCAGCCTCGGAGTCTGGATTTGTGCCCGGTTGATCGCAATAGGCTCGCCCCCTTTTACATGGGACTTAAACATAATTGGCGAAATGTGGGTGTACTAATGGGTACACCTCTGCCTAACACTCCTGGGATTACAGGCGTGATGTTATGATGTTTTTTCAAATTGATTACTTCAACCTGAATTAATCAATAGAAAATAACAATACCTAAAACATATAATTTATTTTCCATTAAGAAAGCTTTTTTGAAAACTCCCATTTTCAAAGCGTACGCACTATTAGTACTTAACAAATATTTGTCGTGTCTGTAATTTCACCGACATTCACACAATTAAATACGAGTAATATCTAATCTTGTCCATTTCCTACAAACCGGAACAGTTTAATGCTGCTGGCAGAAATAGATAAGGTTATAGCTACGACTTTCTCAGACAAACAATACTGAAGGAACAGTAAAATAGTACTATTTTATAAAGAATCTGCTTCTGTGAATTTAGGTGAAGCTAGGCGATAAACATACGACATCGCGCAGTACAAAACATTTGGAAAGAAGACATTGCCTAAAGAAGCAAGAAGTAAAGTTGAAAGAGACTTTATTAGAGAAGCACAAGTACAATTAACTTGTGGGGAAATTTCTACAGAGATACTCTTATACAAAGTCGCTCTTTTTACGTATTGAAAATAAAATTAAGATATATAGTTGGTTTACATTATATGCCTAGTATACTAACCGAACTAAAGGGGTAAATTTTAAGTGTCAGTAGTTCGGTGCTTTGTTAGAAACGAACTATCGCAACTGAAAGTTTCAGTAGTTCGGTCAACCGGACTAACCAACCGAACTACTGCTACTAGAGGGAAAAAAGAAATCACTTAATGCAAACTTTAAAGTTTTTACTTTGTGGAACATAAATGCCCCAAAAACAAGTAAATTCTTAGTCCTTATCTGGTGGAATGAACAACTTAATTACACCGTGGCAGATTTCTACAACATAAACAACAGGATCTAATAAAAATCGTGAATTTTCAACCCATTAGTTACAATCAGTCCTTGAGATACAACTCTTAACGCTATAAACCCAGGAAGGACATTAATTGCCATAGATTCAAATGATCACGGAAGAAACCTATAAGTACCATAGTTAACTAATAAATCAATATAAGGCGTCAGGTGTTATGGAGGAAGCCGTATTATGTAACCCAGTTCATTTGGACAGCTAAATTATGTCAGGGTAAACTGCTTTGGATGCGAGGATTTGGATTCCAAGGTTTGGTTATTGTAGCGGGACGTCTTAACAGGATACCGTGGCCCCGGAACGTAAAGGGCAACAGAAGGAACAGGGTGGTTTTTCAGTCAGTAAAAGTCTGACAGTCCCTTCCGCCCCACCCAGGACGGAAGGAGTCATTTGATGATTTTTACCACCTAAAAAAAAAAAAAAAGGTTTGGTTATTGGGAAGGTGCCTGTGAAAGGAATTAGGGGGAGGTTTCTGTGTGTGATTTGGCAAATTTACTATTGAGTACTTATACAGCATAATATCGGTCTATCTTCTCTGAAATATCTAAGGCGAATCATCTATCGTCAGTAGGGAGGAAAGGGGCAGGGTAGCTATGAAAATCGTAACCAAAATAAGTTTCTCTTAACTCTTTACTCCCACTTGCTTCTATGATTTGTCCTACTACAGGGCAAACGCCTCTTCTCATACAGAGAAGGCACGAGCATTGATCACCACGCTTGTTAAAGGCAGACGATTTCAGACTTTTATCTGTATTTTATTTTTTGAACGCTCTTATCTTTATAAGCACTAGTCCAATTCTGAATATTCTTTCGCTCATAGAAAACTACGTTATCCTTAAGTAGGTACCTACTATATTTTATTATCAAAAAAATAAGAAAATTCAGGCGGGCGAAGTCGTTGGTTTAAGCTAGTTAATTAAAAACATAACCTGTGTCCTGTATTCCTTCACCAATATCAGTGTGGTCCAAGATAAACTTATAACAAAGTAAGTACATATTGTAAATTCAAAAAAATATAAAGATAGACGACTTTAACTAAGTACCAAAACCATACTGTGGCCAGCGTATCCTTAGCTCTCTGACGGAAACATGAAGAATGTGCGAAAAACAGTAATTAATCCGTATATTGACCTGTGCAAGCTCAGCTTAACCTCAACTCAGATCATGGTCTATTTAGCCGAACGCCTCATGTCGGCTTGAGAGCATCGCACTGTACAGTTGTATATTACCAAGGTTTTTATACTTGGACTAGCTTTTGCCCGCGATTTCGTCCACGTAGAAGTCAAAAATTTAACCCCATTAAGGGATAAATTTTAATAAAATACGAAGCACATCATCCATTTATTCTGTTAAAGAATATTTCAGAACTTTCTTTTAGTATTCTGAAGATCTGTTTCTCGGCAACAATTTTCTTGCAGAGATGCACCCATTAGTTCACCCACATTTCGCCAGTTATGTTTAAGTCCCATGTCATGTGGGGCGAGCCTATTGCCATCAACCGGGCACAAATCCAGACTCTGAGGCTGCTACTGAGAAATTCCTAAATTTTCAATTTTATTTTTAAATATACCTTACTATTTAAAAGTAGTAAATTACTTTTAAGTAGTAAAGATTCTATAACGATGTAAAATTACCGGTAACTGTTCCCTATAAACTGAAACACACAGCAATGCTGTATAGCCAAAGTCAAAGTCAAAACATTTATTTCAATTAGACCATTTACAGGCACTTTTGAATTGTCAAGGAGTCGGTCAGTTAGAAAGTTGAAGCTAGTTGCTCGTTCCAAAACGGAGGTAGGCCTCTATGGAGAAGAACGAGCAAGAAACTCCACGGCACTCTTAGCGGGGGAACTAGGTAACTCCTACCAGCTAATAAAGACAATACTTCCTTAACCCTTAAATGCCAAGCCCCTATGTAACAATAGAGTCTTTGTATACCAAACCTGTCTACCGATTACATAATCAGTTTGTGCTGACAACTGCTAATAATCCTCGCTTTAACTTAATTAGATAATGACACAATATGGAGTGACCGACCGTAATCTTGTTATAATGTTGTGGACCAATGAAATTCTACCACCTGGGTGACGTGCAGTGACGTGGCGATGGAGGAAATGTTCACCCCTCTTGAGATTTTGAGGTGGACAGAAGCCTTATTTTTTCTAGGAACGAGAAACGTCTACTGCTCCATATGGTTTTCCCAATAACTGTTTTTGTGTTTGTTTAAGAAAATGAATATATTTGTATTCTTATGGTAGGACATCATTGCCGTTCTGTTAATGAGTATTCGTTACTGCAAAGTAATAGGCTCGCCTTCTAACATGGGACTTAACATAACTGGCGAAATGTGTAACTAACCCAAAACATGCAATAGTACAGGGGTTGTGGGGATGTGGAGTCGCGGGACGTCTTAACAGGATACCGTGGAACCGGATACCCGGATACCCGGAACGCAAAGGGCACAGAAGAAACAGGGTGTTTTTTAGTCAGTAAAAGTCTAACAGTCCCTTCCGCCTTGGGTGGGGAGGAAGGACTGATGGCCCATTTGATAACTTTACCCAAAAAAAGGGGTTGTGGGAGTACCTACTTAAATTTTAAAATACATTAAACGCAGGTAATGCAGGTAAAACACATAACCGTCCTTTTAGGCGTTGGGTAAAAGAAAGATGTCTTTATGTGTGAAACAATTGCAGGTGCTTATAAGAAAAACCTACAGCATGTATTTAAGCGACAACCAAAACAATTTATTTTTTTGAGAAATTAGGCTATTTAGCACTAAATTTCAGGTGTTGTTAATTGCAAATATTTTTTAGTGTTCACTTTCTATCTGAAATTGCGCCAAAGAAATATTGCTAAAGCTACAGACATAAACGTTTATTTAATTAATTAGAAACATTAGCGGTAGGTGCCATCGTTATCAATTTCCGCAAACGAAGGTCAACAACCTGAATTCAATTTAATGGTTAAACAAAGCAATAAAAAACAACGATAATTAAGTGTTAAAAACAAAACAAGAACGCTAAATCGTATCGTTATGTTATTTAACAGAACATGTTCGAAGACCTTGTTAAATACGTACCAACCAACTATGTACTATGATGCTTCGCGATTTCCACAAAGCAGGTAAAATATAATTATCGAAAACATCAGCGATAATTGGGATCAATTATTATAGTACCACAGAATTAGAATGCCATTTTTTTATGCTGTAACACATGTAGCGTGCGTCCATCGCGTGCACCACTCCCAAACAGTGATACACTCGCGTGTGTTTCGACCTAACATTAATACATACAGAACCTAACCTCTTTCCATAATATCCCTCATTAATACACACGTATGTGCACTATATAGCGTCGCGTAGTCTGGCAATGTCATCTCGTATCGTTTCCGAATGCTTCGCCTCTTACCGGCACATCCCCCCGATATTATAAAAGAGTGTCGTGTGCGCCGCGCGCCCGCAGTCCACTCCGCGCCTCCGAGCGAGCAACGTCGCCTGTAATGCAATAGTGTGTCTAGTGTGCCAGTTACCGACATGGAGGGAGCGACCCCTCCCAGCCACGGAGTGCCTGAGGACGAGGGCATCGCCTCCGACCGCCGCCCGTCCACCGACGACCACGCCGACCTCTCCGATAGTGCCTCAGATACCGGCTCCGGTGGCGGGAAGGACTCCGGCTGCGAAGTCGCGGCTGAAGCACAGGAGCCTCCCTACACGCCGCCGGACGATGAACTGGCGCATAGGATCGTGTCACAAGTTGAGTTCTACTTCTCGGACGCCAACATCACTAAGGACGCCTTCCTACTGAAACACGTTCGGAGAAACAAGGAGGGGTACGTGTCGCTGAAGCTCATCTCCAGCTTCAAGCGCGTGAAGCACCTGACGAAGGACTGGAGGGTGGTCGCCGAAGCACTCAAGCGGTCTACCAAGTTAGAAATTAATGACTTAGGAACTAAATTGCGCAGGATCGAGCCGCTCCCCGCGTACGATGAGACGACGCCGTCCAGGACTGTGGTGGCAGTCAGGATGCCTATAGATCGTCCTTCGGTAGAGAATGTGTCGCGGCTGTTCGCAGGGTGCGGAGAGATAGCCCTCGTAAGGGTACTCCGGCCAGGCAACCCCGTGCCGGCAGACGTGCGCCAGTTCCTCAACAAAAACCCCAGTTTGGTTAATTGTGTGTGTGCGTTAGTTGAGTTCACCGAATCTGAGTCTGCGAGAGAAGCGTTGCGATTACAGACCCCTGAAGAAGACGGGATGCGAGTGTATGAGTTGAACGGTGTTCCTAGGGAGCCTAAAAGGAAGGCGCCGATCCGTCGAGCGCCGCCGAGGCGTCACGAATGCGAGTACTCGTCTTGCTGTAGTGGGTCTGAACCTGAATATGACTATAGATATGGGACGCCGTTCTATAGGAGGAATTCGAGTGGCTTCTTCGCGCCGCGGTCTCCCGAGATTCAGACATGGGTGCCGCGGCGGCCGTCGACGTGCTCGCACAGTTCGGACTCGGGCGTGTCGTTCTACTGCAGCAGCAGCAGGCGGACGTCGCAGGCCAGCACGGGCAGCGCCGGCAGCGCGGACGGCTGGCTGTCGCGCCGGCTGTCGGGCTGCTCGGTGTCGGGCACGGAGTGCGGCGGCCGGCGCCTGTCGTGCGCGCCGCGCTTCGAGCCGCGCGCGCCGCTGGTGCCGGACGGCACGCGCGGCTTCCACGCCGCCGCCCGCCAGCGCCGCATCTCGGACCTCGCACTCTACTCGCGCTAGAAAGCGCCCGCCAACCGTGACACCTTTCTAATCACGTTGGATAACCGCCTTTCACGTTCTGGCCGCTGGTTTTTTAATCTATTTCGCACGAGGAAGCGTCGTGTGTGTTCCGCGATAGTTTTCCTTCCAGAACAAACTGAGTTACCTTCTTGAACAATGTGATCATGCTCATTTAGTTGTAAGCCACGGAACGCTGTGTCTAGTTTCGTAAATCACCTAAACATGTAATTTATTAGTACATTGTATTTATGAATCGCGTAATTTATTGCGAATGCGCGCGCGTCGCGGTCGAGTTTTCATTTCGAGTTATGTCAGAGTTGTGGGCACAAAACGATCACGCAAAATCGACATTCAGGCGATTGTAGACTCTGAGAGCGATACATGTTCGGGCCAGACAGATGTTTATTAGGGCGACGTTGCACTACACCGAAGCGAGCAATCTTAGCTTCTTTACTAGTAAGATACACAAAACATTCTCCGGTTTTGTAGGCGAGCGCAGACATCGATCTATCGGCTGTCTCGAGCGCTATCTTCGCTTCGCGGGCGGTGCAACATCGTCTTAACTCGGAGTAACAGAGCGCGTACAGTTGTAGAATGTATTACATAATGTAATTGCACACATTCTAACAACGAACGATTTCCTGTAAAAGTAACAGCCTCTCTTACTCCGGCTGGTCAGAGAGCCGCGACGCGCTATGGCTAACATTTTTTTTTCATTTTTTTTTACAATTAAGTCATTTTAACTTAAGTCAGTCGCCATTTCATGTTAACTGTCGTTTTTAGTTAAGTCTTGTCGATGTAAGTACATTGTGATGATTATGTAGATATCGGGTTGCGCAACCCGTTACTTTCTTGTGCGTTTTTTTTTAATTTATTTTTTTATTGAGCAGAGGAACGTTACACTCTTGTAACGGCACAACTATTTCGCTTTTTATTTTAAGTGACGTTGTGACTTTTTGATGGAACCTCCGCGCTGAATCTAAAACAAAATAGTTTTCTAATTGCTTATTTTACGTATTAATAGATTTGGTGCGTCGTCGAATTAATTTAAAGTCACACAACCTCTGTAAGTATATTGTAATAAAAGTTGAGATGATTTATTTTAAAGAATATAATTATAAGATTTTTGGAGAAACTTGCTTGTTTTAATTGACCTTCGTCGTGGAAAGTTGGCTCATGATCTGTTCGCCTTGACTGATTGATTCTCACGCTGACAGATAGTGTTGTAACAGGTGAAGTTGACGAGAATATCACAAGCATCGCTTCAGTGTTAATAACGTTTAAATGTTATGCAAATCAAAACGATAGCTGAGATAATAACGGCTATTAATGTCAGTTATTTTCATATTTGTGTAAAACATTTGTCTTTAAGTGTTGATTGATTTATTTTATAATAGTTTTACCTTCCTGTTGATGTTTATTGAATTAGGATTCTAATTGAATATTTGTGAGACAATTATGCTTATTTACGAGTCTGTTACGACTGCGTAAACACTTCCTTTTATTCAAGGGCCGTCAGGGTTTCGCATACACTTCCTTGAGAAGACGAATTAATTATGCATACAGTGATGAAAATATCACCATATTTAGTTCAGACACAATAATATAATAAAATATATTACAATACAGGTTTATAAGAATTTATTACAAAAAAAATACATGTCAGGTTTGATAGCTACGTTGTAATATTATTTTCTTTTCTTTTCGCATTATAATCTTTGGATGCATTAAACAAATTGAAAGGTGTAATTAGGGGAAGACACTAGCTCTTGTAATATAGTGTACACTAGTGCAAAAGCTAGGGAATTCATAAAAAATTATGTACCATTTTTGTCATGGCAATATAGGCTTTAATGTGGGTAGAAAGAAAACGAATATTGCTTAGAAGTGTATTGTGACTTCATGCACCTTAATTATCAGCTGATCTCTCCCTTATGTGTCGGATTGTCGTCCCGTCGGACTATGAGAGTGAGGGAGTGTACCTGTGTTTGTGCACATTTGTGTACTATAATATCTCCTGCGCACTTGAAATGGAACATCAGCTGATGCAAGAAATGAAAGGTAGGTTATATTTTTGATTAATTCATTTACGATTTCGACGATCAGAAAGACTTTATCGGCAATTAGTATCAGTAGTATTAATTAGGTAAATTATTTGTGTTTTTTGTGTGTAGGAGGTAATCTCAGGAAGTAGGTAATGGTAAGATTAGAAATATGAATATACTGACATAAAAGCCAAATATAGTATTGCCGAATGTCTTTATATATTTTATGATAGGATATTTTGTAGTTTATTTGAAATTCCCTGTGATATTTATTCAATTAGGTATAATATAAAACACATTCAATTTTAAATTCACAGCTAATTAATTCATAACAGTATTATAGATTACTCGCTTCTAGCCCGAGACTTCGTCCGCGTCAAAATTGATTTCTCCATACATACTTTAGACCTCAGTTTCGTCCCCTGAGAGGGTGGATTTTGGAAAGTCCTTTCTTAGCGGACGTCTAGTAACTATAAAGTACTATAAACTACATCTCTGTCCATCTTAATACATCAAGCGGTTTTCGATATTTCATGATTAGTGAGTGAGTGAGTCTGAGTGATACTTTTCGCTTTTATATATTTAGATAGATGATAGATTTTCCTCCCATGGCATTAAACACGGCTCGTAGCAAGTTGGCCCATTATAATAGTTAGTGGACAAACCGTACGAGTCCGAGTTTTTGTCGAGTTCAGTCTTTTGAATAAAAAGATGGTAAACTACTTTGCTTAGCAAAATGATAAATATAGATTCTCAACCTTGATACCTAGAAAAAATGTAAGTTTTTATTTATAAACTAATATTACTTTGCTCACATTACGGAGTCATTAAGTAATGTTAATTGCAATTCGTGGTGCTTGGCAATCTGGGCTTCTCCCAGTTCTAAACATCCCTTGGTGCCTATTGACATAGTATTGTTCTGTCTCCTGCTGTTCTTACTCCTCAGCATTTTTTTTCTGTCTATTACATGGAACTTTTTTTTTTAAGGTGGCAAAAATCATCTAATGATTCCTTCCGCCCTGGGTGGGGCGGAAGGGACTGTCAGACTTTTACTGACTAAAAAACCACCCTGTTTCTTCTGTTGCCCTTTACGTTCCGGGGCCGCGGTATTCTGTTAAGACGTCCCGCAACCCTGGCAGGCGTTTGGCCCTGTTGGCGAAATGTGGGTGTACTAATGCTAACCTGTGCCTAACCCTTAGAGGATTACAGGCGTGTGATGTTAGATCGACTGGAAGTCGAACCCGAGGCCTCTGTCTGGACAGCTGCGCTTGCGACTACCAGACCATCGATGCCCGACCATCATTAAATGATAATTAGTTTGACAATAATTACATCTATCTACATGCATGCTAGTTAAGATAACCCACTTGCGGAGAGCATGCGCCTGCGCTGGTTTCCAATCGTTTCAGACTGCATAACTATTAATTTCTTACGTAAACGAATCTCGTTCATGTTACTTGTGATCTACATACTGAGCGTATGGGAGTGTTTACTTTTTGTGCGAGACTTTGAACTAGGTATTACGTGGTTCTTAAACAGGGTGACTTTGATTTCAATGCATTAAAGAAAACTTATTCACAATAAAGATAAAGTGAAAAATTGCTTTATTTTCGGAATTCGGTGGCAATATAAAACAATAAACTGAAATCACCGACTACCGAGAACGAAGTTATTTTGAATTAGTAGTTTTTGGAGACGATCTTATACATATAGTTTGTAAAAAAAATTTTGGAGTTCACTGGCAGAAATTATCACGTTATGAAAAGAGAGCTAGTAGCGACCTTCCATCTCTTTCTTACAGGGTGGAATTTTTTAACCTCACCTGGTACTTTCCCTGTACTCAAAATACTAGAGATAGCAAATTTTACTTAAAATAAACATTTCTTTATTTCCAAAAAGGAAAAAAGCATTCAAATTTTTTCAAAAATTCACTTGCCACACTCGGGAATGGAATTATGGAACTGACTAAAATCCGAAAATATTATTTAAATATTTCTAATGGGTACACCTCTGCTGAACCCTTTGGGGATTACAAGCGTGATGTTATTAATTAAAAGTTAGCTTATATACAGAAGGACGTCAGACCAATGTTCTTTTGTTTTCGTTATTGATTAACATACGAAAAAATGATGCAATAATTTTTTCATCAGTGTAATTTGGCGTTACAAAACCGCTTTATCAAACAGCTTTGTATTGATAACAAAAAAGAAACTGGGAAACCAGTTAACAGCTGTAGTTAACCGTTAATTGAACTAACAATAAATAGGTTGATTAACGAGTTAATGACAAGTTGTTATTATTTTTTCTGTTTAGTTATTTAGAACTTGCATTTTAAGCAACATTTTTGCTACTTAACAATCCTGCCGTACTTATGGACTTTTTGTCTGAAATAAATGATTTTTATCGTAGTAAGTGGCGTTCTGTGCATGGTTTCTGCCTACCCCCATGGGAAAAGGCGTGAGTTTATGTATGTATGTATATGTAAATGATTTTTATTTTAGTTATATTTATTTATTTATTTCATAACAAGGCATTCAGCATAATATAAGTTACCTACTAGCTTCGACTTCGTCCACCTGATTTTTTTTTTCCGCAATAAGATACGATTCTGAAAATTTTAATAGGAAGATGCGTTTTACCTAAACGCTATTCAAAAAATTAGGGATCCGTAAGTATATCCCCGCGGACGCGAGCAAAAGCTAGTAATTAAAAATTCTCGTTTTGTTTGACGACTCAACTTGACAAGTGTTGCCATAATTACCTTTACGATTCCCACGATCGGAAACAAATGACACAAAAACAGCAGGTTTTTAATCATTTGTTTTTATAATTTTTATAAAACCACATTTTGACAAGATAAAGTAGGTACATAAAAATGGACAACGCCATAACTTCCTCAATTAGAACTATTTAAGTCAAAGATCATCATAATAATTAATTACTTGTACCTTTAATTACGTTTCCTACTTAGAGGAGCGATCTAGTTTTTTGTAAGCAGTTATAAATAGCAGTTATTTTATAACCGTTATTAGTTGTTAGATAATCGTTACGGACCGATGCATTATTGAAGCTATGTGGGACAGATTGGGGTTCAGTTGAAGAAATTGAATGGAAAAACTGAGGTTTGAAAAGCGTAGGAAGATGTTTTATGGATACTACAATTTTTTTATTAGATTATAACATAACATCACGCTTGAAATCCCCGAAGGGTTAGGCAGAGGTGTACCCATTAGTACACCCACATTTCGCCAGTTATGTTTTTAGTCCCATGTAATAGGGGGCGAGCCTATTGCCATCAACCGGGCACAAATCCAGACTCTGAGGCTGCTACTGAGAAATTCCTGATGGAAAAACCCAATAACACTTTGCCCGACCTGGGAATCGAACCCAAGACCTCATGCACAGCAGTCGCGCTTGCGACCACAAGACCAACGAGGGTTTTTAGATTATTTATTGGAAAAATCTTTTCTTAGCGGATGTCTACTAATAATAAACTACCTTCCTGCTAAAAAAATTTAAACGTCAAGCGGTTTTTGATATTTCGCGATGAGTAAGTGAGTGACCTATCGCTTTTGTATACTAAAATATAGATTAGTACCCCTCACATTAGTAGAAAAAGTAGGTATTGTTATTAAAAAGTTAGATAAACTAACAAACACGTTACGGAACCCTCCCATCTTATTACAGAACGCACTAACCGCATTTTCCTCCTACTCACACACATTGACACAGTTTAAAAACAATTCGTACACACAGCCTAATTTCAATGCCTGCGTAGGAGTCTCCTCAATGGCCTATACAGTTGCAACCATCAATCTTGTTACAAAAGTGGCATAAGCAGCGCTTCAAGCGACATTGACATAAATCTTCGTGCAATAATTAAATGTTTGTTTTTTATCTTAATTAACAGCAGGTCTGGGTGGGTGTTAGATGCCTAACAGATTGGTCTACAGAAGAGAAATCAACTTAATACTTCTAATGCTTCTAACATAATTAGATGGATATATCAGTTACCTACTAGCTTCTGCCCGCGACTTCGTCCGCGTCAAAGTGGTTTTTTTTTTTATTTCATCCCCTTAGGGGAGGAATTTTGGAAAATCTCTTCTTAACGGACGTCTACTAATATCTATAAACCACCTCCCTGCCAAATTTCATCTTTATACGTCTAGCTGTTTTCGATATTTCGTGATGAATGAATGACCTTTCGCTTTTATATAATGAGTTTAGACAATCATAGTTGTAATAAGTAAATACTAGTACTTATTACTTATGTTACTTACATACATTTGTAGGTTTTGTGTTTAGGTTAAATATTTTGTATATAATTTATAATCCATTTGTTTGAAATAATAAATAAATAAACCAATTTATTTAATTAAGCAACTAGCTTCAACTTTCAGACTAACTGACCGACTCCTTGACAATTCAAAAGTACCTGTAAATGGTCTAATTGAAATAAATGTTTTGACTTTGACTTTGACTAAGTAAATAATAGAAAAAATTGGAAATTACGCCTCGAATTGACATTGTTTTCACATATAAAAAAACAACAAGAATTGTCTAACTAGGATTTTGCAAAAACTGGTCAGAAGAGAAATACTAAAGACTAAATTACCAAACCCGGAACAAAACAGAAAAATATCTGTTAAAAGCAGTATTCTCAAAATTATACATTAGATACAAACAATAATTAAACAAACAGAATACGGATGAAAACATGACCAAGGTTAACATTTATAAAGATACGAATTGTAAACAAAATATCGTACTTTGGTGCGAATAACTGTACTATAGGGCTGCTCATGAGTGCACGTTTTATTTTAATTGTGAAAGAATCTGTCACGTGTGACGATTCATAAATTCTTAGCTCTATTAGCTATGCTGGCTCCCAAACTTCTAGACCTACAAGGATATTCTGGAGATAGCGAAACGGTGACAAAAAAAAAGTATTATCTGACAGAATTAATTCAGTTATGTACTCGTATCTTTTCGAAATCAAATTATTTGACGTAAAACTGACTAACTTTAGGCCTAGTTAACAAGATAACATCAAGTAGGTACCCATTAGTACACCCACATTTCGCCAGTTATGTTTAAGTTTCATGTAACAGGGGGCGAGCCTTTGCCATCAACCGGGCACAAATCCAGACTCCGAGGCTGCTACTCAGAAATTTCATTAAAATCGGTTCAGTCGTGAAAGCGGAACATACTGACAAACAATATGTGGTTACTGATCTCACATTTATAGTATTAGTATGAATTATGTTGTTTTATAATTGCATATTGACTCTGTGAGTAGAAAAAATAAGCGAAGTGTATTTTTTTTTGTTGTTATTTTTTATACCAATTTACAGCGTCAATACACAATCTTTAGGTGTTGTGAGAAATTACACAGAGTACAAAACTCTTCTGGCTTTACTAAATACATATATATAATCAGTGGAGTATACTTCTGAAGACTGCCTCGTTGGTCCAGTGGTCGCAAGCGCGACTGCTGTGCATGAGGTCTTGGGTTCGATTCCCAGGTCGGGCAAAGTGTTATTGGATTTTTCCATCGGGAATTTCTCAGTAGCAGTCTCGGAGTCTGGATCTGTGCCCGGTTAATGGCAATAGGCTCGCCTCCTATTACATGGGACTAAAACATAACTGGCGAAATGTGGGTGTACTGGGCACACCTCTGCCTAACCCTTCGGGGATTACAGGCGTGGTGTTATGTTATACTTCTGAACCATGAAATGAAGAACTATTGTAGCATACATAAGTAGTGATAGATGACGCCGCCAGTAGTACAGTGTAATCAATTAGTAGTATAATGATGAGTCAGCTTCCTCATGCGAACTCCGCTTGTTGGTAAACACAGTGGAACCGGTCGACGAATGTGGACTTTAGCTATTTACTATGTCACGGAATTTTGATGTATCTTCAATGGGTTAAATAGTTGTTGACTTGTTTCATGTTGCTCTGTCTTTAATATGTAGTGGCCAAAGCAAAACCAACCTGTTTTTCTAGGGAGAGGTTTTGCGAATCACTGCACGGATGGAGCAGTTCTAATTGTATTTTTTAAGATAGAAACTTTCAATGTACAGTAAACAAAAGAGATAGGCATGCAAGTTCGTCAGGTTTAGTTAAAGTTTTTTTAGAAACCGATGGATGTTTCCAAATGTAATTTAATTTAATAAGTCAGAAGGTTGACAGTTTGTCTTTGACAGTCGTTACGGGTCGTCAGAAGCCCGAAAGTCTGACAACTAGTCTTACCTAGGAGTATCGTATTACCCAGTTACTGGGTTGTGGAGGTCAGATAGGCAGTCGCTCCATGTAAAATACTGGTATTCAGCTGCATCCGGTTAGACTGGAAGCCGACCCCAACATAGTTGGGAAAAGGCTAGGCAGATGGATGGATGAAGTAGATAATAAAGGGTTCAGTTTCAATCCAAGACGTTTCTAAGAAAATTTCAACTATATTTAATCTAATCTTGGGTATCTATTTTGTAAAGTAATAAATTTGTGTATCAATTTAGTTTTATGTCGTACGTACAAATATTCTAATTTTTGCCTCGTACAGCCTCACGCTAATTGAAATATTATTCCTAGAACTTTCAACTATATTTCTGCATAATATAATATAGTATTTGTTCCTTCTCGTCCATTCAATCCATTCCTCACCTAACCGGTGTGAAATCAACTTCAGACTAGTCACCATAGCAACAAGCAGCGAAGCCTTCACATTTTTTGAGGCAGCCCTAAAACGTACAATGAATATCATTACATAACGAGCTGAGTAAGTTTTACAAGACATTACATAAAGTAACACTGCATTTACATTAAAATTATTGTTAATACACCGTATTGTACTTCTTTAATGGACTATGTGTAGATAAAATTGACTTTTATTTGGATTGTGGGCACCTGCGAGATTGCTTCATATTAAATTAACTTTAGTTGGTGATGAAACGCTAAACGTTACGTTGGTAGTTAAATGTTACAAAACTTTAAAGGTTTTTTTAAGGTTCTAGTAGCTGGACATACAATAAAGATATTTCTAGTTACCATCATAATTTTATTGTAGTTAAACGAGTCTTAAATCCTAACTAATATTATAAATGCGAAAGTAAGTTTGTTTGTTACCATTTTTAGCCTAAGCCACTGAACCGATCATCCTGAAATTTTGCATATACGTTGCCAGGTGCACAGGAACGAACATAGGGTACCTTTAAACCCGAAAACACGTACTGTTTCCGAGGGATATCACAATAACGTTCTTATGATCATAGATGGCGTCACGTGTCGTTTTGAATCATGATTTTAACTAAATAATTGAAATGACAGGACATGGGTAATTTTTTCCGCGACTTCGTCTGTGTCCGCGATAACCGAAAAGCTAGTAAATGAATAAATGTTTTATGACTTAGAAAATGCATTATAATGCACTTTAAAACCATGAGGTCTTAGGGTGAATAACTCTAAGACCTCGTGGTTTTAAAGTTAGCCATGTCTGTTTGTCTGTTATCATCCATTTGAGTTCCATATCTCTCCATTACTTTGTGTCTCCTTTCAATTTAGTTGCATCAATTTGTATTTCAGTTCATCTGCCCCGAATGTGATTAATACCAATCTCTTTGCATTAGCATCATCAATGTTTTATATTAGTATCATTAGTCTATCTTCCTTTCCTCTGCTTTAGATCCACATGGTAGTAACTTTGCTACTTTTAACCTTTAAGTTGATCCAAAATTCTTTAAATATTCGAGTGAACGTTGATGTGTTTCAAGTTCAAGTACTACTTCTGTTGCGTGTCCATTGTCCAACCCTCCGATAAGACTCTTAAATATCGTGATAATTATTACTTAGATTCAATTCCCAGGCAGGCTTGTTAATTACCGCTAATGGGAGATATAGATACATATTGCATAATAACTCGAACCAATTATTCACAGAACTATAATAAAACATTGAGACTAATGCAATTATTACAGTATATTATGTATTCAGGATAACTTGTGAGACTGTTGACTTGATGGCACGATACAAATCGATCAATCAGATGAATCGTAATTGAATGACGGGTTTTCTTAATTAATTGAAGTTGGTAACGAGGCAGGACCGACAAGATATAAGTACCTCATGATAATAACGGTAGTGTTTGTCAAACTAGACCGAGACAGGTAATATAAATTTTACGAAGCTGCAATTACACTGTCTATCAGACTATTTTAAACGATGACTTAGAGTTGAGCTCCATTTAGTAATAGGGCAACGAACAGGCGGTCATCATCATCTGCCTAGCCTTTTCCCAACTATGTTGGGGTCGGCTTACAGTCTAACCGGATGCAGCTGAATACCAGTATTTTACATGGAGCGACTGCCTATCTGACCTCCACAACCCAGTAACTGGGTAATACCATACCCCTTGGTGAGACTAGCTGTCAGATTTTCGGACTTCTGACGACCCGTAACGACTGATAAAGATCCACATATGGCAGCCGGGACCAACGGCTTAACGTGCTTTGGTGTGTAAAGATGGTCACCCATCCACGGACCAACCCCGGCAAGCGTAGCTTAACCTGACGGATCGATCCATTCGGCTTGTGGATTTTGGCCACGAACTCCTCAAGCCGCAACGATCAGGCAGTGAAGTCTCTTATTGCCGGTAAAATGGTGGAATTTTGAACTTAAATAGGTATATTTTATTGGCTGACGTAAGTAATTTATTGATGTCAAGGCGATGACTATGTCTATACCCGTCATTCACCAATTCATGAATTTATAGCGTTGTCAGTGCAAGGACATTTTTATCTTTTAGGAACAAGACTACCTATGCTTGACTGCCCTGTGTGTTTGGTCTGTCGTGGTCCTGAATTTGATTCCTATTTCGTGAATTTTATTGTAACACCACTCAGAATTAGGAAGTTCTCGTCGGTCATGAGTCTAATCTCTTCCCAGTTGTGTAGGATTTCTGTTACATCGGACTGTAAGAGGGAGAGAACAGTTACAGGGGAGTACACTTGGATTTGTGTACACACTTGTGCACTATTATGTATCCCTCGTTGGTGGCTAGTCTCTCTTGAGATACCTTGGCTGCTGCGAGCTAAATTTTGATCAGGAGGACTATTAATCTAACATTCCCAGGTTGGGTCGAGACTAAACCTCACTTTTATTCCATCAGTGACACTATCCAATACGGAAAACGAGAATCTAATGTACAACGTCCAGTTGTAAACATGCTTAGTTTGAACGTTAGCTATCATTACTGCTTGATCATAAAAGCCAATCGAGGGTAACAGGTGACTATTATGGCGTATGACCATCTGCATGACTATTACAAACATAAAGTATTAGGCGGTGCGCACACGCACGAAAGAGTTTTGTGTGATATTCACCCAGCAATGGTTTGTAATGAGAATAGAAATAAGATCGATATGAAAATCGAGGAGATGCTGAATGTCGTGGTACCTAAGGGTTTGAGTGATGCAGTAAAATGAGAAGCATGCGACAAGGAAAGTGTTAGAAACGAGGGAGAGATCGCAGAAGAGATGGTTAAGAAGGAATTTTGAAAACCTTTGTGATGACAGCTAATATAGATGTAGTGGGAAAACGATGTGACGCACCGGCCACTAATGAATCTTCAAATAAATAGGGATAACTAAGTACAGGAATATGGTTGAAAAGTTATGTAAGAGAATGAAGAGAGGAGAATAGGTGTATTGCATGTCTATTATTATTTATAACAATTTAATTAATCAAGCCCCACGTAATGAGACAAAATTGATTTTCTATTTTTCTGTCATACCGGTGAGACGGCCGGGCTTTGAGCGGTTAGGTTAAATAAAAAACGAAGATTATGGACAGTTTTGAAGATATCGTGTTCTATCAAGCTTATATGTCTCATTTGACGATGTTGACAAAACCAGAGTTATTTTCAGTTGTATTTGGTTTGTTTAGACTTTGAAACATGACGTCATTATTGCTAATCTGTCTAAAGACCGTATCCTCTCAGGTCTGCACACAGCTTTAAATTACCTTCGTTGACTATGTGATGGCGACCTCTCACTCGATATGTCGATACAATAGCATCTAATATGGTGTGAATCACATGTGTTTGTCGCATGCATTTGGTGTTACATGATATTCAAGTTCAAATAGCCTTTATAAATAAACTTATAACTTTTTCGCCTGCCTCGACTGCCTCGTTGGTCTAGTGGTCGCAAGCGCGACTGCTGTGCATGAGGTCTTGGGTTCGATTCCCAGGTCGGGCAAAGTGTTATTGGGTTTTTCCATCAGGAATTTCTCAGTAGCAGCCTCGGAGTCTGGATTTGTGCCCGGTTGATGGCAATAGGCTCGCCCCCTATTACATGGGACTAAAAACATAACTGGCGAAATGTGGGTGTACTACTAATGGGTACACCTCTGCCTAACCCTTCGGGGATTACAGGCGTGATGTTATGTGATGTTATGTAAATAAACTTATAACTTTTTTTTTGTTAGCCGTCTCTGTCCCACTCCTGGGCAAATCTCCCTCCCCGTCCTTCCACTTGCCTCTGTGTTGTGCCACAGCAAATAAATGAATCAGACAAATTGGTCCTGACGTTCTCGAGTTTTGCGCTTGGCAACATATTTATCCATTCATTTTTATTCACGAGTAGGTGTATTGGCAGAATTAGGCATCGGTAGTGAGTTTATTTTACTTTCCAGCATATGCCTCCGCTACATCTTTCCTTCTCCATGTTCCGCCAGCTGTCGACATTAAATAGACAGATTAACAAAGTTTCAACTCATATGGCTGCAAAAAAATCGATTTGCTATAAATAGTCTCTCTATTTATAAACTTATCTAAAAATAAGCCATGATCGATATGAATGACTGACCAAAGTCTTGTAAATAAGTAGGTATTTATCTACTGTAGGCTTGCGAAAGGCTTCTTTAGTCGGCCTATCTACTTAAACATCTTTCGTTTTACCGAATAATCTAAGGACTTAAAAAATACTAATAGTTGGCAAAAAAAGAAACTAAAACTAAATGGTATTTATTCCTCCGCATCGCCGTCATCTGGAAATGCGCCCAAAAGACTGACGGTATTGCCACATTGAATGGCAATGCTTAGATAAACAAAAGCCGTTAAGCCCACAATAAAACCAATGACAACAAAAACCATAGAATCGACACCTCAATAAATTACACGGCATATTTAACACTTCGATTAAAATCTTTCACTTATCGATTTCCTCAGTTTAACCTCGACGTGACCCTGACCTGGTCACCTTGACCCCTCGCCACATAGGTACTGTAACTGGCAGTTTTAAATAACTCTTATAATATTGCTAATGAAGCTCCAAAGATGGCCGCCATCTTTTGTAAGTCATATAATACTTGGAATAATGTTTTTATTGTAGTGAGATTTTTTTTCGATATTTCGAGGTTAAGATGTCTGTAATTAAAAGTGTTTTGATATCAATAGGAAGTTTCCATTAATTAAATATGAAGTAGCTGGGATTTTTTAATATAATTGATACATATCTCTAGAATCAGAGGAAGTAGTCGCATCTAGAGAAGGCATGTGCTTTTATCACTTATTGCTTTTCATTTTATAGGTTTTTCTCGCACAATCAGAGCTAGAAAAATGGCAATTGTATTACTTGCTAGTGCTAGTTATCTATAACGATGGCTGCTTCTTACTGATGCTATTGTTGTTTTGTGATCTGATTGGTGACAACACACCAGCTTTGGACGGTGAGCGCTGTCCAGGGATGGTTGGTTGTGACCTTTCGGGTTTATTCTTCTTTTCTTTTAGCCCTCTCTGTATAACAGGATACCGTGGCCCCGGAACGTAAAGGGCAACAGAAGGAACAGGGTGGTTTTTTAGTCAGTAAAAGTCTGACAGTCCCTTCCGCCCCACCCAGGGCGATAGGACTCATTTGATGATTATTACCACCTAAAAAACAAAAAGCCCTCTCTGTATGCGTCCGTTTCCTTATTTCTTTTAAATACCATGTTATTCCGTGGACAAAAGTGTGGGCTATGCGTTTTTAACTGTTGTGCTTAGGCCGTGTTCACACCAAACGCATAGTCAGCCGCCGACTATGAGCTCTAAGTTCTAAATGTATGAGCAATCATAGTCAGCCGCCGATTTATCTACTGATTGTGACGGCTAACTGTCAGCGGGCGTAACGTTGGTGTGAACGCGGCCTTAATGTTAATATTGTAATGTATAACTGTTTTTTGTCCCCAACAAATAAAATAAAATAAAAATCACCACACTTACTAATATTATAAATGTGAAAATATTTAGATGTTTGGATGTTCATTACTCAATCAAGCGTAAAGCGAGAACAGATTTTAGATTATAGGTACTAGTAAAAGCGAGAAGCAAACTTTTAAAAATAATAAGGAAAAAGACGAAAAAAAAATCCAAAATGATATACAAAGATAGACAAGAGCGGAAATATTAAAGTCGTCAACGTTTTGAGTGGTTGCATGGTTGCCCTCAATATCGGGATTCTACCGATTTTAACCAACAATTAACAAGCAAATAAAATCTAAGAAGTGAGAGACGGACTAGCACACGAAGGGTTCCGTACCAATACAATATTTAGTATGGGAACTTTAGAACCCCTTTAATTTTTTATTTTATTTCATATAAGCTTTTACCAGCGACTTCGTCCGCGCAAAAATTAAATAAAATATAGCCTATGTTACTCGCAGATAATGTAGCTTTCTAATGGTGAAATAATTTTTTAAATCGGTTTAGTAGTTTTTGAGTTTATCCATTACAAAATAACTAAAATACAATTTTTTCCTAACATAACATAACATCACGTTTGTAATCCCCGAAGGGTTAGGTGTACCCATTAGTACACCCTCATTACGCCAATTATGTTAAAGTCCCATGCATTAGGGGGCAAGTCTACTGCCATCAACCGGGCACAAATCTAGACTCCGAGGCTGCTACAAATTCCTGAAAACACTTTGCCAGACCTGGGAATCGAACCTGAGACCTTATTTATACTCAGCAGTCATTTTATTTTATTTTTATTTGTTAGTATATGTACCTATTAGGGGCAATAGAAATATACACCCTGTAAACATTTCAACTCTACGTATTACAGTTCATGAGATACAAATCGCTGACAGACAGACAGAGGCTTATAATAGAATCCAGTTGGCACCCTTTAGGCACGGAACCCTAAAAAGACTGGAACAGGATACAAAGACCTATTGACAATTTGTAGTTTAATTGTAAGTGAAAGCCACTTTACTTTAGACACGTAATACAAATCAAATGTAGGCCATTATCTGCCATTGTACGGCGACAAATTATCTACGGCTTCTATAAGCGGATATAATAATATTCTATTGAATAGCCGACTTCCTAATATCATTTCTATATGAAATGCACAAATATTTAAAAAGATATTAAGTAACTAATTAGTCAAGGCAAAAGATTAATATTTCTTATTTAATTTTATTACTTGATTGTATTTATTTGATTTTTATTTTGTATAGATTAAACAGTTTTTCTTTCTTCTTTCTTTCTTCTTTACTTATGGAATAATCGATCGCCGTTCCAAGCCTTTTTCGTTAAAAAGTCATCACCTACTTGGATTAGAGATCAAATTTGGACAGTTATTAACGATTATTATTGTTATTATTATCTTACTACTATATTATAAATGCGAAAGTGTGAATAAATAAAAAGAAAAGAAAGAAACAAAGGTTTATTTGACACAAGCCAGTTTTTGTGCACACAAAAACTATAAAAACATAACATAACATAACATCACGCCTGTTATCCCCGAAGGGTTAGGCAGAGGTGTACCCATTAGTACACCCACATTTCGCCAGTTATGTTTGTGTGCCCCACTGCTGCGCCAAACAGGCACCAACTCAATCACGCCAGAACAGCTGAACGGGTCTAGTGAAATTAAGCACAGAGATAGAATAGCACATAGTCTAATTTTATTTCGGAAAAATGTACGGTTCTCGTAGAATAATATATCAACTGTGACACGAAGTTACAGGCTTTTTTACTTATATAGTATCTTTCTACACCGAAGATATTTAAATATTTAACAAGTTTTTCTCTGAGAAAGTAATACCACCATAACTTTATCTGCCGCTAAGCAAATCGCTTAGTTCCGGTTTGGTAATATTATGGATGCTTTCAATGTTATTCATGTGAGAATTTTATTTCTAACAACTTATACGAATTCATAATTTTGTTGACTATAAGAATTGTAGGTTAAATAAATGATGGTTGTGAAAAATTAGGTGAATATTTAAATGGCGCCAGTTAGAAGAAATTACGGCTATTGACGATCCAGTTGGGGCAGTGGCAGAGCGATTAGCTGCTTCGCTGCGGATCCCGGTTTCGATTCCCGCAACGAACAAATGTTTGTTTCGCCTACAGTTAGTGGTTCCGGATCTGGTTGTTTATGTATGTGAGTTTATATGTTTGTAAACGCACCAAAGATATACGAGAAATTCTATTTAAGTTATTTTTTAATGACAGTTGTTGTAAATTGAAGACATGGCTTCAACATAATGTGCGTAATTGAGGTTTCTAAATGCAATGTAGATATGGAATAATATTCTTGGTATTGCGGGAGTGCACATGAAAGGGTCTCTTAAGAAGAAAAGGACACTCTCCATATACTAATGGTACCACCCGAGGGTTTTAATGAATAAAGAATCCCATACTCCACTGTGTTATTACCAAAGACCTTAAAAGGGTGGGAAATTTTCCAAAGGCGCCTCTTTTAACAGTTACACAACGAAAAAGAAGGTGATAGAAAGAGACTGTCATATAGTTGACCTTCAACGGCATAGGTATCAGTAAAATGCCATTGAGGTCGAGGCCTACCGCAAAAACGCAAAGGGATCAACCTCTAACAACCACACACTTCCTCAAAAACAACCAGATTGCCCTTACAAGCACCATCTTACTATGCACCACTCATTAAGAGGATAACATTGTAACACAAATCAGCTACGGAGCCCCAAGGTGAGCTCAAGTTGGCAATAGGAAAAGATCTGTGAGGTCGCCGGCAGGATAACAGGAGGGAAGTGGAATTAGTATGTTCTGAGCGAAGCTGATGGTTATGTATGATGAGTTGAAGATGTACGAGTATGACACATTGTTTACGTGGTTACTGACTCAGATTATGTGGGTGTTGAAGGTGCATTACATGGAGAGAGGGAAAAGAAAAGGCGGACATTAGAAGAAGTAATTAGAATAGGAATATAGCGGTAAGAAATATTGTTACTAAAACGAATGAGTCATGTGATTTGATAAATAAATATTAGATTAAGAGGATGCTTCGTTTCAGCTGTTCTCGTAGAATAATAAAGTAGCAAGTGGGTGGGTTCGCATCCGGGCAAGTACCAATATGACATTTCAAATCATTATGTACTTTATAAAATATGTACATTATTTACAAGCTTAATAATAAAAAAGCTTTATAAATATATCTTGGTCATCACTGACATTAGCGAAAAGAAACATCGTGAGGAAACCTGGAGCCTAATCTATAGTAATATTATAAATGCAGTAGTAACTCTTTCAGTCTGTCTTTCACGCTTTCAGGACTAAACCACAGAACCGATTTTGATCAAATAAAATTTAATACGGGATTAATGTGAATTGGGAACCCTAAGAAAGGACATACCTAGCCTAATTTTTATTCCGCGACTTCTTCTGCGTCCTAAATAAGGCCCTTAACACTGGTGGTCCACGCCTCCACTTACTGCCCTTACTGGTATCTGAGCTTCTTCTTCCCACTTTGAAAACCCTTGGTCTAAACAAATACTTAGCTATATTTTATTGAACATAACATCGATCGAGTAGTCGTTGTTCCTGAGCGTTAATTACACATTAAGTCTGTTACGTGACGGGTCATTGAACTGTTTAAGCGGAACCACTGCTGCCGACGCTGTTGGTGTTTTTTTTCGCCACAAAATTCGGTCACATTATTTATATCGATCTTTTACTTGTTAAGGCGAAGTTGTCATATTTGAGTGACAATGTTTTGTTTATTATTTATTTACAATACGGGGCGAGCGTATTCTTATCAACCGAGCACAAATCCAGACTCAGGCTGCTACTGAAAAATTCCTGATGGAAAAACCCAATAACACTTTGCCCGACATGGGAATCGAAACCCAAGAACTCATGCTTAGCAGTCGTGGTTTGCGACCTACGCCAACTACACCAACGAGGCAGTCAACTCAGGCGACTTGTCATAGCAATAAATATTGGAAATTTAACTTGTGTGGGTTTTAAGTTCCAATAAATGTTTTTGTATTTGTTTTATAAGCTAGTACAAAATATTTCAAAATTATATAACAAAATTCTTGTTCAGTAGCAGCAAAATGCGTCTACATGTTATAACATTTCCTGCAAAAAAAAAACCCATTCCATCGCTTCTAGATTTCTAACAGGCCCTCTATTATTAGCCCAATTACACCACATAATGCCTAGGTACCAATCAAGCAAGCTTTCATCTCGACATTTACATAAACGTAATAAAAACAAAACCGCACACGGGCACAGCGCAGAGCCTTAACGGGCGTAACATGCAAGTACCGATTGGTACAATTTTTACATAACATTTACTTTCACCGTGTCGTGAACAAAGGGACGGATAGAGCAGTAACTCTTTAAGATGGTGTTTTAGATAAAAGTTAAGTAATAAAGTCAATAGCCGTTTGTGTTTAGTTGTAAATAAACGTTGAACGTTAGTAGGAGCTAACTGCACTACACTTGTTGTGATAAATTATGTTAATTTTATTAATTTATAGGTCTTTGACTGCCTCGATGGTCTAGCGACTGCTGAGCATGAGGTCTTGGGTTCGATTCCCAGTTCGGGCAAAGTGTTATTGGGTTTTTCCATCAGGAATTTCTCAGTAGCCGCCTCGGAGTCTGGATTTGTGCCCGGTTGATGGCAATAGGCTCGCCCCCTATTACATGGGACTAAAAACATAACTGGCGAAATGTGGGTGTACTAATGGGTACACCTCTGCATAACCCTTCGGGGATAACAGGCGTGATGTTATGTTATGTTTACTTCAAAATATAATATTTGTAGAACATAAAACATAAGATATCTGCATGCCAAACAGTGTAATTGGTTCAGAGGTTTGAGCTGTGTGTTGATAGATCAGTTTTACTGGCAAATAGTTAATTTTATAAGGAGTAACTTAGGCTTACTTTTATTTTAGAAAAAAATTAGGACGCCGTTAAAAAAAGAATCCGTGATGATCGACATTTAGGCTAACGAATTCCCGGGCATAAGCTTATCTTAATATATAATTTTATTCTTCTGTACGTGTGTAAGTCACTGAGCTCCTGCTAACCGCCTGGACCGATTTTAATGAAATTTTTGTGTGTGGGTGGTTTAGCTTTAGTTGGGATGGTTAAGATTCACAATTAGATCCGGTTGCGCTGCGGGCTGTAGCTATAAGTCTGTCGATGCTAAGAAAACTAACAGACTTTTTTCCTAATTAGTTATTCTATTAGTTTTTTTGATGACTCATTAAAACGTCTTAATGTTATTCATTTGACGAATTAAAATAATTAGACAAATTAGTTTCTCATAACATATTAATTAAAGATGAGCTCTCCAAACTTCAGATATTTCTCTTGATTTATGTGGCAGCTTAAAAAGTGTTTTTTTTTTAAATTTAGTAATGGAAAAATGCTTTTTCAAAGAACACATATTTAGATATAACTTCAGCCCTCGACTTCGTCCGCCTGGTTTTTATCACCTTAAGTTTCGTCTTTGGTTACTATTTATTGATTAAATTAAAATAATAATTTTTAAAATTTATTGATTGGCGCGTTTAAGCAAACAAAAAAATATTCTCTTTAGCTTTATTGAAATTATTATATTCATGGTGCACGAATTTTACAGGCAATGTTGATAACCTGGCTAAGCTTGGTTCACATTATTTTTTGTGGCAATAAATACACCCTATGTCACTCAGGGATAATGTAGCATTCTAATGGTGAAAGAATTTTTGAAATCGGTCCAGTAGTTTTTGAGCTAATTTGTTACAAACAAACAAAAATACTAATCTTTCTTCTTTATAATATTAGCGTAGGAGAAGTACATATAGATGCAGTGATGTAACACATGCATTTATGTAACGAATATTTTTCTAAAGTGTTTGAACGTTAAACAAATGCAAAATCGTAATTTGCATAGTTTGAAGATTGAAATTGGTAAGACAGTAGCAATCCATAAAAGAATAATGTAGGCGGATATGAGACAAGTAAATATCTCTTTTATTATATTAACACTACAGTGGCTTTTTCTCCGCCTCGACTTTTTAACTGACTTCAAACAAGGAGGAGGTTCTTCATTCAACATGTAGGTCTACAATTTTGGTTGCAGATTTTGTTTGAAAAAATTACCGTGGCTCTGGAACGCAAAAGGCATTAGCAGGAACACGGAGATATGTTTTAGTCAGTAAGAGTCTGACACACCCTTCCGCTCCGCCCAAAGCCGAAGGAGTCATTTGCTGAAAAGAAAAAAAGGTCTATAATTATTCTAAATGTTTGTTAAAAAAACAAGTCATATCTCCGATATTTCTCAACCGTATTGAATAATTGTTTTTTAATTCGAAAGGGTATTAAGTAATCTTCTAATATGGCCCTATTGTTTTAATAGATTCCGATGATTATTATGTAGGTACCTACTAAAACATGGACTACAAAACCTTAAAAAACTACAAAGTAAATAATAACTTTAGTTTCGGAAGTCGACATCAATACAAAATAACGAGCAAAACCAAAAGCTTTCACTTTTAGTTTTTTAATGCGGTTGTTGTTGTTTTTTTGTAATTAAATCTCATCGACCATCATCGACACGACAACTGACGATGGATTCGTTGATTACTGATCAAGCTGTCTCATAATTATTTGCCTGCTTTTATTTCTCCTAGGCTAGTCCCACTGCTGGGCAAAGGCATTCCAGGAATTTCCAAACGATTTGCTGCGCGGCCTAAAACCAGCCATCGTGGTACCGGATGTACCTACTCAATAAAGAGAGAAGATAAAACGTTTTAAATAATGCAAAAAAAAAAAGTCAAAACATTTAATTCAATTACACAATTTACAGGCACTTTTGAATCGTCAAGGAGTCGGTCAGTTAGCCAGAAAGTTGAAGCTAGTTAATATTACATAATAATATAAGTACCTACTGAAACTTCAACAGTAAATAACACTCAGATTTCAGCAGTCTGTGGCAAATATTATTACAGAAAGTTGAACACTTAGATAGAAATAAATAATCAAAAACAAAAGAAGATATCGTAAGACAGTCACTTACTATAATTGAAGCTAGTTAGGTATTGAAACCACAGAATTATCCATTCTATATTCTTGCTTAGCTTGCGCCCGCGACTTTGTTTGCTGGGGTAGGTTTCATCCGAATTAAGATGAAAAAAAAATATTGTCTTAAATCATCGAATCATCGACTCAAAAAGTAGAAAACCCGCGTGGGTTACTGGTCCGCTCCTGTGGCTCGTAGCTTGATGTTATGTAGCCTATACTATCTTTCAATATAACGGTTCGGAAGATACAGCCCTGTGGCAGAGTGACAGATAAACACACAGACGGACGAACGAGAGCGACTTGGGAAGGTACGGAACGCTAAAAAATATCGATATCGAAGCAAGTAAAGTCGCGGGCATGTCGCTAGTTACAATTGAATGTCTGTAGAACAATAAATCAGAATAAAACAATATCTAACTTCTAGTTTCGTGTTGTAACCGGAAGAATGGTAAATCGCTTTCCTATGCAATGTTTATTTGCATTGAGTACCTACTTAGATCAGTGACTCAGTGCATTTCAATTTGTTGTAGGAAACGGTTGGATCAGTGGCTTTAGCAGTCGGTTTTGGTTCCTCATGTCGATGACATTACTAATTTCGTGTGCCTATGCACAGAAACATTGTATTTACAGGATAAAAGATACCAGACCAACTATCGAATCTATCAAAAGACCCAGTTAATCTTTCCATACAGATCCATTATTTTATAAAAGGGCTTTTTGTAAGGAAATTGACATTGACACACAAGCACTTAAAAGTGAAAAATAAAAAGCTTTTTACAAAAAAGACAACCGCCTTAGGTACATGCTTTTGAACCAGATGAATTTGTATCGATGTTATTTTTGAATAAAAATTAAATACTATAATTTTGTAGTAACAATTTTGAACCTAAAATGTTATAAACATAACCAAAGAAAGGAATATAATTTTTTTGCTAAGATGACCCGATTATTAGATACAAAAGTGTAAGTTCTACGTCTATACCTAACATCGTTACTTAGTATATATCTTGCATCTTGTGCTTATTTGCTACTAGTGAAAAGGTGAACATGTTTTGACCAGCCTGCGATGCGCAATGCAATTTAACTTCATTTTATAATTACTCAACTTACCAATCCTCTTTTTAAGTATTATTTCACAATACATTCGAGCCTAGAAAACATATTCATCAGACCACCAATCATTAAAGTAATTAATAGGACTGTTCATGATTATAAAATCCAGGCTCAAAATAAGCAAATTCAATAATTATGAATTCTTTTTTGAAGAAGTGCAAGCCCATAATTTAGTATTTGTTTCATGTTTTAAAGCAACGTCATCTATCTGCGAATAGCTATACAAACAAGAAAGCGCCCTCTTGTGTCGAGTAGTGTTCTCTGTCTTCAGATTTATTTCAACAGATGTCAGCACTACCGATGTGTATTTATTATCATAATTTTAGTATTGATTGGCTTAATTTAAATTCATTTATTTAACCCATGTACAGATCAAGATTGTGGAATAAAATATTATGAATGATTATTTCAATTTAGAAGTATAGACGTAGACAATAATTTTCTATTCAGTTTACCCAATTTTAAAATGCAATGGCAACCTTGTGAGTAATCTTTATTCTTTAGTTTATGGTTGATCGCCGCTTGTGACAGTTCACGAATGAAAAATTGAAAATTATGAAGTAAAGTATTTTCTAAAATTATTGTGTTTAAATGACAGCAGGAAAAGAAACAATGGGGTGAGTTTTATTCTATATATTTTCAAGCATTTATTTCAACAGTTATCCAGCAACCACGTCTGCATGTGAGAAAATTCAGATTCACGGACACCTTATTATTTTTAGGGAGGGGATGCATTTTGCCAATGCGAAGGGATATTTTAGGTTTTCCTTCGAAGGACCCCCGCTTCAAGTTTCGAATTATTTTTGGCGGCAAACAATTAATTAACATATCGTTAATATTCACAGGCGAGGAAAACGACTGCATGTAAATTGAAATATCGCCTGTGTTGTACTCCATTTACGTTTTACGGGCAATTGCACATCGATTGCATACGATAGAGTGCTTTTACCTCGATGCTAAGGTCGTGCGGTCTTAGCCTATTTATAACGAACATATTTCATAGTTGATTGGTCTCTTTAGGCTGCATGCTTGCCTGGTACATGCGCTCGTCGATATATCGCGGAACTTGTAAAATACATGTTTTACGTAAAATAATGATTTCGTTTACGATTTGTCCCTACAAAAAATTAATGTGGAGAAAGAAAACAAAAACAAACATTACTTATTTCAAATTATAATTATTTAAAATTCCAGCATGCTTCTAAAAAACATTCATGGAAGTACCTGTTTAAAAAAAAAAACTCCTTTTGAACCAGATTATTATCTTTTATCTCTGAAGAGAGATATCGATATCATTGATAAATACTCTCAGACCATTCCACAGATAATCTTTTATTTCAACAAAAGAGGTGCAATGTTTAAAAAAGAAACAACAGTATACATAATCAATTCATAGTACAAATAACAAACATGTGTACATTCTTGTAGTGACCAATTTGTACAATCACAATGTATTGTTTATGCTGTGAGAAATTCACACGCGTTACGCAGAATGCGATTCTCTTTTATTTAATCTTTATGTGCGGACTAACGCTTGTCACTCACATTGAATACACAACAATAACTATGTGACAAGTTGTAGATTATAATCTTGTGAGAGATAAGATCAGATAGGTATATATTTTGATGGATAGCTCTGTTTCGCAAGCCTTTTCGTTAAATATTGTGTTCTAAATTCTTGGTTTATCACAATTTGTTGTTGTGGTATCAAAGATTTTAAGAGACACATAAAAAGTAAACAACCTTTTTAAGAAAAATACTTTTTGCTCTTTAGCTGGTGTTATGTACATGTTGAAAATGATCCTGGGTACCTATAAGGGTTTCAATATTTCATTTTGAGATATGGAACCCAAAAAACGAGAAAATAACAGTTAAAGTTTTAAATAAAACTAACTGCCAGCTTTAATAAGATGGTAATTGGAAACAATCCAACAAAGCTCTAAATCATTTCATAACTTGTTTCTTAACTGTATTGGAAACTACCAAATTATAAATCCTTTCTGAAAGAAGTATGAATCCAATTAACATTTTAGTTCTTGTATTGTCTAAAGACACCACTATTTCATTTTTATAACCAAAGACAGAAATAATGAAATAAAAACCCGAGTATATGCATTAAATTCAAAGATGGCTGTTTAAAAATAAAGTAAGCTCAACAAGACCATTAAGCAACTAGTTTCTGACTTGTATTACAAGCTGTTTTGTAACTGTTTTGATCTAGATAAACTTGTAAGTTTATTCTTATTAACTTGTGGATTTATTATTCTCATTATTTTTTATTTCCTTTACTAAATGCTGAAGAAACAACTACATAGTTTTTTTTTCTTTCTAAGAAACAAAGATCTTTGCCTGTGTGGAATTAAAATCTTAAGCTTTTTGATTTACAGATAGTTTTTAACACCTCTAAATAAGTCTAGGATGACAAATCTGGCAGATTCGTAATACTAATATATTTTTCTTAGATTTTTCTTTTACCTACATTATTTATTAGGAGGCCAATATTCTAATAATTTAAACAATTAAAACCTAGTTACAAACCCATCTTCCTATTTCTCCCCCTCCCCCTCTAAATGTCTATCTTTCTCTCAGATTGACACTGATTAGATTGCAATTTTTCCTAAAAGCAGTGGTATATCCAGGATTGTTGTTTGGGAGGGGCTGGACCCTGCTGAGGGTAGGTTTGTAGCATAGTAAACCCAAAAAAAAGCACAGAACGGAAGTACTCATCAGGAGCTTGAGTACCTGGAACCACCAGTGGTTAGTAGACTTATTGTCCCCTTGGAATATGGAACACTAGGTCCCAGTTTTGCCTCTAAAACCACTAGGTTTTAAAGAGATATTGAGAAATATTACACAAGTAACTATCCTTGTGTGATATTGCTCAATATCTCTTTGAATATTGTGTAGGTGATAGTTATTTCGCATTACCCAAAAGCAGCAGAAGCATGTCTAATTCCAAAGAAAACAGTGTTGGTCCTAGCAATATGGCAAACATGCTCTGTGTGTAGGTATGTAACTTATTCACAATGTAAACAAACACTTTGTAATCAAACACTGTTATCTGGTGTTTATTGAACTGACCTTTGTAACACGATACTCTTAATACATAAATACATTCAGAAGGCCCACTTTATTTGCGCGATAATTCGCGTCGTACACATAATATTATCAGCTTATTATTATCCCACTATAAAGCAAAGGCCTGAACAGAAAAGACACGAGCATTGATAACTATGCTTGCTTGACAGATGGCGATTTCAGTTTTTTTTATTATTTACTGGTTTTTGCCCGCAATTTTTTCCGCGTGTTTTTTTTAGGGTCTTAATTTTTTTAATTAAATAAAATATAGCTTTGTCACTTCCCGATAATGTAGGTTCCATAGAAAATATATATTTTTTAAAGCGGTTAATTAGGTTTTGAATTTATGCGTTCAGGTTTCCTCGCGATGTTTTCCTTCACCGATATCAGGAATGTCCAAGATAAAATAAGAAAGTACCGTCCAATCATTGTGGAACGAATTCCAACTGGGATATTTTGCAATTTCTAAGCCCCTATGAGGTTGTCCAACCGCAGATTGCAGGAGGTGTAATGCACCTCACACAATTTTGTTGTATAAAATTTTTCATTATACAAGACCCGCGCGGCCGCGCCCTCTTGCAGTTTTTCCCGTGAATGCGTAAAAGTTTAGGTAGTAGAGCTAATCCTTGACCTAATTTCCTTATTTGCATGTTACTCCCTATTAGGGTAGAACCTCTCTAGAGTAACTTGCGTGGCCCTTGTTATAATTACATGACGAGTAATAGTCAAAGTCAAATCAATTATTTCAATGACACTATTTAGACGGTACTTTTGAAATTCATTTAAAAAACGTTAAAATAATTGTATTGAATCTAGTTAAAAACGTCGTGAGGAAACCTAATTAACATAAGTTTGAAATGGCTAATCCTTACTCTTACATTCCGATGGGACGGCAACCCGACACGACCGGGGAGAGATCAGGCGCAGGACCAACGGCCTTACGTGCTTTCCGAGGCACGGGGGTGACACATAACCAATTTCCAAACTCCGGGTTGCTACTGAGAAATTCCTAATGGAAAAAATATGAAAGATAGATATTATGTAGTGGGTCTACAACTGAACTTGCCAGCTAAAGCAGCTGTGGCATGCACTTCTATAATAACTGCCTCTCAATATGTAACCTAGACATGCGCGACCTATTTAGTTACCGCGCTCCTATTGATCAAATGAAACTTCTGTTCCTATTCTGTCTCACAATCAAATGCTATGTAAACTATGTTAATTACCTGGGTACATGTACTTACGTTGTTTATCTTTTTAATTGTTCTCTTATCTATGATCATATGACTCACGTGTGAATCTGTTCCACATTTTTTGTGATCATATAATTTGCGTAATCTGGTTCATCCCGTGATCCAAGGTTGTGTTTTGTTTTAATTTTGCTATGAATTTAAATGCATTGTGATTTCATGTTTGGCTTTTTTCGAGTAGTATTTGGCAAATTCAGCCTTTGAATGTAATCCTCGTTATTGAAATACTCTGTGTGCCCTCTTGTGTGACATAGTACTGTTTTGGGGCTACCCTAGAATGGCCGCCGAGTGGTAGGTTTACTTTTTGACCATGATGTATAAGTAGGTAACTATTAAAAGCTTCATGCATGTGATAGCAAGTCGTTCAAGTTTTGTAGGTAATATAAGACTACGTTTAGCCAAAACAAAGGTACATACTGAATCATTTGAAATACAAAGCAGTAACCAAAAGTCAAAGTATTGATTTCAATTGAAAACCATTCACAGCCACTTTTGAATTGTCAAGGTGTCGAGTCACAGTCGGAAATGTTAAACCTAGTTGTTCGTTCCAAAACGTAGATAAGTGTCTTTAGAGAAAGACAAGCAAGAAACTTCACGGACAGTCTTTTCAATCAAGTTTTTACACAAAATTCCTGGTGACATTATTCTGGTTGCTTGAAACGAAGGGACCCAGTACCTAATAGACAATAATAGAAAAGGCTCGTCTGTCGTAGTGAAGTAACATAATACGCCCGAACGCCTACAAAAGAAAGCATAGCAACATAACATCCCCAATCACGTTGCTATTTACACAAATATTCTGGAAATTACGGATAAATTTTCCTCACAGCTCTTCCAACGTATTGATTTTACTTCCGAGAATCCATAAGCTTCGTAGCGACATGCCTGACCTGGTCACAGCGTAATAATTAACTAGAAAGGAGCTTCCGAGAATGATACGTTACGAGTAAGCAATGTTTATTTTGAGCCTGGTACGGGGAGGAAAGTAATTGAATTGATTTTGACGAAGCCTCCTTGTTCTCTGCTTGCGATTGGTGCTTCGATATTATGTCAGGTTTGATTCTACTATATGCTATTCAGAATTAGCTTGATATAACAATGTTGGTCACATTTCGATTATAATCAATCGACTTTCGACCCGTCTCTGTTTTTTTATTCTCTGTCTGTTAAAATAGTATTTAATTAAAGTTTATGCAAAAATAATTATAAATCTGGACTTAATGCCCTAAGCATTCTAGTCAACCAAAGGTGATTTTCGATATTTCTTAATCAAAATGGACGCTTCTAAAGAAACAGAACTAAAGCCGAAAACTATTTCGAGTCGCTTTGTTTCACTTTCTAGTTTTGAAGTCGTTTTTTTTTGTCTTTACGTTAAATGGGTAGATCGACTCATCCCCACTTGTTTTGGTTCAGATAAAAAGTTAAACACAACAAAACCTTTCCATTTCGTTTTGCGTCCCTCAAGTGCATGTTAAACAATGATCCGTGTGTGTATGAAAAACACCATGAAAAGAAATTGAACATTTTCTCAGGAAATTGTTCCCAGATAAACGCTTAGATGAATAAATAACAAGAAATTTCTCGCGTAACTTCGACTGACACTCAACAAAATTATTCTAAAGAAATTTCGAATCTCTTTACAAAGGAGAATATGGATGGATGATTCTCAAACTTCAAGTGAATACGCTTACAGAGAGACTTCAAGTTTCATAATACATAGAGATTATATTCACGAGTTTAGTCTAGACTTCAGACCGAAAGTTGAACGAACATAAATGTCATTGTAAGTTTCGGGGTCATCATTCTTAGTTGAGCGTTCCCCTCGCGAACGGTACCGCGGACTGTCATATGAGGTACAACCTGAACGAATGTTTTATAAATTACATGACCTTTGATAAGTATTAAAATTGTTGCCAAGGTTACAGGAGTTAGAATTGGATTGAGGAAAGTTTGTTTTCTTTGAATTTGTGCTTTGTTTAAGTTTCGTTCGCTGTGCCTCGGAAATGTCACAAGATGAGATAAAGGTTTTTCAGGATTGTATAAGCCTTTCTGGCTTTTATTTGGTGCCAATGCTTGCAACATAAATTTTGCTTTGTCAAAAGATCTCCTAGGGAAAATTGAAATGTTTTTGGTCTAAATGAGAAGCTTGTATATAAATAATTGTTTGGATTAATGAATAAGCAATCGAAAACAAAAACAGTTCGGTCACACCCAGAAGCATTAAAGTCTGTATCACCGATCAACCCGCTGGCCTACCTTGATTCGTCAAACCTCGGTCTGTCTCCAGAGAGCAAGAAAACCCAAATAGCACTTACGGGAGTAAATTGGAAGATATATGGCGAGCTTTATAGCTTCACAAAAGAAATGTCACCCGAAACTTAAGCGATTACCTCCAACTTACGTGATTAGGCACATAAAGTCGTCAAACTGTCCAAATTGGAACATTCCTGCGGGCTATCTTATCAATCTGTCATTTGTGTCATATCTCTGTTCGTATTATTATCGATTTATCAGCATATACGCTGCCAGAGAATTGTAAACCTTATTCGTGTTAGTTCATAATAAAAAATGGTCTGTACGGTGGAATTGTTGGAGTAATTCAAGCATTCCCAAGGTGTGTTCGCATGATTAGTAGTGCTAGTGTCACATTGTGATTTCGTTCAAGTGGTCGAAATGGATTTTGAAATTGAATATTTTGATGTGGAAAAGTAAGTTTTATTTGCCCTTTTGTTTATGGAGGAATTGAGTAATTATATGTGTTTAATTGAGCTGTATCTAATGTAGGTAATTTGACAAGCTAATGGCCGGCGTTAACGTGAAGTGAATGAGGCTTTTGATCGACATCATCATTATTGTCGCACAAAGCGAACTCTATTACCTCTCATAAACATTTCAGTGAAGATACAACATTTTAGATTCTATTTGACATGACTACAATAAACCCAGACATGCGAGAAAAAATTCGTTCAAGTCTCGGTCCAGATAGATTTTATTCTTATGCAAAACATTTTGTGTAGTACCTACTCGTTTTTGTACTCAGTTTGACCTCTACACCTGCACGACAATAATGTGACATTGACCCTAATTTTGGTTACCGAACACGTTTTAGCGAACAGCAAAATTAACTTACTTTAAACTCTTGTTTCTCTTGTTGAAATCATGTTCGTTATTTTGCGATGTCCGAAGCTTTAAATCAACACTGCACTCCAGCCTTGGCCTAATTATGTTAGGCTTGGATTTCTGTTTGCAGCTTTGTATTTAACTTGGAGCGACTGTATCCGACTTAACATAACATCACGCCTGTTATCCCCGAAGGGTTAGGCAGAGGTGTACTCATTAGTACCCCCACATTTCGCCAGTTATGTTTTTTTTAGTCCCATGTAATAGGGGGCGAGCCTATTGCCATCAACCGGGCACAAATCCAGACTCCGAGGCTGCTACTGAGAAATTCCTGATGGAAAAACCCAATAACACTTTGCCCGACCTGGGAATCGAACCCAAGACCTCATGCACAGCAGTCGCGCTTGCGACCACTAGACCAACGAGGACCGACTTCTGCAACCCAATTATTGGGAATGTCGACCTCAAATGTATAACGACACGACTGTGTTTTCAGGCGGAGGTTTACCTATATTTCGCCAGTAATGTTAGTGGTAGGTTAGCCTTATGCCATGAGGATACTAAATGTAGAACTTCCGACGCCAGTATCGACTGTCATAGATGTTTGTTCGTGTGACAACTGGAACAGACAGCTCGACGTACTCTCAAAGGCCCGTAACTGTCGCGATGAGTAAAGAACCGGCAGCCGTTCGACGCTTGATGTCGTTACGAAAATTAATCGATTGAATTCTGATTGGCCATTTCGCCTCATGTACAGCGGCATGTTTGCTTTTTATTTACGCAGTTCTAAACACTGAAAGCCATTTATTTGCCCGCGCTATTCATGTTGTTGATATTAGCACAACTTCCACCCGAGAGTGTATTCATATTCGTACAAAGCGTGAGGGTTTAACAACTGATGTTTACACTATAAATACATAATATTTATTATTTTCTCCAAGTTCTCTGAATCCTTGAATCTTTGTTTGCTCGACTCAGGGAGCGGTTATTTATAATTTTAAACAAACTTTGGTGGTGAGAGATGGCTCATTTGAGCAGTAGGTGGGGCTGACCCATATTATTTTTGCCGAATTCCGCCACCGCGTTTGTAGAGAGATAATTATGAACGTGCTATCGTAACAACCGAGCTGATTAGGAATTACAGTAACATTTATTTTATAAAGTTTACACTAAAAGCTCAATTAATTTAACGAATCATATTTTCATGTAATAGCAGCATATTCTTAGCTGACAATATCTCTTTAGAAATGGTTCATTAACGAGGGTTGACTAATAATGCTTCTGCATAAGACGAGTGCCACAGCATACTCTAGGTGTGGAGCGATAGCCGTGGCGGGCTGGTCCTTTCGATATGCCATCCTAGTATCCGCGGCTGTGGTCATAGCGGGCTAAACCTAACTGCTGCCGTAACCTTCAAATCATTTTTTTCCCTTAATCAAACATTGTATAGTATGGGTACATAAAAGATTTCATTATAAAAGCCCTAACCTACCCTTACCCAAGTCCTTACTTAGTTCTGTACTACGACAAAGTTTCCTTTCTCAGCTATAACACTAGGAAGTATGGAGCATTTGGGGCTATCTGTTATAACTTTTAACACTAAAAATGAATAAACAATTTATGATTTAATTGTGTTTTAAACGCATGGTTTTTGTTGACAGTGAGCAGCCGATATTCACGTGCAAGGCCCACGTGTTCCACATAGACCCGAAGACCAAGCGGTCATGGATGTCAGCCAGTTCCGCCGCTGTGTCGGTGTCGTTCTTCTATGACTCCTCGAGGAACCTCTACCGCATCATCAGCGTTGAGGGGACTAAGGTATGCGTGAAATGGTTTCTGTGTATCGATTCTTTAGAGAATGCACAAGGGCAGGCGTCAGGTCAGTTAAATTTGGACCGCTTGAAGTGGGTCAACTGGACGGCTGTTGGGGATACTTTTACCTAGTAGTAAGACAATATGGGATAAAATGTTGGTCGTGTTCATATGGGCAGAGCTTTAAGGACGATGACCATTGTTGAACCTTCTGGATGGAGGGGAGACTGATGAAGTGGTATCGTATTACCTGGGTTGTGGATGTCAGATAGGCAGTCGTTCTATGTAAAATGCTGGTATTCAGCTGCATCTGGTTAGACTGGAAGCCGACCCCAATATAGTTGGGAAAAGGCTAGGCAGATGATGGAGGGGAGACTAATAGGATTTTGGTCTGAGTAGTATAACTGACTAGCTGCTCCCTGCAACTTCGTACTGGCTTTTTTCATCTGTGTTATGTTACGACTTTGGTTCCTGCTCCGCTTCCGAAGTTCGTAGCTTGATAATCTACCTATAGGCTTTATTGTTCCTCATGAATCTGGCTATCATATACAAAAAGATTTTTTCTAAAAAAGTCATTTCCAGATTAGCGCGTTTAAACAAAAAATCTCTTCAGTTTTATTTTATTAGTACGTATAAGTGCAGATTTAAAGGCATCAGCAATTCTCCAAGGGGACGTTTCGTCTTTTTTCGACAAGGTTCAATCCGACGGATTTCTTCTTAATACTTTAATAGACATTTTTGGGAACAAATGTAGCAAAACGGTGAGTTTAGCCCCATTGAGTTTGAGTAGTAATTGGCCCTCAGTATTCAGGAACACGGCAGAGTAAATATGCCTCGTTTCAGAAGTACCCGCATTCGGAGTATACGGATTTAACCGAAATCCCTAACAACTGTTTACAACTACGCCTCGCTCTGTAGAAGGGGTATAATGAAGGTTTCCAGTGTAGTTTTCGGGTGGTGCTTCCCTAAATAGCATAAAATCAAGTCACCTAGCCGTGTCTTTATTCAATTATGGCCATGTAGTTATTTGACGGATTTAGATGTAGTTTTTACCATCATTCTGATTATCAGAGAACTAAACTTTATTGATTTCTAATCATTCATCATCTGTCTAGCCTTTTCCCAACTATGTTGGGGTCGGCTTCCAGACTAACCGGATGCAGCTGAATACCAGAATTTTACATGAAGCGACTGCCTATCTGACCTCCACAACCCAGTGATTGGGTAATACGATATCCCTAGGTAAGACTGGTTGTCAGACTTTCAAGCTTCTGACGACTCATAACGACTGTCAAAGATCCACGTATGACAGCCGGGACCAACAGCTTAACGTGCTTTCCGAGGCACGGAATGATGTCAGTAATTTCTAAGCTAAACTTTAAAAAGTACATATGAATCAAAAAAGTATTATTATTAGTATTAAGTAGTATTGATTTCTAATCATCACTTACTTATAATTCTTTTGTAAGTTGATCTTGGAGGTTACTGACAGAAAACATCGTGAGGAAACATAGACTTGTAATTATTACTGTTCTGAAATCGTCAATCGGCCTTGTGCAAGCGTGGTGATAAATAAATGTGCCTTCTCTGTAGTGCAAAGGCGAGTAAATAATATACGAGTACGATTACTAATTTAATTATCCACATAATATGAGTCGGGGCGTGGCGCTGGTTCAATATAGTAAGATGCAACATGTGCGAATTGTGGGACATGTCTTGCATATTAATGGCCTAATTAACAGACTAATTGCTAAGTCGATAATGAGTACGGTGCTATCGATTACCATGCCGTGACTTGTAATCTAAAACTGCTTTCGGAAAGACTTCGTAATATGACAATCGATATTCACCAACAAATATTGACGACCGTCTCGTTCCGTATGGCAAACATCTAAATGTTCTATAGGCACAAATCAAACGACTGGTATTCGAGCTATATTGAAATCTAACGGCTCGTAGGCTGCGGTTCCAATATCGATTTATATATAAACGAGCAATTAGCCCTGCTCTCGATTTCCGTGTATGTTTACTAATTGCAAAGCGTTGGTTTTGATGCCATATATTTGTAAATATGACATACTAGCTTTTACCTGCGGCTTCGCCCGCGTTTGTTTAGAATTTGACAATCAATTCGGGCTGTACTCGGCTTGTTGTTCGGCCAGATCCAGAATTATTAAATACCTACAGACCAACAGACTGTGACTCATAAAAGTCCGTCGGCGTTCAGTTTGCATTTCTGCAAGAGAGGTCCTTCTCGCCTGCGACTATTTTAGAGTTTCTGTCGCTGTAATGGCTGAGCTTGTTCTCTGAGACGAAGTTGTGTTTGATTGAAAAGGCGTCTCAGTTGCTCTTACAGCTCTCTGGCTTTCGGCTTGTTCCTCCAAAAGCATTGCGTTTAAAAGGGCGTTTCAGTCACTCTCTGAGTAGCTTGGAGGGCGAACGGCTTGGCTCTCTAGTCTTTCCTGGCTTTAAGAAAATGTCTCATCAGCTGCTCTCAAATTTACTTGTCGCTCCGGTTGTGCTTGCCTTCTTAATGCGGCATGAACGGAAGATTCCGAGGATTGAGCAGTAATTTTTGCTCGGGCTCGCAATGAGCTTTTGGTTGCGTGTTGGACCTGCGAGATATTCTAAAATTGAAAAACGTAACCTACCTACCCTCATTAAAACACACCGGAAATACCTCTAACGAAAAAATAAACAGTACTGAGGGACAAACTTAACTTTGCCGTTGAAAAACTGTTGTCTACATACATCGACATAGGTCAAGGTTAGTTTAGCAACTAACCTCTTCCTTCAGTCAATCATCGACTACACGCATTAAACAAAGCAATTTTACTGTTAAGACAGTTCTGCGCTGTGATCTTATGAGGAGTTTCCTTTCCATATCTCCGAAGTTCATCATCAGATCATGACAGTATTTATTTGGGACCAATTCGAAAAAATAAACAAAAAAAGAATCATCCAAATCAATTTACAATTAGCGGAGTAATCGCAGAGTATGCTTCATTGACAGAGCGTAGGTTCACCTTTATTCTTCCATGCATCCTCTATGAATGCGTTTACACCTGTCAGTGTCAGTGATGACAGTGTCAGTTACGCAGTTTTTCTGTATCCCTGACAACGTATATAAAGTGGGTCACAGACAAACGCGAAATGTTGTGGCGGCCGCGTCAATTGCAAATTTTAACAACCGGCCGCGTGTACTGCTTTGTAAAATGACGCCAAATATGGAAATTGTAATAGAAATAGTTGAATTTAAATAATAATTTTAATTTAACTCACACTTCTCTATTTCTAAGAGTAATATGCGATGCTAATGATAATATAGGTAGAGATAAACTATTATACCTTGACGCTTCCCTCCATATTACCATTTCAATGTGTGTAGTCACATTCGTATGAAAGACTTTGTGAGTAATCGTCTTCAGTAGCAGGCTAGGATATTTTTTGTCAACTAATCATAAATAGCCGACCGCGCAAGACGACGTACCTCTCATTTTCATAGAGAATTTCAGTGCAGCGCCATACTAATAATAATGAGTAATTTTTGACGCCGCTAGTCGGACAACAAATCGCTGATTTGTTTTTGTCTCGAGAGCCGTCTCAATACGCACACATGCGTTGTGAGTATTTTTAATACTATTAAAAACACTTTCAAACGTTTTGAATTGTGGAAGGGCGCGTCATGTTACTGTAGTTTATCTCTACCTCACACCTCAAGTGTTTAAATAAACGGTTTTCCTACTTTTTTTCTTATCTTCTGAGAGGACTAATGAGTCATGAGAGTAATAAGACAACGTTACGGTTAGCCATATTGACTGACGTCCGATTGTCCGATTGTAGCACAATCACCACGCTAATGACACTTCAGGCCGCCACTGTCACCGCGGTGGTGTGTTTTTGGAGCGTTAGGAGCCGCGGCCTGCGGTTTGCCGTAACCGCAAGTCCGTCCGTCTGGAAGCCACTTTATGCAAAATATCAGGATGTCAGGATACTCAGCGGTTTTGGGCATGAAAAATTATTAAGCAAACAACTTTCGTACTCCTAGGTTGTTTACTTGAAACTGGTCTATCGACAGTCTAGACTCATAATGTATTACATGCTTAAACTTAAAATTTAATCATGATCCGATAGACACGTGGCGCCATCTACTGTCATAAGGACGTTATTGTGATTTCCCTCGGGAACAGTACTTTTTTTCGGGATTAAAGGTACCCTATGTTCGTCCCTGTACACCTGGCAACGTATATGCAAAATTTCAGGATGATCGGTTCAGTGGTTTAGGCGTAAAATGGTAGCAAACAAACAAACAAACTTACTTTCACATTTATAATATTAGTTAGGATTAGCCTTCAGCCCGGAATTTTGTATTTTCCTACTAGCCCTTAGAATCCATTGTAAGGGGTATTAAAAAAAAGTCATAATGTCAAACTTTATAATATACTAAAGTTCGCATTAGTGCCAAAATTAAAGACCCAATAAATAAATTTGTTTCATAAAATCCACCCCTTTTTAAGGTGAAAACAAGAAATAAAATTTTGCCAAACGACCGAACTCCTCTCTTTAGTGGTTGAATTTCCAAAAACATTTTATTGGTGCTCGTCTATATCATAAAAAGAAGTCGTGTGTAAAACTTCACGTTTCTAGTTCCAGTAGTTTCGGCTGTGCGCTGATGCGTCAGTCAGGCTGGTTCTCCTTTTGTATGTATACAGACTGTAAGTGTAAATACCGTTGTCACTAAAACCACAGGTACATGATTTATTATAAAAAATGTTTTATCTGAATTTAACAATAAATAAACAAAGTTTTCTTTCAAAAATTAAAAAAAAACTGTCCAACACCGTCCGTAAATTCATGGATACTATGCGCCCGAGTTACGTAATCACCGCAAAGGGCGTTGACCTGCTGCACTGGCCGTCCGTTATAACTACCTACATAAGTTTTAACTCATTACATCATTGTAATATAGGCTGAAATAATTTTGAGGAAAAATGGATATTTTACTTTAAAAATAAAAGATATTTTTTTTTCATTGAATTTACGTTCTATTATTGAAACCAAACCATTGGTTTCAAAGATAACGGTGTTTACACTAACACTGTATAACGGGTGAAAATAGAATACCCGAAAGTTACATGAAAACAGACTTCCCATCATAGTGATGTAATTTTGTATCATTTGTACCGTTCCTGGAAACCTTCCGCTTACGGAGATGTCGAAGTATCATCTTATTGTGACTTTCTATTTATAAAAGTTTTGAATGTTATTACCAAACTTTAAACATCTCCTACGAGCAGTTGTAAAATGATTGTGGTTGATTAATAATTTTTCACTGATATTTTTTTTTTTTAAAAACAAGCTTTTATTTTAAAATTATTACAAAATTGAGTATTGGACATTGTACTGTCACCAGAAGTAAAGGTGTATGCAAAATTTTAGCTCAATCGTGTACCAACAAATGGTCGAAAAATGGTTTGCAAATTTTGAAGGACAACTTACTTCTTACAATACATACGAATTACGAACAGTGCAAACAAAATAAACGCTTGTAAAAATAAAAGTAATTTCCCAGCAATAGTTTTTGCTCCCAGCAATAAAAATTACTTCCAATGATATCTAGCTCTATTGTGATGTCTTTTCACACTCCGTAGGTATAGAGATGACATAGCTTCTCTTAATTCACGACCTCACTTGCGTTAGCTCAAAGGCCAGTGTTGCTGTACGGAATGGACAGCAAAATTGAATTGAGTTCTCCGAAATGTCGCCGTTCTGCCAGTTGGAACCAACAAAGGTTTAATTAGGGCAGGTTGTGGTGCGGATACACCTACGTTTTGTTTGTCAAATGGAATTGACGATACAGGGGTACGTTAAGGTCTCTTTGTATGACGTTTTTGCCCTTTGGGACTTCAGCTGTTTGTGTTTGATGTTCGGGGGGTTATATTAATTGACAGCATTTGCATAGATGTCGTAAAATTACATATAGTTAACTGTAGTTCTAGTTTTGGTGGATAGGTAAACCTGATTTTTTCGTTGGATTTTGGTGTTTTGAATTGAGCCCTTTATGAAACCATAATAGGCTCTGTCGTGTTGTTCGTTACCCCTTGTACAGTAAATCACGAGTAATAAGTATGCAGTATTGTAAGAGATTATTCTTGATACCTTTAATCATTTTTTATTTATATGTATATTAGCTTCTGCCCACGACTTCGTCTGCGTAATTTTCATAATTAAGCCAAAGTTTATACACATTATGGTATGCAAATAAATGTATACATAATATGAATATAAAAGTCTTAATTATCCTTGAGGAAGTTAAATTTGAGAAAAAAAGTCTATGTGCTATTCAGACTATAATCTATCTCTGCGCCAAATTGTATCTAGATCCGTTCAGCCGTTCTGGCGTGATTGAGTAACAAACATCCATCCAAACTTTTGCATTTATAATAATAGTTAGATTTGTCTTTGGGTCAGTACATAAATAGAGCAAAATCAAAAACTGTACCTTTAACGGTTCAACCATTAGACCCATAGGACAGAGAGACAGATAGACGGATGAACGGATGAGCGAGAGCATTAGGGTCGAGGGCGTTTGGACCCTTGGGGTAGGGAACCCTAAAATAACAGAAACTAACTTCTCTTTTCAACTGCTACAATGTCAAAGCAATATCTACCTACTTGATTATGGAGGATGAGACTAAACGCCTATTGTTTAACGTTCACATTATCTTAAAACTTTACATATTACCAATTCAATAGCTCGCAACTGTACGCGAGTTTAAAACCGTGGAAATACGTACCAAGTTTTCTAATCGAAGTTCCCCTTACTTTAATAAATTCCAAGTTTCGTCTGAAGCAGTTGTGAAGCTTGCAAATGTCTATGTTGTTTCTACGAGAATATCTCATGTGAGTGTTATGAATTCAATACAAGTTTTTGAATGAGTTAGTTTTATTTGCACAGCATTGCTTAGCGGATGAGGCTTAGGCACCTGTCCCACGAAGTAGCGACTAGCTTTTGACTATTTTCTTGCTCAAGTAATAATAGTTGATCGCTTACTGTTCAGAAGCCGGCGAGAATTCTCTCTACTAGTTTATACCAGCGACAAGAGCTATCACTGAAAAAACTCGCTCAGAGAGATTCACTTGGCGGATAGAGTAATCGATCGTCGCACTCGTATATTATTTTATAGCCCAGCTAACTCAGTTCTAGTTTCTAGCTCCCCTCAATACTCTAAATCTTTATTGCATACCATAACGTAGTACACGTTGGAATAATTAGATTAGTCACAATTATGCACCCTGTCGGGCACAGCATAGATTAAGCAGGAGAGCGGAGGAAGGGCGTTGAGTGTTTGAACGATTTAATATCTAAGTATGGTTATTAATCATTTATATATATTTCAAGGTTTGTTGTCTAGGTATTACAATTAGAGTTTGTATTGTAATTATTTATTATATTTTATGTATTTGTAATTAGTCATTTAAGTATTTCATTACACTATAATAGTTTTTATTTAGTATATAGTATACTGACTTCACTCACTTCTTGTTTGACGAAAAACTAGTTCCAAATGTGCAGGTATAACTGTTGTGTTATTCGACAAGTTTTTCTTTTCCTATGGGATCTATCTAACGTGTATTTATAAGGATTACGGTCTAATCGATCGTTTGTTCAAATTAGGTTCACAAAATTGCCTTCAAAGGCAATTTGGCTTCATACTGTGCGACATGGTCCTCCATTTGGTTATCAACATCCCCTGATTCTAATGTATTCGAGAAGTATGTTTTGTTTTCATCTATTGCGATCAACACTCACACAGATATTGTATTGGCATCGAGAATCGAGTCGCTTGCGGGTCGGATACATGATTCCGGTATGTTGCAATGTTACTAGCAGGCAGGAGGACATTGCTACATTTGCTACCTATCATTCTCACACGTACTTATATTCGTACAGTTGCTATCTGATACGATTAAATAGCACTGCGGTAATAAAAGGATATGTCAGCTTTGTCTCTGGAATGCCAATGATTCTGAGATGACTGCATCATCGAAGACGTTTAAATGTTAGTGATCGTCACATACCAGCTAGTGAATACATGTGTAATTTTGGATGAACGAATGTTTGTTACTCAATCACGCCAGAACGGCTGAACGGGTCTGGGCAAAATCTGGCACAGAGATAGATTATAGTCTGGATTACGATATAGGCTTCCGGGACTTTTGGTTCCAGAAACATGTACGGTTCCCGCGGGATAATATATCAACTTTGACATGAACAAAGTCGCAGGCAGAAGCTAGTATTTAAATGTTTATTGTCGCTTATTTGTCTGGATTTAATAATAATATTCCCGACGCCAATGGGATACTATTTTTTGTATATTTTTTTAAATGGTTTTTTTTTATAATAATATTTAAAAATGTAATTATATATGTATATTAAATAAATGGAATGGAATAATAATATAATAATAATAATTTATTTCCAGATAGATTTGATAATGATTATTTAGCTGAATCTGGTGCGGTCCGTTTTTTGTTGGAAAATCCTGATAAGTTGAATACTAAAATGCCTCAGTCTAGCCTTTCCTTTGTGGTCCACCTCTTTCGTGATGTTCTGAACCAGGAAACTAACCCCAGATCTGTTTGCAGGCGGTGATAAACAGCACGATAACAGCAAACATGACGTTCACGAAGACGTCGCAGAAGTTCGGCCAGTGGAGCGACGTCAGAGCTAACACTGTGTACGGACTTGGGTTCGCTTCGGAGCCGGAACTTGGAAAGGTAAGTAATCACCTGACGTCATGAAACTTTCGATATAAAAGTTACATTTTTGCTGAACTGAAATGTTCTGGCTACCCAGTGGTTACATCCGTTTCCCGTGCATAAGGTTGTGGTTTTGCAACCAGGCATGAGCAAGTACTAAGTGACTTTTCCTATGTACTTTCAAGTTTATCTTTGACATCAGTGGTGTCGGTGAAGGATAACATGATAAGCAAACCGGGTAAATATAAATCTGAAATCGCTAATGTGCCTTGAGCAAGCCTGGTGATCAATGTTCCTTCTTCTCTGTATGAGAAGAGGCCTTTGCTCTGCAGTGGGACAATAATAGGCTAGTATTATTATTGTGATAAACTAGTGAGCAGTGGGGCGAATACCTATTTTTAACTGAATCTGGGCTGTAGCTTCTGAAGTTATGATTTTAACTCCCCGTTTCTCTTCCAGTTCATAGAAAAGTTCCAAGAAGTAAAAGAAGCTATACAAGCTCAGCAATGCGGGGCGACCGGCGGCAAGTCAGTGACCAACGGCAACAGTGGCGCCGCCACGCCGGTGGCCAGCGCCACAGCCAGCCCGCTGCTGGCGGGGCGCGCCACCGCCGGGGACGAGCCGCCGCCCGCCGTGTCGCCGGCGCAGGCGCAGGTCAGTTCAAAACAATATGGAAAAAAAGAAATGGCGGTCTACGTATTGAGTTTAGCGCCATTTCTTGTAGTAGCTGTAGTGGTCCCTTTAAAACTGTTAGCCCGTAGCTAGCCAGTAAATATTAGACGATGTTTTCTAAACTACATTAGTCAGTGCATATCAGTTCAATGTGTTAATTTTTTACCAGGAAATGCATTGCCTTTTTTGTATGTAAAATGCAATGCGTCATTGCAAAACGCACCTAAGTTTGACACGGATCACGGATGTAGGTATGCAATGCGCCGTCCAAATAACACTGTGTTGAATATTATTTTAGATTTTATTTAATACATTTTTTTTCAATTCTTACCTTTTGTACCAGTTTTAATTTAAATTATTAGTAAAACTAGCTTTTGCTCGCGACTTCGTCCGCGTAAATGTCGGTTATAGACGTGGTCGCGGAATAAAAACTAGCCTTCCTTTCTTGAAAGTTCAAACTTATCTACCCCGTACCAAAATTTCATGGAAATTGGTTCAGTTGGTCGCCATAACGTAACAGACAGACAGTTACTTTCGCATTTATAATATTAGTATGGATAATAAGTGCATTTATTTGTTTATATTTTTTGTTATGATATATGAGAAACAAAATTCTATTCTATTTCTAAAGCTGTTCTGTAATACGCTTTCTTGACATTAATGTATTTGTTACAGCCAAAACCCGAGCCGGAGGAAATGGCGGTACATCAGAGAGCCCATTCAGTGTCCTCCACGTTACAGGTACGATAATACTCTATAATCTATGGTGGCTATACACACCGGTTCCGGGCCACGAGGTCCCGGGACGTCCGGGATTCGTACACTTACTTTACTACAAAGCCACCCTTTATCTTCTACTACCCGCAAGGTTTTTTTTTTACCCGTTTTAAGTTACGTCTTTGATTACTGCTTCGCTCCTGTTGGTCATAGCGTGATGTTATATAACCTATAATATTCCTCATAAATCTAGCTATCGTATGCAAACAGAATTTTTCCGATACGACGGGTAGTTTCAGAGTTTAGGGCATTTAAACAAACAAACAAAAAATCTCTTCAGCTTTATTATATTCATATAAATTAGATTTTGTTACACTAACCTAACAGTATGCAAAAATATTACTTTAACTATTTTCAGTGTAAACAAGTGTTGGTTGGCCATAAAGGAATAATTAATGGTAAAAAAACATTTTAAAACAAGTTTTTTTTTCTGTCTTTTCAAGCCCTTTCATTTGATACCTATATCAAGGGGGTCGAGATAAAATATGTCAATCCGCCATCTTGAAACGGCGGCCATATTGAAATTATAACAATACTAAGTATTGCTAATTGTATTGTCACCAGAACTAAAGGTGTATGCAAAATTTCAGCTCAATCGTATACCAACAAATGGTTGAAAAAGCTTTTTTACAAAAAAAGATAACCGCCTTCAAAAACCACAAAATAAAAAATAACTTTAGCTTGGAAGTCGGCGGCTTTGGTTTTGTTTCTTGTTATGTAGGTATTGCCACCGACTTCCAAGCTAAAGTTATTTTTTATTTTGTGGTTTTTGAAGGCGGTTATCTTTTTTTGTAAAAAAGCTTTTTATTTTTCACTTTTTAGTGCTTGTGTGTTAATGTTTGAAATCCTTACATAAAGCCCTTTTAAACAATACCTCACACGATATATTTAATTTTGGAAAGTGGTAGGAGGGGGGTTGGCGTACCCCCTCCCCACGTCCTTTAGTCAGTCATCGACTACACGTATAAACAAAGCAATTTTTCTTGTTACGGCGGTTCTGCTGTGATTTTATAAGGAGTTCCGTTCCATATCTCCAAAGTTCATCATCAGATCATGACAATATTCCTATGGGACCTATTTGGAACTATACTCTTTCAAACAAAAAAGGAATAATCCAAATCGATTTATAATTGGCGGAGTAATCATAGAACAAATATACAAAAAAAAAAACAAAAAAAAAAAAAACATACGCGTCGAATTGAGAACCTCCTCCTTTTTGAAGTCGGTTGAAAAAATAAGGCAAAACAATCTTATTGCCACTAAAAAGCATGAATGCTATAAATGCTCAAAAAATTTTTGACTCAACGACATAAATCACATCGATGTCATCGGATTTGTAAATAAATGATGATACATCGATATCGATAATTAGGTATTGCTCGTGTTACAAAATTACAGTCATCATTTTGATTAGTGTTCTATTTTCGGTATAACTAATGACGGAAATAATCTGTCACCAATTATACTTAGTTGTGTGTATAAATAGAATTTGTGTACTTTCATCACATTTTTTTTTTCTAGAACTTTGTCCCACACTTTTTTTTTTCTGTATTGAGATATACACAAACAGCCAGAACTTTTGGCCATAACAACTGCCTTACGATTAGTCAGATAATCTGTGGGCATAGAACTAGTGTGCTCCTTAAAAGACATTAAAACAAAAAGTTGAAGCATTTCTAAATAATATGAGATAGCTTGGTGGCATCATACGGAATTTTGTAACATGAGCAGTTTAGGGATTTTTCTTTATTTTTCTCATAATTAATAATAGCCTCGAGGACTAGAAAACTTCAAGACATTTCAGAGTGTTACTGTTGTCAGACTAGCATTAAGATTAGCACTAGCTTTAGGCTTTTGCAAGACTTTGGACCTTCAACCGAGAGTCTTGAATAGGCCTAGCCTAAAGTCTTTATAAGCTTAGGGCCCGCCAAGCCCCTTAATCACGATTCTAGCCTTTAAAGAAAAAGCTAAAGCTTATAGTCTTCGGGAACACTACTATATGCTATTCCAAACTATAATCTATTTCTGTGCCAAATTTCATCCAGATCCGTTCAGCCGTTCTGGCGTGATTTAGTAACAAACATCCATCCATCCAAACTTTCGCAATTTATAATAGTAGTAAGATACCTACAATGCACATATCTGTATTGTGGAACTCTGTTGAGTCATACATTAGCTCAGGAAGTGGCAATTGCTTTAAATTGTCAATGTTATATCCTTGTCTGCTATATCAATGGAAGTCAAGGTGCACTTTGATGCTTCGCATTGCGCATAAGGGGGGAGTCTCCACCAAAGCGGAGATGAGAGGAGATGTCTCGTAATTAACCAATAGCATATTGTATTGTGCTGAAGCTAAGCGCTGAGCTGTCTAAATGACGCAAGCTGATTGGTTGTGAGACACATCTCTTCTCGTCTCCGCTTTGGTGGCCCTCGCCTTAAGGATTTTTAAAGGACGAAACGAAAATAGATTATGTTTCGATCTTGACTTCCTCGTTGCTCTAGTGGTCGCTGAGTATGAGACCTTGGGTTCAATTTCAAGGTCGGGCAAAGTGTTATTGGGTTTTTCCATCAGTAATTTCTCAGTAGCAGCCTCGGAGTTTGGATTTGTGTCCTGTTGATGGCAAAAGGTTCGCCCCTTATCACATGGGACACACTATCAAATGGGTACACCTCTGCTTGACTATTTGGGGATTACAGTCGTTATGATGATGGCAAAATAAATTATTTTAGATTAAAATGTCTAGTTGAAATTAACAACATTTTTTTTTCTTTAGCCTCTAATTTCTCCAACTATCGCTCAAGGTCATTGCAAGATAGCTCTTCCAAGTTGTTTGAATTTCTTGCTGAAAAATTCATGATGTCAATTTGGTTTGAATTGTGTCTAGACCATTTTTATACTCGCCTGGGGATAGGTTAGCCTATCTACTACTAATATGATTTTTGAATAGTATAAGCTATAGGCTATATAATATCTCCCTACGGGAGCACGCTACGACACCCACGGGATTGGAGCAATAACCAAAAGACGTAACTTAAAGCGGGTAAAAAAAACTACGCGAACGGAGACGTCGAGCAGAAGCTAGTTTTGACATAGAGTGGCGATGGCAATCTGAATTATGTTAGCCCAGAATTCATCATGACTAAATTTTCGTCCTTCGTCCGCGTAGAAATAAAAAATGGTTTAAATACGATTTTAATTTGTTTATTAAGTTATTTATTTGTCCCCTTTTTCACCCCCTAATGGGTAGAATTTTCGGGAAAATCCTTGCTTATCGAATGCCTACGTCATACAAAGAACACACCCTCCAAGTTTCAGGTTTCTGCGATCAGCGGTTTAGGTTGTGCAAAGCATTTTATATATATAGATTTAAAAATATAGGTAGCGTACATTATTTAACGGGACAAAGATTTCCCAAATTAATAATTGTGATTAAAAATATAATAACTATTCAAATCCTTTGTCTCCGCCTCTGTAGGGTGGCTACGCAACAGTGGGTCGCGCGCCGCGCGGTCCGCTGGCGTCGGCCGGCGCGCCCACCGTCATCGACCCTCCCCCCGCAGACTCCTCAGAACAACAACTACGCTACGAGAACGACAGACTCAAGCTCGCGCTGGCGCAGAGGTAAGTTGTGTCACGATTTCGACAAATTTCCGATCTAGTTGCGCGACAGTTGCTCGATAGTTGTGCGACAGTTGCGTCATAGTTTTGTCACTTATTTACATTGTGGAACATTTGTCCGAGGAAAAGTACACTCATGCTATTCCTGCAGCTAGTGTTGCTGTGTTTGATATTGGTCGGTGTAATGTACATAAGATGTTTCAGCTTTGTCTTTGATGCGATGTCTCTGGTAGCAGACGTCTATAGGCGGCTGTAACCACTTACCATCAGGTGGCGGCTGTCGGACTGATTTTGGTTTTCTTTTGGTTTAAAAAAGTTGCGCACTAGTTGTTCGATAGTTGCGCGACAGATAGTGATAGTAGGCCCTGTTTAGAATGGAAAGTGGCTACGCGACAGTGGGGCGAGCGCCGCGCGGCCCGCTGGCCCCGAGCGGCCCGCCCGCGGTCATCGACCCGCCGCCGCCCGAGTCCATCGAACAACAGCTGCGTTATGAAAATGACAGGCTCAAGCTCGCTCTCGCACAAAGGTTAGTTGCGCAACAGTAGCGAGATAGTTGCCCGACACATTCGTCGCCGAGTCTGCTGCTTAGCAACTTTGAAGACTACGTTTTAGAAGATTTTGTTTTTGGGTTTTGTTTTATTTTCGTTTTTGTAGAGGAGCTTATTTAGATTGCTGCGAAATACTACGATATCGTAGCAGTCAGCTTGCTTTAACACTTTTCTCAAATAAAAGGTAAGATTTTTTTTTATTTTTCAAGTTTTTTTTGTTCTTTTTGCTTACACCGCCTCTGTACTCTACTGTTTACTAGCATTTATGTAATTATTTAACCTGCAAATGTTTATTTGATTCGTGTCCAGTCATAACATTCGAAGAACGACCAATATTGTCAATTTTATATCTGATGCCTGAAATAACAACCTACAAAAATACTTACTCGTTATCCGTTTCCACTTGACATAATAAATACGATGATAAAATGTCGGCAGGAATTTTGAACCGTCTTAAGTTCATCGATGTAAATAAATAATAAACTTTAACATTATAACAATAAAAAGTTTATTCAATCCCAAGAGTTTTGTACAACACTTAAAACTACAAAACAGAACAATACAGTCAGGTCTTAACTATAACGAAACGTAACTTCATTCCGCGTCACTAATAAATAATTAGGTATAATAATTCTATAGCCACTCATTACAATACATTATCAATTATTTATATTCTTAATGAGTATGCTACGAATATCACACGTCTTTTTCGCCCGTGCAAATTGACATGCGTAAGACGCGATTTTGTTTTTGTTAAATTAACAAAGTTATTGTTAAAGTCGCGTAACTTTTTGTTAAATTCACGTGCATTTTGTTAAAGTATGTAAACTTTTACTACTAAAGTTACGTTAAAATTAAAATACATGTCTAATACGCAATCAATTTCACGTCGGGCACATTTTTGTTATCAAATTCATAATCGAAAAAGTCCATTATACATCGCCTGGTTAGTTCAAAATTTTGACATCACCCCTATACGAATCCAGCAATGTAGAAATACAATTTATAGCCATTCAAATCATTCTTACAAACTTAACGGATAAATCTAACTTATAGATAGAGCTGTATTAAAGCATTTAAGAACCTTAAGTTTTAATATTGCAAAGCTTTTTGGATTACAATAGGTCGTCAGTCCGTCATTGCATACAGAACCATATAAAGAATACTCTAGTTTGGCCATATTAGCTTTGAAAGGAGTATGCAACATGTCCTTAATAAGCCACAGGTAAATCCATGAATGTTGCGTACGAATATATTTTGTTAAAATTCTGGTTTGCGAGAATCTAAGGCAATTATTTTGGTAAATTAATCTAAGTGTATGAAATATTATATTTCGAGCATGTTCAAGGAAGTTTGTAACCAAATATTGGTATGAAACAAGCCTTATTAACGCTATTTTTTGTAACTTTGCGATACCAATTAATATACTTGACTATTTTTGAAAAGAATTTGGAAATACTGAAGTACTTCTAGATAGTTTAAACACAACAGATCGTTGAAATCAACGTGAACGACACATATAAAATCAAATACAGACAACATACTCTTCAATGAAGAACTTTCATTAGACATCAAACATGACATAATTAATTTAATTTTATTTTCCGATTAAGTGTTTTGTGTCCGTTGTGAGCCGCCATTTTGAATGTGTCGTGTGACGTCACATTTGATTCAAAATGGCAGCTAGTTTATAACCAGCGGACGATCAAGACGCTTCCAACAATACATCATAATTATGTTGAATTAGAAGTTATAAGGGGAATAAATTAACAAACATACATACTGAGCCAAATCATAAAAATAGCCGCCAACTTCGGATAAAAACACATGACAATCAAGAAGAAACACGCATACATTCATATACATTTACCTGCAGCAAATCTGCCATTGTTCAATTAATGTTCAAATCCCCCGGAGATCGGCACGAATCCTTCGTCAAAATGTCCAAAGTCGTGTTGGTAATGCACAGGCTCATGCGCCGGTTTCGCTTCATACTCGTGCGCCGGCTTCTCGTATTCTTCGTGGTGTTTCGGCGTACCGATCCTGTGTACGACGGCGTTGAATCCGTTCTTATCGTCAGCTTCGTATTCCACTACGCGCTTTGTTCCGTCAGTTTCGACGAGGGTGTAAGTTCCTGTGGTAATGGAATGGGTAAATATTAAAATTGCATTCTTTTGTGATCGCCCTCTCCCTTCTTCTAGGCGGAAAACCTCCCTCTTCTCTCTAATCGGCCAAGTGCAAGTAGGTACGCACAATGGTATTTTTTGCAATTTTTGAGCTATATCTTTAAAAAGTTACTGATTTTAAACATCTTTTTTCTCATTTTTTGCCAAATCAATTTCTTTGCATATAATCTTGAGAAATACCTCTTTGTGTTAAAACGGCCATAGTAATACACACTATGTGAAAATTTCGATGGTCAAAATTAGAATGTCAAAGCATTTATTTCAATTAGACCATTTACAGGCCCTTTTGAATTCTTTACTGCAGAATTGTCCTCCTCTTAAAATAATCATGGCTATGTTTGTTACGGAGAATCACTGACTCCTAAGATACAGGCCCACACCTAGTTTAGGAGTCAGAGTACCCACCTTTATCTGTGACCTTGTAATAAGCCTTTATGTTCATAGTTCTTTAATGTAAATGCTGTTTTCGTGTGAAATAAATTTATTATTTATTATTTTTTATTTTTTTCATTGTCAAGGAGCAGGTTAATTGGTCAGAAAGTTGAAGCTGGTTGCTCTTTTATGGAATGGTTGAAGCTATAGATAAACAAAACTATCAGTAGATACTTAAATTCACATTAATATGTTAGTATCTATTAATAAATTCAAACCGTATGATAATAATTATGTAGTTAAGTCGTTCATGTGTGTAAGTAATTGATCACCGCGCTGTAACAATACTCAATTAGCGCGACATAAGTACGTGCGGGCTTCTCGACCAGCATGTTTAGTTGTGATTCATGTCCTATACTTATTGCTCATGTTTATTGAGTTATTCTGAGGCGGTTATAACTTCTATTTATGAGTATGAAAGCCAATAATCGTTTGCTATTGAAAGTGGGACTTTTATACGGAATGGTTTGTAAAACGATTTGTGATAATTTGATTTGCTTTTTGAGGTTTTAGGAAAATTTGAGAGCTTTGGACCTTTTTAGGGGTTCAAACGGTGCTTTTATTGCTCTTGCCCATCCGTCTGTCAGTCTCTCTGTCTTAGTGCTGTATCTTACGTACAAGCTTTTATTTAGCTGGCACTGTTCGTATAAAGGTATGTAAGTAAGTTGTCCTTTCAAAATTTGCAAACCATTTTCTGACAAGATGACAATACAATGTCCAAAACTTAGTATTGTAATAATTTTTAATTAAAGCTTGTTTTTAAAAGTATGTTTTAATTAGTTTATGAACCTTTACTTAACATTTTTACTGAGTGTGTATTACTATGGCCGCTCAAACAACAAATTATAAGAATAACCGTGTATTTTTCGGCGTCTTTACTCGATCTTAATATTGTAGGGACGGTGGTACGGGACCCTTCAAGTGTCCGACTCACCTTGGCCGGCTATCATTTGAACGACTTTTATCTTTGGCTCTAAGGTATTTTCGAAAAGCGAATGACGATATGGGATAGTATGACAAATGTGTTCTGCAATTCTCACCTTTGACCTTGTCACCGTCCCTGGTCTCCCAGTGCTCCTTCTGGTCGCCAGTGTGGGGGTCCTTCACTGAGTAGTCGAACGAGTACTTGGGATGCGCCTGGAACGTTCAGAAATATGGCAATTGAGAAAATAATGTATGTAATGTTTATCATCATCATCATATCAGCCGTAGGACGTCCACTGCTGAACACAGGCCTCCCTTACAGATTTCCAATATGACCGGCTTTTAATGTTTGTACAAACTATCAAACACCAAAATATCTAGTTTTATTATATTACATACATACATAACATCACGCCTGTAATCCCCGAAGGGTTAGGCAGAGGTGTACCCATTAGTACACCCACATTTCGCCAGGTAGGTATGTTTAAGTCCCAATGTTTAAGTGCTCGCCCCCTATTACATATAGGGGGCGAGCCTATTGCCAACAACTGGGCACAAATCCAGACTCCGAGGCTGCTACTGAGAAATTCCTGATGAAAAAACCCAATAACACTTTGCCCGACCTGGGAATCGAACCCAAGACCTCATGCTCAGCAGTCGCGCTTGCGACCACTAGACCAACGAGGCAGTTTTATCATGTTAGTATAGACTAAAGGGACATTGTAGCCCATCCATTAGAAAAGCAACACCGGCCAAATGGATTTACTAGCTGTTTTACTGCACATTGAGTTTTGCACATTACTTTTTTTTTCGGTAATCTGTTTGTTATCATGATTACAATCATGTGTTTCAATATCGTACACTAATTACCAATCACCCTATATATAGTCATTGCTTAAAATCAGTTTTAATTGTTTCAAATCAGAACATTGACAGGACAATTAATGATGTAATTGCATTAACAGCTGTGGTCCATCTATTATCCAATTAGTCGCCAGATGCTTCTGTATTGTAATCAATTGTAAATTCTAGCGTGATAAATATCTCGTAAAAGAAACTAAAGATATTTTTAACGTCCATTTCCGGACACGACACGTGCCTACTCCAGATTTTTGAGTTTGTGATGTGTTTTTCAACATAACATCACGCCTGTAATCCTCGAAGGGTTAGGCAGAGGTGTACCCATTAGTACACCCACATTTCGCCAGTTATGTTTTTTTAGTCCCATGTAATAGGGGGCGAGCCTATTGCCATCAACCGGGCACAAATCCAGACTCCGAGGCTGCTACTGAGAAATTCCTGATGGAAAAACCCAATAACACTTTGCCCGACCTGGGAATCGAATCCAAGACCTCATGCTCAGCAGTCGCGCATGCGACCACTAGACCAACGAGGCAGTCGAGGCAGTTTTTCAACGTGTAGTATTATAGCATATAGCAAAGGAAATGTAAAGGTCGAAGAAAATCGCTGGATGAGGTAGTGCAGGACCGGTCTATGTGGCGATCTTTAGATGAGGCCTATGTCCAGTAGTGGACGTCGTTCGACTGATATGATGATGACAGCAACGCAAAAGCAAAATCTAAAATTGTTATCAGTACTCAAAGTCAAAGTCCAAAACATTTATTTCAATTAGACCAATTACAGGCACTTTTGAATTGTCAAGGAGTCGGTCAGTTAGAAAGTTGAAGCTAGTTGCTCGTTCCAAAACGGTAGGAGGTACTCACATGGTAGTCCAATTCATACTCTCCACCATGATGTTCGTCCAAGCTCTGATGCTGGTGTAACTGCACCGGTGCTTTGTGGTAGCCCTCGTAGCCGCCGAACTCTTCGCCGTACTGCGCCACCACTGACGCCACCACGAGCAGGAGGGGTAGGGCTCTCTGGAAGAAGGAAACAATTTCGTCAGTCAAATATGGTAACCCGTTAGGTGCCACGTCAGGCACATGTGACTGAAGCTAGTGGAAGTTTGGCCTTCAACATTTTTGGCCCGGCAGTGAATGTGTTATGGAGCTTCCAGGTTACCAATAACCAATGAGACTGCTTTATTGAGTTGACTTGGCTTGTAATTGGTTAGTGTTACACATATTCCTCGCTTCGTATCCATTCTTCCACGTCTCTGATGGTATTGGATATCATTCGGGTCTCTTGACAGTCGTTAAGGACAAATAGAAGACCATTTAGGATGAGGATTTCAACATACAAAAAAAAACTAATCAAACTACCGCAGTGCTATCCTGTAAAAATCTCGCTCGGTACATTTAGGTGATGTGATCTTGTTGAGGTCAGTTCGAGTCGATTACTATAGTATCAAGTAGGATTATGCTATGGAGTGGACTCGTAATTTTCGAAAAAAAAAAATGATCGAAATACTTGCTGTTTTATTATGTACAAAAAAGTATAAGGTCAAGTGAATTTAAGGTGAGCTCGAGTGAGTCAGTTCCTAGCATCAGGTAGGATTACAGCTCACCTCAAGCTCACTTCACCTAAACTCACCTAGAATTTTACAGAATAGACCGGCAGAAACACAATCTTACTTCATCATTGACTCAATAACCTCTACAAATATGTATTGAAATGCTCGCCTAGCGCTCCCAGAGCAATTAACTTCGCTACCATTTTATTAACTGGTCAATATTTATCGAGAAAAATCGTTTACTGATTCCGACATTCCATCTTCTTGAAAATTAAATTATTTCCAAGCGAGGTAGTGAAACTTTGCTACTTCACGACATAGTATATCAGATGCAGACGTTTATAACCCGTAATACAGAATAGATAGTCTGGTGCGCGCGCAGTGAAAAGATTTGAAAGTGTTATTATCACGCCGAGACAGGCAAGGCTGATAAGCTGCTGCGGAACAAATTGGATAAATAATACCAGCCTATTACTGCCCCACTGTAGGGTATGCCTCTTCTCATACAGAGAAGAGCATCAAGTATTAATTTCTACGCTTGGTCGAATACATGTTCGCTAAATGATTAAGTTACTTTCTAGGTTCTTTTGTTTTTTTTTTATTGTTGGTACTTTTGTTCTTGTAGGTACACCTCTGCCTAACTCTTAGGGGATAACAGGCGTGATGTTATGTGTAGGTTCTTTTTACCCCCCACGAATAAAGTGGGGTGTTATAAGTTTAATGTGTATGTCTGTCTGCGGCATCGTAGCTCTCAAACTGCTAAACCTATTTTTATTTATTTTTGTTTAATTACCAAGCGAGTACTAATAGTTGGTTCTGGTATAAAGTAAAAAGCAGCCAAAAATGCTGCGTCACAATGAAATCAATCAAAACCAACTCCTGTTACTTTACGTGATTCACCAAAAATGTGCTATAATTTTATTAAGCTGAAATAATAACTCAATAATCCCTGGACCCGTTGTCTTAAAGCGAATCGCATTACCCTCATTTTACGTTGAAATGATCGGGTAAACACTTTCAGGACCCCACTTAATATAAATGTATGTATAGGAGGTAGATATACCCATGATAGGTTCGACGAAATATGGTGTGACGTTTTTAAAAGGCAAGGTTGTCAGTTTTAGTTGATAGTATGGAAATTTTGTTTATTTTATTTTAAGACATGGAAGACTGTATTTCTTGGCTGACTATATTTAGGTTAGGTTTGAGCTTCTAAAAATATTTGTGTCTCTTTACGAATGGAAAATACGTAGGTTTTAAATAAAATCCTGTAGGATAAGTATCACCTGTTGATATAAAGCCTTTAAACTAATTAATATTATGTACGAAATGAGTATTTTCTATTTAAAAATCGGTCGAATTTACATAACGTTTGCTTCGCCAGTTCTTGCTAGGGTCTCAGTTTGTAGGGTTAATTTTCCACATTGTATAGTAGTGCATTTGCATGTGAAATATTTATTGGCCAAAGCATCCATGCATTATTCAGAAGTCCTATAAAATAACGTCGATTTTATAGTTCCACGCATCGAAAAAAAATATATAAATCACATTGTGTTGAACAGTACATACACGTAAATATAGTGCGCGCTTCGAGTACGCGCGATGATCTCATTAATATGTCAGCGCTGCACAATAGATAGGCTACACCAATAAACTTTACAATTTACAACTACTATGTTACGACGCAATGGACTATTTGAACTCCGTTTTCAACTAAAATGAGTTTCATCTGGGTTTTAGACTACCATTAGTTTTTACTGGTCTCTCGTTTCGCAACGGAATAGAAGCTGATAGTGCTTATTTCTCATATTCGTGCATTTAAAATCGAAAGCAAATGTTTTTATGTCTATCTACTATGTTAAAAATGTCTGATTTTGTTGACAGTTAAAATGGGTGTAAAAAAATTAAACGCAAGATTTTGTAATTAAGCGTAACGTCTTGTTTTTGGCAATCCCTTTCATTTGATACCTATATCATGGGAGTGCACAAAATAACTAGTCGACCATCTTGGCTGGTCCGCCATATTGGATTTAGAATGACGTCACTTAACTCACCATGCATTGTCAACAAAACTAAATGTGCATGTGAAATTACAGGTCAATCGGTTGAGGACAACTGCTCCAAAATTCAGTTGCAAGATTTGACCCGAACAAGCATGCATACATAGGCGCTTTGCACACGGAGCAACTTAAGTTGAGGCAACTGGCAACTCTTTAAAAGTTTCCTGTAAAAGTTGATAGTTGCTATAACGTTGCCGGTGGCATCAACTTTTTGGCAATTTGTGAGCAACTTTCATAGCCACTTTGAAGGCTTTGAAAGTTGCTCACAAATTGTCGTCGTATGCCGTTGCCGTAGCGACACTGGCATTGCACGGAGAGGGAGGGAGGGTGTGAAAACGCCCGAAGCATTGCATTTGACGGTTGAGGAAACCGGCAACATTAAAAATCGGTACAGTATTTAAAAGTTGCTAGTTGCGGCAACTAGCAACTAACTTAGTCATTTATTGTAGCAACTTAAAACTTTTGACGATTGCCGCAACTCGAAACTCGAGATGCTCTGTGTGCGCAATCCAATTGAAATGTATGTAAACAGCTTACATAGAGCTACTATATTTTATTTTTTTGCTTAATACCATCTATGTAAAACCTATGTTTACAAATGAATAAATGATTATGATTATGATTATGAGCTTGTTGCCAGTTGCTGCAATAGTTGCTCTGTGTGCAAAGCGCCATACAATGCAAGTTAAATAAAAGCTTCTAATAAACCGTTGTAAGAAGACACTTATGGAAGCTAAAAGATAATGAATTTTCACACAAAATGATTCTTTCAAAGTTACTTAGTTTCATGAAGTACCTAAGTATGCGTCGTTACGGAGTGTGTTCTATGTCTTACACCCCGCATACTGAAGAATATCAGCTGTTTGTGACGAGTTATTACAAAAGTTACGACAAACCAATCACAAGTTAACATCATAGTCTATGTTGAAGACAGATACATAATCTGGCTTTCAGAATCACCCGATCAATAAACGGAAATGAGATTTCTGATATACACGAGACAAATTATTTTGGATTATACCTCTATGATCAAGAAAAATCAATCAATCTGCCTAGCCTTCTCCCGACTTTGTTGGGGTCAGCTTCTAGTCTAACCGGACGCCGCTGAATACCAGTATTTTACATGGAGCGACTGCCTATCTGACCTCCATAACCCATTAACTGGGTAAAACGATACCACTCGGTAAAACTAGTTGAGACTTTCTGGCGTCTGACGACCCGTAACGACTGCCAAAGATCCATGAAAGCCAGGACCAACGGCTTAACGGCTTAACATGTGTGTAAAAAAGGTCACCCATCCACGAACCAACCCCGGCAAGCGTAGCTTAACCTGATGGATCGACCCGAGTGGCTGTTTTTACTTATGCCACGAGGTCTGATCAAGCAGAATAAAATACTAAATAACATATCAAACTCAGTATAGCAGATGTGAGAAATAACTTTCAAATATTATGTATATCCCGAAAGTATGGATACGAAAGGTTTTACGATGTTTACGTATTGGTTAATCCGTCGCACACAAACGGTTGAACAGATATTCGTAAAAGGGTTGTAGGTTATATGACTTTATCGTTCGTGTCCCGAAATAAAATATGGGTAGGTTTTACCGAGATTTAGATATACAAAGCCGGGAAGGGCTAAGTCTAAACTAATATTATAAAAAGAAAAAGATTTGTAGTTTTTGTTTGTAATGGATAAATTCAAAAACTACGTAACTAATTTATAAAATTCTGTTACCTATGGTAAGCTGCATTATCAGCGAGTAACATAAGCTGTTATTTTAAATAAAAATATGTGATCCGTTAAAAATATCTGGATGCGTTCCGGTCATTGCGATCTGTAGGGAAGGCCTGTGTCTAACAGTGGATGTCGTTCGGCTGAAATGATGATAATGAAGAAAATTTACGCGGTAGGTAGTAGTCACGGGCGATAGCTAGTCTTGCATAAATGTGTAAGACATAGAGCTGAGCTGAGCAAGCGATTTCTATTTCCGATTCCTTACATTTTTCTCAACTACCATTTTCAATTTATAACTGCCCATTCAATTTCCTATCATAGAATTATCTCGAGAACATTTTAATCAATACAATCCCTACATACCAGTATTTAATAGAACTGCAAGGGTGCCTATTTTAAAATGCCGACCGACTTACTTATTTGTTATTGAATCAGAACTATTGGTTGTCAAACTTTAACTAGGTTTAACTGTTACTAAGCGTTTATTAGTTTATGTAAGTTGCCGCTAACGACATTGTTTTGAGTTTATCGATTCTCTTGTTAAAACTCGTTGATTGTGATTATGAAACTCATAACTAGTTTTATATTTAGACGAATAACGTCTTAATTGCTTTGTAGCACCGAAAAGCAATGTCAATTATAAAGTTAACAAAATTAATCTTTAAAACCCGTGACCCAATTTTGTCTTATTTTAAGGCCAACGAATTTTTTATCGTGAAAATTGCAATTTTTGCGCGAGGTAGCCTGGCTGTAATATTGTTGTACCCGGAATACATTTCACAGAGGTTCTGCTGGGTAACTCGATATGAGAGCCAATAATCCGTTTGGAGACATGAGACGGTTGTGTTGAAGCTGACTGTGCGTGCCTTAAAATAGGTGTGGGTGAAGGAGACCTTTCCTTCACCAGTTATTGGTAATGTGCATAAAGTATAAGATGAAATTGGAAATGATTTGGAATAATAAATTGTAAAATTACTAAACAATCAATTAACTCGAATGCATATTTAAAACCACTTTGATATACGATATACTGGCTTAGCTCAAATGATATATAGATTACACATATAAGGAAACTTATAGTTAATTATTCATGATTTTCCAAATTTTAATTATCACTAAGTTAGAATATATTCAATTTTATATTAATGATCTCTTTAAACGGGGCTTCCTCTCTCCTACCGTTTTGCTGTGCCCTACAGGGTCCACTATGATCTCAATTATTTAAGTTGCCACCTAAATATATATAATTACTAGCTTGTGCCCGCGACTTCGTCCGCGTAAATTTCTGTTATCGTGGACACAGACGAAGTCGCGGAAAAAATTACCCATGTCCTGTCATTTCAATTCGAAACGACAGGTGGCGCCATCTATGATCATAAGAACGTTATTGTGATTTCCTTCGGAAATTGCATTTTTCAGGATAAAAGTACCCTATGTTCGTCCCTGTACACCTAGCAACGTATATACAAAATTTTAGGATGATCGGTTTAGCGGCTTAGGCGTAAAATGGTAACAAACAAACAAACAAACTTACTTTCGCATTTATAATAATTAGTTAGGATTAGCTAGGATAGGATGGAGAAGCAATAAAGAATTGAGTACACAAATACCACTTTACAGGACTTTTTATGAGCCAAAGTTAAAGTCAAAATATTTCGAATTGTCAAGCAATCGGTTAGTGGAAGCTCATTGCTTATTCCAAAACTTAAGCTGGTCTAAATGGAGAAGAGCGAGCAAGAAACTCCACGGATATTGTTTTCAGTCAAGTTTTACAACGCTTATATTATTCTTGTTGCTTCTAAATATGAAAACAATTTAGATGGAGAGCAATATAAAACTAATAAAAAAAAAACATAAAATTAAAAAATTAAAAACACTCCCGACTCCCGAAATCAAAATCGGTTCATCCGTTAGGGAGCTACGATACCACAGACAGACACGTCAAACTTATAAGCTCCGTCGTTTTTGGGTCGGGGGTTAAAAATAAAGAAATAAGCCGAACACTGGATAAGCACAAATTGCTCCATAAGAAATCGAAAGTCTCAACGTAATAGGTACAGTCTTCTAATCAAATTATTATTAAGGAATGACTACTCAAATATGACTATTAACAAAAACCAATTTGCCGATTCACTGTTACCCTATAAGCTTACTGAACTTAATACCACCAGGCATTACATATTCACGTACGAGAAAGCTCGAGCGAAGTCGTAACGCAAATTAAATAACGTGATCAAATACGACTTTGTTACACAATATTATATCATCAAAAGCGTTCGTGTTAGTGTACTAGCTTGTGGCCGCGGCTTCGTCCACGTAGATGTCGGTTAAGAAACTTAAACGTACGAAATTTTAGCGCAATCTGTCCTGTGGTTTGAGCTGTGTGTTGATGTATCAGTCAGTCAGTAAAGTAAGCCTTTTATATACATATAGACTAGCTTCTGCCCACGACTTCGTCTGCGTCAAAGTTGGTTTCTCCATTCAAACTAACTTTGGACCTCTGTTTCATCCCCTGAGGGGGTAGACTTTGGAAACATCTTTCTTATCTGATGCCTACGTCATTTAACCAACACACCCTCCAAGTTTCAGGTCTTTACGATCAGCGGTTTAAGCTGATCCATCAGTCAGTCATTCAGGACAAAGCATTTTATATGTATGGAAAAAGATGACAATGTTATATGCGAGTCATTGTCACTAATTATCGCGCTAAGTTGGTACCTATCGCACTTTCGCTTAGCGTGCGATTATTACGGTCAGTTCACGCCGCTGGCTTGTGATTCTTCGTGGCTAAGTATAGGTTAACCCTCCTTTCTATTGATGTGGAAGATTTACATGTGTAAAGCTATGTAGGGTTAATATTTTCTCTTAGTATAGATTTAATAGACTGGATGTCATAAGCACAACAGCGTGCATGTTGGGACTGAAGACATTTACTTAGCCAGTGAGATGTTTTAGGCTAGAATAGGATATATTTTAGTGAATTTATTTCATAGGTTAGTTTTATAAAACTTGTTAATTTAGGGTACACAAAAAAATCTGTAATTTTGATAAAGGTTTAGTTTTGAGAAAACGAATTAACCCACATCAAAATGTCTGCCATTTTTCGAAGTAATGATTTGTGATATTTGACACTAATTAATTTTAAATTTCTTCAAAGCATATGTTTTAAAAGTAAATTAAACTGAAGCTTTACTGTTATGTAGCGTAATGAATTAGTTTGACGTATTTAATTTAATCTATGAGAGATAGTGTGTTGGCAAAACTCAAGCGAAAAATTAATAATTTCTCAAAACTTCCCATAGTCTGGACTATTTCAGGTTTATGATACAAGGCGCCCCCTTTAACATAAAACAAAACCGGGGACATGCGGGTGTACTTTTACAACCCTACTCAACCCTTTGGGGAATACCGACATTATGTTGTGTGCAGCAGATCGATCTTAACTAGTATTTGTCATATTGCGACAGTTCGCGGGACAATATGGCGGTGTATCACAGCCTCGCAGGTAATCCGGTCAGCTCGGGTCGACGTGTTCTGAGCCATTAGCGTATAACAGGATCCATCCACGTATTAAATGGATGTTGATCTTCTTGATTGTCAACGAAGTATGTCAGTTAACCAAATTGTTAAAGATGCGTGTCGATTGCTTTAAAGACGAATGGATGAGAAACTCCATCATCAATTTTGTATTCGGCGTTATTCTCCTACTACTGAATATTTCGTAAATTATCCATACTAATATTTTAAATGCGAAAGTAACTTCATCTGTCTGTTAAGTTTCACGGCTAAACCACTGAGCCTGATAAAATTTGAAACAGGATAAGTTTGAAACCAAAAAAGAACATAGGCAACTTTTCAACCGACTTCAAAAAGGAGGAGGTTCTCAATTCGACGCGTAAGACGATTACTCCGCCAATTATGAATCGATTTGGATGATTCTTTTTTTGTTTGAAAGAGTATAGTTCCGAATAGGTCCCATAGGAATATTGTCATGATCTGATGATGAACTTTGGAGATATGGAACGGAACTCCTTATAAAATCACAGCAGAACCGCCGTAACAAGAAAAATTGCTTTGCTTATACGTGTAGTCGATGACTGACTGAAGGAAGTGGGGAGGGGAACATCAACCCCCCCCCTACCACTTTCCAAAATTAAATATATCGTGCGAGGTATTGTTTGAAAGGGCTTTATGTAAGGATTTCAAACATTAACACACAAGCACTAAAAAGTGAAAAATAAAAAGCTTTTTTACAAAAAAATATGACCGCCTTCAAAAACTACAAAATAAAAAAAACTTTAGCTTGGAAGTCGGTGGCAATACCTACATAACACGAAACAAAACCAAAGCCGCCGACTTCCAAGCTAAAGTTATTTTTATTTTGTAGTTTTTGAAGGCGGTCATCTTTTTTTTTATTCTGCGATTTCGTCTGCGTCCGCGATAACCGATATTTACGCAGACAAAGTCGCGAACAAAACCTAGTTAAAAGAAATAACCACAAACGTGTATCTAACAAATTATCTTGTACTGGACATGCGACATGTCGCTTGAATGACAGATGAAATTACGAATAAATCCGTAAAACATGTCCTGTCAGTCCTGTCACATTAGTCATCCGTGTATCTGTCGTGAGAGACGTTCCAAATCCCCTGTTTATGTAGTTTCCTCAAGTTTATTTTATCTCGGTATCTCCGGAACCGTTGCTACCCAATACGGATGTCCAATAAATTCATTAAAAGTCGGTCATATGACATGGTAATCTGTTCCTTCTTCGGACGTAACGTGAACATGCGATATTTTTTGTCCAGCTGTCACGATTACCGATTGTTACGCTTTTGCGGATGTGTCGCTTCCTATATGTAATGGGGCGTTTTATGACATTTATATTGGTTTCAACGTTACAGGAGATATTACCATACAACGGTTTTTTTTAAACATAAACTTTATTATTTCGTAATAAATATTAAAATATTGTTAAGAATTTTAATCTAAATGTCATCAAAATATCCTTGAATAGATATACAAATTATGGATAAATATTTCGTACATCTGAACCTGTGTAGGCTCCCCATAGTAATATGGGAAGCCTACACTTGTCAAGTCTCATTTTTCGTGGCACGTAAAGCCGGGTACTCATTAGCGAGCTGTAACCGTAACTTATGTGATACAGTAACGAGGTTCTAGTGTGTACGCGAATGAGTACGTTGTAAACGTCGGGTCGCTGCAAGCCGCACGCGTACCGCTCGCAGCAGGTTTGCGAACCACGTACACACTATGTTTTTTGGTTACAGTACATGCAACGGTTACAGTTACAGCTCGCTAATGAGTACCCAGCTTATTGTACATGTTTTTCCTGTCAATGTGAACATATTTTTTGGACCGTGCCTGAGAATTTTTAAAGGCAAAGTTAAAGTCTAAACATTTATTTCAATTAGACCATTAACAGGCACTTGAATTTTCAAGGAGTCGGTCAGTTACTCTGTTAGTTGAAGCTAGTTGCTCGTTCCAAAACGAAGGCCTCTATGGAGAAGATTTAGGTTACGGAGATGTTAAAGGTCAAAGATTCAATTTTAAATACCCCACGCCTGTACGGTTGCAAGCACCCATAAGCAAGTTACGTCACGCGCTACCATAAACAGTGATATTCACAACATAAATAAAAGTTTAGTTACCCAGCAGTAATTTTTGCTCAAAGTTACTTAGTTTAATGGGCAGTATGTAATGGCTATGTGATGGGTTTTTATATACTCCATTTATGAGAATAGTGCATGGCGTGGTTGGAATGACAGCATGACTGCTGACGTGCGGACGACAGTGCTATAAGGTAAACTAGCTGCATCTTATGTATTTGTAATAGAAGCGATTTTACAGCAAAAAGGTAGGATAGGTTATGCTGGTGACTGTACATTAAAACATCGTCATCTGTGAAAGCTTTTTCGACTTCTGTAGGTTTTAAAAGTTTGTTTATTTTTAAAGCGATGAAAACGTGATATTCAAAGCCAACAGGAATTTTGTACTTTCCCTCAGATCTTGACAAGTTGACGTATTTTTATGGTTTCTTGAAAAGGTCACGAAAAATGTACTCAATTGTTTGAGAAGGGGTGTAATGTGATGAAATGGAAAACAGCTGGCATTTTCATTTCATCTTTCATTGTTTTTTGGGAATGCTTTTAGTCAAATAACCCAACCAGCTTCTGCTCGCGGGAACCGTACATTTTTCCGGGAGAAAATGTAGCCTATGTACTATTCTAGATTATAACCTATCGCTGTGATAATGTCACCTAGATCCGTTCTGCTGATCTGGCGTGATCCATCCAAACTTTCGCATTTATAATATAGATAACCCAATTACATAAAATAATCTACTTGACATCTGTTAGTAAGTTGAGATGTATCTAGATATTGAAAAGTTAGATTAAATGCCACTAGCGATTGGCAACCTTCACTGTCTGTAAGTCTCTAGGGTAAACCTCTGTTGTTTATTATCCACCAAGACGACACACCATTTCGTTTTGTGATATAAAATGTCAATTAGCCTTCATATTAACACTAACAATGGAACTTACTTAGTACTTCAGTTTCATCTATTCACATCATCATCGTTATCCACAGCCTGACTTCACCCAATGCTGGATACAGGTCTTTCTTTGTTTGTGCCAATCTTCGCACTCCTGTGTCATCCAGATTCTACCCTCGCTAGCAACGATATCGTCTTCCCATCTCGCCAGCGACGGCCAACTCTTCCTCCTCTCCTTGGACATCACTCTCTTCTATTTAATGAAGGAATTAAGGAGTCTTTTGGGGATAATCTTAAGCAGGTAAAAAAATCTGAAGCCCAAACTATACTACCATCTCTGCAAACACCACAAAGCTGACAGATATAACGGAACACGTACCGTCGCGTGCCGTTCGCGTGTCTGTATCGTGCGCACACGCAATATTTTCACTTACACGTATGTCTCCGCTACTGAACCGATCTGCATCCTTTTACTTTTCTACACTGATTGTAAATCTTAGGAGAATGTAGATGTGTTGATATTGGGGTGAGGGAACTGCAGTTTAACTTTGATCGATAATGCGTCTATGTTGTACTATTTATACATATTCATATAAGAACTGCCTCGTTGGTCTAGTGGTCGCAAGCGCGGCTGCTGTGCATGAGGTCTTGGGTTCAATTCCCAGGTCGGGCAAAGTGCTATTGGGTTTTTCCATCAGGAATTTCTCAGTAGCAGCCTCGGAGTCTGGATTTGTGCCCGGTTGATGGTAACAGGCTCGACCTCTATTACATGGGGCTAAAAACATAACTGGCGAAATATGGGTGTACTAATGGGTACACCTCTGCCTAACCCTTCGAGGCGTGATGTTATGTTATGTTATGTCATATAAGAATACTGTTTTTCTGAATCAACTTATCAAGGTTGTTGAAAGGATGTTGGGGGAGACCCTTTCCCCTTTTGCGAATGTATGTGGTTATGTGCACAATTTTCTCAGAAATAAATGGAATAATTTTCTTCTAGGAGATTCTGCTAGGAGTCAAAAATGAATTATTCGTGTTGTAGCTTGATGTAAGACACCAAGACACTTGTAGCGAGAATAATAAAAACGTAGATTTTTTTATGAAAATTATTCCTCTTTCAAAATTATTTTAATGACAAAACATATTTTCTACTAGTAGATACCTATAGAGTTTAGTAGGTCAGGTATCTATTATGTTATCTAACAATCGAGAATGAAAGAAAACTTACCTTGTGGAAATTGAAAGTTAATGAAAGAAAAATAAGAATAGCTGCAAATGGACAATATTCTTAGTTGTCATTGTTATATTTCCTTTCTAGGTTACGTTTTAATCCAAGTCTGTATAAGTAGTAGGATAAAAAATAAAATGGCTGATCTTTATAGAGATTTCGTTTGTATAAGCTTTTGTCCGCGACTTTGTCCGCGTAGAAGTCAAGTATACCCATAAAACATATCTTATGACACTCGGTAATACTGTAGCTTTATATCAATAGAAGATTTTTTGTAATCGAACCAGTACTTGCAGAGATTACCTCTTGTAAACAAACAAAAATGTTTATATGTGGATCTTTGACAGTCGATACCGGTCGTCTGGAGCCCGAAAGTCTGAAAACTAGATCTACAAAGTGGTATCGTATTACCCAGTTACTGGACTGTGGAGGTCGGATAGGCAGTCGCTCCATGTAAAATACTGGTGTTCAGCTGAATCCATCATGCATGCATCAATATTTACTGTTGTTTTTGACACGATAATTATTGATATTCTGTATAGCAAAACATGTGGACATTTTATAAGACTGTAACACTATCATACCATGTTTAAAGCAAATAAAGACTTATCATGTCAGACTGGAGGCCGACCCCAACGTAGCCGGGAAAAGGTTAGGCAGACAGGTAAGGAAAGGTTGGACAGTGTCATTATAATCAAATTACTTAGTAATTTTTATGGTAATCGATAATGTCGTCACCAGGCTGTATTTAAAATGTAGTTAGTTGTGTATCTGACCCATTCAGTGATTTAGAATTAATTACATATAAGGGCACTGATGACATTTCAATACCTTAATTCCAACTTTACTTCAATTCCGATTTAATACTTTATTCAGAGTACAAGAAAGGGAATCTTCAGTGTCATCCATTCAGTCGTAGATTCTCTTAATCCTCACAATCTTTACATAGTCACGCTTGCTACCAACATAAACTGTACAGTACTAATTGTATTAGTACCAAAAGTAGGGGAAATCTATCTTCGTTTACTAATAAAGCCAACCAGTTTATCTGTTTGATTTCTTGTTTGAACGCGCTAATCTCCGGAACTACTGGTCAGATTTTGAAAATTCTATGGTTTATAAGAAGCTTGGATATCACTGATCACTATCTTACAATATTTTACTACCTACTAGCTTTTGCCCGCGACTACGCCCGTGTGGAACTTGTTTGTATCGTACTTGCATACAAACTTCCACCACCCTTTTCACCGCCTTAGGGGGTGATTTCCGAGATAAAAACTATTCTATGTCCTTCCCGGGTCTTAAACTATCTCTATTCAAAATTTCACCTAAATCGGTTCAGCGGTTTAAGCGTGAAGGGGTAACAGACAGAGAGACACACTTTCGCATTTAGATTATTAGTATGGATAGAACTCACTGGTAAAAGCTACTAAATAATATGCGTTAATTGTAGTACTCACTTTCCATCATTAATTTTCGCGTGAAAACCTCGTAATTTTCTCACAAATAACGAGCCACATCCTTCACTGGTGCGTTACATAGTGCTGTAATGTACAGTTATTACTTTCAACTTAACCATAGACTATTATTTGTTTTTGCTCCGATCACGGAAATGGGGGAAATTATTACGTCACAACTTTGTAATATAAAACAATTATCGATAATGATATGTAATTTTACTTTACCGGTATTCTTTTAGTTAGTTTATTGTATACTAGCGACCAGCACCGGCTTTGCGCGGGCGCAATCGTCGATGAAAGCTCGCGGCGACTTTACTTTTTGCGACACTATCAATAATTATCTTTATATTTCAGCCATTTTACACCAAACCTAGATAAATTATATACCTTTCACTAACTATTTCTGAAAATCCGTTCAGTCGTTTTTGAGTTTATCGCGAACAGACAGTCAGACGCGGCGGAGGACTTTGTTGTATAGTCTGTAAGTGACTGTGTACTTATGCCGAAAGTACAGAAAAATAATAACAAAACCACGTGACCATAGATTATGTGACCACAGAGTACTTCAAATAATTAGAAATTTACATTTCACTTGAGTATAAATGAAAGCTTCGAGAGTTGCATATACACATAGACTGCAACTTGCATATATTCAGTGTATAGACATTATAAGAAACTATCTTCACATGTAACACACAAAGACCATAAATGACAAGCCGTGTAGCACAAGAATCAACAGAAGGATCTCCGGATACTAAACTATCTTTCCTCAAAAAATCCGTCTTATACCGTTACCAAATAAACTGACGGACAGTCACTTTCACACCGTCAAACTCAAAATCCGCCATCTTGAAAAACAAATGCACCGCACACACTTTTCAAATGATTTAAGTAAAAAAATAAAGCACCACAACCAAAACTCGAACGTTACTCACAAGTTTGTAATCCATTTTTACGTGTAAACTGTGTGACTCGATGTGTCGTGTACGAATGTAACCGGCTTCGTGCCGCCGGCAACTTATAGCGTGCGTTGTTGATAACCATCCCCAGCTGGTGGTCGCTGAGGATGGTAAGAGGGGATGGCTGACGGTGTGAAGTTTTGAGCCTAGAGTCTGGCCAACAAAATCTGTAGGCTTAAACTGATTGGATGTACATGTAATGTCGATTCCAATCTCATCCTCGATTTGGTTCAAGAGTCAGCCTACAGATCACATGAAACATAACATCACGCTTATAATCCCCGAAGGATTAGGCAGAGGTGTAACCATTAGTACACCCACATTTCGCCAGTTATGTTTAAGTCTCATGTAATAGAGGGAGAGCCTATTCACATGAAAGGGCGGTAATTTAGAAAATCGACGTTATCGGTAGTTAAAAAACACGATGCATTTGCAAAATGAAATTGATACAAGAAAAAAGTTATTTATTATCTTTGGAAAATAAAGCAATATCAATTCAGTTTATTAAGTAAAAAGTCGGAGTTTTCAGATGGCTATTTTTTTTTTTTAAATTGCCGTCCTTTAAGGGATGATTCTCATTAGAACGGGCCATGCCCGGGGCGGGGGCCGGACGGAGCACGGTTTTACATATATTTTGTATGAATCAATCTATATTACACAGTGCATTATCCGTGTCCCGTCCGGGCCCGTTCGACGCACTTCAATTCCAAAATATATGTAACAGATTAAAACCGAGCCCCGTCCGGGCCCCGCCTGCTCTAATGAGAATCATCCCTTATGCGACCAGCTTTTGTTGGCCAGACTCTATGATCGTAGTCACAAGCCCTATTCTCTCGCTCCTTGAAGCTGCTGTAGGACCAGGGGACCAGCTTCTGCCCGCGTTGTTTTTAGTCACCAGTGTTAAGTTACCTACGTCTTTGGTTACTGACCGCGTGATGTTACATAGTCTATAATATCCTAACTAATATTATAAATGCGAAAGTAAGTTTGTTTGTTACCATTTTACGCCTAAGCCACTGACCCGATCATCCTGAAATTGTCCATATACGTTGCCAGGTGTACAGGAACGAACATAGGGTACCTTTAATCCCGAGAAAACGTACTGTTTCCGAGGGAAATCACAATAACGTTCTTATGATCATAGATGGCGCCACGTGTCGTTTCGAATCATGATTTTATAATATGGGTATAGCTAGTTTCTCATAAATCTAGCTATCATCTACAAAAATATCGAATCTAAACTCCAATTTTTAGGTATTACGAGTGTGAAAAGGCGTGTAACGAAGATTAAAGTTACATGTTCCTGTCATTGCGTTATGTTTTCCCAGATCCCAGACCCAGATATATCTTGAAAGACTTCGTTACCAGTTGCGGAGTCTTTGAAGATATTTTTTTGATTTTACGAGAACGCATGATGGGGGGGGGGGGGGTGTTTAGCTTTAGAAACATTCTAATTTTAAATATGGCCACAATGCGTTACCTCTAAGCACAATATTTATTACCTACTGTCCCTTTCAGTGACTAATAGTTCACACTAAAATAAAAATCGGTTTCCAGCAATAATTTTTGCTCAATCTTATTTAGTTTGATGCTCATTATGACTAGTTAACGAATATGCCATGTGTCTTTTACAACCCTTACATGAGGCTCGATTTAGCTGTGTATATACGGAAACCAAATCCTAATTTAAATCGTGTTATATAGCCCAAGGATTGAGCTAAACTGCTAAACGATAAATGATTTATACGTGCCAGCTCTTACACGAAAGGCCATTTCAGACATTACCCTACATTGTCTTTACATAATCCGATACTTCACGAAACGTCTGGATCTTAAAAAGTGACCTTGACCTTTGAGCCTTCTTTAGTCTTTTGAGCAATATTTAGATTGAAAATTGGTCTTGACATAAAATATGTAACGCTATTCTCTGAATCTGACATTGTTACTGAAGTTTATTTGAGCTGTTGTTTCTTTCTATCAGTAAGCAATTGTTATGATTTGGATGTACGAGTACTAGTAGCAGTATGTCATCTATCTTAAATGTATAGGTGGCTAAATATGTCGCTAAGCGCACAACTCGAGAACGGCTGAACCAATTCGGCAGATTTTTTGTCGGGAAAATGTTTTTATGAAAGTGTTTTTTTTTTGAGAAATCCTACGAAATAGCCGGAAATTTGCACTCGTGCGAAGCCGGGGCGGTTCGCTAGTAGTAAATATAAAGGTGTTTTTAGGGTTTTATAACTGTCTATCTGTCTGTCTGTAACAGGGCTCTAACTTTTGAATATTCACAGGTGGACACTTACAATTTCAAATAATAAAAATAACAAACTTATTAATTAAAGTCTTCATACATACACATGCGCAAGGACGTGAGCGAGTTTTTTTGGACATATCGTGAAATTACTATAACAAAGTTACTCACAAATAAATGTCTTTAAATAAATCTGGTATTGGTTCTACATGAATAAAAAATATCTCAAGTTGGACTGTCGGCTCTAGCCGCAAACAAAACTAATTGCTTTTCTGTTGAAACTTCTAGATTAAAAGCCTTGATGAAAGCGAAAAATGTAAGTAATTAAGTTACGTGTGGCGTAGTTCCGAATTACTCTCAAGACACTGATTACTTTGAGAGAACTCCCTATTTAGTGGACGTTAATTAGTTGATAATGGGAATCGTTACAATAAAGCCTCGTATTCATGGTAAACATTTGTTTCGCAACAGTTAATCAACTTTGTTGATGAACGGCGAGAATCCTGCTGGAAACTTTGTTTAAATCAATATGGGTTGTCCACACACGTCAACATTTGTTGATAAACTGATGTTTTCGCTCGCCGAGCGTCAACTCTGCAACACGAGTGTTGCCCGCAATATGTTGACAGCAACTCTGCAACATGTTTATGCAACCATGTTGCTAAACAATTTTTTACCATGAATACAAGGCCATAGGCCAATGTACGAATCAAATTCTTTACAAACCTTTTCTGACTAGGCACCTAACACTAACTCATCGGAAGTAGCTGATCAAACTTTTTGATTCAGTAACAAGTTTTTTTGTGTACCTACTTTAGTATGTTAAGCAACTTACCAAACTTGTAGCATTAAGGTATATCAAAAAGTCCGTGCTCAAACTTTCTTAAGCCCAGAAAAATATTTGACGTTTCTTTTTGCCTTTGTAGAAGGCAGAAGCTGCCTTGTTCTTCGAATTTTACATAAAAATATCCTTTTTTTGTTGTCTACGTTCGAGTAATTGGGTATTTGACACAACCATGTAATTGACGTACTTTCTATCTGCGAGGTGTCACAACACACTTAATTGTCACAACAAATGTCTAAATTATTTATTGGTCTCAAAGCAACTAAAATCGTTTTTTTTCTGTTAATTGAAAATTAATCGAATTTTACTTATATAAACATAACGCCTGTAATCCCTGAAGGATTAGGCAGAGGTTGAACCCATTAATATACCCACATTCCGCCAGTTATGTTAATCGGATTTTCGAAGCTAAAACAAGGTTTTATTTTAGTAGTTACCTACTGCATTTCAAAGCTAAAAAAAGGTATTTTTCCAAGTAGTTGCTGCTTGGAATTATTTGTAACCGACTTCTGCCCGCGCAGAGTTGATATATTATCTCACAGTACATTGTAATTTTTTCCGGGATAGTGGAGAAATGAAAAAATAATCTGATGTTTTATTGGAAAGTTATGTATATTCTTTGATGGTGTCAACTATCTAATTGGTCTTGGAAACACCTAAGCCTTTATATCACCTACATAATATGTCTTTAAAGAAGGACTCCTCGAAAGACATTCATTTGCACATCCCAGCGACCCCAAGTCCCATTTGAATATTATCCTGTCCACTGCAATACTAAAATGCAATTCCATTCATAATATCCAGCTTAAACATAGAGCTCTTAAGATTCACAACAAATAATTATGGCTGGCTTTTGTCCTGTAATGCTCTGCTTAATTCTGGAGCACTGGCTTTCAGTTAAGCTGAATAAATTGTGAATTCATAAACGATGTTTATTGGGTATGCTTTTTGATTCCTGGTTGAATAGTAAAATTGTTTGTAGGGATCGTGTTATGATTGTGGTCTTTGTGTGATCGTTTAGGGTTGAGTCTTTATGCGGCGTGAATAAATTGGGCTATGATAAGGTTAATGTACATGGGTGTATCAAGTGTCAGGTGTGGTTTATGGGCGGAATTTAAAAGGATAACTTATCGACAGCGTGGTCCATACGAAAGTAGTCTAGTAAACAACATAAATATAACATCACGCCTGTAATCCCCGAAAGGTTAGGCAGAGGTGTACCCATTAGTACACCCACATTACGCTAGTTATGTTTTAGTCCCATTTAATAGGGGGCGAGCGTATTCCCAGAAGAGAGAGTCTAGTAAAATTTTGGTTAATAAGTAATTAGTATGATAAAATTTCGAAGATAGATTAAGGGCACCAATAAGGGCTTCTGTTAGTCAGTATCCCGTTAAAAACTTCGAATTGCGAATTTTAATTACTTGCTAGCTTCTGTCCGCGTCAAAGTTAACTCATTTACTGCCGAGCCAAAAATGTTGAAGGTCAAACCTCTACTAGCATCAGAAACATGTGCTTGACATGGCAGCCGACGGGTTAATTTAGGTATATTATCCTACCGGTACCATACATCTTTCCAGGATAGAAAGTAGCCTATGTCCCATTCCAGATCATAATCTACGCCAAGATCCATTCAGCTGTTCTGGCGTGATTGGGTAACAAACATTCATCCATCCTAACTTTCACATTTATAATACATAGTAGTAACATTATCATAATTTGTACAGCTCCCTTACAAATGTCGGCAGCTCGTAGCCTATCGCAGCAATATAAATATTTGACGACCGCATTTATTCTCAGCCGTCTTTTGATTTATGAATTCTGTCTGAAAAAAGGCAACTTTAAACAAACACGTTTAAATTTTGTCGAGCTTTTCTGTTATGCTGTGGCTACATTAGCGGGCGAAGATTCGTTTCGCTTTGGCGCGCTAAAACATCGTGCATGGGCATACGCGATGTTCTTGTCTATACAGGCGGGCGAAGGTTCCTCGTGCCGGATTGTGTAGTTCTCTGTTGTGCGTACGTTCCGCTTCTTGCTTTATCGTGTGGGCAGTAAGGTCTTACGACCCAACACACCCTAGTATCAGAGTTTCTAAACTGCTTTAAGGGCCTCTGACATGGTTTGAGTGAGACAGTAATAGCCGCTACAAAGTCTGGACTAAACTGAAGTAATTTAGGTGTAGCCCGAGCGAATGTTGTCGCGACAAGTCCCTTTAATGCGCGTTAGTTCCCGATAGTATATCGTCTTTGTCCGAATACTACGCGTTGCAACGATCTACTCGGCTACACTTATCACGCGAGTATTCGCCGTAGCCCGCTAATGTAGCCCCAACAATAAGGAAAATCTTCCTTGAGAAATTCACCTTGTTTAAATGACCTGTCACCTATCTTGCCACTGTCCCTCTGGACTCGCCGAAGGAACATTTCGTTCTTCGCCGAAGCCCAAGCGTGAACAAACGTATTTACATATTTATTGTAGAATTATCTCCGACACTACTAAGTTTTATTACATTGTGCATTTACATTTCTGAAATGTATGTTAATGTTTTTCACATCTGCATAAAAATGAAATAGGTGTGCATTACGTAATTTTTAAAAGTGTTGTTTCTACTAATAGTTTTTGAAATTATTTTAGGTTGAGTGATAAAATGTGGTCTTAAGTTTAAAAAATATTTATATTTTTATGTAGGTTGTATTTGACGATTCTTCTATCTGTGCGCGAATAATATTGACGAAAACCAAGTTTACACTTAATATCTTTCGACGAAATGCTTCAAGCATCCCAAACTATTAAAAATGGTAGAAAATACAACAGTGACTTCAGGAAAACATGGTCATCAACTTTAAACTTTCTGACTAATTGATCGACTCCTTGAAATCCCTACTTCCTTACTGCTTTAAATGCCTGTAAATGGTCTAATTGGAATAAATGCTTTGACAACCCATCGCAATAACTTTGGCGAAAAACAAGCCACACTGAAGGACACAAGCCTTTATTTTACAACAACACCTAAACCTCCATTTTCAACACTAAAGCGCAAGAGAGTCTACCCAAGTAACATACGGAAACAAAATAAGTAAGGATTGCCATATCGATCCCTCTTAACCCACATTCTTTTAATAACGATCTCATTACACACAGTTATAGATGTCGACGTGCAGCCTCAATATTTATGTAATAACAAGATGACTTGTCTCTCTGTGACGTACGAAACAGCCGATTTCTACGACGAAAATGTCCATGTCATGATTGGGGACTGGGGTAAGTGAATTTGAGAGTGGCTGTTTGCTTCTAAAGTAAAGCAGTATTCATTAGGCAGAGGTTCTGAAGCTCCCTGATATGTTCAGCTGTTACGATGTATTAGTTAGGTTTTGAGGATAGAATTCCTAGGTCCGGCAAGGTGTTATTGGGTTTACCCATTTGAAATTTCTTAGTAACAGTCTAGACTTTGGAAGTTGGTAGCGTGGTGTCGTTTGTACTTAATAAAGCATGTAAAGTAGTCGGTCCTGCACATGATCTCTACTTTTTTGTGCCTGATTGCTTTCCCTTCGGACTATGAGAGTGAGGAAAGAGGAACTGCACCTGAACTGTGTTTGCGCACACAGTTGTGCACACACTTGTGCACTATAATATCTCCCCAATTTAGCTACTCTCCATTTAGATTGGCCACCACCTTCTTCTTTTCAAGTCGATGTTTTAAGACCATCCCTTTTTTTATTTATTTATTAAAACTTTATGCACATGTAAAAAAATACACTGTACAAAGGCGGACTTAATGCCTTAGGCATTTTCTACCAGTCTACCTTAGGGTGATGCAGAGACAAAAACAAAGTAGGTGCACAGATACAGAAAATTAAGAGAATATATTATAATAATAAATACATATATACATACATACAATATATATATATATATATATATATATATATATATATATATATGTCGAAGCGTGGGCGAATCTCCAGTCTTTGGGTAACTCGGACAAGCAAAAGATGGTATTGGTTTACAATGGTTTTACTTTACAGTACAGTTAGGTTATCACAATATTAACAAAACAACTCCAAGTGCGAGTGAACTGGCAGGTTCAGTCGACATGCAGCGCCCGTCATCCACGGCAGTCCAGACCAATCTGTCCAGCACTGCTTTTTCATTATACTGACAGCACTGAGTCCACAGACCCCACCCAAGTACTAATCCCATTAGTACTCTTGTTCACTCTATGCATAGCCAATCCATAGATGGTATGCAACCTCGTTGAACTTTCAGTTCCGCTTTTCAGTAACAGATGGCGTTGTATCAAAAAGGTTTCAATCTCCGACACGGCCAGAACTGACATTATACACGTCCTCGTGTATGCCTGTAGACAAGGGATCAATTTGAGGTACCACAGCTCACATAAGGCCGTTCGGCCTTCCTGACCTCAAAACTATGCACCAGGAAACACATTTAAATTGACAAAAACCATAACAAGACAATGAGACGTTCCCGTTGCACTCGTATTATCAAAAATCTCCAATAGTTTAAAAATTCCAATAGTTGTTGATCAAATAAATCATTAACAGTTCAAAGTCAAAATCATTATCACCGACCTGCCAACACACCATGGCCAGGTCACCAACAACACAGTCCAAAGTCAAATCATCATATCCGACCTGCCATCTCACCATGGCCAGGCCCCAACAATACAAATCCACCACACCACATGTGGTCCACAGTAACTCAGGTTGGGCTGACGACGAAGCACAAAATGTGTGCCAGTCATCACACCCAGGTGCCACGACATAATCAGCCCTACGCCGCACGTCTACGTCAGCAATGGTTAGCCGGAGCTCTACGACTGAGACTGATTTCGGCCGTGCAACACCCACAACAACAACACTTCAAATCTCTTGCCAAGGACTCTCACCAAGGCTCCACAACAACTACTGCCAAGGACTCTCACCAAGGCTCCACTACAAGTCAGTCGGTTGGTTACGAAGCCCCAAAAATGTTGCCAGCAACCAACCCCGTCAAACAAGTCACGTCATAATGCTTCAGTCAACATCAACAACAACATGAGTGCCCTCACTGGCACCATTACTTTACTCTCGATTATCGTCTCAACGGGAACCTCACATACGGGAACGTTCTAATCGCATCATGAGTATACTTAAAAGATCTGTTTCCAATTCAAGATTTCACAACATAAGCCATCCTCTAGTGGTCATATACTTGGGTCTCACAAATACCAGCATTACATAACAAATGCCACAAACCAAAAACTCAAGTCATTGACAACGTAATCAAAATCAATTTGGTTTGATGTTTGGTTTGGTTTGGTTTGTTGTCATGGTTTTGGTTTGTTCTGAATATTTAACTAATAATACCACGGCCAATCTTGACAACATGCTCTAAATTTCTTTATTTCCACCAAATATTACTTACCTTCATTAAACAAAAATCTAACAACATACCAAATATCTAGGTAAACAGTGACCATCAACAATATCATCAACTACTGCAAACTTGATTACAACAGAATATTTATTTCCCACTATCGCTTACTTTCTTTCTATTACCATCTAATTCTAAACTAATTCAAACTTGTAGGGAGTTTTCACATAGCACTGCCTGCATTTGACCAAATTGTCATGACAACTTTGAACAACATTACCAAGACTAAACATCATTGAACCATTATTTAGTTTCTTTCAAAAGCATCAAAGTTTATCAAACAAAACCGCAGGTCTCTCATTCGTGGTCAACCTCAGCTATAACCATAGCTCAGCAAACACATTTGCCACACACTACGCACTTCCCACCGGAATGCCGAATCAACCTTGATTCCATAATCTCTCTGACCCATCGAACTGAGAACCTGTAGTATGCAAGTTAAATAAATGCCAAATCAACATCTGTTTCGTCTTTTACTGCAAGTTCAATAGATGCTTGGCCCTTGAATCCCTTTCAAAACAATCATGAACCTGCCTGTAAGTACGTTTATTGAAGGACTTTCAATTGTAACGGTTGCTAATCCACTATTTCAAACGGTAGGTACTCAATATTTAGCATCTACAATCGTCTGAAAGCGTTTCTGATTCTTTATAAATTAACGCGAGTATTCACGTTACACGAACCAGTAGTTATAAAATGAAGATTGAAACTAACAGTTACCATGGAACTCCTTTCTGTAACAACTTCGTTAGTTACGTAGTTAACATTATTACGTACGACCCGATCTGCTGTTCTTCTGAAGAAAACCTATAAGACCGACGTTGCCTTAGTTCTAATTTACCTCCTTTCACACGAATAATTGGAAAAACCGTTAAAGCCCATTAAATTAAGAAAATCGTATTGAAAACTCAATGGTAGTCATGGTTCTGCAAAAATCTGTTACTTCAAATGTCATTGAAATTTGTACTTACTATAGCCATACCTATGGCAATGTCAACTTGAAGTAAAATGTCTTTTTAATCTGACATATTTTCTGACGCAATAACTGACATTAGTAAGTTTGACTGACTTTTGCTATTATAATGGTGAGGCTACATTATCGGACGATTCGGGTGATACACATGCGATGAAAAGTTACAAAATAATCACGTTGTTATATTTCTCGTAAAATAATTTGACTAGGTATTTTATCTCATTTAGAAGCGTGGACACAACAGAGATATCATAAGAGATAACGTCTCATAATTTGGATAAATTTGGAATACTTTTCGTTAGGTACTAAGGCCCAATAATTCATAAGCATCGAATTTTGCAAACAATAATAACAACGCTACAATGTGCACCCAGATTTAGCGAATACGTCAATTGGATGAACTATTTAACCGGACATGTCGCGACGCGAAAGCTAGCCGCATACGCTAGTGTAGCCACAGGCTTACAAATTGAACAACAACATCATTTTATTCATTTTCCTAAATTGCTTAGTTGAAAATGATAAAACGATATAAAATCAATACAACGTTACGGCTGTACTCCCTAATGCAGGGGTATCCAGCATCATACAAACCAGATTTCGAAATGTTACTAGGATTTTTCTCAACTCTGAAAATTCTAATAACACTGCACGACCCGAAGGTCAAATCCAGATCTCCATGCTAAACAACAACGAGGCAATATCTTGCGTTGTAGACATACAGAGTAGGTATTGTACAACCTTTTAATTTCATTACTACTACTAGGTACTATAGGTAGGTACTCTCTTTGCAAAACAATATTCCTTACCTCAACTCAAACCAAAACCAATGCAAATCAATAATCTTTACCTCAACTTAACAAAACCAAAACAAAATGAATACGACTCACACGAGTCATGTACCACCACAGACTGCAGCTCGCAGTTAAAACCACGACGCTCCGGAGTACTACCGAACGTCATAGCGCAACAGACGCACGGCGCACGACGCACAGCACGACACACACGTCGTTTCACGTCTTGTTATTGATGCGACGTAGTCATTCATCTATCTGATCTGGCTTCCTACTATCGAAACGGCACCGACGTGATCCTTCGATCTAAAATGATAACAAATGACATTAATATCTCTGCTGGCTAATTAGACGTTGCAAATTCGAACAGTCTGTAGTTCATTTCTCTTTGTTGAGCCTCTTAATCAAGCCATTCATTGCTTTGCGGCCTTATTCTCTGCAATTACAGGTTACAGCACTTGAGGCTAAAAGGTAATGCATCGAATCATTTAATCATTAATCTTCAATCATCGAATAATTTTCGATAAAGTGAATCGCTTTGCTCATCTTGCTTTTCATAGCTTTCTCTGATTCCGCTTATCATGTATCACAATCTCCATAGCATACACTTTATGACCGTTCAAATTGTACAAGAAAATATGATTGAACCAGTTCAGGTTAGGTATGAATTTTTGAGTCTTCAATGTACTGCATAAGATTGCATTTATTTTATGGTGTGTTGCAGTACAGTTCTTTCGCACAAGCATGAATCGCATATTCATTTGTCCACCTCACGTTGTAGGTACAATCATAGAATCTAGCCATCAAAAATCAACAACAATGTTTTCAGCTGTTTGACACTTCCACCTCAGCAGCACACATAGTATGATATCCATTCGATTAGGTATTCCCAATCAATTGTTGTTTTCAAATCATCATGAGAAAGATCAACTGAAGGATAACAAAATCTCAATATGTTTGCAAATGTCATTATGGTACTGAGACAACCAAGACGAATCCTTCTTCTTATCATAATCCTGTTCAATAACACAATGAGGAATCCGCGTCCAGTATTTAGTGACACATAGATCGACAATAAAATTTGTTGACCATTGTTGAAATTAGTCTTATCTCATGAAACATCTCTTGATTAATGGCTTTTGTGAAAAATCTCTATTTCTCCTCTATTGTTCAGGTTTGTTAGCAGCTGTCCAGTGATTTTCAGCATTTTCAAAGTTGTTTCATCACATTCGACTATTTGCTGGAAAATCATCATCATTCGTCTAAAATAGTTCACTGCTGGAAATCTCATCTCAACGTCTGTGTCGTAATTCGTTACAGAGCAAATTCTCATTCTAGGCTTGCAACCAGAAATTTCCAATCTGGTCTCCAACATTCATTTGTTTTCTCAGAATGATCTAGAATGATACGCTGTGTCCGAGCGTATCCCACTTCTGATGTCGAAGCGTGGGCGAATCTCCAGTCTTTGGGTAACTCGGACAAGCAAAAGATGGTATTGGTTTACAATGGTTTTACTTTACAGTACAGTTAGGTTATCACAATATTAACAAAACAACTCCAAGTGCGAGTGAACTGGCAGGTTCAGTCGACATGCAGCGCCCGTCATCCACGGCAGTCCAGACCAATCTGTCCAGCACTGCTTTTTCATTATACTGACAGCACTGAGTCCACAGACCCCACCCAAGTACTAATCCCATTAGTACTCTTGTTCACTCTATGCATAGCCAATCCATAGATGGTATGCAACCTCGTTGAACTTTCAGTTCCGCTTTTCAGTAACAGATGGCGTTGTATCAAAAAGGTTTCAATCTCCGACATATATATAAATAAATAGTGGGGAGAGAGATAAAATACATAGATGAAGTACAACAAATTAATTGTGGGACGAGTCTGCCAACTTATTATGTAAGTGTTCGCGAGTTCGCGTTGTTTTTTTCTATAGTTTATGGCAGTAGGAGGCCGTTTATTGCGGCATCATCAGCATTGTTAACGTCTTCGAAAGTGCAGGTGTTACCCACCGTAAGCGATATTGTGCCGGGAGAATATTAAAGTTACAAATAAAACACTCGATCGCGTGCTTCACACCACACTGTATATCGGTTATAATGTTATAATTATCGGCGACTATCATTACCTAGTGTACAATTAGTATTGTTCGTACGGTAATTAGGTAGTCCGTATCGTATGTGTCGTCGTCGATGTCTTGAAACACGACATGTGCGTGGAACTTCCTAGTCTGTATGTTGCTGGGATTTCCATCATAGGGGAAGTCGAACTGACTTCCAGTAGCTGATGTCTTTTTCTAACACTAGTCGGAAGACAACAGAACAGAAATCTAGTCGGGGACTAGATTTCTATTCTGTTGATATTATTGACCGATAACTAAACATATGATTGTACTCAAAATAGTAAATAACTTTCCGAAAAATAAAGTTTTATTTTAAAAGCGCTTGACGCAATCCTTCAGGCGTGACCACGTGTGCGTCTGGTAGATAAATGAAAAATAAAAATGCATGGTAAAAGTTAGTTTTTCAAGACTTTCTTTCTCTTGGGCATGTCTCTGTTCGGGCGACGGACTGACCCCAAATCCGCAGCCTACGGGTATTTTATGGTGGCCGGAGATAGTGAAGCCACCAAAGCCATCGACGGCAACCAGCTGTACGGTGTGCCGCTGTGAGAATTATTGGCTTCAATAAGTTTACAATTTAATTACTTTAGGTGCCTCTAGCACAGTATCAAGTGGTGACTTACAATAAAGTAGTACGATAGCTTGTCTCGTTTGCCACACAATAACATCTCTTATTAACTGATCTTCAAGGACCACAGTGATCGTTATAACTTCTCGAGTGTCAATACCTCGTCATAGTTACACTACTTATCATTCTCGTGTTACGCGTTGTTGATCCGTCAACATGGCAACACTACGCGCCTCTCGAACAGAAGCTAATGATGTATTGTGACTACGAAAGATGAGTAAAGCAGTCATGGTATCCAATACACGCCGTTTTTTGCGATGTATGTCCGCTCCTAACTACTCAACGGCTCAACTGATTTTGATAAATGATACGTAATTAGATTTGTCCTGATAACGCGCGCGAGTGACACTGAGTATATAAAATTTAAAAATAAGATGACAAAATAAAATGAAATTTAACCAAAATTTGTAAATTACAAAAAGTAAATAAAAAACAAACAAAAAATTCACTTGAATATTTTTATTTTATCTTTTTGATTTATTAACTTTACTTTTTACATACTTACATATTTCACATCATTTATTTTCTGTACACCCAATTAATTTTACATAAAACGTTGGCTGTTGAAAACCAATAACGTTTATTCATATTTCATTCTACATAAAGGCTCCGATGTTTTCATCGTCAAACAAACCGCATCCATCGCCGTTCTGGGAATCAATATAGGCCTCACAAATATTTGTTTCACTGCCGAATGAAGCAGGCATACAAAACATGTATGTCGAGTGCCCGCTGCCGCAATATGAGCCAATCAAATTGACAGATTGCAAGCGTATGATTGAAAAATTCCAAATTAGAATGCAACTAGTTTCATGGATATTATTTGCGGTTCATATAACTTGCCTTAACTTCTCGACGATTCTGGCGATCTTAATTGAAAAGTGTCCGTGGAGTTTCTTACTCGTTCTTTTCCATAGAGGCTTTTTTTTTTGGGTGGTAAAAATCATCAAATGAGTCCTTCGGCCCTGGGTAGGGCGGAAGGGACTGTCAGACTTTTACTGGCTCAAAAACCACCTTGTTCCTTCTGTTGCCCTTTGCGTTCCGGGGCCACGGTATCCTGTTAAGACGTCCCGCGTCCCCGGCATTCCTTAAAGGCTTACGTTTTGGAACGAGCTTCAACTTTCTGACTAACTGACCGACTCCTTGACAACTCAAAAGTGCCTTTACAAGGTCTAATTGATATAAATGCTTTGACTTCGACTTTGAAAACTTTTCGACTACGATTTTGTTAGTTTAAACGTGCTTAATTTTGATTCAAAGTGTTATTGGGTTTTTCCATCAGGAATTTCTCAGTAGCAGCCTCGGAGTCTGGATTTGTGCCCGGTTGATGGCAATAGGCTCGCCACCTATTACATGGGACTAAAAAAAAAAAAAAAAACTGGCGAAATGTGGGTGTACGAATGGGTACACCTCTGCCTAACCCTTCGGGGATTACAGGCGTGATGTTATGTATGTAATTTTGATTCGGCGTAAAAAGGGGAAAACACGGAGATAGAGGTACAGTTTTCTTTTATTGTCAGTATGCTTCCTCATCGTTATCACAAAGATCTCCCCTTTCAAAGCAGTGCTCATAAAAACAAATTGTTTTAATATTGTCGCGCACTCTCTTATCGTGATTTCTACACGACTTTTCCTTCTTGAATTAGGTACTTCGGTTTTTTTGGCTTCAAATTTTACCTTTTAAGTATCAAGTTTAGTGATACCAAGCTAACAAACGGATGCATATTCTTTACATCTCTTTTCTACATAGTATACAAGTTAATATAATTAAAAAAAAACAAAAACACGACTGCAATAATTGCACATATTTGTACTTTGTTTACTCGTCAGTTTTTTTTACGACGTTTTTTATTTACAGTGTTATATTTTTTTAAATCTACTTGTCAAATTCTAGACGATAAACATAGACAAGACCAGATTCATTAAAAAAAAAATTGAGGCTGGTATAAATTTACGTTTTAAAGTGACCACAAAGGATTCTTTTTTTTAAATAGCCTATGTTACTCGGAACGATGCAAGGATTGTAACGATACCCCATACATCTAAATCGGTTCAGGCGTTTAAAAGTTATGGTGGCATAAAGAATCTCACATACATACATACATACATTAACCCTGAACACATTACACTCCTTTTTTTGGGGCAGTCGTGTAAAAACAATGTCGCTTTGTACGCGTAGATACTCCTGTGCGAAGCCGGTTTGCTAGTATTATTCTCTCATCTGATACCCCTAAACCTTGAATCATTAAATGAAGCACATCACATCAATCTTGAATTTAGTCAACCCCTGGCATAACATACAAGTCAGGGGTTGTAAACAAAACGCCATCTCATAACATTATTATTCAGTGGTATTTACGAAATCCGGGCGTTTTCCTTGTTTGTATGCTAGAACAGTGGTTCTCAACCAGTAGCTCGTAGAGAAGTGGTCTTTCGCGTCACTATATATTTAAATAATTAAATAAATATAAAACACTCTTGGCTTCGAAAATTTTTAAAACGTCTTTTATTATAGAGCATCCTCACGAACAATTATTTATTTATTTATTAATATTACCGCTATACAGTTAGTGGATGGTCCATGGTAGGACCAAAATTTTGTCAAATGGTCCTTTAACACTAAAAGGTTAAGAACAGTACCTGTCATAGCTGCATGTTTATCCGTGTGCGTTGCTCGTAAACAATAGTTTTAAGTGAGTTGTCCTTTTAGCAATATATCTTTCTAGTTCGATGAAGGATAGATTGCAAAGGATTTTTAATGATTTAGTTACGAGAGTCCTTTTGTAGTTTTTTGTATTTTTCAAATCTTGAGCTGTTTAGCGCTCGTTCGACGATTTATATTTAGCAGATGGTTAGAAATGTCCTCCAGTCTTCTAGTAATCAGAAACTGCGAACCAATATGTACCTATTCGTTTGGCAATCACTGTAAATTTATGACAACTGATAGACTTCTTGACAGATTTAAAGTTTCTACACTTTATATATGAGAACCAAAAGCTTACACTTTGACAACAAAACAAACAAATTCGACAACCTCGATCTTTAACATAGCACACAATATTCAGAAAGGAATTGCCATACATTTTAAGAATATAAGGTAACTGAACACATTCTTCATTAGCCACTAATTACTTAATTCACTTAATTCTCTCGTCGCGAGGGAAGTGCACAGGATCATATTTCATCGTCGACTAATTCCGTAAAGAGGAACAAGATTGATGATAATAACTTCATTTTATTAGCGTGCCGGAAACGTTGACCGAGCGATTTCAGTGCGTATACGATTATCGACCAACTTGTGTGGAAATATACGGTGACGCGGTTGGCGCGTGTGCGACTGTCTCAAGACTATTTTGACAGTTATTTTTTGTACCACCTCGGTGGCAAACAGGCAGACCAGAAGAAGTCAGATCTTGAAAAATGATGTACTTACTTAAAAATAAAGAAAAATGTATTGAATTTGAACATAGATGTTACATTGTATGAATCAATCTAGAAACCATTTACGAGTAAATATTTTTCTAAATAAATCCGTTACAAAAACTGGGTTTTAAAGAGAATAACCTGGAATTTATTTCAAAATTCGAGCACTAACTAGCCTTTGGAAGTATATTCTCTTTGATTTTAAAACAAGAATAAAACCCATAGGTTGTTTAGTCTTGTGTGTGTGTGTGTCTTGGAATAACCATCCAATATTTATTGAAAAGAAAATAAAAAGTTCTCTTTGCGTGCGCGCTCTAACTTACCCATCCCTATGTTTCAACGTCATTAGACTAGCCGCTTCCTAGTTTTACATTGCGTACATTACTGACTGCGTTCTACACATATTAGCTAGGTAATTATAATGCTATCTATTCCTACATATCGGTTGATTTGTAATGTAAACATACTCTACTAACTTGATATAATTTACAGTCGAATAATTGGACCGAAGCTTTTTTCCTTCCCATGTTCCGCCTTGTTGTATTTTTTTTTTGTTTGCTTTGTTTTTCATTCTTAGCGGCCATTTTGGTTATATCGGGTTTTATTCCTCTGAGTAAATAAGTAATTGGGTCTAACAAATTTTCTGAAGGTCTATTCAATAAATCTTGTATTAATATCAACCTAACAACTTCATTCTATATGTTGAGGAGCCAGTATGAGATTTGACAGCAGTTGGATACTGATTGGAAACTTGACCAGGCTTTCAGCAATCGCGTGTAAGATACTAAGTCAAGCAAATAAGCTCTAAATATTCTTTGTTTCTTAGACAATGCGAAAGATTTGTAAAGAAGGCATAGATATTTTTGTGTAGGATAATGAAGGTAATTACTTATCGACTATTATCACTGATAAAGCGATAAATATAGACTAGCCATTCATTTATTAAGGAGATTCAATCGTTAAAGATTTGCATGACAGATATGTTATGTAGCTTTTATCCGCGACTTGGTCCGTGGAATTTTCTTACGGATTTCTGAAATATTACCCTATGCATTCAGGGCTAATGTCGCTTCCCATTTGCGAAAGATTGTTCAGAATCGGACTAGTAGTTCCAGAGATTAGTGCGTCTAAACACACGAAGTCTTCCTAAATAATTAATCGTTTTAAAGAAAGCACCGGCTATAGCCAACGCAAGACCAATAGATTAACATTAAAACTTGGCCCCCTGCCAATGTTCAGGACAAATGATTAATTTAGCATCGCTTACCGAGTGCCTCTTGTAATTAATCCGGCAAGCTTGCTGTATGGGCACTTCTTTCTTTGCTGCAAAACTGCTGATATTGTTCATACATGGAGCCTTTTAACGCGATGGTGGAACAGCCTTTGCTATGTGTAATATACGATCAACTTCTGTGCTGTGTTGTGTTGGAAAATGGGTTTTTTATTAGGATCGCAGTAGCTGGTAGATGGTACTGGCAATCTTAATATAATGTTAATATGTCTATATAAAAGCGGAATGTCATTCACTCACTCACTCAATTACTTATCATGAAATATCTACAACAGCTTGGACGTATAAAGATGAAATTTGGCAGAGAGGTAGTTTTAAGTTAGTGGATGGTCGAAATGAAAGGATATTTCAAAATTCACCCCCTAAGGGGGTTAAAACTTTGTTTGGAGAAATCAACTTTGACGCGGACGAAATCGCGGGTTTTATATAAACGCAGAAAACGAAATGTTCATCATCATAACATCACGCCTGTAATCCCCGAAGGGTTAGGCAGAGTTGTACCCATTAGTACACCCACATTTCGCCAGTTATGTTTTTAGTCCCATGTAATAGGGGGCGAGCCTATCGCCACCAACCGGGCACAAATCCAGACTCAGAGGCTGCTACTGAGAAATTCCTAATAGAAAAACCCAATAACACTGCCCGACCTGGGAATCGAACCCAAGACCTCGTGCACAGCAGTCGCGCTTGCGACCACTAGACCAACGAGGCAGTTAAAACGAAATGTTATGTCTAGTTTTTACACGACTGCCCCAAAAAAAGGAGTGTTATGTGTTTAGGGTTAATGTATGTATGTATGTAAGTATGTATGTATGTATGTGAGATTCTTTATTCCACCATAACTTTTAAACGCCTCAACCGATTTAGATGTATGGGGTATCATTACAATCCTTGCAACGTTCCGAGTAACATAGGCTAGTTAAAAATAAAAAGAATCCTGTGTAGTCACTTTAAAATGTAAATTAGTACCAGCCTCAATTTTTTTTTTTAATGAATCTGGTCGTGTCTATGCTTATCGTCTAGAATTTGACAAGTAGATTTAAAAAATATATAACACTGTAAATAAAAATCGTTGTAAAAAAAAACTGATGAGTAAACAAAGTACAAATATGTTCAATTTTTGCAGTCGTGTTTTTTAATTTTTTAATTATAGTAGCTTGTTTATTTTACATCTGGCTTACCTAATATGATTATTCTTTTCATATTTAGAACGAATTTCTGATTTCACACTTGACAGCAGTTGTCCCCTTTCCATTGTTATGTATTAGGAAAATGAAGAGTATTCATGTGAGTTGGTGAATTCTCATGCATTTGTGAGTTTTCTTATTTGTGTACTGATAGTTTGGTCGACGTGTATAACGTTCTTAAATCAACAGATATTGGTCATCTACTTCTACTTCTTACTAGTAAGTTGTTAGTTACTAGTTTTCATTAATTAACTGATAATTAATTTAGTTATCAAGAGATATGTCTGCCTCGTTGGTCTAGTGGGACTGCCTCGTTGGTCTAGTGGTCGCAAGCGCGACTGCTGTGCATGAGGTCTTGGGTTCGATTCCCAGGTCGGGCAAAGTGTTATTGGGTTTTCTATCAGGAATTTCTCAGTAGCAGCCTCGGAGTCTGGATTTGTGCCCGGTTGGTGGCAATAGGCTCGCCCCCTATTACATGGGACTAAAAACATAACTGGCGAAATGTGGGTGTACTACTGGGTACACCTCTGCCTAAACCCTTTGGGGATTACAGGCGTGATGTTATGTTATCAAGAGATATAAAGTTGAAAATTGTGTGCCATGTGTCATTCCGCGAGGCATTTTAAATACGTATGTTGCAGTGTTTTAACTCTTATTTGTGAAGCATTTTAGTTCATTATAGCATAGAATAGAATAGAATTATACTTATTTTCTTTTTACAATTACCTGCTTTTTTTTATTTTTTTTTTATTTAGTTGGTAAAAATCATCAAATGACTCCTTCCGCCCTGGGTGGGGCGGAAGGGACTGTCAGACTTTTACTGACTAAAAAACCATCCTGTTCCTTCTGTTGCCCTTTACGTTCCGGGGCCACGGTATCCTGTTAACACGTCCCGCAACCCTGGCAGGCGTTGGCCCCGTTGGGGGCCTAGTCCCTGTGCTGACAGCTCTTTGAGGCGCGCGCGAACAGAACGCGCCGTCGACCCGGGCTTGGTCCTTGATCGGACGGCGAGCTACCCATTACTCGCCGACCGCAAGCCCGCGCCTACGGTGGCCGGATGTCGCCTCTCGACGTCCGACGCCCTGGGCGTCTGCCGCGGCGGCTGGGGTTTACAATTACCTTAAAGTGAGATTAGCCAACAGAACAATTTTGTATATTATGTATGTTTTCTATGTGAGCTTTTGTACTGAGGCACATTTTTTATATCCTTTCGAAACAAATTGAGACTTAGGGACAAGTTAACAACAGAATAAACTTAAAGTAAAGGCTAACAACAACATTTGCGGGAACCTTATATTTTTACGAGATTAAAAGTAGCATATGTTCTATTCCAGATTATAATCTATCTAATCTTTATGCAGACCCTTTCAGTCGTTCTAGCGTGTTTGAGTATCAAACATCCATCCGTCCAAACTTTCGCATAAGATGACTTGTCTCTCAATCCAGAGTGATGTGGAATATTGCTACTATGTCTTCGCTAAACCTAAGACTGCGCAAGTGAGCATATCTAGCAAAACTAATTTCATACAACTGTCAGCCTAACAGGCCATTATAATAGGTATGTTTATCGTCTTACTCAGCAATTACTGTTACTGTCCCACATAATGTACTAATCGATCACAAGCGTTTTTACATAACACACGCGATTCTTGCCGATTCGTACCGATGCAGACCGATGCACGGGGAAATCGTACGATCTTCACGCTCGTTAATAATATGCGCGGAAAATTAGATCTAGTAGATCGGTGTGCCACTGTACAGGGAGGCGCAGAAGTACTATGAATGTTTTGGTTATATATCTGCTGTTATGTCTTGTCAAGGCTTAGTAGGTGGGATTTATTATCTAAAGGCTATTTAATGATAAGTTGTATAGTCTTTAAAAGTAGTGATTTTAAAAGGATGTGTGTTTCCATTGTTCTCCATACAAAAATATAATTTGGAAAGAAAAAATGATTTTCTTGAATATGACGTTCAAAAGTTAATTACGTCAGTCTAATTACATAATTATGCTAAACAAAGAAGTAATGTACGCCCAAAACATATGCTTTTATCCTAAGCATAAATTTCGGACGTACAGTCGGTTATAGCAATTATCTAACCCACCTAACTGGCTGAATAAAGTTAGGCGAATTTGAACCTTGTGCAATTAGCGGTGGATAATATATGAATTCGATACGTACTAGCTTAATGAGCTCGAACGACTTGTTTAAGGACGCAAATATTATAGAACACTGTTATGCCAATTTGATCTTTAAAACTTTATGTTAGGGTAAATAATCTTTTGAATACAGTTTTGACACGTAATGGACTTGATAATTTCAACTTCATTTGTAAAGACGATTTGACCAAGTGGTAGCAACATGGTAGTGAGATCAAACCTAAGTTTGCATTTTTGACACTTTTTGATTACGATATTGATTAATATTTTTTGCATTCCTAATATTATTTATATTAAATTAAAATAGTTAATTAAAATTAACTATTTAAATACAAAAATCACAACAGAAATGAAAAACAGCAATAATTTTGATTACGATTTTATTCAATATGGTTAAAAGTAAAATCATTACTGACAAAAATAATTACTTGTTATGTTTGTTATAAGTTAGAATAAATATAAAATAAACTACTTGAGCTAGAACTTTTAAAAAAGTGAAGATTTTTAAAGTAAGTAATAAATTATGTAGTGAATCAACATGTTATATGTTTAGAAATATAATATTTCTATTTCATAACAATAACATCACCACATTAACTGTCATACCTACTTTTCAAATAAAAGTGAAAATAGCACTAAATACTTTGGTATATAATACTTTACCTACTTTATAGATTTTTTACAAGTATTTTTTTATTTGTATTATGATTACGATCGTAAAAAGGACCTGCTTATTCAATGTTTCATACATTGAATAAGCAGGTCCTTTTTAACACTTCCTTAGAATTTATGATAACAATAGTTTATTTAACACACACTGACACGTAAGTATTGTTGCCTGCGTTGCTGCCTAATAGCGAAGTGGAGCACCTTCTCTTTCGATAATTTTTTGCAAGCGGCTTCGCATACCGCGCACCATGTTCCAACAAGCATCACTTCCTCTCATGAGTTCCCACGTTGAAGTCACCAGTTGCGCCAAACTTTCTTTTGTCCTGACTTCTGATGAATCCCAATTTAAAATCATTTGACCCCACAAGTTTTCTATTGGGTTTAGGTCAGGACTTTTAGATGGCCAACTTATTACTTTAATACCTTCTTGACTAGCTAGCCAATTTTGCACCACAGCAGCTCTGTGTATGGCGCAATTATCTTGCACGAAATAAATATCCGCGTTTAACAACATTACGTCAACATTACGTCACGTAATATTTCTAAATATTGGTGACTATTAAATCGACCGCCAACTTCTACAAGTTCCCCAGGTCCCATGGAAGACATCCAGCCCCAGTAACCCAGAGTTATTCTACCGCTGGTTCTACACGACAGTAAACAATTTTCATTATACCGTTCACCTTTCTTTCGCCATAAAATTTTTCGTCCATCCTTATCAGATTTGAAGGACTTCTCATCAGTGAATATGACAACGTGTTCTTCCCAATTAAAATCTAAATATTCCTGGGCAAAGCGGACTCTTGCTTGCCGATGAGCAGCAGTTAATTCAATTTTTCGTGCCGGCTTGTATTGTTTTAGCCCAGCAGCATGCAAATGTTTTCTTACAGTTTGAGGAGATATATTATACTGCACTGCAGTTGACGAAGTAGATATAAACGGATGTTCTTTATGTCTACGAACAATCGCTCGGTGCCGTTCTGATGCGGGAGTGAACATTACAGGTTTGGGTGCAGAACGATCCTTTTGAACTTTTCCAGTTTCTCCAAAACGCCTTAACCACAATCGGACTGTATTTCTCTGAAACAAATAAATGAAACGGGTGTCACTTCTCTTTGAGGTGTATCAAAATATGTTTGCTTACGTCACGGCATGTAATAGCTTGGTATAAAAACGAAGTATAAAATTAGAAAAATACACTTACTGTTATGTTAAGCCTCCTAGCAATCTCTCTAATGCCAACTTTGTCCTCGTGCAAATAGATTATTTTATATTTTAAATAATCACTCAATTGAGACATGATAAAACAATAACAAAATACAAATTAATACAAATAAAAACAAATGGAAAAGAGACGTTGTTTTTAGCAATTTACTAAGACAAGTTAACAAATGTTCGCGCGTAGTCACTGCAATTGTGCGTAGACTGGCTTAAGTTTTATGGTTACGATTCATTTTTATTTTTCTACCCATATTCTAACATATTATGAATACAAGTTTTTTATAACAAATACTCATATTTGTCTTTCAATTACCCACTTATTACAAGTTAGGCGAATATATTACCAATTAAGAAATTTTAAATTTGAAGTATTTGGCCGTCGTTCTTTGCAATAATGCAAGAAATATTTACTAAATAAATTCTAAATTGAAAGCAAAACAATAATCCTCAATGCAGGATTTGAACTCGCTTCCCGTTCGTCTCAGCCTTATACAGTGACCACGAGACCAAAGCTACTTGAATGTTTTATTTAAAATAAGCAATTAGTAGTAATGACATTAAGATTATATCACAATACTCTAATAAACTTTAAGTCTTGTTGCATAAAAATCAAAATTGAATAACAAGTTATAAGTATCTTAACGCAAACGATTTAAAGTTTAAATTCGCGTATCCATAATATTATTGTATTCGTTCATTAAGAAGCGCTAGTGTGCTGAACTCATACAAATTGAATAAACCTTAACGTTATTGACAAAGGGTTCAAATTCGTTTGTTTTTAGGGTGGGTTAGATAATAGCTATCACCGTCTCAAACAGCAACATTAATCAGCGTTAATATGAAAAAAAAAATAGAAGATAACAGAGTGTACTGAACCTATACCTTTAGATTAGTTTAGATGGTTCATATCAATGCCCGGTTGATAGCGATAGGCTCGCCCCCTATTACATAGGACATAAAACATAACTGGCGAAATGTGGGTGTACTAATGGGTACACCTCTGCCTAACCCTTCGGGGATTGCAGGCGTGATGTTATGTATGTTATGGTTCATATCAAGAGTTAGTTATCGTCTTGTGTAAACAAAAGACGATTACTAACAGATTATACTACTTTCGAAATTGGATTGCTTTTAATCAGATAGATTGCGAAGACAACAACACTTTTGTCAGCACGTCTGTTGATCAATTTGTGTAAGTGTTGCCAGTTATAAACATCCTTGATGGTGGCTTTCGATTTAATTGGTTTTTCTCATAAAGGTCGTGCTTCATCTATAGCCTTAGAGTTCTGTTGAGTGTTAAAGAATAGTTCTTCTGTTGAGTGTTATAGTATCAGTAGTGAGGACTTTCGCGAGGAACTTCGGTACAGCTACACTACCTCCAGTTTCAAATGGCACAGACAGTAGTATTTACTATTGCCAAATAATATAAAAGCATTTTTAACTGCGTTTTTAAATACACCATCCATCAAATAAAATTATTAAACCAGTATTCGATTATGTTGTTTTTTGATTCGACGATAGATGGCGCTTAATTAAATATAGAGTTGTATGTCTAACTGTGCATATTAGAATTAAGCTACGGGTTTTTCTATAACACTTCGTCCAGTTTCATTGTGCACTATTATTTAACCTTGCTCAGATTTTCACACCAATTTCCACACAGTTATCAATCAAAGTTGTATTTCTGTCTCCTGCCTGCAAAGTGACAAATCTGCACGCCACGCTTGCGCGTTAAGCAATAAATAAATAGGCTCAATTATATTATAAAATACAGTTATGTGCATCGAGTGCGGCCTGTGTGTTACATGATGTAATGTGCAGCAGGAAGCGCGGCGTGAAGAGCGCTGGAATTTATGCTCTAATGTTTATTGATTGTGATGGATTTGCTCTGAATAATGGGCTTTACATATTTTTATGATGAGAGATTGTATCTAATTGCTAGCTTCAGTCCGTGTATTCGCCCGCGATAATGTTCATATATGTAGGTACCTGTTATCCCTAGGGAATCGTACAATTTTTCCGGGATAAATAGCCTATGTGCTATTACAGACTATAAATCTATCTCTGTGCCAATTTTCATCCAGACCTATTCACCCGTTCTGACCCGTTCCGTTAATTAAAAAAATTAGGTTCTTTTTCTTTTTGCGTTAAATGCGTTGGATTAGTTTTATTTTTCTGGACATTGGTCTAATAATTGTCTTAGAAAATCCGAAAACGTAATTATTAAAAGTGGATGTTCTTTCACAAAAATGCTGTGCAGTTAATACATTTATCGAATACAATGAGTAATTTTAAAGATCTGCATGAAACGCAAAAAAAAAAACCAACTCACATTTATTAAATGACACGCTTAAGCCGCAGAACTAATGAGACAACGTGTTATGCATTTTTACCGCGTAAAGACTAGTGATGTAACCATAAAAGACGCTTAGTCGAGATGGACATGCATAATCAATACCGCGTCACCGCACTATTGCGCAAGTAACTATGGTTTATGATCGAAAGTGGTGCGAGATTGACGCTGCGTGTGAAAATACCGATACCACGCAGTCATGTCATTATTCGATACCAGATATATTTCGAATACATTGCTGGTTTTGTTAGAATATCATGTTACAAACTTAGCAAAATGTGCAGCAATGGATAATGAACCGTTTTCAGTTACATTTTTTTAATACCAGGGAACTAACGTGCAGCAACGGATGGTGAACAGTTTTCAGTTATCGTTGTTTTTGTAAGGCGTGTCATTAGATGGATTGATAAAACAAAATGCATATTCTTTAGGTATGTATATCACTTGCTAATGATATTAGCACTAGTTTCTGCCTATGGCTTCGTTCGTTTGGTTTATTTTTCAGCCGTCTAGTAACCAAGGATGTAATGAATTGTATTATATCTTTGGTTACTGCTCCGCTGCCGTAGGTCGTAGCGTGATGATACATAGCCTATTTTTTGTGAGGCTGAAAGCAGACTGGTAGTTACGAAAAATCTCAGATTATAAGAGAAAAGAAGTATAGCCGGTTAGTGACCTCTTATAAAGCTTTGTCTCGTTCAACGAAGTGTTTTATTCTGTGTACAATTGAGTGTAATCTAGAAGTGCATACTTGTACTAAGTTGGTCCAAAGCACTCGAGCAAATAAAGCCTCTGAAACTTTGTAATACAACTTTGGTTAAGTGCCAAAATATGCAACACAACAACACTTAAAGGAGCGCAAAGAGAATAGTTGTTTTTTAGTTTTCGTTATTTTAGAGAGCTTTGCCATCCTGCTAGCTCAATGCGCTTTGCAGATAAGCTCATACGAAACCGAGGTTTAAATAGTTGGTAAACTTTTTCATATTTTCGTGAAATTTGTTTTTCCTAGGACTTGACAAGCGCCAGTAATGGGGAGCTTGCGCAGGTATGGATGTACGAAATAGTTATCCATAATTTGCGCAGTATTCAGGGATTTAGATGACATTCAGATTAAAATTCTTATAAATATTATACGATTTATTACGAAATAATAAAGTTTGTGTAGTGTGTCAAGTCTCATCTTTCGTTTCGTGTATTGTACTAGCTGTTGTCCTAATACATTCCCTGCCGGGCCAAAAATGTTGAAGGTCTCGACGTGGCACCTAACGGGTTAAACTTACATAGAACACTTTTCCTTGAAATTTGAACAAGGCTCTGATTAGTTTTTGTATTGTTAAAATACGTAAGTTTTTTCATTTTAGTTTTTTAACAAATAATAAAAAAAATAACAAATAATCATATAAGTCGGCTTAAATGTTCGGTTACCATTAAAATGGTAATAAATAAATCTATACTTCTATACTAATACCTATAGAGTACTAATACATAAAGGGTTTGGGTTTTTCCATTAGGAATTTCTCAGTAGCAGCCTCGAAGTCTGGATTTGTGCCTGGTTGATGGCAATAGGCTCGCCCCCTATTACATGGGACTAAAAACATAACAGGCGAAATGTGGATGTACTAAAGGGTACACCTTTGCCTAACCCTTCGGGGATTACAGGCGTGATGTTATGTTATGTAATACATAAAGATGTAAAGTTTGCGAGGTTGTAGGGGGGTAATCTCTGGATCTACTAAGTCAAAGTCAAATCATTTATTTCAATTAGGCCATTATAAGGCACTTATGAACGTCATTACATGAAAAATATATATATATTTTGCAAATTGGAAGCTACGTTATCACTGAGTGCTATAGGCTATGTTTTATTATCAACATGAGGCCGACTGCTGTATTATTTTACCTTCAAAATAAATAATGTCGTATAATCAGATGCTTTCCCCAACCACATGAGGCATAGCGTGCATGTTCCTTCGAAAGTTCCATGAGACGGCGTTTTTAGCTTACCTCCGTGTTGAATGTCTGTCCGACGCCTCACGACCTGCTTGATTGAATTGCTAAATAATTGTCTATTCTTTATTATGAATAACATAGAATGAATCGATGAAAAATTTGTTTAATGTTGATGCAAAATTTTATGCCCAATTAAAAATGTTGCGCTATGTTACTTTGTTGGATTGACAGAATGCGTTTTTGTAAAATTGGATGTGCCAAAGATGTTTATGGCGTGCCTGGGTACTGTCGTCACTGTGGCGTGACATGGTACCGAAATCGCCTCCTGGATATATGGGGTCTTTCTCAGGGCGCAAATAATAATTGAAACGAATCGTTACTTTCAAACTATGTATTAAAGAAAGACTTGACTCTACTGCTCCCTGCAGAGCGAATGACCAAACAATTGTCATCATAGAAAATATTTTATTCTAATTCTAAATACGAATGATTTTCCAGAGAGTTTAGAACATAAGTCTTCCAGCCTGCTTGCTTTAGCAAGCAACCTTCACAGTATTGAGTAAATGACTTATGACTACCGTGTACAATAGCTTGATTGAAATCTCTACTGTTTATGATATTCTTAATTAAACAAAAGCCACATAACGTTTTAAAAAAAATAACAACCCAAATCTAAGATTAGAAGCAATCTATAGGTACTAATATTTTGAAGCTGCAAAGTTTGTTTTTTTATTGAAAGCGCTAATCTTAGGAAATGCTAATCTAATTCTGAAAATAATGTCTCTAATAGGAAGCTACGTTATCTGTAAATACTACAAACGATATTTAACTATTAAAAAAAAATTGTGGTTCATAAAAATATTCACGCGGACGAAATCGAAAAAACTAGTGTAATATAAGTACTCTTCGATCATGAAACATTTTGTCTAGCACGCAATATATCTCAAGAAACTCGCGCCAACGAAAAACATTTGAGCGCCTACAACAAAGATTAACGACCATCTCGCGGAAAAGAATTGGACAACACGTATTTTTTTGCAGTAAAGGCGTATGTTACCACCCACTATTGAATTACAGATTCTCGTAGTAAACGTCGGACATAAATAACTCAAAGAAATGGCCCTTGTGCGCACACCAATATGAAAACAAGGAAATTCACAAACACATTTGGGGTTTCGTCAACATTTAATATTAGTCTGACTTGTTATAACACTCGATCAAATTCGAAACCGTTCGTTTGCTATACTGGGATTTAAAAAATTGAATCTTCAGTCCTAAAAATAAAGCAAAATGAGTTTGCAGCGCCACTTAGGCCTGTGTTCACCAACTTTTAATCAAACGATTGCATAATTTAAACATTTCCCTAGAAACTTTAGAAAAACTACAGTTTCATTCCGTAACCGGTTGATTTAATCTTGGTGAACATTGGCTTTTATCTTCGCAGCTAAATTCTAGGATGAGCTCTAAGTGCGGTCGTTTATAATAATCCTGAATAATTCCAATATCGGGTTATTTCGAGTCCATAAAAGCATATGATAATCCGTACTGTCTTTGAAAGCTGTATTTGATAGCACCACAATGCAGTAGATTCATCACGTTTTAGTAGGCATTAAGTCATGTAACTACCCCTTTTCTCCATCCACAGCTCAGCAAACGCCAAGAAGTGGGAAGTGGAGCTCGCGACCCTGAAGAGTAACAACCTGCGACTGACTGCCGCCCTCCAGGAGAGCACTGCCAACGTGGACGAGTGGAAGCGACAGCTGCACCAGTACCGCGAGGAGGTGGCCCGCGCCAGGCACTACGCCGGTAAAGGTAGGGTAGATGACGTAGCACCGTCACACTGCTGGGTACTCGGGGATCCAGAACAAATTAGTTTAGGATGCAAGAACTTTTGGGGTCTGAATCCGTCATTTGGAACAATGAAACATCTCTTTACAAAACTACTATTTGGAAGGGGCAACTAGATTCTATTCTTTTTTTTCTTGTAGATGACATTTAAAAGTGACTTTTAACGGCCTAATTGAAATAATGATTTAACTTTGACTTTGGTTTTTGGTTTTTTAATGTGTTCGTTATACCAAAAGCTCGTTAATTATCATGAATAACTAGGCAAGGCTCTCCATTTGAATTGAGACTGCAATTGTTTATTTATTTATACTTCATGCACAGTGGTACAAAGGTGGGCTTAATGCCTTACCAATTCGCTACTAGTCAACCAAGAGCAGTGAAGATACTCTAACATGGCTGATGCAAAGTTAAAAAGTAAAATAAAAAAAATACAGTTGTCCAAAAAAGTCATTGTAATTAAAGTAACGGCAAAATGGTAGACAAATATGACGGATTTTATATGAAAAGGATAGATAGCAGTGTCTGCAATCATAAATAAAGTTTGTGACGTCATACACCGCATCAGAATGTAAAAAAAATCGGTTCACATGTTTCTTTCTTACAGGTTTTTTCTGTTTGAAACCACCTCTCTACCATGTCTCCGTATCATTCCAGGCGCTGAAGCCAACGAAGTAGAACAGCTCCGTCAGCGCGTCGCCCAACTAGAGGCGGAGCTTGCGCAGAAGAATGAAGAACTCGCGCAGATCACAAAGTCAAAGAAGAGCGAGCAGGTGAGTGACGATATATACAACCTTTATTACACTGGATCTGCGGTCTGACGTCATTGGCTAGTCTGTGACATGGAGTAGTGAGCGAATGGAAGGCTCGGCTTGATATGTCGTGAAAGATAAAGAAAAGAAAAGGGTGTAAAGTTTTTTTACTTTGGTTATTATATCATAAATACAACATGTTCCTTATGATATTACATAATTAATGCCAGTTGATTCTTTGACATCGATGCCGATTCCCTTGTTCACAAACTAGACTAAATTTAGAGAATTGACATCTCTTACTAACATTCAGCGAAAGGAAAGGACGGTGACATTCCGTAACAATAAAGAACTAGGTTAGAGATGTCAAATTAGTTTTGCCTTAACTTTTCCGTAGTTTTAATCCATACGTTTTAAGATTCAACTTTAATTGTATGGATGTGTCAGATTGACTAAATTTGACAGCTCTTATTTACATTAGTCTCTTTCTTATTTTATTGGACAGAAAAAGATGGAAATAGTCTAATTTTAGTTTAGTTTGTGACCAAGGGAATCGGCACCATTGTCTCAATATTATCATTAAAAAAAAATTACAATGCATTTTATTTTTGTTTTCATTTTTTTAAAAAATGAAGAAATATACGCCGATTGATTCTCATTAAAATGAAAGTCTTTAATATTCAGAAGTCAAATACCGGAATTATGTACTTATAAAGTTACGAGTTTTAATACCTTAAGGTAGCCTTTCGAACTGAGCGTCACAAACGCAGCGTCTATAGCGTCACCAACATCGCACTACAACAGCGGCACTGTGACGTCACTGACGCCGCGACAGTGACGCTGCGCTCGAATGACGTTCCCTAGAATTTCATACATTTGCATAAAACATCTATCTGTCGCACTGTCGCGGCGTCACAGCCGCAGCGCCAATGACGCCATAGACGCTCAGTTCGAAAGGCTACCTTTAGTAGAGTTATGAGATATCAAAAGAAACACGTAGGTATGTGGTAGAGATATATTTGATCGGATACCTAATGGTGTTACTTATTAATCTTTCATTGGTTGATTACTCGCATGTCTCAAAAGTAGAGGATTCTGTGTTGTGTGCGAATGTCCTTGCAACACAATGCAGTTGACTATTTTCTAACAATTTATGTTTTTAGTCCTTGTATGTTATTTAAACAGTTAATTAATTTTATAAATTATTTTCTTTAATGCATGTTTTGTGAACGATTACGTAAATAATATTTATATACTTTGTATTTTTTTATTACTAATTTTGTTATAGTTTTACTAACAAATAAAGCCAGTTTCTATTTTCTTTTTTCTTTCATTCAAATCCTTCTTGTTGTTTTGTCTATTTTCTTCTTTATTTAAGTAAATTTTATTATATCGTTTATTCAACTCCTAATTCTTTTTCATTTTCTATCTCTTCTTAATAATGATGTATTGAAATTGGGTACTTATCTAATAAAATTGCACTTATTTATAAATTGAAATGTAAAAATTAAAAGTTTGGGGTAAATTACTATGATAACTTAGTGCTTATAATTAAGCCTTGTCATGATAGATGGGAATCAAGAAGTTTCTTAAAAAAATAGACCTTGATCTAGCTCAATGTTAAACACTAAAGATCAGCAACAAAAAATGATTAACCTAATTAAATCATTTGAGAGTAATTCCGCGAGGTGTTATCACGTGCTTACTTTGAGTGACTCTTATAAACATTGACATAAAGTTCAAATTGGAGCTCCTGACATAAAATGAGTATTCCTAAGTTTCTGCTTGACTTCATTTGTTTTTGCTCTCCTTTCTTGTGTCGTGGCCTTTCTATTGTCAGTTCCGCTGAAGTATTGCATAATTTAATCGTAATCGATTTGTCATACGATTTTTAACCTTAAACTACAGGATGCAGAGGCTAAACTCGCTCAAAGCCAGCTGGAGTTGGCGCTGGCCGCGCAGGACGGTCAGCGACAGGTCATACAGGCGCTGAACGACCAGCTGGCGAGGCAGCTTGATGAGCTGGTGAGTTTGCAAACTGTTATTTATAAACATATAACATACTAGCTTTTGTCCGCAACGTCGTCCGTGTAAATTTCGATTATCGCGGACACAGACGAAGTTGTGGAAAATTACCCATGTCCAGTTAGTTCAATTATTAATCAAAATTAAAAATCATTATTATAAACGACACGTGGCGCCATCTATGATCAGAAAACGTTATTGTGATTTCCCTCGGAAACAGTACTTTATTTCGGGATTAAAGGTACCCTATGTTTGTTCCTGTACTCCTGGCAACGTATATGCAAAATTTCAGGATGATCGTTTCAGTGGCTTAGGCGTAAAATGGTAACAAAGAAACAAATAAACTTACTCGCATTTATAATATTAGTTAGGATGGTTGGTTCTTTTGCCCGCGACTTCGCACGTGAATTTTCTTACAGTTCCCATGTTTTTCAAATAATAAACTAAAGTCTATAGCATTGAGGGATAATGTAGCTTTCTATAAGCAAATGACTTTTAGAATCGGACTAAGTATTTCCGGAGATTAGATCGTTGAAACAAAAAAGACATACAAACTTTTTAACTTCAGCCATTTTGAATCTAAGCTTGACAAAACGACGCATTACTTCCACAGAGCACGATCCACCGCGAGATCAACTCAGCCCTGCAGACATGAGACGCGGCCCCCGCGCCCGCGCAGTACGCGCAGAACGCGCAGCACGCGCAGCAGTCGCGCCGCCTGCCTCTCCTACTGCGTGGCCCCGAGCCTGCCTACGTCACGGTGAAGGCCAAGAAATGAAGAGTGCTCTCGGTATTTCGCAAGGTGCACGAGTTTTTTTAAGTTCTTGAGGGGGGGGAGTCGGTTGTGTTTTGTCTTTCGTTTTTGGGGTCAATGTGTGGGTACTGATACTAAATTAAAGTCAAGCGCACATCCGGTGATTCGTTTCTTCGCAGTAAGGGCGGTTTTCGCGTAATGTGCGATTGATCGTAGGTGCTCACTTGGTGTATTTAATTTCGAATGCTCGTTTACACAGAATAGGGTTGTAAATGCTGTGTCATTGTTGGTAGGTACTGTAATGGTTAGCATCCGCTTTTTGCACTCATGTGGGTAGTTATTACATTTTGAGTGTCCAGCACTATCGCTAAGACGAAGTCGCGGAAAAAAAGTAGCCTATGTCCTTTCTTAGGGTTCAAACTTAACCCGTACCAAATTCCATCAAAATCGGTTCAGTGATTTAATCGTGAAAGCGTAACACATAGATACGAGTTACTTTCACATTTATAAGTATAGATAAAATAATGTCCTCATATATTCCTGTAAAAAATTGTGTAAACGAGCGTTGCATTTGTGTGCGTGCGCAGTGCAAATAACATTCAAATATATGCTCTGTATTAGCCAAGTAGTTTGCTCCACAAAACATTCTATTTTAGATTATATAATGGTTTTTTTGTGGAACAATTTTTGTTACAAAAACTACACATTGATACCAAAATTATTTACGATGATAATGTCAGCTTGTTCAGTTGGGTTATGAGTATATAATCATTCAGTTTGTATAGTTTAATGTATTTTCTCGTTAAATCTACGTCGATATTGATGTAAAGTTATATTAACTGACAGTGTACTGATATCTACTGTTTCAAGTATTCTCTAATACTTCCGTGATTTGTAAGAACTGTTTATAGCTAAACCTTAAATCAGTCCTCGCCTCGACGAAGTGCCGGCGGCGGGTGCTTGTGGCGTGATACACAAGAGGCGAAATTTACACTCAACAGTTCTTAAAATATGTGACGTCACAGTGGTTATCAGTAAACGGTGTCAGCGGACGGGGACTCAAAACGGTTTTGTTATAACAAAATAAAGTTGTTATTACTGTATGAAGTTACCCGGGTGTTCTCTGTACTTCGTAAGATCTCAAACTCAAATAGTTATTATCACGATTTAAAATGCAATCAAATTGCTAACAATGGTGCGAACAACCGACACAACCACCTCCCTTTGATGTTAAAATATTCATTGTTATAACTAACTGGGGCACATCACTATTTTTTGTTCCACTGAAATAATTATATCGATAAAAAACTTTATCTGTTATAACTTTCACATGAATTGACGAAAATTTAATCGTGTCGTGAACCCGTATATCGTCTCCTTAGTTTTAACATCACGTAAGTCAAAAATAGCAAGTTTATTTAGATAAGATTAAAAAACTGAAGGCCTACACTGACCTTATTGGTGAGGGTCTTCAGATAAGTCAGGTGCGCAGTACTCGTGACCGGCGTGCTTGTATGACGAGATGTATGAACGTGGTAGAGGCGAAAGGAGTATGTAAGGATCGTAACAGAAACAGAACGCCATCTGCGTTCCGTTTCTGCCTACCCCCATGGGAAAAAGGCGTGAGTTTATGTATGTATGAATAAAATAAAAAATGCATAATTTTACATTGATGCAATAATATAATTTGTGTACACTTTAAATCATTGTAATTAACTCGACTTTTTTGACATGTATTATGATTTTAATACTCAAATTGGCTTACATGGTTTTAGAACTTAAATGACGATATGCTATAAGTAGAAAGAGAACAATTAGCTTACTTTAGTGACATTAAAATGATGTTACAATTCAACATGATTCAAAAGTTATATCAGTTACCGTTATCGCTAACAAATTCTCTGAATCAAATGTGATTACATAAAACTACGGAAGAAAAAGAAACGTATGCCTTGGGAATTAAGGTTTATAATTCTTTGGCTCGTGTTTGACATTCATCCCTACGCAACTATAAACACATTGACAACGTGGGAACGTTCTTGGACGAAGTAATCTTGCTATTCTCTTTCTAATCCGTGTATCAGCTGTACACTATGGTATTTAGTACTGTGTGGTTCATGTGTTGTGGACGATTTCATTACACTGTATATAAAGTGGCGATATTGCTCCGATATCATTCCATTATCGCACGACTGCGATTGTAAATTTTATCGATATCGATAGTGTCTTTTAAGTCTATTATATCGAAACGATTACATCGATATTAGAGCTATGTCCGTACTTTTATCCGAATTGACGTTTATGTCCAAAATGTACATCACTATGGGATTTTTGAACCCAATAATTGGTATTATGCATCGTCACAACGCGGATTGCGTTCATAGGAAAATCGGTCTTCAGTCATCAAAAATAGTCATATTCGCGAATATTTTCGCTTAACAAAAGTTCTTATTATAAAGATAATTTTCATTTCAAACAATATGTAAACTCCTCTGCAAAGTTTCGACGCTGAATAAAGCGGTTTGTTTCAAACGAGCGCTCGAAGCGAAAGCTAACGATGTATGAAATTGAATGACGTCATATTATTATCTTTGTATGAAGTTGTTTCACGGTTTGAAGGAGGTACCTCTCAAGTTTATATGTCGCGAAGTTCAAGTGGTCTTTGGAAAGTTACGTTCTTGATAATGTTATTATTTAAGTTCTTGCAAATGGGAAAATGTTTTATAATTTGCGAGTCAGTGTATATGATGTTTTTTGTGTGTGCAGAATTCCGTATTTGGTTATTGGGTAGTTCCGATAATTGCAAGACAACATCTTTAAAGAAACAATTTACTGTAAGATTTAATTTTTAATTGCTTTCAAATTAAAAAATAGAGTCGGTACAAAAATGACGTCACCGTTGTCTTTTTCTGTACAAAATCTATTAGAGAATTGCGTTATAACAGGTCATAATAAAGAAACTCACATACATACATTAACCCTGAACACATAACACTCCTTTTTTTTGGGACAGTCGTGTAAAAAGTACGTCGAGTTTTCAAAAATATTGTATTACTCGCATTTTATTCAAATAATTTGAAAATAAGAAATCACTGTACAGATTTGTAACTAACCAAAAGAATCCACTCCTAAATAAATACAATCATTATTCCAAGTACACTGCCAAATAACTACACAGCCGCCAAATCGACAGCCAAAAAATAAAACTATAAAAAATGACAACATTTGATGCAGACCGGAGCTTACATAAATAACTAAGTATTTTAACAATATTTCTAAATAATTATCATTGTCAAGTTTACCTATTTTTTCATGGAGTGCAAGTCCTGCAGTACTCGTCTTTCTCGCCATCATGTTTCGCCCCTACCGCGTTTCAAAGTAAACGAAATGTTCGTGTGACACTCCATTCGTTGCATACTCTGTGTTTTCATTCTCATCTCTTAGATTAACGTTTGACATGTATCAACCACGTTTATGTCCATCATAAATGTTTATTGATAGTTTTTGAGTCAATTCGAGTCAGTGATGTCGACCCACCCTTATCTAAATGTAAATACATTCGAAAATCGTGTAACCCCACGATTCAATGCCAAAAATAACTAATTTTATTATTAAAAATTAATGTATATTTTAAAAGTAGATTTTTAATATTATATTATTGTGTAAGAAAAACTGGTTGCACGGTGAAATACCGAATTAAAAATATATAAAAACAATATGTAACTCTTGATTTCTATATTCGCCTGATATAATATTATGATATAGTCGACAGGCCGTGCCATGTCTTAGTGTATGTGTGTATATTGAAATATTCCCTAATTAATATATTGAAGTATAAAACAATCGGCTAATAATACGCCTCGACAGTCCCTTTCGCCTGTACGCTCCAGGCGAGGTGCACGTAGGCATCCAGAGAGGGATTTTAAAACAATGAATATTAAAGCTTCGATTTAAAAGATTTTTGAAAGCGTTAAATTTAAAATATTGCTTAGTATGTAAGTGTATGTATTGTACCGATGAATGTAAAGTTTACCGCCGACTGTTCTGTTATGATCTGGGAGCCAATTCATTTGGTGTACTGTGTTTTTCTTTTCGTCTCGAATACATTCTCCAATATTGTTATTTGTTAAGATTGATGTGTCGTGTGTCTTGACTGAAGATGGCACATTTAAAGTATATGAAGATTTTAAATGAACTTTCAGTAAAAACGACTGACGATGGATATTAATATACGTGATTGATTGAATGCTGATTGTGCCATCTTCCAACAAGCTCAGGAAAAAAAAAACATTTTAAAATGTACTAATTTTTAGAACTTGCCACATAATTTCTCGAATCTTATGCCATCTTCAGTAAGACCATACCTTCAGCATAATATTTGTACGGTACATTAGACTTATAAACATTTCCGTTAAACTTTCCTACTGTGTAGGTGTATTCTATTAATATAATATTAAATGATAATTATTAAATTGTAACGTAAAATTCCAATCTCGATGATTTTTAATTATTATATTAAATATATTCATCCTTAGGTGTAAGATGTTTAGTGAGTCGCGCGAAATTATTTTATTGGATTTTTACGATAAAAAGAAAATAGAAAATCATGCAAATTATTACTTACCTGTTCAAATAAAAAATGCCAATCGTTATAGTTCCTTAGGCACAGAAAATCCTCAAAAAATCTTATAAATAAAATATGTTATTACTAATTAAAATAATTTCGCGCGAAAAAATTATGTAAAATAAAATAATAGGCAAAAATCGTCACCAATATCCGTCTAACTCCCAAACGTTGACGTAGATGTTAATTTCAACTTTATTTCCATTTGTTTAAGTTTGACATTCGTTTGAAAACCCTGTAATTCATAGATCCCTTAGCAAATTAGTGATTACACTTTGACAGGTAATATCGTCTGCGATCTTTATGAGAAGTTGAATTATTGTTTTAAATATTTTTGTTATAATTTGTGTATTTTTTGTGTAAATGTTAGTCAAATAATTTGTGTTCATCGATTTTATTTGAAAAAAGAAAAGTATCATTTTGTTTTTTACAATCATTGCAAACGATCATTATCTGTCAAAAACATTGAAAAAAAAAAAATGAAAACAAAATGATATCATTAAAAAGGCTGAGGACACAATTTTTAAGATATACAATGTCTTCTAAACAGGGTAACTTTCATTTACTGTTGCGTGGATTTTTAAATAGTGATCGTTGTTATTCGATTTTTACTCTTGTCTTACAACAAACACTTTCCGTAGCTCTTTACGATTCGTTCTCGGAAACGTGCGGCGAATATACAAGTCACGTGGTTTGGCGTCTCAATGTATCAGTAGTTATATCGAACAATATATAAATAATATACTCCTTAACCTTCAACAACTACCTTTATTTACTCTTTGTATAAAACTACATGAACAATATTTAATTTCGTAGTTAAATAAATACATAGCTATAGTAGTAAATAATGTTTATAGACACAGTATTTATTTGTACATGTAAAAAAAAAAACTGTTTATCAAATAGATAAAGTTTAGTAGACAACCGAAGGATCTGTTGGATTATAAGAATTGTAATATAAAATTAGATAATGTTTAAGTGTTATTTCCATTTAATTTTTGAACCGAAGATGTTAAGTGTGACTACATATAAATAACATTTATAGTATAGATAGTTATATGTACTATATCATAGTCGTTACAATAGATGAGATTATAATTTTAAATGTATCTTGGCTGGGAGATGACATTTTTGTTTTTTTTTAGTGGCCAATAATTTTGGCCCGAAGTGTACTGCCCACCGAATACCACGTGGTGTGCCAATTATTTTGCCAGGACGTGTAGATTGTGTTTTGTTAAACTTTTACATATAGATCGCAAAAAAACAAATGACTTTTAGTGTCATTTAACGCCATCTTGCGGTGACAAAGTAAAAGTAATGAGTTTTGATTCGAGTCGCAAGTATTGGCCACTTGATATTGTTGTATTGTAATCGCATTATAGTTTTAATTGTAATTTATTCAATATAAATTGTTATAGTCTGCGTTGCATTTGTTATAGTATACGCTTTGATAGAAAAATAATATTTTGGCGGAGATATGAAAGAATTGATAATAGATTTTATTTATTTTGAATTAAATAATAATAGGTTAAAACAGCCAAAAATAGGAAGTTGATAAATTATTTATTTATTCTGAATAGTTGATCTCATTCATGAACTTTCAAATGATAGAACTATGTATTTCAAATTTAAGAAAAAAACCTTTATTTCCCATATTTTTCCAATGAATGTCGTAGTATAGAGGCTAATATGTATTTATAGATCCCCATATTTTGTGTATTTTTTTCTTATTTAAAAATAATCACATAATAAATGACGTAAAAATACACATTTTGTCGTGCTGATCTCGAAAACAACGAGACTCATAGCCCTCTGAGTAAATTAAAAGGGATGTGGCAATTTGCATTGTTTATGTTAATATTATATGAGTAGAACACACTGAAATGTATTACATATTATTTCGCAAAATATTTCAACTTTAAAGTAATTTCCGAATACAATAGAAAATGAGCTGTATGCGATGGACTTATGTTCTCATTTTCAGACGATGTGTTGGTGAGCCGATGTGTCAGTTTAGTTGTCAAGTGCAGCGCAGACTAAGTATGTGTACTACGTTATATCTTCCATTAGATCAGTAGTCGCTGTGAGCTGAGTATGCATATTAAACAATAAATAAATACAATATGGATTTCAAAGCGGAGTTTCATTTAAACAATCCTTGATACTTCTTTTACTCAATATTTCTTTAATACGGAGTATAAAAAGGCACTAGGACTGCCTCGTTGGTCTAGTAGTCGCAAGCGCGACTGCTGTGCATGAGGTCTTGGGTTCGATTCCCAGGTCGGGCAAAGTGTTATTGGGTTTTTCCATCAGGAATTTCTCAGTAGCAGCCTCGGTGTCTGGATTTGTGTCCGGTTGATGGCAATAGGCTCGCCCCCTATTACATGGGACTAAAAACCTATCTGGCGAAATGTGGGTGTACTAAGGGGTACACCTCTGCCTAACCCTTCGGGGATTACAGGCGTAATGTTATGTTATGTTATGTTATGTTGTATAAAAAGGCGTTACGTAGCTGTTAACTTCACATACTAACTATAAGTAATTTTGAGGAAAAATTTTTTGCAGGGAAACAAGTTTAATCACAAGCTTTTATTTAGCTTGCACTGTTCAAATGTAACAAAGCTATCCTTTTAAATTTTCTTTCCATTTTCTGTTATCCGATTGAGCTGAAATTTTGCATAGGTACACCATAAGTTCTGATGACAATACAATGTCCAATACTCAAATTGTAATAAATTAAGTTGAAGATAAAAAAATTGAATTATTTTAGTGTGAAAAATCGCTCTTTATGACAGTGCATAATGTAATGCACGCAAAACAGTGATTTCGGGTGCATGTAACAATGCAGGCGACGTCGGGGTATTTTAAGTTTAGATAAAACATTTAAATCTTGTTTTTGTACTAAAATCTCCAACTAAAGTTTCGTTTTGGAACTTTGACTGTCAATATCTCCGTTACCAGAAGATTCTCAAGTATAGTCTAGAACAAAAAAATATTGCAATTATGAAAAAATAGGTAACTTTCGACTATTAGAAGTATGTTATACACACTTAATTTTCTTTTGAAATCCTACACAACCGCTGTCTACATTTTTTTTTGTATTACATATACAGTTGCACAAATATTGGAAACTAATCTACTTACCAATGTTTATACAATTAATAATCTGACTATACCATTGCGCGATGAAGCGTGTATCGTCACTATTGTATCATACGGGTACGGAATATGGAACTGAAAGCATCATCTGCCTAGCCTTTTCTCAACTATGTTGGGGTCGGCTTCCAGTCTAACCGGATGCAGTTGAATACCAGTATTTTACATGGAACGACTGCCTATCTGACCTCCACAACCCGGTAGCAGGGTAATAGGATATGGAAATACCAAATACTTAGTACTCAATAATGGATGTGGATGATCCATTTTCTCAGGTCTCAGTGGATGCACTCCGCTTCCCTAAATAGCGAGTCACGAGTTCGCTCACCGCTGGGATTCTTTTACGTAGGTAATAAGTTTTTTCAAAAGTCTTAAGTGGGACTGGCCGGGCCATGCCTGTCGTAAACGGTGGGCCCACATATCGCAAAACTGGAGCCCTGACACAGTTGGACGTACGTGGTCGCGATAGACCGAGGACACAATGGCGGGACTACTTGAATGGCTTTCTCAAGAAGAAGCACGATATCGAGGGAAGTGGAAATAATAGGGGGAGGCTTGCCCAGGAGTAGGACAGTAAAGGCTTACAAAAAAAATCTAAAGTCAGCGTGTTACTGTTATACAAAAATAAGCCTATCGCGCAAACAAGTACAAACAGAATTAAATAACTTTGAATCTCTCAACAGTTGTAAATAAATCTCGGTAAACATGAATAAATATTTAAATAATCCGAATCAAAGTTAAATAAGTAGGTACGTACTCTAACCCCCAAAGCCCATATGGGACAAACCGCTCGCAACCAAAACCATAAAAAAACTCCACATCAAAGTTTCAGCGAAGTGTGAACAATTTCCATCGCACTAAACCGACTGGCTTGCAATTTTTATCATCGTTTTATTCCATCTGCCTCGCTGAATAAATCCTAATCCCTTATGCAAACAGCGGCGAGAACGTGACAAAAAATTTAGGAAAACAGCTGAACACACGAAATTTTTTGAACGTGGCATGGGACCACAGATAACGCATGAAATTTGGGCATTCAGCATCGATTTCCCAGAGCGCATGTCAGGGTTCCCGCCATTTCACTAGTACCGTGCCAGGGCTCACGCGACACGCACGCGGGCCGCGATCGCGTCACCCAAAATAATAAAATGAATAAAATTTTGTGAATCTAACAGAAATTTGACAGTGGCCGCACTACATTTTGCGTTGAAACTCAGAATTGGTTGTTCAGCGAAGGGGTCCGGTCGTAAAAGGATCGCTGCCACATTTGTTTTCGGTGAGTTTTCCACTTATTACAAATCGATATATTCGGGAATATAAATTGTCGACAATGAACGTAATATTTTCCAGACATCAGACTACTAATCCCTTTAGCTCAATAAGAAAATTTTTGCCTCCATTGTGCTTATTTTTTTTATTGTGAGGGTATTTGCATAAATTTTATCTAAGTACGTGTTTTAGGCCTAACTATTTGATGACTAAAATCATTATTATTTTTCTTACTAATGCCCCGATTTTCAAACTTCCTACATGTAAAACAATTTTTTTATCAGTGGCTATGTTACTGACCCGGCCAGTTAACTCCGATCTCGCTCCAATCGAAAACAAAAGACTAGGTGTACGTTTCTTTCCCACAATCTTTCACTAGCTTTTCCTGTCAACATTTGCGAGAGGCTTTTCGTATATTTTCTCACATATTTGGGTCACGGTGGAAAAATTACGCGAACACGTTCATACATAATGTATTAAGACTTACTCTAGTGAGATGTTTTAGCACATTTTGTTTCTTCGCTGTAAATGTAAAGTACATACCTGCTTACGGTACCAACGTGATGAATTTTAAATTGGCAAATTCTTATAATTCTTGAGTTTTGTTTCAAAGCTTAGATAAAATGTTCGGGTATATCGAATATTTAACAATATAAAGAAGAAAGTTAATAAAGAAAATCGCAAATTAATTGAGAAAAAATCAGCTCGTAAAAGTGTACTGTACAACTGAAATGGCTCTATTTACGACCGCGCCAAAATCAGATGCAAGAGGAAAGACTTGAATGTAAATGTTTCTATTAGTGATGCATCATCACTTCTGTCGCTTAGGAGCGGGATTGAGGACTTATTCTAACAGAAGGTCATTAGCAATTTCTTCTAGTAGAGAGACATTTATAAAAAGCCTCTAAAATGAATAATATACTAGCGACTTCATACGCGTCAAAGTTGATATATTATCCCGCGGGAACTCAATATTTTTCCGGGATATAAAGGCGTATGTGTTATCCGAAGTTAATAATATATCTCTGTGCCAAATTATATTTAGTTCCGTTTAACCATTCCCGCGTGAATGAGTAACAAACATCCGTCTAAACTTTCGCATTTATAATAGTAGGAAAATTTGAAACTGCATCTCAGGACGCGCCTAATTAAAATGTTTTCGGAAAATTAAAACGAGTAGATGCGGTGACGAACTTTTTCACAAAAGGAAAACCGCTCATTACCCCAAATGAGTCGGCAGCGAGACTGGAAACCGCAAACAGTGTTAGCTGCGGTGACTTGTTAATCTGGCGCTGATTAATTAAAAGAAACACCGGCTTCGTATCTTCGGCTAACCACAAATTTTGTGGCGAAGATATCAAGAAATCTGGACTGGCATCCAACCATTTGGATTGTTGACACCATTAAACAATAATTCCAAAGCATAACTTCTATAAAAAAACGCGGTTTGAAACCCGATTAATTTTCAATTTACTGTCAAATTAGATTTTTTGTGGAATCAAAAAATAGTTAAACAATTGAGGTGCCAAATAAGTGACGTCACAGGCCGGTATTACCATCCAAAATCTATGGAACAATCGCGTTTTGGCAGGTCATAAAAAGTAGGTACGTCAACTGATGGTGGTGTTCAACTAGCCTATTCGCAACAAGGGTATCGATACGATGTACGATGACCTACTATAGATATAGATACAGTAACAATTTGATGACCTAACCATGTATAAAATCCTGCAATTCTTGCAAAACATCTTAAATATCACATAACCTTTGTCTAGCATCTTTGTCAACCTTGCAATGGCTCCGGCACGAAGATAAAATCACACATGGTTGCGCTTACAGTTTATTGCTTTCGCTAAAGATTTACTTACTTGCAGGGTACGCTCGCAGGACGATGTATTTTCTCGTATTTAGGTATAACCCATAAAATATCCAACGGTTTAGCTTGGAGCATTATCATTAGGTATTTAGCTAATCGTCGAAACGGTAGGCAGAGATGGAAGTATTAGTATCCGAATATCACAGTTTGGTAAGTTGATAACAATAACCAATCATTGCAGGACATAACTTCTTTAAAGAAATACTTTATTTTAGCCCTGAAAACACGATTTATTTTAAATTGACTGTAATATTTGATTTTTATTTGCTTTCAAATTTATAAATTGTCTGTCAATTGAGTCGACACAAAAGTGATGTCTCAGTTGTCTTTTGCCGTACAAAATCTATGGGAGATTCGCGTTATTTATTATATTATTGTATTGATACACAAAAAATAACAGCGTTGCAATATGAAAGAAAAAGCCTTGAAAACTTTTAATCCGGCATTCTTTAAATCCTATCCTATTCCAACATGATTCCTCTACTCACAGTTGCCGGTTAAACATGGCTGCTCACGAAGCTAATACTCCCGAACCCGGATAAAATAAAACGGATAAATAACCTTATTGTTACGTTGTTGTTCCATGCTTATATAAAGTTAACTAAGTGTATATTGTTTCTATTTATGTATTACATTGTTGTTTGGTAGAAAGATTCAATAAACACAGACAGCTCATAAAAAGACTGACACGACGGACTGAGTTTGGTCTAGTGGTCGCAAGCGCGACTGCTGTGCATTAGGTCTTGGGTTCGATTCCCAGGTCGGGCAAAGTGTTACTGGGTTTTTCCATCAGGAATTTCTCAGTAGCAGCTTCGGAGTCTGGATTTGTGCCCGGCTGATGGCAATAGGCTCGCCCCCTATTACATTGGACTAAAAACATAACTGGCGAAATGTGGGTGTACTAATGGGTACACCTCTGCCTAACCCTTCTGGGATTAGGCGTGATGTTATGTATGTTATGTTAGCTCATAAAAAGTACGTCAATTGATTGGTGGTGTCATCTTTGAGGGTGAGCTTACTTCCATTTACTGAACGCATAGATTTGGAGTCCATATCACGTTTAATAGACCATTGCGTGCTTGCACCCACTATAATATAGACTTAAGAAGTTTCGTTACTTCATTTCGAAATATTACTACCATTGCTTTATTCAACAAAATCTCTCCAGTCCACAACGTAGCTCAAGTTGAACACTTGTCTCATAAAAATAAAAGTTTGTTAAGTAACGAAGATTTAAGAGGAAGAGCAGGAAATGTTGCCGGTCACTCTAATTAATGAGAATTTAAGCGAAAAGAGAGAGAGATAGTACGCCTGTTATTTGTATTTTTTAGGGATTCGCGTAGGTCGTTCATCCTTCCAAGTTGTAATAAGTGTCTTTAAAAGACGACTTGAAGAGTTATGAGATTTTTGTAGCGGTATTAAAAGAGTTCGCAAGGAATAAGGATCTACCGGATGATTTCCCGAGGGCACGCAGATGGCTTTCGTTTTTCGTCAACTTGAAATTCGTGAATTTGTATCACGTATTTCGGGTTGATTAAAAGCTTTCAAGAAATGGATTTGAAATGCGGTAAGGACTTCTTAGGGAATATCTTAATATACATAATAGCTGTTTGGTTTCCTACCATAGTATTCTCTTCCTTTTGCAAAAGACGGTCCACGAAATTTATGTTAGAAGGATAGGAAGTATAATATTCTTAAATCGGTATATGTCTAATAAAAATGTATTGTGACGTCACAGCAAATCTTCCTATCAAAACCATGTGTGGCTCACAGCAGCAGAGGACGTTTACGATGCGAGAAATGTAATAAAATGTGTCCAATAGCTATTGAATTAAATTATGGAACGGCAAGCCTCGTCGCGAAGGATCCCAAGCGTTGATCCTAAGCCTTTGAACATTTTCATTTTCTATCGCAATATCAGGCTTCACGACTATATCGGAATATCTGACACTTCCTTTGCAAATCTTCCCATGACCCTGACTTGAGGAAGTGGAGATAAATAAAATGCTAATGGTTTGCAATGGCAACCGTCCAACACTTTGGTGTACGCCATTACCATAAATCTTATACAGTAGGTACCTACCGCGGAATTACTATAATGATCGTTTTTAAACGTTGCCATAAAAATCATTGGATCTATTTGACCAGTACCTACCATGAAATAATAATGAGTCCGTGGATATCTAGATATCAACAATGTCGTAAGATGAAAACTATATAGATACCTACTAACTAAACATTGTGAAAAGCGCAAGTTCCATGCATGAACAATTATAATAAAATAACAGCATATAATTGTCCCACAGCAGGGCAGAGGCCTCTTCTCATACGGAGAAGGCGCGAGCATTGATCACCACGCTTGCTCTAAGCGGATTGGAAACCGACTCATATAATTATAAGTTCAGGTTTTCTCACGATAATTTCCTTCACCGATGTCAGTGATGTCCAAGATAAACTTAGAAAGTACAAATGAACTGAAGAAATCATATCATCATCTGCCTAGCCTTTTCCCAACTATGTTGGGGTCGGCTTCCAGTCTAACCGGATGCAGCTGAATACCAGTATTTTACATGGAGCGACTGCCTATCTGACCTCCACAACCAACTGAAGGAATTATATTCTCGTCAGATATCGAAGGAGCAACCTCTCATGCACGAGAAGCCATCAGCTTAAACTAAATTGTATATTAAATGCAAAATCAGCGAATCTGATATCCAAAAGCCGAGCTACATCAAAGTCAACTTGTGTTCATACATGTGCATAGTTAGGGTAATTGTTCACAACTTCAAAGGCATCGTATGCATGAGTAAGCAGTAAGCACTCACCAATCTCTGAGCTTTATTTGATATCGAAAAGGTAATGAGAATTACATACATACATAAACTCACGCCTTTTTCCCATGAGGGTAGACAGAAACCACAGAACGCCACCTGCTACGATCCTTACATACTCCTTTCGCCTCATCTACGTTCATACGTCTCGTCATACAAGCACGCCGGTTACGAGTACCGGTTACGAGTACGGCGCACCTGACCTTTCTGAAGAACCTCACCAATAAGGTCAGTGTAGGTCTTCCTAGGGCGACCCCTCCCGGCGTTGCCACTCACCTCTGCCATATAAATATCTTTTGTTAATCATCTTTCACTCATTCTCTCAACATGACCAAACCATCTAAGAATGAGAATTGTTGCGAGATAATTGAATAACGTGGATTCGTTTTCGACTTTTCTTTTACAATCATTTTCAATGCCTCTGTTGAAGAGTTCAAATTCATTTACGAATATGTCAGTCTCAGACCTAATTTTCGTAAAAATCGATAATTAAAGCTAGCCGAAGTCAAACTCAAAGCATTTATTTCAATTAAACCGTTTACAGGTATTTTTGTACTGTCAAGAAGTCGGTTAGTTAGTCAGAAAGTTGAAGCTAGTTGTTCGTTTCAAAACGGAGGTAGGCCTCTATGGAGAACAACGAGTAAGAAACTCCACAGATAATCTTTTCAATTAGGTTTTACAAAATCCTGGTTACAATATTCTTGTTCCTTCTGTATGTATAGATCATTATTACTGTACACCGTGAAATTGTGATCCAATTTCAGTCTGACGAATTGCGTTCACGAGAGTATTTTATAGAAAATATTTGGAGAGTGTGGTGTCAGTATTCGTCGACACATAGGCAATCAAAATACCGGAATCGATCGACTGCAAAAAACTTATCGATAATGAGTGCCAAGCGTGCGCGTAGGCATGTGTACCTTCTGCATCAAAAACGATGTACTAATGTATAGAAAAAGTTCAGTGTCTATATTGCCTACTTCGAAAGTTTGTCTCTCACTAACATAGGAATTACTTTTTTAGGGTTCCTTACCCGAAGGTATCCAATAAGACCCTATTATTAGATATCTGCTGTCTGCCCCTCTGTCTGTTTGCAGGCTTTAACTCATGAATCGTTATAGATATTATGGCCACTATAACAACAATTAATAATAAAAGCATAATAAAACTTAAAATAACTAGGAACGTATTCATTTGTATACATTTATGTATCTAGTGTTGGTGAGGAACTCTTTTAGTGCGAGTCTTGCCGAACTTGGCCGATTTTTGTATTTCTGAATCAGATAAAACGAAAAGTTGGGTCAAAAGATATCCAAAATCCGTCGTAAATTTTTATTGGCAGAACAATTCTTGAAGCTAGACAAGTCAGCAACTACGGGAAAGTTTGTACAATAAATAGGGTGATCAGACGAGAATATCTCCATAGGATCAGGAGCCACTCAATTTGTTGTATGGTGTGAGGGAAAAACACGCCAGTGATTGGACAATCGACACGTTTAGTGTTGCCACATTTATTTATTTATTTCTGTTATAATACTCGTAGCACTCCAACAACGACGCCACAAAAACATTCATATATATAAGATTTCTTAAATTAAATAAATAAATAATAAATACATATCTTAGGACAACTTACACACGGCTATCTGATCCCAAACTAAGCAGAGCTTGTGTTATGGTAACCAGACAACTGATATACATACTTATATAATTTATAAATATATACATATTATAGATAAATCACACCCAGACACAGAACTAACAATCATGCTCATCACACAAAGTTTGTCCTAGGTGGGAATCGAACCCACGACCTCCGGCTTAACAGTCAGGGCCGTTAACCACTAGACCAACAGGCCCGTCGTTTAATTGGTTTAGTCCCATCTCATCCCCTTCCCATCTCATCCCCCATGCTTTAATACCTAAAAAAAATTCACACCTCTCACTCCTGGCATAAATCTGTCAACGGTACAGTCATGAACAAAAAAAAACTCATGCAGTAAAATTGAGTAATATAATATATTAAAAATTAATATTTAAATATATTATATTCAAAATTAACAATTAAACTATTCTTTTACTTTTTAAGATAACCTATAAAAAACCATGTAATAGGGGGCATCAACCGGGCACAAATCCAGACTCCGAGGCTGCTACTAAGAAAGACCTAGTGCTCAGCAGTCGCGCTTTGCGACCACTAGACCAACGAGGCAGACAAAATATCACTGAAAATATTTTTCTCGTCGCCGTTAAATTACAGAGGCCGTTTTCTTAAACTCGTTAATCTATATCAATAAAAGATTTTAAAAATATATCATCATAGAAAAATTGAAAATTCAAAACCAAAAAATAAAATAAATGTTAAATATATTTGTTAAATATAATGTTGTATATTTGGTAGGTATGTGAAAAGGTCATAACGTATATTTAATACCGCTAGGTAATAGGGATTATTTGTGACGCAGACGAAGTCGCGGGCAGAAGCTAGTATATCACACAAATGTCGATGAGACTGTACTTCAAACAATTGATTTATGCCAGGAGTGAGAGGTCTGAAATTTTTGTAGGTATTAAAGCATGGGGGATGAGTTGGGAAGGGGATGAGATGGGACTAAACCGTTTAATTAATAGTATCGTGACCTTGCCACTTAAAAGTGTGCACAGCTTTTTAATGCGATACAATGTTAATATGACTAAACTTGTACACAAAGCATTGTACAATAATTAAATGAAATCGTTAAATTAAATTATACATTAGATTATAATTATTTAAAAAAAAAGTATTTTTACTTTCTAAGTTAAAAAACTTTCAAATGCGAGTCGCACTCGCACACGAAGGTTTCCGTACCATCGTTAAAGATATAAAGCCTCCTCTACACGTCTGCAGATGCGTCCGCGTACGTCATCTGCAGATGCCTCCGCAGACGTCTAGAGGGGGTGATTTGTGCATCTGTTGTAGGTATTTAACGTTCGCAGACGCACGCATACGCGTCCGCCTCGAATCCGATTGTTGTCGGTTTTTGTGACAGGGTTTCTGCGCGGACGTCTCGCGTCTGTCCACACGTCTGGCGACGCATCAGTTTAATCGGAGTTGCGATTGAGACATTTGAGAGTGCAGGCGTGCTTCTTGCGGTTTAATTCTTCTTGAAATGGCTAATAATAAGCGCACCGAGGAAACTTTTAGGTTTATTGAGCTATATCAAGCTGTAAACCGTTTAATATCCATTTTTAAACGTGCGTGTTGCGTCTGTCAATAATGAACAGACTGATCGCCCTGCAGACGTGTGGACAGCTCGTGGTGATCCATCTGCGGATGCATCTGCGGGCGTCCGCGGATGCATCTGCAGACGTGTAGAGGAGGCTTAAGAGTGTTACCGTCCGTCCGTCAGCGGGCTGTACCTATCTCATGAACCAGCTAGACAGTTGATATTTTCACAGAATGTGCATTTCTATTGCCAACAAATAATAACAATATGTATAAGTTAAAAATGAAAGAGGATTGCCTTTCAAGATACCTACCTGCCTTTTTTGCGTTTTTGACTCGATGCTATAATTTAAATTTAAATTAAAGTGTTTTACGCAATGCCTGACTGTCTCGTTGGTCTAGTGGTCGCAAAGCACGACTGCGGAACATGAGGTTTTGGGTTCCCAGGTCGGGCAAAGTGTTATTGGGTTTTCTCATCAGGAATTTGTATGTAGCAGCCTCAGAGTCTGGATTTGTGTCCGATTGATAGTAATATATTTGCTCCCTATTGGAAGGGACTGGCGAAATGTGGGCGTGGCTACACCTCTGCCTGACCCTTCGGGATTACAGGCGTGATGTTTTGTATTGTGTTTTACGCAATACTGGTGTCAACGTTCTCCCGTGCAGTCTACCATGCGTCGAATACTGAAAAGTCACGCTGCGGCAAAAACTATAGTCTCCGAATCAAGATTCTGATTGATTGTATGACTAAGCATAAGTACATTGTCAGCATTTTGTTTATTATCTATAGGTTCCACGAACGAATCTATTTGCTTACGGTATTTTCTATATGCAAATGAAATTTATTTTGGCGTGAGCTCCTTTGTTGGACTTTGTTGTGCTAAATAAATCTTAATTTATATAAATTACTCGTTACGTTGTTTGTCCGGAATGGACTCCTAAATTACTCAACCATTTTTTTATGAAATATGGCTTACTGTGTGTAATTTGATCAAGCTTAAAAGATATGATAGTTTTTATCTCGATTATTGACCTCAATATCTTTACTTATTTCAAGCCACAACAACGCGTGGCCGAGTCAGCCAGTAAATAAAATTTTCTTTTCTATCTTTATTTCCATGTAAAAAGCATCGTTATTTCACGATAAATACAAAGAGGGTGAACTAATTTCTGCACATTTAAAAAAATATTGCTAAAACGCAGTTATTGTTTGTTTGTTTAAACGCAATTATCTCTAAAACTACCAGTCGGATTGGAATAAATATTTTGGTATATCATAGCCTATTTCATGAGGAATACTATAGGCTATATAACATCACGCTACGTCCCACGGGAGCGGAGCAGTAACTAACGACTTAACTTAAGGCGGGTGAAAAAAATTGTGCTTTAATGAAGTATACATACATAAACTCACGCCTTTTTCCCATGGGGGTAGGCAGGAACTACAGAACGCCACCTGCTATGATCCTTACATACTCCTTTCGCCTCATCTACGTGCATACATCTCATCATACAAGCACGCCGGTTACGAGTACTCTGCACCTGACCTTTCTGAAGTACCTATATCATGAAGTATAGGTAGAGGTATTCATTATTCAAATTGATAACTGTTAAGAAATGTTAGTAATAAGTTTCATCGTATCAAACGCAACACACATGGAGAAATCACTATTTCATCATACAGCTCATAGGAAATCAATTACAATTACTCTCACTAGGTAACATACGCTTTGTGCAATAGTCGTGTGAACGATAAGTACTTTATGCAACTTGAACAGAATAATAATTCCTTATACCGGCCTATTGCTGTCCCACTGCAGCGCAAACCTCTCCTCATACAAAAAGCACGAGCATTGATCACCACGCCGCGCGCCGTGTCGTGGCCTAGGTTAAGGCGCCCGTCTCTCGTGCATGAGGAATCGATTCCCAGCGAGTGCCAATGTGGCTTATTCAATTCATATGTACTTTTTAAGTTCATCTTGGACATCATTGAAATTGATGTAGGAAAACATCGTGGAAAACCTGCACTAATCTCTCTAAATATACAAAAGAAAAAGGCCACTCACTCACTCACATATCACGAATTATCGAAAACCGCGTGACGTAAGTAGTTTTATAGATGAAATTTGGCAGAAAGGTAGTTTATAGTTAGTAGACGTAAGAGTAGAAGAAGGAATTTTCCAAAATTCACTCCCTAAGAGGATGAAACGGGGGTCCAAAGTTTGTACAAAGAAACGCGGATGAAGTCGCGGGAAGTAGCTAATAATTATTATAAGTCTCAAATCGCAAATCCGCCTTGAGCATTACCATTACCAAATTACTGATGGTCTGTTAACAATTCCACGTTCAACTGAGCATAAAAATAGCCATTTCCATGTACTTTGCTTTCCGAAAAAACATTTTCTTTGAAGCAAAAAAAGCCCTTTTTTCTCCAATTTGCCCCTAATTTATTCAGTTTCAACTTTCTGTCCCTCGCGCTCTGTGAAAGGCGAGCGAAGGGACCCTCAGTAATTAGGTAGGTAGGTAGTATTGTGCGATTACCGTCTAATTGTCACAACTTGCCTACAACAAGCGCCCACGGATTTCGTTTGTGGGCGCGCAGCTAAAAATATTTTAGAGGTCTACAAAAGAGTTGGCTCTGTTTATATGAAGAAAGGTTTCACTAAACAAAAGCTGTAATATTAAATTGGGTTCTTTGAGGTTTTTAGAGCCGTACAGCGAGTCTGCGAATGTGTTTTGTTTATTAATTTTTCGTGTGTTGAATATGTGAAGAGTGTAGTTATGAAAATTATAATTATTCTATATTTCGACTTTTAATTCTATTCCGTAACTTGACAGTTCAAAGAAAAATAATGTAACCATACTGCAACTAATAGTGATGGGGTAATGAAAGATTTTGCGTAAAGAACGAATGATAAGAATGGTTTAATGTCAAGTTGAGTACATTATTTAAGTTCATTCAATTTCGTTCATTCTTACACCACCTCACTATCTTTTTGTTGTCAAAACTTGGTAACCCTTTATCTGTCAAGTTACTGAATGGAATTAAAAGTCGAAATATAGGTGTCTATTATTTATTGTTTCAAGCTTTTAGACAAAACCCCCTTTTTAGATGAATGCTCCAGAAGGAGGGTTCATTTTCGGAATGTCTTATTTAAAAAATGACAGTTGAAAATCTTCGTTTAAATGGTAAATTTAAAATTGGTCGAATTTGGCTGTAAATAACACAATTTTTCGGATTAAAAAAAAAACCTTTTTTAACCTTATGTATGCTGCTTATGTGTAGGTAGTTTTATTAATATCGCTTTCCCCTCGTCGTAGCGTGATAAATAAATAAATAATAAATAAATAAATGTCTTGGGACAACTCACACACGGCTATCTGATCCCAAGCTAAGCAGAGCTTGTGTTATGGTAACCAGACAATATTGTAGTGATATACATACTTATATAATTTATAAATACATACATATTATAGATAAATCACACCCAGACACAGAACTAACAATCATGATCATCACACAAAGTTTGTCCTGGGTGGGAATCGAACCCACGACCTCCGGCTTAGCAGTCGGGGCCGCTAACCACTAGACCAACAGGCCCGTGATGTTTGTTATATAGCCTATACTATTCCTCAAATAATTTTTCCGATCCTTCTGGGAGTTCCAGAGACTGGCGTAGCTGAAAAACCGTTTCAGCTTTTATTACATTAGTATAGATTTGCATTACAAAATATAATATGACTTCCACAAAAAATAACATTACGTCGGATAATATTCAACCCCGTCAGCGTCGCTCAAAGGGGTTGATATTGTTATTATACAATTTTTTTGATGTTATTGTATCGGTTTTAAGCAGCATGGGGAATAATACTTCATCCCCCGAACAACAGCCCGTCCCGCGGGCAATTTGCCCACATTTACATTCAAATGGAATGTTATTAAAATTATACGTACACGTCTACTTTTTATCCCTTTGGGGTTGAGAAGGTTATTTCAAATTATCTAAATATATCCTAGCTTTATTTTTATTAAGGCCTAATTTGTCAATCGTCAGATAGCTCTTAACGTAGGGTTCAATTTACTGTCGTATTTATTCTTTGGATTATCTGATTATTGAAAAATCAGCCCTAAAATAAATAAATAAAAAAGCTTTTCTACAAAAAAAGGTCACCGCCTTCAAAAACCACAAAATAAAAAATAACTTTAGCTTGAAAGTCGGCGGCTTTGGTTTTGGTTATTGTTATGTAGATATTGCCACCGACTTCCAAGCTAAGTTATTTTTTATTTTGTGGTTTTTGAAGGCGGTGATCTTTTTTCAACCGACTTCAAAAAGGAGGAGGTTCTCAATTCGACCCGTATGTTTTTTTTTTTTTTTTTTTTTGTGTGTTTGTTCTACGATTACTCCGCCAAATATGAATCGATTTGGATGATTCTTTTTTTGTTTGAAAGAGCATAGTTCCGAATAGGTCCCATAGGAATATTGTCATGATCTGATGATGAACTTTGAAGATATGGAACGGAACTCCTTATAAAATCACAGCAGAACTATTTTGTAGTTTTTGATGGCGGTCATATTTTTTTGTAAAAAAGCTTTTTGTAAAAAAGCTTTTTATTTTTCACGCGTCTGTGTCACTTCGTCCGCGTCAAAGTTGATTTCTCCATACACAACTTTGGATCCCCGTTTCATCCATTTAGGGGCTGAATTTTGGAAAATCAGTTCTTGGTGGATACTAACTATAAACAATGAGGCCCCTTTCAAAAGAATTAATTTCAATGAAATCATTTACAGGCACTTTTGAACTGTCAAGGAGTCGGTCAGATAGAAAGTTGAAGCTAGTTGCTTGTTCCAAAACGTAGGAAAGCCTCTATGGAGAAGAACGAACAAGAAACTCCACGGACACTCTCTTTGATTAGGTTTTCACAAAGTCCTGGTGACATTATTCTTGTTGATTCTTAATGTAATAACAATATAGTTAAAAAGCAATAATAAACACGCGCAGGGGACGCCCTAGAAAGACCTACACTGACCTTATTGGTGAGGTTCTTTAGAAAGATCGAGTGCGCAGTAATCGTAACTGGCGTGCTTGTATGACGAGATGTATGAACGTGGAAGAGGCGAAAAGAGTATGTAAGGATCACAGCAGGTGGCGTTCTGTGGCTTCTGCCTGTATGTATGTATGCAATAATAAAAAAGCAACAAATATATATAAGCCATAGCATTTCACGAGATGACCAATCACAACTGACAGCACCCATTCAAGAACACGGTGGATCGCGTGGTTTAGGAACTCCATGAGAATATCGGCGACAGCTACTCAACGGCAACCTTTCAAAAGCTTTTAAAAAGGTATCTAACAAACAAATTGAATCAACCTTGTGTTTTCCATATACTAAATTGAATCTTTTTACCAAACAACAATGTAATACATAAATAGAAACAATATACACTTAGTTAACTTTATATAAGCATGGAACAACAACGTAACAATAAGGTTATTTATCCGTTTTATTTTATCCGGGTTCGGGAGTATTAGCTTCGCGAGCAGCCATGTTTAACCGGCTGTGAATAGTCGAGTCATGTTGAAATAGGATAGGATTTAAAGAATGCCGGATATTAAAAGTTTTCAAGGCTTTTTTTGTATTGCAACGCTGTTATTGTTTGTACATCAATACAATAAATAACACGAATCTCCTTTAGATTTTGTATGGCAAATCACAACTGCGACGTCATTTTTATATTGTACCGACTCAATTGACTAACTGTTTATTAATTTGAAAGCAATTTAAAATCTTTACACTTTAGCCCTGAAGACCCGATTAATTTCAATTAACTATTGAAATTAATCGGGTCTTCAGGGCTAAAGTGTTTCTTTAGAGAAATTATTGAATAATTAGCGTATTGTATTAATCAACAATTTCACTATTTTTATAATTAATTACTTCCAGCCAATTTGTTTTTGAAATAAATAAATAATTATAAAAGATTTTGAGAACTGATAATTTTATCGATATATATAGTCACACCTGCCGCATTCGTTTTTATTCGCCATACAACGTATAAAAAAACAGCGACACAATTTAAACGTTATGAATACGTAAGAAGTTTTGAATTTTCGTTTTCGGATACCAGCATAGATTATAACAAGAACGGGAGGATACGGGTGAAGCTGTAGATATGATGAATAAATTACGACAGATATAGTAGCAGAAATAAACATACCTTTTCAAATAAAATAATCATCTTATTCGGTTGAAATGTGTCGGAGATACAAAACGTAAACGACAGAAAACAAAAACATACAAGCCTAATTTACAAGTTGCTTTTCTATTTCTGAAGTCGTTTTAAAAATATCGTTGCAGAAGAAAATACTTCATGTATTTGTGAATTGTTTAAATTAATAGGTATCTAGTATCTACGCAATATAATATAAATAAAAGCAAGTAAGTATTTTTTGCTATTGAAAAGTGCGAATAATTTCTGCCTTAATTAAAAATGTAAAATTTTATCTGCACTTTTGAGTTTAATTATTGCAATTTTCTCAAAAATCACTAATTTTTTTGTAGATAAATTATATACTATGTAACTTCCTGATAATTTAGCTTTCTAATGGTCAAAAAATTATTAAAATCGGTCCAGTAATTTCGGAGCCTATTCGGTGCAAACAAACAAAAATTTATTTCCTCTTTATACTACAATTAGTATAGAAATGAAGCACTAAGCAAACGCTCTTTATTCAGCTAGCGTATTCTCCAAAGGTACATTATAATTAGGTGGTAGGTAAATACGAGTATATCTACACTAATACGTACATTTCAGTCGCTCCACGTATCTAGTATATCAATCAGCTAACCTAACAAGCGATGTATTCACTACACAGACATAAATTGGCTTGTTACGGCATTGTTCAATATACGTAGGTACATAATGATATAACAGACTCGTGAGTACCTACATATCCTTACACTAATGGGGACCTCGCACGCATACATTTATCTGAGAAAGGGGATAGGTTAATAAATTAGGTAACTATAGCGGGGCTGCCTCGTTGGTCTAGTGGTCACGTAAGCGCGACTGCTGTGCATGAGGTCTTGGGTTCGATTCCCTGGTCGGGCAAAGTGTTATTGGGTTTTTCCATCAGGAATTTCTCAGTAGCAGCCTTTCCCAGTTGATGGCAATAGGCTCGCCCCCTATTACATGGGCCTAAAAACATAACTGGCGAAATGTGGGTGTACTAATGGGTACACTCCTGCCTAACCCTTCGGGGATTACAGGTGTGATGTTATGTTTATGAAACTATGGCCCCGTATCGCTGTGTGAAGCTCTCGACTGCCTCGGACACAATGGCCTACCCTGTAGTAAGAGCGCAGCGGCTTAATTCTGAAGTCTACAACTTTCTTATAGAACTGTAAAAATACTTTTCAAGGTCGACCGACTTTTCCTTATTTCAATAACCTAAATTTTATTGAAATAAGGAAAAGTTGAAGATGAAACCACCTCTCAGTCTACTGAATGAAACTGAATTATAATAATAGTAACAAAATGTCAACCGCTACATAACCATTGAGGGGCCTCCGTCGAATCGTTCAATTCGTTCAATCGTATTGAAGTACTCTCAGATATTGACGGAAAAGGTTTGAACGGACTAACTCGACAGAAAAGCGATTTCAGACTGAATTTCCTTTGTTGCGATTCGGGATTTTTGACGACCATTCGGGATATATATGTGAATTTTTCGTCGCTAGCGGATCTGAATTTGTGTGGAGCCCACACACGTTTGATAGATTAAATATTCTTGGTCGTTGGTATTCATATTGAGAGTAAGTTCCGGTATTTGTCAATCTGTGATAGTGGTTAGGTGCCTCGGCTATTTTAAATTTGTTTTTAACTGTTTTTATTATTATTGTGTACGTCAAACGTCAAATCACTTATTTCAATTTAGACCATTAATAAAGAGAGAATAAAATATGTTGAATCTAGTTACCCATTCCAAAAGGTAGTTTTGTATAGAGAAGAATAGGCAAGATTATTAGCTGTTTCCTCCGACTTCGTTCGCGTGTTTTTTTTACTAATGTTAAATTACGTCTTTGGTTATTGCAACAGCCCTGAGGGTCAGATTAAACAAAAATTGTTTGATAAAAAAAAAATCTTTAATACAAACCTTGTCCTGACAACAAAAAAAAAAGCAAATTAAGAATTAGGTATCCAATTTGGTTCAGTCGTTTGGAAGTTATGCGTACATACATTACAAGTTTAATCATTAGATTATCATCAGATGTGTCATATTGACTAAATTTGACAGCTCTTATTTACATTAGACTCTTTCTTATTTTATTGGACAGAATAAGACGGAAATAGTCTAACTTTAGTTCAGTTTGTGACCAAGGGAATCGGCACCATTATTTACCTGTAAATACTTTAACGGAAGAAGGCAGGTACTATTGGCTTCTGCATTAACCAGCATTTCTATTAAATTAAGCTCTCAATAACTGTACGTAAGGATGGTAGAAGTTTTCCCAAGATATTATTTTTAAGTTTTCTTTTCAAAAGCTTTCAAGTCTTTGTGCCAATGTAGCCTCTATTGTAAGCTAGTTTCTTATTAAATAGATGCTCGCTCCGCGGCTCCGCTTTTAAAGCTGACTTAAATGGCGGGAGTAAATTATTGGAAAAGATCAGGGAAAACTTTGCACAGAAATTACTGTTTTATTTAACCGACTTCTTAGTGGTTGATATTTTTTATTAAGACTGGTCTACATAGGTACCCATATAAGCTGTTAGTTCCTACGCCCTCATCAGGCTGATACGCATATCAGTTAAGTCACAGTTTTGGCAACGTCTGTGCCCCGTGTCAGTGATAATTATTCTCTATGAACGCGCCGGAACTGACACTGAGAGCAAGAAGTGTGATCGCGTTCATAGGGAATGTATGAAAGAATATTTTATCACTGAAACAGTACGGTGCCGAAAGTGTGACTTCACTGATATGTGTGAATCAAGCTTTAGAACTTTTGGTACTCAGGTGAAAGAGAATTTATATCTATTGAGTATAGTTTTGCCAAAACGATCCAACCCACGTCGGGTATTTCTTTCCATTTCTCGAAATAATTTTGAACATTTAACACAGATTATTTTAAAGCTCAAATTGTAATGTTGTACCATATTGTTCTCATTCTTCTAGTAGAATATAAACGTTCAACTTTGGATAGCTCTAAAGACGCGAGTCATTTCTCAGCAAAAATGTTTGCTTAATTAATGTTATACTTAGTGTGGGCAGTATACACCCCTTACTATTTATCTCGTAATTCCAATCTACGTGTAAAAATCCAATTAGCTGAGTCAAAATTACGGCCCTCTCTTCTAATTACGTGTAATGAAGTAAAACTCACTACAGGGTGCAATAATCGAATCGATTCGACTAATTGAAATCGATTGTAATACCGATATATTGGCCGAGTGAAGTCATTCCGGTAATTGCTGTGTCAATAAAAAAGGGAGGTACATAATTGTTGGGTACTAACAGTGGGGTGTCTGTCTGACGATATTGTTTTACCTCCAATACTTAGGTACCTATAGTATGTATGTCACTGAACAAATTGTTAGGCAAAATGTTAGTTCAGAATCGTCATCTACTGCCAGGGTTGCGGATTCTAGCATGGTTGCGGATTTTGCCAGGGTTGCGGATTCTAGCATGGTTGCGGATTTTGCCAGAGTTGCGGATTTTGCCAGGGTTGCGGATTTTGCCAGGGTTGCGGATATTGCCAGGATTGCGGATTATGTTTGAAAGAGCTACCGCGGCCCTGGAACGCAAAGGGCATTAGGTGGAACACGGATGGGCTTTATTCAGTAAGAGTCTTTCGGATTTGTTTTTCTGTAGTATATACTAGCTTCTGCCCGCGACTTCGTCCGCGTAAATGTCGGTTATTAGCGATCTAATCTTGTTTCTACATACAAACTTTGCCTTCTTTTTTTCACCGCCTTTTTTTTTAGGTGGTAAAATCATCAAACGACTCCTTTCGCCCTGGGTGGGGCTAAAGGGACTGCCAGACTTTTACTGACTAAAAAACCACCCTGTTTCTTCTGTTGCCCTTTGCGTTCCAGGGCCACGGTACCCTGTTAAGACGTCCCGCTCCCCCTCAGGGTTAGAACTTCTGAATATCCTTTCTTATTGGATGCCTACGTTAAGAACAGACGCTCCAAGTTTCAGTCAGGTCTCTACGATCATCGGTTTAGGCTGTGAGTTGATCGGTCAGTCAGTCATTCAGGACAAAGCTTTTTATAGATTTATAGATTTGACTTGAGATTAATATTGTGATTTAAATCTACATAAGATTTAAATCACAATATTAATCTCAAGTCATGAACGATGGAACAGATCCAGTGCTTAAGTACTGGTTCTTATGTAAAGACGAACTTGGAAATAAGCCAGCAAGACCTGGCGACGCCGGGGCTTATAAGTTGATCATTAGGAGCTGCCGAATGACCGCCGACAGAGCTGGGAAACTATTTAGTGCAGTTTATGGCTCTGTGATCTCATCTACTAAGACTGTTTGTTTGTATTATTGTTTGAACATGCTTATCTCAGGAACTACTGGTCCGAATTTGAAAATGCTTTCGGTAGTAGCAAGGTGCGTGGTCTATGAGTGCTGTAGGGTATATTATATTTTTCATAAATGGGTATCTGTATGAAAAATCACGTGCACGAAGTCGAGGGCAAAATCTTGTACCATTATAAAGAGGTAGAAAGTTAGTTTGTTTGTTTCTAAGAGGTTATCTCTGGAAGTGCTAGTCCGATTACAAAAATAACTTTTACTGATAGAAATCTTATCTATCTTCTTTATCTTTTCTTCTTCTTTTCTTATCTTTTTTCTTATTATTTGTTTTCTTATTGCATTGTAAATGTTTATTTTAATTTAATTTATTTTGTAAATTCAGATACAAGTTTCTTGTTCTCGAATAAATGACTATAACTATGACTAATCATTGCTGACTCCCATACGAATTTGCAGGCAGAATCTAGTAGGTATGGTGTAAAACAGTTCACTGTTTAGAAATTGTGAAACTTAACCACTCGAAGATGATTTAACCTCTCTTTAACAACACTCTTTAAGAATTATACCTCTACAATCTCTCAATCTCTCTTTGTAGTAACAAAGATAGAAAAATGTATGCTTAGATGGTTCGGTCATGTTGAGAGGATGAGTGAAATACGATTGAAAAAAGGTATTTATATGGCAGAGGTGAGTGTAACGCCGGGAGGGGTCGCGCTAGGAAGACCTGCACTGACCTTATTGGTGAGGCCCTTCAGAAAGGTCAGGTGTGGAGTACTCGTAACCGGCGTGCTTGTATGAACGTAGACGAGGCGAAAGGAGTAAGTAAGGATCGTAGCAGGTGGCGTTCTGTAGTTTCTGCCTACCCCCATGGGAAAAAGGCGTGAGTTTATGTATGTACCTCTACAATCGTTCGCCACTCTGTTACCCTCGCAGTAAAACTTCCTAACGAAGACAATGTATAAGATTTTAACATCTTTTCAACAAAGATGAGAGCGCTGCGGGTCCATCACGTCACGTAGCGTGACGTCAGCGCGTTTGAAGAGACAATCTGACGATGTAACGTGACTGATTGGACAGAGCTCCACTTTGTTACGTTATGACAAGTAACGGAGAGGAACAGAGGTGCATACTAATGGGGGGGATTTATGTTTGTAGAGGAATCCTCGCTTGTTAATGTATGGTGATTTGTAGACTCGACGAATTATTTGAGGACTAGCTTTGGTCCGCGACTACGTCCGCGTGGAACTTCTTTATATCGTACTTGCGCACAAACTTCCACCCCCTTTTTCACCGCATTCGGGGGCGATTTTCGGGATAAAAAACTATTCTATGTCCTTCCCCGGGTCTCAAACTATCTTATGCAAAATTTCACCTAAATCGGTTGAGCGGTTTAAACGTGAAGAGGTAACGGACAGACAGACACATTTTCTCATTTATAATATTGTATAGCCATGATTAAGCCCTATTATTGACTGCCTTGTTGGTCTAGTGACTGCTTAGCATAAGGTCTTAGGTTCGACTTCCAGGTCGGGAAAAGTGTTATTGGGTTTTTCAGAAAATAGTCTGGATTCGTGCCCAGTTGATGGCAATAGGCTCGCCCCCTATTACATGGGACTTGTAACATAACTGGCGAAACGTGGGTGTACTAATGAGTACACCTCTGCCTAACCCTTTGGGGATAACAGGCGTGTTGATATTATGTTATGTAAAGCCGTGGCAATATTTGCACATACCCATAAAGATAAGATCAAAAAGGTAATAAGTATCTTTGGATAAAACTTCACAGTTCACTTCTCTTCAACATCGCAGTATTCTCCGAGATAAGCTTATTGGAAGTGATACGTGTCTGCTTCCTATTGGCCCCTCAAGAAGTGGGTCAGCTCGGCGCCGCCGGGTGCTGGCGACCTTTCAGACTGTGCAGGCTTCTTTAGACTATACTTTACTGAAACGTTGGGACGCTTTTTCTGTTGGGTCGTTGCGTAACGAGCTTTAGTATCTGATCATTAGGGAACTTTGCCTTTCATTCTGTGCAGTAGGTACTGTTGTGTTCTCTGGACGCGGAAATACTTGTGGTATCAGGATACTCTTTCTACTTGAATTGAAAGACTTTATAATTATTATTTAGTAGCAGCTTCTCTAATCTGCGTCACAGATTTTTATCCCATGAGAACCATATATTTTTCCGGGATAAAAAGTAGCTTATGTGCTTTTTCTGACTATAGTCTATATCTGTGCCAAATTTTATCTAGATCCTTTCAGTCGTTGTGGCGTGATTAAGTAACAAACATCCATCCATACTTTCACATTAAACATCTAAGTAAGATGTATATTGACTTAATTAATTTAACTTTATCTACTTAAATATGAGCTGTTAGCTCTGTTGTTTCTTATTTTAAATTATCGTTTATCTCATGGCATAAAATAAATGAATTAAGGTAGTATATGGCTCAGCCAGCTATAACCTCTACAGTACTGTCTATAACATTACAAATAACAGCCTATTATTATCCTTAAGCAGGACAAACTCTCTGCTAATACAGAGAAAGCATGAGCTTGCTCAAGGCTGATTAGATGAGAGGGGATTGGGACGACCCGCACTCGATCCGTTTTAAGTGTTTTGCGATTTACAGACAAAGTTTAAACGCTGCTATTGGTACTTATAAACGGAAACACAGTAATGCTGATTGAAAATACATATATAAAGACTTGCCCGCGGCTTTGCTCGCGTTAAATTCGGGTAACTTAGTTTACTCCCATATTTCTTCCAAGTTTTTGTATACAAATTTTGGACCTCGGTTTCATCCCCTAAGGGGGGTGAATTTGGTAAAATCTGTTCTTAGCATGCGTCTACTAACCGAAATCTACCTCCCTGCCAAATTTCATCTTTCTACGTTAAGCGGTTTTTGATATTTCAAGAGTAGGAGTGCCCAACGGGGCCAACGCCTGCCGGGGTTGCGGGACGTCTTAACAGGATACCGTGGCCCCGGAACGTAAAGGGCAACAGAAGGAACAGGGTGGCTTTTTAAGCAATTAGCTTTTTAGAAGGAGTCATTTGATGATTTTTACCAGCTAAAAAAAATAAATAAAAAAGAGTAGGAGTGTATGATCTTTTTTTTCCGAAAGACCCTAAGAGCTCTAACTGCTAAAATGTCTGACAAAACACAGTAATGTTAACTAAAATCCTATTACAACAAGCAATAACATTACAAAACAATCCAATAACAATCTTCTAAAGCTTTAGCAGTCGCCTGTTATTCTTCCATCGCTTTTCACAACAAATCATAACACAGCTACTTGAGCTCGCCCGTATTTCGGCCACGTATTTTCGTCTCAGTTTACAAACTCACTGTGTTTGGGCGCACGCCACGTGCCACAGTTGCGTTACATTATGTTCGCATGTTTTGTTGACTTTTACCGTGCTATGTGGTTTTGGGAACTGAGATAAATATGAATAATGTACTTATTTCAGTGGGCTTGGATATATGTACAGTAGCGGTCATAAGTGGAGCAGCAATCTCACAAAGCCATAGATTGACACTTTTTAACTTACGACCTTTCGACGCCAAGTGCGAATTCTGAGATAGTACTGTGTTAATACATAATCGTATAGTGATTGGGCAGTAGCCTGTACCGCGTGTTCACAGTGATTCAAACCTGAACATGCACTTATGACCGCTTACTGAGCAGTTAGGGAACTCGACCATTAAGCAGATTGGTACACTATCTTTTGCCGTGCTGATAAACATTTAGTTTCCCCGATGGCATATTCATATTTGTATAGTCAGATTTTTTGTCGCTTGTATAGGTAATATATTCATGGCCTCACTAAAACCCAATGCGCGTTCATCATCATCTCCGGAAAAACTTCTAGGAACTGTTTCTAGATAGATAGGTATATTGTTTAAGTTTCATTTACAGTGAAAATCTAACAAAATTCTTTCCTTTTGTTTCAGCGTCCAATAAACAACGAGTCAACAGTAAAGAAATCCATAAACTAGTGCAAAGTGATTCAAAATAATGTGCGACACAACAGTACAATCCTCGGTCCCCGAAGCGCGCTCGGTAACTTTCGGCTGTTTCCGTGACAGCTGTCAATGAGATACCAAGATGGCCGAGAAGGTCAGCTGATCGGAAAGTCGCCCGCGCCAGCCTCGCAGCAAGAGGCGAATTAAGCGCATCATGGTGAGTTAATAAATAAAATTAATTGTTGCTAATGATCTCCAGCGGCTCCATTATTCAATGACTTTAGGTATTGATAAAGTTTCTTAGATAAGGTAGGTACCTTGACCCAATTTCCCCCTCAAGTGGCCGGCCAAAGATGTTAGTTGGATGTTCTGGATGTTGTCAAAGTTATAAGTAGCTAATGGGCGGACTGCTAAAGACGTGTGTGTCTTGGCAAAAGATTAACATAAGTTGGGCCAAGCTTTAAGGCACTTTAGTTTGGAAAATGTTGATATTTCTCTAGACCTTCCAAATTAAGTCTCTAAGGAGGCGAGTGACAAGATCAACTTTTATAGTAAAATTAATCTTCTAGAGCAAAACTCTAAAGTGTTTATCCACCTAGGGAAGCATACAAGAAGTAGGTATTATTTCCCTGCGGATACCTTCCATTCGGACCGCCAAATAATCTCGGAGCTGTCTTGTTTCCATTCATAATATATAATGAACCAACGGCTTTTGTAAACGTCTATCTCGTAAGTCAGGATTGGGGTATTATGTGGTTAGAGTATGTTGTCTATATTCATGTAGAATCTACGTGTTTCTTGTAGTATTCGCTTAGACAAGATTGATATCACCAACTTTTTTACTGGTTTAATAAGAGATGATTCACTGTGTTAAAGCTATTCTATTATCTTTAATCCTTTACATCTTTGCCTTTCTTTTAATCTTGTATGACTTTTTTCTCTCAAGGATCGCATTTCCAAGAAGGATCTCTCATAAAGTTGCTTACACAACTGACAGCAGCAACTTAATTAAAATCACTCCAATGATGACGTCTTTACAAATATTCCAGCATCGTCTCTTTTTATTACATTCCTGTGATTAAAAGTTTGCTATTTAAAAAGTACTTGAATATTTACCCCTCAACGTTTTATTAAATGAAAATAATTCTTAACTTCTTACATGTAAAGTATGGAAACATGCACGCTTTCTCGCTCTTTTTTCGGGGACGATTCTTACATATACTGCACCTGCTTTGTTATCTCTTCACCACCTTTGATTGACTGGTAGAGAATGCCTAAGGCATTAAGTCCGCCTTTGTACTTTTTTGTTGCATAAAGTTTAAATAAATAAATAAATAATAAATATACTGCTTTTTTGTTAGCCCATATTCGATGTAGATTTTTGTGGTAATCATCGTCCTATAACCTATAGTAAGCTGATAAATTTAATAAAAGTTTATGATCGAACAAGACTTCTAATGCTCCTATTTTCTATCCAACAGCAGGTGTTTGGCGAATGGGCACAGGTGGAGGTTGTGGAACTGGTGAACGATGGGTCGGGGCTCGCGTTCGGGATCGTGGGGGGGCGCTCGTCCGGAGTCGTGGTCAAGAGCGTGCTGCCTGGCGGCGTGGCGGACCGGGTAAGTTTAGTAGAACGTCGCAGATATATACACCTACATCTATTGAGTACCCCTCTCACAATAAAATACATTAAAAAAGGGGGTAATCAGTTGATAACCCAGTCTGTACATTGGTTTTCGAAACCGATCTTTTTATGAAATTAAAGTGACTCAAATTCAGAAATAACATAACAAACCATGCTATTCATTTGGAAGTATGACTTCTAAACAGGTAAATATCATCTTTTTGGAAGCTATTCCATTAGACTTAAGCCGCTGTCCAAACGCCTACTTTAAAATCTTGCCAGAGGGTATCACGTAACGAATTCTACAGAGTAAACTAAGGTTTTTAATTTCAACTTTAATACTGCATGGCAGGCAATAACACGTCTTAGATAGATAAGATATTAGACTTGTACCAATACAGACGTTATTGCTCGGTAGGTTTGTCAGACAGTTTCGTGACCCAATAAAATTGGATGTTAAGGATTGATCGGCTATAGTACCCGTACCCTTTTCCCTATTTTTTTGTGACTAGAGCTTTATGTCTTCTGCCTTTTTGTATATATCTTTATCAGTCGACATCTTAGTTTCTACCACCTTCTTCATTCAATTCTTTGTTGTACTTCCTAAAGATTGTTCACAATCTAACCTGTCATAATTAATATCCAGAATACATTATTTTTGAGTCCATGTTCTTGTGGACATGTGGCCATGATTGTGGCCTTAAGGTGGTTTAGAAACTCTGGCATTAGGGTGTGTGAGGTCGTAAGACCTTACTGCCCACACGATAAAGTAAGAATTATTTTTAATACTTTTCAATCTTACGTCTTAGCTAGCTTCTGAGCGTGTCTTCGTCCGCGTGTTCTTTTTCGCCTGGATTAAGTTACGTCTTTGGTTACTGCTCTACTCCCGTGGGTCTACGACCCGTGATGTTTTATAGCCTATACAGAGGCTATTCCTCATATATCAGGCTATCATAATTATACAAGATTTTTTCCAATCTGACTAGTAGATGAGCGCGTTTATACAAGTAAAAACGCTTTGGCTCTAATACAGATGTGTCATTCAAAATGATTTCATGGCAGTGAAAACTCAAGAATCTTTTCTTTTACGCGACATTCCAAGCAGCTGATTCCATGCCAGTGCTTCCAACATTTTCTACTTCCCATCACAGAACGTAAGGCTTGCAGAAAATTTCACGCTCCGTGAAGTATTCCAGATTAATATGGTAATCGCGTCACCGTCCAAGCGTGCCATGCATTTGAATGAGACACGTTGCATTTTTATCAAAGTTCTCTTTATACTGAACTGTTGTTACTGAAGGGTCAGATGATATTTTCTGCAAATCTAACTAAGGAGCTGTAGCACGATTTTCACAAGTGCAATTTTGCAAAGTGATCAAATGCGACTTATTTTATTGAAAGCAGATTTAACTACTTACTTTGGTCTGCGTGAATTTTTTTACGGAGTTTTTTTTTTTTAAACAAAATTATGCCTACATACATATACAGCCTCGTTGGTCTAGTAGGCGCAAAGCGCGACTGCAGAGCATGAGATCTTGGGTTCGGTTTGGTCTAGGATGGGCAAAGTGTTACTGGGTTTTCTATCAGGAGTTTCTCAGTAGCAACTTCGGAGTCTGGATTTGTGTCCGGTTGATGGCAATAGATGGTACACCTATGCCTAACGCATCGGGGATTACAGGTGTGATTTAATTGTAGCCTATCATACTCCCTTATAACATAGCTTTCCATATGTGAAAGAATTTTTAAAAGCGTTTTAGTAATTTCTGAGTTTATCCAATTACAAATAAAAATATAAATCTTTTCTCGTTATGTTCTTAGTTTTGATAACCATAAATAAAACAACTTATCCAATAAAACTTGATATTGGACATACGACTAAACGACTCAACCCCGGTTTTATAAAGCTAATCTGCGTCATGTACTTCCATACACCACACATTGTAATGATTAACATCGATAACATGATTGGCATTGTATTACACATTTAGATCTACTTTTCACAACAGCTAATATAAGATTAGATAGTAAATTTTCAAATCATGCTTTCGAGTATCTAATACATCATTTACCACTTTAACACTAATAGTCTCTCAACTGAATAACTGTCATAGTGGCCAATCTTAATCATTCACTCCTTCTTCACTCATTCACATAGTCCGATGCGAATGATCGTAAGACCAACGGCTTTTCGTGCTTTCTGATGCACGGGTATGTCACACCACTGACTTCCAAACTCCGGGCTGCTACTGAGAAATTCCTAATATTATTTATATTTATTTAAACTTGATTTTCCTTAATTTTTCTTTTTATTTTTCTTGAGCCTCGGAGTCTGGATTTGTGCCCGGTTGATGGCAATAGGCTCGCCCCCTATTACATGGACTAAAACATAACTTGCGAAATGTGGGTGTACTAATGGGTACACCTCTGCTAAACCCTTCGGGGATTACAGGCTGTTATGTTATGTTGATTTTCAAGTAACCATGACTCATATATTCAACATTATCCTATGTAAGTATTCATATTCATATCTAAATTCTAAAAAAACAGCAGCGCTGTACCATTCCATGGTAAATAGCGCAGCGGTGATTCACCTACAGACAGTCCAGCCAGCTCGTAATCAGAGACAGGATACTGTTGCTGCTGCCCCACACACCGCGCACCAGGAATGCAGAGCGCTTACGCATTGTGGCAAAGAAACAATCCACATGTGGGTCCGCGAACATCCCTGATGCGCTACAGTAGTGGAACACCCTGAACGCATTGTTTAATGGAAAATCCAATAGCATTTTGGCCGACAGCCGTGAACCGGAGCTTAGCATTCGCGTTTGCGAACACGAGACAAATGGGGCAGTTATTTAATACTCGTTCATTACACCGATGATATCCTTCCATTACCTCTGTTAGCATAGCGTTAACGGAACATGAACAAAAGTCTCGCGCTCCGTGGTATTTCAGATTAAAATGGTAATTGAGTCAACGTAAAATCGTCCATACCGTTGCATAGCAATGCTGCATGCGCGTTCCGAAAAATGTTTATTGTGAAGCGCGAGTTTCATATTAGTTTACTTCGTTCCGTTTTTAACTGCGGCTAGAATTTTCCTTTGTTATTTCAATTGTGGAAACTTAATATCTATTTGTTTTACAAATTAACATACTTCCACAGTGGGATATGATGCGTTTTATTGTTTTTCCTTTTTCTTGCGTTGTCCTGGCTTATTGCCAGAACCTCTGTGTTAAGGCAACTAAAGCCGTCTGACTTATAGTCTCTTGTATTTTCGGAGGCTGGGGTAAGTTCTTCAAAGTATGGGTCACTTAGCAAAATCCAGAAAGTGGGACAAAGAATAATATACTCTATACTCATACGCAGATAAGCATATTTGTTTTGACAAAACGTTATATGTTTTGTGACTTTTAGATTTTGATATTAATATAGGAATTGAAATTGATGCCGTTCAAAACACAAAATTCGCGAAAACGTTAAAAATCATTATAGAGATTAGCCAGAACAAACAGATACATACAGAAAACATTTAAAAAGGGATTTAGGATATAGATACCTTGTAAAATGAAAAATGGAAACGGTAAATAGACTTCAGTCACTCAAATAGTGACGGCCTGAAAAGGAATTTCACGCGTGCGATACTAAAAATGGTGGTGCTGAACTTTTCAGTAATCTAGTTTGCATTTTGAATGTGCTGTCAATTTTAACGGTTTGAGTTCGAACGTTGCGTGACGTAATTCGCTCACAATTTACGACTTCTCGCAGCCGGGTTGGATATTCGTTGATATTCGGAGTCAATATTGGGTGTGAAAGTATGAATTTAATATTTTATATCGCAGCTAGTGTTGGTGCAGTATAGCTGTGTCGAATTTCCAAAAAAAGCATTCATTTCAATTAAACCGTTATCAGGCACTTTTGAATTATGAAGGAGGCGGTCAATTAGTCACAAAGTTGAAGCTAGTTGCTCGTTTCAAAACTTTGGTAGCTTTACAGAAAAAAAGAGCAAAAAAAAACTCCACGAACACTCTTTTCAATTTAGTTTTAGAAAATTCTGGTTACATTATTCTTGTTGCTTCTAAGTGAAAACAATAAAGGTAGATGTATAGCAACGTAAAACAATTTAAATATAAACAAGAAAGATATACCTAAGCCATGGCCGTTAAGAAATGATCAATCAGAACAAACAGTGCCCATTTATGAAAATGACTCGTAGATCAGCACCATTTAGTTCAACCATCTTGAAGAGAACCAAACGACACGCTACCATAAGCGAGACCTTTGACTGAGCATAACTATCTTACCCCTTACTATTATTTTAAATGATAAAGTTTGTATGAATGTTTGTTTCTTAATCAAGCCAGAACAGCTGAACAGATCTGGATGAGAGATAGATTATAGCCTAAAATAGCACTTAAGTTACTATATATACTGGAAACGACTGCCTCGTTGGTCTAGTGGTCGCAAGCGCGACTGCTGTGCATGAGGTCTAGGGTTCGATTCCCAGGTCGGGCAAAGTGTTATTGGGTTTTACCATGGATCATCCAGGAATTTCTCAGTAGCAGCCTCGGAGTCTGGATTTGTGCCCGGTTGGTGGCAATAGGCTCGCCCCCTATTACATGGGACTAAAAACATAACTGGCGAAATGTGGGTGTACTAATGGGTACACCTCTGCCTAACCCTTCGGGGATTACAGGCGTGATGTTATGTTATACTGGAAAAATGTACGTGGGATAATAATATATATTAACTTTGACACGGATGAAGGCACAGGCGGAAACTAGTTTGTCTATACATCTATTATACTACTCCCATCTTGTTTGTTAGATTTGCGCTTTTCCGATTCCAGTCCATTGGCAATTCCATCTTTTATTTGCAATAAAACTATATCGACAATACCATTATTCATTGCATTCAGTTGACAAGCTTCAACAGAACGATTAAATAAATAACTCCCATAACTTCCTTCTCCCGCATTCATTGAAGTTTCAACATCCGATCTTGGACAACAATCTGTTAATTGACCACAAACTAGTTTGCTGATGTTTCCGAGATGTTTGAATACTGTTGTTAATGCTACAAACTTGTGTTTGTGACTACCATGTATAAGGATTTTAGGAGTGTGGGGTGTGTAAACTTTGAATCACTTCATGCGATCACAATGGAGGTGTTATTATAGCCATTGAAACTTAGGAGTCGGGTTAGAGGGTGAATTGATTAATTTCAACAGTGAATTGTGATAGGCTGGATTTAATCGGGTCACTGACTTTCTAATAGGAGTATGAAATACTAGCTTTTAACCCGCGACTTCGTCCGCGTCATTTGATATATTATCTAACGGGAACCGTACAGTTTTCCGGGATGAAAAGTAAACTATGTGCTATTCTCCATAATCTATCTCCGTACCTTTATAACAGATCCGCTTAGCCATTTTGGCGTGATTGAGACACAAACATCCATCCAAATTTTTGCATTTATAATAGTAATAAGATCTAAGGAGATTATTTTTTTTACAATAAAGGAACATCATTAACCGTATAGTTCGGAAGCGCCCCCAATTGGACCCGAACACAGAAACCTCCGCCGGCTCGGTAGTGGGTCCAATTGGACCCCGGAGTTCACGCATGCGTCATCCTGACCAATAGGTGTAAATACTGATTATGGTAGCCATCTAATCTCATGTGTGAGCATTAAGTAAAAGAGTTTGATAAAATGTTTAAATGTGAGCGCCATCCAATCTTTTAGATTTAGCACGCGAGTATATAAAATTACCGTTTTAAAATCCAAGTGTGAAAATGCAATCATCGCCATTTTGAAGGCCATAGTAGTCGAGGCTAAAAAACATAAAAATTGTGGATTTTAGACATCCAAGCTCCACTACAGGAGCAGTAAATAACTCATAATTGATTTATTTGTCGATTTCATCCATAGTTTAACATAAATTAGTAGTGGTAATAAAGTTTTTGATATCCAAAGTCGAAACTTCGCGCCAATCCGTGCGTGTTTACATTTTTGTTTGTCACAAATATCACTATAATACATTTAGATATCATTAAAAACATGACAAATGTTATTCAGAATATAATAAACAACAAGAAAATGCCCAATTCTTAGTGTAAATTACAAACACGGGTCTAAAAACACGGAATATTCATTACCACTGCTCATTGTATGTTCTTAGAAATTGTCGACTATTTTTTTTTTTAATGCATTGTTGTGCCATTTTGTTTATGGTAATCGATTATTTTTTTTATTTAAATCGATTCGAGTAATTAGAATTACTCATATCAGATATCGACTTGTAAAAATTAATATAAATGGAATTTAAGTTTCAATTACAATAAACAATAATTATTTATGCTATCCAGCTAAATTATTAATTATTATTTATAGTTTTCTAGTTCAAGACTCAACCGAAAAAAAATATGTATCTACGATAGTTATAGCTCATTGGCCCTGACCAATGAACTATACCTATCAAAGATACCTATATATATTTTTTTAAAATTTAATTTAGAATTTTAATTTTGGTGTATTACCTACTTTTTTAAAATTATTACTTTTTAAAATTTATCTCAGATTGGTGTATATCGCCTTTTTCACACATTTAATAGAACGTCTAATTATTTCCAATAATATTGATAATTAACTTATCTAATTAGTTTGACTGGGGCTGTTACATTGGATTAGGGTTGCGTACCTCCAAATGAAAACGGAAACCTTATAGGATCACGCCTTTGTTCGTCTGTCCGTCCGTTTGTCACAATCAAAATCCAAGATGGCGGCCGCAAAATTTTACAATATATGCATTATGGGTATCGTATCCATGGTTTTCGGGGGTAGTGATGCCGAAAATGAGGTCGAAATCAAAATCCGAGATGGCGGCCGCTAAATTTAACGACATATTATGCGTCATGGGTGTGTCATGTCCATGGTTTTCGGGGGTGCTAATAGCGAAAATGAGGTCGAAATGAAAATCCAAAATGGCGGTCGTGAAATTTTACAAAATATGCGTCATGGGTTCGAGACCACGATATGATAATTCGCGTAAGTGACTTTTCGCGAAAATGTCTATTTACTTAAATGTCCATTCGCGAAAATTCCAATATAAAGCCTATAAAGTTCGTGTTGACTCACTGTAACGTAGCTGGTCCAAATTGGGTAAAATTAGATTTTACGAGTTGTGTGTGACAAACAGACGCACAGAGAGACAGGCAGACAGACGGCCATGACGAAATTTTAAGTGTTCCTTGTAGGTTTAAGTCTACGCAAAACAAAAAAAATCAGTTAATATTTGAGCAGATTTATGTATTTAATGAATTATGAACATCCTCCTTTTTGAAGTCGGTTAAAAATAACTACGTAAGTAAATCTTATACCTTCTTAAACATAAGTTACGCTCCTGACTAATCTTTGCGTTTATTTATCCATTTAATATAAAATATAAATCCTGAGAAATATTATCAAAAGATTTTTTTTTCATTCGGACTCCTTTATCCAACCTCGATTTTATACAAGTATCGATTAGACTGAACGCAACTCTTGAATCGAATTATGAAACTTGGATAAATGGTCAGCACTAAGAAGTGCCACAATTTTGTGTAAATTTTGACAAAATTTGATTGTATTTTTAAAGCACTTATGTATGGATAATGCCAAAAATAACAATGGAGATGGAATCATAATGTCTTTATTTCGTCTAAATGCATCTTTTCAGCAAGCGAAAAGGTTCTTTATGTACTTAATTTTAGCTAATCTGAGTAGTCTGCCTTTGGATAGGGTGTAGAAATACTTATATTATACCAATTTTGCAGTGATCTGATGTGGTTTGACCGACCTCAAGTTTTAATTTAAGATATTTTCCACAAACTTATTGTATAAAATAGCTGCAAACTTTTATTTTTCTTAAAAAATTTAATCCTGAAAGTTGATGTAAATTCCCGAATTTTATGACGTGATCCACAACACCCTACCGAGTCAAGGGATGTGTCAAATGTCAAAATCTTGTCGAGCAGAGTGGTTAAAATGTATGACTGTGTTGTCTATGTCATAATAATATGATTAGTGCTTATTTATTATTCTGTATTCTTCTTTCACAAGCTTTTATGTATTTTCACCTGTACCGGTGTCTGTGGCTTATTTAATCTTACAAGTTAAAAAATCACTTTCCAATGTTCGATTGAGCTGAAATTTTTAATACATTAAATATTAATTGCCTGACAATGCAGTAAAAAAGATTTAAATAAAATAGAGTCTTAGATAAGTTCGTTTCTTTTGTTTTTGTTTTAAGGGTATTTAAATGGCGTAATTGGTTTCGGCAGTTCTATTGAAACAAGTAAATTGTGGCAGATAGCACTTTGTAAGAGCAAAATCTATGTATAAAGTACTTTTCAGCAACGCTAGCTATTCCTACGAAATTCTCGAAGAAAGACAATCGACACTATACTTTCTCATTTATATCGATAATTAGGATTAGCTGAGTCGTCAAACGAGGGAATCAGGGAGAATCTCCTATTTTCCTCAACAAATCTAAAAAAACACTTTTTATCACCGTCTGTAAAAGCCATAGCGTTAAGAGCACTTAATGTTCTGTTTAATGGTCTTTATAAACATCGTTATATCTCTTTTTCTCATTATAAACTTTGGCAAAGTGATCTGTATCTGTCTCTTTCTAAAAGTACTTTTTAAAATCGTTTTAATGTAAGTGTAAATCCGATTGATGGGCTTTCAAACGGGCTGGAAGAGGGGAATATATTTCGTCTCATACTTAATGTGTAGAAACGTCGCGTCGTTAAAGGAATAGGATCTGGGTCACAGAGTCTAACAGAGAATCGCTACTGCGAATTTATACTGATCTGTCTGATAAGGAGTTGGGGAAAGATTATCTTGGTTAATTGTATGGTCTTTGAGGTTTCTTTCTTTCATTCCTTCCTCATTACCTAAGCGTAGGTTATTTAATGTGACCCTTTTCCGTAGGTTGACTACATCCATTCTTATCATAGGTTTTTTTAAGCCTGCAACAAGATTATGAAAAGGCGAATTTTCTTTTTTGTACGAAAAGCATTTATTAATTCCTCTTGAATACTATCCATCTGGGGTTTACATGTATGTAGAGGATTGTGTCAGACTCTTCCCAATTAAAATGCTCGTGGGGTTTCCTTCTACCATCATGAGTCGACAGCCCGGTACTACAAGAAGCATCAGCTCAAACTAAATCTGTTCATATTAGGTACCTTTTTAAACGCTGAGTTAAGTTAAACTGTGTTCCTATCTGTTAATCAGCTGTATGCCTATCTGTGGAGGCTATTTAGTTGCATTATGTTATCACTAAAATGTTTAAGTTTATCTAAACCTTTGAAAATGTAAAAAAATAATCTATATCACTAATATCAAATAGGTAAAGTTTGTTTGTAAGAGGTAATCTCTGAAAGTTTTTTTACTGATAGAATGCTACATATACTTTTGCCGCTTAATGGTAGGTATAGGTACTTGACTTCTCCCCGACCAAGTCGCGGTTAGAAGCTAGTAAACAACAAAGTGGATAAGTAGATGTATTTGTGGGTTTGAATTAAGCAAAATTGGTGATAACAGGGATAATAACTTTCTAAAGTGGACCGCACATTTCGTCTGTAGTTCTATAATTGAACTTGATTTCTAAATATTAGCGCAAGAAACAAATTGGGGTCTCGTGGCTAAGAAATAACAGCTGACGGTTCGATCTATCAGGTTAAGCTTCACTTGCCGGGGTTGGTCCGTGGATGGGTCTTTACACACCGAAAATCCTCCGTGCCTCGGAAAGCACGTTAAGCTTGTCGGTCCCGACTGCCATACGTGGATCTTTGTTACTCGTCACGGGATGTCAGAAGCCCGAAAGTCTGACAACCAGTCTTATCAAGGAGTATCGCATTACCCAGTTACTGGGTTGTGGAGGTCAGATAGGCATTCGCTCCATGTAAAATACTGGTATTAAGCTGCATTCTGTTAGACTCGAAGCCGAACCTAACGAAGTTGGGAAAAGGCAAATTGATTTTAGTGTAAGAAACAAATTAATTAAAGTAGAATAAGCAGCAGTGCAAGCATGTCTGTGTGTGTGTGTTTGCTTTGTGTACGTGCTAATGAAAACTGGGCGGGTTTCAGTTGATTAGATTTCTAAAGAGTTGAGGTATAAGGGCTATTATGTATTGGTTAGGAAATGAAATGAGGTATTGTATCGACGTTTTATTTCCTAGACCGTTTGCAATTATGACATCTGTCGGCTAACGTCTAGGTTTATTGTTGAATATGGTTAACGACAGACAGATTCATGATTGGATTTTATTCCAATCAAAACGCTACCTTTAGTCTTGTGTTCTTTTAGTCTATTTTCGTTGGAAATGACTTGTCCTTTTACTTTGTCTAGAAGTTATTAAAGGTACATATTGGTGCCGATTCCCTTGTTCACAAACTAGACTAAATTTAGAGAGTTGACATCTCTTACTAACATACAGCGAAAAGAAAGGACGGTGACATTAAAGAACTAAGTTAGCGATGTCAAATTAGTTTTGCCTTGAACTTTTCCGTATTTTTAATCCATATGTTTTAAGATGTCAACTATAATTGTATGGATGTGTCAGATTGACTAAATTTGACAGCTCTTATTTACATTAGTCTCTTTCTTGTTTTATTGGACAGAATAAGATGGAAATAGCCTAATTTTAGTTTAGTTTGTGACCAAGATAATCGGCACCATTGTCACGGAATGTCACCGTCCTTTCCTTTCGCTGTATGTTAGTAAGAGATGTCAATTCTCTAAATTTAGTCTAGTTTGTGAACAAGGGAATCGGCACCAATGTCCAACTATGAGGTAGGTATTAATATAGATCTCTGCAGTAATCAGCAATGTTCTATAATGTTCTATACCTTTGTTTTTTTTACTGTGTCGCTATCGACATTATGACTTCATTAAGTTTACATACATACATAACATCACGCCTGTAATCCCCGAAGGGTTGGGCAGCATTAAGTTTACTTGCGCTCACACAAAGTTCTTTTAATTTTTTGGAAATGGGACTAAATCTACAGTTTTTATTTCAATCCTACCCGCAGTAAAGGCAATTTTGTGTCATACTCAATAACTCAGCGCTGTTCGCTTTTTGAAATGGTAATCTAGTACTGGTAGTGGCGGTAAGTGTTATTGGGTTTTTCCATCAGGAATTTCTCAGTAGCAGCTTCGGATTCTGGATTTGTGCCCGGTTGATGGCAATAGGCTCGCCCCCTATTACATGGGACAATAATTATAACAGGTGTACTACTGGGTACACCTTTGTCTAACCCTACAAGAATTACGGGAGGACTTCAAGGAAATCTAGTTCCTACCTCTAAAATTGTTGATCTTTGGTTAATATATTTAGTAATATAGCAAGTCACACACCTTGCGAATACCACAAGCTCATAAACATTCCCTTGTAGAACACAGCGGGCACCCCAGTGACCCATACAGCAACACGGGGGTCGCTGCGAGTAAACTTGTAAAGTGGAACGATTATGTTAAACGTGGGAGGTCTGAGCGTACAAGTAAGCTTGTATGGGGGTAATTTGTGAGTGAGGGAACTGCGCGGTTCTGCAACTTTCAGTTAGGTGATTTTTGAGTCGTGATCGACGGCAAATCTCTTAAAGTAGGTACTAGTATGATTGCGATACCACGTAGATTTGATTCCTTCATAACTTTATAGAACCCAAAAGAAGAAATAAGAGATCTCGAACTAGAACTCGAAACAGCATTAACAGACTACACCAAGCTGGGAAACAAACACAAAGACTTACAAACAAAGCAAACGATATAAGAGAATGAATTGAAAAATAGAGATGAAGAGATAGCAACATACAAAAAGGAACTGGGACAGTTTACCAATCTACAGTTTTCCGTTATCTGCTATATAAATATGACGGTTTAAGAGCTTTAAAAAAAGACATAATTCTTTATTTTTCCGTTTATCATCATCGTCATCTGCCTAGCCTTTTTCCCAATTATATTGGGGTCGGCTTCCAGTCTAACCGGATGCAGCTGAATACCAGCATTTTTCATAGAGCGACTGCCTATCTGACCTCCACAACCCAGCAACGGGGTAATACGGTACCCTTATTCCCTTCCCTTTTCCCCCCTATTTATTCTTCCGTTATCAGAAAATTATTATAAAAATGGTATTTTTGACAGATTTAGAATAAGATTACATTGCAACCATTCCTATAAGACAATAGAATTAACCCTCAGACTACCTATTATAAAACTTATTTCAATAGCACACGACTTGCTCCATATACGAGATACCTGCATTCAGAAACAACCTGTACATTAAGTACCCACCAACAAGAAAGATCTTCACATATACACACACAATTATGTAGACAATGTACACGACACCTAATATAATAATACGAGTATAATATATTTAATGTAGAACGTACATAATGTACGGGTTATCTAGTTAATTAGTCGTAAGTGACGTTGTAACAAGGTTAGTGCTATTCATTATAGAGGTATGTTTGTGTGGAACAAACCGGTGTTGTTTGCGTATTGTCAGCAATAATTCACTTATTGTGAATTGAGTTACGTAATAATGATGTTTGTGTTTCGTGAACGCTAACTGTAATATTATAAAGCTGAAGTGTTCATTTGTTTGTTTGAACTAAGGCCCTGTGTACACCACGTTTTTTAAACGCGCCGTCGACGCTCGTTTTAGAAATGCGCGCCGACGGCGCACTTTTATCCTACAGAGCAGTTTGTTATCGTTTGTATCGATACAAACGCGATGCTAACGCGCGTGTGTATCCATTCAAACGCGCTGCACCGGCGTGTCTGACTGAATCGATACACGCGCGCGTTTGTATCGATTCAAACGCGTGTTTGAATTTATACAGGTGTGCAAAGGTCTACAGGCCGCGTCTGACTTGCGTGCGTATCGCGTCTGTATCGCTACAAACGCGCGTCGACGACGCGTTTAAAAAACGTGGTGTGCAGAGGCCCTAATGTCCAGAACTTTTTTTTTAGGTTGGAATCATCAAATGACTCTTTCCGCTTTAGGCGGAGCGGAAGGGAGTGTCAGAGTCTTACTGACTAAAACCCATCCGTTTTCCTTTATTGCCCTTTGCGTTCCAGGGCCGCGGTGACTCTTTCGAACAAGTTCCGCAACCCTGGCAGGCACTGGCCCGAGACTACGCGCCGTATTGTCTGGGACTACTAAATTGTTTTTTTTTCTAATAGGAGCTACGTTATTCCTGAGCGTTACAGGCAAATAAGATATAAAATAGGATTCGTAACAAAAATTAACGCAGGCGAAGTCACGGGCGAAATTCTGTCAAACATATAAATAACAGTTTGTAAACTCACCAGCTCATCAAGCTGTCTTGCCAGCTGGTCGTTCAGGAAAATTCACACAGACGTTAGTTATGAAATAATCAGTAATAAACTATGAATTATTATGTCGTGATGGATTTCCTTCTAACTTTTTCAATTCATTTATCATTAATGAAGGAAAACATTAAACGTCAATATTCTAAATACACGAAAAGGAAATTCAAATATAGAACATTTTCTTTTTAATTTCCTTAATGGCCAGGCGTAGTGTAAGGTAACATGGAGTATGTATGCTACCTCACGTGCGAAACGTAAAGAGGTTGCAATTAAGATTTTCACCTTTATGGAGCGAAACTAATGTAATATACTTGGAGTTTATTTTATATAACGTTCATACTTGTATACGGTTTCTGGTAATTAGAAATCGATACTAAAATAATTATATGTAAGTACATGATTGTACTCATGATAACAGACAAGAGTCAGAAAGGTTTTTTTTTTTTATATTTGCGTTGCGTATGTTCTCACGCCTTTTCGGGTGATTATTGGCACCCCAAAGGCGTGGCACGCACGCGTTCAGTAGGTACGCTTGATAGTTAATTGAAAATTGTGATAATTTACTGATAAAAACCTATTTTTAACAAAAAAATAAGACCGCCTTCAAAAACTACAAAATAAAAAATAACTTTAGCTTGAAATTCGATGGCTTTGGTTTTGTTTCTTGTTATGGAGGTATTGCCACCGACTTCCAAGCTAAAGTTATTTTTTTTTTGTAGTTTTCGAAGGCGGTCTTATTTTTTTGTAAAAAAATTTTTATTTTTCACTTTTTAGTGCTTGTGTGTTAATGTTTGAAATCCTTACATAAAGACCTTTCAAACAATACCTTACACGATATATTTAATTTAGGAAAATGGTAGGAGGGGGGTTGACGTACCCCCCTCCCCACTTTCTTCAGTCAGTCATCGACTACACGTATAAACAAAGCAATTTCTCTTGTTACGGCGGTTCTGCTGTGATTTTATAAGGAGTTCCGTTCCATATCTCCAAAGTTCATCATCAGATCATGACAATATTCCTATGGGACCTATTCGGAGCTATACTCTTTCAAACAAAACAAGAATCATCCAAATCGATTTATAATTGGCGGAGTAATCGTAGAACAAATATACAAAAAAAAAAAAAAAAAACATACGCGTCGTATTGAGAACCTCCTCCTTTTTGAAGTCGGTTGAAAAGAAGCTTTTCTTTAGAGTATTGGACATTGTTTTGTCATCAGAACTAAAGGTGTATGCAAATTTTTAGCTCAATCGAATAATAACAAATGGTCGAAAAATGGTTTGCAAATGAAAGGACAACTTACATACATAAATACCAACAGTGCAAGCTAAATATAAGCTTCTAAAAAGATATAAGTAACGTTCGTTTTAAATACATAACATAACATACATAACATCACGCCTGTAATCCCCGAAGGGTTAGGCAGAGGTGTACCCATTAGTTCACCCACATTTCGCCAGTTATGTTTTTAGTCCCATGTAATAGGGGGCGAGCCTATTGCCAATTTAAATAATTAATAAATTTAATTGTTTATTTTGTGTAACTAAGGCCCATAACATATAATAATACTTTAAAAACTATCATACAAATGTACAAAATAGTACATAACTATATAAAAAAAAAATTGAACACTCAACAAAAGAGATAGGTATATATAGTAAAAATATATAGTAAACCAAAGATATAGACCATATCCAGGGTCTTCAGATATAGTTGAAGTTTTCTTAGCAACCAATGAGTACAATCATGTTTACTGTACACGATGTGACGATTTATGAGTAGTTCCGCTCCCTTAAAAGCTGGCCAGTATTATAACAGTCAGTAACTTGGATCGGTATTGTTCTCTAGGTACGTCTCATAGGTTTCTGCAAACAATGACCAACACTTGAAGGGGTAACTTTCTTTATTCGGAGATGTTGTGAACAAAACACTAAAAGGCAGCTGTGACCCGGATAAGTTTCTATTGAGGACCGTTCCGAGGACTGTACTTTATCGTCCTCAAACAATTCGGTCTGCTAATCAATCAGTTCGGGTCTGCCCATATTTTCTTATGTTGAGGACAGATTTATGTATTCTGAACTTTTTCTATACATTTGCTAGAGGACTTTATTTCGCTGCCTTTTCTATTGTTGTACTGACGTGTGATCGACTAGTTTCTATTTGTTTGCGAAAAAAGTTATGAATAGATGTATCTGTTACAGTTTGTATTTCGTAGGGTTCTGACCGGATAGATTTGAGACAGTCGTGACATAAATAGTTATGAATAAAAAAAATAGTTTTAAAAACAAACTTTAATTTAAAATTATTACAATATTGAGTATTAGACATTGTATTGTCATCAGAACAAAAGGTGTGTGCTAAATTTTAGCTCAATCGGATACCAACAAATGTTCGAAAAATGCCAACAGTATCTTACACAGTACCCTTTTAGACTTTTTCATAGCGGATGGAAGACCCCCTAGCGATGAAATTTATTGTCAGTTGTGAATGTGTTGAACAGTGAACTTTTTTTTATTGACAAGCGAAAAGTGTAAATCACTCCAGGTTTACATTTTTCGTCGGTTAATAAATTAAAAACGTCTAGAATCATAATTGTACCGATTTCGTGGTAAAAATCTTTGCTACAATGTCCCTTTGACTCCATACCTACACATATTCATTTATTGGCTTATAATAATCTGTATACTGCCTCGTTGGTCTAATGGTCTCGATTGCTGTGCATGAGGTCTTGGGTTCGATTCCCAGGTCGGGCAAAGTGTTATTGGGTTTTTCCATCAGGAATTTCTCAGTAGCCGTCTCGGAGTCTGGATACAAATCCAGACTCCGAGGCTGCTACTGAGAAGTTGCCCGGTGGATGGCAATAGGCTCGCCCCCTAGTACATGGGACTAAAAACATAACTGGCGAAATGTGGGTGTACTAATGGGTACACCTCTGCCTAACCCTTCGGGGATTACAGGCGTAATGTTATGATGTTATGTAATAATGTGTATAAGAGATGTTACATAATATGGCTTAAATTTAAAGTACATACCCTGTTAGGGCACAGCAACATAGCACGGTTAGGTTCATAAATTATACGTATTTTTACTTGAAAATATTGGATTATTTCGAATTTTTATCGACTAGGTATAATAATATATTTATATTTGTAGAAAATATAGACGGAAAATGTTATCCTTACACAAGGGGTGCAGGACGTCTCCTTCATCGTCTGCTGTTTTATCTGATATGCTATTCTCTAAAAAAACTATACGACGAACTCGTCACCGAAACTAGTACGGTCCCCAGTGGATTTTGAACTTTATGCTCTAGATCATTTCGTTGAAAATCCATTAACGAAAAACTGTCTCTACGACGAGTTCCGAAACAGTTTGTCTTTAATAGATTTTCGACGTTGTTTTCTACAGTTAAAGTTGAAAATGCACTTAACACAGACCAAAGTGCGCTGCCGCGGCGCTGTGTTTTTAGAGAATAGCACTTCTGGTCATGGTACGTTAGATCTTCTAGCTGACCTCACCACCTTGATATGAACGCCACTGTCTCTCCCTTTCCCCAAATTCTTTTTTCCTAGACTTTTTACCCTGTATTTTTTACCCCAGGATGGCCGCCTCCGCAGCGGAGACATGCTCCTGCGAATCGGCGCAGTGTCAGTGGTGGGCATGTGCGCGCGGCAGGCGGCGGCGGTACTGCGACAGTGCGGCGCATGCGTGCGGCTGCTGGTGGCTAGACCTGCGGCCTCCAGCGGGATGCCTATGCCGGACAATCGGCAGTCCATGCAGGTAATATTGAAACAGGACTTTGAATGGAGGGAAGTGGAAATTATGTGTTATTTTACTCTTCCGCTGTTCTTTTCTGATTAATTTCGTTGCGGGATCGAAGACAGTTGAATCGTTTCTAAGGGACTCGTCGAGCTTCATTGCCTTTGCGATGTTCTGATGATCGCCACTGTTGATTCTTTCAGGAGTCGCAGTGCTTTGAAAATAATTTGGGGGGAAAAAAATGTCATTACTTTGCAAAAACTTAATTAAAAGGAGTGTTTGTGGAGTGTAACCTATGTTCTGAAGCGAAAAGTGCTTGTAAATGGTTTATTTGAAGTGAATGCAATTATGTCGTGCGTGCATTTCTTTGTGGCCATGCGGCCTAGTCTCATTGGCTGACAGATAAAATGTATTTGTAAAGGTTTTGTCTTTCCAAATTATAATTACGATATTTTGGATGGATGTGCGTTTGTTACTCAACCACGGCAGAACGGCTGAACGGATTTTGATTAAATTTATTAGTGATAGATTATAATCTGGCGCAAAGGCTTTTTATCCTGGAAACATATTTATGGTTCCCGTGGGATAATATATCAACACTGACGCTGACGAAGTCGAAGGCAAAAGCTGGTGTAAAATGATTTGATACAATTAGTTCAACTGAGCTACAGCGCTCCGCTAATGAGTCCTGCGCCTGCTCACCTATGTGGTCATTAAAGCAACGCCTGCTTATTACAGTGGCTTGACCATTTAAGCGACTAACAACATAATTAACCCGTCAATGCGTAACGCAACCTGCTCACAAACTGGCCACATAAAGCTCAGGTCGCAGGCGCCCGCGCCGCACCCTCAGCGCTAATTGGCGAGGCTTGCACAAAAGCTAAGAAACTGCCGCCTCCAATTAACGTAACTGGGTCGAAGTTAAGTGACGTTTAAAATAGACCAGGTGTGAGCTGGAGAGGCTTCGTTTTGGTGCAAAGAAAGTAGGTGTTTAGGAGAGTTAGTGTGGCTAACGCAGAAGGTATTTTTTGCAATTTCAATCATAATGTGCTGGATTTTGGGATTAGATTTGTGTGTCTCTAATCGTAATAGGTATGAGTAGGCTGTAGATTTCCGCAACCGGCTAAAAAATAACGTAGTTAGTGATTACAAAAAAGCTTTTTTACAAAAAAAGATCACCGCCTTCAAAAACCACGAAATAAAAAATGACTTTAGCTAGGAAGTCGGCGGCTTTGGTTTTATTTCTTGTGATGTAGGTATTGCCACCGACTTCCAAGCTAAAGTTATTTTTTATTTTGTGGTTTTTGAAGGCGGTGATCTTTTTTTGTAAAAAAGCTTTTTATTTTTCACTTTTTAGTGCTTGTGTGTTAATGTTTGAAATCCTTACATAAAGCCCTTTCAAACAATACCTCACACGATATATTTAATTTTGGAAAGTGGTAAGAGGGGGTTTGGCGTACCCCCTCCCCACTTCCTTCAGTCAGTCATCGATTACACGTTTATATAAAGCAATTTTTCTTGTTACGGCGGTTCTGCTGTGATTTTATAAGGAGTTCCGTTCCATATCTCCAAAGTTCATCATCAGATCATGACAATATTCCTATGGGACCTATTCGGGACCATACTCTTTCAAACATAAAAAGAATCATCCAAATCGATTCATAATTGGCGAAGTAATCGTTGAACAAACACACAAAAAAAAACAAAAAAAAAAAAAAACATACGCGTCGAATTGAGAACCTCCTCCTTTTTGAAGTCGGTTGAAAAGAGTTAGTTAATGACAGCTATAACACATACAGATAAACGCATACATGTTGTGGCCTCAAAGGTGGTTTTACACTATATTGAACTACTATCTTCGGCTAGCGACTTCACCCGCGTTAAACATTCTTACATCCAAACTTTTTGCATTTATAATTAAATTTAAAATTCGATCATGATTAGAAAGACATGTGGCGCCATCTAATAAGAATAATACTTTATTTCGGGATGAAAAGTACCCAAGTACCCTTTTTTTTTTGAGGTGGTAAAAATCATCAAATGACTCGGAAGGGACTGTCAGACTTTTACTGACTAAAAAACCACCCTGTTCCTTCTGTTGCCCTTTACGTTCCGGGGCCACGGTATCCTGTTAAGACGTCCCGCAACCCCGGCAGGCGTTGGCCCTGTTGGGGGCCCCGTCCCTGTGCTGACAGCTCTTTGAGGCGCGCGCGAACAGAACGCGCCGTCGACCCGGGCTTGGTCCTTGATCGGACGGCGAGCTACCCATTACTCGCCGTCCGCAAGCCCGCGCCTACGGTGGCCGGATGTCGCCTCGCGACGTCCGACGCCCTGGGCGTCTCCCGCGGCGGCTGGGGCGTGAGGTGGTTCTCTCCCTCACGCGGCCCGACCCAAGTACCCTATGTCCGTTTCTGTACACGTGACAATGTATATGAAAAATTCCAGGATGATCGGTTCAGTGGTTTAGGCGTGGAAAGGTAACAAACAAACTTACTTTCGCATTTATAATATTAATAATAATAATAATGTTTTTATATCTTTTTTATAATAATATTTAAAAATGTAATTATATATGTACACTCAATAAATAAATGGAATAATAATATTTATAATAGGAGCCCTGACCACCGGTGGCTTGGACCCTGTTCCCGACGCCGGTGGGATACTATTTTTTATATTTTTAAATGTTTTTATATCTTTTTTATAATAATATTTAAAAATGTAATTATATATGTATACTAAATAAATAAATGGAGTAATAATAAATAAATAATAATAATAATATTGGTTAGGATAGTAAGATTTTAATTATCCTGACGGCCTAGTGGTTGCTAGTAATCAACTGGTGTATAATGGACAAAATGTTATTGAGATGTAGGAATTTGTCAATAGCTGCCCGGAGTTTGGTTTGTGCCCGGCTGATCGAAATAGGGTCACCCCTTATTATAAGTACGGAGCTTAAAATACCTACCCTCTCGGGTTATTCCCCAAATAGATTTGATAAATGTTATTTTAAGTTTTTCTTCGATCCGATAATGTGCATTCCTACAGTTCTGTTTACCCCGTAATGCCATTTTGTTATACTGTCGTCTTGAGTTATTGGAAAACCGGCCAAGTGAGTTTGCAACTCGCACACGAAGGGTTCCGTAGGTACAACCGTACAATATTTAACACTACATGATACCAAAAAACATATTACTTATATGAGGTGTCACTTCCATTTTCAAATGCATTTATTTAATAAGCTCGCCCCCTATTATATGGGACTAACAACATAACTGGCGAAATGTGGGTGTACCAATGGGAACACCTCTACCTAACCCTTCGGGGATTAAGGGCGTCATGTTATGTTGTGTATTTTTTTTGTTGTTCAATTCGTATGTACTTTCTAAAGTTTATCTTGGACATCACTGGCATCGGTGAAGGAAAACATCGTGAGGAAACCTGGACTTATACCAGCCTATTACTGGTCCACTCAAACCATATCAGAAAAGGGGTTTAAAAACTCTGACACTAGGGTGTGTGGGGTCGTAAGACCTTACTGCCCACACGATAAATAAGAAGACAGCGACCATAACGCACTCCACGAAAATTGCATGTGTCTTCTTTTTACGATTCATAAGTTAGAAAGACAGACAGCAAAGTCTTAATAAAATTCCCGTGTAGCACCATTTACGCACAGACCCCTAAAAAGTAAACGTGTTTCGTATCACAATATTATAATTGAAAAGTCCCAAGCGAGGTGAAGACGACACACTGTATATTATTCTTTTATTCTCTTTCAACTCGAATTGAAATGTTGTGGGCGCGCCGCCATTTCTCATAAAAGATTTTAATAACATGTCTGAATGATTAAATCGTGATAGATGTGTTTTTAAATATTGTTTAAATAAACAGGATTTGTGTACGAAGAGGGGAAACAGCTGGGTATTGCGTCAATGGGTATTTATTGCTGTGGCGATACAGTTTTCTTGAAAAGAAATTAGAAGGCAATTAGACATACAAAATTTAGTCGCAAATCTCATCGAAGAAAGTAAAGTGACGCACAAAACATAAAAAAAAAAAATTGTTTATAAAAGCCTTAGTCAAAAAACAAATAAATTGACAATTCATTATTATTATATACCTACGGATACGGTAATATGCGCCACTACCGGGCGAAACAGCTGACGCTCAGCACAATGCCTTGGCCCGAGCACGAAGGCACGAAACCACGGCGCTGGTTTTCAGCGTAGCCGGCGGCGTGTCGCTGACTCGGAACTATAATGTAAAATATCATTCACCTATAGTTCTGAGGCATAGAATAATAAAAATTATTAATTTCAGAAATTCCGAATGTCGAAAAATCTTATTTAAATAGACAGATGACTTTTCAAAGATAAAATTCGATGTTTTAGAATAAAAGACGTTGTGTTTCCGTTTCTTTAATTCGATGAAATGTATCCGTCGCTCCAAGCACGAGCGCGCGGAGTTAACGTAACGTAAATTGGATCGACTTTTAAATTGGAAATACCCGTTTCGCACATTGTAGATAACATTTATTTAGTTGGCGAAAGTAGCATGTAAGGATCGTAGCAGGTGGCATTCTGTGGTTTCTGCCTACCCCCATGGGAAAAAGGCGTGAGTTTATGTATGTATTTATTTAGTTCTGGTTTTATTTACGTCAATGGGTGATAATAATTGTGCTGGTCGTGTAAACTAATAATATAAAGAGAAAAGATTTGTATTTTTGTTTGTAATCAATAAACTCAAAAACTACATAACCGATTTTAAAAATTCTTTCTCGTATGAAAAGCTACATTATTAGCAAGTAACTTCTTTTTTTATTTACTAAAAAATAAAGATTCCTTCGAAAATTGCAATAATGTAACTCAATAACTCAAGGTATCAAAAATTGCCTGTAAAAGTCATATTCATATTCATTTATTTATGAATACCATAATAAAAAGACACAGTCATCACATACAGACAGACACAGACAGACAGACAGTCATTACATATTTGGCGTATACAATGGGTATTGGGTTTTTAGAAGTACAAAATCTACGCAGACGAAGAAGCGGGCAAAGTGCTAGTATAAAATAAAACCAAAACGCTATAAGACAGCGCGCCGCCCGCGAGCCGTAATCTGTTTATCTTGTCATTATTAAAAAATATTTTAACGCCTACAATTTAAAGCTCTAACTAGAATGGCAAACTATTTCCTATATCGAAACCGTCATGTTACAATGAGCCAGAACCTATATTCGTGCCTATTTCCATTTGAAAATTCTAGTCCTTACCGACTACTTTTCCGTCGCGCACTCATGCGAGGCCCTCTAGCGGCGGCACGTTTGTTATTTCATACCTCGGAAATAGAAGGACGTTAATAAAACGTAGTCGTACCATTTTCATAGGCAATCCGACTGAGTGGATCATATTTTATGGGCGCCAGCTTCCCGCTTTGCGAGATGATTTTGTTCAGAACTGATTCGACAAAAGATATTTTTTTGTCTTTTTATTGGTAACGTTGTTTTTGAAGATGTTGTTATGTTGGATGATAACGGGTGTAAATACACACTTAATGAAACTGATAGTTACATGTTTTTCGAATCATTGCGATTGCATTTTTGTTCTGGACCATACCTGGGAACCTCCTTGTCATGGAAATATAAAACAAAGGTTAAAAATAACTAAAAATCGTCTACGAAAAAATTGCGTACTGAAAAATATACAACAAGAACAATATTCAAGTAATAGCCGTGGTCGTATGCCACCTAGCCATTAAAGATTGTGAGAAACAACCGCAGGTGGCACACGACCACGGCTCCTCCTTTTGCCTTTGCCGTAGTCGGGTAAAAAGAAAGAGAGAAAGGAAGAAGGAACAAAAACTATTTATTCAAGAAAAAGTGGCGCACATATCAGTAAAAAAAATTCAAAAACTTAACGGTAAAGGTGAAAGTACCAAGCCTCTTTTGGTTTATCTTAGACATCACTGACGTATTTAATGAAAACATCGTGAAGCCACCTGAACTTATCTTAATAATATATATACAAATTACGCGTCACGGTGTTAGTCCGGGATGGACTCCTAAACTACTCAACCATTTTTTATGAAATAGGTATGGCTTACTGTGTGTGTCAAACTTAAAATAAAGGATAGTTTTATCTTGATTATTGACCTCAATATCTTTACTTACTTTAAGCCACAGAAACGCGTGGCCGAGTTAGCTAATAGTAATAAGTCTAAAATCACCAAAACGCCTTAAACAAGCGTGGTGATCAATGCTTATGCCTTTTCTGTATGATAAGAGGCTTTTACCGTGGGACAATATTAGTCTAGTATTATTAATTTCAGTAAACAACTCAGAACACGCCAGTTCTAAACAACCGGCGCCATTTTTATACACGACCAGTAACGACCAAAATTCACTAGCTCCAAAAACGTCAAAAGTACAAGACACCTCATTATAAAACATTTTCTGTGTATAATGAAGATCGGCACCTGCCTCTCAAGTCTTAGATGCTCATAATTGAGAAGACGTCGCTATTAGTACGACATCCGTCCGGGTGCGGAGCGACGCCACTTCCGGACGGATGTGACGTAATTGCGTCAGACAGGTTTCATAGGCCTTCACTTGAATGTTCTGCTTTTGAATTATGACGAGATGAAAGGAGGGGAGGGTAGTTTAAGTTTATTTTTCTACGTCGTTGCGAAGGCTTTATGGTTTTGACAGATAAAGTAGATTGCTAGTGGTTTCTTTTAAGAAAATGAATATATTGTGTAACATGATTCTGCTATGTGATCTAAACAAGCTAAATACTCTTTGTCGCCAGTCAGGATAATTATAAATACTACTTATTACAAGGATATTAACAAATAAGTTACAATAAGTTAGGAAGTGTATTGTATGTAAGGAATGCGAGCCATAGAAATGGATATTACAAAGGGCTGTTCTGTCATCTCACGGTAGACCGTTTGACAATCTTTGGTCAGCGCAGAGAGAGCAGCACAATGTTCATTTAGAGATTTCATTGATAATGAACCTAAATGTAATAGATATAAAATTGAACATCTTGTAAACGTGTTAAGTAATTATACCTTGCAAACAATTTTCAGCTCTATTTGTGCATATTGCTACTCTATTTACGCTGAATTTTAAATGCCAGCTACTACCATTATATCGCCCTTTTATCTTAAGGCGATACCGTATTAAAGCAATAAAAACATGCTCTTCCTAACCCATTGCACTATCTTACTCAATACTCAATCATTTATTGCATTCCACAATATATAAGCTTAGGAGGTAAGTAAACATTGGTTGTAACAATCGTGGACCTTGTCAGGCACAGCAAAACATACATTTGAAGGAAGAGGACATAAATAGTCATACAAGCTAACTTAATCTCTCCTCTCTTTCTCTCATCTTACTCTCTTCTAATCCTCTGTTTCCCCCACAGCCTCTAGGAGCGTCCCCAGCACCGGTGGTCCCGTCCCGGTTGCTAGCAGACCCGATAGAACTGGAGCGTCGTCTGTCGGAGGCAGGACACGACGGCTTCGGAGCGCTGTGCGAGGATACGTCTCCGCCCTCTCCGCCGCCCACCATCATCGAGGAGAGGCTGCATCATAGGGTAAGACAATGAAATGTAAAGTTCTATATTCAAATCATAATTATATAATCTGTTAAATACAGTTCTTAAGCATTAACAAAAAGACTCCAGAAGGCATACAAATATGAAATGCGAGAAACGATTACTGATTTATAAAAACTTACTTATTGCGATGTGAAATTAACAGTTCTGTATACCTTCACCTTCTTCCAATGGATTTAAAAACTTTTGATTTTTAAACTTACTTGAGAACTACCTATGTTTACCTCATGCAATACTAATTATAACATTCAGTTGGTCATTGCACAGGTAAAGTATACAAAATGATTAAGTCATCCAATGCATTTAATTTTCTTGTAGTAAATAATGAGCTTAATTATTGATTATTAGAATTAGTGTACATTCTTTATACATGAGGGTATTTTGTTAAATATCTGTGCTCCTTCAAATGTTTTTTTTTTCACGGAACTTAGTTGTCATCTTTGGTAAGAAGGTTACCCCGACGAGTGCTACGTTGGGTTTCTGTTTTACTTTAGTAAACGATAGATTAGTCTGTATGAATTTGTAAAGAGTCTACAGATAAAAATACGGTTGCATTATCTAAGTTAATTATCATTCGTTTAGCCGGTGGCGTCGATAGTGGCGGTAGTGCCACGAGGAGCTCTGGCGCCGTCTCCTCGACCACCTGCCTTTGTGCAGCCGCCGACGCAGCCGCAACCACCGCCAGTCAGGTAAGGACAACAGTAGCATCCAGATATTCATTTGGTTTAGTTGTGCCACGAACTGCTTTTTCTCTCCCACGTATATGATGGTTAAGTGGTAAATGAAGGGTGCATTATGTTTATGTGAAGATTGGCACGCTGTTTGCGTAACTTTTACAGTCATATAGAACGTTCTTGGGAAGAATGAAACCGAGCACCACAAACATCGAAGTCCCAACTTGGCAAAGCGCCGAACAACATAAATCTATTACGAAAACAACTTGAATTCCATCCATTCCATCCTTGCATTCGATCGAAAATCTTAAGGTACTTCCTCACCGGGAGCATTCGCCTGTTATGTAATAATCTAAAACCCACTCACTGACGATCATTTACCTGATTCTTCTTACTCACTGATGATCTAAATGCTCAAATATAAACTGGTATATTACAAGCTAATGTGCTGGTGAGAGATCGCTTTTATAGTAAGGCCTAAAACACCCAACCTCCAACCAACCTTCAACCTTCTTTGGGTGGTTACTTTAGTGAAAGTAACCACCCAAAAAAGGTTTCTGCTCAGATTATTCAGACTATGTTCCATATTATTATGTCAAAGGATCCCATTTGCCCGTTCACCTGCACCCTTGACGAGCTGTGTAACGCTTCTAACGCGGCAGTAAACGTGACGAACTACTAGGACCAAATCGTTTATATTATAAAGATGTATCTTCGATATTAAAAGAAGAACAATAAAACTTTTGAGGTATGCGAAATGGGTGAATAAGGGTGTAAAGTTTCGCATCCTCTGTTGAAAAGGGAGGAGCATCCGAGCAGACGGGATTTTGTACATAATTATGCTAACGTCGCGCAAAATGTTGATTGCACGATGCAGAAATTGTCAGTTGTAGTTCATGTCGCTACAAAACTAAACTTCATCCACCAGGTTACCACTAGACATGGCAGTGCGTGGCACAGGCGAGCCGGAGACCCTCAGTTACGACGTGGACCTGAACAAGGACTCAGCGCTGGGACTTGGCATCACCGTGGCAGGATACGTTTGTGAACAAGGTATGTCCAAATATTGCTTCGTAGAAGTTTACATTTCAGAGAAAAAGTCTTGTTTTCTTAAAGCCTCGTATTCATGGTAAACATTTGTTTAGCAACAGTTGTTCAACGTTGTTTATGAACGGCGAGAACGCTGCTGGAAACTTTGTTTAAATCAATATGGGTTGTCCACACACGTCAACATTTGTTGATAAACTGATGTTTTCGCTCGCCGGGCGTCAACTCTGCAACATGGCGTGATCAACTCCGCAACACGAGTGTTGCCCGCAATATGTTGACAGCAACTCGGCAACATGTTTACCATGAATATGAGACTTAAGTCATGTCGCTTGGGCGCAAAGATCTGAAAAATTAGATATCGTGACTAGATTTTGTTCAAATATCAACGGAGGTCGCAAAGACAAAAGTGTCACCGTTGTGCCCGGGCGTTGCTTGCAGTCTCAAGTGTTTATTAATGCTTTGAATTTCGCCTCTGTTGACTCTTCATCTAAGACGTCACCACTTCAACGTAATCTGGCATCAATCTTATAATAAGAAGCTGAAGATTGCTTTTTGTTTGCTTTTTTTTATTATTTTAACGCGCTCCTCTCTAATCAAATCTAATCAAATAAAATCACTTTATTGCATTCATGTGTAACTGTTAGTCGGATTGGAAAGTTCTTTTAGGGTATAATAGCTAGATTCATAAGGAATAATATAGGCGATATAACACCACGCTATGACACAGAGGAGCGGAGTATTAGCCAACTTTTAGGGTAAAACTTTACAAGGTATAAACCGATTTTCCTAATTCATGAATTTCGTAAAAATATCGTTTGACCTCTACACAAGGGTTCACGGCTATACAGTCATGGCGCTGATCAATCAACAAGCGACACAAACATTGTCACGGTCATGGGTGACTGTTTGTACATCGTCATCTCTCCGCGCCTCGTTAAGTTGGCGTATAGCTCCGGATGTCACGCTATATCGATCATCTACATCAGTTAATACGTGACATGTTCCAAGTAAAATAAAATTGTGAAAATCTAAGATATATTGGCAGTAATGCTGGGGCTACACTAGCGGGCTACGGGGAATATTCGTGTTAACGCGATGAGTTCGAGATCGTTGCAGCGTTGTATTTGGGCGTAGACAATGTCGGTAAAATGACGTGCATCAAAGGGATTTGTCGTGACAATAATCGCATATGACTACATCTTCTTTACGCCGCACAACAGAGAACAACACAATCAGGCACTATGAATCTTTGCTCACCTAATGTGGCCAAGAACATCGCGTATCTTTCTTTATCGTGTAGGCAGGGTTTTACGACCCCACACACTCTAGTATCAGAGTTTCAAAACCGCCTCAAGAGCCTCTGATATGGTTTGGTTTAGTTGCGTATGCCCATACAAGATGTTTTAGCGACACGGATCTTCGCCCGCTAATGTAGCTCCAGCATAACACGTACAGCGCTTGATGTGGCGAGAATTGATGACATTATTAATCTCATCGGGAAAGTTTTCCGTGACAAGATCGGTGCAAAATAGGGAAGAGTTACGTAAAAAGGGGCGAAGAGGGCTTATGACCAGATGTAGATTGAAGAGGGTGCAGACGATGATGGATGATGATGATATTATTATGTTTATATCAGGGATGATGGGTAATATTGGGTACTACACGCGTGGTATTTTTAAGTTACGTTTTTGTTTACTGCTCCGCTTCCGATGGTTATAGCGTAATGTTATATAATGTTATATATTATTCGTCATAAATCTGGCTATCAGATACAGAAAGATTTTTTTTAATCCGACTTGTAGGTCCAAAGATTTAAGCGTTTAAACAATACAAATCTTTACAGCTTTTTTAATTAGTATATAGATGGTTTTCATGACGAAAATTTTAATGCAGTACGGTGTTGTACGGTGATTGCAAGTAATAACGTATGTAGGTACTTGGGAATACACTGAAAAGGAGTCGCGTGATCAAACTAGATTAGATACAGACCTACAGTCAGTGAGTTGCCAAATAAAGAATAGACTATCTATCGATTTGTCTGAACTGAATTCGTATTAATAGACTGGTGCTTAGACCAGAGATTAAAATTCTATAATAAATCTACTGCATTTCTTAGTATTAGATAGAAAGTGCATTACAGAACCAACTGTCATGAATATGTAGATGCTGACATTCAAGAAGAAACTTACAGAATCGATTACAAAATTATGAAATGGATCAAATCCCTTGACACCTAACTTTTTGAATTTTAAAACGATCTCTTGTGAAAACATCTTTATTTCATTGATTTATTTCTTTTTAAAGCCAACTAAACGATTGCCTGCAAATTCGTCCGAGTAATTTTTTTACTCGCTTTGATTTACGTGTTCGGTTCCTGTCCTGCTCCCGTCGGCTGTGGCGTGATGTTATGTAGCCTATACTATTCCTCATGAATCTACCTATCATTATACATAAAGAGTTTTTAGTTTTTTAAATCCGGCCTTTAAAAAAACAAAATATCTCTATAGTTTGTTTGTGTTAAGAGAGAGCCCTGGCACCCATAACACAAGTTTAATCTTAGCTTGGGTGTCAGAGGATCACAACCTGCGTAGCGTACAATTTTTATTGATTGAAAAAACTAAATGTATGGATTTAATCTTAAGTCTTGCTGTAAAATTGTACTTTCTGGAAATAAAGTTATTATTATTATTATTATTATTTTTTATTATTAGTTTTATCTATAATTCTATGATCTATGTTGCTAAGCGCAAAACTCGAGTTTGGAAAAACGGTTGGACCGATTTCCCTAATTCCTTTTTTTTTTAATATTCCTTGAAGTACGAGGATGGTTCTTACGGAGAGAAAAATTCAAAAAAAAAAAAAAAATCCTGAAAAAGTCTAAACAACAATTTTCTATACTCCCATACAAAAGATTTGTGATAATACTTAAAAGTCAATTTGAACTGTTAGGCGATACGAAGTTCGCCAGGTCAGCTAATTTATTATATTAGTAAGTATATTATAGATCAGCAAATGGGAAGTGGAGCTGACCGGGGTGCCTCCGACATATTATGTAACTGATCACTCGTAGACGAACCCTACTCACGACCCTACCGCCATTATTGAAAGCAACGAAGACGAAAACACACAAATAAACAAACAAGTCAGTTCCAAACGTATTCGACCTACAAATAATTGCTTCTGTCAACTCGTTCGTTGTCATAAATCCTCTGACTTTGCACGACCCTGAATATTAACAAACAATGAACAGACAGACGGTAGAAATAGCTATCCATCTATAGCCCCAGACAGCCAGCGAAAAGTAAAGGTTGATATTTCGACTAGATACGGCACAAAGGCACGTTTTGCTGAAATGTTTTTTGACGATAACATTTATTTTTAGAAATGAAATTATTTTTAGTAAAAAATGTTTTTGGTAAAAAAAAATGTTTGCATAGCGAAAAATGGTGCTGGATTTCTATGGAGGTAATTTCTGGTGAAAAGATAACAGGCAATGGGTATGCTTGTGCTACAAAATAGGGCAGAGGGTCACACATTTAAGGAGAAAAGGGCGCATTTGAGTGACTCATTAGGTTTGAGAATTAAATGTGAACGAAGCAGAGTGCTTCCATTAGAGGCAGTAAAGGAATTATATCATGTTATTGTAGTACATGATATAAAATAATGAACCTAAAAATACACTTTCCATTAAATATGGCGACAGTCATGTGAAGATACGGCGCTTTGAAAACAATTAAGCAATATGGCTGGATTATACTGGGTGTGAAAGCAGTTATAAATATGAATAACGTTAAGCAACACTAAAAAAAATGTGGATAAAAATATAATAGAATAGAATATATTTTTTTTTGCTTAATATGTGTGTGTGGTAGCAAAGCGCGTGAGGTCTTGGATTCGTTTTTTCTTGTTTGTTTAAACGCGCTAATCTCCGAAACTACTGGTCGGATTGGAAGAATATTTTTGCATGTGATAGCCAGATTGATAAGAAATGGTGAAGGCTTAATAACATCACACTAGTACCCAAGGAAGCGGAGTAGTAACTAAAGAAACCAAAGACGTAACTTAAGGCAGGTGAAAAAAACCTCGCGGACAAAGTCACGGCTAGAAGTTAGTTTATTTATACATATATGCTACAAATCATAAGTACACCAATCATATAAACTACCTTAAAACTTTAATGGATTCCAAGGACCACCATACCCAGCAGGTGTTCCAAACTCCAGCCATTCTGTTGAGAAACTTAGAAAAATAACGACTTCCCTACCAACAATAACTTTTCATGACTTTTTAATTACTTTTATACCTGAACATGATGGATGAACGGAAAGAACTCGCAAGTATCAGTTTTATCTTAAGGACCATTTCCATGGATTGCTTTGATGAATCGGATCAAAGGAATTTAAAGTTTCATTTTGGTCCTTGTATACGGGTTGAATACAAATTAAATACATTTACGACTGTTGATGCTATACGGGTGAGTTTTGTACACATTTGATGGTATCTATCTAAACTTGAATAGAAAAAAGATTTGTTTTTTTTTTGTTTGTAATGGATAAACTCATAAACTACTTAACAGATTTTTTAAATTCTTTAACTTATCGAAAGCTACATTGTCAGCGAGTAACATAGGCTCACGGACAAATTCGCGAGAAAAAGCTGTTTTCTAGTATGACGACGCAGGGTCCTCGCGGTTGTTTTTAAAAAACGTGACTTCAGCATTGCTGACGTCACTGGTCAGGGTTGCTGCTCATCTTGGATAATGAAAATAAACACAGTAAATGCTTTCTGTAATTTATTCTTCAACTTACCGAGGAGGTCCGATCGCTACGACGGCTCGAGTAAGAATGCCCGAGTCCGTTATTATTATTTATCGGTATTGCACCTCGCAGGTCAACCTATGAGGTTGTCGGCTGCTTAACCGGGCTTTCCTGTGGTGCCTTAAATGAATTTAAGGCCTCCAGCCAGGGCTTAAAATAACTTACAAACTAAGCGACTACACGCTAAGGGCACCCCCTGTGGGGTACGGGCCTCGGCTTAGGGCGTCGCTGGGGGAGGGCAGCAAAGGGACAGGCTGGATCTGGTCAGTATTATTTAGGGACGGATTTAAAGCTACAGGCTCAGCGGCGCGGGCTGGCACGAGCAAGGGACGGGGACCCGAGTCCGGCGAGCGCTCGGCTTTTTATAGTAGAATTGAGTGTGTCATTCATTTGAACAAAACACCCACTTCCGCACAATAAAATTAGTTTTTACATTATAAAATGTTACTATTTTATAAACAAACGTTTTATAACATTTTTAAATCAATTAACATGCGTAAATCTATTTTTAATGTTAACACGTGGTAAAATAATGACCACGTGTTTTTATTTTTGAAATGTAGTTTCTCACCAACGTGACATACATTGAAAATAATCTGTATTCTCATAAGTATTACTAATTTGATAATTAAATGATTTGAAATACAATTATTGACTTAGTTACAATCAACAAATCTGATTTGATTTTAAGGTTATTCCGGAAACGTGTTTTTATTTGTTATCGAATTGTGGCGACCCGCCGACACGGCCATTCTGACAGGCGGCGCGTGCTCTGCGTCTGCCTGCGTTGTGAGGTTAGATGCCTGAAATTAAGAAAACGTTTTCCTTTGAACTAGATATCCGTTAGCAACCTATGTTGCTTATTATTATTATGATGATTATTGTTGTAAGCACAGTACACAAAGACGTCTCTCGTGCCCCGCCTTGTTACTTTAGAATCTGTGGTGTGACGTGTCTACCCATGGTTCCACAAGGTGTTTCAACGGTATCTCAGGGTTCACTAGTGGATGCATCAAGGACCCATAGTTAGCTCAAGAGTAACACATGGTTTAGCTCAGATGTATCACTCTCCAGATTTTTTATTCTCGTAGATTGTTATTAAAGATATTAGGGTTGAAAATATTATGAAAATAATGATTTTTAACTCACCGGTTTTAATCCGATGATAAGTTTTCGTCGTCGTGAGCTACTTGAACTGGCTGGCCAGCTTGTGATGTGGATAGCACCGGATCGGGAGCGGTTGTAATGTTGTTTAGCGGTGAATCGAGATCTTCTCCCGCCGACACGGCACCTTGGTCTCCCGGTTGTGGCGCACGCCGAAGTTGGTCATGAGCAACTTTTCGAGAGCGTCCTCTGCCGACCACCTTTTTGACCATATAGCGGTCATTTTCAAGTACCCTGATAATTTCGTAGGGCACCCTGAATTTGAGATCCAGTGACGTTTGATTGCGTGGATTGTTCTTAATCAGGACATAATCTCCACGTGGAAAATTATTTATTTTAGCCTTGCGAGAGTTGAAGCGTTGTCTGTCATACTCAGCGGTTCGAGTCAATCGTTGCTGTACTTGTCTGGTCAGCGCTTCTATGTCGACTGTTTGGTGGTCAATGTCAACCAGTTTAAGCAGTTCTGGTGGTACGCAATGCGTTCGTTGCGTGATGAGCGTGAGTGGTGCTACTCCTGTCACACGATGTGCTGTGCAATTCATCGCTAGTTGTAGCTCTTCAAGGATTCTGTGCCCACTGTTCGGTCTCGTAGTTCTTGATCATTACCAGGGCATTTTTTAATGTAGCTACCACTCTCTCCACCTGGCCATTCGCTCGGCTGATGCCTGGTGCTATCGCATGAATATTAATGCCAAACCTATCACAAAACTGTGCGAATTCGCCAAAAAATTCCCTTCCTCCATCCACAATTATTTGAACTGGTGTTCCAAATAAATGTACTGTACGTTTTAAGGCGGCAAGCGTACTGTGTGGGGTTTTATCAGTAGCATGGTATTAGAGTACGTATTTTGTGAAGGTATCCACTGTTACAATGACGTACTGTTGGTCTTCTTGGGTTCCCAATTTACCTGTGATGTCCATGTGGATCACTTGAAATGCACATGTTGGCTTTTCAATAGGATGAAGCTGTGCCTGTGCTGCACCCGATGTGCCTTTACTAGTTCTACACACCACGCAGTTATCGACGTATCTTCGGATCGTGGTGCTCATCTTATCGAACCAGTAGGTTTCTTTAACTTTCTGTAGGGTCTTCTCCCAACCTGGGTGCTTGAGTGTAGTTTGGAAGGAATTAATTAAACTCTATTGGAACGACTTTGGTACTACTATTCGTAGTTATTGGCCGGAAATCGGATCTAAGACATACTTATTCAGTATCCCGTCTTGCAAGGTAAAACCTTCTACCGGATTGTTGTCAATCAGGCTATTCAATATTGGTCGAAGTTCTTCATCTCGTCGCTGTTCAACCTTCAACCATTCCACATCTTTTGCAATGACATTTACTGTAAGTTCACTGTGATTTCTGCTAAAGAAATCAACATGTTGGAGCCGGTTTCCTTTACGATATTGGAGCTCGAAATCATAGTTCTGCAAAAATGCCCACCAGCTGTGAATCCTTGGTAACAAGCCTTTCTTGTGTTTGGATGCCTTTAACGAATTGCAATCAGTTATTACTGTAAATTTTCGTCCGTACAGATACTGACGAAAGTGCTTTATTGCTCGGACTACTGCCAATGTTTCTAGTTCATAGGAATGATAGCGGCTTTCAGTATCAGTTGTTCTCATGCTCATGAAAGCCACCGCATGTTGTCGTCCGTCGATAATTTGAACGAGAACTACCCCAAATCCGAGACTGCTCGCGTCTGTATACAACTGTATCGCTGCTCCTTCTTGAAAGAGAGTCAGCACTGGAGACGAGGTGAGGCATTGAATTATCGTCGTCCTGGCTTTCTCGTGTCGGTCATCCCATTCTCATTTAGCTCCTTGTTTGGTCAACTCGTACAGCGGTACCATAATGCGTGAAAAGTCGGGGATGTACTTCCTGAAATAGCTCGCAAGCCCATTGAACTGCCTTACTTGCTTGACAGTTTTCGCACTGGTGCTTTGACCAGAGTTTCCACTTTTCTTGGGCTAGGTCGTACTTGGCCGTCTGATACCACGTTGCCTAGATATTCGATGGTCCGTTTAAAAAAACTGCATTTATCGGCATTAATGGAAAAGCCAGCTTCTTGTAAGGCTATTAAAATGCGTTCAATGTTAGATAGCCCTTCGCTGAAGTTTGTACTTTTGCTCGGTACGTCATCGACGTACACCTGTGCAACTGTTCCCAAGAGTGGGTACAATGCTCTGTTGATGCACCTCTGATAAACGGAACAGGCATTGCTCAATCCGAACGGCATGGTAATGTATTCATACAAGCCGTCTGGTGTTACAAACGCGGTCTTCTCGATGGACGTTTCTGCGTTGGGTATTTGATGGAACCCTGCCGCCATGTCAAAGCTGGTGTAATAATACCCATTGGCCAATTGATCAATTTGATCAGAGATGAGAGGTAGCGGGTAATGGTCGCGCAATATGTTCGCGTTGAGCTCCCTGTAGTCCACACATAGCCGATCGTCTCCATTCTTCTTCTTTACTTAAATTATAGGACTTGAGTAGGGAGATTTGCTTTCGCGTATGATGTTGTGTTCCAACAAATCCTTGATGATGTCCCGAACCTTTTCTCGTTCCACCGGACTGAGTCGGTAAGGTCTCCGCTCGACATATTTGTCTGCATTCTTCAGTCTTATTTTGAGCTCTCCCGTATTAACGCGCGTTTTTGGATATCCTCGGATAAATAGGTGATCATATTTGACTAGTAACGTGCGTAACTGGTTTAGTTCTTCAGGATTCGTCAGGTCGCAGTCTAATTTGTCAAAGATGATGCTTTTTGTCGTTATATGATGAACCATTTGCTGGTGCATCAGTCTGGTTCCATCTGTCGTTATCACCATGCTTAAGTTGGTACCATGGATCAAATTCATACCAATTAATACATCAGTTGACATCTCATGATCAGGAATCACAAAGAATAGTATTTCTATCCTTATGGAGTCAATGGTGCAGACAGTCTTCATCTCGACTAATGAAATTACCGGGAATCTGCCAATCCCTTTGAGGTGGTTAACTGCAGAGCGTCGCTGGCCCGGTAATTTTGCAGCAATTGATTCACGAATCAATGAACACTCTGGTCCACTATCGAAGATGGCACGTATTGTTGTTGCACCAATTGTAACAGTAATGGGTGCTTGATTGGTTCCAGTTATGCAGTTCACGTTTGATGTCAATGCGTTTTGACGCTTGTAGCATGTTTCGAAAGTATGGCCCGTTTTCTTGCAGAATGAACAGGTAATCAGACCTTTAGATGTCTCCGCTGCTGTAGTATTTGTCTTCTGTGGATTTGAAGTAGATTCCGAAGGCTTGAACCTACACTCGTTAGTGCTATGATTCGTCCTTTTGCATATTTGACAACGTGTTGTAGTTTGAGCAGTATCTGAAAAACGTGCACGTTTTGGCATCGATGTAATAGGATTTTGATGAGGACGCTTCTTTCGTAATGAGGAAGCCACAGAGATGAGTTCTGGAACCGTATTTGCTTTTGCGTTCAACAGCTCAATGCGCAGGCGCTCATCATTTATACATCCTATCACTGCTTCCACTGAAAGTTCATCATCCAGTTTGTCTTTTGTAATCCTTTTCCAGAGAACCCAGGCGCGGGACAAAAATTCAGATATATCCTTGCTTGAGTCGTAGACATGCTCCCGGAACTGTAGTATATCGCGAGAGTATCTATTCTCGGGCTCGAATGTGGTGATCAACTTTTCGCGAAACTCTTCCCATGAGGATGTAGTCACCAACCAATCATCGATCCATATCTTAGCACGCCCCTTCAGTAATCCACACACCTTAGTGCGTAGGTCCAGGTCGTTTAGTTTGTAGTTATCAGCTGCTTTATCAATATGCTGGCACCATTCCCTGATGCCAACATGACTGTCCGGATCGAACGATGGTAGATAGATGTCTTTGATTCTGATCCGCGGTTCTGGAAGAGAATACAACCGTTCGGACATTCTCTGCATCATCTCCATCATTTGCATCATAAACTGGGGCGGAAATCCAACTGTTGGAGTAGTTGGATGCACAGTCGTCGTGTCGGACGATCCAGCGGCGATGGGTACCCCTGGAGGATATAGGCTCCCTTGATTGTACGAGGTGGATGCCATTGACGTGAATGGCATCCCTGCGAAAGCTGGTATTTCCGGAGCAGTTGGCATTGCGGTTGATGTATACGTCATGCCTGCGGGTATTCCCGTCGCGGTGGACTGCATGGCATTGAAGTTGTTCGCACCAATTAGCGAGTGTGAAACGTTCAATGAGGCAGGGTTTATCATCCTGGTACTGCCCTGCACTGTTCCAGACGTGATAGGTTGAACCGAAGCTGCAGAGGAAGTGGTTGGAATCAGAGCTTGTTCTGATCCCACTTCTGATGACGACGCAGGGTCCTCGCGGTTGTTTTTAAAAAACGTGACGTCAGCATTGCTGACGTCACTAATATCCTGGTCAGGGTTGCTGCTTATCTTGGATAATGAAAATAAACACAGTAAATGCTTTCTGTAATTTATTCTTCAACTTACCGAGGAGGTCCGATCGCTACGACGGCTCGAGTAAGAATGCCCGAGTCCGGCGAGCGCTCGGCTTTTTATAGTAGAATTGAGTGTGTCATTCATTTGAACAAAACACCCATTTCCGCACAATAAAATTAGTTTTTACATTATAAAATGTTACTATTTTATAAACAAACGTTTTATAACATTTTTAAATCAATTAACATGCGTAAATCTATTTTTAATGTTAACACGTGGTAAAATAATGACCACGTGTTTTTATTTTTGAAATGTAGTTTCTCACCAACGTGACATACATTGAAAATAATCTGTATTCTTATAAGTATTACTAATTTGATAATTAAATGATTTGAAATACAATTTTTGACTTAGTTACAATCAACAAATCTGATATGATTTTAAGGTTATTCCGGATTCAGCAATGCTGACGTCACTAATATCCTGGTCAGGGTTGCTGCTTATCTTGGATAATGAAAATAAACACAGTAAATGCTTTCTGTAATTTATTCTTCAACTTACCGAGGAGGTCCCGAGTCAACAACTAGTAGTCGCTGTGTCCCCTTACGGGGGCACGGCAAGCGGGATCGGGGCGAGGCCCCCTGCCCGCGGAAGCTATACCGCGGCCCGTAACAACGGGCCCGTCATTGGATTGCCTTATAGGCACATATGTGTGGATGCTAGGTGTGTCTGGGGGAGCGCCGGCGCGTTGTGCCTTGTCGCACAACGCCGCCTGCTTCACGGCTCTCCGGCGGTCCGCCTCCGCCGGATGAGACCCCCAGTTACCTGGGGGAGGTCCAGCAGAAGGCGACCAGCGACAGGAGAGTCGGCTTTAGTGGCGCGCCCTCAGATGATTTAGGGAGGTCCCCCGCCATCCCGCTTCCAGGTCTAGCCGGTTACGTTCAGGCAGGGGGACCGGAGTGTGTGTGGGGGCGGTATTGTGCTGTGTGACACCGCCCAGTGAGCACGAGTACAGAGCGCGTCCGCGCCGCGCCTGTATCGTGTGGTGATTGCGTAGTGGAGTCTGTGCATGTGTGCTGGTCGGCGCGCGTCGCGCCTATATTAACTTAGAGCGCGGCGCACGTCGGGCGTATGTAGTGCATGTGGAGTGTCACTGAGTGAGAGGGCCGCGTGTATGCGGCCTCCTCGCGAGGTCAAGTCCGGGGGGTGGAGGAGCTTGAGTCCGGCAGCAGGTCGCGCGGCAGAGGACGTCTGTCGGGCGGGCGAGTCTGCCAGGGGGCTATCTCGTTGAGATGCGCCCAGGCAGATTTATCCGCACGCGCGAACATGGTGGCCGCCAGGCGGGCGACGAAGTCATCCAGGCTCTCGATTCGCAGGTCGCGTTGTATTACGCGGTTCCTCACGAAGCGAGGGGCGTCGACGATTCTCCGCAGCGCAAGGCTTTGCTGCGCGCGGAGAGGCTTGCGAGATGACTCGCTCGTGAGGGCGAACCAGGCCGGGGCGGCGTACGTCAGCAAGGAGCGGACGTACAGCTTGTACACCCCAAGCTTGGCTCGCAGCGGGAGGCGTGACGAGAGCACTGGATAAAGCTGCGCGCGGGCAGCCCTGCACCTAGCGGAAACTTGCCGGACATGGCTCCTCATACAGAGCCGACGATCGATGGTCACCCCCAAGTATTTCACCTGGGGGGACCACGCGATGTCGACTCCGTGTAGAGTCAGGGGTGGTGGGTAGTGGGCGCATCCGGAGAGGACCGCCTGCGTCTTACCCACGTTCACCGACAACCGCCATTTCGACAGCCACTCGGGGAGGAGGTCGAGGGCGCGCTGCATTTTGACGGCCGCGTGTCTCGCGTTCAGCGAGGTGGTTATGTACGCGGCGTCGTCAGCATACAGCGCGAGCGTCGAGTCCTTTGTCGTGGGGATGTCGTCGGTGTAACATGAGTAACACAGGGGCGAGAGGCAGCTGCCCTGCGGCACTCCTGCTCTCACCGGGCGCGCACTCGAGAGCGCGCCGTCGACCACCACCCTGACGGTCCTGTTTTGGAGAAAAGAGGCAACCACGTTAATCACGCGACGGGGCGCGTCCGACAGCGATAGCTTATAGACAAGCCCCTCGTGCCAGACGCGGTCGAACGCCTTTTCCATGTCGAGGAGTACTGCAACTGCGTCCTCCTTCTTGTTCAACGACGATGCTAGCAGGTGCAGTACTCTCGACAGCTGGAGCGTCGTGCTGTGTTCCGAGCGGAACCCGAACTGGTCCAGTCGGAGCTTCACGTGGGGCGTGAGGTGTCGCAGCAGGAGTTTTTCAAACACCTTGGAGATGGTTGGCAGCAGGGTGATCGGCCGATAGCTCTCCGGCTTCAGCACGTTCTTCCCCGCCTTGGGCAGCATTATGACGCGCCCTTCCTTCCAGGGGTTTGGGAAGGCCCCCGTGCGCAGGATCCCCGTGAACAGGCGCGCCAGCGCCGCGACCGTACGGAACGGTAGGTGGCGCAGCACTGTGTTGGTGATCCCGTCGGCACCGGGGGCCTTCCTGGGCTTCGTGTTGAGGATGGCGCGTCTGACTGCGCAGGGCGAGAAAAATATGGGGTCTTCCTCGGGAGCCATCGGCGTTGCGAAGTATGCTCCAAGGTGCCTCTCCACTGCCGCGACGTGATCCACGTCGTCAGTCGGGTTCGGCTGGAATTGACGCTCCAGGTGCTCGGCGAAGATCTCCGCTCGGTCAGCAGCGGAGTATCTTATTTCCCCGTCGGCGCGTATCAACGGTCGAACCGGAGCTGGGGTATTCGAGAGGCGCCGGCACAGTCTGTGTATGCCGGCCAGTCGCCTTCTGCGGCATCGATGTTTGACTCCCAGCTCGCGGTATCGAGCGCGAGCAGCTCGGCCTTCACCTTCTCCGCGAGACGATTCAGCTCTGCTTTCTGGGACGGGCATCTTGTTACTTGCCACCGCTTGCGTAGGCGCCGCTTCTCGGCTACCATTTGCTTGAGGTGGCGGGGCAGGGGAGGCAGGATCCCCTGATGCTGCACGGTGGTGGTAGCCTTTACGAAGGCACGCTGGATGCAAGCGGTGATCTCGCCCGTCAGTTCGTCGACGTCTGCGGCGGTGGCGACTGGCCGAGTCGGTGTCATGGTCGCCATCTCCTCTCCGAACTGCTTCCAGTTCGTGTGGCGACGTGGCGCTGGAGGGGCCTGTCGGGTAGGAATCCCCGACAGGGTCACGAGCACAGGGAGGTGATCGGAGCGTAGCTCATCTACGATCACCTCCTGCGAGATCTGGCACCTGAGGCCGGAGTGGACTATGATGTCCAGTACGTCCGGAGCCGCAGCGTTGTTGTCTGGGTAGTGGGTCGGGGTGTCAGGACCAGACACCACATACCCTCCGGCCTCTGAGTCGGCAAAAAGGCGTCTCCCCCCCGTGTTTATCGCGTTTGCATTCCATGCCGGGTGCTTGCAGTTCAGGTCGCCGGCAATGAGCGTAGGGCAGCCCGCTTGTAGTTGGAGGACCCGCCGAAGCTCTGCGTGATCTATCGCGGCATTCGGCGGGGCGTTGCAGGCGTACATGTTGAGGTCATTGCCGGCCACATGCACCTGGACACCCAGCACGTAGAATGACGTGACCGGTGGGGAGGGGAGAGGCTGGTGGACCGTTTTTCTCCTTACTAGTACCGCCAGACCTCGGTAGGCTATTCCGAGCGTGGACTTTTCGTCCCTCCTGTAGACTCGGTACCCCGGGAACTTGACCTTGTCCCCGGGCCTCAGGAAGGTTTCACTGATCAGCGCCACGTCGATGTCCTGATCCGATAGGAGGAGTCGGAGGAGAGGGGCCTTGTCCCTGAGGCCCCGGGCATTCCAGTGAATGACCCTCAACGACCCGCTATCCATGGTACAGGGACAACAGCTCCGTCAGGCCGTCGAGGATCACTCGCTCCGTGTCCTGCCCCTCTCTGATGGACCTCAGGAGGTCTGTTAGTAGGCGGATGGCGCAGGCGGTGAAATCCTTTTTACGGTCCACTTGTGGACCGGGCTTTTGCGTCTGATGTTGTTGTTGTGGGGGCGGCTGCTGCTGACGCCGTGTTTGGGTCCTCCTTTCTTGGTCCCTTTTCTCGGAGACACTGGCGCCAGCCGCCGCCACGCCCTGTGTCTTCGACTCACCGCCTTGCACCACCGCACTGTGGGCAGGGGGGGCCTCTTGGTGTGTATCCGAGGGGGGGGGGGTTACGATCCTTCCCGCCCAGCCGTCCTCTCCTCTGCTTTTTCCCGGGTTTGGACCCGGGTTTTGACCCTCGGCTCGTGGGCCCATTTGCTGCCGCCATCAGGTTCGCACCTTGCTGCGGCTCCTGGCTCTCCACGGGAGGGGGAACCTCCGGGGACTCCTTTCTTCTTTGGGTTAGGGCCACCGTCCCTGCGCGCCTGTTTTTGGTTTCCCGAAGGAAGACCGGGCACTTTGCGTTGTTCGCCGGGTGGGCGCCCTCGCAGTTCACGCAAGTGGCCGGCTCCTCCCTCGGGCGCGGACAGTCGCGCGCCGCGTGCCCTTCTCCGCAACGCACGCAGGCGAGCGGACGGTGGCATTGGTGCGAGCTGTGGCGGAATTTTTGGCACCGGTGGCATTGCGCCGGCTCACGTTTTCCACGCCATGCCTCTATCTTGACACCCCGCATGCATAGAAGCACCGAGGTGTCGTAGATGCGCCGCACGTCAGGCGTTTTCTTGATGACTGCATGAAATATGCAGCCAGGACTGCCCTGACGTGCGTTTATATGGCGCACGTACTCGGGCTCGTAGCCGAGGGTCTTCAACTCCTCCTTTATTTCTTCGGGGTCCGTGTCAGCCGGTAGCCCCCTGATGGCCACCTTCAGGTTGACCTCCGCTGGCAGTGAGTAGGCGAACCAGCTGATTAGCTCCTCTTTTTCCAGGCTGGTCAAGTAGCTTTGGACCAGCCTGTATTCTTCTTCCGTCTCTGGGGAGAATCGCACACCCGTACCGTAGGGGCGGGCGTTCGGGGGTCTCCCCAGTTTCTTCGTGATGGCCCGGAAGTGAACGGGCCATTGCGGCAGCTTCTCCACCACCAGCGGAGGGTAGCGGGGCTTCTTCGGTGGGCGCGGCGTCGCTGTTGCCGCAGCCGAGGGCGCGGCAGCGCCTGGGGACCCCGGGGGTCCTGGGCGCTCTTGGGGTCCTAGGGGCCTGGAGCGCCCCGTTGGGCCCGGTGTCCCGGGGGGGGTTGGGGACCCCCGGAGATGAGTGGGGTCCTTTGTTTTTAGGTTAGGATTCAAACTTTGTAAATAACAATCAGTATAACAACGACAGTATAAATATGACTCACAGAGATGTGTTACGTCCGACGGCTCGTGCGCAACTGAGCCGCTCTGTGGCTGTCGCCTGTATTTATAGACACTAACCACGTGCTTGGCGCACGTGTTTGAGTTTTTAGGTTAGGATTCAAACTTTGTAAATAACAATCAGTATAACAACGACAGTATAAATATGACTCACAGAGATGTGTTCCGTCCGACGGCTCGTGCGCAACTGAGCCGCTCTGTGGCTGTCGCCTGTATTTATAGACACTAACCACGTGCTCGGCGCACGTGTTTGAGTTTTTAGGTTAGGATTCAAACTTTGTAAATAACAATCAGTATAACAACGACAGTATAAATATGACTCACAGAGATGTGTTCCGTCCGACGGCTCGTGCGCAACTGAGCCGCTCTGTGGCTGTCGCCTGTAAATCTTATCACAACTCGTTAAGAGTTGATCGATCGAAATAGGGGGCATTCGAAATGGAGGTAGATTGAAATAGGTATCGTTCAAAATACGGATCATTATTATTTTTTGGTGTGTTTTTTTATCCATAGCATATACAAGATGTAACTGTCATAAAAAACATTAATAATCAAATTAAATTACGACTCTAGGTCAATAATAATAATCAATGATTATTTGTTATTTTTTTTTTATAGTATTTTAGAATACACCTCTTTAATAGAACAGAATCACCCCACTGCCTTAACGGTAGGCTGTGTCGCGTGTGCGTCCGGGTTCATCGCTCCACCTGCTTAAACCCAGCGTCAAGATGGCTAGTTCTAATTCCAAAATTACCTACAAAAAAAAACGTATTTATTTTATTATTGATTTGAGTCAAGAATCACTCTTCTTTCTTTATCGTGTGGGCAGTTAGGTCTTAGGACCCCACACACCCTAGTGTCAGAGTTTCTAAACCGCCTCAAGGGCCTCTGACATGGTTTGAATGAACCAGTAATAGGCTGGTCCAGGTTTCCTCACGACGTTTTCCTTCACCGATGCCAGTGATGTCCAAGATAAACTTTAGAAAGTACATATGAATTGAAAAAGTCACATTGGTACTTGCCCGGAATCACTTATTAAGCATAGTTATTAGTTATCTTCTTGAATTTGACGAGCATGCAAAACTACACCTTGTATAATAAGTAGCAAGTGCACTAACCACGTGCTTGGCGCACGTGTTTGAGTTCTTAGGTTAGGATTCAAACTTTGTAAATAACAATCAGTATAACAACGACAGTATAAATATGACTCACAGAGATGTGTTCCGTCCGACGGCTCGTGCGCAACTGAGCCGCTCTGTGGCTGTCGCCTGTATTTATAGACACTAACCACGTGCTTGGCGCACGTGTTTGAGTTTTTAGGTTAGGATTCAAACTTTGTAAATAACAATCAGTATAACAACGACAGTATAAATATGACTCATAGAGATGTGTTCCGTCCGACGGCTCGTGCGCAACTGAGCCGCTCTGTGGCTGTCGCCTGTATTTATAGACACTAACCACGTGCTTGGCGCACGTGTTTGAGTTTTTAGGTTAGGATTCAAACTTTGTAAATAACAATCAGTATAACAACGACAGTATAAATATGACTCACAGAGATGTGTTCCGTCCGACGGCTCGTGCGCAACTGAGCCGCTCTTTTTATTTTTTATTTTTTTTTTCGGTATTGCACCTCGCAGGTCAACCTATGAGGTTGTCGGCTGCTTAACCGGGCTTTCCTGTGGTGCCTTAAATGAATTTAAGGCCTCCAGCCAGGGCTTAATATAACTTATAAACTAAGCGACTACACGCTAAGGGCACCCCCTGTGGGGTACGGGCCTCGGCTTAGGGCGTCGCTGGGGGAGGGCAGCAAAGGGACAGGCTGGATCTGGTCAGTATTAATTAGGGACGAATTTAAAGCTACAGGCTCAGCGGCGCGGCCTGGCACGAGCAAGGGACGGGGCGGAGATGAACAGGGACGTCGCGACGGACCTCGGCGGCGAGGGCGGAATGACGGCGGTCTGTATTTGTACTTTCGTAATGTACTGGTTTCTTTGTTACTCTCCTGGAGGAGAGTAATGGCATCGTCGGGGATGGTCAGAGTATGTCTCGGTCGGCGAGTCTTACTAATACGGGAGGGAGTGTATCGGGCGGCCGATGCGATCAGGGGATTGGGGTGTTTTTCAGCAGTGTCGAAGAAGCGCTTGGTGGTGCGTTTCATGAACTGCTGGATGGTGGGGATTCTCAGATCGAGATGGAGATTCTCGTTGCGAAGGTAGTACGGGGCTCCCGTGGCCTTACGCAAGAAACGGTTTTGTAGGGTTTGCATCCTATGGAGACGGTATGCCTTTGCGTGTGCGAATACGGCACAGGCGTAGGTCATGATGGGACGAATGCACGCCGTGAAGATGCGCAATTTGCACTTGAGTGACAACTTGCTGCGTGCATTTAACATGGGGTGAAGCCTACCGAGAGCGAAAGCGGCGCGCAAACGAACCGCCTTAATGTGCTCTCCGAAAGGCCCAAGTCCGGCGAGCGCTCGGCTTTTTATAGTAGAATTGAGTGTGTCATTCATTTGAACAAAACACCCATTTCCGCACAATAAAATTAGTTTTTACATTATAAAATGTTACTATTTTATAAACAAACGTTTTATAACATTTTTAAATCAATTAACATGCGTAAATCTATTTTTAATGTTAACACGTGGTAAAATAATGACCATGTGTTTTTATTTTTGAAATGTAGTTTCTCACCAACGTGACATACATTGAAAATAATCTGTATTCTTATAAGTATTACTAATTTGATAATTAAATGATTTGAAATACAATTTTTGACTTAGTTACAATCAACGTGTTTTTATTTGTTATCGAATTGTGGCGACCCGCCGACAAGTACATATACGAAAACTTTGCTTCAAAATTATAGCGGTGAAAATTTGTTTTGACGTTTATCGAAAAATGTTCCGTCTGTTATGTCTGATTTTGAGTAGTGCATTCAATCTGCCCATTAGTCTCTGGGTGGTCCTTAAACGCTTACATTCAGCAACAGACTGTATGTTCAGTGTGAACATGTCCCGTTATTTCAATAAATAAATAAAAAAAAAATATCTTGGGACAACTCACACACGGCTATCTGATCCCAAGCTAAGCAGAGCTTGTGTTATGGTAACCAGACAACTGATATACATACTTATATAATTTATAAATACATACATATTATAGATAAATTACACCCAGACACAGAATTAACAATCATGCTCATCACACAAAGTTTGTCCTGGGTGGGAATCGAACCCATGGCCTCCGGCTTAGCAGTCAGGGCCGCTAACCACTAGACCACTAAACTTCTTCCAATCTCTCTAGTTGTCGGTCTGAATCTCTCAATCAAAGTTACAACATTACACAAGAAAGACCTTTTGTTAATATCACAAAGAGTATTTTCTCTTGAACACTGTTTTATTGAAACGTAGAAACGCGTGCGTATATCAAGGATATTGTCCAAAAGTTTCACTTGAAGTGGCTATTGCTCAAGAACTTTGCCTTAAAGAATCGATACAGAAGTTTTTATAGATTTTCAATGGTATCCAAAGTTTTACGGGGAGTTATAGGTATTTAAGAATGGGTTTGGTTATGGCTATAAAGATAATTGAGGCTATCTTTAGAGGAGGCCTATGTCCAGCAGTGGACGTCGATCGGCTAATGTGACTGATGATGAATAGTCGTAATTATTGGCAAACAAATTAGCGCAAATAAATATATTTTGTTTGTTTATGGTGAAAGAATATTTTAATCGGTTTAGTACTTTTTGAGCTAATTCGTTTTATTTTAAATGTTTTACAATAGTTTGTGTACAGCAATTACAAAACGCACGTCTTAAACGGTTCCTAATTCAAAAAGAGATCGTTAAATTAAGAATCTATATTTCAAAACTTTTATATTTTGTATTCCTAGTTATTAGTAATTCAGTTAGTAATTAGTTATTAGTGTAAGCTGTTATAAATAAATAAATTAATTATAAATAATTGCTGTTTTGAACACAAAACACAAACGTTATAAAATATAGATTCATTTTACCTATCCGCCGAATATATTTTCAATTACAAAAGCGCCTTAAATTAAAAGTGGTAGACTATTTCATCATTGATCACTTGTCGCCGTCCTTTGATCTGGAAAATCAATTTCACTGAATGAGATTTTTCTTTGAACTAGGTACCTATTTGATTACAGTTCAGATCTTAGTTACGTCTTTAGTTAACGTCATCAATTTCATACTTTATTGGATGAGTCAGGTGTTTTCACATCGTTAATTTCTTACCTTTTTTATTTTTCTAACTTTTTATGACTTTCAGACTGAAATTAGATTGCTTGGATTTGCGAAATGCGAAAGTTTGGATGGATGGATGTTTGTTACTCAGTCATGCTAGAACTGCTGAACGGATCTGGATGAAAATTGGCACAGAAATATATTTTGTCTAGAATAGCAATAACTATAAATAATTGAAATGATCACATAGGCTTTTTATCCCGGAAAAATGAACGACTTCTGTGGGATAATAATTATGACTTTGACGCGTACGAAGTAACGGAAAAAAGCTAGTATTAGGTACAGTAAGCGGTCATAAGTGCAGTAGAATGCTAAGGTTTGAATTGCTGTGAACACGCGGTACAGGCCGTACCTACATCTGTGTGTATAAATGATGTATTAACACAGTAACTGCGTGCACCTAAAAATTCGCACACGGCGTCGAAAGGTCGTAATTTTAACCATAGTGCTTTGTGAGATTGCTACTCCACTTATTACCGCTACTGTACATACGTATTTTGTGACAAACTTGCTCTAAATAATCTTTATTCCATGTGATGGCCTATTTACATAAAGGAAGGTACCCTAAAACTATACACATCTCACTAAACTCACTCCAACACAAAGACTTGTTACGCAAACATAATAGTCAACAATAGCCCACAAGAAAGTAATAACAGTACTTGCGTTGCCGGGTGTACGCAAGTGCTAATAAACAATAAGAGCGAGGGTACACCCCCGGGCACAGGTCACGCGTCGCCGAAGTTTTCTAATATGGGAGCGGTCGGGCGAAATTAACCCTTATCGTACTGATATATTGAAGGGTTTGAGATAAGACGAGGGTATATGAAGGGTGTAGTGAATATGGGTTAGACGAAAAACAATCTACCCCCGAAACAAGCAGCATTTGTAGGGTAGAAGAGGTTTACCGCAAGTTTTGATTAGCTTCAGCCGATTCAGTGTGTTCCCGGAATATGAATAAGCCACTCTATGGCAAGGTTAGATCGTTATGAAGCTGTCAATGTTGGGTCATGTTTGTGACAACAGAGAGATTGGAGGGGCAATTCTACTAACTTTTTGGAACAATCACAATCTAATCTCAATGTCAATCTGTCAAAAAGCCGCAAATAATTACACGACTGCCCCAAAAAAAGGAGTGTTATGTGTTCAGAGTTAATGTATGTATGTAAGTATGTGAGTTTCTTTATTCCACCATAACTTTTAAACGCGTGAACCGATTTAGATGTATTCATTTATATGATTTAGATTTACAATCTTTGCATCGTTCCGAGTAACATAGGCTAGTTAAAAATGAAAAGAAACCGGTGTGGTCACTTTAAAACGTAAATTAATACCAGCCTCAATTTATTTTTGTAATGAATCTGGTCGTGTCTATGTTTATCGTCTAGAATTTGACAAGTAGATTATAAAAATTATCACTGTAAATAAAAAATGTCGTAAAAAAAACTGACGAGTAAACAAAGTACAAATATGTGCAATTCTTGCAGTCGTGTTTTTTAATTTTTTAATTATAGTAGCTTGTTGAATTGACTTTCAGTTATTGAGCAACTGAGATTTTTTACTAACCTATTATTTTACTAACATATTCCTACTAGCTTTTGCCTGCGACTTCGTCTGCATAAAGGTTTGTTATTGCATATGCAGACGAAGTTGTGAAATAAAAAGTAGCCTGTCTTAACTTGGTGTTCAAACTTACCCCGTACCAAAATTCATCAAAATCGATTCGGTGATTTAGTCGTGAAAACGTAACACACAGACAGACAGAGTTATTTTCTCATTTATAGTATAAAGAAGGAAGGACTGCTAGAAGTCAGACTCCCCAAGTCCTTCCAGGTACCTAAAATTTTAGTGATCGTTCAAACAACAAAAGTTTAAAATGCCCTACGGAATTGGAGCCAGTATCCCAAATTAGATTCCATAAACCGAGCTAGTCTGTTGATAGACCTAAAATAGACCCATTTCAATTAAGCGAAGTTTCACCTGCTCTAACATATGGGTAGTGTTCTGAGCGCTTTCACGATTAATACCGCGCGGGTAGTCCGAAATTGTGGTGGTATTAAAATCCAATCAACTGAATAATAATAATGATCAGCTGTTTGGTTTCGGAAATTGAGCCCTGGTAGGAAATGATAGTATTTATGAATACGTATGTAAAGTATTATATGTTTCATTCCTAGTGGAATGTTTTATGTCGAATGATTTTTACGTGAATTAAACTAAAATGCAAACGTTTAGTGGTCTAAAAATTTCATCCCTCCACGTTAATGTCGAATCCCCGTTTCATACCCTTTCTTTGCGCATGCCTACGTCATAATAACTATCAAAGTCAAAGTCAAAGTCAAAACATTTATTTCAAATTAGACCATTTACAGGCACTTTTGAATTGTTAAGGAGTCGGTTAGTTAGTCCGAAAAATTAAGCTAGTTGCTCGTTTCAAAACGGAGGTAGGCCTCTATGGAGAAGACCGAGCAAGAAACTCCACGGCACTCTTTTTAAATTAGGTTTTTACAAAATCCAATTTCAGTGGTTTGGACTGTGTGTTGATGGATCAGTCAGGCATTAACGGTTGCCTTTTATAGACTAGCTTCTGCCCGCTACTTCGTTCGCGTCAAAGTTGATTTAATATGTAATGCTGTTTTGTGAAATGTTACTTAGTTTCATGAGCAGTATACGTAGGTAACAGCAATCCATATACTAATATTATAAATACGAATGCGTGTCTGTCTGTCTGTCTGTTACATCTTCACGCTTAAACCACTGAATTTTGATGAAATTTGGCATGGAGATAGTTTAAGACCCGGGAAAAGACATAGAATAGTTTTTATCTCGGAAATCAACCCCTAAGGCGGTGAAAAAGGGGGTGGAAGTTTGTATGCAAGTGCGATATAAACAAGTTCCACGCGGACGTAGTTGCGGGCAAAAACTAGTGTAATATGTCTTTCTACACGCCGTATTTAATATACAACGAGATTACATTATAATTGAACAAAGCAAATGTGATTCCCCCTATCAACCGGTTAATCTCATTCTGATAGTACGTTCCCCTCAACACATTAACAGCATATATCTATCCTACCAACATAAACTAACTTGCTATCTATAGCCGATAGATAGTCAAAGATGGCCGCCATTCCCGCGCTATCTAAATAGTGTAACTTAGCTTTTAGTGACGTCACTAAGCTTTCTCCGATAGTGCTAGTAAATCCTAATGTTTGGCTGATCTGTGAACGTATTTTTACTTGAAGTTAGGTCGTGGTTTTAAGTAGTTGTTTGTGTATGTATGTATGCTGGAAAGGTAATCTTCTGTGTGAATGTTTAAGAACTATTATTAGGTGACAAGGGACTTCGTAAGGAAGACTGGAGGTAATATGGCTTTTGATCATGAATCTAGGCTGCGATGAATATATTGGTCGGGTAATTTTAGAAAAAACAGTCGTTCAGTTTAAATCTGCAATACTAACGCGCGCAAAATGTATTCACATGGAAGAACTGATAATTTTTTTATTATCCGACAAAAATGTTAATTGTGTTGGGGTCTAGAATCATACACTAGATCCATAGTAGACTTCGTTACGATGACCCCTTCCAACGAACTTTTGACTTTGACCAGAGAGGGCTGTTAGTTTCATAAACTAAATTTTAAATAAGGAAACTATTAACAGTAAGAAACGACTGCCCGACTGTCTCGATGGTCTAGTGGTCACAAAGCGGGACTACTGAGCATTAGGTCTTGGGTTCGATTCCTAGGTTGGCCAAAATGTCATTGGGTTTTTCTATCAGGAATTTTCTCAGTAGCAGCCTCAGACTCTGGATTTGTGCCCGATTGATGGCAATAAGCTCACCTCCTATGACATAAAACTTAAAAAACATAACTAGCGAATTGATGGTGTACGAATGAGATCGCCTCTGCCTAACCCTTCGGAGATAACATGCGTGATGTTATAGTAAGTAAGAACGATAGATGAATTGAGTGAAAAAAGGGCTAGAGTGAATATTGAAACGGCCAATTGAGATATAGGGTATAAAGATGTACTGCGTCGTACCTCAATATATTTAGATAAGCGCTAGAAGATGATGATGAGAATGTAGCTCGCGAAGCTTTCAGTTATGAATACTTTATGACGAAATACTTCATCGCATGTAACAGCTGGTATCGTTTGGTAAATGACGAAAATGTATGAAAGGTCGGGCAGGATCCGTTAGCGTGAGGATTGACCAATCATTCGTTGCCTAAAATGATAAACAACCTGTAAACAATACAATAAATAAACGTCCTGCCTGAACGATGGCTAATAAAAAAAAAAACCTTTACTCCAATTGTAGCGCCACCTACCTGTTCTAATTGTAAAAGTTAATCAACTAAAATATGCTAAACATTTCATTAAAATCGGTCCCGCCGTTTAGGAAGACTACAGTGAACATAAATCATCATCGTCTTCCTGCCCTTGTCCCATGTTACTTGAGGTCGGCGCAACACGTTTGCCTCTTCTATTCTGTCCTGTCAGCCGTCATGCAATCACTGACTCCCCTTTCATTCATATCCTTCTGCACACAATCCATCCATATTTTCTTTGGTCTTCCTCCTGCTCTCCATCCATCCACATTCATATTCATAACTCTCCAGGTCACATGCGTTTCATTCCTATCATAAACCTTTGATTATAATAGAAACAATATTTTCTTTACCGAATTTCGGTCACAGCGACCGTTCAATCTCAATGAAGACTGGCAGAGGACGCAGGAGACATTATAATAGCGTACAAGTGTATGTGCAAATACAGATGCACTCTCTTCCCTCATCCACGTAGTCCTATGGGACGGCAATCCAACACGACTAGGCAGAGATTAGACGCAACACCAGTCACACTACAAACGCAGAAGAATTTCATACCTATTACAAAGATGTTAAATGCTATTATTTGTTGACAGAGGAGCTGAGCGGTATATTCGTGAAGAGCATCAGTGAGGGCAGCTCAGCGGACTTGTGCGGCAAGATACAAGTCAACGACAGGATCGTGGAGGTAAGACTAATTAGTTCACGCGTTCATTGTGCGTACAGCTGAGGAGAGGAACTGGGCACAATATTCGATGAGTCTCAAAGATTAGCTGGAACCTCGAGTTTTGAAAGAACTGGGTACTTCTAGACAAGCCTGCGTTGTGCCACTTGAGTGAGATATAGGATAAACGTGATCGAGAAAAAATAAACTTTAGGTAGTAATATTATGAAGAGGTAGAGTTAGTTTGTTAGCAAGAGGTCAGACTGGTCCGATTACAAAGAATCTTCCGCTGATTGAAAATTACACTATTTTTGAGTATCAGAGGATATATTACATAACATCACGCCTGTAATCCCCGAAGAGTTAGGCAGAGGTGTACCCATTATTACACCCACATTTTGCCAGTTATGTTTTTAGTCCCATGTAATAGGGGGCGAGCCTATTGCCATCAACCGGGCACTAACGCATGCACGCATCTCCGGGCAGAGGATATATTATCTTATAGTATATTTGACTTCCACGTAGAATAAAATGTTAAATGTAATTATTACTGTAATGAAATGTTCGTCATGAAAACAGTGCTCATTATTTTTAACGGATCTGTAAAACAAGATCAGTTATAAATAAACAGTTATCAGTAAAACGGTTAATGTTTGGAAACTTTAAAGTGTAATAAAAAAAAAAAACATTTTACTAAATTAATTTAGTTTTGGCGCCCAACCGACAAATGGCGCCCAACGTGGGACACTTCAAATTAAATGTCCCCCGTTAAAGAAATATATTGAAGCAGAAAATACACTGTTGCATTTTCTGCACAAATTTGTAACAGTCAACACAGTAATATTGGATGCTCTCATGTTCCTTGACAGAGTGGGAACATCTATCAGCTAAACACGTAAATAACGTGTGGGTAGGTCGACAAAGTCGGGAGATTATGTTACACTTTATCTATACTAATATTAGAAAGGGGTAAAGTTTGTTTGTTTGCATATTTTTTTTTGTTACCTACCCTTACCTACCTTTTGGTAACATCTGGAAGTACTGGTTCGATTAAATTTTTTTTTACTGATAGTATTACCAAGTGACATTAGGCTATGATTGATATTAAACTTGCCTTCAATGCGGACGAAGTCGCAGGCAGAAGATGGCTGTTCTATAGAATAGTCTCTTAAACTTTTGAATATAACGGTTTCATTGGATTATCAACATATCTTTTAGACGGATCAACCTTTCATTGTGAAAATTTATGTTACCTTCGGTTATTGAAAAATAAATGTGTCATAATATTGTCATATGCGTAACGTGCTGTGATTGGTTGCCTGAATTGTCAACAACCAATCAGAGCAGCTTTCGCACACTTTTCAGTAGTCCATGAAACCCACGGATAGAGTAAAGATGGCCTACTCTACATAAGCATCTAAAGCTAACTTAAATAACTAGCTTATGTTCGCGTCAAAGTTGATTTCTCAATACAAACTATTGAACCCTGTTTAATTCTCTTATGGCGTGTATTATGGAAAATTATTTCTTAGCGGACGTCTACTAACTATAAACTACCTCTCCGCCAAATTTCATCTTTATACGTCAAGCAGTTTTCGATATTTCGTGATGAATGAGTGAGTGACCTTTCGCTTTTATATATTTAGACCAAATAACCCTCCCAAGTTGATAAAGTGAATTAAGTAAAACGGATCCCTCTAGCGCCTTAATATAAGTTAGTTACAAGCTAACAAGCTCCATATCAATCCATATCAAATAACAAAGTTGTACCCTCGTTACGTAGTTACCAGCTAACTGTGTTTATGACGCCAGAGAGATGCCAATAAAATAATACGCCGCTGTAGTTAAATTAGATATAGCTCTATTAAACAGTGAGCAAATTTTTATACCATTTTCGCAACTACTTTGACCTAAATTTGTGTTTATTGTTGTGTGTTGCATCATCATTATTTTTCCCTTAAATGTATAGGTATAAGAATGTTACATGGAGTGTCAAAGTCAAAGTCAAAGTCAAAACTTATATTTTAATGAAACCATTTGCATACACTTTTGAATTGTCAAGGAGTCGGTCAGTTAGTCAGAAAGTTGAAGCTCGTTCTAAAACGTAAGTTGGTCTCTAAGAACGAGTAAGAAAGTCAACGGGCACTCTTTTCAATTAGGTTTTTACAAAATCCTTAAAAGTACAAAATTAAAAATAACTTTAGTATTGGAAGTCGGCGGCTTTGTTGATTTGTCTGCCACTTCTTCTTCTACGACTTCCAAATTTTTTAATTTTGTAGATTTTGAAGGCGGTTGTTATTCTTGTAAAAACGATTTTTATTTCTATCCAAATTCATCCAACCGTTCTAGCGTGATTTAGTAACAAACATCCATCCATCCAAAGTTTCTCATTTAATAGTGGTAAGATACATGAGAAGCAATAAGTTTTCCTGAGACATCAAACTTCATTCAGTGGTTTTCCATTAAGTGGCTCTCCCAACCCTTCCCCTGCGAGTGACCGGCCGCGATCACCCGCTGCCGGGGGAACATCGGGGAACCATTAGTCCGACTAATTTGTCACGCGGCGCGACATGCACTGGTGACGTTTCACGTCGATACTCTTGATTCACGGCGGGCGACGTGATGCGTGTTGTCGTGTAAGTTGAGCCTTTGTGCAGCGGTCGATTAAGGGTTGATTTATTTGCTTGGTTAATATCGTGTTAGTTTTTCTAGTTTGTCTTTTTGTTCATCTTAATAGGGATAGGTACGTCATGTTTGTTGACATCTTAGAAACGTTTACTTAACCAGTTATATATGATATCGCGTGTAAAAAGACGATCAACGGAACCGAACGTTGCGTGGTCTACTAATCATTGCGATCTTTATTTTGTCCTGGATCATACCTAGGAACCTTCTGGTTACGAAGATTTGATGGGTAAAATTTCAACATGTTCCGATTTTTTTACGACAATAAGTTTTAATTGTCCTAACTAAAAGTTTAAATACCCTCACGACTCCTGAAGTGTTTCATGCATTCATATGTACCTAAAATAATTTGCTTAAGTTACAAAGCGTGCTGTGATTTTTCGCATCAAAAATAAAACTCATCTTCCATCAAATATTATTCGTAAGGATTTTAGTTTAACTACGGTAGTTAAAAATTTGAAAAGTTTCACAAGAAAACTTGAATGTTCTAACAGGCTTCACAGAAACCGCTGACAGCTTAAAGTTGCGTAGTGAAGCTACAGCTGAACTTCTTTAATTGGCCAACTAAAGCGACTTCGCAATCCTCACGACTTCCTGTATCAAGAGTCGGTCCCCAAAAACTTGCTAATTTCATTTGCTTTATAAAATAATTTCCAGAAATTGCTCAACGTTTGAAAGTTCGTTTGAATTCCGAAAGTTTGGTTACTCTTGGAATTATAAAATTAAATTTTCGTGGATAATTCCTGCTGAAGAAAAATTTTGATTCTTGTGGGATTGGGTACTTTGTATGCCAAAATGTCAAGGTTTTTTGAAATGATATTTTTAAAACTTTTCATGGTTTCGTACTCGAAGAGTGTCAAGGGCAGTCTATTACTAAACCTCCGCAGCTGTCCGATAATCTGTCTGCCAGAGGGCTGAGCCTCATGTCTGATAGTGAGAGAGTTATATGTTAAACACGGTTTGCATTTCTATTGTCACAATAACAACGGATGCGGGCCGCCCAAGACCGGGATGGTTGGCGCTCCATGGGGGAGGCCCACGTTCAGCAGTGGACAGCCATAGGCATCAGCCTAACAACAACAACAAAACACAACAACAAAAAATAATATTTTTTTACATAATTTCAAAATTATGAGTCCCCCATACGAGAAAATAGTTTTTTTCTGTTTGTACAGTTGTAGGTACGGTGATACGAAACCGTTTGTGTTCGAGTCCGTTTCGGACGTCCCGATTTCTTTTGTTCAGACTTTATTATCAGTGTTCATTTAATCACAAAATGCGTTGAAACATTTTTAAATAATCTAAAAAAATCGTTGGTCGTGGTTGGTCGTCGCTCGTTGGTCTAGTGGGCGCAAAGCGCGACTGCTGAGCATGAGGCCTTGGGTTCGATTATCAGGTCGAGCAAAGTGTTAGTGGGTTTTTCCATTGGGTATTTCTCAATAGCAGCCCCAGAGTCTGGATTTGTGCCCGGTTGATGACAATAGGCTCGCCCCTATTACATGGGACTTAAACATAACTGGCAAAAAGTGGGTGTACTAAAGGGTACACCTCTGCCTAACCCTTCGGGGATTACAGGCGTGATATAATGTTATGTTGCTAAAAAAAGTCAGGCTTTTTCTAAACTCCTTGTTGAAGACACAATCTACTATAGTATTCATGAAAACTTGTAATTCAATTTGCCCTCCCTCTTCTTCACCATGTAATGTGTTTCCTTTCCGGACGCATGCGTGACAAAACATTCCTTCCTGTACAGTCACGAGCAAAAACAAGTATACACTTAGCAAGATTCAAAAGCGATTTTCTTGTAAAATAATGTTTGTAACTTTGATATAAGACCTATTTCATAGTAGTATTGAATTCAAAATACTATATTCCTAAAAACATGACATTTTAATCAAAGAAAATAACTTTAGCTTGAAAGTCGGCGGCTTTTGTTTTGTTTCTTGTTATGTAGGTATTGCCACCGACTTCCAAGCTAAAGTTATTTTTTATTTTGTATTTTTCGAAGGCGGTCATATTTTTTATTAAAAAAGCTTTTATTTTTCACTTTTTAGTGCTTGTGTGTTAATGTTTGAAATCCTTACATAAAGCCCTTTCAAACAATACCTCACACGATATATTTAATTTTAGAAAGTGGTAGGAGAGGGATTGACGTACAGCAATTTTTCTTGTTACGGCGGTTCTGCTGTGATTTTATAAGGAGTTCCGTTCCATATCTCCAAAGTTCATCATCAGATCATGAGAATATTCCTATGGGAGCTATTCGGAACTAAACTCTTTCAAACAAAAAAAGAATCATCCAAATCGATTCATAATTGGCGGACTAATCGTAGAACAAATATACAAAAAAAAAGAAAAAAAAACATACGCGGAACCTCCTCCTTTTTGAAGTCGGTTGAAAATAGCTTCGTAATGTTGCTAAGTGTATACTTGTTTTTGCTCGTGACTGTACAGGCTGCCGTACAAAATGATTAGGGCCAGAATAAACACGTGCACGCACGGTCAAGGTAATAGTTTGACTAAGAGAGTACCCTTATTCCGTAGCAGTAGGGTTGGTTTTACTTTAATGGATCCTGACGTGGGGTTGACCGTGCGTGCTCCGTCTTACTGCGGAGTTGTATGTGATGGATGGAAGATGAACTAGTGGAAAAGATTGATGAGAAGTTGGTATAGCTTCAGCAAAAACTGGAATGCCTTATGTTCGGTGGGGTTATGTTAGGCTTCTAGAGGACATGAGGAGAAAAGTCGTTAATACCATAACATCATAACATCACGCCTGTAATCCCCGAAGGGTTAGGCAGAGGTGTACACATTAGTACACCCACATTTCGCCAGTTATGTTTTTAGTCCCATGTAATAGGGGCGAGCCTATAGCCATCAACCGGGCACAAATCCAGACTCCGAGGCTACTACTGAGAAATTCCTGATGGAAAACCCCAATAACACTTTGCACGACCAGGGAATCGAACCCAAGACCTCATGCACAGCAGTCGCGCTTGCGACCACTAGACCAACGAGGCAGTCGTTAAAAGTCGTTATTATCCTTGCATTTAGATTGTCACTAGCTTCTTTCCGCGACTTCATCCACGTCTAAGTTGATATATTATCCCATGGGCGTCGTACGTTTTTCCGGAATAAAAACCCTGCGTGTTATTCCAAAGTATAACCTATCTTTATGCCTTTCATTCAAATCCGTTCAGCCGTTATTGTAACAAACATCCATCCATCCAACCAAAGTTTCAAATTTTTTAAATGTACTTAAATATGTATTTTAAACTTTCTGCTATTTTAAATCAAGTAACTGAAACATAACTCTGGATGAGTAATTCCGAATAATCATATTTTGTAGTGTAGTCAATTATCCTACTAGTTACTATTTTAAACCGCTAACGTTTGCGAGAATGGATAGATGGATGGATGGATGTATGTTTGCTACTCTTTCACGCTTAACCAACTAGCTGAAGTTGTTGATTTACTTTCACACACAGGAAATTTTTAATCCGTTTTTGTGTTCTGGTAAGATAATTTTGGATGTTTATTAAATCCTAAAACAAGTCGCAGTAAGTTTTTATAATTCCCAAAAACCAAGGCAGAAAAATAAAACAGCCAATCAAAATCACCTGAGAAAACAAACAATCTTAAACTAACCAATCGATATAAATCGTATCGCAACTCGTCGTGAAACGATCGCACTCACTATAACTCGATCAGTGGCTCCGCTGACCTCCTCTCGTCTCGATGTCAAATCAGATTACAAGCTCAACTTTATATCAGCAATCTTGGCTACACCCCTTCGTCTGTGTGGACCGAATGTTTCGTCGCGAAGGATCGCTTCGTTAGCCAGCTGTATCATTGTATTTGCGATGTTATCGTCAAAATGAAATTAGGTTTATTTTTGTATGTAAAGAATTTTCTGCATGAGGTTGCAATTTATATATTTTTTGTTGTTTCTAAGTTTATCTTGGACATCAGTAAAGGAAAACATCGTAAGGAAAACTGGATGTATCCTTACTAATATTATAAATGCGAAAGTAACTCTGTCTGTTACGATTTCACGACTAAACCACTAAGTTTGAACCCCAATAAAGAACATTGGCTACATTTTTGTCCGCGACTTCATGTGCGTCCGCGATAACCGATATTTATGCGGACGAAGTCGTGGGCAAAAGCTAAAGTTGAAGTCAAAACATTTATTTCTATTAGACTATTTACAGGCACTTTTGAATTGTCATAGAGTCGGTCAGTTAGTTAGGAAGTTGAAGCTAGTTGCTCGTTCTAAAACGGAGGTTGGCCTCTAAGGAGAAAACCGTGCAAGAAACTCCACGGCACTCTTTTCAATTAGGTTTTAGGGCTAGTTATTAATTCTCAAATCGTCAACCCGCTTTAAGCAAGCGTGGTGATCAATGCTCGTGCGTTGTCTGTATGAGAAGAGGCCTTTGCCCTGCCGTGAGACAGTAAAAGATACCTATTTGTGTATAATTTGTGCTTTTTTGATGAAAATAATATTAAATACCTATGAAATCTTTTTAGAAAACATAAACAACTTGTAAGGGCACGATTGTCTATGTTAATAAATATATTATACGGACTGACTTTAAATTCACTCCTCATCTTTCAGAGGGTAAAAGTACTCATGAATACGATTAACTTTTATTATGAGTACAATCCTGAAATATGAAAATTTCTGCTCTTCCATACATTTTGCATTTTTGTAGGAAACAGCTGATTTTTCTTTGTCTTAATAGGCTAGATGACACCACCAATCATTGACGTACTTTGTATATAATATTTATCACTTGTCAAAACGCGATTGTCAAAAGACAGTTGTGACGTCACTTTTGTGTGGACTCAATTGACTTACTATTTATAATTTTTAAAGTTATTAAAAATCAAATTTTACAATTAAAGTTATTCGGGTTTTTAGGGCTTAAATTATTGTTTCTTTAGAGAAGTTAAGTCTTGGTAATATTGATTAATGATGGCAATCAAAGTCGATGTCAAAGTCAAATCATTTATTTTAATTAGGCCACTATAAAGAACTTTTGAACGTCATTACATGAAAAAAAATATAGAATTGAATCTAGTTGCCCCTTCCAAAAGATAGTTTTGTGTGGAGAAGAATGGGCAAGAAACTCCATACGTACTCTTATAAAATAAACGTTTTCCAATATTATTATTAGTCTACAGAATCATACATAATTACATTACACAATTACAATTTATTATCATCCCACCTGGAAAACTCATTCACACGTTTTCATTAATGACGAACCGACTAGCTGTAATATTAAACAGCACATAAGGTTGTATGTTAAACAACAAGAGAACAATAGTGAAATTTCTTTGAAAAGAGTCTATTGTTGGAACAGCTCGACATTTTAATATTTAGTAGCGACCCGACACCGACTGGGGTGCTGATGAAACAAAGATTAAACCTTGCAGAATAATGTAGAAGAAGATGAAAACGAACGAAACACACCTAGTCATTTCCGATGGAAAGTGTATTCATATCTTGGGTAACCAAATCAACAGATAGGTACAAATTGTACAAGTACACAAACGAGAAAAACAAATGAAATATTCTGAAACGTACTTAATAACTGTTTTATTCTGTGTTTTTTTTTCAATTGGGTCGCCCCACTATTACTTATATAGAAATGGCGAAATGTGGGAGTGATTAGCACTCCGGGTACATCTCTATCTAACCCTTTGGGGATTACAGCGTGATGATGTTATGGTATATTCTGTTTTATTTTTTGCTGTTAACATTACGAACGCAGCAGTCACTGCACCAACCGCAAAAATCTAAATTATTGTAAAAGTAAAAATAAATATATTATTGTCTACATCAATCATGCACATGACAAAACATAGGCAACGAGATGCCATAAAATTATGAATACAAATAGATTTTTGATCTTTAAATAAGTTTAAAACTCTAGTTATAAAAAAAAACTAAACAACGCTAGTTATAAAAAATTCTAAAACCCCAAACAAAGGAAGTTTAGTTGAAATGGATGGATGTTATATTCCGGGTTCTAAATCCTTGAATCCACAACGAAGCCCCTCGGCCTCTCCACAATGTACGAGAGGCCGATACCGCTAGGTTTCCACTTCGGCTCTGATTGCCCTCAAGTATTCCAAGGTTCTCGCTGTGTTTTATAAGGCTTTATATTTTTTGTGTACAATTTTGCCTCTGCCTAACCCTTCGGGGATTACAGGCGTGATGTTATGATGTGTTATGTTATGTGTGTACAATTTTGTGTTGGTGAAGAGTTAAAGAGAAGGGCTAGATAGGGCTGGTTAGGTTATGAATAATAAATGTGTGAAGGAAAAATAGGTTTTGTCTATTCATCAAATCTCTTATCAATACCATCCTGCTGTCTGTGTGAGCCGTGTGTTTTTTGGTACAGTCAACAAAAGATAAAGGTATGCAGGTTCATCAGTTATGGTTGAAAACAAATGGATGTTTTTAAATGTCATTTAATTAAAAAAAAAGATAATAAACAGTTAATTAATTAAGTTTCAATCGAAGACATCCATCGGTGTCTAAGAAAACCTTAACTATATGTTACCCTGGGTATCTATCCCTTTTGTTGACTGTACTTACATACGTACTTACGCTATACGAGGTGTAAAAAAAACTTACCGGATTCAAGAGAGATGTTTTCTTCTAATCCTTTCGACATTTTGCGTTACATTGCACAGTTTAAACAGTGATATTGTGCACCAAAAAAAAGTTAGTTTTCCAGCAATAATTTCTGCTAAATGTTACTTACTTTTATGGACAGTGTGCGAAAGTCAAATCATTTATTTCAATTAAGCCAATATAAGGCACTTTTGAACGTCATATACAAAAAAAGTTTAAAGTTTGAATCTAGTTGCCCCGTAGTTAACGCGTATGTGTCATTGTCCCGTTGGAGCACTTATGCATTGAGCACCAAAGGTATTGAAGGTAAACATTGGTGCTCAATGCATAGGTGCTCAAACGGGAATACTTCCTTTTTACACCCCGTATTGTAATAAATAACATGATAGTATACAATGAAATTACTAAAGCGCTCTTCCTCTCTGTACTTATTTATAAATTTGTCGTGCCCGACAGGTTCCATGATTGTTTCAATTATTTCTAATTTTATTTACCATCTGGTATGTGTACATCATGGATTACAATAAATGAATTCATTTGATTTGAAATGAATTGTAACAAGAACAGAAAAGCCAAATGTCGTACATGTTTTTCAAAGTTCACTAAATGAAAATTGAGATTCAGAATTTAAATATTGTGTAAATTTGCTCCAATATTAAACGGAACAAGGATTCCTCACAACAGCGGCGTCGCTCCAATGTCTAAATAATTCAAATTCTAGCTCAGACATAACAATAGAACAAGGTAATACAGAATATCGGATATAATTTCCATCTCCTTTCTTCGTCTTATTATTCCTTTAAGCAAGAATACCATAAAGGAGAGAGCGTCGTCAAACGAGTCTTTATTACGATTCCCTAACATCGAGTGACCTTGACCCATTTGAATGACGTCACGCACCGGTCTCCCTTCGCGAATATTAATATGAGGATAATCGTCGGATGTACTTGTCTACTGAGAGGTACTTGTTTTGATCTCTGGGGTCTGATTAGGACCACAATTTATGGGATTGTCTAATTTGTAAAAAAAACAAAAGTCATTTATTTCAATTAGTTGATTTTACAAGTACTTTTGAATTGTCAAGTTGTCGGTCAGTTGTCAGTCAGAAAATTGAAACTAGTGGCTTATTCCAAAACGTAGGTAGGCCCCTATGAAGAAGACGGAGCAAGAAACTCTACGAACATTTTTTAAATTTCATTCTCCAAGATCCTGGTTTATAATATTCTTGTTGCTTCTACATAATTATTATGTGAAAACAATAAAGATGAGAATAAAACGAATAAAAAAAAAAACCATTAATCTCAGTTTCAATTTATCAACAATCTACTTTCTACCTTCACTTTTCGACAATGACTGTAGTTGAGATGAGCATTTTTTTTAGGTGTTAAAAATCATCAAATGACTCCTTCCGCCCTGGGTGGGGCAGAAGGGGCTGTCAGACTTTTACTGACTAAAAAACCACCCTGTTCCTTCTGTAGCCCTTTGCGTTCCGGGGCCACGGTATCCAGTTAAGACGTCCCGCAACTTGAGATGAGCATAGTAGAAAGGTTAAGTCAAGTATGTCAAAACTTGTTACCTGTCAGGTATACATTATTTTAAAAGCCTGTATATTTTTGATCCCTTACTCCATGTAACAAGGTCTATAAATATATGCACATCTGTATTGCAGCTATTTGGTAATCCATTACATTTTCCCAGATTTGGCTTCAAATTTTAAGATATTGAATTTCCGTAATTCGGAATGTGCCAAAATTGGCGCCGTGCCCAGTACATGTCGATATGCTTGCTCTTATTACGTTGACACTCAATACTGTCTGCCGTTTGCCAAACGTGGGATTTCACTTTATCCAACGATGTTTTCTTGGCTTCTTATTTGTTTGGGAAGTCAAACTGCCAGTACCTATTATGTTCTCTTCCTTATTTAGTTTTACGAATTACAACGTCAGCATCATCATCTGAATACACTATAGCAATGTATAAAATAGTCCTGTTTAGTCTACTTACTATTGTAAATGCGAAAGTTTGGATGGATGTTTGCTACTCAATCTCACCAGAATGGCTGAACGGATGTGAATGAAATTTGGCACGGATATAGACCATAGTCTGGAACAGCACATAGGTGACTTTTTATTTCGGAAAAATATACGGTTCCCGTGGGATAATATATTAACTATGACTGAAATTAAGATGCGGACAGAAACTAGTATTACATAGACCAGTCTTGTTTCTACCAACTCTTCAACCCCCTTGAATAACAAACATCCATCTGTTTATCCTCACAAACTCCTGGGGTTATTATAGTAAGTAGTAGGTAATAGGGTGGTACTCAAATCCCAACATCCTCTATCTAACAGTTTTTCCTGCCATACCCGCGTTCATAAACCCCTCTTGTTCCACAGTATAATATAACAGAACCACATGTCCTTAACCCTGTTCCACTCGTATTGTCCTCACGTACTAGCTGTCCCATGGCGGCTGCAGACTTAATAGAGACATTATATAACACGCTCCTCCCGTTTTAATGTCCTTACATTTATTGTGCTGTTTTAGAAATGTATTGTCCTATTCAAGTTTTACATTTTCCATTGTATACGTACGTAGCTTCACGCTTGTGTTCCTCTATAGGGTAGTCAGTGGAGTGTAGTTCACTAACCTTTTGCCAGTGATGTCTCGTCGGTAGGTCGCAAGTGTGACTACTGAGCGGTGGGTTTAAATCCCAGATTGAGCAGTGTTATTGGAGTTTTTCCATTAAGAATTTCTCAGTAGCGACCCGGAGTTCGAAACTTGATGCCGTGACGCTCCTGTGCTTCGAAAGCTCGTAAAGCTGTTGTCATTATGGTCTACAGCTTTTTAAATATCTGTACATACTTACTAAAGACTTTGCTACGATTTAGATTTAATATTACCAATCTTTATTCAATTTTCTCTCTTGCTGTCTTCCATTTATCATCTCCAACCTTTTATGAAACTGTTATAAAAACCAGTACATTTGAATATGACTTTCTTTATTAAAATATTCTTCGCTCTACTGCAGCGTCATCCTCACGTCTCACTTATGGTATACTCTAGAACACTGTGCCATTATTTAATGTCTCCTTTCTGTGCAAGTGCAGGAGCACTCCGAGAAATGAGCGCGTTAAGAAAATAGTAAAATTCATATGTTAATGCAGTAGAAATGGAGATACCAAGATTTCCTGGTGCGCTTGAAAGTTCCACTAACTAAGTATCTGTTGAAGAAACTCAAGGTGCTGAAAATGTAATAAAGCAAATATTAATTCGCAGTGTGATTGCAGATTGGATAGAGAGTGCAAATCCTTTGCTATTGTTTGCGTGATAACAAACAACAAATAATGAATCAATATATAACAAATAACCTAATGGTTTATTTGTCAGAATATAGTATGTTTGGTAAAAGTGACATAAGGTCTCATTATATTCGATATGCCCGCGACTTAGCGAGGTGTTTTTATCTGCTTTGTTACGTCTTTGTTTACTGATCAGCTCCCATGTATCGTTGCGTGATGTTATACAGTCTATGTTGTTCCTCATGGATCAAATACATTTTTTTACTAAAGAATATTTCTGATCCAACCATTAATTTCAGAGATGTACGCGTTCAAACAAACATACAGAAAATCTCTTCAGCTTTGTCTAAAGCAATATATGTAAGCACATAGAAGATAGATCGATCTACATAGGCGGTGTCACAAATATAATCCAAATTGCCTAAGACCTGAACAATACCCACCTAATCAATAGATCCAATAATCCGCAGAGGTTGAAAGCAGTTCCTCTTAATTAGTTAAATCAATTGATGGGAAACAATTAGCGCTGGCTTAATGTTCACTAATCAATTTAATGAGGTCACTTAGTTGAGGCGCAGTACGGGTATGCTAGGTAGAGATACTGAGATACAAGGGAAGATGAGATGTTAATTGGAAGCTTTGAGACTATAGTGGACTGCAAAAAGCTGTAAATTAAGTTCTGATTTATGATAGCTGGTATCAATACAGCCATGGTTTTAATTTGTATTTTTTTTATAATTCATAACTTTTCTCGATAAACAGGCCATTTTTAATTGGACGTATGCTAACTTAGATTACCACGTTCAAACAATTAAATAAACAAAGTCAGCTTGATAAAAATTGGTGTACATTAAAATTACTTTATAACTGTGTTTTAAATGAAGCATTCAATATTTATGGACTTACCTTCAAGCCAAAGATCATGTAATATATTCTAATAAAATGCAATGTTTATCTTTCTGCAGGTGGATGGCGTTTCCCTCCATGGAGTTACGAATCACCGCGCTGTGGCGTTGTTGAGAGATGCAAAGGGGCCTGTAGTACGACTGAAAGCATTGAGGTAAGATGTGACATCCCCGGAAATATCTAAGCATCCAGAGACAATAATTTCAGTTCCTTATAATTCTATCAGGTTTATGGGATACTGTTTCTAGAATTGTATGTCTGTGTTCTTAAAACCTTTCTAATTTCAGTAATAAAACTTCTAGGTATCTTCGTGGCGCGGGGTTTGAAAAGCTCCAGAAAGCGTTGGCTGCTCAGGATGGACGAAGATCACCGATTGCTCCACCCAGTCCCTCTGTCACCTCTCTAGCCAAGTACAGCTTTAGTGTGGTGAGTGAGAATAGTTCGTTATTATTGTAGTTAATGTCCTCTTTGATATAGTGTGGACCTACAAAAACTTTCTTATTAATAAATCTGCCATCAAATCTGAAATCTGTGTTGTGATTGGTTGATCGAAATAATTAGGTACAGCCAATAAAATGAATAGCAATCGAGAAAGCTCGAAGCGAGTGTGAGAAGCGAATGTTTTTTTTTTTTTTTCAATTATACCAATAATATTACACGCATCATTGAATTGTCAAGGAGTCGATCAGTTAGTCAGAAAGTTAAAGATCATTCCAAAATGGAGGTAGGCCTTTATGGAGAAGAACGAGCAAAAAACTCCACGGCACTCTTTTCAACTACTTTTTACAAAATTCTGTTACATTATTCTTGTTACTTCTGAAAAAGATAAAAATACAATGAAGATTTATGATTATTGAGAGAGTCAGTAATGAAAAGACCATTTTGTAAATTCCTTCACAGTACGACGAATCAACAGTAATCGAAGCGGAACCCGAGTCAGAGATCCTGCCTCACTTGCCGTCACCCATGTCTCCTTCCGAGGAGGCGGAGATAGTGATAGGAAGAGACGACGAGGTGTCGGAGAGAGAGGCGAGACGGATCCAGGACAAGTGGCGGGACATACTGAGGCAAGAGGCCGACTGGCCGGGGCATCAGTACCAGTACGATATAGTGGTAAGACATTTGTAAAGTAAATACAAATTTTATTTCCTTTATTTTTCAAATATTCATATTAGATTTACATTTAAAATATTAATGAAATATAATAGCTCACTGGTAACAGAAACAAGTTTCAAGCTATCAATGGCCAGGGCTTAGGAGAGAGGAACCTTTTAACAATATGGGCCGTGTCCAGAAGTACTGTCTTCTGAATCAAAGCCCTTGATTCAAGTACCCAGCAAGAGTTTTCTTTAAATACTTTTATTATATCATGCGAATTATATAATACATTTTCCTCTCCAGGTCGGCACGATAATAAAAGAGAAGGACAGCGGTCTTGGCATCTCCCTCGAAGGCACGGTTCGGGTTGTGGCAGGCAAGGAGGTGCAAGCGAGGCATTACATCCGAGCGATAGCACCTAATGGACCCGTCGCCAGGCTCGGGATGTACAGGGTCGGGGATGAACTGCTTGAGGTAAGGGAAGGGAAGCGAAGAGGGGGAGAAATTTAAGGCAAGACGTTGCTCTGTAGTTACCGTACCTAATTAAAAGGCATCGTAAACAAGTAGGGAACCCTAATCGACGGAATAAAACATCGTACAACTGAATTATCGACACACCGTGTTCGATATAATAAAATTCGAATCATCAACTTTCGAAAACAAGTAGGGAACCCTAAAAGTCATTGGTTTTTACACGACTGCCCCAAAAAAAGGAGTGTTATGTGTTCAGGGTTAATGTATGTATGTATGTATGTGATGTTCTTTATTCCACCATAACTTTCGAACGCCTGAACCGATTTAGATGTATGGGGTATCGTTACAATCCTTACATCGTTCCGAGTAATATAGGCTAGTTAAAAATAAAAAGAATCCTGTGTGGTCACTTTTAAACGTAAATTAATACCAGCCTCAATATTTTTTTTTAATGAATCTGGCCGTGTCTATGTTTATCGTCTAGAATTTGACAAGTAGATTTAAAAAATATAGTTATATATTTTTTAAATCTACTTGTCAAATTGTAAACTGTAAATAAAAAACTTCGTAAAAAAAACTACCGAGTAAACAAAGTACAAATATGTGTAATTTTGGCAGTCGTGTTTTTTTTGCAAGATATTTTTGGAAAGATTAGTGATTATTTACCTTTATTTGTAATTACACAATAGGATATTGTCATCTTGATAAATTGCTTAGTTGCCTTGAGAATACCTACTGGCCTGGCTTCAAAGTTATCGATAATCGATAATAAAGTGATTGTCACTTAATATTATTAGTTTTTTGAGGGCCGAAATTGTTAAACCAATGGCCACGATTATAGAACAGAATTCTTCCAAAAATTTTTAAATACTTTTTTCTTTTATTTCAGGTGAACGGCTGGCGAGTACTAGGCGCCCATCACGTAGAGGTAGTAACAAGACTAAGGGCTGTGACGTCACCAGTTATACTGGTAGTGGTCAGGAAGAGAGATCAACAGTTTATAGTCAATGAACGGATTGCTGATGCTGGGTTTGCTCGGGTAAGGAGAACAAACTAATACGAATATTATTATGAACTTTATGAGTCTCTAAAATCCAATCTGTTGGTTATGGTCGATATTGCAACGGTCTTCAAAGAGATGGAAAGCTATTGAAAGGCCGTAGTGATCATGCCAGGAAATCAAACTCAACCAACGTGGAGAGAGACTCCTATAATGCTTAAATAAAGATATTTTTGTATTTATTTTATTCTAATACTGCAGCAACGACATCTATGATTTTCAACCAACATTACTCTAATAACTGCCATCTAGTTATTAAGTTAATAATAACACCTTACTGGTGGCGTTTTATACTGAAACGGTTACCGAAACGATACAATCATGTTTTTATTTCCAGATATTTATTTAATCCTTTCTTTTTTGTGTCCCCAGAGTAACATCCTAGGCGGAAGTTTACAAGATCTGCTGAGTCCTCCACAGCGTCTGATAAAGGCGAAGTCAGAGAGTTCGGTCGCGTCGCTCTGCAGTGCTACCACTGTCATGTCCGCTCAACACGATCATGACGGTAAGATTGTTTGCATAGAATTGAGAATAGTTACACAGTCTCCTAATAATGACTCATTCAGCCATGTATGCATGATAACACCACATGAGCATGGCTCTAACATAACTATACATTTCTGTCTTTATCCCAACCTGGTTCGATTCAGTACTGCGTTTTTCATCTTTAATACATTTCTGATAATTATCATCTTACTCACCCGCTGTATCATTTTTCACACAGTTTTTCGTTTGTCTTGCTCTTTTTTTAATAAAGCTCCTACTGCTGGCAGAAGTCTTTTCCATAACTTTCCACTTTTCCCTGTGTGGTGCCATCTTCTTAGGTCGATTTCGCCTAAACAATAACAGTGGTAATATGGATATAATATAGCTCCATGTTCAATGGATATTCATGGTTGTATATTTTTATTCTGAATTCTTTCTTTACTACATTCATGGAAACAATATAAATTTGATAGTGGCTTACATTCTAATATTATGATGTTTTACTTTGCAGAATTCTGCACTGAAGACCTAGAACGCGTTCGGTCGCGGTCTTTGGAGCCATTGAGTGGTCTGGCCATGTGGAGTGACCACGTGGAATATATCGAGCTGCTGAAGGAAGATAGAGGACTTGGATTCTCCATACTGGATTATTTGGTGAGAATTATCGGTTTTGCCATTGTAATAGAATGCAGTGTTCCACAAGGGAGTGTCCTTGGTCCTATTCTGTAATTGGATTTAGAGCTAAGCAAAGTAACTGTTATTTTGTAGAAATTGTTGATGATTCTTGAAATCTTGATTTCAATAAAAATTGATTTTATTGGATGATTGCTTTGTTTTTTTTTATAAAGATTCGACGTTATATTTTTGACAGATATTAAACGTAATGTTAAATAGTTATTGGAATGTTCGTCAGGACCCGTCGGAGCCGGGCAGCTCGGTGATCGTGGTGCGCTCGGTGGTGGCGGGCGGCGCGGCGGCGCGGGACGCGCGCCTGGCGCCCGGCGACCGCCTCGTGCAGGTCAACGGCCTCGACGTGGCGCGCGCGCCGCTCGCACGAGCTGTTGCTGCCATCAAGAGCGCGCCCAAAGGTGACGCCTCTTCTACTTTTGACGAGAGTGGAGTTATCGACGATGTCCAAAATCTTTTGATGGGATGTATCGACAATCAAGCAGGAACGGAGTTATTGACAGAATTGAGTTGAAATACTTTCTTTGAGATACACTCTGATCCACAATATCGATATATCGATAACTCTACTTTTGTCTTAATGTTAAAATACCTTAAAAGGATAAAACTCACTGAAGGGAAAAAAAAATTGCACGGCGATCGCGAAGACTTTAGCATGTGTGTGACGCAGTCATCTTATAATGTCGGTGACTTGGTTACGTGAGCATGTTGGAGACACAGTAACAATAGCATGTCGATGACGCCAATCCATCCGTTTTCCCCCTATCAAATATCGTTTAACGACGTCTAAGAGATTTTCACTTCATGACGTCACGTGTCACGTCATACTGAGCGAGTAGTATTGTACCTCGTGTTATCGCAGTAGACAAATACTACAATGTTATCACATTGTCTACAAGTTAAATGATATCTGGAGTTAAATGTTAAGACAAATACTTGCCTTGTGAGTTACAAGAAGATGTGAATGAAATGAGACAGTTACATAGTATTTAATTTAAAAAAACGTACAAGGCGCAGTTTCGCTAACTCGACAAATTCAAGGAATTAACTATGCTAGTGCTTCTTAACACTAATAAATAGTAAAATAAATTGCATATTTTTGTATTATTATTTATTTATCAGGAACAATTTATACATGTTGTGTTTCATACAGAACGTAAATAAATTCAAAAAGTGAGCATAATAAAATAGTAATAATACAAAAATTAAAAGTTAATCATGATTACTAAAAACAATGATAAAACATAGCATTTTTTTATGTATAAAATTACAGCTCGTCTATTGAGATTTTTATCGAAGAGAAATCCTTTGAGCTTATCCTTGAAAGAGCTTGTGTTTAACAAAATTTTCTAATCCGCTGGCAGTCTATTAAACATTTTTATATAGCTTGCAGGTAATGTGGGCTATGCTTGACAATGTTATAATTAAATACAATTTCTACCTCAGACTCGTATACACGGAGTAGGTATGTGGTTTTCGAATTCAAACTACTCATATTGCCGCTAGGTTTAGGCAGGCGGAGCTACTGTTTTTTGAAAGAGGTGCATTCTGAAATACTGTTAAACATAAACACAATTCAGAATAATAACTAAACCAGTTCTGAATAATTAAAAAGCAAGTTTTTTTTCTAATCATTAGGAAATTCCTTCTTTGTAGCTCCTATATTAACATCCATAGACATAACGCTGCTATCAGTAATGACTACTAACATTGATAACGTGAAGTAAGTTGTATGTAAACAAATATTACAGATGGATCTACTGTTTATCACATAAAGAGTCTCCCTTGGTTAAAATAGTAGTGTCTTGAATAACATTCACGGAAAAAAATATACAAAAAAAATAATAGTGTATGAAAGAGTTATAGGCTTGTGTACTTCTGTAGGTCTAGCAGTGGTGATATTACTGTTAATAATATATAATTATATCAAATACAAATAATAACATTGTAAAACATTGATTTTAAAAGAGTACGTATGGAGTTTCTTGCCCATTCTTCTCCATACAAAACTACCTTTTGGAAGGGGCAACTAGATTCAATTCTATTATTTTTTTTTTCATGTAATGACGTTCAAAAGTGCCTTATAGTGGCCTAATTGAAATAAATGATTTGACTTTGACTTTGACTTTGATAATTATATCGTTCTATATCTATTTATTAAATTACCGTCCAATAAGTAACATTTGCTGTAAGTTTTAAAACAAAAAAATATGTTGCAGTTGGTGTATATTTTCAGGTTTTTCTAAAACAATCTAATATCCGAATGTGCACTCATATGTTTTTTCTTAATGTGTTTATTAAATTAATGTATAGCAGTGTCTGTACTTATTACAATATAACGTCTTTTTTTTTATTTACCTCTGTATTATTTATCTTATACCGGTTATTGGTAAAACAATTGTGGACTTTAGACCAAAAAAAAATGTTTTATTAATTTGTTTTACTTTTGTTACAGGAATAGTAACAATCGGAATAGCAAAGCCGTTACCGTGTAGTACTGTGGTCGGCGGTGAGAAGGCAAATGGGCATAGCATACAAAGTAGCCAGGTGAGCTAGAGTTTTATTATTTTGTTGTAATTATAGAGACGACAATATTCTTATTTCTTGTACACAACAGACTATGTCTAGTAATTTATGAAGGTATCTAAAGTTTAGCAGAGTTCCGAGAGCTTGTGTATGTCGTAGTAAGATAAATATTTCTGGCATTCAGAAAATGTCTTAAATTATGTAGTTACCAAATGCATTTTCACACAATACTTAGTTTTTTTTTACTACTGGCACATGTGACCGATATGGGCTGTTGTGTACAAGAGTCTTAAAGTGTGCAAGTGTGTGTGTGTTTATTAGTAAAATAATAATAATTGAGGCTTTGTTAATTTCTTCAATAACGATATGAGAAAAACACAAGGTTTGAATTTTTATTAGTTTAAACCGTTTCAAAACAAAATATGAGTACATACTTAATATTAAAATAACTTATTTTAAATTAAAGATTTTTTTATTTAATTTTATGAGAAGTGTCGTGATATTGTACACTGAGGGGAAAATAAAAGTAAGTGACGGTTTCTCTTACTAAAGCTTGTCTTTGCTTAGAGCAGTATTCATTACCTATAACGTAGCATGCATTTTTATTACAATACTATTCTTACTTCCAAATTCTTCTTGTACAATAAAGGGAATAACATTACCGCTCTAAGGATTGTTCTAGCAATTAAGGAAATCAGTTTCTATTGAAATTTTGTTGTATGGAATATTTCCCTTTAGTGTACAATATTGTTTGCATGCTTTATTGCTCAAAAGTACATGTATTTTCATTTTTTATTAATTTCATCCTTAAACTTAATGTTTTTTTTTTTTTATGATAGTTGCTTTTATTATTGCGAATCTAAAATGAGACTTATTTTGCATCATAAATAAAAATAGAACCCTTGCTTTACAGAAACTGGAATACTTCACAAAAATCCTACGACTGATAATGTCCCTACACCGAGACATAATGGAGCTCCAACTACAATGCACCCACGACATCATGGACCCGCAGCCATTCAGAGTTCCTCCCAAGATCAAGGCGGAGATCACGATGAAATGACAAAAAGACCGACTGAATTATACAGTCAGCGTTGAAGTCCCCAATCCTGGGAACTGTAGCAATGAGGGTAAAGTAAATTGTGACGAACTTGATATTTAATTAGTCATTGCAATGTACGATGGGATGTACCCTCAAATTTTAAAACAACGCTTAACTTTAAGAAGTTCTTGATTTATTGATGCTATTTTGCTCTTAAAAGTGACAACGACAGTACATAGCAACATCAACTTAACCGCTAATGACCCGGCTGTTATACCGGTATGACAGAACAATAGAAAATCAATTGTGTCTCGTTGCTAGGGACTTGAGTAATAAAAATTAGGTCGCGTTTGACAATTCAGCTGAAAAGCTATTATTGATATTTGCTGTTGTGAAAAAAGTCGGGTGCATATCCGTAGAAAATATTAAAAAATGAATGTGTTTTTAAATTGTTTATTAGAGCTATTGTTGTACACCAAAATTATTTACAATTTTCAGCAAATAGCCTCAATAGTATTTTAAGGAGTAGCTTGTAATATTTCTTCTTTAACATTTGTAAACCAATGTGCTGGTTAAGAACTGATTGATAGTGATAAGCTCAAGTTGTTGGGATTTTGATAAAAAAATACTTAATGGATACCTTGTATGAACTACAGGTTCAACTGGTTACGAGAACTTCATGTAAAAAAAAGCATGAAAATGAGTGTAAGAATAAAGGTAGTAAAATTTTACTAGTAATAACTAAAACGAAAGAGTTAAAAATTAAGCTTACAAGCTAATTTGTGATGCTGTGGAAAAATATGGATTTTACAAAACTTGAAAAAGTATGAAATTTATAAAATAACATTGTTTGGTTAAATGAAACTTAAGAAACGTCCACTTTTTAAATACTTATGAGCTTGAAAATTGGTCAATGTTGCTTTTGAAACTTCTTTAACTATTATTGTATACTAAATTGTCCCATTTAATTAGTAAGCACCTAAATCTTAATCCCTATTGGGTTTTCTGAATCTTCATGTTAAAAATCATTACCTATTTCTCTTCAAAATGTTGCTTGATATAAAATTAGCTGTAATATAAAGTAAGGGCAAAGCTGCGAAAGAATTAATTGTAGGTTTAAAAAAACTAAGATCAATAAATGTTATTTATTAATGTATGTAGAAAGATTGAAGAAAAAAAAATTACCTAGAACAATAGCCAAAATAGCACTTTTTATGAAATATCTAAATGTTTAGTCAACCATATAGCATGTGTGAAAAAAAAAACTATAGAAAAAATATGTGCTCAAGTCCAAAAAAATATCTGATCTTAGTACATAAATGTTATAATAAAATAATTGTGATCTTAGATATCGATGTCTATTTATATCATGGTTGTGTAGTTTCGAAACATAGTATGTAGTAGATGAAACGTGTTAGCTGTTGATTTCGGAAAATGTGATAGTTTTTCTAGTCATACTTTCATTTTGATGTGAAAATGTCCAATATTTTTGTTTGTAATTTTTCACTCTAAGGTACCTTCTATACACATTATTTTGCAGTATACAATTGGCTTACCTTTCCTCTTTAAGTTAGTACATAGCTCGTTGATTTACAAACGTAAATAAACGTTGTAAGCAACATAAGCGTATGAGTTAGTGCCATTAGAGTTTAATTTCAATATGCAATTAAGGATAGAATGAGAAGATAAAGCAACAAAAAATCCTGCCAAAAAGTAATCAATTATAAAATTCTGCAATTCTTTGATTGGAATGGCGTATAAAAGTACCTCTATAAGGAAGTGAAGATAGCTTTAAATAAAACAAAATGGAAAAAACGCTTGTCTACTAAAACAATTATAAAAAATGCAGTCAATTTGAGAGGAATTAAAAGAAGCTTCGCTTGAGATTATAAAAATAAATATCTACAGGTAATTCATAACATATCATAGGTTAAGCATCGCATATTGTTTTAGTAAATGTACAAGAACATTATTTATATAAATATATTTATGGTTTTATAAAATTATTTAAAAAATATAAAGACTGTTAGAACTTGTGTTATAAATTCGGACATTCCATTTGCGGATATTGGGCGTTTTGAAAAATGTCTAATTTGTTATTATTGCCTACCACATAATTAACTTTAATTTTGTAACCCACCGAGGTAATGATTTATTTTAAGTAATGTATTAATCAATTTTGGAATATTACTGAAATGAGGAGTTATTGCTTGTACAATAATTCATGACTGAATTGACATTGATAGACGCTGATAGAGATGGCCTATTTTTTACGCCAATAAAGTTTTAAAAAGAAACATACGCCTAAATACTTGAAACTTTCGGACTTGATTAATAATCAATGAAAAAGCCTTTGATAATGGTCAATCATACATCTCATCATGTGGCCACTAAGGTTATAGACAAATCTGAGCGAAAAGTGAAACCGGCGCATATTTCCACTAAAATTTCACAACGTTTTTCCGCTCAAAGCGCCAAATGGCTAATTTGAATTGGATGACTTTTCTTACAGCAGTTTGCCTCATGTTGGTTTATATATTTCCAAAGTTTCAACTGAGGAAATGAAGTATTGTTTAAAATGTCTGTCTTTACCGTAATGACTCTTTAATAGAATGTTCTATCCATCCATTGTCAAGGTCTAAGTTATAAAATGTTCGTAAAGTAGACTACATGTATGTCCGTCGCTTGCGTCCGTGTTCAATGTTCTACGCTTCGTTGTGTGTCGCTAAATATACGTTGCACATGAATTCTGTGTTTCATTTCTATTTGTAATGTAAAAGTCACTCTTATGCTATGTTCAAACATTATTCGAAAACATCTTAATAATCGCCCTAGGAAGACCTACACTGACCTTATTGGTGAGGTTCTTCAGAAAGGTCAGGTGCGCAACCGTGCTAACCGGCGTGCTTGTATGACGACATGTATGAACGTAGATGAGGCGAAAGGAGTATGTGAGGATCGTAGCAGGTGGCATTCTGTGGTTTCTGTCTACCCCATGGGAAAAAGGCGTGAGTTTATGTATGTATGTATCTTAATATTTTTGAAGCAGTAGTATAAACACACATATTCCCAAAAAAAGTTGATGGTATGAATAATTTCAGTGGAAATCATGAGCTCAGGACACGAGGCCAGTTTATGAATCAGTTCAGTGGTCTCCGGTACGAATACATTTGGAGAGAGTTCAGTATTGACTTCCAAACTGCCTTCGTATTCTGCGTCCATCAATGTATAAGTAACTGTCTACTGTAAATAGAGATCAACTGTCTTTAAACTAGTAAATGATAAGAGTTCATCTTTAACTATTATTTACTGTAACATTGTTTGATGAGCACGCGCAACTACATCGGTAACTGAAGGAAAAATAAACAACAATAACGACTTCGCCATATGTTCGTCACGTCCCAGATTGAACCAAACGTTGGCTCACTCAAAACACTCATAAAATCTTAAGTAGTTTACACTTCGTTGTTTTATTACCAACTGTCGAATAACACCTACTGTTTCACAGGAATGCATTAACTCGTTGGCATCTGATGACCACACCGGCATGGACTCCTTCCACGAATGTCTGCAAGAGTATGGCGAAGGTCTAGAGGTGGTACAAATATGTCTCGAACCTGAAGAAGCTTCTATAAAGGATGATGAACTGTCAGCACTAGGAGATCTCAGTCTTGAAGATTGTAAGAAAATAAAAAAAGATTTAATCATAAATGTTAAAACTGAAATCAAAATTAACGGAGTAACTGAATTGAAGTATTCAAAATCTGACGAGTCTTTAGATGACCATGATGATGATATGACAATAACTGAAGATGATATCTTACTTCCTAGAGAACTTCCAGATACTAGGAGTAAATCCGCCGATAGAAAGGAAGACGGTGAAAGGTGTTTATCTAAACAGCAAAGTAAAGACATTTCTACTTCAGACGAAATGGTTTTTGCAGTCACTCCGACCGGTCTAGAGAGAATAAGTTTTGATAAATATTGGAAAGAAAGCGACGTGAAAATAGATAAAGAATTAGTTAAAGTGAAAAGCGACGAAAGTTGGAAAGAGTGCCTCAATTCCCCACACGATGACACGGTCAGTTTCTACGATGCCACCACAAGAATTTCCGTCCAGGAAGAGAATAATTCCTTACTGTACATAGATCATGAGATTGACGGTTACGAAACATGTCTGGATGAAGATTCGTCATCACAAAAACATACAGTAAAAAATGCTCGTAAAATGAACGGGGATACTAACATCAAAGAGTTTAGTAAACACGACGAAAGAATAACATTTAAAAACAAAGACAACGATGTAAGTGCCAAAGTAGTAAAGGAACAGATCACTGCTAATGCTACGGGTGGTGACTACGCGTCGTACAGCCACCCGTATGTCCACGAACACATTATAAAGCAGATGAAATCATTAAGAATAGAGCCTCTTAACGTAAACGTACACAAAAAGAAGAAGAAAGAAAAAAGCCCAACAAAACCGTCCAAAAAAGAAAGGATACAATGCGTTGAATACTACAACGATCAAGCTGAATGCTTAAAAGAAATACGACAAAAGAAACTGGAAGAAGAAGAGAAAAAGCACAAAACAGAACACAAGCAGAAGGAAAAGAAGCGTCACGAAGAACACAAGCATAAAAGAGAACACAAGCACACAGAAAACAAGAGAAATACAGAAACAAGTCTGATGGTAATGGATACGAAGACTCGTCTAACACAAGATCCTAGTGAAGAGTCTACAGATCTGGAAACGAACTACGTACAAGGTTGTCATAAGTGCTTTTTAGAGAACTATGCGTATGCAATAACTCAAGCGTACATGGCTGAAGCAAACGCGTGTAAATATTGTGATGTGATTAGAGAGATGTTAGAAGTGCCTAAGAGTGCGAATAGACGGGGTTCGGCTCCAGCCCTGGTGAACTTGGATAGTAGTTCGGAGACTGAAGAAGAAGATCTTCTCATGGTGCCTATGGTGAAGGATAGGAGGAAGTCTGCGGGGATACTAAAGTTTCCTACTGCTTCCAGGAGAACAAGGTGAGTGATTTTTGTTACGGAATAACTGATGTTTTTATATATGATTCATTCTAGGGACTCTTAAGTGCTATAAGAATAATTCATCGCCTAGCCCAATTTGAGTTTCAATGAACTTATCCCCCTCTCCAGGTATTTCTCCTGTATCACGATAAGTGCATTTATTAATATAATTACGTAGAATCACATACGGCATACACTACTACAGGCCATACAAATATTAGCTCCGTGTTGCGGGAATCAAACCCGCAACACGTAGGGCAGCAGTCAATCGTGTCTAATTAATATTCCTTCTAAAATTAATAGACCTTCTCTTTGTATTTATTCTGTTCGAATATAAAATGCCAGATTATTCCACCCTCTACTGTCTCTCGCACCCTACTACATGCGACTTAAACATAACTAGCGAAATATGGGTGTGCTAATGGGTACACCTCTGCCTAACCCTTCGGGGATTACAGGCCTTATGTTATGTATACTGACAAAAGTTTTGCTAAAATTCTACTTTATGACAATTAAACAATAATGATGGAACACAAACACGCGGTGCACCGCAAAAGATTTCCTGCCTACTCGTGCCTAATGCGATGAAGCCCCACTGAAAGGACGGGCTTACGTCTATCTGTTTAGACCTTTACTACTAACCACCATTCCAAAATCAACCTTAGATCATCAAAGACATAGTCTTTTTTCCTGTAACATTCAGTGGCCTCCGGTCGAAGTACGTTTTACAGACGAATTTGGACTCTATATGTGACCGCGTAAAAGTGAATTTTCGGTAGTAATGAGTTCCGAAGGATGATCTTATAAACGTGATGCTTGCTCTAATATGGTCGTCAAGTTCAAGTTGTCAAAGTCATTGCTGAATTCACGTGACCAAGAACATGAAGCCAGAAGTCGGTTTTCAAGTTTAGTCTTTAGATACCCCCGACTTCTTTCGCGGAAATGTCGGTTATCATAAAGTTTTATTTATTTGCGCGAAACCATAATTCTTTTTTTTATAATTAAGTTTCGTAAGGTACTCCTTATAACATCTACCAGTGAAAATTGGTCGCGTCAAAATCGGTGCAACTGTTTCGGAGATTAGCTGGAACAAACAAATAGACAGACATACTAACATTTTAAAAGTTGTTTTCATGTAAATACCATCTATCTACTTCTATTATACTTTGTCCTGAATGTTTGACTGACTGACTAACGGATCAACGCACAGTCTAAACCGCTGGTCATAGAGACCTGAAACTTGGAGGGTGTATCTTTGTATGACGTAAGCATCCTATAAGAAAGGATTTTCCAAAATTCACCCTCTAAAGGGTTGAAACGGTGGTTCAAAGTTTGACGCGGACAAAGTCGCGGGGCAGAAGCTAGTCTTGAATAATTTAAAGTATACAAACATACTGTAATAAAAAAACGTTTCAATCCATGTCAGAGGCCCTTGAGGTGGTTTAGAAACTCTGACACTAGATTGTGTGGGGTCGTAAGACCTTACTACCTTAATAGACCGGTGTCTTGTCCTTTATATACCTATGAGAATTCTAATAACATCCAACATCCACCACATCAAAACAAACATATAATCCAATAATTAAATTAGCCTTTTCACTCCAAACATAGGTAGCGCCAGCCTGAACAATGTACCGCTACAAAACTAGCCGCATGTGAATAATTCACATATTACTGTTCTACTAATTCTGCTAAGTGGGTCTCACTCGTGGGAGTATACGGGTATTAATGTAATGAAATATCTACCTTATGATCTCGAGGGAGCGATATGTATTCAATAATATATCGCTTAACTTTGCTCTTATCAATATGCGAGCGGTTTAAGGAAGGGTTGCTAGATTGTTAGAATGTTGTAATTAAACGTAAATTGTTTTTCTGTACACTGGTCTTTTGATACTTGTTACTTATCGGAAAAGGACAATACTGAGCTGGTGTTTTCGAGCAATGTCTAGTTTGTACGCTACATTTTTATTTTAACCAAATTGATGTCATCATAAATGATTGCCTACATCCTCATTCTATTGTTATATTTCAGCAGCATTTTTTTCACATGTAAAAGCAACAAGAATAATTTAACCAGCATTTTGTAGATAAAACCTTAATCTAAATGTCCGTGGCGTTTCTATCTCGTCCTTCTCCGTAGTGACCTATCTACATTTTGAAACGAGCAACTAGCTTCAACTTTCTGACTAACTGACCGACTCCATGACAAATCAAAAGTACCTATAAATGGTTTAAATAACTTCCTCATTTATTTCTTTTTAACGAAGAATAAAAACATATTATCTTAGGTCAGGTAATCAGTGCGCCATTTTTGCAAAGACTCGTACAAATATCTAATTCGAAATCAATGAACAAATAATAATATTGTTAATATCAGATACGAAAGATTACACTAACGTGCAGATTCATTGAGGAACTAAGTACTTACTTAATGAGATTAGCCGAAAAGTATTCAGAAAAGTAGAAAGACAAACGTTGCTTGAAAGTCTAATTATGGCAGCTCCAAGTCGTGATGGCCCAGTGGTTAAGGGTCTCATTCACGTTGTGCATACCGGGCAAGTACCAATGTGGCTTTTTCTACAACGATATTCAGCTGCTCTCCAGCTTTTCTGTCTCAGGAACTACTTTCAAGCCTCTTTAATATTCGTTTACCTTGTAGTTTAAACTTAATTTGTAATAAGTACTGTTCAACTAAATCGTCTACTTACCTATAAATCGCGTGACCTCACTATCCTTGGAGACGATGTAACAAAATGGCAATGTTTTAGCTTATAGCAATACTGTTGTGTAGAAAATTAATGAAAAATAAAATCCAGGCCCACGGCAGCTTATGTAGGATTAAAGAAAACATTAGTGATGCGACACGGGGCTTGTTTGTGTGTCAGTGTCGATAGTTTTGAAGGTGATCTGCGGTAACGCTTCTGATGTTTTTGACATTTTAAAACCTCTGTCAGTAATAAGTGTTGTTAAATATCAGCTGTTATATACCGACATAGATCTCAAAATCACGAAACTCACATGGCAATGAGCAGGGGACATAGTTCGTAGAGCAGACGGCCGTTGGGGTCGTATGGCTACTACATTAGGGAAGGCACAATGTGGGAAGGCCTCCCACGATGTGGACCGATGACAGGCAGCGCAGAATTGGTCATTATGATTTACTTTAGGGGAGGTTTATATCCAGCAGTGGTGGCCATCGTGAATCGTCGTTTGGCTGATATCATAAAGATTGTGATGAAATATATTTTTCGCGTCGTATAATAATTCTCGCGACCATTAAATTATTAATGTAATATTTTTAATCCATATTTACCATTTAAAAAAATACATTGAAATTAAAAAAAAAAAACCTACTTCACGTAGACAAAATACTAGATGAATGAACAAAAGCTCGATATAAAAAGAAACATTACTCCATTTTATCTCTGAATCGTTAATCAGTCATACAAATGGTTTCAAATTCCGGTGGGCAGATAAATACACGCCAACAAATTAATGTTTCTACGTGAATATGCTCTGGCATGACCAATATATCTTGACATGTCATAGGGGCGCCACTTACTAAGATAAACGTCAGCAGTTTGACAGAATCAGTACATTTTACTGTAGTTTCTTATTTAGACGTCGTTCAAGTTAAGCTGGTCGATCTGCGCTGTTTACTTCAGCCACATTTACCCAAACTTGAAGATTTACGCTGTGAACCATTAAAATGAATTATTTGTAACGTTTTTATGTTTTTGTCTGCAGTTCTTTGAACTCCTAAAGTAACTGCAAAATGCCAATAACGTCAAAAGGAGTCGGACAATTTATCAACAATATTATTAAACAAACTTTTCATTATGTTTGTCTGTTATTTCGAACAAATATTTCGATCATCAATCAGTCTGTTGATTATATCGATATCCGAATTGTTCTTTGTAGCGAAAAGTCATTTATTATATGAGATTCGACGTTTAATGAACATTTCTTTGCTTCGAAATAATTATATATTACCACTAGCTTTTGCTAGCGACTTCGTCCGCGTAAATGTTGGACCCCCGTTTTATCCCCTTAGGGGGTGAATTTAGGAAAATCCGTGCTTAGCTGACGTCTACTAACTATAATCTACCTCCCTGTCAAATTACATCTAAATAAGTCAAGCGGTTATTTCGTGATGAGTGAGTGAATGAGCCTTCACTTGTATACATTATATTTAGATTATTTATTATTATCTAGTACAAATACCTACTCGAACTTGAAATTTATTTAAATGCTGATAAATACCGCAGTTCTTAATAGTATAGTTAGTTATTTCTTCAGCATAATGTTTTTACTTTCCAAAAAGATATTTTGTTAAACGTATCTTTATCGACAAATCACTCCTCGACAAGTCGCATCACTATTAGAAAATTGTTAATACCCGTAATTGAGTTATGTCCAAGCGACCTCAATGCTCCATTGTGGATTGTCAAGCCGCTGCTGGCAAACGTTACGTTTGTCATTAACCGATATATTCGGCGATAGGCCTTCTTTTCGCCGAAAGTATAAGGTTTCGGCGACATTATCGACCAAACCGGAGTCGGTATTAACGAATGGTTGGACATGTAGTGCTGGCTGACGGTGTCTAGTGATTACTGTGTCGGTAAGTCGATAGATTATAATAATTTAGAATAGTATTTTTTTTAAACACCGAATGTTTAAAAAATTATGATTAAATTTGACGTCACTTGTTTTGAAATGTCAGTTACATTTGATTTTCAAAATGGCGTCACAAATATTGGCCTGTTAAAATAAACAGTAAAACATTCATTACAAAAAACGCTAATTGTTAGAACTCATTATAACATAATTACCTGACTCGTGAAGATTGTTTTAAAACTGTTTGTAAGTCTAATGAGTTTCTAAATGGAATAGACGTTGATGCTACTGAACACGTAATTTGTAGATATTTTCTACCTTTTTGATCATTATTATGAATATTAACATATTAAAAAAAATCAGTCTCGGAGTCCGGATTTATGCCCGGTTGATGGCAATAGGCTCGCCCCTTATTACATGGGACTTAAACATAACTGGCGAAATGTGGGTGTACTAGTACACCTCTGCCTAACCCTTGGGGGATTACAGGCGTGATGTGGAGTGTAAATAAAAAAAATGGTATTTATATAATGCTCCACCGTCAGCGAAACAACTTTAATTAACACTTTACTTTAATAAATAGTTTTTTTTTAAATAACGGTTAGTTCCTCCATCCACATATTAGCCTAAAACTGCATCGTCCGCTGCATATCTATCGCTAACACAATTTTGTGCTTCATTGAGCAGAAGAACTACTGAACAGTAGTTCATTAGCGATGCCTCATCAAAGTGGACGAACTTCTGATCAATTTGACAAAATTCGTTCATGTTGGGGTGTATAATGTATCTGGTCCTATACCCCGCGGTCTCGACTGCTTTAAGTTACGTCTTTGATTACTGCTCCGATTCCGCGGATCGTAGCATTTGTAGCGTTATGTTTTCAAGCCTATAACCTTACACGATAAACGGGTTGTATTATTATAACCACCTGCACCATACAAGATCTTAACGAGGACGAATTTGAGTCAATTGAAACGAAAAGGAGAAGATTATAACGCAACGATTTCTCCAAATCGTAGGTACCAGTAGTTGAGAGAGTACTGCATGCTTTCAAACACACAAACAAACTTTTGTTTATTATATTATACAGTTATAGCGTCACATTTTGCGGAACTAAGGACCAAAGTCAAACTCCATCATGTTTTGTTAGGGATTTTTCTAGTTTTACTCATTCGTTTGTTTAGGCGACTTGCCAACTATTTTTGAACTTCAACAGAGTATCTATTCGAAGCTGGTCACGCTCCATTCGTTGTTCAAGTTTGTTAGTGCTAAAAGTTTTCAGTACGTAACTTTGTATTTTCTTTGTAGCTATATTTATTTATTGGTGCACCAACAATTTTATACCTACTATGTAATTAATACGATAAAATATTGTAATGATTACTTACAGGTCTTCAAGGAGATAATCTAAAATCTTCACTACAAGAACGAGGTAGAAACGTAAACCTATGGAAGGCGTAGCTCGGGCGCGCGGATATTTTTATTTAGTTAAAACACTCTTTATTCTTAGCAGTAATTATTAATTTGTGGATATTAATGGATAAATCTATTTTATATCGTAGGTATTTATTGAATAAAATACTATGCTTGGGCGAAGCAAAGATAGGTAAATAGTTTACATTTTTATATCAAAGTTTGTATTCCTCTTGCAGTACTTCAAGCAATAAGCAATAAATTATACTAATTAAGCTTCTCGTATAAAATAAAAACAAAATTCTTTGTAAGGGTACTATTTACAATCTGAAAATCGTCTTCAAGCGAAGACTTTTTCATCAGCGCGCTTGTGCAAGGCCTGCTGAAAAATACCGTCTCCGTCCTCACGTGTCCGTACAATTTATTCCAATGATTAAGTCGCATGTCTCACAAATGAAGCTAAATCGTGTCCCCACGCGCATGCGCAATGTTATTGTTTCAATAACAATTATTTTAATTACTTCGTTGTAATTGTTATGTTATGAAGCACGGCATCGCGAAAGACTGAAAGAGTGGAAGAAGACATTTGCCTAGAAGTGGGCCAGAAGAAGCTAGTAAAAAAAAAATACACACTTGCCAGTACTATACATTTTTGTTGTAAAATCGATCCAATTACAATCACATAAGATGACACAGTGTTTACCTTAAATCGTTGTCGTCCTTACATCTTTGAGATGATGAATTTCTTAAGAGTTCTTTTCTTGAAGTAAAAAAAAAACGGTCAAATAGAGTATGGGATAAGATAAGTATTGCTTCGCATTTGAAAAAGAGTGACGATCTACTATTATTAGGGTATTTAAAGTTTATATGGTTACGATATTTGAATTCTTACTTTCGTAAATCAATCTGCTTAGCCTTTTCCCAATTATCTTAGTGTCGGCTTTCAGTCTAACCGGATGCAGCTAAATAGCAGTGTTAGTTAAATAGCATAGATCGACTGCCTATCTGAACTCCACAATCCAGTATCTGGGCAATACGATACGCCTTGGTAAGACTGGTTGTCAGACTTTCGGGCTTCTGACGTCCCGTAACAACTATCAGAGGTCCACGTTTACAGCCGGGACCAACGGCTTTACGTGCTTTACGAGGCACGGAATAATGTCAGCCATCACGACGTTCCTCTACAACTGGACCATCACGAAGAAACATTTAAAAAATGTATAACTTTGACATAAAATATCTCCGTAACCAAGTTCCCAAGCCAACCAAGTATGGTCTAGAACAAAGAATGATCACAATGATGGGAACAATCAAATGTAACTTTTGGCTTCGTTGATTGTTTTTTTGCACCCGTTTTATTGTAATTAGCAACGACAGCTGCAAACCGCACTAGTCTCTCAACAGTTCAGTGAACTTCTGATCGTATTGTCATGAAAGCGTTTCCCGGCAGTGTCAGTGTGCTATCGAGTGCCGTGCGACTATAGATATGATATGAGGCGCGCCCTCGCGTCGTTGTGTGATTGATTCATATGCATCTTGTACTGTCGCGGACGGAACTTGATCGAGTACCTAAACAAGCTTTTGCAATTTCTCTTATGATAGAAATATTTTATTCCAGTTTTCTTCGCTTCGATTTTGATTATAAATCATTTTCTTCAAAAAAATGAGACGTATTTCAATTCATGCTTCCTTCTCATTCTTTTAAAAAAAGAGGAACGTAGATGTGTACCCATTAGTACACCAACATTTCGCCAGTTATGTTTAAAGTCCCATGTAATAGGGGGCGAGCCTATTGCCATCAACCGGGCACAAATCCAGACTCCGAGGCTGCTACTGAGAAATTCCTGATGGAAAAACTCAATAATACCTCATGCTCAGCAGTCGCGGTTGTCGTCCATTACACCAACGAGGCAGTATTATCTTTATTATTTATTTTAATCCAACATTCATCCTCTACTCATAGGACAGTTAAACTTCATTGCCTTTTAATATTATTTGTTCTCTGTCACTACGAGTTCTGCCCTTACCAGTACAATACACTAGTACTGCCAGTCGGTCGACAGGTATCCATTTAATCCATTCGGTTTTAATTTGTTTGAATGGACGAACGTTTAATACATCGCATCGCTGACGACGGGCTATTGATGTTCCATTTAATGGGTTCAGTTATAATTGGAGCAGTATTGTTTTCTGTATGTTTGGTTAACCTCTGCACTGTATTTTCATTGTGGTCAATGAAATAATAATATTACCTTTCCATAACTAAAAATACAGGAGAGCTTTACTGCTAATGGTAGTGCTTTTATCAATTGTCAAAACCTTTTTCTGCTGACCTGGGTTAAACAATTTAAATGTCTATTCTTTTTCTATAATATTCCTTATAACAGCAGCTATCTGCCAGTCCTGCCAAAATCAGTTCAGCTGTTATTAAGATTAGTCAGAACAAACAAGCAGACAGATAGGTATATCGTATTAATATTTATATTATTATGCATTAAATGTAAGAATTAGTAGTATTAATTTTATCATTACAAACGGATCAATCAATTTTTTATTTTTTTATTATTATTTAATTATATGTATAGATTTTCGTTAATGAACCTTCGAGTCTTGGCTTTGAACTAAACTTAATTAACACTTTGAATAGGTACTTATCGTTCGTGCTCATATTATTCTTTTTCAATGTCACGCCGTTGATCCTGGCTTTTGATACAATCCGCTTTTCGGCTTTAGTCTGACAATTGATTCTCGTACACTTACATTACCTACCTAATTTAGTTTTCTTTACAAATCCAACTGCAGTTCATTTGAACAGGAACCCTGTCTTTTGTGTCAACAAAGTCCAAAACGTCTAAAATTCAGTATGTTCAATGCTGACCGAACGTTTTGTTGGACAAATTGGAACAATTTACACGAACACTTCTTTATTAGACTGTTAGACTCGAAGGACCAAAATCTAAATGTTGTTATGTAAGGACCTAATGGTAACACCTGCATGTTTCAATGATTTATCAAGTAGCTTTATATGTTACAGCAAGTCTGCAATTTAAATTAAAGTAGATAAAAAAGCTTTTTTACAAAAAAATATGACCGCCTTCAAAAACTACAAAATAAAAAAAATAACTTTAGCTTGAAAGTCGGCGGCTTTGGTTTTGTTTCTTGTTATGTAGGTTTTGCCACCGACTTCCAAGCTAAAGTTATTTTTTTTATTTTGTAGTTTTTGAAGGCGGTCATATTTTTTTGTAAAAAAGCTTTTTATTTTTCACTTTTTAGTGCTTGTGTGTTAATGTTTGAAATCCTTACATAAAGCCCTTTCAAACAATACCTCACACGATATATTTAATTTTGGAAAGTGGTAGGAGGGGGGTTGACGTACCCCCTCCCCACTTCCTTCAGTCAGTCATCGACTACACGTATAAACAAAGCAATTTGTCTTGTTACGGCGGTTCTGCTGTGATTTTATAAGGAGTTCCGTTCCATATCTCCAAAGTTCATCATCAGATCATGACAATATTCCTATGGGACCTATTCGGAACTATACTCTTTCAAACAAAAAAGAATCATCCAAATCGGTTCATAATTGGCGGAGTAATCGTAGAACAAACACACAAAAAAAAAAAACATACGCGTCGAATTGAGAACCTCCTCCTTTTTGAAGTCGGTTGAAAATACCTGGCTTCCTAAATAATTTAGTCATTTCATCATTTATTAGTCATCTATTAACCGATAGACACCAAATTCAATAAAGGCTTTCTTTTATCGTCGACCGGTCCTGACTCTTCATCAGTTAGCCAATGCAAAATATAGTTCGGCAGTATCCACGCCGTAATATTCCGTATCACGCCGGCCGGTGTCGCCCGTAGCGTGCACTTCTCAATTGTTACATATCGCACTTATCCACTTTATAAGCAGTTATCCGTTACATTGCCCACTTACGAGGTTCCTGGTAGAGCTCGATATACTGTTATAATGTAGGTAAAATATTGCGTTTAATTTTTACCATGAAAGAATTCTATCTCTGCCCATTTCATCCTTTTTATTCATTGTCATTTACAAAACATTTCTTCAAAAACAGCTTCCCAAACGCCCTTAATACGTCTGATTGTAACTCACTCGCATGTAACAGATCAAATATGAAAGTCAAAACTCGTGGCGAACGTATAAGTATAATTTAAATGTGATTTGGTCTTCCATAACACGGGTCGCTCGGCTGTCTCGCTTAAAGTACCCGTGTTCAGCTGCTCTTCGTTAAATTGATGGGAATCAATTGTAACAATATTCTGTCCAATAGCTACGCCCCGCCGACGATGACGGTGACGGTATCATCAGAGCGGCGAGCAGACGCGCTGTCGGCACAACGCTGGGGTTCACCACGACAGGTCACACTCAAGCGCAGCCCCGGGGCACCGCTGGGAGTCAGCATCGTTGGAGGAAAGGTCAGTAGAAGAGTTAAAGTAACATACAGGATTAGAGGTAAACTTCTGATTTTGCTTTCAATCTTGCATATCATCTGTGTTAGGGCAATACGATATTGTCTTGATACTGGAATATAATTATACGATATCTGTATGAGGGGCGCAAGTTCGCTACAAATAGAACATCAACATAATAATATGACTTCGAGATCCGATTACCAAATTGTATGGTGAACAAGCATAATAAACAGGTCTCGGCAGTTAAAAGCAACAATAATTTTATAAAATGTATAACCAAAGAAAAAACTCGATGAAAGAAAGAAAGAGGTCGAAGTTATAGAATCTTAAACTTGCAGGTTGATATAATCTCCAACCGCGATGGTGACGAGGGTGAAGAGAAGGCGATATTCGGTATTTTCATCAAGAATGTGGTGCCGGGCAGTCCGGCCGGGAACTGTGGAGAGTTACAAGTGAGTGCCATCATTTATAATTATTATCTTAAATAGTACCAAATTGTAACGATGGATGGAACGGGCATGTGATTGATTCAAAGGTTGTTTGCGAAAATTATTATGAGTTTTATAGAATTTAACGGCCAATATTATCGAGCCGGATAGTTTCTGATAACTCACTTAGCTGTGTCTGAAGCGAAAGCTAAGGCTACCTGTCCATCAGAGTTCAGAGGTACAGAGTTGAGAAAACTGATGCATACTTTAATAACCAAAACATTTGTCACAGACAGGCGACCGTATCCTCGAGGTGGATGGAGTGTGCGTGAGATCGGCGCAGCACGAGCGCGCGGTGCAGCTGATCAAGGCAGCGGGCGACACTGTCACACTCACAGTGCAGAGTCTACTAGCATGGGTATGTCTATCTACAATAAAGATCATTGCAGCTCATTTAAAAGATAACAATATGTAATCTCTTGGTAAAATTATATTTCAAATAGATTTCAAGAAATACATTTTAAATAGGCGATACTTGTCGAAATATTATATCGAATATTCTTATAACCCTGATTTTCATTACAGAACACAGACTCTTCCGACGTGGAAGCGTCAACGCCCCCCGCGTCGCCCACCCCGTCAGCGAGGAAGTCCCCCGTACCGCCACAGAAGGACAACAGAACACCACAGCATGAGATCAAGGTATTTAGACTTTGATGTAGCCAGATCAACTTTATCCTCCAAAGAGATCTTGCAGCATTTTGGATCATCGCTTTTTGTCCAGCTCATGGCTTGGCCCCATATAGTGGAAATAATATTTTTTTGCCATTGGAGCAGAATTTCAAATAATGGTGTTAACAACCGATTGCAAGATGATTTCAGGCATGTAAACTTTGAAAATAAAGCATTGTAGGTAGATACAGACAAAGCTAACCTTGACGTATAGTTCCCTAAAAATAAAGATGGCCTTGAAACAAACATTTTATGTGTTTCAAAGGTAAAAGACGGTCTAGGTATAATTTATATTAATATCTCGCTACATACCAAGTTTAAATTCCTGCATAAATCATGACAGTCAAACAACAGTCAGAACTTTTAAATATTTAAAAATATGAACTGTAGGTGATGACCTCCTAGAGAGTTTAATAAACATTTTCTTAGTAGAAATGGGTACATTGACTATTATTTGTGTATCTTTGCCTCATGTGATTTCAAATTATCTTACAATTGCGCTATGACTTAGTATTAGTAATCATACCTCTTATGTGATTCAAATAATCTCAATAATCTTTTTATTCAAAGTACTCTCTTCGTTTAGTATTTTTAATTCGAAAAATATCCATAAGGATAGAATAAATAATTACACACACATGTGTGTAATGACATGAGCTTAATGACATCATTAAGCTCTCATTTTCTTAAGCTGCACAATTTGCTGAACATATCTCATAATCTCCTGTACAGATAACAGTAACGTCAGAAGCTGACGAAGAGAAGGAAGCAGAAGGAGACCCTGAGAAGCCAGTGGATACAACACCAGAAGAAGAAACAGCTAAACCTGTGTATTCAGACGACTCTGATAGCAGCGACGAAGAGGATGAGAGGGAGATGCAGGGCAGGACTTATTCTGATAAAGGAGTAGAGGTTAGTAAGAGAGTGCGTCCTCTATGAGTGTCGATACTTGAGTTCGTTACTCGCACCAAATATGTGATACTTCATATGGTAATGAAAATAGTAGTATGTAATTCAAATAAAATGATTCGAAAGAACAAAAATTAACCATTCCCAAAAATCGAAAATATAGATGAACTTCTGTTATCTAGGTACTTGAATTAACGTTTAAATTAATTGGCATTTATGAGGTAGACAAGCTTAATTACACCGACGTCCTACAAACATAAAATAGTAATTAATTTGGCTTGTTTTAGCAACCACGTCATACGCGTCACTCTTAAAGTCAAGGACTTTAATTTTTTTTTTTTGATTCTGATAGTTTTAGGGTTGTAAAATCTCATACATCTTTAATTTATTCTATAGATTGACCGCGCATCCGCCGGAGCAGTGAAACGCAGCAAAGAAGAGAAGGAGGCAGATCCAGAAGAAGAAGATGACTTCGGATACACAACAAGTGAGTGGAAAGATACATTGTTCACTCTCATCAATTTCTCTTTTTATTTCGTCCACGTGTACTTCTATGCGTGTCTTATTGAACATAACAGGTGAACATTGTCTTGTAAGAAGAACGTTACACGGAAATTTTAAACTGTTTTCTTTACGACAGATTTTTCTATCTTCAGAAATTATTGTCTTCCAACTTTTATCAGGGGAAAGAATTTAAGTTTGATTCAATAGGTTTTGTTCTTCAATTTATATCTTGGAGAAAGTTTTAATCGGTTTAAATCAGAGAAACGTTTATGTCATTCTGATGGAACGAAATAATGATGTGTTAATGGTCTGTGAAAATCTGATAGACGACAAAATTAAAGCAAAAAAATTGACAAGCCTTAGTTGATGTAAGCGTAATTTTAATGAACTAGAATTTGTGAACCTTTTTTTTATACTTTTGCTTATACTTTAAGTAAGTGAGGAGATATATTTTGATATGGCTTATTCACAAAATAAAAAAAGGTGCCAAAACGAATAAAATACTTTGTAGAAAAAAAAAAACTTTTATCTCTATCAACGGAATTTGAATTTTATGAAAATTATATTTGATCATCTATCTCATCTGTCAGGTTTCAAATCATCTGCAGACTTTTTCGAAAGTAAAAAATATTAAACACAAGTTATTTTAAACGTTATAATATTATTATGCATCGCACCCATAAAACACCAGTCCAGCAACCGCAAACCACCCAGGAAACCATTTTGACCAGTAGTTACATAAACAGCATAATATTGTAACAGAGACGGAAGTTTGTGGTGTTACCAACATTCGTAGTTCAAGGTTACCGACGGGTTAAATATAGGAAACCTGTGATTACCTGTTGCTGGGTTCTTTCAACGATTTAACCGTGGTTTAGCGTGGAACAGTATAATTATTTCACCATCATAGAATGGCTTTGTTGTGGTTGAACCAATAAAACTGTGCTTCACAGTGTATTCAAATGCTATTATATTATCAGTCATCGTATTTGATTAGCCGATTCCTATATTATTAACGAATCGTGTTCTCTTCGTTTCGTCCGCGTCAAAGTTCAGATATTATCCAATGAGAACTGTACCATTTTATCGGAATAAAAAGTAGCCTTTGAGCTATACCAGACTATAATCTATCTCTGTGCTAAATTTCATCTAGATCCGTTTAGCCGTTTTTGCGTGATTGAGTAATAAACGTACATCCATTTAAACTTTCGCATTTAATAGTAGTAAGTTTACTATATTTGACGAAAGACTGACATATGAAGGAGAATGCTTTTAGAAGATTGAGTGGCTAGATGTGTGTAAAGGAATGAATCTTATTTTATCAAGAAAAACTACATTTTCGTCCAATGGAAATTGAGATATAAATGTTGTTAGGAAAAGTTTAAATCGGATCCAAAAATATAAACGAGAAAAGTTAACTAAGTTACTTTTTGAATAAACCGAACGAAAATACCTTTCTACGCGATGTTGGAAGGATTTTGTAAACTTCAAGGTTTTGTGGTACCAAAGTTATAACTTCGGTTTAGGTATGCCGTGTTCTAGCGGCTAGGGAAATTTCTTTTCCGAACTATTTGATTTCGGAAATTTGGTTCAAATATTTTTCTTCTTCTTTTATCCGATTACAAAAAAGGATTTTTTGATGATGCCTTAAAAGTTTTGCTAGATTGTTTTAAAATTAGTCTTTAGATAGTTACATGAAACAGACGACTGGCTGCGATTACATTTAGATAGAAAATCCTTTAAAAGCGTGAACGCCTCACGGTATTTTATAAAAACTTTGAAGTAAAAATCTTACATCATTCTAAAAAGTGATTAGAGAACATTTCTGGAAAAGGATTATATAGCGATTTAAAGTTTTCTATGGAAAATCTTATAAAGATACGCATGCCGCATAAAAGCTCATCATATAAGTATAAAGGCTTACCACCATACTTTTCATGGTACCAGAAAGTTACACATCTGTTGTAGTACCTCAGCCTTTCGGTCTAGACTTCACCAAAGTAAAGAGGAGAGGAGATGGCTTGTAAATAACCAATAGGATACGGTACTGCGTTGAAGCTAAAAGGTGAAATAGGTTATACGAGACATCTCCGCTTCACCCCTGTTAGTGGATACCGGGTCCTTATCTAATACTTCGGCTCAAAGGACCAATTTTTTCTCTAACATCTTAACATGATTGTTGAATTAAGAAGTGTTGTATTTCTTGCTTATACCCTTATCCTATTACCAGCCTACTTTATATTTCAAAGAAAACTACGTAACAGTAGTTGCCACAATTGAATGGTATTAGTGATTGTACGTATTTACGAATTATATCGTGTTTTTCACGTTGTACATGAGCGGTACTTTATCGTTTATCGATAATATTTTGATGTCGTTTCTAGTGTAATTATTTTAACTCCCTAAATAAAAATTTAAAAAATAGTGCCCTGGATCACATACAACGTGAAAAATATTTTATGACTATTCAAAAGTTCAAAAGACAAAAAATTACATAGAATCATAGCGAAGGCGCATAATAAAACTGCCAATAGACGCTTAGAAAACACATTTTAAATCATTATAACACGTAGATGTTCTGTAGCTTGATTTTATTTCCATTTATTTAAATAATGTATCTTTTCACTGCTTGTTTTATTTGTTTGTTTGTAAATTTTGTGTCAGTTTTGTAAATATATGTGTATGTTTTTTTACAGTTTTATTTTTTTGCTTGCACTTCCCGATCCAAGTTATGTAGACTTAAACACTAATAATGGTGCCGATTTCCTTGTTCACAAACTAGACTAAATTTAGAGAATTGACATCTCTTGCTAACATACAGCGAAAGGAAAGGACGGTGACATTCCGTGACATTAAAGAACTAAGTTAGAGATGTCAAATCAGTTTTGCCTTAAATACGTTTTAAGATGTCAACTATAACTGTATGGATGTGTCAGATTGACTAAATTTGACAGCTCTTATTTACATTAGTCTCTTTCTTATTTTATTGACAGAAAAAGATGGAAATACTCTAATTTTAGTTTAGTTTGTGACCAAGGGAATCGGCACCAATGCCTGCCTAAAAATTCTTAATTGCATCCCATAGTGTGTGTTTCTACAAGAAGCTTAAAAACTTAGTGTATTACTGCAAAAAATAGCGCTGATATAACTGACACTGAACATTCATAAGATGATCTGCAATTGTCAAATCTGCAGGTCAAAATACGCATCACACATACACCGGCAAGGTATAAGCAATATCCGTCGTATTTGATAACTCCATATGAGCAATTTCGAAGTTGGTTATTATTCTTTTTTGCGAAATCAAGTACCTAAGCGCCAGTTTGAGCTGAATGATGAAAATCTGTTTATAAGTTATTCTTTAATAAAATTCCGCTTCATGCTGAAATTAATTCACGTGTTGAAGCATATTTTTATCAGTCGACATTACCGATAGTGTTATCAGATATAGATTAACACTGATCAATACTATGCACGGAAAAAGTGAACTTTCTTTAATGGGATAACAGAAAAGTTCAGTTATTAAAAATAATAGATATACCTATGATTCATGATTTATCAACTCTGTGTGTTGAATGAAATTATATGCTCGGCTAAATTGTATATGATCGCAGCTAGTAGACAAAAAGTTCGGCCGATAATATCACAATTTTACCACTAAGAACACTTGAAGCAATTTCTTTTGAAGAAGTTTAGAAAAATTCCCCTGAAAAAAGACACTTTGCGAAGGGAAAAGTTACAAGTTCTTCCCATCATTGCGGTATTTTTTTTTCATACTAGGCCGTACCTATCTGGTTACGGAGATATTAAAGATCAAAGAACCAACTTTTTGTTAAGTTTTTTACGAAAACAAGTTTAAAATTGTATAACTAGGGTTAAAATACCATCACGGTCCTTGTACTTTTTCTTGGGTTCGTGAGCACAAGTTTCATGTGCATTACCTAGTTTGATGGGCAGTAACAGTAAACGGCTAATTGATCATGTGTTTTTTAACATTGCGTATAGTACTGATTCATTTACATTTTACAATAATACCTAGTATTAAAAATGTCTTTCCTTCAAAGAAAGAAATATTAAAACTGTTACTTTGAAGGCGACTATTATTTGTAATTTTATTTAATCTGATTAATTCATTCTAATATTTTACCACTCTTCTTTTGATACCACCCACGAAAGTCAATCTTATAAACGTAATCAAGGCCGGATCTCATCACTCGCTTTCACGCAAAACGATTCGTTATTCAATAGAAGTAATGTAAAAATACATAATTAATTAAACACATGCGTACCACACCGTGTACACCTGTTCACCGTATTGTTTATTGAGAGTGACCTTCGTCCGTCAAAAATAGATGCTTATACACATAACATGAAATTTGCGTACAGAAGGACCAGACTTGTTAGGGATCTGTTAGTGGTTAAAAAGAGATAAATGAATTAATTTATATTTTATGCAACAAAATGTTCAAATACGGACTTAATGCCTAAGGCAATAAGTAAGTCTGCCTTTGTATAGTCTATTTTTTACATGTCTTATTTTTACAAAAAAAGAAAAATTTGAAGAAAATGGATTCTTGGCGTATAGTTTGACGGAAAGATGTATTAGTCAGCAAGGACCTTATAATGCGTGCTTAAGTAAGTGAAAAAAAAAAGAGTCAAGAAGACGTTTTCTACAATTTTTGTTCGATAAGTGGTCCTTCTGGGCTTATCATAGTACACAGAAAGATGTTAGAATGAAAGTAACATTAGATCGAAAGTGGGAAGGATTAGGAAAGCCGGCTCATGTTTACAAGAAAAGTTGTTTTTCATGTAGATGTAGGAGTTAAGGGAAACATTACGTTAGGAACATTATTCTGCTTATTTTATTGGAAACTTGCTTTATGCTCGCTACTTCGATTGAGTAGTATTTGTATTTTTTGATATAAAATTCGACACATTATTATACATCTTTGAAGGTCGATTTAGAAAAAGGATACCTATGTCCTTGCTCAGGGTACTCAGAAAAAAGCTATCCCTAAAGCAAAATACATTAAAATTGGTTTTGCAAAATATCATATTACTTCCACATCCGTAATAGTTATAGGTTAAAAGTATTTATCAGTGGAAACTTGTAAGTGGTCATCAATTTTGTATTTTTCTTAAGTACTCATTTACACTAGTGCTGTAAGTTCCCCAAATAAAATAATAATAATTAAAATTAAATCCAATTATACATTAATTTATACCACAAAGCTTATCCCCAGCATAAAGTCTTACCAAAATAAATTATTGGCAATAAGCATGAAACACTCCGTCGCGTGACAGCGTGACAAGTCTTTTCCTGACCTTCTTTTGATTATGTCCATCAATAATTTCCCAGTAATTGATATTATACAGATTTATGAATAGAAATCTAATAATAAGCTCAATAATAACAATTCTTCTAACATTAGAATGAGCACAAATATTTTTACAGCTTCAATCTGAAAACATCCGGTATGTTGTCGAAATTACCGAGAGAGTTATACTGCGCCGCTTCTTTATTGCGATTTTGGTGCATATTATTTTGTGGTAGATGTCTAAAAAGTGCAAAATGATTTTAGGCAATCGGTCCTGGTTGGGGAAGTAATCCGTAAATAAGTTCATGCATAGTAGCGTGAGCTCATCTTAACAGTAAAGTTTGAGATAATCTGGAAAAGTTAATTAGGTATGACATTAAGTTACCTTCTCCTTTCAAGGCTTTTATTAGTTAGTAGTAACCGGCCGGATTACTTATAAAGCAGTGTAGGAAATTTTAAAGGGCCCCGTTTTGTTTTTGGTTGTCTGACGGGATAAAATTCGTCTTTAAGTAAAATGTTATTCTTATTCCAAAATTATGGTTACACTCTCTGTAATGATGATGATGGCGACTCTATACATGTGTGTCATCCATCACTGAAACACGAATCAACACACCTACCATCATAATGATTACATCATCATTTTCCATCGACGTTTATATCGTTACAAAAATATATAACTATTCAGTACCGGAACTCCTCTATAAAAATAAACATAGTTTACGACTTACATGCGATTGGAATTAATTCGTCAGAGTACATCACACACAACCGTCTGTCTGAAGACTGATCTTATGATGTATCGTCGGTATGAAGATTATTATGCTTTATTGTGTCGTAAAAATGTAACTACGTGTGTACTGGAATGCTTTCTATTTATGTTTTGTGATGTATGGATGGCTTGGCAGGCGAGCATGTTCACGAGCATTTTGGGCAAGAGGTTCATTTCTTCTTAACAAATTGTGCTAGTTTTCCGTATAAAGAAAATGATAATTACTTGAAATTTTACTGGGCTTACGTGACACGATAAACAGGTACTACTCAAGAGAGATAATAGGCATAGTAATTTTATGTTGCTAGGTGTTGGTTACCCATCCTATTTTTTGGTCCTTTGTTACGCAATCAATATGTAGAAAAAATATTTATTTCCATAATGATGCTTCGAGTTGTCGATTCTGCGGTTCCGTGTGTATTATAAAGCGGTACGCTGAACGGGCACCTGAATGCATTCAAGTGGAACTTGCACGAATGTGTGTACCGCGTTATTTTGTATGCTTCCCGTTTGAATATTTTAGAATTAGATTCGTTGGCCTTGCGCTAGTATACGATAGACTTGCATATTAGAAAAAAGTTCATGGAAGAATCTCTGAAGAAATATTACCGTTGTAAAATACATGAAAGGTTTTCAAAACCAACATTTTCTTCTCGTACTTATTTTGTTCTGTTTGATTTATCTGTGTTCATCTAATGAATATGTATTCTACGAAAATGGGATTGATAAGAGAATTATGTCTCAAAAATCTGAATTGGTCCTTGTGTCCAAAACTTCTACAGTTATTATGTCGATTTGTAACGCTATTACCATCTGTTACACGAACACCACTGTTTACATATTCGCGCCAACTGTGGTGTATTTAATCGAACTATAACTATTAAAGTTTGGCAACTAAACTCTATACATTACTAAATGCCCTATGAATCATGAGGAAACCATGTCAATTGAAATGCGATATCATTTAGTTTTGTTATTCTTTTATCCTACTACAGTAATAGCCACGGGTGGGGTAGTCAATTCCTATAATGGGTGTGAACAGCCACAAATTAAAGCCAAAACTTATATGTTCTTTCCATCATTGTCCCTTTTTGATTCTGGACTTGATTCATCTTCTGGTTACGGAGATATCCCCACGACCCCCGTATTGTTACATTACCCATAAATACAATGTTTTGCATTGAATTGCGCACATCAAAAACTGTATTTTTTCACGTCAAAAACAACCTCGTTTCACTGCAACCATTTTTACTCACAGTTAGTGTAATAGGTACCATGCATAGTTAAGTTCCTTCCTGCTACTGGACAAGGGCTCCCCCAAGTCCATCCAAGTCCTCATGTGACAATGTACTATTGATCATAATTTTTAGTTAGTTTTCTTTTACACTACATTCCTTTACATATTTTGTTAAAACCATGGTAAGAGAGACTCACGTCATTGGACTTAGATTTTATCCTGTGATGATTTATTAATGTGGGAGAAACTTATGCATTGCAGCAGACCATTTCATACTCAATCGGAATCAATCTACCAGATCCTAAATTATTTGGTAACGAAATCATACGTAAACAATGAATTCCACACTGAAGTCCCACCGTTCATGAATATTTCTCAGATCATTACCTAAATAATGTTGTAATATAGTACCAATTTACGTTTACGTTTGTAAAACTCTATTCTTTAATTTGCCATTGCAAAGTCAACTTTACACCTTTCGAATACGATTGTTTAGTTTTCCACATTCGGAAAGCCAACGACCGGATTAAAAAAAGCTTTTGCTAACGAGCGAAACCTCCCGACCGTTGACGAATTTTCACGAGTTGTCAACTTTTCCATATTTGAAAAGTACTTGATGGCCACTTGCCAAGTCATAACTCACTCTATTGATATTCAAGCATGGTTTAATGTTGAATGCATGTTTTTATTCACGCTTCTATTTTCTCCAGCTGAATTCGAGAACGGCATTTTTGAAATCAGACTTTATGTTGACGTAGTAAGGTTAAATGTCGTTTGTGTGTCGTTCAATGAGGAACCACGTGTTTAGTTTTCCTTCAGTGGCGCGTCAGCTATGCTCGAGGTCAGACGTCTTATGTGACGGTTTTCGCGCGTTTTTCCTTTCATGCCGTATTTTCTTTTCACATTAATTTCGCGAGTTTGTATTAAGTTTAAATAGTGTTTATAATTCCCTTTCTAAAAACAAGTGTTTGTGTTTAAAAAATAATCTTTTAAATATTTTATAATGTAAATAAAGTGTAAAATATTTAAATTATAATTGTACGTATTTTTTATGGATTTACAGTAAACGGTAGAGTAACGTCATAATTACATTCATCAAAAATAACATTTACTTAAAAAAAAAAATTTATTTGAAAGACGTTTTCCTTCCTCATACCTAATATAATTGAGAACGCTTCATGAATAGTCAGTAATCACTAACCAATGCCAGAAATAGATTAGTTTTATTTATAGTATACAAAAGTAGGGAATTCTCCAACTAAACCTTTTCAAATTGGTCCTAATTTACGTGTAAAGACTTCTTAATCATGCAATTATAGTCTCTTTTCATATCAAAAAACTTCATACTACGTAGCTGTAAGAAATTACAAATACCGGTCGGTCAAATATAGGAATTGCGATCACCTTTATTATTAATTCACTAGAGGAAGCTTTGGACACCGCGTGGAAGTCTAGAAGTAGGTACCATATAACATAGCCTGTGCCATACGGCAATAGAAAATCTTCGGCTTTTCAAATTTTTTTTGTAATCCTACCAGAAGTTCCAGGGGTTACCAGTAACAAACAAAAAAATAACGCAAACTTTACCTGTTCCTAATAATATTAGTAAAGACGATCATGTAAATGATGCCGTTTTGTGATAAAGTAAAATAAAATAAATGATTGGCATTCAATACTCAAACTCAAAACATGATAGCTCCCAAAATAATTTCCATTGCTAAAATAATACGACCGAAACAAGAATAAGAAAATATTCCTAGAATCATCATAATTGAATTTGTATTACTTGATACCTACTCGGTTACCAAGTAGATCACGACTTAAAGGTATCAGAATATTTTTTTAAACAAATCACCGTCACTTATTCGTATTTCGAATGCGGTTTTCCTTACCTTGTGACGTCATCACGATAGTTTATGGCGTAGAAAGATTAACCAGTCAATGAATTTGATAGCGCGTCTGGCAGCTCCTTAGTGCGCGCGTGATGTAGGTACATAAACTAGTAAGGAAGCTTTGGCCAGTATAAATCCTGGTGATTGTACCAATATAACTTTCTACCATTTGTTATAACAGTCATAAATAAAAAGAAAGAAAAAAAAAAGCCATATTTTATACTGGTTGACTTTGAATTTATATACAATTTTTTGGGAAGTGAAAAAACATGGAAACATGTAAAAGAAAGAAACCCACACTGATCTTATTTTACTAGTATTATAAATGCGAAAGTTTGATTGGATATTTGTTACTCAATTACGCCAGAATGACTGAAAGTTTCAGCAGAAGGTGCATTTGAGTAGGGAACAGTTGATTTTTCTTTTATATTTCATTGGTGGTTGGAAAGTTGTTCATATTCATTAGTGTTTTCAGCCCCTGAAAGATAGCCAAAGACTTAAAAGTCAGCCCGTATAGGTACCCAAATTGTGGATAATAAAAAAATACTCGTTGTAAACGAATGAAATTTTAATGGTCCTTGCGGCCGAGGTTCATAAAAAATACAGACCAAATAGTATATCATTACTTCTTCAAACACATGTCAGAATAATAATAGCTTCAGCATACAAAGCTAATAATTTCACGCTTGTTGGGTTGTAACTCAAATTGCCTTGAACGACATTTTAAATGATATCAACATGGATTGATTTCATGATATGGTGTACACCATGTACATACTTGAAACACAAAGGACCATTTGGGTATCCCTGTAGTGTACACATAGAGAAGGGAAGTTTCTTTAGGAGACCACAGAATTGCTCTCAAAGGTGTAGTGTTCAATTAGGCACCTACCTTACACAAGAACATAAAATAACGAGTATAGTATTACTTATTTGAGTAGGATAACTTTAATGAAAATATTAAACATTAGTAAGAATGTCTGAAAATTAATATTATTATGTCCTAAAAATTATACTTCTAAATAATATTACAAAATGAACTTGGTATTATGTCATATTGATCGATTGATCCAGCGACGACAAGCATATTGCACACACAAAAAACCATCTTTATAATTTTTGGTCCTAGCTATGTCTGGTTAATACCACACTATCTTCTGTAACAGCTGAGATAACAGATTTCATTAAGATTCGTTTTAAGAGAATGAAGCTTCATTAAGATGAGTAGGCGGTATTGTGATTCTATACCTAGAATCAAACCAAGACTTAACCGAATACAAAAGCATTGTTGTACTTGTTTATCTAATACTTGGACATGTGAAAGTGTGACTACAATGTAGAAGTATGACCTGTTAATCGTACTGGTAATTGATCCATTGGACCTTATTGAGCGCTGGACGTTTGTACACCGATAAGGACCGCAGAATGCAATAAATTGTACCGCATTCACTATTTTGACGACATGATCAATCAAAGCGGCCATCAAACGTGCTGTACTCGATAGTCATCGTTCAACTATTAATAGCAGAGTATAATAAATAAGATACCAAACACTATGAAGCATTACATATTTTTAATATCGATACGTTATTTTTTTATTGGTCCTTCGAGTCGGATATCAAACGTGGGTGTATGTATTCCAATCAAATTAAAATTCTTTCTGTAACTTTTCAAATAGGGAAGTAATTCAACTTTAACTTAATAACGTCTTTAACTCAAAAGTTTCTTCAAATTACCTAATTGACATTATAAAAAATTGATGTTGTTTGCATACACCATTGCGAAGCATTCGATATGATATTGATCCTATTGAACTAAGTGCTGTGGGATTCCCTGAGGGGAGGTAATCATTTATTAAAAGAGTTTCGTTGGCTAGGTAGGTACTTATCATTCACTTGATAATTTTATGCTTGGTTGGTTCTAGTTATATTGTTAAGATCAAAGTCAAACAATATGGAAGGAGAATGAATTGTCTGTTGCTTTTTTCTTTTGAATTCCGTCTGTTATATTAGCGAGCTGCATCTACTGTGCTGTTCTGTAAAAATCTTCCTGGTATGCCTGGCTGATGGCAATAGGCTCGCCCGCCCCCTTTACATGGGACTTAAACATGACTGGCGAAACTGTACTAAAGGGTACACTTCTGCCTTGCCTTTTGGGGATTACAGGCGTGATATTATGTCTTTCTGATGAGTTTAGGTGAAATGGAGGACGATTTGCACAGAAGCAAGTGTAAAATTTTTATATTTACAGTAATGGAATTATTTATTAGTAACGAAGGACCCTTTTAACTATCTGAAGATTTGAGCGATTCGTTACAAAATGAAGACATAACAGCAATATAGTAGTTGTGTCTATACCAATCTTAAGGCTTGTATCGCAAAATCCTATAAAACGTGTCAATAAAACTTCATATACAAAAATACGTCAGCCCAAAGAATCTTTCCAAACATTGCAATTTGATTGAGTATCAAAAATTCATACAAACATGACAATAAAAAGATTCGATCGATATAAAATGCTCGCTAGCGGAAAAGAATCGGTCGTTTCCCTAATCCCCATGGGGCGGCAGATGACAAAGGGATAACGTTAAGAATACCAGCAGACTCTATCAATAAAGGAAACTTTTTTTACCGTTCACCAAGAATTATTTACGTCACTATTCATATTGTAACGAGTAAATAGACATTTAAAGGAGTATTCACAAGTGACTATGTATTTATAAGATAACCAGGGATCGTATTATAAAATGATAAACTTATCATTGCTCTGTTGGGAAACGGGATTGGACATTTTTAGCTCCGTCTTCCTCTTGCATTGAAAAAATAATGGCACAAACGTTTCACAATTCGGTCCCAATAGTGCTATTCTGTAGAAATCTCTTTCGGTGAACTTAAAGGGTTTTTGCAGAATAAACCAACAGTATGGTACCCTGAAGAATCATTTACACCCTGCAGATTACTTAATCTTTTTACCAATACCCAGAGAGTAGACCTAAGTCCTGACAGCGGCATCATCATATCCAAATCATGGTTATAACTTCTAAGCTTTTGCTCGCGTAAATTACGTATCAATATTTCTTTTCATAATAATGTAATATAGCCTGGAAGCACTCAGGGATAACGTAGCTTCCGGAGATTAGCGCGATCAAATAGAAATCAAGCAAAATAAACATTCAGTTTCATAATATTAGTATACACCTAGAGGAGTATCTCATCGAATTTCATGCCGACACCGTAGTAGAAATAGATAGATATTAACAGGTACATACAGCGCAACAAGTAAATGACAAAAAAAAAACTAGCAAATCCCCTGATAGGGTAGGTATCTATAAAACATGACCGAAAAACAGCAGTGTTTCGTTCGACGCCACTGACAATTGACCCCAATTAATTTAATGCTACTAATCGTTTATGAGAATGGATCTATTGCGGTGTATTGTAACTATTTATTACTTATAGACATGCTTTCAGATAATGCTAAATGTTAAATATAAGGTACGGCTGGACACAGACAACGCATATATTATCTAGTTCATTAAAATGGATAACGTTTATATTGTCGCCTCCTTATAGAGCCTTTGTCCATCAGGATTTTTCTATTTCTTTCTTGACTTCCACATTAACATGACTATCTACAAAGTCTTCAAATATCTCATTTTCTTTCTTTATTGCCATATACAATACAATGTCATATACATCATTTCCTTTAATTTGTTATAATTATCAATTTACTAATTTGGTAGTTTGTTCTTATTAATGACTGTTATAATATGAGTCATTTAATGGTCATCTTAAAAAAAATCGTAAATGTGCAAACTGGACAAATTATTGTTTATATTAAGTGGAGATTCAAGGCTGAGAGAAGACGTTCTTTTGAAAGTCCTTTTAACGATTATGCTTTAAGACTCTGGCACGATGTCTTAGTCCATTAATAAAGAGCTAAATAGCGGGCCTGAGAGCAAAGTTACTTAGTACCCGACTTTGAAAAGAAAAGAATGGCGGTGGCCATTCAAACCTTAAAAAATGCATGAAGTCATAACAGGGACAACCTCGGAGGTTTTCCGCTAACACAAATAGGTCATGATGCGATGCTCCTTCGATTTAACAGAGACATTTGTTTTTATCTGATCGAGCGGTAGATGGAAGAAAAACAGCGTGTCGTTTATTTTCTTGTCCTAGATAAAACTTGTGAAGTATTCCGAGAATTACAGGCAGGAATATCCATTGGTTTTGTTTTATAAAAAAGCGAAATTTAAATTTAACAAAGGTTGCACTACCAAAGAAAACGTAATGATTAATTGTCGCATTGAAATTCGAAAACCGACCAAAAGGCCAATTGCTTTCGGCTCAACTAATTAGTTGGGCTTGCATAATTAGGGTCCCGGACCAAACTATATTAAGCAATCTATACGAACGGCTGTGGGCTTACCGTAATTACTGTATTGCGATTTGCTAAATAATCCTCTAGTTCCTGAAGCATATATCACTATCTTAATGGCTAACTGTGCATGATTATGACTGTTGACTTAGGAACCCAAAAGTAGGCCAACTCTCAAAATGAGAAGACTAAAAGTCTAGAAATCCAATTAAACAGAACCTGACCCAATTAATTAGCTATAAAGATAATTTTATAGGTATCGATAACTCAGTATTATACCTACGTAATTAATTGGCAATAGTTTCGGTTTGATTGGTTGGCGTTGGCCGTATCCTTTTTTGGCTTGCTTAGGTAACTTAGGTATTATGTCATGGTGTAATAAAGTTTATTCGATAATACGGTCGGTAGTACAGCTTCAGTATTTTTTTAATTTAATTTGATTTTCTTTGTTGATTTGATTTTAACATTAATTTTACTTCTACCATTTTATAGTTTCTTTTCATATAGTAATTCTTGCATGCATTTTATAAATCCTATAATAATGCTCCCTTACAGACACTGTGATAAGTAAATGGTGTGTACTACAATGATAGTGTCTTTGTTTGTGTTTATATTGTTGCCTTTTTAATAAATAAATGAATAATCTATAGAGTCTCGTAAAAATGACTATTTAGAACTGAGTTGAAACATCATCGCCAAAATGGAAATTCTTGAATGGAGAATTGTAAGAAATAAAAATAGGTCGTTGAGGATATATTCGTTATTCTTTATTGTACATGTTGTATAGGCACAAACATTTAAATATTATTGTGATGTCGTGAAATGGAGTGAAAAAGATAATAGGCGGAAATTTAAAACAACGCGTGTGGGCTTTGAAAAAAAAAACGATGTGCTTATGTCGAATTATCTCGAAAGCCTTTCCCGCTATGGGATTAGGGAAATTTTACCCTCTCTTACGTGATATGGGACATGGTATGCAAATTCAAAATTGTACGCGGCAATTTTTTACATTGCATGGTAAAAAAGAGTAGAACTGTAAATAGAAATTTTATTATAAAAGCCTAGAATTTACACACGAATTACTGTAAAGAAAGGAGTAATAAATTACTAAGGTCACTGAATACTTTATTTATATTCAACATTGAATAATGATAACTGTCTCCCATAAATTAAAGCTACTGAAAACTGAGTGAAAATCATGTCGACCAAAAGGACCAAAAGATCCCTTCCGTTGACAATCTGATTTCCTCACCAAACTTCCGATCCGTGGGAATTTGCATGTTGTCACATAATTTATGCAAGAACTTGAGTAACATTTGACAACTTATTAGTGAGTTTTAAAGGGTACGGCTTAGAATAAATACTTATTTTATACTCATATTTTCGATACGGAAATTGACACACGTGAAAATTCTCCTCAAAAGTAATGTATTTGCACCGTCGTTCATCCAGATTGTTTTAATGACTCTGAATAAATACAGAAAACAATAAAAATATCAGATAAAAGAACAATAGAGATGAAGACGTGTCCTCCTTATTCAGTAATGTGCCACTCATTTTACACATGGTAGGTATCCTAACTAATATTTCCAAATTAAGCGAATTTGTTTATTTGTTACGCGTTCATGGCTAAACCACCAAACCGATTTTAATGAAATTAAGTACAGGCTAAGCTAGAATCCCAAGCAAGGATATAAACTAAATACACTTTAAATCCAGGACTTCGTTTGTGTTCGCGATGAGTGACATTCACGCAATGAAGCCGCAGTCAAAAACTATTTTTATTTGATATTGCAAGTAAAATATTAAATGTTTAACCTCTATTTTAGCAATACAACTGCTTCCTAGTTGTTGAGAGGACATCCTAGACAGAGATACTTAGAAACATAATATCTTTTGTACGTATCTTTGTAATTTATCGTTACAAGATAGTCTCACAGTTTTATGTCAGTATTAAATACTGCAATAAACGTGCCATCGTCGTTTCTAAGCATCACGTACAGCGGCGACTCGTGGGCGCTAACCTTTATTACAACTTGAAAGTATACTGTTATGTCTTTTTTGTTGAAAATAGTTTTCAAAGCTTTGATTTTTAATTGCGGTTATTAGTTGCCAAGTTCAAATCGTATAATTTCCCAATGAAATCTAAGAATTAACACAATATTCGGGTTTTACAGTAACGTATGGGATATTTACCATTAGTATTTGGTAAAACATTGGTGCAACTGAAGAAAATTGTAAACATATTTTGCGTGAAATTTGTAAATCATTGTTATGACGTCGGCTCGATCACTATTCAAGTTTGACGTCAGAACACAAATGCACGCGGTCAAGAACTTTGCTTAACAATACTGATAGCGTCATGAGATTAAAAACGGAAATTCATATAAATAGCTTCCTTCGTTCGTACGTTTACATAGGATGAAACCCACGCGAAGCATCACGAGAATATTGTTGGGTGCTATTGATTGATTACAACGATCCTATATGTAGGTACCTATTAAGGATGGCAAAGCTCTACATGTAAGAATTTTTGTGGTTAAGACGGATTTATGGCGGAGCAGACAAAATAAGCAGAAAAAGTAGTATTCGGATTTAAGGACCAGAGCAGATTTCTGGTTGACTGGTTCTTGGTTAAACCCCGAGATTCAGTAATATCGAAGGACGCCTTTCATAAATTGAATAAGGCGACAGGGATTAACCAGATTAGTACAGTGTAGGTATTATGAGCGGATTTGGTATTTCGGACCAAAAGACCAAATCATAATACTGATAACAATTTTGTTACCAGACTTCGTTAAAGCTTAAAAGAGGGCAATGGTTTTAACAGACTATGTTTTCAGGTGTTCTCTCACCTTATCTTTAAAACTATTCGCAGTATTTTGAGAAATGAGGTATTTTCTTATCAACATCGTTATAAGCGTTATTTGGTTTCCCGGGTATAGGCTATTTGATTTCACAACAAATCTATCATAGTGGAATATCGATGAGAAAAGGTAAAAAAAAAAAGATTAAAATATCGTGTTTGGTATCAAGTAAAAGGTTTTTAAGGGTATTTAATTTATTTAAATAAATATTCGATAACCCTGTAATAACCAATGCTATAAGCGTAGGTAATGCACTCGAATTCGATGCAACGCTCTAAACTTGGCACGTTCCTCGGCGGGTACACGCTGTATGATTTTAGATTATAACTGACGTTCCTATTGTTACGTGCACTCTGGAATTCTGACGTAAACTTTTCTGAAATAGTTGTGTTTGTTTAAGAGTTATTGTACTGAAAACTGAAGGACTGTGTTGGTCTGCTTTTGAATTGATATCGTTGATACAATATAATCATTTGTTTTAATACGTCATTATTATCATCATCAATATCTACCTGTATGTCAAACAAATGTTTATGCCGTGTCGGGTATCGATCCCGCCACACGTAGCGCAGCAGTCAATCTTTCAAGCACTGCGCCGTGTAGTGTTTCATCTATCTTAGCCAGCTGCGTGATCATCGTAATCATTATTTACAATTCTAGTCATAATGATAATATTATAAACGGCTATGAATGGCTTCCGTCCAGATTTGTTTGATCTTCATACAGATTATAATATCTTAGTTTTATAGCATTTTCTTGTGCTAAAGAAACTGTTTGTTTTTGATGACTAACTATAATTTGTGCACTGTGACAGCTTTAGGTACAAAAAAGCCGTGTTTATTGATCTCCAGTTAAAAATGAGCTCACTATACTAAAATTAATGCCGTAATTTTACAGCTATTCTGATGACCTGTAAATTTTTTTGTAAAATTTTCCAATTAACCCAATAATTTTAATGTAAGTTTTTTACGAGGCGGTAAAGCAACAGTGTTGTTTGGTTTATACTGCCATGGATGGATGTGTTAACTGTCTTTTTATTATTTGTTTATGAGCTGTCGTGCAATGTGTCTAATTACTCTTCACTATAGTGCTCTAGTTATAATTACTGTAGTGGTATGTCATGCTCTGAATGGCGATACTTTTTATTATTAAAAGATATCAGAACAAACTAGTAATACACCTAACTCACCATCATATCTGCCCAAAAGTCTGTGGATTTTCTCCGCCTATCGTAATAAACGATATCAAAGGAATAAATGCATATACATTTTAATATTCAACATTTTCTAATTAGATAGTTTCCTCTAAATAAGTATTTTTTTCTTCCAACTAATGATATTATAATCATTACGTCATTCATAATTCATATCGCGACAGCAGATAGATTGCTGATGTGATTAGAATACAAATTACTAATTAATAATCCAGCATAAATCCTTATTCCTCTGTCCTAGTCCCCACTCATAACCTTCCCAAGGATTTGGTAGGTAACGCCACCAAGGACCAACACAAACTCGATTACGCAAAATATTAAGTAATTTACCTACATAAAGGTATACTCCGTCCTGAGAGTCCTAGCACACATCTTCATTAACAAAGCGTAATATAAATGGCCGAACGTGCTAGTAGCTTATTCTCTTTGATGGCATGAGTAGGCTACGTGCGGCTGTACACAGACGATACAGAATAGATCAGAAGGACAGATTCATACAATAAGTCAAACACACATAGACACACCTATGGCAATGTCGTGGCAAATGCGTTTGCACTCGCTGTACATACACGCCTGTCTGTATGCGTGCATTTTCGCTCATTCTCTGGATTCGACCTTCTGTATCGAACTTATTCTTTGGCTATACTAAAACGCGTCGCCCATACAATTAGTGGTACATCTCATGGTCGCTGTATGACAGTATGTTATTTGACTATCTTGTGATTCTATCATTATTGTCAGCTGATTTGTGCGTCATTCTGATGTTGCTCGTTGATAATTAGTCTAACTTGCATTGTCTTATCAAGTTGACGATTATTTCGCAAAAATCATCAGCTTGGGTAAGATTCGTCTTTCAATTATACAGATTTTAATACAACTTCTTTCTAAGTGGTCATACATTGTCTCTCATTTTCCAAATCATATAATTGAAAGTGGTCCTAATGAAAATGGTCCTTCTATTATTCGTTATTTTTTTACTGTAGTTACGTATTAAAGCAAGAATGTCAAATGTTGTTATGACTACTTCACACACGTCCAAGGACAAAGTATGTTTGAGTAATTATCACTTAGTTCTCGCGTCATTAAGCAAGTGTCAGTTTTCTCACGATGGCGTATTAAGTTAGAAAATAATAGCAATACAAGAAAATTACGTCAAGCCTATGATAATTATAATTTAAAAAAAGTACAAAAAAATTGTTCAACGAATATCAAGTACTTGCCAGACTTACTCCAGACTTTCGCCTTTCCGGGGTTGCAGGATGTCTTAACAGGATATCGTGGCCCCGGAACGTAAAGGGCAACAGAAGGAACAGGGTGGTTTTTTAGTCAGTAAAAGTCTGTCAGTCCCTTCCGCCCCACCCAGGGCGGAAGGAGTCATTTGATGATTTTAAACACATAAAAAAAAGGACTCGCCTTTTCTAATGTTAACATAGGGGTTAGTATACATACATCGATCTGCTATTTTTCTTTTTCATTCTTGTCGTTATGTCAAAAACAGATTGTTTTATTTACCAAACGCGTATTTATGTATGCGTTACTAATACCGATTGGTAAGAAATAAGAAACTGAGCTTTAAATCGCCTTACTGCAGTAGCAACATTGCCATGACGACTAATTATTCTTAGAACAAAGTTATATCGTACAACAGTAACTAGCTCAACAAGCTATTGTGTTGAGCTATTATTTCTATTCAAAGCTTAACCCGACTAGTTTCAGATTCTGTGAGGTTATTATAACTTCATCGAGCTCCTAATTTCACTGTGACTGGAATAATTTCTACTAATAATTCGATCGACACTAAACTCAGTACTTTGAATAACAATTTATAATTTAATTTTAAGCGGTTTTGACCTAGTAACAGAACTCATTGTATTAGCCTTCAACTTTAATAACAGGTTACAATACTAACTTTCTCTTAACATCACGCGTAATAACAAACTATATAATTAAATTAATCTAGAGCCTCAAATATCACAAAACACAAACCAGTTATAAGAAAGAACCCTAAAAGTGCTTTATAAACACCTGTAAAAATAAAAAATCATAACAATTTTTAAATCAGTGTCTAAAAATCCCCAATTCAGTCCAAAAACTTAAAAGCCTCACCAATCAAGTGCAACAACAGTGATGTTTAGTTCAGTGCCCATACCGTAACAACAACAACAGTCACGTTGTTGTTTCTTCTCCGTGGCGCGCGACAACAGCCACGTTGTTGCTGACGACGTGCGGGGAGTGCGCGCGGCGTGCCGGGCGCGCGCGTAGCACGCTCGCGCGCGAACTCGAGCCATGCGCTGAGCGGGTCATGGAGACCATCTCCGAGGATGCTGAGGCTGAATTGGAACTTGGTAATTTTTGTGTTGATGTTTGACTTGTATTACTATAATTGGTTTTTTTTCTTTTTTCTTTTGTATTTTCATGTAATGTGACCAGGCAACAGTATCACGATGACAAAGACCAAAAGCACTCGAGGCTCGAGCTATTCATAAACCAGCTAATTAAATAACAACTATAATTAAAAAATTAAAAAACACGACTGCCAAAATTGCACACATTTTTGTACTTTGTTTACTCGGTAGTTTTTTTTACGACATTTTTTATTTACAGTGTTATATATTTTTTTAAAACTTCTTGTCAAATTCTAGACGATAAACATAGACACGGCCAGATTCATTAAAAAAAATAATTGAGGCTGGTATTAATTTACGTTTTAAAGTGACCACACAGGATTCTTTTTATTTTTAACTAGCCTATGTTACTCGGAACGATGCAAGGATTGTAACGGTACCCCATACATCTAAATCGGTTCAGGCGTTCAAAAGTTATGGTGGAATAAAGAACATCACATACATACATACATACATACATACATACATTAACCCTGAACACACAACACTCCTTTTTTTGGGGCAGTCGTGTAAAAACTGCAAAGGCTTTCAACAAATAAACTAAAAACAGAGTTATTTTTGGTCCTGGTTTCTGATGAATGGTCCTTTTATTCGCAAAGAGGAATCATAATACGAGAAACATAGACGAGTAACATAGAAAGTAATAATAATACATATATACATAAAATCACGCCTTTTTCCCATGGGGGTAGGCAGAAACTACAGAACGCCACCTGCTACGATCCTTACGTACTTACTCCTTTCGCCTCATCTACGTTCATACAAGTACGGCAAAATTATTCGTTTCTCAAATATGTTTTAAACTCTTCAAGTCCACAAGTAAAACATTTATTTCAAATAGTAAAGAATTCCGGCGTTGCTCGTAGACTTTAATTTGTAATAACAAATGATGTGTCAATCACTCAAACAGCTGAGCTATTCTATATTACTTCTTCGCGTTAAATAAATGTTCTGTTAAATATTGTTTACAAGTTACTGAAAACCCATCCATTTTCTGGGTTTCATCACAAGTTGATAACAATATACACATAATTGTACCTTTTTTTATCGGTCGAATCGTTTCGGAGAAGTGCAAGAAATAGCTGTAGTTAATTAGTAAGTTAGTATTAGATGTAGCCTTATTCAATCAATTCTGCCCAGCCTTTGCCCAACTATGTTGGGGTCGGCTTCCAGTCTAACCGGATACAGCTGAATACCAGTAAGTGACATGTATGACAGCTGGGACCAACGGCTTAAAGCTCAAGGCACGGAGGAGTCTCGTTATGTAAAGACTAGCTAATGCCCGCGACTACGCCCGCGTGGAACTTGTTTATATCGTACTTGCATACAAACTTCCACCCCCCTTTTCACCGCCTTAGGGGGTGATTTCCGGGATGAAAACTATCCTATGTCCTTCTGCAGATCTTAAACTATCTCCATGCCAAATTTCATCAAAATCGATTTATGCGTGAAGAGGTAACAGACAAACAGACAGACACACATTCGCATTTATAATATTAGTATGGATGGTCACCCATCCACGGACCAACCCCGACAAGCGTAGCTTAACCTGATAGATCGACCTGTATGGCTATTATTACTTAGCCATGAGCTTGTAACGCCCAATTAATAGGGCTTTTTAGCACCCTACCAATTGAGTAGAGCGATAGGCTAGTTGCGTTATCCATTTAATCTATGCTAACACCGCCACGCCTACTTTTCTCTTATTTACTGAATACCGAATTTCCTATAAATAGTCCATCGATCGCCCTTCACCAAGCACCCAGCCAGGTACCCATACAGAGTTCAAATAGTTCGGATATTGACCAGCTCTGTAATTGGTTCCAATATAGCCACATGTGAACTTTGCTTATTATTCTCACGTAAATAGGGTTCCGTAGTAACAATAGAAACTTTGTTATTTACTAGCTTCTATCCGCGTCTTCGTCCGCGTCGTTTTTTTTATTCGCGGCCAGTTACGTGTTTGGTTACTGCTCCGCCTCCACGGATCTAAGCGTGATGTTATATAGCTTATATTATTCCTCCTGAAACTGGCTATCATTATCCACAAAGATTTTTGCCAATCTGACTGGTAATTCAAGAGATTAGGGTGCTTAAACAAACAAAAAAGTTCTTCAGCTTAAAAATATTAGTATTATAGATTTAAACATAACATAACATCACGCCCGTAATCCCCGAAGGGTTAGGCAGAAGTGCACCCAGTACACCCACATTTCGCCAGTTATGTTTTTAGTCCCACGTAATAGGGGGCGAGCCTTTGCCTAGCCTAGATTTAAATGTTAGAAAAATCATGTTCCGTTCCCTAACAGTTTTCAATCATTTTCATTAAGTATAAAATATTTTCTGATTCCTATGTACTGTCTAAGTTTATCTTGAACATCACTGATATTGTTGAAGGAAGACATCGTAAAGAAGCTTGGGCTTTTAATTAAAAATCTGAAATCGCTAATCCGCCATCCCTTCTCAGTACGAGAAGAGGCTGCCCTCAGTGGGATAATAATAGGCTGTTATTATTATACCTATTATGATCCCTACACATCAGGGGTGGGAGACCTAAAATCTAGAAAAGGCTTCATAAATTATCTAGTTTAGGCACCAGTCGCCTACACCTACAGAATTACTTTCATTGTTAAAGTATTGTACGAGTATTTTGATACTTTCCTAAAATAACTTTGTACTTCTATTGTAGTAAGAAATAAAATCATTATTGTGATTTCCATATTTATTTCTTCTGAAAATACTTGAAATAGGGCATTGTTGATTTGAATGGATTTGATACCTAGAAGATAGATTTAGAAAACTCATTTTTTTATATTTAAATACCAACTTATTAAGCAATTCGATCAGTATGAAATGTGCCTGAAACCAGACAAGTACCTAACCACGTTTTTATTTATTCTTCGTTCGCGTGAATATCTGGGTTCTTTTTAATTTGCGCTGTACTCTATTTCTTTATCCAAATTATAAGTAGCCTAAGTTACTCTGTCAATTAAAATTGGTCCCGCCGTTTCGGAGATTAGCTGGAATAAACCAATAGATAGGCAGATAGATAGAAAAACAGTTAAAAATCTTAAAATTGTATTTTTTTTCTATAAGTAGGTACCGTGTTAACATTTTTAGAAGTATGGGAAGAAGGGTGTTAAGTTTCTCATCCTCCGTTGAAAAGGAAGGATCTTCCGACCAGACGGGTGTTGTGTCTGGTGGGCTGATTGCCCGATAGTTCTGTTGATGTCGGGATTTTGTGTAAATTTAAACTAATTTCGCGTCAAACTGATTGTGCGGTATCGGAATTGTACATTCGTATTTTTTTGACATTAAACGTTTGACGTTGTGGGTTCGAATCCGGGCAAGTACCAATGTGACTTTTTCAATTCATATGATTGTACTTTCTAAAGTTTATCTTAGACAATACTGACATCATTCCGTGCCTCGGAAAGCACGTTAAGCTGTTGGTCCCGGCAGTCATACGTGGATCTTTGACAGTCGTTACGAGTCGTCAGAGGTGAAAGTCTGACAACCAGTCTTACTTAGGGGTATCGTATTACCCAGTTACTGGGTTGTGGAGGTCAGATAGGCAGTCGCTCGATGTAAAATGTACTCAGCTGCATCCGGTTAGACTGGAAGCCGACCCCAACATAGTTGGGAAAAAGGCTAGGCAGATGATGATGTAGTATAGATGTAAAAGATTGTATAACTTTTTTTGCTGTACGAAACCTTATGTTGTATGAGCCGGGCCGTACTTGACAGATTTTTTCAAAGGGTTCAGTAACGTTGCCATAGTCACGTTGTGAAGGGTCGAAAGTTTCTGCAAGTTGTGTATCACGTGTATCGAAAGGGTTGAATGTTGAAGGGGTTCAGTTAGCAGAATTTTCCTGCTTCACAATATTTTATTTGAAGTTCTTGCGCACGTGGATTTTTCCTGTGGATTTTTCATTTGATATTTTTTTCCTGGTAATGAACATAATGTGTTTGAGATATTGTTTGAAAATTGAGAGCTTTGGTAATCATTCAGGCGAAAGTGGGGAAACGGTGAATGTTTATGCGAATCGCCCTTGATGGAGGAAGTCCAAAAGGATATTCAGGGCGTTCAAAAAAAAAAATTGCCGCGCGACTCTTCTTAGTTTTTATGATTTTCAGCTTAGCATCGGGTTGTATGAAAATAAAAAAATCATGGAGTCATGGAGTCACAATCCGGCGCAACATGTCATATAAAAGCATGTCAGCAACGTGGTTGCATTACCATGTCGGGGACGTAAATACATTGGCATGTCGGTGACGTGTACACATTAGCATGTTGGTTAAGTGGTCACATTAGCGTGTCGGTGACGTGGTAACATTAGCATGTCGGTGACTTGATCGCATAGGCATATCAGTGACATTGTCACATTAGCGTGTTGGTAACGTTGTCGCAATGGCATGTCGGTGATGTGGTCACATTAGCATGTCGATGACGCGCACCTATCATTTTAGATCTTACTAAAAATCGTTAATTGCGGCTAAGGAATTTTGATATTGACGCGAATTTAACATAATTATAATACCTACTTACTAATGTTATAAGTGACAAAAGTTTGTTAAATTACTTAATTGTTTAAATAAATGTGTCTGCCTCAATAGTTATTTACATACAATATTATAATAAAAACATTTTTATTATATTTCACTCTACATTGAACATGACTGGCAAAATACGGATGCTACCTACACAGTTCGCAATACAGGCGTGATTGTCGGGATACGTGCATCTCAATGTCTGCAACAATGAGCGTTCGTTGTGGGATTATGCATTTAGCACCTCCCTTAATAAATAGATTAGCGCCAACGCTGGCGTACGCTCAGTATTACTGAGATTCAATTTGTTGGATCCTGTTGGTACTATTGGCACATGGAATTACAGCTGCATTTCGTGATTTTGAGTTCGAAACAGCGGAAATCTCTTTATGTAATTGCAGGTCAAGAGTCACTACATATCAAGTAAATATATTCAATTCATTATTTCAATTTTTGATTGCCTCGTTGGTCTAGCGGTCGCAAGCGCGACTGCTGTGCATGAGGTCTTGGGTTCGATTCCCAGGTCGGGCAAAGTGTTATTGGGTTTTTCCATCAGGAATTTCTCGGTAGCAGCTTTGGAGTCTGGATTTGTGCCCGGCTGATGGCAATAGGCTCGCCCCCTATTACATGGGACTAAAAACATAACTGGCGAAATGTGGGTGTACTAATGGGTACACCTCTGCCTAACCCTACGGGGATTACAGGCGTGATGTTATGTTATTTCAATTTTAGTGTAAGCTTAATCAGTTTCATGCACGAGGCTGCAACCGGGCAGGGATGAAGTACCTCGTAAGTGACTCGCAAGTATGTATTTGTTGGAAATCATTAACTTCGATGAAAGAAAATATCGTTAGGAAATTAATATAAATCTGATGCCTTAAGCAAGCGCGGCGAATAATCTTCGTAGAGTGCCTTCTTTGTATGAGAAGAGGCCTTTGCCCTGTCCTGGGACAGTAATAAGCTAATATTATCTTTTTACATAATATAAAACAAACTCGCTTCCTGCCGTCTGTACGCTTAGATCTTTAAACTATACAACAGATTTTAATGCGGTGTTCAGCAATGGATAAAGTGATTCGAGAGGAAGATTCATGTATCTACATTGCACTCGTGCAAAGCTAGGCCGGTTCGCTTCTTATTTATGTAATAAGCTTCATTATTACCTACACGATAAATATTAAAAAATGTTACAAACATTCAGTTATTTCATCATTAAACTTGTAACTATCGTTATTCTGCCACTTTTTGTGTAATGCTGTAATTATTGCACAGGTACAGTTTAAAAGATGAATTCCATCTTACAATACTTTCGATCCGAAACGCAGTGAATGGTGTGATCAAACTGTTTACTCATTTAATTCGCGCAGGCCAGGTGTTCTCGATTGTGTAAGCTATTTATAGCCCCATACCAGATAGCTCGCGAATTTTGAATGAAAAGATGTTGTACAACACATTAAACTTACGAGTTATCCGTACTTTTCTTATGGAGGAAGCGAGTTCTTTTATCAGTTTAGTTAGTACGATTTCATAACTAAATAATTATAAATAAACAATCAAATATAGAGAGAATGAGATGTACCTTTTGAACCTTAGGGCCAAAGGACCAAATTTAGCTCTGAATTTTTGAATTCAGAAAGGCATATTATACTTTATACCTCAACTCATTCTGTCGAAGAATAGTGACACTTAAGAGAATAAGACCAATTTTGAACCTGGGTTGTGTAGCAGGCAATATTGGTCTGTTTCTTACATTGACAGTCCAATAACTCTGCCCATTCCTTCGTAGAATACAAGCTTATTAAACAACCAAAAGAAATTACTGCCAACAGTAGTGTAATTTGGGCGGAAGGACCAATTTTGAGCGTCGTAACTCTCTGACAACAAACTGTAGCTACAAGACAACAGGCCTATTACTTGTGTAATTAATCTTTTTCTTTTTTGTACCCTTGCCAGAGAGGACTATAACGGATTCTCTCCTATTTCATATTGTACAAGGACTGTTTACCACTGACAGTTTTAGACCTTTTGACTATTTTATAAGATACTAGCATCCGTCCTCGACGTCGCCTGCGAAGACTTCTTAATTAAGCCAAAGTCGGGTGCACAAAAACGGGATAGAAATTATGCTATACGTTGAGTTGTTGTTCCTGCTCCACTCTCGTGGGGCTTAGCGTGATGTTTTATTATAACTCATAACCTTCTTCGATAAACCGGCTATACTATAGTTTAAAAGTTTTTTTTTTTTTTTTTTCAAATCGAACCATTATGTTCCTGGGGTCAACGCGGTTAAATAAACAAACAGACTTATTTAGGTTTATTTTATTAGTATAGAAATATAGATAGTATTACTTGCTTGCTAGCCAAGCTTATTATCTTGAATTTATTTCTGTTAGTGTGTGCTAATGACAGTTTTATTTTCTAAATTAATTCCATAACTTTCTTGTTTTACTCGCAAGTACAACGATATCTTTAGATTAGGCTAGACGCTATCCCACCCTATCTTGCTTCGTAATCAGAATACATGGACTGGCAGGTGGCTGACCTATGAAAAAAGCAATGTTACAACAAAAATTCTCATTCTCAGAGAATTTCCATTTCAAGATAACAACATTACAATATGTAAAGTATAGCAATTATCAATTCAGCTCATGACTCCTCTCCATTCATACGGAATACGGGAATATTGTAGAAATGTAGACGACGCCATTTTCCGCGGACTTCAGAAGATAAATGATATCAATGTTTTCTTTGTGTACGTATGATAATGTTATTGTAATTGTATGAAGCGGAGCTTTTAATAATATTCTTTGTTGCATTGTTTTGTTTTTTAATTAGTACTGCGATTTAGACTCTAAGGACCGTGTACAGTTCTAGACAAGTTTTTGCACCAAATGTTATATTATATATTTCCTTAAAAGGACGTATCTTTGGTTGACTTGTAGAGATATTAAGTGTACTTTATGTTGCTTAAAGAAAAGTAACCAGGGGGCTTAGACAAAATAACATCGCTTCGTCGATTGACCACGTGACTTAACGCGACTTACGTCAATCCCATACATTTTAGTCTTTTCTAACTTCGTTATCGTTTTGAAATTGTTACTTTGTCTAAGCCCTCTGAACTTGGAGGGGCAACCAAAATAAATCGGTGATTGCGACTTGGACCTTGAAGTCGTTTAGGCTAACAATGCTTGGGTGATATTCGACGTGACATCGACTGCTTCAATCAATATCGACTGATAATACTTCCTTTTTAAGAATATTTATGGAGTTTTTAGCCCATTTTTCTTCATACAAAACCACCTTTTGGAATGGGCATCTAGATTCAATAATATTATTGTTTATTTTCTTGTAAAGGTAGTACAAAAGTGCCTTTTAATGGTCTAATTGAAATAAATGATTTGACTTTGACTTTACACAATAGAAAAAGAAAAACAATCGACATACCAATAAATCAAGTCTCTCTTTCATCCTCCAATTATAAACTCCTCCACACCGTTCTATTGGATTTGCGTTAAAAAGAAACAAAACAATAACGTTGTTGTCGGTTGTTCTTTGTTGTTTTTTTGTTTGATTGTTTTTAATACGGTTTCGTGTTTGCTGAAGTTGTTTTCGTTTGCGAAAGGAAGTGATGTGTCAGATGTTTGACGGGAGGAAGCTAGGGGAATCAATTTGTGGAGCATGATCATAATTTATTATTGTTCTATGAATGTAAGACGTTAGGCGTTATACTATTATAGTTTTGAAATCGTGGAAATAATACACACGTTGCACAGAATGATATCTTTCAGCTTGGTACCTCCACGTGTTCTGTAGAATTAGGGTCTTAATAGACGGACAACAACGGGATCTAAGGATTCCGTTTTTGCCTGAGTTACGGAATCCTAAAAAACTAAAAACCTAGACAAACCAGGCATTCATAACCAAGTACCAGGGTAGCATGAAAAACAGAAGGTAATAAAACAAAAGTTCGCAACATTTCCCACAGTACTGTTTACGTCACCAATATGAGCTACAAGGTCAACGACCTTCACGTAGTTTTGACAATAAAGCACTTTGCTTGGCAATAAGACCAGGGAGACGCATTTAGGGTAAAAGGACCAATAAGTTATTGGTTAAAGCGAAGTGCTTTACTAAGCGCTTTCGTAGACGATGCTTTTCTTGGTTCGAGATTTGGCTGTCGCTTTATTTGGGTAAAATATTTGTTTGTACAATGATTATAATAATAGTTATGTCTCAAGAGCCTACTAACTTATGTCCGCGAGTATGTCTATGTGACTGTTAAAATTTTTGTTTTCTAAAATGAAAGTAGTCACGCTTGTAATCTCCGAACGGTTAGGCAGAGGTATACCAATTAGTTTAAAAATTAGTTAATTAGTTTAAAAACCCACATTTCGCCAATTATGTTTGAGTCACATGTAATAGGGAGCGAGCCCATTGCCATCAACCCGGCACAAATCCGGACCCTGAGGCTGCTAAAGTTTATCATCTTTGAGGCGGACGAAGACGCGGGCCGAAGCTAGTTACACCATATGTATACTGAAATCTAATTTATCGTTACTAATAAAAGTCTGACAAACAACATTAGAAAACAAATACCTAATAATACAGTGAGCTACCTAGCGACTGAATAGCTCAGTAGGTTAAATTATTCAATGAAGTAGACGATTGATCGACGGACATGGCGTGCTTCTTTGAGTTATGGGTTCCTGGTATCATGAACGTAAATAACCACTTATTCGTTCGCTGTTTGACTGATTGTTTTATTGGAGTAAACGGTTATTTTTATTAAATATTCCTAATACTGACAAAACTGACTGCTCGCGACCATCCGCGTGGTCTTTTTACCCGCGTTATTACGCCTTTGGTTACTGCTTCGCTCCAAGGAAACGTAACGGTTGATTGAGCCATTGAGCGTGTCTTTCTTGATCCTACTTCAACTAGCCCAGATCACCCCAAAATGCCAGCAGCCTTTTCAGACACAGCTACACGCTACAGGCTTCCGGGAGCAATGCTAGGAACTGGAGAACTTGATCGGCCACACTCCTATTTCTATAAGCACGTGCTGTGGCGTTTGCTATAGCTTATACTATTCCTCATGAATCTGGCTATCATAATTATAAAGCTTTATTTTCCAATAAGACTGGCAGTTAAACAAACTAGCGCGTTTATACAAACAAACAAAATTAACTCTTCAGTTTTATTATATTAGTATAGGTCAGGTTTCCTCACGATTTTTTCCTAAGAACATTACCAAAGAATAAAATAATTGATATTGTCATATTACCCGGCCTGTATGTTGATAATAATATTCTCCGAACCGATTTCGGTCAAGGCAGCCAATCTCAATAGAGACTAGCGAAGTACCTACGCAGGGAGATATTGTGTGTGCGCGAACACAGGTGCACTCCCTCTTTCCTGACTCTCATAGTCCGATGAGACGACAACCAGACACAACCGGGAGAGATCAAGCGCAGGACCAACGGCTTTATGTACTTTCCGAGGCACTGGGGTGTCACACCACCAACTTCCAAACTGTGGACTACTGAGAAATTAATTTGCAATGAAAAAATCCAATAACACTTTTTCTCTGGCCTGGGAATGGAATCCAGCGCTAAACAGTCGCGACCACATGATCAGTGGGGCAGTTAAAACAGCCTGTAAGTAGGAGATATTTGAAACAATTAGCAGTAACGAGCCGGTTCCATACATATTTAATCACGAGCAATAACAGTTAAGTCGAGCCCCATTCACCTCTGTAAGTGGACAGTTATAATTAACTGAATGTCGCGTCGACAGCCACTTGGCACTGTCCAAACGTTCGGTGTGTTCGCTGTCAAGTGACCGACACTCATTTATTTGTTATTGTTGGGAAAAATTATCAATTAATTCAAATAATTTGCGTTTTCACCAACGTTAAAGCTCACATAACATCACGCCTGTAATCCCCGAAGGGTTATGCAGAGGTGTACCCATTAGTACACCCACATTACGCCAGTTATGTTTAAGTCCCATGTAATAGGGGGCGTGCCTATTGCCATCAACCGGGCACAAATCCAGACTCCGAGTCTGCTACTGAGAAATTCCTGATAGAAAAACCCAATAACACTTTGCGCGACCTGGGAATCGAACCCAAGACCTCATGCACAGCAGTCGTGCTGCCTATTATATACAAAAGGATTTTTTCCTATCTGATTGGTAGTTCTAGAGATGAGCGCCTTTAGACAAACAAAAGAACTTTCAGGTTTATTATATAATATTAGTACTTTTGTGTATTTTTAAATAACGTTACGGAGAAATCATACAAAATTATTTCCACTTCAAAGTCAAAGTGAAATCATTTATTTCAATTAAACCATTAAAAGGCACTTTTGAACGTCATTTACAAGAGAAAAAAAAATTATAAAATTGAATCTAGTTGCCCATTCCAAAAGGTAGTTTCGTATGGAGAAGAACGGGCAAGAAACTCCATACTTGCTCTTGTAAAAAATAAATATATAATTTACAATTTCAAAAATTAAATTGGATCAATGCATACCAGGTATTATTTGTACATCAGTACAGTCGTGTTGAATGCAATTCTATATGAAAGGCTTGTGAGCCTAGTGATGCGTACAGTTCAGAGTAGTACAGGTGACGACAAAAGAGTTATCGAGAGCTTGTTTTAATTACATTTTCATTTTCATGATAAATTATTTGATCATTTTTCATAGAAATATGGATGGTGTATTTTATTGTAAAATATGTGACTATATTTATGATTTTATTAATTTTTGATTACGAGAAAATGACAGCATTTTTTATCAAGTTAAATTGGGGAATCATAATAATACCTTCAGGGATTACGCCTGTAATCCCTGAAGGGTTAGGCAGAGGTGTACTCATTAGTACACCCACATTACGCCAGTTATATTTAAGTCCCATGTAATAGGGGGCGTGCCTATTCCATCAACCGGGTACATATCCAGACTCCGAGACTGCTACTGAGAAATTCCTAAAGACAAACCCAATAACACTTACAAATTAGGAATACCTACAATTTTGGTGCTGAGTGAAGACGCGGTTTACAGCTATGCGTTAATTAATGGATCTCGCTTCATGGTAAGATTATTTGTGAAAAGATTTTGGGCGCCTTTATCAAAATAAATGGCAAAAGATGAAAGGGTCGTAATTATTTTTACGTTATTGTTTTTCTCTTCAGTCACGCTTACTAATATTGTTTTTAAGTGTTTTTACAAATGTTTTTGTATGGATTTAGAAGCTACACTATTCCCGGGTGACATAGGCTATATATATTTACAAAAAAGTTAGGGATCCGTAAGGAAAATCACGACGCAAACGGAGTTGCAGGAAGAGTGTTAGTATGTTATATTATCCTCTCATCTTTTACTAAGTAATCTCATTCATCTAAACCTTTACAGCAACTACTTAATAAACTCGTTTTCTTCCCCCTCCTCCCTCCATCGATCATGTACTAGTGCTCTGGTATTGACTGCTGCCTGACGTTTACCCTGATCGATTAGTTAGACAGTGTGTCTAAGCCATTATACTACTTATACAACTATTAATGGGTTAGTTTCTTTTTTACCCTTCTAGTAGAATACTGACATCGGTGAAGGAAAACATCGTGAGATAACCTGGACTTTTATCCCTCATCATCAATTATATATCATTCGAACGATGTCCATTGCTGGACAGAGGCCTCCCCTAAAGATAGCCACAAGAGTTTTATCAATACTAATATCCATACTAATATTATAAATGCGAAAGTGTGTCTGTCTGTCTGTTACCTCTTCACGCTTAAACCGCTGAATCGATTTTTATGAAATTTGGCATGGAGCTAGTTTAAAACCCGGGAAAGGATATTGAATAGTCTTTATCCCGGAAATCACCCCCAAAGACGGTAAATAGGGGGGGTGGAAGTTTGTATGCAAGTACGATATAAACAAGTTCCACGCGGACGTAGTCGCGTAATACATAATGCGAAAGTCACTCTGTCTGTCTGTTACGCTGTCACAACTAAACCACTGAACTGTTTTTGATGAAATTTGGTACGGAGTTAGTTTGAACTCTAAGAAAGGACATAAGTAGGCTAACAGGCGTCCGCAAAACGTCGACATTTACGTGGACACAGTGCGAGGCAGAAGCTAGCTTCCTATAAAAAGATTTAGTGCTTGAGATAAGTATCAAGAGTCACCAACGACTAGAAAAGAAAAACTATTCAACAATCGTAAATCGACATTTCTCTTTCTCAGTTCACAGACGAAATACATAACTCAGTCGTAACCAACAAGAAGTTACTGCTCCTAAACCCCTCTAATTCTTTCAAAGTCCCGGAAAAACAGCCACTAAGTAGTAGAAACAAACGTAAATATTGTTCAGCGGTGGGACACGATGGGCCACGGTGGGCCACTCGTAACGTCGGATAAAACCATTAAAAGTTTATAATGAGGGTACCCGAGCCGCGGTAACTGATACTGTGCTTGTAGGTACCGGCAGGGGTGGCACGTGGTGGGGTCGTGATGGGTAATAGACGCTTTTGTTTATAAAGGTACTTGTGTAATCATACAATTTCTTTGCTGCAGTTTTGCTTCATCATTTTTACTATTGTTTACGTTATTATTCGACTATTACGTACATATTAAATATTAGTTATAAAACTTGCCAATAGATGGCGTTGTTAGTTGAGCGCCGGTTTCTGAATCGCGGTGTTAAGATTCTCCGGCGCTCAACTAGGTCAATCATGTGAAATTTGATTTTTGTGAGCAGCAAGCACTGTGATAAATATATTATACGCGCTTAATATAAAGTCCAGTGTTTCATTACTCTCCAAGTCGACCCTCGTTCAACTATAGTAATTTTTGTAAGTGTAAGTCAAATTAGGCTTAACTCTTGAACAAAATCGAGAATGAGATTGGAATCGACATTACATGTACATCCGAGAAGAATATTTATAGAATTAACGAGTTATTTAATAATTTAAAATTTGGTAATTTACGTTTTTATTTGTATGGCAACCTCATGTTTTTCGCTGTAGTCAAAGATGCAGTCGATTCTAATCTCAATCTCGATTTGGTTCAAGAGTAAGCCTAGTTCTTTAACGTCTCCTACCTACAAACTACTTATTTGTCTAGGGTTTTTGAAATTTCTTGAGTCAGTCAAAGTCAAATTATTTATTTAATTTCAATTAATACGCACTTTTGAACGTCATTTACATGAAAGAGAAAATAAAAAATTAATGTCATTGATTTTGTGAATGACTTTAGTCTCTTACATCTGATACGAATTTTGAGGCTTCATATAAAAGGTTGTACCTACTGGAAAAAGTTACAGAACACGTCTTTTTAATTTGAAATGAAATTGTCATAAAAAACTGACTGACTGCCTCGTTGGTCTAGTGGTCGCAAGCGCGACTGCTGTGCATGAGGTCTTGGGTTCGATTCCCAGGTCGGGCAAAGTGTTATTGGGTTTTTCCATCAGGAATTTCTCAGTAGCAGCCCCGGAGTCTGGATTTGTGCCCGGTTGATGGCAATAGGCTCGCCCCTATTACATGGAACTTAAACATAACTGGCGAAATATGGGTGTAGTAATGGGTACACCTCTGCCTAACCCTTCGGGGATTACAGGCGTGATGTTATGTATGTATGTATTGTCAAAAAAAAATGTTGACTTATCTTATCTATAGTCTTTCCATATGTGTATATTCTATTTGTACTTAAAGTTTATTATACATTGGCATCCCTGCTAGCGTGAATTGTACCCTCTACTTTCATCTTTTGTTGTCGCGTTTATTAAATTAAACAGAATTAGTGTTGCCAGCTGTTCTAGGACAACTGGACTTGTTTGTTAAGGGGTTTATCTACAACTTTAATATTTCTCCTCGTTTCAGTGGAAATGTTCCTTTGGTTTTGTTATGAATGAAAATATAATTGGTATTATTTTTTGCTAATATTTCTGGATTTTATTAAGTTCTTTTATAAATTTTGCTATCTTCTAAAATTGATTAGAAAATGACACTTTATTTTACCCGCTTTAAGCTACGTCTTAGGTTACTGCTGCGCTCCCGTTAGTCTTAGCGTGATGTTATATAGTCTATCACTTACCTCGATAAGCGAGCTATATAATGCTAAAAGATTTTTTCAAATCGAAGTAGTAATTACTGAGATTAGCACGTTTAAACAAACTCATTAGTTTTGTAAAACAAGCTACTATAATTAAAAAATTAAATAAAATACACGACTGCCAAAATTGCACATATTTGTACTTTGTTTACTCGTTAGTTTTTTTTACGATGTTTTTTATTTAGAGTGTTATATATTTTTTAAATCTATTTGTCAAATTCTAGACGATAGACATAGACTCGGCCAGATTCATAAAAAAAAATAATTGAGTCTGGTATTAATTTACGTTTTAAAGTGACCACACAGGATTCATTTTATTTTTAACTAGCCTATGTTACTCGGAACGATGCCAGGATTGTAACGATACCCCATACATCTAATTCGGTTCAGGCGTTCAAAAGTTATGGTGGAATAAAGAATCTCACATACATACATACATACATACATTAACTCTGAACACATAACACTCCTTTTTTTGGGGCAGTCGTGTAATTAGTACATATACATGAAATATCTTATTTCTTCTATATTCTGGACTATTGCCAGTCATATAATGCTTTATATAATCTTGAGCGGTCTGCGTTTGGCAACAATAAGCCAAGACTGTCGTACCTAAAGATACATATAACTTGAATAACTCGAATAACATCACGCCTGTAATCCCTGAAGGGTTAGGCAGAGGTGTACCCATTAGTACACCCACATTTCGCCAGTTATGTTTTTAGTCCCATGTAATAGGGGGCGAGCCTATTGCCATCTACCGGGCACAAATCCAGACTCCGAGGCTGCTACTGAGAAATTCCTGATGGAAAAACCCAATAACACTTGATCATAGAAAAAATAAAAAATAACTTTAGCTTGGAAGTCGGCGACTTTGGTTTTGTTTCTTGTTATGTAGGTATTGCCACCGACTTCCAAGCTAAAGTTATTTTTTATTTTGTGGTTTTTGAAGGCGGTGATCTTTTTTTGTAAAAAAGCTTTTTATTTTTCACTTTTTAGTGCTTGTGTGTTAATGTTTGAAATCCTTACATAAAGCCCTTTCAAACAATACCTCACACGATATATTTAATTTTGGAAAGTGGTAGGAGGGGGGTTAACGTATCCCCTCCTCACTTCCTTTAGTCAGTCATCGACTACACGTATAAACAAAGCAATTTTTCTTGTTACGGCGGTTCTGCTGTAATTTTATAAGGAGTTCCGTTCCATATCTCCAAAGTTCATCATCAGACCATGACAATATTTCTTTGGGACCTATTCGGGACTATACTCTTTCAAACAAAAAAAGAATCATCCAAATCGATTCATAATTGGCGGAGTTACCGCTGAACAAATATACAAAAAAAAAAAAAAAAAAAAAAAAAAACATACGCGTCGAATTGAGAACCTCCTCCTTTTTGAAGTCGGTTGCCTTTTAATCATTACTGCGGATGGATGATAGTTCCAGTTAGGATTGAACTGCTAATACTCTTTACCTCTATTTTAGGATTCCAAAGGATGTGAAAGACTCTGCTGTTTGTCTTTCTGTCTGTCACAAAGCTGTTTTTTTTTTTAACAGTAATTGGTAGACACTTAAAATTTTCACAGAGTGTATATTACTATGGCTGCTAAATCAACAAATTTTAAAAACAAAATAAAGGTAAAAAATAAACGGAGCCTCTATACAATTACTTTGGCACTTTTTTTCACCCTAAGGGTGCTAACAGACCCTATTACGAATTGAAGCCTCCGCTGTCAATAAAAGTTAAAAATAAAAGGGGGTCCCCATATAAGAGACCTGTAACTTTTTACATTATTATGGTGTCTCTCTTGTTTCTTTTTAAGAAAGTTTTTTAAAAGTAGGTACATAGTTTTATATCTTCTACGAGGCTACGGAACCCTTCGTGTACGAAGCGTTTTTTACTTTTAAAGATAAAACCATAAAAATGTGTATCACATTTTTATAAAAATCTCGATAAAATCTTCAAATCACTTTAGCCCTCGCGCTTACCATTTTACATGTACGTAACACAATCTCGATAAACGTCAAGACCGCTCACTATTGGCGTGTAACAGCGTTTTGGCGCTCTGACAGCGATTGTACTTGCATTTTCATAATATTGAATATATTCTATCTTAAAAATTGATCTTGAAAATGTTCTTTGAAAAGTCTTGAGATTTAAAATATTGCTTCCAATCTTATTTCAGACTTTTAAAACGTCTTCGATGAATCACTTTATAGTACAGTCATGATTGAGTCTCAATCATGACTGCTCGATTTGCTTCATACTAAAAATCTTTTAAAATGACACTACATTCAAATAAATCCATTTTATCATTTAAATCGACAAGCCGTGGACATGTTCGACAATATCGCGGTATCTCAAAGTGGGTCAAACTGATCCAATAGTTTGGACTCATCTGAAGCAATGGTTAACTTAAATGTGGCCGTTTGTATGATGAACGTTCGTTAAGGGAAGGCAGCAGGTGAATGTTAATGAATGTAGGTGCGTTAAGATAGATACTGGGACGGAAGATCAACCATTGATTTTTAATTAAAACACCAGAATGAACACTGGGGAGATGAAAGAAATGATTTATGTTTTGTAATGAAAATATCAACGATACAAACAAAATCCTTGAATCCAAATCATTGAAAAGTAACGGAATATCTCAATCGACAAACTGCTGAACAAAACTAGAATCATAGCTAAAAACATAAAACGAAAACTAAATCAAAATCAGGTCAGCCGTTTCGAAGCTACGATGCTACCGACAGATACACTTGAAACTTATAACAACCCTTTGTTTTTGATGTTGTCGCTATAAAGGAAATGAAGACTACTGATAGGTAATAATAATTATGATAAAAAAAGACATGCTGGGCCTCCCACAAATAGACCTGGATAAGTACAGGATGATAATGACCCAGATGATTAACTCAATGAAAATAATTAAACTAAAGACAAGGAAGTCATCCACATAATATACACGTTATTACACATCTTTATCTATGTGATATCAAGAGCTATGTAAATCAAGACCCAAATTCTGCAGAAAGCGAACAAATGACAAAAACATTACGTAGCTACCGTCAGTAAAAAAGGACGGATTACATTATACCCGTCGGATCCTAAAAACACACTTGGAAACTGTGGAAATTATGCGCAAATGTAATAAAAAAAAGTTTTACCATGAACCCACATAGGCATAGATCGTCAACATGACGTATTTCTGGGGTATTTTTGACGTTTCGTCACTTTTTTAGACAAAAAAGCAAAATTTCAAGACTTGCCGATGGTACTAATTAATTCCATGTGTAGACATAAGACAATGTCTATGCCATAGCTAGAGTTTTTGGACCCCATGAGAGAAATCTTTTGCTTAAGGAACTAAACGTGTTAAAAATAATGCCAGCCTATTATTATACCACTGCAGAGCAAAGGTCTCTTCTCTTGCAGAGAAAGCCTATAGAACACACGCTTGCTCAAGGCGGATTGGCGATTTCAGATTTATATTCTTTAAAAGTCCAGATTTCCTCACGATGTTTTTCTTCACCGATGTCTGTAATTTCTAATTTAAAGTTGATAGAGAAATATCCACATTGGTACTCGCTCTTGCCCGGTTGCGAACTCACCACCTCATGCAAGACAGAGAGGTGCTGTAACCACTGGACCATTTACTACTTTTTATTATATTTCCATGAAAGTAGAATATAGACTGCCTCGGTTGATGGCAATAGGCTCGCTCTTTATTACATGGGACTAAAAAAAAAAAACATAACTGGCGAAATGTGGGTGTGCTAATGGATACACCTCTGCCTAACCCTTCGGACTTTACAGGCGTGATGATATGTTATGTTATGTAGAATGTACAAAAATTTTGATACACAGAATCCCCAACTTTTCAACAACCAAAAGTTGAAGTGACCTTGATCCTACATAACGCGACAAGATTCGACAAAAGGGTTTTATCAAAAGCACACACATCACTTTGTCACCCTTTTAACACAAACGGTTTAGGTAGTTTTTCTCCATCAAAGACGGAGTAAACTAAGCATGAGTCACTATCTCTCAAAGTGTGGAAGCCGGAAATCTTTCCTTTGCATTTCGTTCACAACCGCATTCAGTGCGCTCACTCGATAAATATTTACAAGCTGTGATTGAAATATTACCTCGACGATGCTTTGTTTGGGGAATGTGCTGAATTGGGTGAACTGCAACAAGAATGTACACAAATAGTTACTAGGGCAACTGTGTGTTACCGTGTTTAATGGTTATTTTGTAATTGCACATTTTGGTGGACTTTAAGATTCTACGGATGAAATAGTAAACCTATCCTATGAAATGTAACCCTATCTTCATCACCAGACAAAATAAAATAAATCTGGTTCAATGTCAAGATCACGTTAGGAGTTTCTTACTCATTCTTCTCCATAGAGACCTACATTATGGAATAAGCAACTTCAACTAGCTTCAACTTTCTGACTAACTGACCAACTCATTAATTCAAAAGTTTATAAATTGTAATAAATGGTTTGACTTTGACATCAATATGTGTTATATAGGCTGTTGCATATGAAGAATGATCCTTAGCGCTTGTTCACTGCTTATTTACCTATTGGATTTCATACCATGATGGTCTAAAAAGATAAGACTTAAGATTTTTCTTATTACAATTAGATTTTTTGTTTATTAAATTAACTATAACTAACTATATTTTAGAGCCGTTTGGGGTGGAAACTCTCGGGTCGTGGGGTCCCTGTGCCCATGGCCTTTTCAAGGAGTTGGCCAAACGATTGGTTGATTCTTCCCGTGACCCAAGGGCTGGTTTTTACCTTGGCCAGAAGTTAAGCATTGCCATTCAACTTGGCAATGCGGCCAGTCTTTTGGGCACATTTCCAGTGGACAGCGATGCGGATGAATTTTTTGATGCCATTTAATTTTAGTTTCTATTTTTTTATTCTGGTTGTTTTTTATTTTATTTTTATTATTTAGCTTGTAAATAATGTATATATTAATTAAGTCTCTTTTAAAAGATAAGAAGGTTGATAGGTATTATAAAAGTTGCACATCCACCAGTACGAAGTGCTAAAACTGATTCTGTTCACCTTCTGTCCAAAACGACAATGGAACCTTCAATTTTGACGTGCTAACAATTTATGACAATGCTGACTGTCGCATATTGGATTCCATCTTCTTTGTTGACGTTACGAATCTGTTGGCCGATAGTAACCAGGTACATATCCCCGTCATCACCATGAAAGGTATCAACAAACAATTAAAATGCTCCCACAATTAGTTTTCCCGTGGGTAGTCTAATGTTTATGCTTCCGTGGGCATTGACCTACTCTCCTAAATACATCGTTACAATTTGCTCATTTTGTTCTTTGATTCAGGTTTCAATGTACACACAAAATGATAGAAATAAATGAAGTCACTAATTGGTTTTAGTATAAACTTGGTGATTGATATTTTCTGGTTTGGTGTTTTGGTGCTGTGTGGCTTCTCAATGGTAGTTAGTAGGTGCTGCATGAATTTCAGTGTTGACTGTTATTTACTTCTTTTTGATGATGATATAGGTATATCTTCTTTGATTTATTCTTGTTTTTTATAAGCCGTTCAATTCATATCCATAAAAACATTAAGTTGAAAAGTAAAAACTTAGGAGCAATTCTACTAACTGATAAGAACTATGGCAGTTTAATCTCAGTCTCAATCTGTCAAAAATGCCAGTAATTTACCTTCAATTTGACATTGATTGCCGCTGAGATGAGATTCTGACTAGATTTTGAACTGTTATTGGCAAAATTTTCTTTCATGTTTTAGTGATACCTAGATAACTTTTTGAAGTGAAAACTTCTGTAATCTCGTTCAGCGATTTGGCAAGGGCAAAACTTATGGGTTCGCGTCACCGTCATGCTAATGTGACGTTGTTTTACTTGTGTTGATGACTGCCCATTTTCTTTCTTCTGTCACTTATCTCAATATTCTCCTAATTGAGTCCAACCATCGTATAAACATTTCCTCCGGTCGCGAGACGTTGGGGACGTCTCCGCACCATTTTACTACCCATTAAAGTTATCGCCTCTTGCTTTCAACGATTTATATACTACTAAAACAGATAACGAGATGCAGATCGGGTTTTTTACAAAAGAAACCGTTACTTTTATTCTGAATTAACTGCTTTGGGGTTTTGGTGAACTTAATGGAATTTCGGTTTATTGAAGTCTTTTGTTGGAGACCGACCTTGACCTCACTCGTGTATTATTTGGCTTTGTCCTTAAATGAGGACATCTTTTTTCTTACTCCTCCGCTGTTCTTTTCTGATTAATTTCGTTGCGGGATTTAAGACAGTTGAACCGTTTCTCCGAGACTTGTCGAGCTTCATTACCTCGGCGCTTTTTTGATGGTCATCACTGTTGATTCTGGCTTTCAGAAGTTGCAGTGGTAGCAAGTAATGTTAGGCCTGCTTCATTAAAAAAAAGGGACGCCTAAACAAAAGCAGATTTATCTTTATGATATACTAGCTTTTGCCTGCGACTTCGTCCGCGTAAATGTCGGTTATCGCAAAGGCGAAATCGAAGTCGAATAGAAAGTAGCTTATGTCCTTTGTTGGGGTTCAAACTTACCTTGTTCCAAATTTCATTAAAATCGGTTCAGAGGTTCAGATGGAGTTACTTTCGCATTAACATTAATACGGATATATAAATCTAGAAACACTTTCTAAAAAGTTTCGGTTATGGAAACTTTTACCTACCCCTTTTTCCATACAAGGACCTCACTATTTCTTCATTTCATCACCCTCAATACTTACAAATGAGGTTGTTTAAAATCTTAATCAACGTGTCCATAGTGCTGCGTCGCTTGTAAGAGCTTCATTAAAAAGCAATTATTTCAGCCGACACCAGCGGCCTGTAGCCACACTATGATTGCGGTGTTAACTATTTAATTAACTTATAGACTGCATTAACTGGTATTCAGAATTATGAGTAGAAAAATTAAGTTGGAAATACTGCGACAAGTATGAAAGATGACATTTGGCATAGAACCGATATTTTTGGTTTTACGGCTGTTTTTGTTTCCTATAAACATATACCTACTCTAAGCCCGGTTTATGGCAATAGGCTCGCTATGTACACATATATTACATAGGACTTAAACACCACTGGCGCAATGTGGGTGTACTAATTGGTACACCTTTACCTAACCCTTCGGGGATTACAGGCGTGATGTTATGTTATGGCGGTTTTTTCAATAGTCAGATAACTATTATCCAAAAGAATAAATATGGCAGTTTGACATATTTTCCATAGAAGAAATGTCAAACCGCCATAATTATTTGTCCCTCCATTAAGAGTTATCTGACGATTAGAATATTATAGTGGACTAGGTATTTTGTTTTTCAACTGGTTTGCGTTAGTTTTAAGTTTCCCGAATCAAATAAAATAATTGTAAACTTTAACGCGATTTTGAGTCAACGATAAGTACCTATCATGCTATCTCTGACATTTTTATGTGTGTTGCAGCGACAGAAATAGGTTTTAGTAAATTATCAAATATGCATCTTTTTGGGTTACCTTGTCGGTGGTTTGTAGGAACAACCTTTTTTATATATTTTATGTTTTTATTTATGTATTTGATTTATTATTCATCAGCTAATAAATCAAATAACAAAATCTCATTAGGAAAATAATCATTCAGATTAGAAACACAACATAACATCACGCCTGTAATCTACGGAGGGTAGGCAGAGGTGTACCCATTAGCACACCACTATTTCGCATTTCTGTTTAATTCCTATGTAGTAGGGGGCGAGCCTAATGCCATCAACCGGGCTGTAGGTATATGTTTATAGGAATCAACACTTATAAATCCCGGGACCCTTCCCTTCATGATTCATCAAAACACTCACCGCATCGCTATCAATGGGACAAGTGCCTAAAAGAGACACAAAAAATATTATTACGTAAATAAGTAGCTACCTACTTTTAAATTAAAATAACACAAAAGTTGTTCTATTTTAGTTAAAAATTCTTGCGAACTGGCCATGATGACGACGAAGGTTTTATTAATACCCATTTCTCAGAATCCAGCGAAGTTTTTTCATCGTCCCACTTGTGTTTTTACCTTTCTTAAGAAAATCTCCAAGCGTGGGCGCAAGCTTAGTGGTTGACATTCAACATGAGGGTAGGAAATAGCCTCTCTTGTGACTGGAGCTGGCTGTGTTAGGTAAAGTGACGTTCGCTTCCCCGTGCATGTTGTATCGCGATCTTCGGCTGCACCGTTCAAGTCTACTTGACCTAGAAGGCAGTTTAGTATTGAACTTGGGCTGTTTTTATGAAAGAAGTCTTTTACAGAAGTTTGAGAGCTGTAAGCTTGTAAATATGCTTTTCTTCTTTCAAAATATATGTAGGGATAAGTTTATGATTTCAAATACCCTCTGCTCACGAGTTCGTTCGCGACGTACCTATATATGACAGGAACATTAATTTATTCCGGGATAAAAGATGTGTGATGTGCTATTCCAAACTATAAACTATCTCTGTGCTAAATTTTATCTAGATCCGTTCAGCCGTTCTAGAGTGATAGAGTAACAAAGCCCATCCATTTATCTCTCCGAACTTTCACATTATAATAATAGTAAGATTAAGAAATGTTTGCATAATAGCGTAGGACTGTACAGTGTACACAGTTTCATTTTATTCAAATATTTATTTTAAAAAATACAGTATACTACTAACTTGTCATTTTCTTAAACCATGGTTTGTATAAAAAAAAGCGTTTTAGAATAATGAACTTTTTTAGCTAAGAATTTCGTAGACATCAGAAGGGCTCGTAGCCGTCAAGCTACGGCGTAGGCGGCCGGTCATTGGCGTAGCAATATAACCGGCTTCTTTTAACTTGAAGCCAGAATGACAAATATTTTGATTGTGATGATTATGTATGATTTAATTATAAAGTTATTTTATTAATATTAGTTTATTTATTATTTCAAAAACTAAAAAGAGTCATGTAACGATCGATCGTAGCAGGTCGCGTTCTATATTTTCTGCTTACCCTTATGGAAAACAAGCGTTAGTTATGTATAATATGCATAATGTTGGTAATTAATTTCCTGCTTTATAGCCTCCGGTCTGTCATGTTATACTGACTGTTATATAAAAATAATAAGGCTAGTTCTCACTGTGAATGTGTTCAGTTTGTCACTGCTTTGTTAGTCGGCGATGTCCGGGTCAAGTGTGCGCCTGCCCTAACTTTGTATTATGTCTTGTAGAAATGGGTCAGAAGGTCAATGTAGGTAGGTTGAACTAATACCCATGCAACATCAGTAATAATATTATTATACATTACGACTAATAATTATTACAATACATTCTGCTATTTTTTATTCGGCTGAAAAGTTTTGTTATTTATTGAATACATAGTATTTATATTAAAAACACGTCCTTTTTTTATTTTTGTCTGTCTGTCGATCAGTCTGTTGTTTCGGCTAATTTCTAAAACTTGTGGACCGATTTTGATGGGACTTTTACTGGCATATAGCTGATGTTATAAGGAGTAACTTAGTATTTTTAATTTAGAAAAATATTTAGGGTTCCGTACAACAGAAATAAAACCCTTTAGATAATTAATATTAACGAGGATAAAGTCGTGAGTATAAGCGAGTGGGTAAATAAATAAAATAAAATAAAATATTCGTAAGTAAGTAGGTATTATCACACATTATTAAGGACACCACAAGCCTGCCCTTCTGCCTCCCTGCCGCTATCATGTTGCCCCATATCTCGGTCGCCGCAACTTAATAGCGTTTGCACTGATAACAGCCCTCCACTCCAGCGCCACTCACTTGAGCAACACCTTCGTATCACCTGCTTCGAGCTATTGGATTTTAATTACCTTCTACAGAGTCTTTCTTCGGAAAATGATGAGAGATTTTTTCTGTAGACAGCAATTTTTGTAAAGATTTATAATTTATTTTTTTATATTTAAAAACCTTAATAGCCCTAATAAAAAGAAAAAATCCTTTTAAAAAATTTAGTTATTGCATCGTTGGCCTAGTTGCTGAGCATGAGGTTTTGGACTCAGTTCCCAGGTCGGGCAAAGTTATTCGGATTTTCCATCAGGTATTTCTCAGTAGCAGCCTCGGAGCCTGGATTTGTGCCCGGTTAATGGCAATAGGCTCGCCCCCTATTACGTGAGACTTAAACATTACTCGTTAAATGTAAATGTTCTAATAGGTACACCTCTGTCTAACTCTTCGGGGATTACAGGCGTGATGTTATGTTATGTTTTAGTTACCTATTCGTAAAAACATACACGAGGACAAAGTCGTGACTAAATAAGTACTACAGCGTAGGAACTAACTATGTAACTTCATTCGCTTTTAAGACATCCATTCGTTGTCATCCTTGGTCAGTCATAAAGTATTCCACGTAGAAGACGACGTCGGAATCGACAAAGGTTAATCTGTGACCTTGAAAATATTTCCGGACGGAGTGATTAATAACTCTCTTCAATACTCCCACAACGTTATATTTCAGAAACATTTTCCTTGACGAACACCCTTTAACCTTTAAAAGAACGTTACAAGAAGTCTCTCCATCCATTACTGGGGAACTCGCACCTCCCCTCACACAAATTGAGTTTATGCGTCGATAACGTCCCGATATCCCCGATATATCGCTTGAGGGGTGACTGTGAGAAAATGGCCCAGAGAATGTATGGAGACAGAAGTTGCACTTCGGATAATGCACGAGATTATGAGTATGATAAAATTGACAACCAAAAAATGTACTGTGTCTCTGAATTTTTATAAGAAGTTGATCCCACTACCAAACCCGCTAACTGGTTAAAGGCGGAAAAATACTTATATGTCACTTGCTGCGCCACGCCACATTAATGAAGTGTCCTTATTGGCCACATTATTTTCATCTCGTGAAACTACTCTTTGTCTTTTTGCCAATAGGAATGCGTGGGATGGCGTAGCGTGTTTTCGTCTTAATCCTTTCACACAGTACGAGCTATAGATAACTCGTACTAAAACTGAAGTTTATTAGAAAATCTAGTAGATAGTGTAAAAAGACACTCTTAACAAAGCTCATAGCTATAGGTATTTCTTCCTATTCTTGCGATTTTTGTTTTATTCTGGACCATATCTGGGAATTTTCTGGTTATGACTGTAATAACGCGGTTTAAGACAGTTTTTTTTTTCATTCACTTGATTGTCATCTTTCGATGTATCAGAATTCATCACGTTTCTAGCTATCATCTTTCAAACATCCATTGATCTTTGATCCATGCCTCTGACTCTGGCCCACTGGCTATCCACAAGTTTCCTCACGACATGTCGCTCAATCCTCCACATTATGTGCCCATACCTCGTCAACTGATTCCCACACAGCAATTGAGTCAATGGCAGCTACACAACAACTAAAACAAGGTTTGAGCTAATTGAGCGTGCACTTCGCACGCTCAACCTCATAGCGAGTGACAAGGACTTATTCTGTTGTTCTCTGAGTGAATTCACAAGGAATGCTTTATTTGTTATTAGTTATAAGTATAGTTATCCTAACTTAATTCTATTAAGTTAGGATAAATTAAGGCACATTTACCGCATTGGGATATCCTGTAATGGTAGATGTAAGAAGATAAATAAATAAATAAATAAATAAATAAATAAACATTAACTTGACCTTCTGTACGTTCTTCTTCAGTGCCACGATGTAACTATGAAGTGTCGGATTTATTGTCCGTCACCACGCGAGGGCTGTGCGAATTATGTTCATTCTGTACTCGTTAAGTGCACACCGATTATGTTGATGTGATGACCCTGCGGCCTCAAGTGCTCTTCCTTTGTTTTCGTTGCCTTCTGTGTTAAGAACTGGGTTTGATTAGGAATTGCCAGATCTTCTAGTGATGGATATGGTCAGTATCTTCCTGAAACTTTCTGTTATTTCTGATAAGTAATACTAAATAGTTCTGCTTGAGCTTTAAAATTGAGGTAAATGAATAAAGTCAGTTGTGTCGATACTACACGTTATAGGTCTTCGGAATTTAGAATCTAGGATTCAATGCATGAATGAGTGAATGAATGATAACTTTATTTGCTTTATAGAATATATAATGTATGTTAAGTGTTATACAATTTGTTTGTTCCCTAATCATTTTTTTATTGTAACATAACTTACTAACCTTCGAGTATAATTATAACAAATATAAAAATAAAATCACGCCCGTAATCCCCGAAGGGTTAGGCAGAGGTGAACCAATTAATACACCCACATTTTGCCATTTCGCCACCTATATATTATGCAGTACATTTTTAACAAAACTAAATTGATTATAGTCCTATTATATGAATAATAAAAAACTCAACTAAGGAACACACGACAAAGACAAACCTCTTCTACTCCAAAGAGCACAGAATAAAGACATTCGCATCCTTATCCTGCCAATTTGGCATTCGTCCTATAAGCGACACTCGATTTAAGTCCCGGCATCGTCTTACAATGTCAGCAGCCCGACAGTTAACTGTGCCCGCGATTTAACGCGTCACTGACTTTTACATTTGGGGTAACATTTTTTCTGTGGAACAAAGACTTTGAAGGTATTATGTGGCTGGAAGAAGTGTAGGGAATAAAATAACTGTGGGCTCGTCAGACTACGGACACAAGTTGGTCAAAAAGGAAACAAATAAATATGTGTTAGATTAAACTTAGAATAAGCTGTCATTGTGAGGAGAAATAAAGAAATATATTATTATTATTATTATTATTAAAGCTCGCGACTAGCTAATGCCCGCGACTTCATACTCTAAAATACCAGTTATTACAGGGTCAAGCCTCGGCTGACTTACCGGTAAGTCAGAACAATAGAAAATCAAGTGTGTCTCATTACGTGGGACTTGAGTAAATAAGCTTTTTCTAAAATAAAAGTCCATTTACTTATTAACTCCTTATTGCATCATTGTGCAGCTGCTGAACATGAGGTCTTGGGAGCGATTCCCAGATCGGGTAAAATGTTATTCGGTTTTTCCATTCAGGAATTTCTCAGTAGCAACTTCGGAGTCTGGATTTGTACAGGGTTGATGGCAATAGGCTCCCAAATAAAACTGGCGAAATGTGGGTGTACTCATGAGTACACCTCTGCCTAACCCTTCGGGGATTACAGGCTTGATGTGATGTATAGTATTCTCTATCCATCAGTGAAAGTCTTGTCATAAACGGTTCAGTAGTTTAGTCGTGAAAGCGAAAGAAAAACAGTTACATTCGCACTCATAATATTAGTACGAATTTCACACCAGAGTTCTCAAGAGAAAAATAAGTAGAAGGTATTTCTAAATCTGATAACTAGTAACACAACGATTCCCCGTAGACTAAACACTATTACAAACAACAGAGGACCAACACAAAAGTTTGACAAACAAACCTTCGGCGGTTATACAACAGCGAGGGATCACACCGCGACGCGAACGTCGATAGATATTGTATTAGATGGCGGAATCGCTCCGGGCTATTTGTGACGCAAGGAAGCTTTGGGAAAACAATGTAACTCAGTTACAACTGTGTTCTGTTGATACTGATCAGTTGGGGAATCTTGGTTGCTTTGGTTGATTCGCACGATTCTTAAATTGTCTTTTCAAAGGCGGAGAAGGCAGTTATTTTTGTGCGACAAGCACTGTTTTGAACATGATAAAGTTTAGTTTTGAACGAGCGACAATGTATGTCAAAGTCAAAGTCGAGGTCAAAGTCAAAGTCAAAACATTTATTTCAATCAGGCCTTTAAATGGCACTTTTGAATGCATGCTAATCATACTTCTATACTAATATGATAAAGAGGAAAGATTTGATTGTTTGTTTGTTTGCAAATAAATTCTTTCACTGTTGGGAAGCTTAACTTTCCTCGGGTGACATAGGCTACATTTTATTTTAAAAAACTTAGGGATCCGTCAGGAAAATCACGCGAACAAAGTCGCAGGGAGAGTGCTAGTACTTTTATAAATACGAAAATTTTGATGGATGTATGTGTGTAACTCAAATGCGCCAGAACGGCTGAACTATCGCATATTTTATGATAGTTATAAGGTATCTAATTCAAATATGACTGTGCAAAATAAATGTTCTATTTAAAATTCCGATTACGTTATTTTTTTTTTACTCCTGGGTTATGGCCATTATAACTTTACATACGTCAAAATATTGTAGACTTTCATTTGTTTTTCATCTGCAACAAATCTCTCTCCTTTCCAGATAAAATCCGCAAGAAGTACGCGGGTCTCGGCGACTCGGTGGTGTCAGTCCGGCTGGAGCGGGCCCCGCGCGGCGGCCTGGGCCTCAGCCTGGCCGGCCACAGGGACCGCAGCCGCATGGCCGTGTTCGTCTGTGGCCTGCACCCCACCGGCGCCGCCGCTAAGGCCATCCCTGCTGTTAAAGTTGGCGATGAGATTTTGGAGGTGTGTTTTTTAATTTATATTTTTTAATTTCATTTCTTTTCTTTAACAAAAATTAGATAAACAGCTTACTAAAATGAAGGCCAATTACAAATTTTCACATTTAGAAGATTGAGTAAAAAAAAAAGAAGAGACAGTAGGTAGATATTATACTGTCTATACGGGATGTTTATTATATCTGATGAGATATAAATGTCGCGCTGATGGTGGCGCGTGTGTTGGATCATTTGGCTCCCTCCATAATGGTTGAGCTAGGTGGTGCTGATCCATGCGTCATGCTCGTGAACGAGTGCTGTCAGTTGGGATTGGTAATCTCTTAACTGCTATGGCTTTAATTTCTTTATTATTTTCTACTACTATTTTATATTAATCTTCATTGTGATCACATGTAGAATCGACAAGAATAATGTAACCAGAATTTTTTTAAAACCTAATTTAAAAGAGTGCCGTGGAGTTTCTTGCTCGTTCTTCTCCAAAGAGGCCTACCTCCGTTTTGGAACGAGCAACTAGCTTCAACTTTCGGACTAGCTGACCGACTCTTTGACAATTCAAAAGTGCCTGTAAATGGTCTAATTGAAATAAATGTTTTGACTTTGACTTTGATAATTTCAGGTCTAGGTAAAGTTCTTTTTCTTAACAAGAACGTAAGTTTATGTAGCAGTTTGATACTTCTAAAAATAAAAAAGTGATGAACTCTAGAAGAACTGACTCGATTACAAAAAAATATCGATTTATTTCTCGATTACATAAAGTTACACTGTTGCTTAACACCATAGGATACGTTTAATGATATACTTACCTTCGACGCGGAGGAAGTCGCGGTCAGAAGCTAGTATTAGAAGTAATTCTACTAATTAAAAACATTCAAAATCTAGTCAATCTCATCTCAGCGTCAATCATTGTCAGTAAATTTAGGAAAATTAGGCATTTTTGACAGATTGACACTGAGATTAGATTGTAATCGTTCCTAAAATTCTGTAAAATTGCTCCCAGACTATACTAAAGCAAAACACAAAAAAATATGGCTGACATAGTAACACTGTGCTCTTGGCACGATCTGTGGTTAGTTACATTGATATATACGTATATACATCCTGTTGTATGTATATATGTGTTATTTATTGTTCCCTGCACTGAATCATCGGGTTGTATACAATGTTTATTTGGTTTAGTAAGGAATTTGTGTCAGTGTGGTCTTGGCTTTAGATTGGAATTTTGCGAGGGACTTTGGGGGTTTTTGAGGGGGTCTTTGAGAAGAGATAGAAGGATGAGGACGGATTCGACTCTGGATGGTTTACTGGTGATTGACGTCACTTACCAGTATACCATACTTATAACGTCAATACACAATTGATATGATATAAAAGCTTATCGCGAGATTTAGCTGTGTGGATAACAAGTAAATTAAAAAAACTCGACTGCGTAAAAACTAATTTAAAACATACGTAGAAAAATAAAAATTAAAAAGAAAGAAACAAGCCCAGTAGTTTATAATTCTGTTAAGTAATACTAAATAACTACACAATTGAAATAGTTTTATAATCGATACACACTTAAAACAAATCATTAATTCTAATGCAGAACAGAACGACTCATAGTCGGGGCCCATTCAAATTTTACCAATCAAATCTTACCAAGGGGCCCCAATATTTTTTTTTTTTTTAATTTTTATAATTGAAATAAATATTATAACTTTTGAGTTCGAGCTATGTGGGTGTATTATTAGGTACACCTCTCCCTAACCCTTCGAGGATTACAGGCGTGATGTTATGTAAAATAGCTTATTAGTCATTAAATTTCTAAGAAAATTAAACTCAAAATGATTTTCGTCAAATTAAAAAGCTAGTATGCTTTAACTTGCTATAAGTAGATGTAACCTATCTAAGTGTTAAGTATTCAACACGCGTCGCTAAGCTGAACCAGATCAATAGAACTTGTATAATTTGACACTCAGATTCACGTCTGTGGAATAACTAAGATTATAATGAGAAGAAGCCATGACTAATCAATACCATCCTTTAGAGACCACTTAACTAAAAAACCGATCAAGTGCGAGTCGGACTCGCACACAAATGGTTCCGTGTCGAGCCAAAAACGCAAAAAAAAACAGGTGTTTTGTGTGGGGATCTCGTTTCATTAATAACTTTTATAATATTTGTTGTGTATCTGTCTGTGAAAATTTAAAATGTTTAGCTGTTATGGTTCATGAGATACAACCCGCTGTCAGATGGACGAACGGACAACGGAGGCTTAGTAATAGGATCCCTCTAGCAGCCTTTGCTTACGGAACCCCAAAAAGTTACTTCTTTTTAATATTAGTATAGATTTTGATACTTTATAATTATTGAATTACGACTTGGAGCCGCGTGGGCTTTTTTGGCGAGTTCACTATAGTATAGTCAGTGCCACGTTAATAATTCTCTAGAGCTTTTAATGATGATACTCAAAACCTGAGCATTACTTAGCGTGATGATATAAAGCCTATCTTATACTATTCCTTATTAATCTGTTTGTATATCATATACAAACAGATTTTTCCCAATCCGACGCGTTTAAACAAACAAAAAAATAAATAAAAAACTATTCAGCTTTATTGTATTTTTAGCTCCACAATAATAAATCCTTTAAATTAAAATGATTTATGATGCTGTATACCCCAGCATTATCAGTCCTATTCATATACAAGTGAGTAGACGAAAGCTCACGAACTACAAATAAATTGCAGATTACTTTAAAATACACTTTTCTTTCTTTATCGTGTTGGCAGCAAGGACCTACGACCCTACACACCCTAGTGCCAGAGTTTCTAAACCGCCTCAGGGGCCTCTGACATGGTTATGAGTGGAACAGTAAGTCCAGGATTCCTCACGATGTTTTCCTTCACCGATGCCAGTGATGTCCAAGATAAACTTTAGAAAGTACATATGAATTGAAAAAACGCTAAACATACACAAAATACACAATTAAAGCAGTTTCCAAAAATGAAACTAGTAAGTTACCTATTTATAAAATATGTGTACAATTACTCATCTGTTCAAAAAGTGAAGAAAACAAATGAGCGTGTCATAATGTCATCCACCATGTTTTACATACCGCCTTGGAGCCCGTCCAACTACTCGTCCGAGCGATTCATCTAAACGATATAATATATGACGTAGAGCAGGGGCTCCCAAACTTTATATACTGCGACTCCCTTTACGTAATCTCGGCTTAATTAAAAGACAAAAATCAATCAAATTACGGCCCAGCAATCTAAAAATTATGACATGATATCAAAACTTTTTTTTTTGGTTGAAATTGACCTATATTTACCAATTTAAATCTGATGGCACGGAGACTCAAAAAAAGGACAAATAATCTCAACTTATTTTTGTATAAAATAGTAAGCATCAGGTACAAAAATTCATCATCAACAGTCAAAAGCATTTAAATATTTTTTAACTAAAACATTGTTCTGGCTCGCAACTATTTTTAGTGAATTGGTTTTTAATTTATATCGACCTTTTAGGTTGGGCCTTACAAGGGTACTGTAATTATTTTTGCGACATTTTTATTAAAGAAAATATTTGTGTGTAGCGCCAACAGACATTAAGATTACTTTATCTATATGTGTATTTATTAAAGAAAACTAATAGTTTTTAGTTATTACTATTCTATTTATTAGAAAATATAACTGTTTTTTTATATAATATGGGTTTGCTGTATAGGCGTATTTTGTATAATGATTATATTACAAGCAATGCGACTTGTGCCGACCGTCGCGCAACGTCCTCAGTATAGCTTCAGTGTAGGTAGACTGGTAGAAAATGCCCAGGGCATTAAGCCTTTGTGCAATGTTTTTTTTTTTTTTACATGTGCAAGTTTAAATAAATATATATAGCGGGGTGTCGCGACACAGTTTGGAAACCCCTGGCGTAGAGCAAGACGTCAACTCTTCAGTTTTGTAGATCGGTAATGTATCGTTTGATCGGTGAAGTGTTGTTTAGTGGTGGATTTGTGTAGGATTAATCGGTTGATAGTTTACACTTGGGAAACTAATCATCATCTTTTGCATCTTAACTGTGCTGCTCCCTAGAGACGCTGTGGGTTCTCAATCGCGCGCAGTGAATACCTATGTGATTTATTTTAATTTTATTAGGTATGTACACATAACATCACGCCTGTAATCCCTGAAGGGTTAGGCAGAGGTGTACCCATTAGTACACCCTCATTTCGCCAGTTATGTTTAAGTCCCATGTAATAGGGGGCAAGCCTATTGCCATCAACTGGGCACAAATCCAGACTCCGAGGCATGTACTAGGTGACTAGGTGTATTAGGTATGTACTTTCTAAGATTTCAATTTGTGCTTTTGTAGAATCTTATCGCAGGATGTGATATGAGTTTTTCTGTATAACAAACATTAAGCACAATCTACTTGTAGTCAATACCTTGTGAATATAATAAAACTAGCTTCTGCCTGCGACTTCGTCCGCGTCAAAGATGATTTCTTAATTTTGGAAAATCCTTTCTTAACGGATGCCTACGTCATACAAAGAACACACCCTCCAAGTTACAGGTCTCTGCAATCAGAGGTTTAGACTGTGCTTTGATCCGTCAGTTAGTCATTCAGGACAAAGCATTTTATATGTATAGATAGACGAAAGATCAGGCTCTGTGGTTAAGGCGCCTGCCTCTCATCCATCAGGGTATTGTGAGTTCGCAACCGGGCACAGGCAAGTACCAATGTGATTTTTTCTATTTCATATACCCACTTTTTGTGTTTTTTGGAGACCACTGACATCGAATAAGGAATATATCGTGAGGAAACCTGGACTTATAATGAATGTAAGTCTGAAATCGCCAATCCGCCTTGAGCAAACTTGTGATCAATGCTCAATGCTCATGCCTTCTCTGTATAAGAAGAGGCCTTTGCCCTGCAGTGGGACAATAATAGGCTGGTATTATTACTATCGCTTACCGCTATTCCCCTCATAATATTTATACACCAATTCGCAAATATTGCCCGCATACCACGCCGTGTCCAGATGCGATGCTATCTGTTGTAATGCCCACAATAGATACAGATATAGCCCAGAATTATCGACAGCTGATAGATGATGACGTGTATGTTTGCACTGTGATATTATTATGTATAAATGTAGCGGGATATTATACACTATTGAAAAGTATGTGAACTCCACGGGATAAGTTGTAACACTTTCGAGATGGGATAGCTCTTATTGTGACAAAAATAGTAATTATAAGTGTTAAAGAGTTGAATCAAGATCAAGGTTTGATTCAAAACGTAACTACATCTGGACTTGGCCCATATTGATAGACAGACATTTGCTTTGCCATATTAAAATATAGCCTATAACACTGTCAGCAATAAATTAGTTTTCTATCAGTAAAAGATTTTTTGCAAGACCAGAACTTCTTGAGAATCCTGGGATTGACTTTTACAAATAAAATAACAAAAAACATAATAAGTAAGTAAAGAAAGTACATAAAGATAACAATAATAAATAATTACTGCTGAAAAACGATATGGTGATGCAGTTATTAGTAGATGATAAAACAGTGCTGATCATCAGTCTCCTGTCAAGTCTCCTCATGAGGAATCGTGCATCGAAAGGGCTGGTCAGACATTCACTTCACGCAAGTAAAACAGAGAATAAATCAAAATGCCCGTAACCAAAAGACCGTATCATGCCCTTTCATTCACACAGTATATCAAACGAGTGAGAGGACAAGATTCGCGACGATGTTTTCGAATTCGTGTCTAAAATAACGTGGGTTTTCTTTGGTTCATTCTTTATGCATAAGGCTATGTAATTTCAAGCCTATTTAACTGAATTTTAAGCCAATGTAAAGTAACCCCTAAAGCAAATAAAGAATATAAGTGAATTCATCAAGTCGAGTCAACAATTAGAAGTAGAATCATGATGAAGTACGCCGTGTACTTCATCATGATTCTACTTCTAATTGTTGATATATTTACATAAATTAGCGGCTCGTGTGTTGTTTCTGTGTGGTACTGGCAGAGAGCCAACGCGGAGTGTGCCCTGAGAGCGGCGGAGATGGTAGCGGGGCGGGCAACGAAATTGATGAAAGAAATGGTCTTTTTATTTTCACAGAACTCAAAAGCGACATGGTTGGAACAGTGGCTGAGCAATAGACCATTGCTCTAAGTGTCTCGGGTTTGATTAGCGGAGCGTACAAATATTTTTGTTGCCTATAGGTATTTGTTCCGTATCTGGACTACGGATCTACGAAACAGGAGCAAAATCTCTAGAAAGCTTAAAATAATATTATAAAGTAAATGACAGTAATGATATTCAGCAAGACAAACATGATATTTATCCAGCCTATTTCATAATTTCAAACAGAACTAAATAACAAGAGTGGGTTCATATAGGCATTGGAACAGTTCCGGTGCAAGTAACGACCACTTTATTACCAGACCGAGACTTAGTTGTCAATCGATTATTTCGACAAGTTCTTTATCATTAATTATTTTAACAATTTCTTTCTCTACACCATCTCGGAAGAACACATCATTTTGTCTAAACAAACTTCACACTATGATTGCAAAAATCTTTTATATCGCCTCCGCCCCCGCTCCGCTCATCACCAAGCCCGCGCCTCAACCCGCAACAAGATGGAAACTATTCCGGAGTAACGCCTGTTGCGATTGAAACATTACCTCCAATCGTAACACGTGAACTGAAACTGATTCTAACTGACTTTCAGTTGTTCTAGCTACTCTTGTGTAAGATTGTTTCTTTGGAGTTTGGTTGGAAAGGTCAAACGAGGTCATTGGTAATGATATTCACGTCTAGGTAGGATGGAATAGGGTAAACATATCACGAATTAAAATCAATAGGTAAGAGTAGCTTATCTATGAACTAAAATATGTATTACGATTGAAGCTAGTATTCACCTCGAGTGGTCTTTGTTATCCATAGTACATCTTTGATTACTGGTCCGCTCCTGTGGGGCGTAGCGTGATATTATATAGCCTTTACTATTCCTCACGAATATGGCTATCATATACAAAAATAAAAATTCAATCCGAATGTTAGTTTCAACAATTTAAACAAACAAGTAAAAATTCTCTTCAGATTAAATTAGCATAAATATATCTAATCTAAATCCTAACTAATATTATAAATGCGAAAGTAAGGTTGTTTGTTTGTTTGTTACCATTTTACGCCTAAGCCACTGAACCGATCATCCTGAAGTTTTACATATACGTTGCCAGGTGTAAGGTGTAGAGGAACGAACATAGGGTACCTTTAATCCCGAAAAAAAGTACTGTTTTCGAGGGAAATCATAATAACGTTCTTATGATCATAGATGGCGCCACGTGTCGTTTCGAATTGAAATGACAAGACATGGGTAATTTTATCCGCGACTTCGTCTGTGTTTTATAACGTCGATAACCGAAATTTACGCGGACGAAGTCGCGGGAAAAAGCTAGTTAAATATATAAAAATGAAAGGTTACTCACACACTCACTTACTCACTCACTCATCACGAAATATCTAAACCGTTTGACGTATAAAGATGAATTTGGCAGGGATGTAGTTTATAGTTAGTAGACGTCCGCTAAGAAAGGATTTTCCAAAATTCATCCCTTACGGGATGAAACATAACATAACATAACATCACGCCTGTAATCCCCGAAGGGTTAGGCAGAGGTGTACACATTAGTACACCCACATTTCGCCAGTTATGTTTTTTAGTCCCATGTAATAGGGGGCGAGCCTATTGCCATCAACCGGGCACAATCCAGACTCAGAGGCTGCTACTGAGAAATTCCAGATAGAAAAACCCAATAGCACTTTCCCCGACCTGGGAATCGAACCCAAGACCTCATGCACAGCAGTCGCGCTTGCGACCACTAGACCAACGAGGCAGTCAAATCAGTAATATCATGTGTACACAATGTTTATTATGATGAGAAAAATAAATACGTAGATATATACTCGCGTGCTCGTGGCTAAGTAATAACAGAAGCACGGGTCGCTCTATCAGGTTAAGCTACGCTTACCGAGGTTGGTCCGTGAATGGGTGACCATCTTTACACACCGAGACTCCTCCGTGCCACGGAAAGCACGTTAAGCAGTTGGTCCCGGTTGTCACACGTGGATCTTTGACAGTCGTTACGGGTCGTCAGAAGCCCGAAAGTCTGACAACCAGTCTTACCTAGGGGTATCGTATTACCCAGTTACTGGGTTGTGGAGGTCAGATAGGCAGTCGCTCCATGTAAAATACTGGTATTCAGCTGCATCCGTATTCAGACTGGAAGTCGACCCCAACATAGTTGGGAAAAGGCTAGGCAGACGACGATGACATACTCTTATAAAAATAGCTAACACGCTTTCTTCCACATTCCTACATTTATTTTATATAGATCTAAAAGATCCGGGTTCTTTCTGACATGCACAATTATAAAGGATTCTGCTGTAAACTCGCTTGTTCGATGTCACAGTTCAGAAGAGCGAACACGCGGACAATGCGAATTTTTATCGTAAAGGATTATTGGATAGCGTTATGAAAAAATTAATGGAACTTTTCTAAATAAAATTGAAAATTATAATTAGAACCGTTTACTACTGCTATAGAAACGGGTGGGTTATGTATAAAATAATCTTACTACTATTATAAATGCGAATGTTTGGATGGATGGATGTTTGTTACACAATCACGTCAGAACGGCTGAACGGATCTGGATGAAAACTTGCGCAGAGATAGATTATAGTCTGGACTTTTAATACTGGAATAATGATCTGTTTCCGTGGGATAATACGTATATCAACTTTAACGCGGACGAAGTCGTGAGCATAAACTGGTATCGCTATAAAGGGGGCGTCTGACGACTTAGATGATAGGTGATGAGCCAATATAGATGAGTGAATGATGAAGATATGACCCAGAATTTTACGTCTTTATTATATTACATAGTTTATAAGATTATCTACTAACTACAAGAGGGAATATTGTTGTAATCACTAACTCTCAGTACAATATTTTACTTGATCTGGTCGGTCTGAGGGCTTATTCTACCCAATTCCTGAGTTAATATACAGTTTGAAATGAAGTAGGAAGCAGAGCCTAGTGAAACATAAGCAGATTAACAAGTAGATGAACATTTATTAGATAATTCTGACATTAACGCGAAGCGCCTAACGGTTTTGTAATAAGCAAATGTAACGGTTCAAATGTTATTGCTATAAACTCTTTAATAGGCGCTACATTGATTAGATTATTTTGCTACATAAAGATGCTAAAACCGTTGTCTTTAGTATATTATACTGTAAAAACCAGACATTTAGTCACTAACAAATTATTACACTAAATATATTTTTGCTTTGCGTCTATGAATAATCAGACAGCAATAATTTCTTATGTAAATATTGTAGACTAAATAAAACAAATGTCGATCTACGCGCTCTCTAAAAAATAGAAACGTCAGTGTAATGTATTCATTTATTGGTTAAATGTTGTTTCCAGTGTAAACTTCCTGCCATGTAAAATGTATTAGTTTGTATGATTATGTATGAGGATCACATTTATTCATCACGTGACCGTTTCACTGCTTGTCAGTGCCACATGTTAGCGGTCACGTGGTGCACCGTCAGTCCAGTTATAGGGGTAATGATTTTGTATTTGTACAGAAAGTTGTCTCAGGTCTGACGGCTCGGGCACGCCGCAATCGCGGCGGTAAGACCCCTCTTTGAGGAGTGGCTGGAGAGGCGCTACGGCTTCCTCACCTACCGCCTGACGCAGGTCCTCACCGGACACGGTTGTTTCGGGAGGTTCCTGTGTCGGATAGGGCGGGAGGAAACGCCCGGGTGTCACCACTGTGTGGATCGCCCGGAGGACACGGTGGAGCATACGGTGCAGGACTGCCCCGCTTGGGCAGAGCACCGCCGTGTCCTCACGGAGGCGATAGGCGGCGGCGACCTCTCGCGTCCGGACCTGGTTCAGGCCATGCTCCGGGGCGAGAGGGAATGGGATGCAGTCACCTCCTTCTGCGAAGCAGTAATGCTAGCGAAGGAGGAGGCGGGCCGCGTGAGGGAGAGAACCACCTCACGCCCCAGCCGCCGCGGGAGACGCCTAGGGCGTCGGACGTCGCGAGGCGACATCCGGCCACCGTAGGCGCGGGCTTACGGACGGCGAGTAATGGGTAGCTCGCCGTCCGATCAAGGACCAAGCCCGGGTCGACGGCGCGTTCTGTTCGCGCGCGCCTCAAAGAGCTGTCAGCACAGGGACGGGGCCCCCAACGTGGCCAACGCCTGCCGGGGTTGCGGGACGTCTTAACAGGATACCGTGGCCCCGGAACGTAAAGGGCAACAGAAGGAACAGGGTGGTTTTTTAGTCAGTAAAAGTCTGACAGTCCCTTCCGCCCCACCCAGGGCGGAAGGAGTCATTTGATGATTTTTACCACCACAAAAAAAAAAAAAAAAAAAAGGTCTGACGGCTATTTATATATAATGAGTTTATACAATGTTTATAAACGCACTCTTTGCAGTAGAAATATCCTAAATTAAATCAACGTTCTTTTAAAAAAGAAGAACAAGATATGTATTTGTCCTATTACATGGAACTTGAACATAACTAGCGAAATGTGGGTACACCTCTGCCTCACCCTTCGGGGATTACAGACGTAATGTTGTGAATTCATATATGTAATTGCCTTCATTTTTTAATTGGTCTAAGCTCACTTTAGGATGCTGCGTCTGTGACGTCATAAAACCACACTGATCCTCGTATTGTTGCAGGTCAACGGCATCGTGTTACACGGGAGGTGTCACCTCAACGCGTCTGCCATCATCAAGGGGCTGGTCGGACCTGTCTTCAAGATCATACTGTTGAGGTAAGGAACCTATCGTTATCAGGATGTAGACATCTACAGCTGGATACGAGCCTCAGATTTTTCGTATTTTTGTGACAAGACATTCGCGTTGCTAAATCTTTAAAAAACGAATCATCCGTCTCCTAGACATTTAAACATTTCAACTGCCTCGCTGGTCTAGTGGTCGCAAACCGCGAGCATGAGGTCTTGGGTTCGATTAACAGGTCGGGCAGTGTTTCTGAGTTTTCCCATCAGGAATATCTCAGTAGCAACCTCGGAGTCTGGATTTGTGACCGGTTGAACGCAATAGGCTCGCCCCATTACATAAGACTTAAACAAAGCTGAAGAAATCTGGGTGTACTAATGGGTACCTCTGCCCAACTCTTCGGGGATTACAGGCGTGATGTTAAGTTAAACTACTCAATAATGTTGAATATTAATTCCATTATCTATTACGTTAATAAGGGTTATTTTAGTTTTCATTCATCGCTAACAATAAGTAAGTTATTGCCGAAAATAGAAACAGACACACATTATGTAGATATGTTTAAAAACTACTCAAAGTCATCTATCAATAGAATTTCATTGTATGCTAAGTCTTATGTTAATGAATATAGGTCTCAAATTATGAGTGTCAAAGTTAAAGTCAAAGATCAAAAGTTGCCCCATGCGAAAGATCTTTTCGTATGGAGGAGAATGGGTAAGGAACGCGGGCCTGGGGGCCTGCCCCCATCTCTTAAGGCGCTACCTGAACCAAAACCTTGTTTTTAGTAGTTTTTCAAAGGCTATCTCATTAATATAAAGGATATATATATAAAGGCAATCTCATTAATTAAGGGAAATAAACGACATCTAAAAGCACTTCTTATAACATTGCACGTCTAATTTTGTTAAATGTGTTAAAAATACATTTAAGACCTCCTTGCAAAATAATGACTAAAATTATTGAATATATGCTTCTTTTGCAACGTGCTATTAATTTGAGAATTGCACTAATCATTACATAATTAAAAAATCGAAACTAATACACGTTTTATATTATTTCAAAAGCTCGCGTTGTTTTTTATATAAAAATAATTCCGAAAAATTGCGTGAAAACGAGAAAGATGAGATAAGAAAGTGGCGTGTGGCAACGAAGGAACGAATGCTCAATGTCATTTCTTTGCCTTCCGTACTGTTCGATTTTCAACGCTCGGATTAGCCCGGGAGTTCAAAATCCAACAACATAAATTACAAAGTATTATTAAAATAACATTGTTTTAAGATATGGCTGTTGGCTCTCTGATCTAGCTATTTAGCCGCTCCGGGCAAAAGTTATATTCACCGCCCTTTACACTAACACCATAATTAAATTACGTCATGAGCTTGCTATTCCGAAGATGGTATAATATATATGTGATATTGTTTTAATTGTATACTATTCACATACGTTAGTCTACTACGGCTGAAAAAGTATACAAAAATTTATGAGAGTATGTTGGACTTTGTGCAACTGCTCAGCACCCTCAAATTTGCCGCTCTAGGCATTTCCCCATTTTCCCATTTGCCGGCCCTCCCTTAGATCGGGTCTTGAGAAACTACCTACATACATACATGTTTTTAAAAAACATTACTTATGTACACTGGTGTAAAAGACACTGAATGAAACTGATCTCAGTGAAGTTGTATGTTCCTCCCATCTTGACGATATTTTCTTTTTGTTGTGGACCATACCAGAAAACTTTCTGGTTATGGAGATTTTGAAGGTCAAAGATACAACATTTTTTACAAAAATAAATTTCCGTTCCATTCAATTCCCGCTCACGACTTCATCCGCGTCAATGTCAATATACTCACATATGTATGGTTCCTAGTAGCTTATGTGCTATCCCAGACTATAATCTATCTCTATGCCAAATTTGATCCAGATCCATTCAGCCGTTCTGGCGTGATTGAGTAACAAACATATCCATCCATCCAAACTTTCACATTTTAATAGTACTAGCTTTTGCCCGGGACTTCGTCGACGTAGACGAAGTCAAAGTCTAATAAAAAGCAGCCTATGTCCTTCCCCGGGTCTTAAACTATCTCCATTCCAAATTTCATCAAAATCGATTCAGCGGTTTAAGCGTGAAGAGGTAACAGACAGACAGACACACTTTCGCATTTATAATATTAGTATAGATAGTAGTAAGATTGCCACGTAGGTATAACGATGGATTGGTGGTCATCGGAACAGCAATGGTGATCTGTCCTACACAAAAGACATAATATAAAGACACACTATGGGGTTAGAGGCTACATTTAACAGACAAAGATGCCCTGCTCGCCATTTACACTGATATACTACGACTGGAAGTGAACGCACAGATCGCGTAAAAAAGAGATCTAGAAATAATTTTCTGATTTTCATCTTTATTTTACTCACATTCGGAACATGCAAGTTTTGTGAATAAAGTGTTAGAACAAGCTGGAAAGAGAAGTCTTTTTAAGAAAATTCAAGTTGATTAAATAATATTTAGTCGTTTATTGCCTTATTTTCAAAACAAAGTCGTTTTCCGCCGGTCAAGGACTACATTTTATTCCGCGATTTTGCCTACCTTCGCTACAAACGACATTTTTGCAGACGAAGTCGTGGGCAAAAGCTAGTTAAATAATAAATAATAACTATCAGTTGCTAAACAAAGATCCTTTAATGATTAAACCTATATTTTTCTCTTCTAACGTCCCCGAATATGTCGCTTCTAGAAGTTCTTTTACTACGTCAGTCTATAAAACGATTCATATTTATTATCCGGTTGCCCCAATTCAAGCCATCTCGAGCTTGTAACTGTTGTCACTTGATGGCTTCATCTATCTTCATCTCTTCGCCACATTAGAGGGACAGTAGACGTCTCATTACGATGGTTGTACTTTCAATCTCTGACTGCCTCGTTGGTCTCATGGTTGTAAGTACGATTGTTGAGCATGGGGTCCTGAATTCGATTCCTAGGTTGTACAAAGTGTTGTTGGGTTTTTGCATTAGTTATTTTTAATAGCAGTTAGTCCTGCGCTTGATCGAGAGATCAAGGTAAGTAGGTAGGTAGCGGATATGGTAGGTAAATTTAATTTGTCGCATCAAAATGTGCAAATCTTTTTTCGACTATTTGTTGGTGTCCGATTGAGCTGTAATTGCATACACCTTTAGTTCTGGTGACAATACAGTGTCCAATACTCAATATTGTAATTATTAAAATATGGCCAAACAATTGACATAAAGAAATACTAAAGATTACCTCGTTGGTCTAGTGGTCGCAAGCGCGACTGCTGTGCATGAGGTTTTGGGTTCGATTCCCAAGTCGGGCAAAGTGTTATTGGGTTTTTCCATTAGAAATTTCTCAGTAGCAGCCTCGGAGTCTGGATTTGTGCCCGGTTGATGGCAATACGCTCGCCCCCTATTACATGGGACTAAAAACATAACTGGCGAAATGTACACCTCTGCCTAACCCTTCGGGAATTACAGGCGTTATGTTATGTAAAGATTACCAATGACTAAGTAATATCCGTTCGACCATTTGGTTTCAATAAAAAAGAAATAAACACTCCGCACACTTCCTAGGAATTGTTTTTGTTCGATTCTTCAAACTGATTAAGACTCCGCTGGCCGTTCTCCTAACTTTTGTCTTAGAATAATACCATCAGTTTCACAACACCCACGGGAATCAATATACTATACCAAAGAAACCAGATGGAGGTTCTTATTAGTATTTACTTAATCGATAAAATAATTATACATACATACAACATCACGCCCGTAATCCCCGAAGGGTTAGGCAGAGGTATAACTTTTAGCACACTCGCAGTTTGCCAGTTATGTTTAAGTCCTATGTAGTAGGGGGCGAGCCTATTGCCATCAACCGGGCACAAATCCAGACCTCGAAGCCGCTACTAAGAGATTCCTGATGGAAAAACCCAATAACACTTTGCCCGACCTGGGAATCAAACTCGCAATCTTATGCATGAGAGGTCCCGGGTTGCGGGACTTACAGGGTTGCGGGACGTCTTAACAGGATACCGTAGGCCCGGAACGTAAAGGGCAACAGAATTGAAGGGGCCACTAAGGGCCGATGCCTGCCGGGGCTGCGGGTTGTTCGAAAGAGATACCGCGCCCCCGGAACGCAAAGGGCACAAGAAGGAACATGGATGGGTTTTAGTCAGTAAAAGTCTGACACTCCCTCCCGCCCCGCCCAGGGCCGGGGAAGTCATTTGATGATTTCCCATCGGTAAAAAAAAAAACAGGGTGGTTTGTTAGTCAGTAAAAGTCTGACAGTCCCTTCCGCCCCTCCCAGGGCGGAAGGACTCAATTGATGATTATTACCACCTCAAAAAAGAGGTGGGCGCCTTAACCACTGGGCCTTCACGATATTTCGAAAAAATATTTACCGAAAATAATTATGTGAGTTGGGTACCTTCTATACCGCGTCGAGACAGCGATAACTCATAATTTTGAGTGCAATCACCTTTGGTTAAAGATCATTGGCCCGATTATATCAAGCAAAAAACACTTTGTGGTACAAGATTTAAAAATTATGACGGTATCTTTATTTTTGACCGGGTTCCTATAACTTACCAACCGATGGTATATTAACGACTCGTAATAGTTACTCGTTACGAAGCGTAAATATTTATTTGAAAAACTGACGAATTTTAACTTAATGTGTATGTTATAATTTCAGACGAAAATCAGCGTTAGAAGACGTAGCAGTAAAACCGCTGACTCCTGCGCAGTTCCCCGTCGCTTTAGAAGAAGAGGTAAGTCTGTCTTTTAAATTCTAGTTCTTAACTAGGATAAATTGACATCATGCCTGGACCTGGAACAACGTCACGTTATGTTTTTCAGCAACTTTTGTATTTCTTTTAAGACCTCATTATTAAACAAAGTCTTAAACTAGGCTAAAACTATTGAAGCAATTTTTGTATTACAAACTTTATTACTATCGAAATAAAGTTTGAAATTCAAAAACTGTCTCGAAGGTTTAAAACTGGTTTAGGCAAAGACTGTGTTATATAATAAGGCGGTTAAAGTTTTAAATTCCCTCCACAAACTGTATTTTTTTGGTGTAGCAAAAAAAAAAAAAGAAAAATTTTCGCTTTACAAATCGCGTATTCAACGAAAATAAACAAGTGATTTTTCACTTCATCCTCCCTCCACATGAAACTCAACCTAGTCTACTGTAACTTACATGGCACTAAAAAGCGATGCAAAATATACATAATTATCATACTAAGTTGTTTCTAAAATTAATGGCGCCAGCAGTCTGAGCGTCGTCCCAGCAGGTGATGTCACCTGTCTACCTCCCACTCGCTCCACAATGAAATGGTTATTATTAACTCTAAAATAATGGTAACCAGTAAACATCTGATACTGTTACATTGTTAGTTAATCCATGATTTTCCTGTCTTTGTCAGCTTAGCACTGCATATGTGCAACTAATTGTAATTATGTACATTTATTGGACATACTAATTAAAGCATCATATTTTCTGTATCAATTCAAACCGGGTTTAAAAAGAACATCACATAGCCATTAATTATAACTAGTAACATTGAGATAAAATGATCTTTGGGAACCAATTTAAATTTTTGGTGAGAACAATCACTGTTTATAGTATTACAGCTGCTTGTCAGTACAGGGGTCGTATTTAAATTTTAGTGAGAACACACTACCTATTTATCACAATGATCTAAGGGACATGAAACTTTTAGCTTTCTTGAAGAGTATTTTTTTAATCTGTTAGGTATTTCCCAGGAATAGGCAGATGTGTACAAAACAGAAACTTTATTTTTGCCGTTCATGTTTTAAGTGCCAATTTAGGGCCAAAATCTATTGCCAATACCGAGCAGAAATCCCTAGTTCCCATTGCAAAAGGCCCTAATGAGAAAATCCACCTTCCTCCAAAAAAAGCACTTTTGTAACTACCAACTATAGACCAACGATGCAGTCATGAAAGACGAAGTACTTTAAAGTCTTTATATTTTTATGTTTCGACTTCTGCAAAGGCAAAAAACACATAAAATCCTTACAGAGCGGGGTGACAACATGGCGTCGACACAACATGGTATTATTTACCTTACAATGTTATAGAGATAGCAAGATAAGACTTACAGTTTTATTACTATAACCTTCGGTACGAAATTATGATTCCCGTCGGTAGTACTAAACCTGGTCCAGAAGGACCAGAATAATGGGATATTTCAGAATATTACGGGATATACGGCATATCATACAAACTTTGAAGTCATTATTTTTAGAAATGAATGAACAGATTTTTATGGCACTTTCTACTAATAAGTACGATGTTATAGGTCTAAATTTAGAGGACATTTTCGAAATGTCTTATTCAAAAAAATAAAATTGGAAATCTTTGATTCTATGGAAAACTTAAAATCGGTCAAACTTAGATAAAGTACAATTTTTCGAAAATGTTCTCTGATACAATACCTGTACAAAAAGCAGAGGTGCTTTCATTTTTTTCCTTCAAGTACATCATAATACCTAAAAGTGGATTTTTTGCAAAATGATTTTGCTTATCAAGAACTTGTTCATAATTTGAACACGTCCTGTACCTACATAATTATTTATTTTGTGGTCTTATCGTCCGTCCGCCTAATAGCATGGAGGCGGACCGTAGGACCACATAAAAGAAAATCAGTGTAAATATAAAAAACCTACAAAGCCGAAAAACGGATGATGTTTCTTTAGGTTTCATTAATAACAGACTGCTTCCTACTTTGATTACATTATTATCAGTGTCTTTTACGACTCCCACTACAAGATATCTGATAGACTATTAAATTCAAGAAATAACACAGAGTAGCAGATAAACAGCTGATTCGATAATATCCAATGTTTTTCTCTCTAAGTACTGAACCACGTGTATGAGAAACGTGTCTTTGCAAAACTATGCAATTCCACATAATATGCGACACGCATACATACACAAGAAGTTATTTAAAAAATAACTCTTTCGTTCCGAACTAAAACCATCGGGAATCGAAAAATTCACAATTATTTATGAAGAACATTTACATATTATATAAAACCAGTCTTTAATATATGAGAAGTAATTCTCAAACTTTATATTATTATGTGTTATGAAGCTGACCTTGCCGATATATTCCATCTCTTTCACACTCACGGATTACTGCCCCCGGAGATTTTCGAAGCGTTTTCCTAAGTGCCTCTCGCGGACAAGTTTAAACTCTAATATATTGCGTATAAAATTTATTATCGATTGCTTGTTACATTTTTCAGTGTTTATCTTTTGTACCGATTCGGGAATGACGCAAGTACAACACGGAAACAAAGGCAATATCAACTTTATTACATGTGGAATATGATCGATTTTCAACTGAATTGTTCAGTAGAGTTACGTTATTTATAAGTGGGTGTATACTAAATGTATTATCTGGCATTTTAGCAGTGTCATATTGAAAACACTGTTAGTATTTAGTACGATTTCGGAGACGAAGTACCGTGGGTCGAGTTAGTTACTAAACTAAAAAGAAATTTTATAAAATACCTGGACACGTACCTCAAGTGTTAAAGTTATTCAGTGACTAAGTTAAGTGGTCTGTTAATTTAAATCAAGTGATAATGAGTGACACTCACAGTGTTTTATTTATATAGTGTAGTTAAACAGGTAAACTATAGTGCGAATCAGAGAATTTTGTGCTCGTATGTAATCAATATAAATAAATACATAAGTAGATAGGTTTATTTTTGTCTCGTTTGCAATATTATCCTGCAAGAGTATTGTTCATTTAGCGGCGTTTAAAAAGTGATATTAAATGTCAAAGTTTTAAAAATAAATATGAAGTACAAGTATCAATATACTTAGTATGCTGAGTATTAACTTTTTTATGATTCTACTTACTACCTTTTTTTGTAGATTATTTATAGGTAGTTTTAATTCCCAGAGTTGCGAGCGCGCCAACGCCGGCCGCCGGTTTTTTCTCATCCTCACCAGAAATCGCTACAAAGTATCAAGAAATATCACATGATAACAAATATCTCGATAAGACATCTTTACAAGAATAATTTTGGTTTTATGTAGTCACTTAGACTTGTCAATCCAGTTAAACTTAAAAACAAGAACTCTCAATATCAGACTATTTATTGTAGAATGCATTAATTATTCCAAAGATAAAAAAAAACTACGGTGAGGTTAAGTGACATTTACATACTTACTTATTTATAACTACACAATACTTGAAGATTTTAAATCATAAATATCGCAGCACATTCAAATAATCATCAAAAAATATTTTACACTATACAGATGTTTGTTCCGAAGCATTTAATTGTTTTAGCTAACACTCAAGAGTAGATTATAGTGATGAAGTTTTTAGCCAAATACGGAGTTCACAACCTAGCTAGATGCAGTCATTCCATTAAAAGGCAAAGGCATTTATTTAGGAGAAAGAAGGTGCATTGATCACCACACTTGCCCATTGCCTGGATCTAGGTTTTGTTCACAATGGTTTCCGTTATTAGTGATTTCTTATAAGAACTTCTATTTTCTCAGTGTGTCGCAGTTTATTGCTAGATATAATTTTTTCAAGTTGGCCTATTACCTAACCTTTCTCTGCCTGTCGCATTCAGTCTATCCTTACAGCCTTTCAAGATCGTCAGTTCATCCAACTGGCTAGGTTTACCGAAACCTGGTGTCAAACAATTGTAAATACCAGTACTTCAATTTGTAGGTAACTTGCTTAGGAATCGAGATATGAAATCCCCAAGGACCACAAAAACACCTGAGGTTTTTATATAGCCTCCAAAAGCGCCCATGATGAGATGAGGTCAAACTATTTTTAGCCGTGAATCACTTCGCCACATGATAACTATGGTCAATTTCGGTCACATCTGCGTCAGTTTACTTTAAAATCGTTTAACATAATTATTGTATCTTATATCTAACGGTTTGTGGGATCAGCTCCTAAACGGTACAGTTACATTCAAGCCATTTGCATCTTTCAGAATTTCGAAATGAAAATTTCAGGAGATTTGGTTTATAATTTTGGTCCTTTTGTGCTAGCCCGAGGGTATAAGAACCAGATTTTATAACTGTTATATTTTTCTAGTTGATACGTATGTTGCATTTAATTTTAGACTTTTAAATTGGTTTGTCTTATGCTTATATCTGAGACGCCACTAGCATAAGGAAAACATCGTGAGAAAATTAAGATTTGATAGTCGGAAATCGCCAACAGGCACTGAGCAAGATTTGTAATCATTGCTCTCTGTATGAGATCACAAATTAAAGAGTTTGTTATTAATAGGGCCAATGATTCTAAGATTTTTTTTTATGTTAGAATATTAACCTATAATGTTTAGCCATTTCCTTGCAAAATGAGTTTTATTTCACATCATAACTGAGGTAGCGCCGGGGAATATTGTTAGTAATGATATCAGCACAGTATTGATTACCCACGTATCATTTTACACCGTGGGAGCATTAACTATATTGATCTTTATATATATTATACTCAGAAAGTAAATATGTACACACTTATATACCTGTGGCGCCTGTTCTTAAAGGTTTACTTACTTTACTAATGTGTTCGTTCAAAGAAGTACCACCATGCCTATTTTTGGTTTGAAGAACCGATAATAATACTGGCCTATAATAATCCCACAGCACAAGCCTCTTCTCAAACAGAGAAGGCACGAGCAATGATCGCCACGCTTTCTCAAAGCGGATTGGCGATTACAGATGTATTTCTATTATAACACCTGGTTTCCGTACGATATTTTCCTTTACCGATGTCAGTGATGTCTAAGATAAACTTAGGAAGATATGAAATAGAATAGTACTTGCACACGCCCGGTTGCAAACCACAACTTCATGCATCAGACGCGTGCGTCTAGTGGCACCAGGTCATCATAGTTTTCCTATGACGAGCTCATTGCAACCCGAATCAATTCTTGAGTTGTATGAATTACAGTGAAATTACAGACAGGTGACTTGAATTTCGTATGTGATAATAGCTTCGCATAACATATACTCTTGGTGATGCAAATCTTTTTGAAAAATGCTGTTATTTGTTTCGATAGGCTTTCCTATTCTGAAACCTTTCTTTCCCCGACTTAGACTTTAGTCAAAGCTAGTGTCTTAGAGCTATTCTGCTCACGCATTCCGCTCATAACGGATAGCCAAGTTTTTTTGCTTCAATTTTGCTTTCATTTGTAAGCAGTTCAGTGACAGTTTCTTATGTTATTCGTTTTTATATCTTAAAGTATATTAGTCTGCTCACCTCAATCATAAGAACCACAACTATTAATAGCTTCTGTGATCATTGTGGCTACTACAGAGTTGTGCAAAAAAATGCGTCGTAACTGAACTTTTTATAAGATCGCATCTCATGATTGTCTCTTAGCAAACCTGTATAATGGCGATAAGAACTAGACCCTGGTATTATACATATATTGTAATATCATAGGAGGCTGATGGAAAACCCAAGTGGGCTTGGCTTGACGAAAACTGAATAATTTGAATAGTATGCAAAGGAGAAAATACTCGATCCGAACATAATGTTCTAAATTCGGACGCATGGAATCCGTATCTAGTGCGCAATCATACAAATAAATATTACCTACTACGGCTACTTCTTCATGTTCCACTTTTGACAGCCCCGTTGGTCAGAAGCGCGACTGCTGAAGCCTTGGTCCTGCTGTAGATTTCCAGGTCAGGCAAAGTGTAGGAATATCTCAGTAGCTGTAGGCCGGGATTACGAAGTTGGTGGTGTGACACGGAACGCATATAAAGCCGTTGGTCCTGCGACTGATCCCTCCCGCCGTACCGTATTACCGTCACAAAGAAGTACGAGAGTGCACTTGTGTTTTGCACATTGCTAGTCACCATTGAGACTGGCCACCATGATCAAACTTGGGACTTGTACATGGGCCTTCGGTCCTTGTATCCATGAAAAAAAAATGTCTTGATACGGTGTGTCATAGCTGTGATTTATTCATCCTTTATAGTAGTTTCAAAATAATAAAATCAGACTATAACGTAATGAAGATTTACCCTCGACTAATCCAACACGCAATAAGCAAGCGCAGCGATCAATGTTCAATCGTATGAGAAATGTCCTCTCCCCGCTCTTCAATGGGAAAATTACAAGCTGGTGTTAATAACATAAAACAATAATGCATTCCATACGTTAATGCCCTTGATTTAATATGATCTCTCCGGATTATGTGGGCTTTACTCCAGTATTTGTTGTTACTTATCAGAGTGGACCAGCCTTATCAGGCGCGATCCATACGCCGACAGAGTGTGGGCGACGTAATCGCATCCTCTGCGACCAGCCTTAGATAACGTAGTTTTATTTAGTGCTTTATAATCCTGGCTGGAGTTTAGGAAGTATATGGTTTGATAGAAGCTGTGTTTTACTGTTTATCGCATCTAATGGCTGTATAGAGGTAATTTAGTAACGAAATTATGATTTTAATAAAATGTTATTCTGACATGATTTGTATGCGTACTAATCTTTATTGAGATTGACTGCCGTGACTGAAATTTGGTTGGGAGAATTATGTAGACTGCTTACTTTTTAGTGAAAAGCAGGTATTCAGGAAGCTGATTTAATGACTTGAATAAAATTTTACCAACTAGAGGTAGACGTACAAGCAATGCACTAATAGTTTCTATTAGGACCAAAAAAAACATGTTATCGTAAAATAATTTAGGAGTGGAATAAATAAGCATAAACATCAATAAATCTAATTAAAAAGCAAACATTTCCAAAATCGTTAAAAAACTTTCACAAAAATCTTTAAAAATATCAAAACAGACACCCAAAAAAGAATAAAAGTAAGATCTTAATAGCCAATTTCATCTGTAACCACTTCACGTAATATTCCGCTGTTATCCTATAAACCTCTCATCATAAATCACATTATACGCGGAACAAACATCTGTTGGCCTCACACATTAGTTTGGATGCGGTAAACTAAACCGAAAAATCGGGAGTAAAACAACGTGTTACATTGTTTTACTACCGGGTTTTGGAATGAAAAATTAATGTGATAAATTTATCAAGGGCGGGTACTGCTCTGTGGCTTGTTCACTGAAGTTATCAGCGTCCAATCGCGGCAGCTTACGCGTGCTTGTCAATTTATTACATTACTTTTTCTAGTAACCGGGGTTTAAGCTCGCTTTAAGAGGAAATGCAGGTGGTCATTTTCCTATAGAATCGTTGTCGCCTATTTTCTTTCTGGTTTATGACTTTAAAGCAATATTTGTTTTAATTCCAAAGAAAGGAGTAGGTTCTGTATTCGGCTTTATGTATTTGTATAGTAAAGTATTTATCAACTATTTGTATATTATTGTTTTCCCTTTTAATGATAGATAGTACATTATTTTTATAAGCACTAAAACTCACAGAAAATGCTCAATATTGCCTATATAAATCGCTGCAAACAGAATACGAGTGTACAAATTTTAAAAAAATATGAAAAAAAGGAAAACATAAGGATAAGGTTGCAGTTTATGTCCTTCATATTTAGTTTATATTGGTTCAATAAAAGGCCAGGAAAGATTTGTAGTTGTCTTTTTCGCACGCCGAGGCTCGCAGAGCGACAGCAATTGTTTAGTTTATTTTTACCTACCTAATTTACGAAAATCTCTCTGCCCGCTTTTCCTTCTTGAAGATTATCAGATCATTGGGACACAAAACACGTATATTATGTTACGATGACGATAAGATTTTATCAATTTTATTGTGTATTTACACGATTACAATAGTTTGGGCAGCTAAAACTATGTCTGTCTAGATAGATAGACAATTTGATGGATATAGGTACCTATAGATATAGCTACCTATATTTACTCATTAAAATCAATTACCTGCATAGGTAGTAGGTAGTTCTATGCAAACATTGATACCTAGTTGCGTCATAGGTCATGAATAAACTTGAAATTGAAATACCAATAATATTTCCTTATTAATTAAACAGCACGAACACAAAGTAACATCTAAAGAACATACTTGTTTAAAGTGGTAAAAAAAAACTATCAGAAAGTGCGAGTATATTGATTGAAAGTGCGACTTTACCGACTCCTCAAAAAGTGCGATTGAATTGATCAGTTCGCTTCAAAAGTGCGATAGTGCCGTATGCCACAGAGTGATGTTGTAACAAAGTGATGACTGTGATGACTGAGGTGCGCTCCCGGCGCCCCCTGTCGGAACAATACTGCATACCGTCCACGTTTCTCAGGACAATATGGCGGCGGACGCTGTCATTCAAGAAAAGGAAGGTGAGTTGTAACGGTGTTTTTTATAATGATAAAACTGTACCTACAGGTTTTAATATCAAAATGCGGCCAATTCAGCTATTGGATGTATTCAAGAAATATAAACGTGTAATTTTTATTAAAAAGATTAGTTTTTGGGTATCAATAATGAGGACCATTATATGCTTAACTCGTCAATACTGCACGGACCAAAGGACCAAAAATCTGAGAAATGTAACATATACTGTCCCCACTCGCGGAATTTCTCCTGTATCATAGGTACGTTTATAAACGTACACAAACAACTAAACTCTGAATAACTACAGCCATGCAAACGTTTGTACCGTCCGGGGTCGAGCCTGAGACGCACAGTGCAGCAGTCAATAGCTTAGCTAATCTGACAATTGTAAGTGCAGAGATATATTTCGGGACAGTAGGTAGGGTGCATATGCACCCTTACACGATTCACCCGTCCGTCTCTTACTGTGGATTTTTCAAATCACGTAAATCTTTTGAATCCGAATCCCACACGAATCGGCGCAATCCGAAACGGAATTTTACCTGGAAGCAAGCGGATTACGCTCGTGTTTCTATTGGTTTAAAGGCTTCTTTACCTCGTGTCGTTGTAACAAGAGCATCACACATAAGTATACATACAATTGAATGGAGTTAGATTTATCAAAATGAAACCAACAAAAAAATGTTTCTTCTCATTTTCGAAGTAATCGATTTTGAATATTTAACGTTGATTCATTTTTTTTTTAAATTTAAGCATACATTTGGCATATTGAATTTGTTTAAAGTGATAATTTAATCATTGAGAGATTTTGTATTGGCTTGATAAAGCAGAATTTTGAGCTCTAAATCCATACTAATATAAGAAATGCGAAAGTGACTCTGTGTGTCTGTCTATTACGCTTTCACTGCTCAACCACTGAACCGATTTCAATGAAATTAAGTACACAGTATGCTAGAATCCCAAGAAAGACCATAGGATACTTTTCTATCCGCGATTCCGTCTGTGTCCGCTATAACCGACATTAACGCGGACGAAGTCACGGTCAAAAATCTAGTATCTTTATAAAATTACAATTAATTAGTTTTTCCTATCTTCTATTCACAAATATGTTTTGATAACAGCCTCCCATTGCCGTGGTATCACTAAGCAAAGCATTCCGCCCGTATTTACTATGTAATGACGTAGGTACATCTCTTGTACATACACGGCGCTGTGGGACACGCGTGTGTAGCGTGCAGTTTTTCCTATTGTTATGTAGCATAGCATTCATATTGTATAGACTTAGTTACAAAGTGTAGGATATCGTTAGGAGATATAATTGACCTGTATAATTATAACTTTAAAAAGAACCTCGTTAGTTTAGTGGTTGTAAAGCGCGACTGCTAAGTATGAGGTCTTGGGTTCGATTCCCATGTCGGGCAAAGTGTTATTGGGTTTTTCCATCAGGAATTTCTCAGTAGCAGCCTTGAAGTCTGATTTGTGCCCGGTTGATGGCAATAGGCTCGCCCCCTATTATATGGGACTGAAACATAACTGGCGAAATGTGGGTGTATTAATGGGTACACCTCTGCCTAACCCGTGGGGGATTACAGGCGTGAGCATATGTTAAGAAAAACATTGTATTAATGAAATAAATACGCACGTTAAACGATTTTCGTTAGGGGAAAACTTATGGGATCTCATCACCGACATGCGAATGGGACAGCGTCACCAACATGGTAATGCCGCAGCAGTTATTCCAAAGTTTTAAATTTTCTCCTCTGTCAGCGGGCGGTCCTCTTGACTACCTAAATTTTTTGTCAAAATCTGGTTTTGTGTTTTTTTTTTGTTATTTTGACATCTTTTGTGTGTGTTTTTGTTTTGTTTGTTTGTTATTTAGGATCTCCAACAAAAGATTTCAATACAAATCATGACATACCTATCCATAAATCTAATGAAGGAATATGCAGTCACCACTGATTCTTGCTCTGCAGTCTAGCTTTAGAGTAATCTAGATATTAGGTATTAGAATTTTAAGACAGATTTTCGATATTTAATGATTACCTAATACACACACTTGTCATTCTGACAGTTTTTATTGCTTGTTTTTCGTCTGCAAAAGTAATATAACGAGTTTGACGAGATCATTGAAGTAACTTTTGAATTTGTATAATTATTTATGACTGACCAGTTTTTACACCTACATTTTGGAATTTAGCAACGACTTGATATAATATTTATACCTTCCATGGATTTGCAACGCTTTTGGATATAAGAATGCTTATAAAATTACTCACCGTCTAACTTAGTATAATTATAATATTATAATAAGTTATCTAATACTGCTTGCTAATGTTTTGCATGCCTTAAGTTAAGTTAAGGCAGAAAGTATAAGGATCACTCAATTTGTAACATAACATCTCAATGTTAATGTATTTTGTCCCCAATAAATAAAATAAAATAAATATTGTACCTACTTTCTGTGCAAATAAACATTTTCTATTATAATGCTATTATATAATATATCTAAAAGTGTGTTTGGCTGAAATCTACTTATAATTGTTTTTGCTCGCGACTTCGTTTGCGTAAATTTCGGTTATCGCGGACGCAGACGAAGTCGCGGAATTAAAAGTACTTTATGTCCTTTCTTGTGGTTCAAACTTACCCTATAGAAAAAATCATCAAAATCGGTTCAGTGGTTTCGTCGTTAATAAACTTCTTGCCAACTATGGTCTCCTTTTTTAGTTAGTTTTTAAGCTATAAGTCTTCCATGCTTCATTAAATAAATAAATAAATAACAGAAAGGCAGAGTTACTTTCGCATTTAAAAGATTAGTATGAACGGATAAAGTAGGGCTTATTCTAGCATAATACTTAATATAAATTGTTATTTTTTTTTTATGTTTTCTCGGGATAATTTGCGATATTTCTTAAAAATGAAATTCAATTTTCTTTTTCATTTTTTTTCGTGCTTAATTCTGAAGTCTACGCGGGTAAAGTCGTGGGTAGTACTTGTATAATGAGTCTTGTATATTAATCCCTGCAGGCGACCAATCGCGACTGTTAGAAATAATAGATGTTGCCAACTCAGAATATGACAAAAACAAAAATAGAGGCATCTTACTCTCTCTATACTAACTGTCGTATAATATAGTACAATATGAGAATACGTTAAAAATAGAAAAAAAAATTGCCAAGTGCGCGTCAGACTAGCATAAGATACACATACATAACATCACGCCTGTAATCCCCGAAGGGTTAGGCAGAGGTGTGCCCATTGGTACACCCACATTTCGCCAGTTATGTTTTCAGTCCCATGTAATAGGGGGCGAGCCTATTGCCAAGAGACAAGATACAATCATCATACAATATTATTTAATACTACATAAACGCATTTACTGCATCGTTGGACTAGGGTCGCAAAGCACGACTGCTGAGCATGAGGTCTTGGGTTTTTCCATCAGGAATTTCTCAGTAGCAGCTCGGAGTCTGAATTTGTGCTCGGTTGATGGCAATAGGCTCGCCCCTATTACATGGGACTTAAACATAACTGGCGAAATGTGGGTGTGCTAATGGATATACTTCTATTACAGGCGTAATGTTATGTTACACAAGCTTTTTGACACGCTTCGATTGGCGATTGTTTATTATAGCGGCCATTGTAATACACAAACAGACAGACGCACAGATACAGACAGACGAAAAGACAGACAGTGGAGTGTTAGACATCGGGTGCCGTATTTCAACCTTTGGGTACGGAATCCTAAAGGCTTGTATTAAATTGAAAACGATACCATTGAAGCTGTTATCAACATAATCAAACAGATGTCGTAGATTACTAAACATGATCTGTTGTGATAGTGATTTTTTCCGGTCTTTGATAACATATATTTATCTATTTGCCTACCTATATTGACATACAACATATCTCTGATTGACTCATTTTCACATCTTTTTTTTTTAAATATAACTTCTATATTCGAATTGAACGGTGTCATGACACTTAGTACTCCATAAAATGCCAGAGGGCACGCAAATATGACATGCCAGAAAGAAGTATTAACTAAAAAAATAGTTTTTAAAATAAATGAGAAATAATATCGTGATAAGTCTTTAACAAAACACTTTTTCATTTGTCAAATAAAAGAAAATAGACAAATAATAATACGAGTATTAATTATAATAAATTTTGATAATATTCATTAATTCAATCATTCATGTCAATAAGTAGGTACCTACATAGTTAGTCAAATAAATAATAAATAAAACAAAATCATATTGAAATGAATTCTACAGTAATTCTTTATTCAAATATTCATCAATTGTATAATAACGTTGTTTAATAAAACGCATTCATTTATTTAAAAGTCGAAATTAATTTATTGTATATAACACACAACCGAAAAGACATAATAATAATATCTGACAAATTATATTGGCCAGAATAATAAAATACATATACAATAAGTAAACATTATGATTTACATATATGTATAAGTATGTATTCTGTATTGGTTATCATTGAACCAAACTTTTTACACGTATTTATACAAGGAGGATTAACCATGTACTTATACGAAATCAGATAAAAAAAACAAAGTAGATTGTAAACGATATTTTTTTCAAGCTCTTCTAATTTCAAAATAACCTACCAATGATCATAAATCCTAGAGTTGTCTGTGAATAAATAGAAAAATAATAAAAAAGTTCATGCCAAACTATTCTTGGAATGGGCTAGACCTAATATTATAATTTTTATTCTTGTAAAAGACGTTCAAAGTGCTTTAAAATGATCTATGTAATTGAAATAAATGACTTGACTTTGACTTTGTCTATTTTAAAAATCATAATCATAATAAAATGTCATAAGACTTTGATATCTGTCTACATAAGAAATCTTTTATAGTCTAGTTAATTTCCATAGCCTCTGCTATGCGTCTGAATCCGAGGCTACATCGAACATTGATAAATCATGTTGTATTTAACAGTCAGTGATGTTGATGAATCATTGCGCATATCTCTCAATATGTTCGATACAAAAATCTTAATATTTAACGTTTAAATTCCGCGTAATGTTACAATTTATAACCGTTTGATGCTGCCCTATACATATACCACAAACACAGCCGTTTAACACAAAAACAAAGCATTACCGAGCCGGGAATATAACCCGGAACTAAACGCTCAGCCACATTGTAAGAAATACAGAAGGTTAAAACAATACTATGATGTATGATAGGTATGGGCGCGGGTTTCGTTATAGGCACATGAGACATGTTAGCTTGGCCTCTGCAAGGCCTCTAGTATCATCATCATCATATCAGCTGTAGGACGTACACTGCTGAACATAGGCCTCCCCTATAGATTTCCGATAGGACCGGTTGGAAGCGCGGTCTTCATTAGATCGTCTGTCCACCTTGCGGGTCTACACACGAGAACTTACCGGCCCCACCGGCCCCCAGTCCTGCGTGCCACTGCCGCATCAACTTGCTGATTTGCAGGGCTATGTCAACAACTTTAGTTCGTCTACGAATCTCATGTCTAATTCGATCACGCAGAGAGACTCCAAGCATAGCCCTCTCCATAGCTCGTTGGGCTATCTTGAGCTTGCTAATAAGGCTCGACTCTGGTATTGCAGATGTCTATTGATAAAGCTGACCACTTAACACCAGCGGGGCAATTCCCGTAAGTTTGACAATGATCGCGTTATAATCGCATTCTTATTTCAGTCTCTATTTGTCAAAAGTGTCGCTAATTAATGGCTTATTTTTTTCACCCGTGATGAGTTACGTCTTTGGTTACTGCTAAGCTCCTGTGGGTCGTAGCGTGATGTTATATAGCTTAATACTATTTCTCATGAATTTGGCTATCATTTACAAAAACTTTTTTTCCAATCCGACTGCTACTTCCAGAGATTAACGCGTTTAAATAAACAAACAAAAAAACTGAATAGCATTATAACATTTGTATAGATTTGCATAATTTTTTGGCAAGTTTTAGACGTTGATTGTCACTGAGATGACATTGTGACTAAGTTACGAGACCTTCTCGACTCAGAATAGATAGCGACTCGAATTTAAACGTCATTAAGTTAGAAGAATAAACCTTCAGATGGGCCGTAAAATTGTTTGCAATCCAATGACATAAAAAAAACTATAATTGTAGTTGCTAGGTATTTGAAACACTTAAATGCGACTATAAACTAAATACCTATTTACTATTAACTTTATTGCTTTCAATTAAACAAAAAAAGAGTGCATTTCATTGTTTATTTGCGTTATTTTTCACGCTTTCACATCTGTGACTTTGTTATCACAATCACGTGCTACATGGAGTGGGTCTTCTGACCTCTCAGTGCGCATGACTCACAGCTCGCCGTGTTATGTAAACGTGTTAATAAAAACATTATTTATGCGCGAAACCGTCGAGATGCGAACATTAGTTTGTGATATGATTCACTGGTGGGAAACAGCTGGTGGCTGGGAACTTCTGGGTGGTAATTTATTGGATAAGAGAGCACAAGTAGCCTTGTGTAATAGATTACGACCCTCTTCCTGTCGTAATAGAATAGAATTCTCTTTATTCAAGTATTTATGATAAAAAAAGAATATTGAAATTAAAATCCTATTTGACTGCCTCGTTGGTCTAGTGGTCGCAAGCGCGACTGCTGTGCATGAGGTCTTGGGTTCGATTCCCAGGTCAGACAAAGTGTTATTGGGGTTACTGGTTACTGGCACTTAAATATTTAGAAAAACATGGAAAAAAGGAAGTTAAAAATCGGAGAAATGTTGAAATAGTCTTTATTTTATGACTAATAAGACAGAAAATTGAATCTACGTTTGTCTCTTAATATTTAACCTGCCTGCCTGCAAAACTAATGTAGGTAGGTAAAACACCTATATGGAAACAACTGTTCAAACATCGGCACGCTTCATAAATATGGCCCATACATATTGTGGAAACCTGAACCAGGTGTATTTTATTGTTTGTATGTATGTATACCTATGTAGGTACAACGTGTTTCTTTTGATATTCCATATTTAATTTTCTAGGGTGGTCGTGAGACTATGTCAAAAAATCAACTCGCATTTAATTTTTTTTTTTTTCATTTCATTTTTAAAAACAACAAAGGAAAATCAAGCAAGTATAGATCCATACTAATATCTATTATAAATGTTAAAGTAACTCTGCCTGTCTGTCTGTCTCCCTTAGCGTCTGTAACGCTTGTACGACTAAACTACTGAACCGATTTTGAAGAAATTAAGTACGTGTTGTAGGAACAAAGAAATCCTGAGATTTTTCTGGCAATTCTGTTTTATTTACACTGGCTTCATTTTTTTTTTTCACTTTGTTCAACTGCCTGCATATTTCTTCTTTTTCTTTAAAATGAAAACGAAAGAAAACTTCTGATGAATGTGTTCTTTCTAAGTTTAAATTCACATTAGGAAGAAAAATATTGTAAGGAAGCCTGGATTTACCTATAATTTAAAAACATAAGTCTTAAATCGCCAATATGCTTTGAGCAAGCGTGGTAATGAGAAGAGGCCTTTGCCTTGCAGTGGGACAATGATGCACTGGTATAATTGCCGGCACGAGTAGTGAGCACATATTGTAGGATTTTGCGCATGCACACTTTTAGCCAAATAAAGGCTAAAACATATAAACTATATATTTAAAAAATTAAAACGTTATTCACTAAAATAATTGCACAAAAGTGTACAGTAGCCGAATGACATGCGATAGTCCAATAGACGATGAGCCTCAATTGATGAATCAATCGCATGCAGCTGACTGCAGGATCGGCGCCTTCTTCTTTCCGCCAAAGAGACCGAAAAATTAACAAATGCGCAGGTGAAATTTGTGCTCACGACTGTCATAATGGACCACCATTTCCTGGACTGCTAGATCCTCTTGGAGTCCATAATGATGTTGTGCTTTTTTGCATAGTTATACCAATACCTTTGGGCAGAAAAGCGTAATCTTTAGTTCGCGAACAAAAAAAAAACCAAATTAAATGTATTCTTTTGTTTTGTTTCAGTCGTCGGAGGACAGGTTCGCTGGCTACAAGGGAGTCAGGGACATCACCATCAAGAAGGTAAGAACAGTTCTCATACATATCTGTACGCCAAGCAAATATTTGTTACGTCAAGGACGCGCAGCGCAGCAGATGATCGCTCTGCTATTTATTTGCAACAAAAAAGTATAAAGGCGGACTTAATGCCTAGACCTGGACTTATACCAGCCTATTACTGTCCCACTCAAACCATGTCAGAGGCCCTTGAGGCGGTTTAAAAACTCTGACATTAGGGTGTGTGGGGTCGTAAGACCTTACTGCCCACACGATAAAGAAGAATGCCTTAGGCATTCTCTACCAGTCAACCAAAGAGATAACATGGCAGGTACAAATTATTGTACAAGAATATAACAACCAATTAAGAGATATGGCTATTGTGTCAACCGTACCTTCAAAAGATTGATAAGAGTGTGTTGAAGAAAACTGACCAATCCTTTCCCTTTGATTTCCTTAGTTTTATTGGTACTTGAACCCTGAAAAATATTACACACAACACATTTTGCATAAAATCGGCAATCAAATCAGTCGGAACGTATCAAATTCCTGCGTCATTTTTTACAAATCTTTGTCCAAAATTCTAAAATTTATAACATATATTTTATGCTCTCGTCTCCATTACACCCTAGCCTTTAGCTCGGGCTTCAATTCAACCGTAAGGACAAACTTACTTCACTATACATATAATAATGTACTATAATAGCACCGCTTCCAATCCTAATGTCGAATATTTCAGGGTCCGTCGGGTCTCGGCATCATGATCATCGAGGGTCGCCACACGGAGGCAGGCCGGGGGATCTTCGTGTCGGACCTGCAAGAAGGCAGTGCAGCGGAACAGGTCAGTTTATATAAAGTTCAACATATTATATCTACAAGTATTGTAACCTTGTCAAATTCAAGAAGGTAACGCTAGTGATTCTCTACAGGAATCTATAACGAAATGAACTGGACATATTTTTTTTTAGCGGAATTGGGCTATTTATGTTTACCTCCCCAGGGCAGTGGACATACATGAATATTTTCCACCAAGGTAACAAAAAATAAGCTAGGCGATGAACCTACACGCACACACTTATTAGTCGCGCGACACCGCTACCATATGTATAACTGGGCGATTCTGCTCTTTGTAAGAGGTGTATTCTGAAATAAACTAAAATAACGTATTTATATAAATTATTTAAGTACTAGGTGTCGTAATTTTAATTAATTATTGATGTTTTTTATTATAACCTCTTGAAAGACGAGGATGCAAAACTGTACCGTTAAATTAAAATGGATTTTTGGAATCTTTATGGCGGAATTCTAACATACATAATTTTAAAAAATAAAACTAACAAAGAGGAGGAAATTCTCAAACCTCCTCCTTTTTTAAAGTTGGTAGAAAACAGGTTATACCAATCCATTTTTATTTTCCGAAGCAATTCTTATGATTTTAAGTCGTTTTTAAAACCTTCAAGATATGTTTTTGATGTAACTGAACTGTTTTACTAGTTAGTAATTCGCCATTATTAGAATAGTGGATAAGTTTGACGTAATGAACTGAACTATTTAGTAATTGTGGGCTGGGATATTTCTGCATAAATTGAGCCAAGTTTGCGTCACCTTCGTGTATATTTTTCTGGCAAGCCTTTCAAGAATTTAGAAAAAAAAAATGCTAATACATACATCAGTCTGTTCATTTAAGAGTACTTAAAAATATCTGTTTAAAATGTTTGTCTCTAGAATATCGTGTGTACGGCATAGTTACATAAGCTCATAGATAAGCTCATGGAGGAGCTCGTGGCTAAGTAATAACAGCCGCACGGGTTGATCCGTCAGGTTAAGCTACGCTTGCCGGGGTTGTTCCGTGGATGGGTGACCATCTTTACATACCGAGACTCCTCCGTGCCTCGGAAAGCACGTTAAGCCGTTGGTCCCGGCTGTCATACGTGGATCTTTGACAGTCGTTACGGGTCGTCAGAAGCCCGAAAGTCTGACAACCAGTCTTACCTAGGGGTATCATATTACCCAGTTACTGGGTTGTGGAGGTCAGATAGGCAATCGCTCCATGTAAAATACTGGTATTCAGCTGCATCCGGTTAGACTGGAAGCCGACCCCAACATAGTTGGGAAAAAGGCTAGGCAGATGATGATGATAGATAAGCTCATGCGCACAAAATGCCGACACTGTACAGTACCTACTCGTAATATTTCTTACATAATTATGATACATAGGAATATATCATACATAATTAGATTTTCCTAAACCACACTAGGATAGTTGAGAATAAACCGAAAGCCATTGAAATATAAATATTTTGTTTAATTAAATTAATAATTAAAGCCTACAGGTAAATGACTGTTTAAAATAAACTGTGACTAAGTAGGCATTGATCTTCAACTGTACAACTGTAGTGTCAACTAATTTATTTTTAAATCATGTAGTAACTGTTTTTTTATCTAGTACTAGCTGCCCTGGCGAACTTCGTATCGCCTCAGATTTTTTTTTCGCGTGTTGTAATAGATATTCTGCTATTGTCGGATTAGACGAATCCAACGAATCAAAAACCATGAAAATCGGTACAGCCGTTCTAGAGTTATGGGTTCAAACAAACCCGACTTTGTTTTATAAACCAATAACAAAAAAATATCTGTTTTTTATTTTTATTTTAGTAGATGAAATCGCGCGACAAAGCCTACGAAAAGGAGCGATTCTGTTCTTTAAAAGAGGTGTATTCAAAAATACTGTCAACAACTAGAAAACAATTTTTATTTCGCTTTTTTTACTCGAGCTTTTTAATATTGCTCGGCGGTAAAGAACCCCGCCTTGTGCAAGAATATGAAAATTTCTACCAAGTTGCATTCAGTCACATTTGGCCGGAATTTTCATATTCCTACGCATAGCCTATCAGAGACATTGGGGTTTTCTATTATTATACTTTCCGGTACCATTGCATCAACCCATCATCTCATTGTGAATGTTTTTCTGATTTCAGGGCGGTCTGCAGATTGGCGACATGCTGCTAGCAGTGAATAGAGACTCCTTACTGAACTGCAGTTACGATGCAGTAAGTGTTTCAAACCTTTAAATAATAACCGAATAAGGGATGATGCTCATTAGATCGGGCCGTGCCCGGGTCGGGGCGTGGACGAGCCGACGTGGTATTGAAGTGCGTCGAGAGGGCCCGGACGGGACACGGATAATGCACTGTGTAATATAAATTGATTCATACAAAATATATGTACCAGATTTAAAACCGTGCCCCGTCCGTGCCCCGTCCGGGCCCCGCCCCGGGCACGGCCCGCTCTAATAAGAATCATCCCTTAGTCGACTTTAATATATGTAAGAAAAAATGTGTGAAGGTTTCGGGAATTTCAGTCCTACACAGGTTGTTTTTTAAAACTTGGAAAGGTAAAAATTATTTTGTAGGTAGTAGGAAACCTTTAAACCAATCCTAAGTATTATTATCATAGATGCAAAAGTTTATGAGGGTGGATGAATAAGATAGATGGATGTTGGTTACTGCTTCACGCTTAAATGGCTTAAAAATACACTTATATGATCTAGTTAAAAACAAAGGATGTTTATTCAGCTTCTATGTTCCCATATGATAATTTATGACTTTGAATTAATTCTGTCGAAGTCACGGACAGAGGCTAGTGGAACACGATTAAATTCGCGGTTGCTGCTTGTTTGATATTCATAAGGGTCAATATTGTTTGACAAATTTTGCTAATCAATACCTTATTTTTCCAGGCGGCAGCAAAGCTCAAGCAGACAGAAGGCGTGGTGGTCCTCACAGTGTGTACTCCCAACCTGAAGGAGCCAGGAGACGAGTCACCAGCCACCGCCACCACACCTGGGACACCGGGCGCTGGTCAGTCATTAACCTATTTTCTTTAAGAGTCTTGGTCTTCAATAGAACTTAGTGGAAAGAGAGATACACTTGTAGCCGCGTTAACCCTTTCAGACCTCCGTTGCACAATTATTGAGAACATAACGTATTCTGTTAATTATAATACAACAAATAAATTTAACGTAACTAGAAACTATTGTGATAGATAAAAACATTATAAACTACTTAAACCAATACCACTAGTGCCAACTTTGGCCGTATTTGTATTAATTCGCCTTTTTCGATCACTGCCTGCTGATAATGAAGTGTGAAATATAAGTGATTTATTTTATTTAGAAATCAAAAGATTTTCTGTCTTCTTAATCTTCTTATATACTGTCCCACTCAAACCATGACAGGCCCTTGAGGCGGTTTAGAAACTCTGACACTAGGGTGTGTGTCGGTAGGGTCGTAAGACCTTACTGCCCACACGATGAAGAGAGAAGAATAACGTTTTTTACATACAATTATTTAGTTACGTGTGCAATAATCGTAAATATTCATTATGTCTACAAATATGGACAAACGGTTATAACTGGTTAATATCCAACATTGTTCTCATTGCAGGAGGTCCATCAGGTCCGGGCGGAGCCTCCCGACCAGCCAGCAGGAATGCCAACGACACCCTCGCTGCCAGCAGGCCGCAGACACCACGACCCACACCCTCACCTGTTAAAGGTATGTCGACTTTATCCGACGGATCAGGAATAAGGATTGTTAGGATCTGGGGGCACGGTGGTGCCCTCGCCGAGACGTACCTATTACCAGAAAATAGAAATTTATAAAAACAGAGTAATCATTTTGTAACCATTGAAATATTATGTAACATTCTTAAATACGAACTTTTTTGAAAATTTTCAGAAATCCCAAAAACTGCTACTGTTTTTTTCTTTGTGTTATTGGGTTTTTCCATCAGAAATTTCTCAGTAGCAACCTCGGAGTCTGGATTTGTGCCCGGTTGATGGTAATAGGCTCGCCCCCTATTACATGGGACTAAAAACATAACTGGCGTAATGTGGGTGTAGGTACTAATGGGTACACCTCTGCCTAACCCTTCGACAATTACAGGCGTGATATTATGTGTTTCAAAAATCCCAATCACTCCGCCGCAGTAACTAGACGTTTTAACTTATATTCGCAAATAACTAGTTGAATAAATCTTTCAACTTGAGATCAGCGTAATAATCTTCGTAAAATTTTCAAATGAATGTTTATCTTGGTCTAGATGTCCTAACGGTAATTTGGTTACTTGTTATGTAATTCATGTTATTCACCAATTCACAGTGGAACCACCTCCGGACCCTGCGACGGCGCCGGTAGCCCCCAATGCGGACACTGTCATAGAGATCAACTCCGCCAACGAAGTGCTCGGAGTACTGCTGCTGGGAGGCAGTGACACCTTAATCAACGTGAGTATACTATGAAACTAATCTAATATATGAAATAGTATGAATTAACTACCATCACTCTGCATCTCTCCCGTGTGTCGTGATGGCCCAGTGGTTAAGGCGCCCGCCTCTCATGCATGAGGTTGTGGGTTCAAATCCGGGCAAGTACCAATGTGACGTTTTCAATTCATATGTACTTTCTAAAGTTTATCTTAGACATCACTGGCATCGGTGAAGGAAAACATCGTGAGGAAACCTGGACTTTACTGTTCCACTCGAACCATGTCAGAGGCCCTTGAGGCGGTTTAGAAACTCTGACACGAGGGTGTGTGGGGGCGTAAGACCTTACTGCCCACACGATAAGAAGAAGAAGACCATCACTCTAAAATAAATGTTTATTGTTTAAAAAAAACAACAAAGAAACAAATATTTCATCAACAAATTAGTGAACTTTAGTGGTGGCTAACAGCCACTTAAGTTCACTTTGTTGATGAAATGAGGTCAAAGTCAAAGTCAAAACATTTATTTCAATTAGACCATTTACAGGCACTTTTGAATTGTCAAGGAGTCGGTCAGTTAGTCCGAAAGTTGAAGCTAGTGGCTCGTTCCAAAACGGAGGTAGGCCTCTATGGAGAAGAACGAGCAAGAAACTCCACGGCACTCTTTTAAATTAGGGTTTTACAAAATCCTGGTTACATAATTCTTGTTGATTATACATGTGATCACAATGAAGATGAATATACCGTAGTAAAAAATAATAAAACTAAAGATGTAAGCCATAGCAGTTAAGAGATGACCAATCCCAACTGACAGCACTCGTTCACGAGCATGACGCATGGATCAGCACCACCTAGCTCAACCATCATGGAGGGAACCAAATGATCCAACACACGCGCCACCATCAGCGAGACAGTTGAGTGAGCATGATAAGCTCTCAACTGCCATGCTCATTAGTAAAAGCACATAGTAACTCAGTAAATAAAATAAAATAAAACGCTCCATGGTACTCACATTTACAAAATTGAAATAAATGATATTAAATTATACAATACCAATAACACTTCCAGGCTGCGAGGAAAACAGAAAATCAGGACCCTGAACTAAGTCTAAACCTGTATTTTAGCAGATAGACATTACACTATTTAAGAAGTAAACTTACTATCTAGCGATTTTAGTTTGATAGTACACTCGAAAGTTATGCTAAGAATAGATTTGAAATTACTTAATCAGGGTCATCATCATCTGCCTAGCCTTTTCCCAACTATGTTGGGGTCGGCTTCCAGTCTAACCGGATGCAGCTGAATACCAGTGTTTTACATGGAGCGACTGCCTATCTGACCTCCACAACCCAGTAACTGTGTAATACGATACCCCTAGGTAAGACTGGTTGTCAGACTTTCAAGCTTCTGACGACTCGTAACTTAATCAGGGTATCATAGATAAACATGACATCAATCTATTACTTCAAAACATTGGAGAAAATTATAAACCTAATTGGAAATCCCTTGTAATACCCCTTTATCTATGACCTGGAAGACGTTGTCACCAGGTTTACGAATTAACCAAAGGCAATTATAACGTTTATTGATTGCATTGTTGTAGGGAGCGGCAGCAATCATTCTAGACGTCTACAACAACGGGGCCATCGCGAAGGACGGCCGGCTGAAGCCCGGAGACCAGATCCTGGAGTGTAATGGAATAGCTATCACCAAGGAGATGGCGCATGAGAGAGTCTGTCTTACCATCAAGCAGAAAACTGCTAAGGTACATACAGCCAGCTTTTCCAAGTATTTTGTTCGTATTGTGCATGCATTTTTATAAGGAACAGCTTTTTTTTTTGTGTTTATTTTTTCACACAGTAAAAGTTGTTCACTTTTAAGTTTAGATGAGTACTTTTAGGCCTTGAAAAATAACTTATAATATTTATTGGTGTCTGTAGATATACGTTACATTGCATTATAAAAAGAATGACTACCGCAACAAGTTTGCTAATTGCGCGTTGGCAATAAGAAATTATAATATTTTTAGCCTTCATCTACCAAATCTTTTCCCGAATATGATACTATTTTCTAGTCTAGGTACTGATGAAACTAAATTAGTGTGGTTTAAGGTAGATATATGATGGGAATGTTCTGTGACATTTACAACCTAATTACCTACTAAACTGGGATCTATACCGGCCTGATCCGATGTTACTTAAAAATTGATATGGTTTTCTCTTCCAGTCTGTCAATCGTAGACCTTTTTTATAAAAATAGCTATGCCTAACTGGTTGCCATTAATCTTCCAGCTAAAACTGACAGTCCATCGGCCAGAGCCGCTGAAGTACGAGGAGATAGAGATAGACCTGAGTCGCAAGGCGGGCAAAGCGCTCGGACTCACGTGCGTCGCGCCCGTGCAGGCGCCTGGAGTGTACATAGGACAGCTTGTGAGTATCAACTCTGAATATGAACTTACCAAATATAGGATGAAAGAAAGAAGAATATTCGTTTATACTATCGACGACTTGGTTAATGGCGCGGAAATCTGATAGATGCCAAAGGCACGGGACCTATTTAATAAATGAATGAATGTTTTTTTGTCAGAATATAGTTACACTGTTCCTAGTATACTGTTTAATTTCAGTAATGAAGGTATTTTGTCTGAATAATAATAATGTAGAATAGCCAATATTATGGACCATATCGCGATTTATTATTTCCAGCTGAAACAATATGAAAGTTTTAATATTAGTTAACATCCCAAAAGGGCTTTTCGACTTTAACTAAAACTTTGTGGTCCTAGCTCCCTGGCACGCCCGCAGACCTGGACGGTCGCATCCAGCGCGGCGACTTCTTGGTAGCGGTGGACGGTAAGGATGTGTCGTCAGCAGACCTGCTGGGGTGCGCCACGGCGCTCAAGCTGTGCGCCAACAAGGCGACCATCAAGGTGAAGCGGTTCAAGACAGTTCGGTAATTTTGTTACGTTACAACAAGTTTTGGTGTCACCGTTTTTCGGATGGAAAGACCAACGTTCTAAGGACTATAAAGTGTGATGAATAGTATATGTTTATTTACTATTAGTGTTGATTATTTAATAGCTAAAGTGATTAAAGAAGATCCTACGTAAGAGTATGCAGGAGCTGTAAATATGAAACGAAGTGAAAAAAAAAGTGAATATTAATATTAAAAGAGAAACATTTATTTTGTTGAATAGATGGTAGGACTACCTTAAAACATTAAGGATTTGAATATTGAGGATGTGTAAGAGTGAGCAAGGAGGAGATAAAATATCGAAAGTTTTAAAGAAAAAAAAAAACAGAATCAAAGCATTTTTTTATTTGTAGTCAACCGTAACGGCCCTTGTCAAGTCGTGTGTCACATGTTATTCATATTTTAAAAGATAGATCATATATTGATATCGTTGACAACGTTAATGTTTCGGTAGTTAACGTTACTGCTGGTGGATTTATCTGTTGAAGAATGAGATTACTCGAAATAATTGTATCCTAGGTAGTATAGATACTCGAATAATAACATACTTACTTAACCGACAGGTATAATATACTTTTATTTAGTAAACTGTGACACCAAAACTGGGACAACTAGTAGGTAGGTATAGTTTCGATAGTGTGCAGACCAAAATACTATTTTAAAATTGAAATTCTATCTTCCATCCAAAAGTACACATACAAAGTTTTATAAAAGTTATCTCGAAGGACCAAAAACATTGGTCCTTCTAGTTTTAATTGCTGTTGCACTTTACCTCATGGAACTTACAATAGGTGACATTTTGATCTGCAGATATATCGCTTAATTACTTAGAATAAAATCTAGGCCAAATAATATTATACTTACCTAGTTATTCAGTAGTTAACATCGGATGTTGACAAGTGATTAGACAATAAATTACACTCATTCGATACATTCGTTGCGTTATACTGATTGCTATTCTAATTGAGAAATCGATCTGACGTAGTTACAATTTCATCAATATAGGACCACAAATTGAATTGTTATGTTTTATTTTACTTATTCTTATTCTACCTATTTAAATCAGTGGATACAAAGCAATTTTAACAATGCTTTACTTTTTAAAATAGCCTTTTCAGTTACGCTTGATATTGTAGATAGAAAAGCTCGTTTTGATCATTTATTTTTACTTAACAGTTTGCATTTAAATACTGCTGTAGTGTGTGGTCATTTTGGCAATTCAAATGAAAATATGAAGAGAAACACCATTCTGCATTCGGCGCTACGTCACATTGGAAATAGCATATTTTATTGCCCGGTCTTGAAATTAATTTCGCCTATTGGTATTACACTATTTACATTTTTTATACCTACCTACTTACATTTACATAACTAGAAGTCGATCAAATTAATATGTTTTGTAAAAGGTTTAGTGCGTCAACAAAGTTTAGATCAAAAATATTTGCCATTGTTTAAAATTTAGTTTTGTTTAGTCTAAGATAATTTGAGATTTAGATTTATTTGCTAAGGCCGATAAAACCCTTGGTTTGTAGCTTAGAAAATGCCTCAGTATTTTATATTTGCAGTTTTTAAGTACACCTTTTAAATCAGTACAACAACGTAGTTTATAGGGTTTTTAAATAGTTGTATAGTTTACCCCTAATATTGAGGGACAACAAGGAAAAAGTTAGCTTTTCTATATTATTTTGCAAATATTTATTTATTTCAATATTTAATTACAATTACGTTATCATTTACAAATAAATAATTATTTTTAAAATTAAGAAAATATTTATATAACCTATTGCTGAATTGGTACATATTTTCATAAAGTGTAATTACAGCAGATCAAAGTAGTAAATATTCGATATTTTTTTTTATTATTTTGTTTTTATTATACATAAAAATACTATGGAGTAAGTGCCACGTATTGCAATAATTTAATGCACTAGACAGAATTAATAAACAATAATAATTAAAAGTACACTAAAATCTAGTCGTATCTAATAGATGTCTTCTAAGTTGCCTTTTAGCGTAGGCATCACCGCTATCCTCGCTAGAAGCTAGTATCTCCGTAGATCTATTTAAAGTACCGAAATAGCACTACTAGGTGACGCACTTGGCACCAAGAATATTTAAAACTTGTCACAAGAACAAGATGTTACAGAAATTCGAATATTAGACTAAAAAAATGCTGGCCATGCTATTTGCTTCGCTTTTTGTGAGGCAAGGGCTTAAGTATACGTCAGACAGAAGGCAGGGCTTTGATAATCGAATGACTGACTGGATTTAAAAAATAAAAGCCAATGTACTGTCAATTAAGTAGGTATGTGAAAATCTAAGATGGTTTTATAAAAAATAATTTTAAACAAGACAGATCTGAGTACAGCGCTGGTACCACCAGGTTTTGTCTTTATGCGTCCAGCCTTATGTCTGACGGTAAGCTTATTTAATATTTAACTGTTTTCTATGTCTACACGTGACTCTGCATTGAAATGTAACTTAAAGGGTGTTTTACCTTGAATTTCATATTATTTAAGGCCTTTACAACTACCTAGTTCCATTTCGATGTAAGGGTTAAAATAAGATTATTAGAACACCGTCCCAAAAAATAAATAGAAATATTAATAGCAGAGCATATGACAATATAGTTTCAAGGAATATTTAATGAATACATAGCAAACATATTTATTTATTCACTTAAAAACTAGTGACGGTGTTCATAGCTATAAAATGTAAAAAAAAACTATTTCGTAACTATTCAAATTTCGCTGATAGCTAATTATAAAAAAAAATATGAAAATTTGCGACTTTTTATATAAATTAAAATTTAAAATAATGCATTTAAATAATGAATGGATTGCGTAGCATAATTCTAAAACATTGTAAAGTGTATAAAGTCTTTTCCCTTTTTAATAATAATTACATTATTTTAGAAAAAAGTACTGTTAGTCTAAAAATAGTCGATTTTTCATGACGGTTTTAGTACGGAATGACTAAATAGAGTTTTCGAATACAATTCAATACCTAATTAAATTGATGCTTTGTAAAAATAAGCAATGATGTCGAATTATCTGATTTTGGTCCTTCGGTACTAGAACCATATAGATTTTTGTAGTACGGCCTCACTTGTAACTAAATCTTGTATAAATAGCATTTATATTTTAAAGCTTTTCTAAATTAATACGAAACAGTGCCACGGATTAAAAACAAAAAATATTCAACTTATATTTTTAGTAAAAAAATTATAAGTTTTTTATGTTCTTGCTTTCGAACAAATAACATTTAAACAAGTGTATTTTTGGCAACTAAATTCATTAAAAGTATATTTTATATAATGCAACTTGTTTTACTATCATTGACATGGTTGGTGAAACATAAAACAAGAAATATTGTTTTAAGTTTATTTTGCGAATAAAAAAGAAATCTCCTTTTTGTGAAAATAATTTTTAAGTCCAATTATGGTGCTTTCAGACGTTTCAATTTTAGAACTGATTTTCAAGGCATTTACACCGCTTAAAATTTTTGAGTTGTTTCTCCAAAATGCTGTCTGTCGTCTGATGTGTAGACTGTATTTTCGAGGACTTCACCAAAATTAGGTGTGAAATTGGAACTTCTGAAGGCAATCCTGCTGTTATGCTATTTATGTACCAATCTAAATAGTATTCCTTTAGATTTAAGTAGAAATTTGTGATCTTCATTACTATAAATAAACTCCTTACAATTATTGTAAATGATATAACTTTAGAGTAACGTAACTAACTCTTTTCAGTACTTATTTAGTTATACCCTTTTTCCCTGTCGTCTAAGATTCGCCTTGATAAAGTAATTTTAAACTCTATTGTAATGAAGTTTAGGTGTATATTAGAATAGTTTCAGTTTTACTAGACGCGTTCTAGTGTAGGACCTTAAGATTTTAATAAAGTTTTATTGTTGGAGTTTACGTAATAATATAACATAAACAGAAATTGTATGAGATAGTGATACTGTAATAAAACGTGCGCTTTTTTATACAATTGTTTTATTTTCTTTAGTTTTGACGAATTTCCAATGACTTGTTAATTTCGATATCACTGACATTGGTGAAAGGAAAACACCGTGAGGAATCCTGGAATTAATTGGTAAATATAGTCTAAAATCGCCAATCCGCTTTGAACAAGCGTGGGGATTTATGTTCGTGCCTTTTTTGTTTGGCAAGAGGTCTTTGCCCTGCAGTGTGTTGATAATAGGCTCGCATTATTATATTTTTTGTCAAATTACCTATTTCCATTTGCGGACTTCGTTAAAGGAACACCTAAGGGCAAGACTGAAAATAAAACCAAACAATTATCTTCATAATATTCACTTTATTTAAGAACTTCAAAACTCAACAATAAGTATCTACAAAGTTAAGTACAAAGTTACAATGAATGTTAATGCAGATCTTAGTTGTTATTTTGTTCAAAAATCTACGTTATGAGGTGAAACACATCGATGTTTAATTTCTTTTAAATAGGTGCCAACATTTAAACTGGGTCATCATAAAAGTCACTATATGCTTATCCGAGTCGGCCTATTCGGTTTTATAAAAAAAGCCGAACCGAATGCACCAACCTGCTAATGGAATTTTCCAAAAGTCGGTAATAACTTTTTAAAACAATTATTGAAACTGTATATTGTATGTCGATATACCTATATATTTTTTTTAAGAAATTGAAACAAATCTGTTTCTGATTTAGTTTGGTACACAAAGACCAAACTTAAGACGTTAAGGGCTTATACAGATGAAAGACTTTTTGTGCCACTAAATCTGCGACGACCAAACGATCTAGTTTTAATAACACTTGTAATTCCCAAAAAAAAAAGGTAATAAATGATAAACGATTACAAAAATGCTGATTTCACCATTATATTGTTAAAGAGACATCACAAACTTCGTGCGTCACGAACTCGATCGCACAAAAGTCTGTCATCTACGTAAGCCTTTGGTTGAAAGAGTTTCCGTCTGGGGTTTAGGACAAAGAGTTTTTAAAATATCCTTACGATAATTATGTACAGTGTTAACCAATTCTAAGTGTATCGCCATAATAATGTGATGCAATGACTAGACAATAATATTAAGTACTTATAATAATAGGTAGGATCATAATATTAACTTACATCTAACAATATTTAATTTAAATCACAAATTGTTCTGAGCAACAGGTAAAATGTTTTATCGGTAATTTGCTTAGTAATCAAAGTTTTGTAACAAGTCACTGGTAAAAGATAGAAGACTTACTTTAAATTATAAAATTTATATGGAAGAAAATTACAAGGAAGAAATAATTTGGTCCTTTGAGTCGACAATAAAACAAATTTCGCTCTATTCAAAAAATATAGTAGTGTGGGGTTTGAGTTTAAAGATTGAGATTGTGATTATACCCTTGAGCAAAACACTAACAAACAACAACAACCAACCAATATCGTTTTTGTTCTTAGATTGAATTTAAATACACTTCATTTTGTCAATAAACTTAACCAGATGACAAAAACAATTTAATAAACATTTTGTCACCTGTGACATACAATCTTTACAAGTAAGTACCAGCTTCTAGACTTAAAATGTCGTTATCAAAATTGATCCATTCGTTTCTGAATAAAATGGCAACATACATGCGCACATATTCTATATAATTTTTTCGTATTCTACTTTTTAAATAGTTACATGAAAATCTTACAAAGGCACTGTTTATTAATTTATAAACAAATTTACAATTTTTCGTTAGAATTCTTCTTAATGACCAATGGCTTTAATCTGCTGCGAAGCTTCACCAGGCGCTTGCTCACTTTCCCAGAAGGATTTGTTATTGGAATCCTCAAATCTGGCATCGATTTACTCTCGTGCACAGGCAGCTGCTCCGTTGACTTCGACACACTTCCATAATACCTTGGCATACTGAAATCTTCTTGATACATCATTGCCGATTGCTGTTTTATGCTCTGTAAGCTCGTCTCTCCTTTGTATTCCGGCAATGTTGGACAGTCAGTAAAGAATCTTGGGAGGTTGTTACTCTTTATTATCGGAGTGTCGGGCAGTTGGCTGAGTTTCAACTCTTCTGTTGCTGACATCACTCCTACCATTGATTTGCTCTTGATTAACGGTGGTTTTTCAGGTGCCAGATGTTCGGGAATATTCAAGAATGATGCACTTCGGTGTGGCACTCTCGATAGTACTTTGTTTAATTTGTTAGGATCTATGTTCTTCAAGCTATCGACCCTGCTTAGAGTTGGTCTCGATAACTTGCTGCTACTATCGACTCTGTCTAGAGGCTTAGGACTGTTACTTCTGGGGGATTCATTATCTGCTCTTAGCCGTAAAATTCCTTTAACGCTTTCCACTCTCGGTAAGGAAAACGCAGATGGTAAAGCCATGGATGATATAGGATCGTATTGGTATATAGGATTGAGTGTTGTGATCTTAGTTTCATCTTTGATGGTTATAGTACTGGGTTTAATAACGTCTTGTTTCTTAATTGCTACGTTCATTGTAAGTCCTTCTTCCGTATCCTGACTTTGTCGATCACTTTCTTCTTCTTCCTCAATCTTGAACATGTCATGATTGGCAAGAAGTTCATCTTTAAACATGATTTCGAAGTCAGTGATAGGCGAATTAATTTCATCTTCGAAGTAGACTTTGGTTCTATTCGGTTTATCTGATAGGTAGTCAGGTTCGGATTTGGTCTCCAACTCGTCCAGTGAGTTTGTGCTCGCCGTTTTATCTTTTAACTCATGTTCGTCTCTAAATATTAGGGATTTAGAGAACACCTGGAAAAAATAAAATAAATGATATTAATTTGTAGCTAGTAAATGATTATTAAACTCATGAACACACACACAGAGCTTACAGCTGATGACAAAAAATAAAGTGAGTCACCAATGTCAAGTGTCCGGACATACACATGATTTCTGTACTGATCACACTTATGACACAATCGGATTTACAAGTGTCGAGTGTCTGTGACTCAAATTCATCAGATTGAACAAAGCGAATCGTGACCAGTCTCTTACCTCATAAAGTTTGTCAGCATGCAGCGGCACCTCGTTCACCTCCCGTCCGGTGATGGCTCGATGGGGCAGGTGGTTGTTGTTGACGGGTTGCTCGGTGACCACGCTCTCCAGACTCGCGCCGTTGTTGACGTAGCCGTTCCTGTGGTTTGCATCTTCGTCTAGTCTGAAAGTAGTTTAAAAGAAAAAGGTTATAGGAGAGTTTTCAGAAAAGATCTTTGCGCTGACCTACGCATTGTGATTATTTGGTACTATTATGTTTCGCTAGCGAGGTTTCTTTGAATTTTATTATAATATGAAGTTGCTATTTTTGTTTTATCATCGAAGCATGACGCTTGAGGCTGGGTTCGTTTGGTTGATGCCAATAGATCTTCTTCAATATACAGTGATGATTATAAACCTTACTGATAAAATGCGGTTATACAACGCACCACTGCCTACCCCCTAGGACCAATAACGATATTATAAATCATACTCCTTCGACTTCTTCATTTATGAGGCTAAAGTTATTTTCAGTAATAATAAATTCATTTTTTACAACAAAGTAAATGTTAGTACTAACGACTGACTATCAAGATCATTGCGTGTTTGTGCGTTTGCGAACGGATCGACGAGGCTGGTGACTGCTTGAATAAATAGAAGATATGGTTTATGAAGAAAAAATAGGTTTTTGTATGTTTGTTTGTTATCGGTTGATGAAAATATTGTACAGGTTAGGGTATAAAAGGTGAGATTTGGGGTCCTGGGTTCAATTGGAAGGTCGGACTAAATTAAATATGGTTTATTAACTTCTAAAAGTTAGCTGGAACATAAAACAGTTGGTCTTGCGTCGAATCTCTTATTGGTTGTGTCTTGCCGTCCCATCAAGAGTGAGTTAATTAGTCCACACACAAGTGACTTAATATCGCTCGCGGACTTGGCAAGTGTCCTTTGACATTGACCACTGTGACCAGTTCTGGTGGAGAGAATATTGAAGGTTACCGAAACATTTTTATTTATCTCTGTGAATTCTTTCATCAACATTATTGAAAAACAAAATGACAGAAATATTCCATTTCGCTTGAACGGATAGTTAACGTGAAAACTGTGGTAATTTCATGAAAGTTTTACTGCAACCGAATGAAAGAAACGCATGCCTCGCGATGAGAATTTCGTGCTCGTTGTTACTTTTATTAGCTTGGAAATATTTTCTAAGAAGTACTTTTAATCAGCTTATATAGGTACTACTAGCTAGCTTCTTCCCGCGGCTTTGTCTGCGTAAACCTCAGGATTAATCAAAATCCGAAATTCATCATTAGGATATCATCCCCATTTTGTGTGCCCGTGCACACAAAATGGGGATGATATCCTAATGCTATTCCAGACTATAATCTATCTCTGTGCCTTTTATCCATATCCGTTTCGTTCTGACGTGATTCAAACATTCATCCATCGCTGACAGACATAACTAACAGAGCCAAAACAAAAAAACTCTTCAGCTTTATAATATTAGTATAGATTCCCATGTAAATCCACGCTTATCACAATACTGCGACAGTAACACGACTGTTGACGTTGGTTTTTGTACGGTTTTCCTCAGCAAACATACACATGCAGTGATTTACAACACAGCACTTCAGTTTACAATGCAATTTACATAAATCTTTTACACTCACAGAATACAGAAACATACATGTTTCACATGCCAATCAAATATTATGACGTTAGACGCTTCCCGGAAAATTCTCAATAATTGCAATAAGCTAAACTAACTAAATATACAGGCACAACTTCAACTTTGACTGCATCGTTGGTCTAGTGGTCGCAAGCGCGACTGCAGTGCATGAGGTCTTGCGTTCGATTCCTAGGTCGGGCAAAGTGTTATTGCGTTTTTCCATCAGGAATTTCTCAGTAGCAGTCTCGGAGTCTGGATTTGTGCCCGGTTAATGGTAATAGGCCCCATATTACATGGGACTTAAAACATAACTGGCGAAATGTGGGTGTACAAATGGGTACACCTCTGCTTAACCCTTCGGGGACTACAGGCGTGATGTTATGCAACTTTCAACTTTGTAACTGAAATGATATGGAAAACCTCGTAAGAATATTTGGACTTTATTATTAATAGTCTGAAATCGCCAATCCGTCATAAGCAAGCGTACTGATCAATCCTCGCGCCTTCCTTGTATGAGAAGAGGCGTTTGCCTTGCAGTGCGACAATAATAAGCTGATATTTAGACTAGCCAAGTCTTCAGGAGATATTACAGTGCACCAGTGTGTACGCTAACACAAGTGTCGAGTCTGGAACGTAAGATAGAAACACGCTTGTACGATACGATTACATACAGAAGCCACTGCTAACTAACAGAAATCTCTTTGCCTAGACAGCACGGTTCGCGAAAACTTTGTTGATAGGAAACTCCCTCTTCCCTAACTCTCGTAATAGTCCGATGGGACGGGAATCTGACATATGGGGAGAGATCAGGCGCAGGACCAATTGAATACTTTTCCGACGACTACTTAAGTACTTTCAATCAGGTGGAAAAATTACAAGGAATCAAGATATCATACTATAGTATCTCAGTTAAAATAAATACTGGTTTTTGAAACAAATACTAAGTAAACGACGTAAATACTTTGCTGTATAAATAATTTGTTCTAGCTTCTGTGTAAGGCCGTGTGTTTGTTTTGTCATCAGATGGAAAAAAATGATTTATTGTTCGTCACTGAATCATCATTTCATACTCGACTGCCCCAGGAGGAGAGTTATGTTATTTTTGCTACTTACTAAGCGTTGTGTCGAAAATTCGCATTTCAGAAGGGTTCCGTTGTGTTCCCGAAATATAAAAATGGAATGGTTTATTGAAAATAAGAATTTCAAGGGATTTAACATTGAATTAAAAAATGATAATTTTTCTACCTATTTGTACCCATACCTACCCACATTTCGCCAGTTATATTAAAGTCCCATCCAATAGGCGGCAAGCCCGTTGCCATCAACCGGGCACACATCCAGATTCCGAGGCCGCTACTGAGAATTACACGTGTATGGAATGGCGAAGAAAGGCAAGAGATAAGATAAAATATTTATACAATATAATTAAATGTTAGTCAATCCAGCGATATAGAAATTCCCGGAACCCTAACAACCAGTATAATTTTAGGGTAACTTTAATTGACTTCTTCTTCTGAATCGTGTGGGCAGTAAGGTCTTACGACCCCACACACCCTAGTGTCAGATTTACTAAACCGCCTCAAGGGCCTCTGACATGGTTTGAATGGAACAGTAAGTCCAGGTTTTACTCACGATGTTTTTATTTGACTAACATTTTACTAGATCGAAATTAGGTTTAGAACGTTTTTCAGTGACCCCAATTAAAGAATAGATCTGATATTTGACTCTGAAACTTAAACTAATAGGTACTAAACCACGCTAACACGTCGTGATGCTCCTCAGCATCTGAAAGCTACCAAGGCCATTCCTAATAGTCTGTGCCTATTATATACGTATAAGTGATCGCCATCGCTCATCTAATCTCGCCATCACGACGGATGACGTCAAACAATAGTCTGTCTTTATGTGAACTTGTCAAAGCATATAATCATTACATCGGACCGTGGACATGGCTAGGGAAAGACATGGCTCGCGTGGTCAGTTGACTTGTTTGTTGCTATCGACACTTGACATTTTTTTATGTATATGTTTTTTTTTTTGGATGGGAAATTATCAAATGGCTTCTTCCGCTCTGGGCGAAGCAGAAGGGAGTGTCAGACTTTTATTGGCTAAGACCGATCCGTGTTCCTTCTAGTGCCCTTTACGTTCGAGAGCCGCGGTACCTCTTTCGAAAAAATCCCGCAACCTTGGCAATTTACGTATAAGATGGTTTTGCTCTTGACTCTAGTCTAGATCATAGGTGACAGAGACAAAGTCTACGATGGACTTACCCAGAAAAAGCTTAACTTAACTTTACAGAAATTAGGGTCGAATGGGTTCGGAAATACGGACGCAGGGAGAGAGTGCCAAAATGTCAGTGAAATGTGTGTGTTTGTTAGATTTTTCTTTATGTTTTCTTTTTATTGTTTTCTTTTGGTGATACAAAGTCAAAGTCAAAACATTTATTTCAATTAGACCATTTACAGGCACTTTTGAATTGTCAAGAGTCGGTCAGTTAGTCCGAAAGTTGAAGCTAGTTGCTCGTTCCAAAACGGAGGTAGGCCTCTATGGAGAAGAACGAGCAAGAAACTCCACGGCACTCTTTTAAATTAGGTTTTTACAAAATCCTGGTTACATCTATAGCACTTAAGCCATTTGGGCCCAGTATATGGCCACGTTTCTTGCCGCGTTAGATTCGCTATTCACATCGTAAACGGACAGTTGCAACATTCCAATAAAGGAGACATTGTCTGATTAGGAGCTCCAGAATTGCACTAAGGGTCAGACGGGTCCATGGTCTGCTTCATTAGTTGAAAAGACAATTAAAATAAATGTACCTATGCTACACACAAAGCTTGCTAGAAAGGCAAGATGATAATTACCAGCCTTTTATTGTCCTACTGCAAGACAAAGGCTTCTTCTCGTGCAGGGAATGCTTACGAATTAAGATTTATTCAATGTGTATTAACACAAATGTCAGAGAATCCCAAGATTAAAAAAGCAGGATACAAAATGAAACGTTTACTGCACGTGTTACTTAATACTTGAACATGGGAACCGAATGTTCTAGCGTAATTTGGAAGAAGCCTGTGTCAAGGCTGAGTTGATTGATTGCTATGGAAGGCAAAATTGGGTGTATCATGTCAACAGCTTACGACACGACAAGTCTAATAAATTATCTTGTCACTACGAGCTAATGGTGTATCTTGTATGACTATAGACTGGTACTCACTTGTAGGTTGCGATCTTCTTGTCGAAACAGAACCTCTCCTCGCAACAGTTCCAGTACATTGTCTCCAGACAGCTGTGGACAATGAAAAGCATTATTAAACACTGTCATTAGATACATAACATCACGCCTGCAATCCCCAAAGGGTTAGGCAAAGGTGTACCCATTAGTACACACACATATCGCCAGTTATGTTTAGGTCCCGTGTAATAGGGTGCGAGCCTATTTGCCTACTGTCATTAGAACAACTCAGAATTAGATACATAACATAGAAATAGATAGAAAAAAAAGGGTAAAAATAATATTTAAATATATCTCGATCTTGGGACAAGTGGCAAAGGCTAGCAGCGTTGCCACGCTGTATGGCAATGCTGATTCCTTGGCCAAAAGAAATGCCTGCCGTAGACTATTTCTATACTACTTGTTATAAGAATAACAAATATAATAATAATAATTTGTGGAAAATGTAAAATGAAAAACCAACAGTTTTAATAAATAAAACACTTGACTGTTTTATTTATTAAAACTGTTGGTTTTTCCTCATAAAAATAAATAAATTAAAAGAAAGCAGGTCCGTTTATGCATGCGTCAGTCATCAGCTTATGTAGACCGCAAAAATTCGGGAAAATCGATGGCTTATAATTATACACGGAAAATAAGTTAGTACTGTATGGAAGTACTTGTTACTTTTTCTAACCACAACACGTCATGAAACGACACAGATAATCAGACCGATACATTGATATTACTGTGATTCATAACCAAAATTTCATTGAAATTGACTCACCTGTTTACAAGTTAAGGTAAAATAAACTGACACACACAACTGATAATAACTAGCGGTCACATTGCCGATCACTTCACGTAAAAATTGTGTTAATTAATAGTAATTACTGTAAAAGACGCGACTTTCCCGTCTTGCTGTGACACAACGACTAAATCTCATCTATAGATACTAAAATTACAATGAAGAGATTTTTTGTTTGTTTGTTTAAACGCGCTAATCTCTGGAAATACCAGTCGGATTGGAAAAAATAATTATGTATATAATAGCTAGATTCATGATGAATAGTATAAGCTATATAACATCACGCTACGACCTACGGAAGCGGAGCAGTAACCAAAGACATAACAAAACGCGGATGAAAAAAAACCGTGTACGAAGTCGCAGTGAGCAGCTAGTACCTACATTATAAAAAAACACAATAGACACGTGTATAACTTGACAGTTCTTGGTACTTTGTGTTATTTTTAAAAGAATTCGTCAAGAAATATCCTTAGTTTACTCTGTTATTGAAATTAAAGAACAATTGGGTTTATGTGACGTTCAAAAGTGCCTTTTAATGGCATAGTGGAAATAAATGATTTGACCTTGACTAATGTCAAATTTGGTAGAACTAATGTTCTACCAAATTGTCATTTTTTTTACTATCGTTTTTGGAGGTTATGCGGTTCCGCTAATGCTGAGTATTCCCGTTTGAGCACCTAGAGCACCAATCAATATTTTAATGTGGTACTGTAAGGGCACCAACCTATTGTGCTCAATGCATAGGTACTCAAAAAATAGGTGCTCAAACGGTAATACTTCGCTAATGCTAATTGTAGTACGAGTTAACTGACATAAATCGTCGAAAAAGAGAAATGTGTTATGACTTTATTTGTGTCTGAGATCGACAGAATTATAAAAACAAGGCAGAGGCTTAGAACGTTTCTCTTTGGCACTCTGGATGCGGAACCCCTTAAAGAACTGCCTTGTATTTAATCTATGACAGAAGAAGTGTCTCCTTACCTTAATGCCCGGTCTTCACTAAGGCGGAGACGAGAGGAGATGTCTCGTATAACCAATCGGCTTGCGATTTTTCACATTTCACAGTTTAGCTATAACACAACACAGAATCCTATTGGTTGTTTACGAGACATCTCTTCTCCTCTCCGCTTTGGAGACCGGGAGTTAAAGCATAATGTACGTTATGTCTTAAAACAAAAGACTGACAGTCACGTAGTACGTTAGCCGGTGACTACCATACGTCAGGATGGCGGCAAACTACGGCAAACAGTTTTATGATTATCTTTAAATGACACACAATCACTTTGCCGGCAAATATTATTGATAGTTAAGTACGACATTGACACGGCACAACTGTTTTATTACAGTAATTAATTTGCAGAGATTTTACTGTGATTGGCACTGCTTAAACATATATGTATAGTTAAAAACAAGTACCTACCCGTAATAACAGCCATAAAACTGTGATTTATGATAGTTTTCTTTTTACGTTGTTAACTAATGCCATTTGTATTTAATCATCATCATTATATCAGCTAAACGTCTATTGCTGGACTTAGGCCTCCCCTAAAGATGACAATGACTGGTCCTGCGCTGACCGCATCCTGCGGTTTCCTGTGACCTTTGTCAGTCTCTGGACTCGGGGGGGCTCCCACTCTGCGCCTTTCGGTACGTGGTCGCCACTCGAGAGACCCCAATAGCAGTCTGCTCTATGAGCTATGTGCCCATTGCCACTTGAATTTCACAATTTTGAGAGCTATGTCGATTACCTTAGCTTTTCTTAATTATTTTGTTGTATTTAATAATAAAGCGCTTGTTGGAATTGTTTTTATTTGCCTATAAATAATTTTTGCACTTTAAGTTTTAAGCATAATATTTGTGTAAACAATAATTATTGGTGGACCAAATAAAATAAATTTTACGAACACTTCTTTACAAAGATCCTTGTCCCGCAAGAAACGTTTAACAAAACGCACAGTAGCAAAAAAAACACAGATAATACTTTAAAACTTCAAGCACGTTGTAGTACGGTACATATCCCAAGTACGTAATGTTGTGCACTAAGGAGATACGCGTGGAATGGGCCATTATCTTGACACTGACTGACACTATCAGGAGTGAAGGCATTTCTTGTAGCGTGATCATCTGTGGCTGCAGATGTAGTAGCTTACCTATAGTTAGGTTGTAATTAAATTTTAACTCGACTGGCCTGTTGGTCTAGTAGTTAGTGACCCTGACTGCTAGGACAGAGGTCGTAGGTTCGATTCCCACCTAGGACTAATCTTTGTGTGTTGAGCATGATGATTTGTTCTGTATCTGGGTTTAATTTATATATAATATGTATGTATTTAGAAACATATAAGTATATTTATCAGTTGTCTGGTTACCATAGTACAGGCTCTGCCTAGTTTGGGATCAGATGGCAATGTGTTGGTAATCCTAAGATATTATTAAATATTATTATAGTGAAAAGCTCGGGATCCGATTTTTAATTAGAGTATTGGATAAATCTCTTATGAATTCTTAAATGGCAGCAAAGAATATTAAGTTTTAATACGGTAACAACCCTGAAATTGTGAACAGCAATGCATGGATCGTCTCATGGGGCTTAAGACTGATGAACTACTTATCTGTGGGTGTGACCTACATCGATATTAATGCTTAAAGTACCTACTTATAATAAAAATGATCATAGGAACTATTGGAGACTGTCGACAGAAGTGAATGCAAGATGACTTTACTAAAGTGCACAAAAAAGAGTTCTAAAGAAAAGCTTATCACTTACTACTGGCATGACTTGCACAGCTTGAGCAGCATCTTGTCGCGTTCACATAGTGTCCACACGTGCTGAGGTCGACGCTGGGCATGGACGCGCGCGCTACGGTGTCACGCTACTGGAACACCGCATTCCTGGAACAAACGAAGCATGATTAGTTTAGAAGAGTAACGTTTGTTTTCAAGTACATTACTTTGTAGTTTTGAAGGACTTTTTGGTAAAAAATGATTTTTCTTGTAAATATCATTCAAAAGAACTTTGACTTTGTGTGTCTCTGCAATGTTTTCATGACTTGAAAGTTTTTGTTAAATACCGTGCGGTTTTATTCTAGTCTGGGGTGTAGGTATATAATATAGGTATAGGTACTTGAAAATATTTTAACCTTTTAATTTTTAATTTTCTTATACGTTATGATTTAGTAGTTTTTATATAAGCTACATTGTATTCAAGTGTCATTATGTATGATACTGTATGCAAATATTGTACAAATGTTGGTTTTAAAAGAGTACGTATGGAGTTTCTTGCCCATTCTTCTCCATACAAAACTACCTTTTGGAAGGGGCAACTAGATTCAATATTGTTTTTTTTTATATGACGTTCAAAAGTGCCTTATATGGCCTAATTGAAATAAATGATTTGACTTTGACTTTGACTTTAATGAATAAAATATAATATGCATCTCAAGAATATATTAGAATAAAATATTTATTTGCCAGAAACAACACACACACATACATACAGAGGTGAGGTGGTACTCTTTTGTATACAGAGGTGTTAATATTACATAGTGCACTGAAGCCCTCCGGACTTGTCCCAATTACCCCCCTACCTCCAGTACGCCTACCTGACAGCTTTGCTCACTGTCACAGTCCCTTAAAGGTCTACAACCTTGTTGATCACAGAAGTATGTCAGTCAGAGGTCGCATTAGAATACAATGGGTGCGCTATGGCGCGGTATTCAGAACAATCTGTTCGTCGCCTCGTTAGATGAATATTATCTGTCAGTTGGAACTAGATACATAATATCATTGCAATACCTGGTACTGTGGCGGTGGGTGTTAAAGTGCTGGTTCATTTGAAATTTTCTACCTTACGTAAATGAAAATAGAATTGGAAATAGCTAAATAGGTACTCCATGAAGAGATGAAGTTGTTTGTAAGAGGTAATCTCTGGAAGTGCTAGCACGGTTACAAAAATTGGACTATACACTGATAGAAAGCTACACAGCACTATGACGGGGTGTCATAGAATTTTTTATGGTATACCCAGCTTTCTAGTATTTCAACGTTTACAAAAATAGATAAGTAGGTATATAAATAAAAACAGATTTAAATTTTTAAGTTTTTTGAAAAACATATTAGAAATATTCAAGAATTTGAAGGCAATTTTATTTTCGAATTAAAGATCTTAGGGAATTAGTGTACAGAAAACCCATGTCCACTATTCTCCACTTCTCCACGAAACCATCTTTTGGAAAGGGCAATAAAATTCAATTCTTTTTGTGTGTACCTTTTACCTAATGTTCTAATTGATATAAATAATTTGATTGTGACTTTACTCCGGTAAGAAATAGGTGACGTACAATTTAAAGTTATTAAAAGCTTTAACATAACACATAAAAATCACGCCTACAATCCCCGAGGGGCTAGGCAGAGGTGTACCCATTTGTACACCGACGTTTTGCCAGTTATGTTTAAATCCCATGTAAAGGGGGGGGGGGGGGGCTACTACCATCAACCGGGCACAAATCCACTTTGACCAACCTTGTAGTTAAACCCACGACCTAGCGCATGTATTGTTACATCTGAAACACAAACTATGGTGTATCTAATCACACCAATACTCGACATCAGATCACAACGTAAGTACCGACTTCCGTTTATGTACTCGTAATAATACATTATGTATTTAATAGGCCTCACATGCAGATGTAGCTACATGACCATTTTAGAGGTCATTATGAGGCCCATGGGATTGATGATGGGCACCTTATGTGCGTATGTCATCAAATTTGATGGTAGGTCATTGAGCTTCCTTAAATTGAGCTGCTGGTAAATGATGCATAATTATGTGTTATTTCTGGTAAACCTCTGTATGAACTAATAAAAACCGGTCAAATGCCAGCTGAATTCTAATACAAAGGTTTCTGTACCAACCGTACAAAAAAAACCAACATAAAACAAAATTAGTTTCCTCTAGGAGGGATTTTTAATTCATTCAGCTTCAGCTACTTATTACAGTTTAAAAGATACAGTCCTGCGACAGAAGGACAGACAAACAGCGAAGTATTATATACTTACTGAGCGTCTCGTTTAACACTTAGAGTACAGAGTCGTTAATTTGTAAGGAGTAATCAATCAATCAATCACTAATGTTTCAGTTTTAGAAAAATACTGTAGGTATTGCTAAGTGTCGTAGGATATATTTTAATGTCCTTACAATATTCAAACTTTAGCTCGGAAGACGTTGGGGTCAGAGGCTAGTTCTCAATAAAGATTATTTTTCTATTTTAATCGCGTCGATTGTCAACATGGGCTATTTTTAATGAATACCTAACGTCTAGTCATACCGGTAACACCAGTATAACCAGTATTCATAATAACTAACGTCGAAGCAAAATAATTTTCCATACAAATAAACTAACAAACATATTGCACCTAATACTTATGTGTTTACCATGATAATGGTGCCGATTCCCTTAGGCACAAACTAAACTAAAATTAGACTATGTCCATCTTTTTCTGTCTAATAAAATAAGATAGAGACTAATGTAAATAAGAGCTGTCAAATTTTGTCAATCTGACACATTCATACAGTTATAGTTGACTTCTTAAAACGTATGGATTAAAAATACGGAGAAGTTCAAGGCAAAACTAATTAGACATCTCTAATTTAGTTCTTTAATGTCCCGGAATGTCACCGTCCTTTTCTTTAGCTGTATGTTAGTAAGAGATGTCAATACTTTAAATGTAGTCTAGTTTATGAACAAGGGAATCGGCACCAGTGACTACGAATTGATTTGGTTCGTCATCAAATAAAATAATAAAGTAAAAATCTTTATTTTTACCAATATTAAGTTCTATGGTTTCTGCTCCACGCCAGTGGGTCGTGGCATGAAGTTGTATAGCTTATAACCTTCCTCGATATTCGGAGTATATGACACACAATGTTTTTGTCATATAGGACTAGTAGTTTCTGACATTAGCGCGTTCAAACCAACAAATTTTTCAGGCTTATAAATAGTTTAATAATTCTACATTGAGGAGCATCATCAATTTAATTAAATCTATTACAATTGGAAGATTTAAACAAAATGCAAAAAATTCAAGATTATATCTGAATTATAAACAATCTCGTAACCGGCGTGCTTGTATGACGAAATGTATGAACGTAGACAAGGCGAAAGGAGTATGTAGGGATCGTAGCAGGTGGCGTTCTGTGGTTTCTGCCTACGCCCTTATGTACTCTCCCTCTGTATGTACTTATGTTGTAAACAATCTAACCACAATAAAATACTCGTAAAAGAACACTTACATAAATATTAATGATAATTTTCCCGTGTCCATTCACTTAATCACAAAACAGCATGTTATTTCCCAAGAACTCATTACAATATATCTATTCTATCACACGTTCATACACTCTAGCGCAGATCACAATGTAATTCTATATTTTATAGTCATAATAACATGTAGTTTATCTCATTATTGTCATTACAATATGTGTTGTGTACTAACCTCAATCCGTGACACACATTTGCAAGATAATGCACACAGTCAGCGATGATCCGGTATAGAATACAAGGTGTCGAGAAACAACTAGGGGAAATTCCTTGCTAACTATCATCCGTTCTTATTAGATAACAAGATTTACTAGAATCAACAAGAATTATGTAACCAGGATTTTGTAAAATCCTAATTTAAAAGAGTGCCGTGGAGTTTCTTGCTCGTTCTTCTCCATAGAGGCCTACCTCCGTTTTGGAACGAGCAACTAGCTTCAACTTTCGGACTAACTGACCGACTCCTTGACAATTCAAAAGTGCCTGTAAATGGTCTAATTGAAATAAATGTTTTGTACTTTGACTTTGACTAAGTTCGAAACACCTGGAGACCGGAATAATGGCATAAAATTGTAAAAGAAAGCAAGAAAAGACAGAAAATCTATTTACTTCCGCGATAATGACGTCCATAACATAAACCAATTTGTTTACAAAAGCTCAAGCCTTATTATTAAATCTAGAAAAAATAAAATCAAACAACACCAGGCTGGAAGGCTTGTGCAATGAAACGGTTGCAACTGCCAGCGGGAAGATAAGATAAATTTAAAATTTTAAGAACGACCCGACACTCATTTGTATTCCTACGATCTTCAAATGGCTGAACTGATTTCCTTAAACCATAACTAACTAAGAACACTATCGAGTGTTTTTAAGTCACTATGCAAACAAAACAAACTAAATTTAAATCGATACAGACGTTTGGGACACCACAGACTGACTCACATTCTGTTTTGTTTGGGGTTTAAAAATGACAGTTGAAGAAGGACAAAAAGCTAGTATGAAACTTTTAACGGGTATAGGTACTTTATATTGAAAAAAAAAAAGGTTGATTTATGTCCAAGATAAATATTAGCACAACAAAACATTAAGAAAATCCTTCTCCATCTGTCAAAAATCAAAACTACATCAAATCTTAGTTGATGTACTACTAATAAAAGCCTTAGCACCCACAAATCTAGCTAACACCAATAATTACACAGCGCTTAACTATTCACACTTACATAAACAGTATGACAGCACCAGCCTGACACTTAAGACTGATGTTATTGATAAAGAGATAGCGAGCTAAAAATATTAGCACTATCTGAACAGCGGAGATTAATAAGTAGATAGCAATGACGGATTGAAGCAGGCGGGAAGACTGACTATAATGTACACATAAAAGGGAAACATAAGAAGCGAACTGATGGCGATCTTATCGATAATCTTGTGAGGAAGTGAGGGATTAAGGCAGTAGATGTTGATGGTGATTGCGGATAAGCATGACAATTGTAGGAATTCCTATCAAATCATTTCATAGAAAAGACAATATATTTGGACAAACATTTGGATTCCCTCGTATTATATTTTATTGTACAACTTATTTTTTAAACTGCTTCGTTTGTCTAATAGTTGAAAAGCGTGACTGCTGAGCATGAGGTCTTGGGTTCGATTCCTAGGTCGGCCAAAGTGTTATTAGGTTTTTCTATCAAGAATTTCTCAATAGCAGCCTCGGAGTATGGATTCGTGCCCGGTTCAAGGCAATAGATTAGTCCTCCACTATATAATCTACTAACTTAAGGAATGTAGGTGTAGTAATGGGTACTCTTCTGTCTAACCCTTCGGGCATTACAGGCGTGATGTTATGACTTCTTTTTAAAAGAGTAAGTATGAAATTTCTTGCCGATTTTCTCCATACTACCTTCGTAGGGGCAACTAGATTCAATTATTTTTTCTTGTAACGAAACCATTGATTTGATTTCGTCTTTTAACTTTATTGTCTGTGGCAAAAAACTAAACTACTGTCAGCTATTATTGAATTTAAAAAAAAAAAACATATTTCATAAAGTGGAGCTTTGTGAGGCTTATGTCGAGTTGGTATAAAATCTTCATCAAAGTAAACTAAGAAAGGTGGAGGTGGTAGTATGGAAGTGTAAAATCCTATTAATGGTGCCGATTCCCTTGTTCACAAACTAGACTAAATACTAAATATAGGGAATCGGCACCAATATATCCCTGCTTAGGCACATTTACCTAAGAATTCTGTTACATTTCGAATAGAATTCTTGCTATCCACATAATAAAAGCAGTAAGTCACCTATTTATAACTCAAAGACAATGAAACAATCAAATCTTAATTGTTTTATAACTTTATCATTAAAGATAACGTAGAAATAGGGGAATAGTTTGCGAACAATATTATCATTAAAAGATAATCTGACCGCCTTGGCAGAGATTGTTGATAAGGTGCGATAATGCACTAAGAGTACATGCCTTCTGTTATGCAGAAGTGAATTGACAAACAGATAAACTAGCGAAGGCTATGATGTTACTTATCATTGGAATCAGTAAAAAATTATAAGACTGCTGCGTTTAGTGTAGTATTACATAAGACATATCCTATGATACTCAGCAATAGTGTATCTTTTTCAGTAATTATAGTTTTTTTTTGTAGTCGGACTAGTATTGAATTTTTAGATGTTACAAACAAACGATGTTACTTAGTTTATATTTTAATTCATTTATACGACCCAAATGATGATAATAATGATAAACAATAATATTACTGCTATAAATGCGCATGTTTCGAAGGATGATTAATACTCAATTATGTTTGGCACATAGATAGATTAGAGTCTGGAAAATAGCACATCATGAGATATTTTCAACCGACTTCAAAAAGGAGGAGGTTTTCAATTCGACGCGTATGTTTTTTTTTTTTGTGTGTTTGTTCAACGATTACTCCGCCAATTATGAATCGATTTGGATGATTCTTTTTTTGTTTGAAAGAGTATAGTTCGGAATAGGTCCCATAAGAATATTGTCATGATGTGATGATGAACTTAGGAGATATGGAACGGAACTCCTTATAAAATCACAGCAGAACCGCCGTAACAAGAAAAATTGCTTCGTTTATACGTGTAGTCGATGACTGACTGAAGGAAGTGGGGAGGGGGTACGTCAACCCCCCTCCTACCACTTTCCAAAATTAAATATATCGTGTGAGGTATTGTTTGAAAGGGCTTTATGTAAGGATTTCAAACATTAACACACAAGCACTAAAAAGTGAAAAATAAAAAGCTTTTTTACAAAAAAAGATAACCGCCTTCAAAAACTACAACATAAAAAATAACTTTAGCTTGGAAGTCGGCGGCTTTGGTTTTGTTTCTTGTTATGTAGGAATTGCCACCGACTTCCAAGCTAAAGTTATTTTTTATTTTGTAGTTTTTGAAGGCGGTTATCTTTTTTTGTAAAAAAGCTTTTTATTTTTCACTTTTTAGTGCTTATCCTAGTTAATGTTTATAAACTTTGACAGGGACGATGTCGCATAGTTGTATGTAAAAGTTTGTATTTTAAAATTGATTGATTTTCAGATCGGGAGGATCGAAAATTTCTGGGATATCTCAATATTATTATAATGTGATTATAGCATTGCACTGCCGTGCAACAAAGGGACAGTTTCACAAAAACATTGTATCGTAAAGAGTCACTGTTATTTTTAAGATCGTGAGTAACACCACGTCCTGAATCCTTTGCGTCGTTGCCAAGAATGTGAAGTCTTATAACAGAGGTTATTAATTACCTCCTTGATGACATGTTGGCGACATGAGGATTGCAAATAGCACTCCTTTTTGATGAACGGTACCAAAATTTTACACTAGTTTATCTTTTCACTATGGAAAGAGATATTTTTGTATATATCGTGATATAATTATATTCTGTTCTTTGAGTACTTACGCAATTTATATCTTATTCAAAACATTTAATAAATAATTATATATTTAGGATGAAAGAGACTTAATTAATATATACATTATTTACAAACTTAATAATAAAAATAAAATATCTTATTTAGAATATTATTATTATTAATTCTATTTCATTGTCCGTACTCTCTTCTTTCAAAGATCTGTCTCACTAAACAGTAGGTATATGTCTAATTTTCGCTTGTAATCAATCATCACCTGTATCTATATAATATATATCTGTTTCAATTAAGTAGTTGTTGCTGTTTGTTTATCATTTGCCAATTTTTTGGCTTTAATTTTAGATTACAGCCGGTTGAGAGTTTCAGCTGGCGAATTGACGAGAAATGAGCTTGAGGTGAGCTCTCATCCCAACTCATACTAGATTGAGAGCTCTTCTAAGCTCGCTTCATCTAAATTCGCCGAGGGAGGTTTTCCAGAATAGCACATAATTGCATAAAAGCAGAAATCATTGTCATATTGATTACTCCTAGTACCGTCAGAGCAATCTCTATCAATGTAGGTAGCTAGATTCATAGAGATTGATTTCGAACCACATACATAATGTAGCTCCTGTAAGCCACAGCCTCGCCAGATAAGCGGGGAAAGCGACGGCCGGCGCGGAATAAATGTAAGTACCAGTTAGCGCACAGCTTGCCCACGACTTTCCCGACTTACTGAGCTATAAATAGAAATACGTTTAAATATAAATAAACAACTGCCTCGCTGGTCTTGACTGACTCGTTGGTCTAGTAGTCGCAAAGCGCGACTGCTGAGCATTAATTAGATCGTAGGTTTGATTACCAGATAGGGCAAAGTGTTATTGGGTTTTTCTACCAGGAATTTTTAGTAGCAGCCACGGAGTCTGGAATTGTGCCCAGTTGATAGCAATAGGCTCGCCTCCTATTACATAACATACATATCATCACGCCGGTTATCCCCAAATAGATAGGCAGAGGTGTACCCATTAGCACACCCACATTTCGCCAGTTATGTTTAAGTCCTATGTAAAAAAAGTTCAAAATTTTGATCTTTGTCCTTCAATATCTAGAAACTTAAAAGTTATTTTAACAAGAGAGATTCCAGGTATGATCCAGAACAAAAACAATAATCGCGATAATGGGAAGGACGTGTACATACTTAATTCTCGTCGTTGCTCAGTGTTTTCTTATACTCGTTCCTAATTCCTATCCTTTATCGTGTAGGCAGTAAGGTCTTACGACCCCACACACCCTAGTGTCAGAGTTTCTAAACCGCCTCAAGGGCCTCTGACATGGTTTGAGTGGGACAGTAATAGGCTGGTATAAGTCCAAGTTTCCTCACGATGTTTTTCCTTCACCGATGTCAGTGATGTCCAAGATAAGCACCCGTTATTCGATCCAGAGGTGAAACAATAATCATGCACTTCAACTTCATTTTTTATTGCCCTTAACGATTGTAAAAATCTTGTCAAAATACCAGCAATAATTCGCCACAAATTGGTCCATTTCATCAATCAACGGTAATCAAATTAAAATTACATACATTTCGTCCACTTAATTTTTTTGCCTTCTTCGAAGTAATTCGCGTAATAATCACTCCACAAAACAATTGAAGTTATCATTAACATTTGTGCGACTGTCGTAAAATACTGTGCTTTTATGTCGACGAAATACTTTAATGTATGTAGTGTTTTATTTATGACCATTCGAGAAATTGGGTGCGTCAGATGTTGAGAAAGGACCAATTTACGTTCAAAATAAGGTTTACAGTAATGTGGTTTTGATATTGTCTGTTTCTACAATGCATCCTTGTCAAATTCGAGGAGGTAAAACTATACTGATTCAACACGACCAACAATCCGATTATTGATTCGTGTCCGATTTGACACGAATCAAAAATAAAATAAATAGGTATTTTTAAGGGGCTCGCCCCCAATTACATGGGATTTACACATAACTGGCGAAATATGGGTGTACTAATGGGTACACCTCTGCCTAACCCTTCGGGGATTACAGGCGTGATGTTATGTCTTTTTATTTTTTTAGTAGTTGATTTTCGAATTCAAACTAATCATCTTGCCGCTGAGTCTAAACTGCCTAAGCAGGCAGGGCACAGTGTCTACCGCATACGATTTTGTTCTTTAAAAGAAGTGTATTCTGAAATACTGTCAAATACAAAGAAGTAAAAAAAAAGGAAGTATTTGATCATTATTGATCACGTGTGTGACATGACAACCTTCTAAAATGCATCTAAAAACTACATCATGTATAAGAACAAAGTAATACATGAAGAGCATCTTTAACTTCAAGTCGTAAGTAAAAGGCGCACGTGCCCACACACTTGATACTTCCTCGATACCATCTGACGGGCCATAAATGAAAGTCTAAAGCTCACAGCCGGCCTAACACGCCACTTCCTCTCGGCCAAATGTCACCGACCGGCCTTGGACACTGTTTACTTACAGGTTCCTTATACCTACATACACTCATCCGCACATACAACTTACCAATTTGACTTCAAAACCGCCTTTATTTCGTAGCTGAACACAAATTTTGGTTGTCTAACTGCGACTTTGTCGTGTGGTTGACTGTACTTCGTACGTCATTTAATACAATGTAGGAGCTCCGAGGAAATCCTGACTCATAGCGAAGGTAGCTAGTATAGTAGTCTAGTAGTAGTCTAGTAATAGAGAGATAGTGTTGCAGGTAATATTAAAGTATCGGATATTCGATAGGTATATAATGATAAGGATTTAATTATGTGGGCCTATGATCCGAAGGCTTACAAAGGTAGGTATTCGATGTCTTTTTTAAGTCATGCCTAACACGCTGACTGTTGAGTCCACCTGATGTTAAGTTGTTCCAGCTGCCTATTGACTTTTGCAATACCAGAGGCCTTGCAGATGCGTTGCCATCCCAGAAACAAAGTTGAAATAACACAAACATAACATCACGCCTGTAATGCCCGAAGAGTTAAGCAGAGGTGCACCCATTAGTACACCTACACTTCACCAGTCATGTTTAAGTTCCATGTAATTTGAGGCGAGCCGATTGCCATCAACCGGGCACAAATCCAGACTCTGAGGCTGAGAAATTCCTAATGGAAAAACCCAATAACACTTGTCACACCTGAGAATCGAACCCAAGACCTCACTGGCCAAATGTGGGTGCGCCTCTGCCTAACTCTTCGAGGATTACAGGCGTTATGTTATGTTATGTTCAGATAATAATCTGAACTGGTTAACCACAATGGAATGGCCCATCACATGCAACGAGCCTCATTTTACCCTACCAAAGAAACTATCAACAATATAATCACGTCTCACAACTCGTGGACATTCCAAAATGTCGGCAATGTTCCCCCAACTGAAGGAAAAACCTGTCAGTAGGGGGTAATCGCCGCTTATAAGTGAACCTTCCATTATTACGTTAGGTAGCTATTATAATAATGGATGTATCTTTCTGGTAATGCATGCACTTATCATTTAATAAGCGGTCTTTTGATGACTCATTTCTTGAAGGGGGAAGGCAATAAGTTAATTTATTTTACATTCGTTTATATGAGATTAAATATAAAAGTAAAAGAAGAAAGTATCTAAGTTAGAAATATAGAAAAAAACTTTTTTTTACAAAAAAGACACCGCCTTCAAAAATTAAAAAAAATATTTTTTTTTCATATGATATATTTCATTTTGGACAGTGGCATGAGGGGAGTCCACATACCCCCTCCCCCTCTGCTTTCAATCAGTCGACTACACGTATAAACAAAGCAATTTTAATTGTTACGACAGAACCGTCGTAACAAGTAAAATTGCTGATTTATTTATTTAAACTCTATGCAACAAAAAAGTACAAAGTCAACAAAAAGTCAACCAAAGAGATTCTATGAGGAGTCCCGTTCCATATTCAGATCATAACAATATTTCCATGGGGCCACCTGGGATGTATACCCTTTCAAACAAAAAAATAAATTCAAATCGGTTTAAGCGTCTTCGAGTAATCGGGGACCATGCCTACATGAAAAATGGCGAATTGAGAACCTCCTCCTTTTTTTGAAGTCGGTTAATGAAAAAGAAAGAAGAATGCAACTAAGTTATTGTGTCTCAAGAGTGTTCACGCCTCACGCAAACAAACTCTCTACAGTCTCAAGCAAACTTTCATGTACAAAATTTTGAAAATTAACGAACCGATTTTAATTTCACTTGATATGTGTACACAAGATACATTTTAGCCCAAATGTTAAGAAAACATTTTTGAATAAAAATTTTGAAGTTTATGGTATGTATCGTTAAAGTACCGTCTCTCATGAATCAGGATGCGGGTTCAATACCGGGCAAGTGCCAATGTGAATTTTTAAATTCTTATGTACTTTCTAAGTTTATTATGGACATCACTGACATCGTTGAAAAAAACATCGTGAGGAAACCTGGAATTATACAGGGTAATTGAAAATTTACCCGAAACCTGAAAAGGGGTAATTGTACTCATCATTATCAACAACTTTTACTATGGGACCAACCTTGAAATCATGAAAAATAAAACAGCTGATCCATACATTACGTTATTGTTGTGTAGCATTTTTGTAGGGAACAGCTGAAAGTTGTTCATAGTGATGAGTACAATGACCCCTTCTCAGGTTTCGGGTATATTTTCAATGACCCTGTATAAGTCTGAAATCGCTAATCCGCCTTGAGCAAGCGTGGTGATCAATGCTCGTGCCTTCTCTGTATGAGAAGAGACTTTGCAGTGAGACAATAACACGCTGGTAATTTATCAATGTAAAGTTTTCTGAGAACTTTACGCTCTTATTACCACGCACTTTGTTTTAATTAAAATAATTAATTTAATAATATAAATATTCTTGAATGAAGTCCGGCACGTAGTGGTAGCAGCGTAAGTAATTAACATTTAAATAAATGAGTGGATCGCGACTCAGGCCTGTATGATGACATACCGTATCGCTCACTCACCGGGCTGGTATTCGGTGCAAAAACTTGCCACTCACGTAATGAGCTGCTTTGGGGGTCAGTTTGTATGCTGATAGTATTTTGATACATATTTGGTGCTTGTTAAAGTCTAAACTAAGTGAATGGAATTCTGATGTTGGTGTCGCTACTCTACGATCCTTACTCAAACTGAGTGGTGTTCTTTTGTTGCTAAGCGCAAATTTTGAGAATAGCTGTACCGATTTGGCTGATTATTTTTTTGTTATGTTTATATTTTTCCGGACAAGGTTTTTATAAAATAATTAATTGGGAAAATCCCCCGGAACAGTTGGAAAAATACTCCCGTGCGAAGCCGGGGCGGTTTGCTAGTCGTTTATTTAAGTTTTAATCAGTTATATTAACAATATTTACAGACTTATAAAAAAAAACAATCAGAAGCAAAGAAGAAACTAAAACCAAATGGCATAAAAAATTCCTTTACATCGCCGTCAACTTGAAATGTGCCCAAAAGACTGGCCGCCACGTTGGATGGCAATGCTTCGCCTCTGGCTGAGATAATAGCCAGCCCTTAGGTCACGGGAGGTGTCAACCAACCGTTTGGACCGCTCCGAAAGGCCATGGGCACACGGACCTCATGACACGAGGGTGTCCACGTAGTCATTAAATAAATTCCATGTTACACCATGAAGTTTTCCATTAAATCGCAAATCAGTGACACTCAAGATTAACTTCAGAAAGTTCGCTGTAGTACTAGTCGGATGTAGGTAAAACAATCAAATAGTTTAGAGTGTTAAGAATGTCATAAATGATATAAAAACGCGGATAAAATATCGGAAGGTAAAAATTAAAAGTATTTAAGTACAATCGAACAAACTATTTACTTTACAGACAAAAATTATCTTCCTGCTACATTACCATTCATTGTTATTTTGTGTTCACTTTTTAAGCTTGTGGTATCTATTAATGTTGAAACCTATTTATACCATAACATCAATCTTATAATAACGGAAGGGTTAGACAAAGGTGTACACATTTGTACACCCACATTTCGATACCTATGTTTAAGTCCCATGTAATAGGGGGCGAGCCTATTGCCATCAACCGGCACAAATCCAGACGCAAAGGCTGCTACTGAGATTTTTCTGATAGAAAACCTCAATAACACTGTGCCCGACCTGGGAATTGAACCCAAGACCTTAAGTTCAGCAGCACAATCATGCGACCACTAGACCAACGAGGCAGTCGACTTATTTAGAGTGATTTAAAAGAATTGATACATTCGGAACATTGTTTAAAAGTCGTTGCAAGTTACCTGTTTACCAAATGGCTTGTTGGATTGTACATAGTCAAGTACCTATACATATAATAATCCGACACTATTTCCGTATGGCCACCGACCATGAGTGCGTATTATGATTGATCCACATCGAATGTCATGGTGATTTCGTCATAGTGATAATAAGTAAAGAGTCTATTTTTATGTCTCGCTAAATGTTATCAAAACATACCACGACTAGCAGCTGATATTATGAATGCGAAGTACGAAAACAGACAGCACACATGTGTGTCGGTTTGGTTCGTTTTCACGGCCGCTATGGTTTTAATTACTGTACTGATTTTGGTAAGGTTTTGCAGACATATTAACGTCACGCCTGTCATTTTCGAAGGGTTTTTTTTTACCGATGGGAAATCATCAAATGACTTCCCCCGCCCTGGGCGGGGCGGGAGGGAGTGTCAGACTTTTACTGACTAAAACCCATCCATGTTCCTTCTTGTGCCCTTTGCGTTCCAGGGGTGCGGTATCTCTTTCGAACAACCCGCAGCCCCGGCAGGCATCGGCCCTTAGTGGCCCCTTCAATTGTTTGCTGACATCTCTTTGAGGCGCGCGTGGAACACGAACGCGCCGTCGACACGGTCTGTCGTTATTCAACGAACGGACGGTGAGCTACCCATTGCTCACCGCCCACAGACCCGCGATTCCCGAAGGGTTAGGTATCCTTTCGTATACCCACATTTCGCCAGTTATGTGTAAGTCCGATCTTAAGGGGAGAGCCTATTGCCATCAACCGGGCACATATCCAGACTCCGAGGCTACACTTGTTGTTTTGGAAATAATCTATGTACCTTTTACCTAACCTGTGCTGATGTTTTAACCTTTGTTATTTTGCAAAACTACTAGTGCCTTTGTTATCGACTATATATGCGGGTAATTACTATGCAAGTTTTACCTATCTTCCTGCGAATCAATTCGATTAAATACCAAGCCTAAACTCGTTGACTTGCCAAGAACCGGGATGGAATAAAAATATTTATACAAGCTTGCAGTTTTCATCCTCGTCGAATTCAATAATGTAATTATGCTAGTTATTATTTAAAAAAATCAATAATAGAATAATAAAATTGTAGGATTTTTGTTTTTTTGAAGTTGATTTTCGTCTTCGATCTAGCCAGCCTGGGTTTAGGCAGGCAGGCAGATGAGCACGCACGCTAATAGGGCGATTTTGTTATTTATCTGATATATGAAATAATGGTGCCGATTCTCTTGGTCACAAACTAAACTAAAATTAGACTATTTCCATTTTTTTCTGTCCAATAAAACAAGAAGGAGACTAATGTAAATAAGAGCTGTAAAATTTAGTCAATCTGACACATCCATACAATTATAGTTGACATCTTAAAACTACTCTAAATTTAGACTAGTTTGTAAACAAGGGAATCGGTACCACTGTCAAACACAAACAACTAAAATTAACAAGTACCTAAGGTAGGTATTTATTATTTATTCACCAAGTGTTGTAATTTTATTTGATTATTTATGTCTCTTATTTGGTTGATTGCCAAATAGGAAAAATACGTAAGAGAAAATTTATTATATTTGTGGTTATAATTATCAAAAGGATGTAAATATTTTGAAACGATCATCATCAATAATTTATAGATTAATAAATAATTTGATAATGATTAATCAGTGGCTGGCATTTGACTTCTAAATCAATCAATAACAATACAAATCTTATCGTAATCATGATGTTATTATAAATGGTAATAACGTGTTTATTTTTCTTTGTTTTTATTCATAAAAAAATATCTAGCATTTCCCAAACTATGGGTCGCGACCCACAGGTATATATGGGTAACCGCTCGGGTAAAAACCCACGCATGGGTTAAAACCCAGTTTCCATTCATTTCGACACGGGTGATCAACCATTTTTGTAGGTGAAAAATTATTCTGTTACAATAAGAAATAAAAAAATCAAATAACTGTATAAGTTTTCGGAACCCTGGTCACCACCTGGAACCCACAGTGAGCGGGTAGGGCGAATATTAGATGGGCCCGTAAAAATGACATTACAATGACGGAGAGGTGAATTCCAAATAAATTTTTGTTTGATGGGTGACTGTCCAGACAACTTTGAGAACCACTATTTTTTTTTTAAACGAATAAAATCAAGTCACATTTAAATCATTTTGGGTTTTTAAGAGTTATCTTGATATTTTCCTCTAGTCTCTTTAATAACGAGATAATAAACCTGTTCATTACTAGTTGCTAATAATATACTCCTAGTATATATTCTAATATAACATCACGCCCGTAATCCCCGAAGGGTTAGGCAGAGGTGTACCCATCAGTACACCTATACCCACATTTCGCCAGTTATGTTTTTAGTCCCATGTAATAGGGGGCGAGCCTAATGCCTAGTATATATTCTAGTTTCTCAAAAACTGAATGTATTGAGTGGGTGTACCGTGAACATTGTCTAATGCAGTGACGAACCTATTGTTAATAATAGCTTAAGGTCCTGTTCTCATGGAAGTGACTTTTTGTCTTTATTGAGAATAAATATCTTTAAACCTATTAGTATTTTGTTTACTCACCACTTTTGATATTTTCCTTATTATTTGCTATACTCAATAAAAAAAACCTAATGTATTAAGTTCATTAGGACAAACTGTTTTTTTTTGGGTTTTCCAATAGATAACAAGTCTCTTAGTAAAATTATAAAAAATAAGGAAAAACTAAAATAACCGCGACCTTAATACTTACATAAATTATATGTTTGTTTTAGTAATTATACGAATTTAAACGGTACGTTTTATCCAGTTGACGCCTTACTTAAAAGTAGTCGGGATAATAATTTTATTTGAGATACTATAAAATAACAGACGTAACAAAATTATTATTTTACTTCGTCAAAGAATTATAAATATCAACAATTAAAATCTTATCGTTCATAAAACCTCGTATTAAGTACATAAATTATAATTATTTTTAATTCTCCATGCATTATTTCGTTGGAAACTAAAAAGAGCTCAATGTCATGCCATTCATAAGAACTGTAACAATGGTAGAACAATCGTACTTTTTTAGTCACATTTAAAACGGTTCAGCGGTTTCTGAGAAAAGTCGCACAAAGGTACATAAATATATTTACACTTAAATTGAGTGCAATTTGAAGTAATTGTGTTGCAATGTCATAGGGACTTTGTATTATGGTACTAATATTTAAAAAAAAAATATTATTTACTAATATTTAAAAAAAATATTATAAAAAAAAAATATTTTTTATCAATTAATGAGGAAGTTTAGGATGTCAAGAGTGAAGCAATAACCAAATACGAACCAACGAGGGTGAAAACTACCGCGCGGACGAAGTCGTGGGCAGAAGCTAGGATTGTTAATTTGTTTCAGAACAAAGACATACAGAAGTACCTAATTAGGTGTACTAATGAGTACAACGCTGCCTAACCCTTCGGGGATTACAGGCGTGATGTTATGTTATGTCAATTATTTGATTGACATAACATAACATCACGCCTGTAATCCCCGAAGGGTTAGGCAGCGGTGTACTCATTAGTACACTCACATTGCGCCAGTTATGTTTAAGTCCCATGTAGGTAATAGGGGGCGAGCCTATTGCCATCAACTGGGCATAAATCCAGACTCCGAGGCTGCTTCTGAGAAATTGTTGATGGAAAACCCCAGTAACACTTTTCCCGACCTGGGAATCAAACCCAAGACCTCATGCTTAACAGTCGTGCTTAGCGACCACTAGACCAACGAGGAAATTGCTTTTATATAAAAGCGAATCACCCAATGTTAGCATATTTTCAACCGACTTCAAAAAGGAGGAGGTTCTCAATTCGACGCGTATGTTTTTTTTTTTTTGTTTTTTTTTTTGTATATTTGTTCTACGATTACTCCGCCAATTATGAATCGATTTTGATGATTCTTGTTTTGTTTGAAAGAGTATAGCTCCGAATAGGTCCCATAGGAATATTGTCATGATCTGATGATGGACTTTGGAGATATGGAACGGAACTCCTTATAAAATCACAGCAGAACCCCCGTAACAAGAAAAATTGCTTTGTTTATACGTGTAGTCGATGACTGACTGAAGGAAGTGGGGAGGGGGTACTTCAACCCCCCTCCTACTATTTTCCAAAACTAAATATATCGTGTGAGGTATTGTTTGAAAGGTCTTTATGTAAGGATTTCAAACATTAACACACAAGCACTAAAAAATGAAAAATAAAAAGCTTTTTTACAAAAAAATATGACCGCCTTCAAAAACTACAAAATAAAAAATAACTTTAGCTTGGAAGTCGGAGGCAATACCTACATAACAAGAAACAAAACCAAAGCCGCCGACTTTCAAGCTAAAGTTATTTTTTATTTTGTAGTTTTTGAAGGCGGTCATATTTTTTTGTAAAAAAGCTTTTTCTTTTCAATAATATTGATGATCTTACTCACAAGAACTACTTAGTAATATCTCAACACACTGTTGGCTAACTACCGAGTTGTTGCCATAACATAAAATATTACTACTAATTACGAACTCATGAAAACATACAAACAGTTTATAAATAAAGAATAAACATACAACGTGTTATAGTAAATAAAAATAACGTGTAGTAAATAGATTCTTCACGACTTTCTCGGCGCCATTTCGGAGCCATAAAATTATGTCGCCCGTGGAGATGGCGCTTTTGAAGCCAGAAGATTGGATTTTGAATTCTTGTGCCCGATTGGTAAATAAGGCTCGCGTTTTAGTAGATCGGTGTAAAAATCATTTATTGAAGCCGAAAGTAACATGTTCTGATTCCATCCGTCCTGTTCCTTCTTTCTTCTTCTCCCTTTGCATTCCAGGGCCGGTGACTCTTTCGAATAAAATCCGTAACCTTGGCAGGATAAATACCAACACAGACTACTATTATTTTAGAAAAAGGTTTAGGGTTTTGCGTAACAGAAAAGCCCGTGATAAACGTCATTGACGTGAATTACAAGTCGAATATAAAACGTTAGCTAGCAGAATCATATTAATAATATGGTGCAAATCATTATTTTTCCTTAACATTTTATTTAGTTGTAAGTACAAGTACTGGAGGAGTTACTGCAGGTTTCAAAAAATTTCGCAAATCGATCGGAACCCTAATTTTGCAAATACGACTTGCTTTGGCCGGTTTTTCTTATTAAATTTAACGTGTGACATGATTCATTGTTACTTAACCTTTATAAATATGTTATTCTGTTTGTTATTTTCGTTTTTTTTGGGCAAGTAAAGATGATTAATTATGTAGTGAGTAGGTCTCTACTAGGAACTCAGTATATCCAGCTTAATAATCGAATTCGGTATTCTTAAAGTCAATGAGACAGTTTTGTAAATCAACTTTTTTACTAATACCTATGTTAATGGTAAAAAAAAACAACAACAAAAAAAACAGCTTGATTTTTTTTTGAACCTCGAACGTCATATTTCAAACTGTCATACAAAGTCGTAGGTAACTGTTTGTAAGTGTTTAAGTATTACAAAACGTATGCTATCAACACTTAACCAAAAAAAAACAAACAAACCAACTTCACGTAACTACCATACAAACATAACGAAAACCTACCTTTTAACAAAATTTTCTTAACTTTCCACACACACTATCAATAAACTCTTTCTTTCCACTATCACTTCAACACTTTTGGCCACTTTAATCACTCAAATGTGCGTAATACTCGATCAGTTTGATCACGTCGGCGCGGGAGTCTGTTTTGGTCACAAGGCGGGTACATTGGCCCGATGCGGTAGTGAAACTGCGCCGGTGAGCGTACTACCAGCGAGACGTGATTCATTGACGAATAGCGGGGGTGCGAGCCACGGGCGGTAGCGGGTTAACATTTAACTTTAAAAGTTTTGTAATTGAATGAAAGTACTTATATTGATTTTTGAATATTATATAGAAAAAATTGCATATACATAAAATATATATTGCAGTATAAAATTACATAACAATTTTTAACTTTAGCCCCAAACTAGGCAATCTTATATCTTGGGTACGAATATGGGGGGTTTTCCTTGTACTTATTGTTTTTAATAAAAGAATGTTTTTTTTTTTTATTAATACGATTTGTATTATAGTTGGTGATAATATAAAAAAATTACAACATTGCATTGCAAACCATGGACGACCGACAACTTGCAATTCATCATAATTCTATACTTTTCTGAAGTAATGCATGACAAGTTTAATGTAATCCTTACAAAATACAAATGAATATCAATATAACGCATAACAATTGCGCATCAGGGTTGCTAGCATGAAACGTAATCAAAACATTTTTACTGATCACATCAAATTGCTTTTGCATATTCTTCAAGTTACAAGTAAAAGACAGAAGACAGTTTACAAGTTTATTAACTTTAATATTTCTCATTCTCTTAAAACAATAGATAATTATTAAGTTAAATTCAATGTCAAGTTACGATGTCATTGTAACAATGAAGCAATTCGTCACACAAGCAAATAAATCACGAACATGTAAATGTCTTTCACACGTACAAGTTAATGGGCATTTATAATAAATATGTTTTTTTTAACAATGTCAGTGGCCTTGCGAATGTCAATTGTTTTGGTGCTAATGTCAATTCAAGAGCAGATGGTTTTGATTTGACCTACATTTAATACAAGTGCTGTTATTGTTTTAACTCTATTTTGACATGGAGGTATGTATTTGCTAAACAACATTTTTTTATTTCATGTTTTTTTACGTCTTTAGTTACTGCTCCATTTCCGTGAGTCGAGCGTGATGTTGTAGCCTATACTATTACTCATAAATCGGGCTATCCTATACAAAATTTTTTTTTTCAATCTGGTAGTTCCGGAGATCAGCGCGTTTAAACAAACAAACAAAGGACCCTTCTGCGTATATTATAGTGTATAGATGTAATACAATTAAAGTATATTTTTAAATCAAAATTATATGCTAGGCTGAAAACTACCATTAATTTCGTCACCCCTTCGCCCGCTTCCGCTCATGCTTTGCATTCACAACGCAATTTTATTAATAGTGACGTAACGACGGCATTGGACACCGGTTTCTAATGAAGTAATGACGTATTCACTACAGCTTGTTTATAGTACAGCCAGCCAGCGTCACGTAGGCTTTCCCCATTAAACGGACACCCAAACAAGTAAAGATTTTATAAATCTTCTCCCTATGTCGTCATAATTTTGAATGGTGACGTCAAGTTTTATCGTATCGTGATGACCCAGTGGTTAAGGCGCCCGCCTCTCATGCATCTGACCAATGTGACTTTCACAATACATATGTATTTTCTAAAGTTTATCTTGGACATCACTGGCATCGGTGAAGGAAAAACATCGTGAGGAAACCTGGACTTATACCAGCCTATTGCTGTCTCACTTAAACCATGTCAGAGGCCCTTGAGGCGGTTTAGAAACTCTGACACTAGGGTGTGTGGGGGCGTAAGACCTTACTGCCCACACGGCGAAGAAGAAGAACAAAGAATGGTGGACAGGCCGAGGACCGAACAATAAAGAAACTTAGTACCGTTTTTACTTTAAAGGAATCTTTCTCATCGATCGCCAAGGATTGTTGTAACAATTAAAATCAGGAGTCAAAACGTTTGGTGAAACTATAGAATGAAAAATAGTATGATCTATTGGTTTTTCCCTGAACATTTTTGTGAGGAGATAAACCTGTTATTCCACATGACAGTCATAGAGATATTTCAGCTGAATTAGATTACCATTTAAGATTACAAGATGACTTCATCATTCCTTTATCGGTAGGCTTCGATGATAAGAAAAATGAGGAATCTATATAAATATTTTGCTGATAAATTGGAATGAGATGAGAAATCTATATTTATATAAAGGGCAACCGTTATTGACTGACTAATCCTTTAACACACAGCTCAAAACACTGAACGGATTGCGATGAAATTCGTCACGCAGATAGTTAATGACGTAGGCATGCGCTAAGAAAGGATTTTGTAAAATTCACCCCCTAAGGGGATGATACGGGGGTCCGACATTTACTCTCACATATGAGATAGATAGATTTGTTTATCCTATGTTAGAGTGAGATGGCAATATACAGTGCTAAATAACCACAAAGAGAATATTTATGTATTCTCTAATTACGTGTAACAAACGGAAAGAATTCGTAAAATTTGTGTTTTCTTTACATTCTAGTGACCACGTGCCGGTCTGATAACTACTATTCAGATTCACTTCACACATTAAACCGTCTTTAAGTAAAATCCAACTTTAAATCTTTTCACTATAAGGTGTAAAGTCTTTTGACGAAAATCTAGAAACTGTAAGCTATTTGACTACATTTTGAACCATATTATAATAGAATAAGGTTTAAAGTAACGTTGGTATTCTTCGTCCCTTAACATCGGTCGATCAAATTGAGCCGATATGACTGATTGCAGATGATAATTGTCTTGACATGCATTAAGGCTTGATATGGACGAACGACTCCGTCGCAAATTGATGCAAAAAAACGCGGTAATTGTGGAATTAAATCTATTTTGAGCGACTAACATCATCTTAAGATAGAATGTTACTAACAAAATATGGACATAAGTCTGAAATAAACGAATTTTATTTTTTTATTTTGGCGATTTTAATTATATTTAGAGGAAAATGTCCTACGATGTATGTGGTTCTGTATGTATGTATTCTCTAATTTTTGAAGTGAAAACTTCTTTAGCGGCGTTGAGCACTTTTTCTGTAATGGGTATAAAATCTTAAACTCGCGTCAGGACACGTGACCTGATCGAAAAAGCGTAAGACGGATGGAGAGTAGACAGCTATCCCCTCTCTACGGCGCGGCGAAAATGTATGCCTGGGCCTACTGTTTCGTTTAGGCAGCGCAGGGCGCTTGCGCGAATGTTCGTGTATAACTTTTTAATGTAAAATAATTGTAATAGTTTTAAAGTATTAAATTTTTAATGTAATATAAATTGTCATGTTTGTGTACGATAGCGCAATAAATGAATATTGTATTCTACCACATAAATGATAGTACTTTTATACTGATAAAGCAATTGGTGCAAAATTATTCCCTAACCATTCCAAAATATCAAACATGCTCAACGTTAATAATCAAGTTTTCACTTCTGCCGGCACTCCCGGAGTGCAACCCGTCTTTTTTTTAAATAAAATATAGCCTAAAGCACTCAGTGATAACGTAATACCCCCCAAAACCTCACAAAATTTACCTCTTTATATTATTAGTATAGATAAACAATACAATACCTACCATCCATCGGACCTTTGACTTGAACAAAGCCTTAACACCGATTGATACAACGCCACAGGGGCGTTTCGCAAACAATGTCTATAGGCTATCGTAACGCGATGGCCTTTGATACACTTAATTGGTGATCGTTTTGAAATTGAACCCGCTGTGCTGTGGAGGGAATACCTTACAATTTTGTATGTAAGAAGGTGAGCAGGGGTGCAACTGTTTATCGTTTGTGGTGATCCTTGGACGCATTTTGTGATGTTGCAAAGGAAATGATTGAATTTAGGAGCGCGAGAAATAAAATTTACCTAGCTGTCCCCTCATAAGCATAGAACAGAGTATTTTCTGTGCCAATTTTTTGTTTTAATTATTTTTTTTTGCTGACTGTTAATTTCAAAACTACACGTGTATATATTTGTATGTCGTACCATATTCAAAACATAGCGCACTGTGTTTACCTTTATGATCTGTTTTTTTTTTTTCCTTTATGAGCTCGTGAGTAAGTAATAACAGCCGCACGGGTCGATCCGTCAGGTTAAGCTACGCTTGCCGGGGTTGGTCCGTAGATAGGTGACCATCTTTACACAACGAGACTCCTCCGTGCCTCGGAAAGCACGTTAAGCAGTTGGTCCCGGCTGTCATACATGGATCTTTGACAGTCGTTACGGGTCGTCAGAAGACCGAAAGTCTGACAACCAGTCTTAACTAGGGGTATCATATTACCCAGTTACTGGGTTGTGGAGGTCAGATAGGCAGTCGCTCCATGTAAAATACTGGTATTCAGCTGCATCCGGTTAGACTGGAAGCCGACCCCAAACATAGTTGGAAAAAGGCTAGGCAGATGATGATCTGTTTTTTTTTGTAAACTATGTTTTACAAATAATAAATGATTGATTGATTGGTTGATTGAAGCCAGCAACTTTAACTTGTTCACAAATACAGTTTCAATCTCATCTCAAAATGTTGGTAAATTAGCGGCATTTTGAGAGATTGGGACTTAGATTAGCTTGCGATACTTCCTGAAAACTAGTAGAATTTGATATCAGACACTACCAATCGACGTAGGTACTTGTCAAAATGTTGTACAGGAAACGTAAAATGTGACGTCACTTTTATGACAACTCAATTGACTAACTATTTATTAATTTCAAAGCAACTAAAAATCTAATTTTACAGTTAATTAAAAAAATGAATCATATTTACAGGGCAAAAATAAAGTGTTTCTTTAGCTAACGACTTATGTCTTGGAATGGTATTCAGGTTCATCCGGTTAGACTGGAAGCCGACCCCAACATGGTTGGGAAAAGGCTAGGCAGATGATGAGTTTCTAATACCCTATTGCTCCCTTTTGTTTAGTGATCGTAACAATCTTTTAGCACAAGCCATTAACATCCGCACTTGACAACAAGGACCATAAAAAAAGCTTTTTTACAAAAAAATAGGACCGCCTTCAAAAGCTAAAGTTATTTTTTATTTTATAGTTTTTGAAGGCGGTCCTACTTTTTTGTAAAAAAGCTTTTTATTTTTCACTTTTTAGTGCTTGTGTATTAATGTTTGAAATCCATACATAAAGCCCTTTCAAACAATACCTCACACGATATATTTAATTTTGGAAAGTGGTAGGAGGGGGGTTGACGTACCCCCTCCCCACTTCCTTCAGTCAGTCATCGACTACACGTATAAACAAAGCAATTTTTCTTGTTACGGCGGTTCTGCTGTGATTTTTTAAGGAGTTCCGTTCCATATCTCCAAAGTTCATCATCAGATCATGACAATATTCCTATGGGACCTATTCCAAACTATACTCTTTCAAACAAAAAAAGAATCATCCAAATCGATTCATAATTGGCGGAGTAATCGTAGAAGAAATATACAAAAAAAAAAAAAAAAAAAAACATCCGCGTCGAATTGAGAACCTCCTCCTTTTTGAAGTCGGTTGAAAACAAATGAAGCATCAAACAAAAGAATACCTCCATTCAAGTTTTTGTACGCTCATATTGACAGTAGTATTGTGTGTGAGCAAGATCAAGGTCAGTAGGTACCATTGAGCGAGCATTACAGTTACAGCGGCGCGTGCGACCTTGTTTAAATCATCAAAAAGCTCAGTGTCAATATTTAGAGTTTTAGACTATTATTATTTATTTTCATTTAGACTTAAAAGTTATAAATTTAAAAAAGCACTTTTAAACAAACCTGTAAATTAATTGACAGTTTTATTAAGAGCTTTTATTGAGCTTTGTGGGTTTGCAACCGGACACGGGCACGTACCATGCAAGTAGGTACCGTGCAAGTACCATGTAAACTTTTTTCTATGTCAAGTATGCAAAAGCCAATGTGGATTTTTCCATTTTATATACATGTACTTTATGAGTTTATCTAAATATCGTAGGAAAAGCTGAACTCATAGTAAATATAAATAAAAACGCCAATCGTTTTGAGCAAGTATGGTGGTCAATGCTCGTGTGTTTTCTGTATAAGAAGAGGCTTTTATCTTGCAGTGGGATAAGAAATAGGCTGGTATTATTCATTATTATTTTATAAAGATATCATCATCCTCCTGTCAAATATTTCTCATGAATAAACCCAGTAACTTTGAAAGTTTATCTAGATGAATATAGGTGAAGTGAACAAGTCCAGTTCATGGAGAACGATTATACAGAATAACACTGCAGGACTCAACGTTCAGCAGTTGTAATTAGACCAATATAATGACGGTGATACAGATGACAATACGCAAGTAAAGCAACAGTACTCTAGCTACGAGAAGAGAAAGGATGGCTGTCACACGCACGCTCGATCTCATTGTGTTCCTTACCGAAGGGGATTGCTTCACGGCGCCGGTATGCGAGAGCATGCCGATCACCAAGCTGCAATAGCAACGAGCCGTCAATTGTAATGGTGGCTGAGGAGTTATTTGTGGAACAATCACTCGGAATTTCGATGGATTGTATGAAATTGTTGTGTTCGAAATGTGTTAGAAATTCCAAATACATATTTATAGTTCTCTTGTGCATTCTATGGATAAAACAGTGTTATTTATTGATGTAGTTCAGAATTAAATAAGATTAAAGTTGAACTATTTTCCCGAGGGAACACATTACCGGGTTTAAAAGTATCCTATGTGTTAATCCAGGAATTCGTTTATGTGGAAAATTTCATCTAAATCTGTTCTACGGTTTATGCGTAATTAACAAACATCTAAACATCATCACAAATTTTCACATTTATAATATTAGTACTTAGGCTTTAACAGTTTAGAAAAATTGTAATAAAAAAAAAAACAAAAAATCCCAAAACGTAATTTTGCAACAAATTGACTTAAAGCCATTAGGGTTTCCCCAAAGGAGATATTCAAAGCAATGTCCCATTCACATAATTCTACATTAATCTTTGGGTCTTTCTTCACCGACATTGCCAAATAGAAAAACCCAAAACGAACAAAAAAATCTATTGTGTCGAAAAAGGTCAAAGATGGGCCCTCCTACCTGAGAGCCACTATGGTGAATGTTGTCCCATATTAGATGCGCATTGCATCACTGTATTGCACCGTGACGACAATCATGGTGCAATAGTCGAGAGCTTTCATATCTTTTCGAATGTATTATATTCCTGGTTCGAGGAATATTAATCTAAATCGATTGCACTGTTAAACGATCTAAAATGATAGATTAAGTCTACTACTAAACAATGCTTAAATGAAATTAAGTAGGTATGGATCAATACTAATATTATAAATGCGAAAGTAACTCTGTTTGTCTGTTAAGCTTTTGATAAAATTCAGCACGGGGTAAGCTTTAATCCCAAGGAAGGACATAGGCACTTCATCTGCGTTCGCGGATTTACGCGGATGAAGTTGCGGATAATAGGTACCTAGTAGGGTTATATTCTAAACGAATTCTCTTCAGTACTTACATACAGAGAGAGTTGTTTGATTTTACCAAATTACTTTTATCTAGCAGATGATAATAATTTGCCAAAAGAGAAAAACTAGCAAGCATTATTTTGTTTTGGTTAGCGTTCATCAAAATCGTTTCAACATTTTACGAATTCACAGCATACATACATACAGAGAGAGTTGTTTCATTTTACCAATTTACTTTTATCTAGCAGATAATAATAATTTGCCAAAAGAGAAAAACTAGCAAGCATTATTTTTTTTTGGTTAGCGTTCATCAAAATCGTTTCAACATTTTACGAATTCACATCACACTTACATACACACATGGAGTTATCCTTACTCGCTCAAGACCCTGCCCCAATTGTGACAACCTAGAACATTATATTAAAGCCTGCCTTCGATAATTAATACATATTTATCCATATCCAACTTCTCGCCTTATGTCTTTCTAAGCATGATCTTATTGGATCTCGTTAAGATCTACATAATTAGATCTTGCACGTCTTACAACACTTATAATTATGTATCATAAGGTTCACTATTGCTTATCTCAGCATCGAGTTAACGTGTTATCTGATAAAAATCTGCCAAGTTAATAATTGCTATCAATTTCATCTTTATGTTCTTTCAATAAGATTGATATTGCTTTTGCGTGGTAGAATATCTAAGTTTGTTCTCAATTTAATGTCCTACCGTCCGTTTCATATAATTGGTACAGATTGCGTGTAAGGCGAATATAATAAATTACTAAATAGTAAAGTACATAGCTTAATGTACTTGTGTGATATAAAACGTTCTTATTTAGATTAGAACGTCTAGACAAGTTAATAAAATTGTAGCTCAGTTGTTAATGGGAGAACACGTAGGGGAAGGTGGTTACCCTTCGTACACTTTTTAGATTTTATTTTTTTACTTAATGGTTAAGTGTCGAATTTATCTCGTTTTTGTACTCAAGTGTAACAAATATATTGTAGTTTGTTACAAAAAAGTCCGATACCTTTCTGTCAAAAGGTTGAAAAGTTATAGTCATTTTTCTACGACAAGATTTTTGTACGAACGTTCCCCACGTATGGGGTACGTTCGTACAGTAGGTGGGGTACTTTCGTACGCCATGGGGTAGATTCATATAGGGTAATTAAAAAGCCTATTAAAGTCGTTAATTATTTATTATTTGTTATAAAAATATTAATTTATCAAAAGAACTGACTTAATAATATTTGGCTTGACTCATAGTCGATAAATCTCTCCTTAGAAAAATAACAAAAAATAAAATGTTATTAACAATATTTTAAGCTTTACGATCAGTCTAAATGAGGTCTCTACAACCATATTGTATGAGATTTTACAGTCAGGGTACAGTCTTTGACAATTTTAACTTAAAGCCCAACACACATAGAGAGCGGAAGCGGGACGGGAGCTGGTCGTGTGCGTGACGAGACCGGGATGTGAGCGTGTCGGCAGACTGACCAATAGCGGCGGGCCATATTTTAGTCCACGACATATCGTGGCAAATGAACATGTCCCGCTCTCGTCCCGCTCCCGCTCTCTCTGTGTGTTGGGTTTATAAAGTAGGTAAGCAGGAAGGTATTTTGACTGTTACTTTGAAACTTATTGCACATTATAATTATTTAAATGAACTGCATTATGATATTTTAAATTCAACGATTTCGCGTATTCGTAGCCACGCGGCTTTTCTACATATACGACAACCGTACTTGAATTATAATTATTATCAATTGCTTAATTCGTGGACTCTTCACCCATTTCCTGATTACGTGTACCCTCTTTCTTATATTTTCGCACCATGATTCTGCAATAAAATATTAATTATAAGGTTTACCTACATAATAAAAATATTTCATTTTGTTAGTAGAAATACTTCATAAAAGGAAAAATATGTTATTGGGCTGTCTGCACGATAAATTTATTATAATAATTGATGTTTCATGTACTGATGGTTAATAAAATCTAAAGGGGCACATTAGTACGCGTACGAATGTGCCCCCTGTTTGGCTGTCCGAAAGTGCCCCATTGCCTTGCACAATATTAAAAATACAACTTTACACAAATTCTAATTTAGTTTGAGAAATATATCAATTAAAGCTCAAAATAAACAATGTTAACATTATTTAATCATCACCATTTTGTCAAAAGCATAACAATTCTATTTGCAATTTCGAACTAAACATAGGTAAAAAATTTACTCACCGCGCACGAAATCACGTTATGTCTTGTCAGCTGATACACCGTAGTGCGATTGTCGCGATACTCCACTAGCAACATAGTGGCCGGTATGTCTATGCACACAAGCAAAGGCGTGTTTCTGTGCCGTTTAGTTTTTTTGGTATACTAACTGTACGAATGTGCCCCGCGTACGAAGGGTAACCACTTTCCCCTACTAGTTATATCGTTTACTTGTATGCTGGTAATGGTATATTAAGGAAACTGAGAATTACGGTGTATATGTAGATTATATACACTAGATATATTGGTAGAATATAACAAAGGAATCTTACTAAATGAATGCAGTCTTTTTCTTTATCTGTTTTCCCTGGTGTCAAGCTAATTAGGGTAGGTAATTTATGGTGCGAAATCTCGCAAACTGCTTGACTTAGAAAGCTGAAATTTGGCAGACAGATAATTTATAGATAAGAGGCGGATTTTGGGTCAGGGTCAAATTAATGGGGGACTTCCACGCGAACGAAGTCGCGAGAAAAAGTATGCATCATTCATTCAGCTGTCAGTCACACTATTAGATATTATCATAATCCTTCTCTTCTCTGGAGACTATTTAGATTTAATTTCAGCCACACAATGTCATTACAAACTTACAGTTAAATGACTTGGATTATTATGGCCAACTACTGTCGCCCAACAAAGAAACAACAAACTATTTGGGCCAACATTGGCAAGTAACAGAACTCTTTTCAAAGAAGACCAATTGAGAGCAACTGTACAGAATTCAGTAATTTGGAGCACAAAAACCAATTCAATGAGATATTGGTTCCGCTTTGCATACCAATATTATGTATTACCTATAAAGGAATGAGGCAGACAGACTGGATCCGATACGATCACATTTGAAAATTGCTTATCGGTACAGGTAGGAAGCCTAACACAGTTACATGAAACTTTTAAAATTGAAATACATGATCTATAAACTTGACATTATGTTTTTGTATTGTCTACTTCAAATTATTAACTAAATATAATATGTTGGCATTGATTGGATTTAATGTGTTATATTATAAGTAGATGTACAACATTCACAAAACAATAAAAACAACACACAAAATTATTGTTGTTTGACAAAACAACATTTTTACATTTGAGCCAAGTTTTTGTAATTTCAGTAACTTTAAGGTGACAATAAGACAGACAGTTGTTTTCATCGATCGAATACCATACTTTCAGGATTAATTATCAATAAAAATATTTCCAAAAAATGCGACACGAAAAGAGAAAATCTACAAAATCTGATGTAAAGAAGAATATCCAAAAAAATATTAAAACGTGTAGCGTTCTGTTGCGACCGCGTAACGTCGTTTACAAGTTATGTCGCGGAGGTACCGCGCGACAAGGATACCTCGCTCGCTTCCCGCCGACGCCGGCGCTCGCTCGCGTAGCCAGTCGGCCCCCCGCTACCGAGGTAGATAGCGAGTAAGTTCGCGCACGCTGTGATCGTGCGACCGACGCCATTCTATGTTCATCGTGTAAAGTAATATAATATTGTGCTGTAATATACAACTGTTACCGAATCCGTGCGTACCTTCATTGAAGAGAGACCCTCGTCCACCGTTATAAACGTCGTCTAGCTCCTAAACCGCAAAAAATCGTAGAACATACATGGGGGTGGTTTGGATAGCCCAAGAAGAGAGGAGTCCAAAATTTTCGTTTGGACGTCCTTAGCTGGGCCACCCTGTATAATCATTTTCAACACAAAAGTTAATGTAATAATACGTTAGAAAAAAATTGAAATCCTACCGATTATTTTCACTATTAATGTATCTTTTTATCAATCTATGTACAGCGTTGTGGGCTGTTACATTGTCTATAAGTCTTGTTCCTATTTTTTTTTTACACCACTGCCCCAAAAAAAGGAGTGTTATGTGTTCAGGGTATGTGTATGTATGTGAGTTTCTTTATTCCACCATAACTTTTTAACGCCTGAACCGATTTAGATGTATGAGGTATCGTTACAATCCTTGCATCGTTCCAAGTAACTTAGTTTAGTAGAAAGAAACCGGTGTGGTCACTTTAAAACGTAAATTAATACCAGCCTAAATTTTTTTTTATGAATCTGGTTGTGTCTATGTTTATCGTTTAGAATTTGACAAGTAGATTTTAAAAAGGTATAACACTGTAAACAAAAAACCTCGTAAAAAAAAAAAACAGACTAGTAAACAAAGTACAAATATGTGCAATTTCTGCAGTCGTGTTTTTTTAATTATAATAGCTTGTTTATATTGTAGCTGTTTGTTGTACCTCTTACATACATACATACATAAACTCACGCCTTTTTCCCATGGGGGTAGGCAGAAACTATAGAACGCCACCTGCTACGATCCTTACATACTCCTTTCGCCTCATCTACGTTCATACATCTCGTCATACAAGCACGCCGGTTACGAGTACTCCGCACCTGACCTTTCTGAAGGACCTCACTAATAAGGTCAGTGTAGGTCAATAAGGTCAATGTAGGTCAATAAGGTCAGTGTAGGTCTTGTACCTCTTGTATAAAAAAAAGTATTAGTATTCATTGTCATTGATTCACCTTAGCCAAACACCATGTCTTCTGCGTATCCAATCTGATTAAAATTATCTTGTTATATAACCAATTAGTATGCGAATCGTCTATTCAATGTTATAATACGTATTACTTATTCCCGGCACGTGCCTATTGCTGCAAATTGTGTCTGAGCTGAATTAGATTTTAGTTTGTGCTCATGTTTGTTATGTGTCTGTGTGTTACTGTTAGCCATTGTGTTTCGAAATAAGATGATCTAGCTTTTATCTTGATGTAACCAATTTCGTAGGTTATTGGGACTTTCTTGGTTGATTGAATCTTAGTATGTAGGTACAAAAGCTTGATATTATACATAACTAGTTTCTGCTCACGAATTCGTCTATATGGAAGTCGGAAACTAAAAAAACATTTAGTGAGGGAAACCCAGAGGTAAAATTTAAGTTCTATTTTTAGAATAAGGATGTCCTTTCGGCACATTAATTATTAATTCATTTATTTCAGATAAAAATAATCCATAGACTACACAAAACAATAAAAACATTTTTAGTTTAACTTAAAACAGCCAGTTATTGAAAGATTTTTTTTAAATCGTTATTTTCAACGATTTCCTCTTGCAAACAAAAACACACAAACATACTTTACATCTTTATAATTAGTATGGTTAATATTTAGACTAAATTTCAACATCATCATCTGCCTAGCCTTTTCCCAACAAAGTTGGGGTCGGCTTCCAGTCTAACCGGATGCAGCTGAATACCAGTATTTTACATGGAGCGACTGCCTATCTGACCTCCACAACCCAGTAACTGGGTAATATGATACCCCTAGGTAAGACTGGATTGTCAGATTTTCGGGCTTCTGACGACCCGTAACGACTGTCAAAGATCCACGTATGACAGCCGGGACCAACGGCTTAACGTGCTTTCCGAGGCACGGAGGAGTCTCGGTGTGTAAAGATGGTCACCCATCCACGAACCAACCCCGGCAAGCGTAGCTTAACCTGACGGATCGACCCGTGCGGCTGTTATTACTTAGCCACAAGCTCCTCCAAGACTAAATTTCAACATGATCATACTTCTTTCTGTTAACCTGCTACTGCGATGAGTGGAAGGCACGAGTTCAGCAATTTATTGACGTTTGTCATGAAGATGGTACCATTATGAAATATTTATATTCAACGTCATTATTGTGGTCAAACCAAACAATAGCAGAACAATACAAATAATGAGGATTCGTTGAATAAACGAAATTATTAAAGAACAGTAAAATAAAATAAATAAATAATACCAGCCTATTATTGTCCCAATGCAGGGCAAAGGCCTCTTCTCATACAGAGAAGGCACGAGCATTGATCACCACGCTTGCTCAAGGCGGGTTGCGAGTTCGTCCGCGTGAAACTTGATTTCTCTATCCAAACTTTGGACCCATCATCCCTTAGAAGATGAATTTTGGATAATCTTCTAAGACAATTCCGACCTGCTAATTAAACCCTTATGATTTTATTTATTGATGAAGTAAGAACTTGTTTTTAAATCTAAAATTGAAATGACTCGTTTATCTAAGGGTTAAGCTGAGGTGTACCCACATTTCACCAGTTATGTTTTAAGTCCCATGTTATTACATGGGGCCCCTATTGGGGGCGGACCTATTACCTAACTGACATATTTGACTGCCTCGTTGGTCTAGTGGTCGCAAGCGCGACTGCTGTGCATGAGGTCTTGGGTTCGATTCCCAGGTCGGGCAAAGTGTTATTGCGTTTTTTCATCAGGAATTTCTCAGTAGCAGCCTCGGAGTCTGGATTTGTGCCCGGTTGATGGCAATAGGCTCGCCCCCTATTACATGGGACTAAAAACATAACTGGCGAAATGTGGGTGTACTGATGGGTACACCTCTGCCTAACCCTTCGGGGATTACAGGCGTGATGTTATGTATGTATGTTCTATTTAAATACCACCTCAATTGTAAATGCTTGTTTTATGTGACTTTGTGCTCCAAAGCATAGTGAACATTACATACATACAATACATAAACTCACGCCTTTTTCCCATGGGGGTAGACAGAAACTACAGAACACTCCACCTGCTACACATCACACCAACATAAACATGAAACGACAACATTATTTAAGTCAAAATAATATCTGTAACCATAACTTAAACAAAACAAATGATTGAAGATGATTGATACCATTACAGTAATTACAGCATCGTCTGTAATTTACAGAACATATAAATAACTATTCGTTTGTAATAACAGGAAAAACGGTTGCTTTGTAGTTTTATTATAGAGTAGAAAGATGCAGTAGAACCACTTTTCTTACTCGGATTTCATGTTAACTAACTTTTGCCCGCGACGTCGTCCGCATAAATGTCGTAGATACATCGTTAGCACAGGGACGGGGCCCCAACAGGGACAAACACCTGCTGGGGTTGCGGTACGTCTTAACAGGACATCATGGCCCCGGAACGTAAGGGGTAGACAGATCAGGGTGGTTTTTTGATTTTTAACACCTTAAAGAAAAAAAAGGGGGTACATTTTGGAAAAATCCTTTCATAGCGCATGTCTACGTCATAATAAATATCTGCGTGCAAATTTCAGCGCAATCTGTTCAGTGGTTTGAGCTGTGTGTTTACAGATCAGTCAGTCGGTAAAGTAAAGTTAAAAGATTATTCTTTCACAAATTATGAAAAAGTATTACGCAATAAACGATTACTAGCATCTTAAATAGGTTATCTTAAAACTTCTAGGCTTTTACAGAGGCCAATTTTTGTAATGTTCGATCAATTATCTGACGTCTACGATCACGGTTGGACATGACGGACTTTCCTCTTATGCACGAGGTAGTGGGTAACCAAACACGGGCGTGCGTCAACGTGTGTTTTTTTATTCCATAATTATGTACTTAGGACGTCACTGATATTAAACATCTTGAGGAAAGATTGAAGAGAAGAGAGGACTTATCCATACTTAACTTATTGTTTAATATAAGTCTGAAGAGTTTGCTTATTCGTTTGTTTGATCTCGCTAATCTCCGGTAGCACTGGACGGATTCTAAAAATGCCTCGTTTGTCTAGTGGTCGCAAAGTGCGATTGCTGAGCATGAGGTCTTGGGTTCGATTCCCAGGTCGGGCAGTGTTATTGGGTTTTACCATCAGGAATTTTCAGTATAAACCTCGGAGTCTGGATTTGTGCCAGGTTGATGGCAATAGGCTCGCCTCCTGTTAGATACATGGAAATTAAACATGACTGGCGAAATGTGGGTTTACTAATAGGTACACCCCTGCCTTACTCTTCGGGGATTATAAGCGTGATGTTGTGTTAAATTGAGCTCGTCTTCGGGCCTTCTCTTATTCTTGCGGCTGCAGGCACGCAGTAGGAAGGAAATAGCTAATTCATTTGAAACTGTATGATTAGGTGTTTATGAGATTGCGTTTCCGTTTGCAAGCTGTCAAGGTTCGTGTGATACGACTCGACTTCCAATAATAATTACTTGTTTATGGACATTTTAACGACTACCACTCATATTTTGCACCAGCTTTTGCTCGCGTATTCGCCCGCGTAAATCAGCGGAACTCTAATTCATTTTCTGAACTAAAAGTAGCATATAATATTATAAATTACTTCTTATAACATCAGATATCAGCCAGAGAAAGTTCCTTCAAAATCAGTTTAGCCGTTTCGGATATTAGCCGGAACAAACATACAGAAATACAAACCGACAGAGACTAAAAATGTATAAAGTGGTATTTTGGTAAAGGTACCATGTATACATTAATATTGTACTAGCTTTTGTCTGCGACTTCGACCGCGTAAATGTCGGACCCCCCCTTTCATCCCCTAGGGGGTGAAACTACTAACTATAACTATAATCTATCTCCCTGCCAAATTTCATCTTTATATGTCAAGCGGTTTTTCATATTTCGCGATAAGAGAGTGAGTGATCTTTCGCTTTTTTTAAGATTACAAACAGACACTTCATTTTTATTTATTTGTGTAATTGACAATCGTGGAACGGTGCTTAATTGAAGGTCGTTTAAGAACCATTTAATCTATGTCAACCAACCTCTAAGAAATGACCCCTATGTTCATGGAGCATTAAGTTGTAATTATCTTGCTTGATAAGATTTGGCACTGGTGTCTGTAGTGTGCGACGCTTTATGGTGCTTCAAATTATTTAAAGAATTTAACTGTAGTAGTATTCTGCAAATAATCTCGAAGTGAGTTTGAGGTGAGGTGTCTATCCTTGCGTCAGAGTGGATGACTACTCACCTCACAGTCATTTCACCCAATTTTACCGAGGGAGATTTTTCCAGAATAAACCGGTTCCGCCTGTACCAGTTTCCACCTGAGTCTTCGCGTCAAAGTAAATATATTATTCCACGGAAACCGTACATTATTCCGGGATAAAAAGTAGCCTATATTCAAGATTATAATCTATCTCTGTGATCCGTTCAGCCGTTCTGTCGTGAAACAAACATACATCAATCTAAATTTTTCGCATTTATAATAGTATACATAACATCACGCCTGTAATCCCCGAAGAGTTGGGCGGAAGAGTACACCCACATTTTCCCAGTTATGTTTAAGTCCCATGTAATAGGGGGCGACCCTATAACAGTAGTAAGATCTAAAAACTCCTTTTCCTATTTCCTCTTTCTCCTTACTACTGCGAATAGGTGACATTCTTTACATAAAATATAATTATTATAATAACAGCGACAGTTCCCACACTCGTGGGAACTCTTTTGTTGACCTAAGGGTCAACAAAAGAGTCCCTTGTGTAATAGTCTATGACAATTGTCTATAGCTTATACCTATTCAAAATATTTTATAATGAAGTTCTCAGGCTTAGGTCAACCATGTGTTGCTAAAAGCACTGGCCGCCTGCTGGTTGTTGCACTGATCATCGATCACATTTTGCTGGAGTTAAGCCTGAATTTTGCCTAATTAGCAAAACAACTAGATATACCCATTGATGACATAATTTCTAAGGATTATAAAATTATACATAATGTTACCAGATGGCCTATTTTTCGGCTAAAGAATACACAGTGCAATTGAATGTGACAATGTTGCTAGCCTTTTGGATACTTGTCCCTTTAATAGCAATGCAGACGAATTATTTCATGCCCTTTGAGCTTCTGTTTTTAAGGGGTTTTGTGCCAAATGGGTAAATAAAATAATATTAAGAAAAAAAGAAACTGGTTTTTTAAATATTATTTATAGGCGATATTATTATTATTTATAAGTTTAATACAAAATACATAACGAATTTCAGTTTAATAAATGAATATATTTAATGTAACGTTTTCACTACCTTCAATTAATTTGCTCTAAAAATCTTTTTAACCATAACAAAGCTATACATTTGGGAATCTTGACCTAAAACCACACTTACTTTAAAGAGCTGTAACCCAAATGTATTGAAGCGGCAACACAAGCTGCACTCCACTTCGACAACTGTACACCTGTGCGTACTACTAGAGTAGCGCGAGCTGGTGAAAGCAAAGCGTTAACAAATGTTCCGCATTCACTTGTTGCAGTGGCTACTATAAACTGTCCATGTTCACGCTTGTTTCTAAGAAGGTCAGCAGAACTGACGGTATGTAGCAGTAGGGTTTTCTCAGTACTACCATTAGATATGAATAACAGCTAAGTCGAAGTTAGTTGGACCATTAAAATACACTTTTTAACCCTCGACGGAAAAACGTAAACTAAGTATAGCTTGCTGCTTCTCTGTATGAGAAGTGATTTTGATTACTATTTTCAGTGTGTTTAAGTTTCAAAGTTACTTCAATTAAATCATTAAAAGGCACTTTTAAACATCATTCACAAGAATAAGAAAACAAATATAACTATATTGATCTTGTTGTTATTTCTAGTTGTCTAAGGAGCCTCGTTGGTCTAGTGGCCGCAAGCGCGTCTGCTTTGTATGAGGTCTTGGGTTCGATTCCCAGGTCGGGCAAAGTGTTATTGGGTTTTTCCATCAGGAATTTCTGAGTAGCAGCCTCGGAGTCTGGATTTGTCCCCTGTAATAGGCTCGCCCCCTATTACATGGGACTAAAAACATGACTGGCGAAATGTGGGTGTATTAATGGGTACACCTCTGCCTAACCCTACGGGGATTACAGGCGTGATGTTATGTCTAAGGAGATAAAGTACATCCGTAAAAAATGCAATATTTGATACATTTAATTGTACATTATATTTTTAGTTATACAATTAGATATTAAACTTATTTTCGGTGTGAAGACTTAAACTAATTGTATGATAATGCAATACAAGATTTAAAAAGATAATAATAACTTATTCGACGATCAAGAATTCTTTTAGCGTCTTATTACCGTAAGTACCTACTTTTATAAAAAAAGCAACCTTGAAATCCGTCTTTGTTTCATAAAGCAATTATCACTAGGTTTTGTTTCAATTAAAATAAATACTTTACATTCTAGCTTTATACCCATTATTTATAAGACAAGTTTTCATAACAATAATATTTGTATGTGTTTTTTTATAAATGAGAAATAGTTTGCATTGCTTTATATTTTTATCACTAGCTTAGGCCGGCGACCACGTTCGCATGAATGTTGGTTATCACTGGGTTTTATTTTTATGCGAAAATCCCTAATTATTATTCTGGAATAAAAGTCCGTCGTAAACTATTTGATAATGAAAGTCTCGTCAAAATGGATCTAGCCGTTTCAGAGATTAGCTGGGATAAATAGACATATGTATAGACAAAATTAAAATAACTGCTGTTATTTTTACATTTCAAACAGTCAATTTTATTTATTTGTATATTTGAAGTGACAGCACTAGTCATAACATTAAGTAACTACGAACGTTTATAATACTATGTTTAAAAGTACCAATTTGAAAATAAATATAGATCATTACATGTATATAGACACGTGATAAATGTAAAGTAAATATTTACCGCAATATATAATACTTCCTTCCAAAAAAAGATATCACGATCTATCGACGTATCACTGATAATCACTTCGAAAATGATTGCTATAATTATCACCACTTTTATTAGCTGCAACACTTAACAGATCACTGGCACAAAAATAAGAGACGATTAAAAAAAAATAAACAGACGAATTTACGTTCTTAATTCAAAATCACTGTTCCAGAAAAAAAATATTAGCAAAAAGAACTGTTATTTTATAACAGTGATATTTAAGAAACTAATACGTTATTTTAAGTCACGTAAAAAATCTCGGAATTTTGTTTTGTTTTCGTATCACGCGATTGGTAACAATTTTCACATGCGTTTGGCTTGTGTGCCTAACAATGACTGACGCGTTACTAAGTTTAGTGAGAATTTAGTTACTGACTCATTATTTCCTTAACATTATTATATTGTGTTGGGTACTTTTCCTAATAAGGCATAGTACCTTTTATAAAAGTAAACTATGACGGTTCAGCGTTTTCCCAGTGATAGGACGTTGAGTGAAAGGACGACCGATCATTCGAGGGGTCCTTATTATGTCCCGCGTTCAATGTTACTATAGACTAGGCAATCCATAAATGGATTATTGGTGATCATGTTTTGTCATTATTTAGTAACCGGTGTTTGAAGATAATGGAGAAGATTTTACATAACGGTTAACGGTTACGGTTTACATCACGGTTGTAATCCCCGAAGGATTAGGCAGAGGTGTACCCATTAGTACGCCCATATTTCGCCAGTAATGTTTAAGTTCCATGTAATAGAGGGCGAGCCTATTGCCATCAACCGGGTACAAATCCAGACTCCGAGGCTGCTACTGAGAAATTCCTGGTGGAAAAACCCAATAACACTTTGCTCGACCTGGGAACCGAACCCAAGACCTCATGCTCAGCAGTCGCGTAGTAATAATATAATATATAACAGCGACCCTTACGAAACTTTGATCAACCGTGAACTTTTAAAACAACAAAAGCCCAGCGGATCAATATCAGCTGAAAGGGCAACAGTTTAAACCGGTAAAGTACGATATTAATAACATTATTAAATGATAAATTAAAAGTTCGTGACGGTTACTCTTACATAATTACAGTTATTGACAAGAATCGTTAAAAGTTAAGTACTCTTTATCCGGGTCAATTATAACAATTTGGACGTGATCTCATTATTTTATCGACTATCCTTTCGACCTTTAAAATATTTCGGAGCAGCCATTTTATTAACAAGACTTGATTTGCCCGCGTCTTCGCCACTAGATTTAAATACATCAATTTTAAAGATGTAATTCCCCAAACTAGGTTTTAATTATTACATACATACGTAAACTCACGCCTTTTTCCCATGGGAGTAGGCAGAAACCATAGAACACTACCTGCTATGATCCTTACATACGCTTCCTCTCTCCAAAAACCTCCTCAATGTCAATTTTAATGTAAATGTTAATATTTTATTACAATATAATTACTATCATAATTTCATACTAATTTTATGATCTCAATAATTTTAAAAATCGTGTACCGTCGTAATTTTTATGTTAACTTTAACTATTATTATTATTTTTATTTTCAACCGACTTCAAAAAGGAGGAGGTTCTTAATTCGACCCGTATGTTTTTTTTTGTGTGTTTGTTCTACGATTACTCCGCCAATTATAAATCGATTTGGATGATTCTTTTTTTGTTTGAAAGAGTATAGTTCCGAATAGGTCCCATAGGAATATTGTCATGATCTGATGATGAACTTTGGAGATATGGAACGGAACTCCTTGTAAAATCACAGCAGAACCGCCGTAACAAGAAAAATTGCTTTGTTTATACGTGTAGTCGATGACTGACTAAAGGAAGTGGGGAGGGGGTACGTCAACACCCCTCCTACCACTTTCCAAAATTAAATATATCGTGTGTGGTATTGTTTGAAAGGGCTTTATGTAAGGATTTCAAACATTAACAAACAAGCACTGAAAAGTGAAAAATAAAAAGCTTTTTTACAAAAAAATATCACCGCCTTCAAAAATCACCAAATAAAGAATAACTTTAGCTTGGAAGTCGGTGGCAATACCTACATAACAAGAAACAAAACCAAAGCCGCCGACTTCCAAGCTAAAGTTATTCTTTATTTGGTGATTTTTGAAGGCGGTGATATTTTTTTGTAAAAAAGCTTTTTTTGTTAAATGATATTAATTGTTACTTGTAAACTTGTTAACTTGTAAAGTTAACACTATGTTGCTGCGCCCTAACAGGGTCCATGACTGTACTTTAGCTTTAAGCATTCTGTAACATCTTTTTAAACACATGGTATGCAATAAATAAATATGAAATATACTCCTTTCGAATCCTCCACAGTCATACATCTCGTCATACAAGCACGCCGGTTTTGAGTACTCCGCACCTGACCTTTCTGAAGGACCTCACCAATAAGGTCAGTGTAGGTCTTCCTAGGGCGACCCCTCCCTGCGTTGCCACTCACCTCTTCCATCTTTTGTTAATCGTTTTTCACTCATACTCTGAACATGACCGAACCATTTAATCAATCTAACGTTTTAATTATTGTACAGCAAAATTCAGATGACGAAACTGAATATATGACGCAGGTTCTGACTTAAGTTTTTAAACCACATCCCCTTTCAAATAACAGATCCTAAAATTTCCACATCAATACGATTTTTTTTGTAGATTAATACTTACTCGTAGAAACCTTGGAATTCTGCTCACTCCAGAAGCGTGAACAAGCGTGAAGATCGAATGTGAATAGAGAGATAAATTAATAGTGTAGGAAATGATTCATCATTGTCATTATCGAATCGATCACTTCTTTTGTGTTCAAAACTAAATTATGGATTAGGATTACCATAAATTGCGTTAAAAAAAGAATCCATATTTTTTAATAGGATCTAGCAGAATCTGCAAAGGTAGTTGTTTAGTGGGTGTCTAAAAAATATTGTGATTATAAGTAGGGCTATATACATAACATAAAATAAACATCACGCCCGTAATCCCCGAAGGCTTAGGCACAGGTATACCTACCCATTAGTACACCCACATTTCGCCAGTTATATTTTAGTCCCATATTTTGGGGGCGAGCCTATTGCCATCAGCCTGGCACAAATTCAGACTTCGACGCTGATACAGATAAATTTCTGATGGAAAAATACATACATACAAACTTGGCCCGACCTGTTAATCGAACCCAAGACCTCATTTTATTCTCTTCGACAGCACTTTCGTCTTTACCTTGCTTGTTAAATATTTACCTAAAAATTGATGCTAAAAAGTTATTCCTTTAATGGAAGACAAATTGTCTTGTCACCTTACACAATATAGTTTTTCTGCTATCCATCCATGAGCGATGAGCTAGTCATCGTGTTACGCTCTATCCGCGCATAGCTTGAAGGCTACATTACACGGTGCGGAGACCAACCGTCTTTTGTTTTTGTCAGCATTGATGTGCTTCGTTACTGGCCAGTTCATGCACAAAGCTCCCTCTCGTCGTCAACATTTTTTTTTTGTTCTAGGATATAATCTCAAATATTCTACAGCAGTGAGGTGCAGTTCTGCATAGCTTGTAATTACGTACGTTAATAATCAATTAAAATTAGGTACGACAGATGGTCAATAAAATTAATAAATAGGTACTTGATTTTTCATTTGTTTATATTTGACAGTATTTCAGAATTAACCTCTTTCGAAGAACAGAATCGCCCGTTCCATACCTATGCGATAGGCAGTGTCGCGCCACTGTGTGCGAGCGGATTCATCGCTCCGCCTGCCTAAACCCAGCGGCAATATTGCTAGTTCGAATTCGAAAATCATTTAAGGTAGGTAGGTACTATAAAACAGTCTTAAGATTTATGTTGAGAATCACTAGCTAGTATATTCATAAAACTGAAATCAAAAATTTAAAAAACCCTGTGGTGATCTTGGACCGATTTTCATCGAACATAAGCTAAGAACACTCCCGAATAACACACACAAACATACTTAGTTATAACAGATGTACTTATATCAGCCCGTCGTTTTTGCATAACACATAACATCACGCTTGTAATCCCCGAAGGGTTAGGCAGAGGTGTACCCATTAGTACACCCACATTTCGCCAGTTATGTTTTAAGTCCCATGTAATAGGGGGCGAGCCTATTGCCATCAACCGGGCACAAATCCAGACTCCGAGGCTGCTACTGAGAAATTACTGATGGAAAAGCCCAATAACATTTTGCCCGACCTGGGAATCGAACCCAAGACCTCATGCACAGCAGTCGCGCTTACGACCACTAGACCAACGAGGCAGTCAAGGTCGTCGTTTTTGCGTCGGAGGTTAAAAACATATAAGTACAATGAAATCGTCTTCGAGATGTGTATATTTGTCTCTGTAAGTGAGCAATCCGGGATAATGTTACTAGATTAAAGATCGATTTACAAATGTTATCCATATTTTTTATGATGTACGTTACAAATAATTTACTTTTATCAGTTTCCTATTCTATACTGATTGCTTCCTTTTTTCTCGGCTCCAATCACTGCGCCCGTAAAAGGCTGACACATCATTAGTGCGTTGACTCGCATTCTTTAACAAGTGCCAGACTTGTTGCTACTAGGTTTTTATAGATATTTAATAAGAAGCTTAGAGTATTACATAACATAACTAACAACAACAACATAACTGGCGAAATGTGGGTGTACTAATGGGTACACCTCTGCCTAACCTTTCGGGGATTACAGGCGTGATGTTATGTATGTTATGTTATAGTATTAAACTAACTAACGGTCGTTTACCTCAATGCAATCTGTAGACCAATTAAAAGATTGCATTATTTTAAAAAAAACATCCAAATCATTCATATTTTGGCTGAGTAATGACGTTACAAACATACAAAAAAAAACATATTGCCGAGTTGAGAACCTCCTCCTTTTAAAAGTCGGTTTAGAATATAAAGTAAACAGCCGTTTGTCGTTTGTTTTACAATCAACATAGCGCCTGAAATTTTTTTAACAGCAAGCGGCCTAACGTGGTGTTGCTCATTAATATGTTTCTAAGGCGGAAATATTGCTCACTTTTGTTCACTATTGATGAAAATCGCTAGCCACACAGGTAATCATCAATAAGCTACATTATCAGTATGTTCGGAGTATTGTGAGATGATCTTGTGAATGACGTTAAACAAACTAGATTTTTTGTTTTTAAGACCTTCAAAAGTGCTTTATAATGGTCTAATTGAAATAAATGATTTGACTTTGACTTATACGTGAAATGTCTTATGTAAGTGGCCAATCGTCATTTAACGTTAAAATAAAAAATTATAAAACAAATACAGCAACGCCTGCAAAAGTTGTGCCCCATATCTATGACTGCAAAGTACAACGGCCATGTGAACGTTATAAGAGTGTAAGGCGTTTTGCACACAGAGCAACTGGCAACTAGCTGTTTACATACATTTCAATTGGACTGCGCACACAGAGCAACTTGAGTTTCGAGTTGCGGCAATCTTCAACAGTTTTCAACTAGCAACTTTTAAATTGTACCGGTTTTTAAAGCTTTCGGTTTCCTCAGCCGTCAATCGCAACGCTTCGGGCAATTTCACACCCTCCCTCCCTCTCCGTGTGCCCGGCAATGCCAGTGTCGCTACGGCAATGGCATACGGCAACTCGGCTATGAAAGTTGCTTACAAATTGCCAAAAAGTTGAGGCAACCAGCAACGTTATAGCAACTATCAACTTTTACAGGAAACTTATAAAAAGTTGCCAGTTGCCTCAACTTAAGTTGCTCCGTGTGCAAAGCGCCTAAGACTCCTTCCAGACTAATATTAGATCTACTGGAAATGACTAGGAAAGGAACAGTCGTGACACTATGAACGCCTTCCTAGAAACTACGAGCAAATCGTGCTCTGTTTGTGGGTATTAATAAATTGTAAATAGCGCCATCTATTGCCAGCAATAGGGAAAAAGTTAAATAAGCAAGTTCAATTAAAACGACCCATAAATTCTCAACAATTCTATAAGTTACGTCAATCTAATTAACTAAGCAAAATGTTCTACATTACTATCCAGCAATTGGTCCGGTTTATATCAAAATCCTATGTTTAGAAAGGATTGAAATCATTATTACTTCTAAAACCAGATTCACATGGGTTGATTCGTTTTGTCCAAATAACAGTTACCTTTATTAAGGGCGATCATGTAGGGTGGTGAGAAAAATATCGTTAATTTATGAAGAATCTATTAAGTATATATAAAGTATTATTCAGTAATTGCTAGAATAATGAGTAAATAAGAGAATCTGTGTAAATTATATTTTAGACTAGCTTCTGCTCGCGACTCTGTCCGCATGATTTTTTTAACTGCATCTTCTTTTACTTAGTGCACCGCTCCATTGTCTCGTAACGTGATGTTACATGTGAATTTTTCTAATCCGACTGATATTTCGTGAATATTTCAGAGATTAGCGCGTTTAAACACAAAGCTCTTCAGATGTATTATACTCGTATTAATACTATAGGTTCAGCTACCACCCTCTTCAATTATCATCGATAATAAAATGGTTATGCAATCTGTAATCCAGCTTGCAATCCTGTTAGAAATAATGGGTTTTGTGTAACTGATGTAAATAAGATAAAAAGGATAGGGATTGGTAAAAATAAAATACAAGACTTCCTTACTCTAAATCATTATATTTAACGTTTATAGGTACTTCAAAAATATATACATATTAAATTACCCTGACAGTTGATCACACGACTTCGTCCAATCACAACATGACGAAGTAACATTTGATCCAACAGTCAATACTTTGATCAATCAAACATCGTTTCAATAACTCCACAACTTCTTGAAACAATCAATAACATCAATTTTCGTGACCTTTTTACCAATCACATTCAGTCTTGCGTCCTCTGTGAAGACGGAATATTTTTGGTAAAAATGTATAAAATATTAATAACTTACATCTTTATAAAAAGTAACGTTTTGGTCCTAAATCTTATCTTCAACTAGAAATAAAACTTTAACACAAAACACTTTTTATTTCTAGCTGCAAATATAACCAACCATCGTTAAAAAAAATAACGTTAACAGTTATTTACAATAACGTTACTTTAAAATATTTACAACGGTCAGCTTGTATTAAAACTTCGTTACAAAAGCGTCTTTATTGCAAGACACATTAAATCCTTTCTTCTATAAATCATTTCACAACATTCCTTTCAATCACATCACGAAAACTTTCAGACTAGTAAACTGTAAATGCATAGCCCTGACCTGCCAGATGTACTGGAAGACTTGATACATTAAATAATCTTATTGTATGATCATCACGAACTTGTCGCGACGGCTCTCGGAACATTAACGATAGTTTCATCAGCAGTTCTCGTAACGGTACCAGTATCGTTACTTCTGGTCTCGGTTCTGGTTTCGGTATTGTCGGCAGAAGTCTGCGCCGCTAGCGCTGTGGTTATCGGTGTTGTGATTGGCTGGACTTGGTAGTTAGGGTAGTGGACACCCACGACCTCATCGTAGCTGGGCGGTGCCATGCATTCTGAAATTGAGATGAAGAACGTGTTATTGACGTAACTATTATATAATCTTTACTAATATAATAAAGCTGAAGAGTATTTTTGTGTGTTTGTTTGTCGGATTGGAATAAGTCTTATGATAACCAGATTCATTACGCTACGACATACGGGAGGAGAGCAGTAACTAAAGAGGTAATTTATCACGGGTAAATGAAAACCACGCGGACGAAGTCGGAGGGAGTAGCTATTAATTTATAGATGCTGTTTTATTAATTTTTACTTGTATCAAAGAAGAATCTTTAATAAAATTGAGTGGTAAAGTAATGAAAAAAAAATAGAACAGTTCACGTGAACGCAGCTAGTATTTCATAAACCTAATAAAATACTCGAGTACTTCAGCACACGTTGTGCCTTCACGTGCCTACTTATCTACTTATATAAGATCTAAGTGCGGATATTATTCATATATCCTGTTGATTTAATATGGTCAATGATTATTTTGCTTTTATATTGACATTATAACTGTATTTTATCTTACTATCTGAGTAGGGGAAAAGCATCTTGATAATAAATAATAATTTTAAATGCCAAAGTAACTCTGTCTGTCTGTTACAGTTTCACGACTAAACCACTGAACTAATTTTGATGTAATTTGTTACGAGGCAAGTTTGAATTCTGAGGAAAGACATAGGCTACCTTTTATTTTCCTGAATCGACATTTTCGCAGACGAACGCACTATCGCTTTCACAATCTACTCCTCGCCTTGGCGTTGTAAATCTAACTTAAAATAAAGTTGTAGGTACTCACCATATTTGGGAGGGGGAGGCAAATTGGAAGGGCTGACGAATATAGATGGCTCCTGCTGCGCCAGAGAAGGACGAGCGCGAGACCCCACATACATTCGCCTCTGCTGCGGACTGCGCGTTTTTTGCCCTGAAATAGAAATAATTAAGAAATAAGTCATAATAATAGGCAATATCCTCCGACCGAATTTCGGCCACGACAACCACCCTTAAAGGAGACTAACACAGGAGATATTATAGTGCACAAACACAGGTGCAGTCCCTATTCCCAAACTCTCATAGTCAGATGGGACGGCAATCCAACACAACCGGGTAGAGATCATGTGCAGGATCAACGGTTTAACGTGCTTAAAATTCGAGGCCGCTACTGAGAAATTCCGAATGGAATAACCCAACAACTATCCTTGCCCGACCTGGGAATTTTACCCAGGGCCCTACATATGTCAGTAACCGCACTTACGACCACTAGACCAATGGTGCAGTTGTTAAAGAGCTAGTAAATGTACAAATATTGTAGTTGGAACGGTAAACAATATAATATCGTAATACTTGAACTGTTTAAAATAACAGTTTACGGAAATATAATACAAAATACTGTTCATGAATCTGCAAAGGGATAAAATCGGGGAACAATGCTTTTTCCTATAGGTTTTTGATGTTAGGAGGAAATGCGGGAACATAATTAACAAATTGTGACTATAGGAATAATAATTACAATACTGCAATTAGTTATAGGCTTTCCGGAAAGTCCACATGATATTTTCCTTAAAAAAATCGCGCATATTTAGCTCTGTGTTCAAAAACAAACGATCAAAAATATTGATCAAATTTTCTTTAAAAAAATTCGCACCTCATTTTTGTTCGTCGCAAACTTCACCTGATAACTCGATCCCTGATATAAAAATGATACGATATCGAGTGAAAGAGATTACCTACTGATTAGTGCAAGTACCTACATTGGTTGTGGCTTAAAACTTTGTTTCAAAATTATGTACGATAAGAAGATTCTACGAATGAAATGCTATGTAGGTTTATAAAGTCGCTCATAATTTCTGATTTGATTAAGCGTAGGCGTAAGTGCTCAAGCACTGATGTCAACCACGATTAACGTAATCCTTATTAATGTTATAAAGTCGAAGAGTTTGTTTGTTTGTTTGAACGCGTTAACATAAGGAAGTACTGACATAGGTTAGGAAAAACATCGTGAGGTAACCTAGACTTGTATAATCAATATAATAAATGCACGTGCATTTATCACATCGCTAATAATACCAGCCTCTTATTAAAGAGGCTGGTATTATTATTTTAAGACCTTATCATCTGTCTAGCTATTTCCCAATTATGTTAGGGTCGGCTTCCAGTCTAACCGGATGCAGTTGAATACTATAATAATATTTTAAGACCTATTCAGTTTAAGTTTTAAAGAAATTTCATATAATATTCTAATATTCTAAACTCATACAGTATATAAGTACACAAATATCCTAAATTACAATATCGATTGTCCTGAAAGAGACAATACTAAAAGAAATGTTTGAAAACCTACAAAAATGAGCAAAGACAAATTTTATTTGAATGGAAGTTTAAAAACAATTCGATATCAATAAATCTATCACTACCTATGATAATGATGCCATAACGGTCATAATCTCACATAAAATCAATAAGGAAAATCACAATAAGCAATGCATACCCATTATAACGACCCTGACACAGGTGACCATGAAGATTATAATCAAGAATACGGTCGTAGTACTGAGGGCAGACCACACGATGTCCGCGACAGAACTGTCATTCTGAATGGATAATAAGTCTTCATTGCTCTCGGCTGACGTAGATTCGAACGAAGTGTAATTGAGAGATTCCATTTTTGAAAATCAAAAATACTTAGGTAACAGTTCCGAATAACAGTTCACTAAATACGTGACGTAGAACTACACTATCGCCATCTATTAGTGACAGTTGTCAAAAGTTTTCGGTTAACTTTTACAATTCGAATTCAATTTAAACCGATTTAAGAGTCCATTCGATTTCTGAAGTGTATTTATTTGCAGTCAAATGATTACTTTTTTTTATTCGAATAACACTTCACAAATAAATTCACTTTTCACTGCAAATTATCACTCGCGACCGGTACAAATTCGAATGACAGCAAAATTAACATAATCGATACAATATAAAACTTTATCAAATTCGATTTTATCTCGGATTAACTGTGAAATATTTATGGTTATATGCCCCCTATGTTATTTATTATCAGAGACGTAATAGATGTTATTTGTAAGACGGTCTTCAAGTAACTAATGTGTAGATGACGATATCGTAATGATTACTGATTCGATTTTAATTGTCAATGCAATTTACTCGATATTTGTGCGTTCTATGTAGTGTGTAACTGTAGTGAGAAAACTGTAGTAGGTGTATGAAGCGGCTTATAGCGGTATTTCCCGAGTTCTCTAGATTTAAAGTCTCAAAGATTACAATTTTGATAGTACATATTATATTATAATAAAGAAAAAAGGTCTGCGCAACTTTGTCCACATCATAATTAATATTTAATAACTGTGAATTTTTACGAGATAAAAAGTAGCTTATGTACTATTCCAGACTATAATCTATCTCTATGCCAAATTTCATCCAGATCCGTTAAGCCGTTCTGGCGTGATTGTGTAACAAACATCCATCCATCCAAAGTTTCGCATTTATAATAGTAACTAACATATCTGCCTAAGTAATAACGGACAGAACCGAAAACTAATAAGTGCACATAGTTCATCATTACGCGAACCATAAAAACTAGTCAAAGTATACACTAAGAATATTTCTAGTCATCATGAGACCACTAAAGAAGAAATAGACGAAACCAGAAAAACAATATAATCCATTACTAATAAAAATTGCAATAAAACAAGCCAGAATAATATACCTTGTGCAGATAAAGCAGTACTTGTTTAAATGACTGAACGAAGATTAAAAGCACGATAACCTAACAAATCTTGATAAATCAATGATGCACTAAATAGATAAAGACAATGACTAACATTTAACTGTAAAATTTGAAAAACCACGAGTACCTAGTAAGTTTATACATGGATATATTTACATAATAGAAGCAAATAATGATACTTAAAAATCGATTTGTATGCTTTGGTGTTTATACGACACGCAACATTGAGCAGAGACATTATACACTTTTAGGATGAGAAATTACACTTCCTACCAAATTCTTAAGAGAGAAGATGAAAAAAAAAAAAGTATCGATTCTTCTAAATAAACAAAGACTGGATGAACAAAATGACATAAAATGATAAACAATTGAGAGAAACAAGACTAAATTTTAATGTGGTAATAGAAACAATTCCAGTATAATTCCCACCAGACACGTAGGTATTGATTACAAAATAGAGAGAAGTAAGAAGTAAGAAGACTGACTGATGAGTAATTAAATAATTATGCTAAATGAAATAAGATTTAAATAAACACAACTGTGCCAAGGCGTGATTAGTCTAACCCACACTTTACATGTCTATTATTCAAATCAGAAATACAAAAACTTATATGTTTTTATGTCCATTATTTAAAGTAGTAATCTATATGCTTATAGAGAAAATAAATATACATTGGTAATGATTGTGCAAAAGATCAGAAAAATATAGAAAACTTGCAATGCTTAAATATTATGTGTAAAATAAATGAGAAAATTTCATCGCCTTTCATAGACAAAAATAAACCTTTATGTACTCGAGACACTCTACCAATCAGTGATAAAATTGGAGAACAAACGTTGACGTATCTTCACCACAAAGAGATACTCAAGCTAAGTAATCCGTCTGACGTTCACAGACATTTTAAATTTACAAGCTATTAAGCCCTTTATGAAAGTGACGCAAATGATTGATTACAATTGACGTATAATATAGTCAGTAATAGAATTTTGAGTGGGTATGTATCATCATCACTGATTAATTCATATATGTAACACATGTTACCTAACGTGACACTTAATGAAAACTTACGTATAAATCCTCTAGGTATACTAATGATCAAATAGTTGAAGCTAAGTCTCCATGGAGATTAGCCAAGTACGCAGGTTTTATGTTTGTGCGCAAATACAGGTGCACTTCCTCTTTCAACTCAATAAAAAAATGGTTAAGAATGTAAAGTACACAAAAATTGGGTAAAATATTATAATAATCCCCGCAAAATAATTGATTATAGAAGACTAAGAACCAGTTTTCAAATAATCGAAGTGATTTTCGAATGATTTTCTGTTTGAAACTCAAATCTTAAAGTAAACGTCACAATCCATCACTACAAGAAAATAAGACGAAGTGGGATTAATATCGCAATGTGTGCTATCAACACGATACAATCTAATCTGCTATTCACACCTTTTTATAGGTATAGAACCTTATTGAAGGAAAGACAATTCAATACGACTTAGTATTAAAGTAGTTAATTACTCGTAGCAATGATCCTTAGGCAAGTGAACATGAAAAGCCAGGTCAGCAGCATTCCGATTAAGACGATCATGTACCAGAACGCCATCTGACTCAGATTGGCCGGGTCATGCGCTTCCTTCTGCTCATTATTATATTGTTCGGAGGAATCGCCTGTTTCGAAGAAGTTCACATTAGGATAATATGGTGCCATGTTTGATCAAAGATTTTCTTCTTTCACAGTTGGAACAAGTCTTATCGCCAATGTTGGATCAACGGTTGGCACTACGTCGTAGACTTGATCGAAAATTTCCAAGACAAGTGGTCCAATTTTCACAAATCGTAGAAACACGATACAATTGTAAAAATGTCTTTAGACCACAATTTCACTATTTTATCAGACGTTATCGATGGAAAACTCAAGAACCTTCAAAATTGTTTGTAAATCAAACAATTAGAGTTCTCGAAGATCACTCATACACTCACAACTAATTTGAATCACCAAATTATTGGAATGATTTCACACTGATCACTAAATTTCTCACTGATTCACAATAATTAATATTTTTTGACACATTGTAACGCGGTATTCATGGCTTTTCGTTCGCAGAACATTGTCGTAATGTTACAACTGTATCGAGCACATCTATTGATAACAGATATTATCTCTGATATGTCAGCACTATCGCAAAGGTTAAGCAATGTTTTCAAGAGTCCGTATTTTAGAATACCATGAGTTGGTTTGTTATCAAAATCGAAATTCTCTCTTCAGTCATTGTTTTAGCTTGGACGACGGTGAATAGAAAAATAAATATTTCAGCATCATTCCCAAACAATAAAAAAAATTACGTTGACTTCTTAGAAATCTGGCGAAATTGTAGGTAGTAGTACTGGTAGGCAATTTACTAAATTACTGAATTAAATTAAGTAATAATGCACCAACCCAAATCAATTGTGATAAAGGGCAAGAAAATGATAGATGATGAATTAAAAATGTACTAAGTGGCCAAATGCAAAAAAGAAAGCTTCAAATGGACTTTTATGATGAATCAGAATCAGAATGCTTTATTTGTAAACATAGATCAAATTACAAAAGAGTGTGAGATGTTGCAGAAAGGTAGATCTTCTTAGTTTTGTCGTACAAATATATTATTTAAATAACAAAATACCTAATTGGGACATCTTCAAGCACATTATAACGAAGGCCATGACCAGTATAGTGAACAGCACCGATATGTACACCACGTGGTATATCGTCACGCTGCTTGTACTCGACACCTCTTCTATATTCGGCGCCATCTTTGTTTCTTTGTTATTTTTCCGTCGTAATTGGTTATTTTAACAAAAGGCTATTGTTTACTTCTATTTATGCTTTTGTTGTTCTTTTTCTTTTGATTTTGATAATCACTGTTTCTTTATGTTAGCTAATTACCTTATTTAGTTTATCTTCAGTAATTCATTTACTTTTAACTTTATGATTAATAGTAATTATTACTGTAAGATTATTAGGTGGTTTTAGGAATTCAATGAATTTCAATTTTCATAGAAACTCAGTAATCCTTTCCTTCCCGATCTTGTCACTATCGACAAACTTTCGATTGTGTAAGATGTTGTTAATGAAAACAAAACCAATTATTTCTGATACTATTTCACAATCACACAATTTATGTTTATTTTATAAAAAAACATAATGGTATTTGCCATTTTATTTGAGACAATTATTTCAGATTTATCTATGTATATTCTTTCACAAATCGCACTAGTATTCTTTGAATCACTGAAAGAAACTGTACCCCATACATTTTCTGTTACAGAAACGTCATTCCGTATGACTGATGATCGACTATCGATATCTACTCGTATCACTTTATTTATTTGTGGTAATTTGGACCTTATTGCAATGTGTTGTAGGCCATATAAAATGTTTTTATAAAGCCGATTTTGTTTTTCCTACTTATCTTCCGAGTTATCATCGACTTAAATATACGTGTCAGAATTGTTAGATTTATGAGATTTGATAACCAAAGTCCGTATATAGGTATCTACATTGTATATCAGTAAGAAATGGGAGAAACTGAGTAGGTACTTAGTCTAGGGTAATGGTCACGCAGAATTTGAATGGGAATTTGAATTTGAAAGAATAATCTCCATCTCTTCCAAATATAAAACAAAGTCGCTTCTCTCAGTCTGTACCTACGCTTAATTCTTTTAAAATACGCAACGGATTTTGATGTGGTTTCCATCAATAGATAGAGTGAAGGAGATGAAAGAAGACAATGGAAGATGGAGGATCGAACGGACGTTGAGAAATGTGGAGGCTAATAAAAGAAAGATGACTTACTGCATAATCTCGCAAATTTAAAAATCACTATAAGTATCGCGATACCCACAACCACATAAAAATATGTATAATTTAAAGACATTGTTTTACTATCACAAAACTGTAAACGCGATGTATTTCAAGACATTACTGACTAATTATTAAAAAAAAACGATAAAAAGAATGACAATAAAATCGATAATGTTATCAGTAAAGATATCCTTGACTTTTCTATTATCTTCATTAATGTTTGTTCTTAGATCTTTAACCTAAAGCAATGCTCGGAACCTAGATCCTAGAAGTCAGGGCTAAGGACGGTATGTTTGACAGATAAGTAGAAATAACAATTAGCTTATAAGAGTGTGAAATACATTTATGGATGAAGGGGAAGAACCAGTCTGAAAGAAATGAAAGAAAAAGTAAAATGGAATGAACGGCTGGGTGACGCTTGGTATCAGAGAATGAAACAACATTAACCAGTCTATTTTAGTCCCACTGCAGAGCAAAACACTCTTCTCACACTAAGGAGGCATGGACGTTGTTTGGGAGAATAAAAGTGATAAACATAATTGCACTAACTTCAAGTATCTACACCTAATATTGAACCTAGGTAGCCAAAGGAAGATATATGTAGAATTTTAGATGTACATGATTATTTTTATGTACTTTAAACCATTAAAACTGAGCATCTAGTTGAAGAAACCAATATCAGCAGATAAGACCAATCATAGGAAAGCTTAGACATAAAAATGTACTCACTCTTTAATCTGACCACAATCACAATAATAATAACAACGTAAAACATGAACCCCCAGAAGAATCCCCAGAAATATTCATTGTTGAAGATATTCATTGTGTTTCACTTATAACACTAGTCCAACCTACACAAACTGATGTACTTTGAAAAAATCAACAGGATAGTCAGCAATTAAATACTAAAGATAAATTGTATGATGAAATTGATACTGGATTTCTATTAAATCATCTATGACTACATTAATTTTGTTGGTTTCCAGGAATTTTGTGGTGCCAATACATGACTGTGGATAACGTTTTCTAACGTCATCATGCACTAATCGAATGCTGATTGCACTCAGTACTTCGAATCAGTCGATCAAGGAGTTGTCAGTAAACGTAGTAAGGTCAACATGACCGGGGCTGTCTCAATTATTGTAAGAAATCGTATGTTTGGGACAAAACAATCATTTTAGTGTTGATACAAATTTAGATTGCAATACGATGTACAATGTATTGTTTTTCCTGCAAGCATACTTGTCCAGACACCGTAGAACTCTTGGAACAGCATCGAAATATTGCAAACTTTACTATCAAAAAACACAGAATAAATCATGAGAATACTTTGAGGGATTTATTAAGTATTTTGATTGTGTTCTTTGCTTACTGCCAGATAGAAGTGAATGAAATAAGAATAAAAATAGAAATGGCACAAAACAATTTCAAAAATAACTTACATGATGTGCAGCAGAACCCGAAATAAAACAACGATGTGAGAACAAATATTACATAGAAAAATATCCATCCGTAACTCATTGTACTACAATACAACACACGATCACAACTTGAAAACTTGACGAATCACTAAAGATAGTGGGAACTGGAAATATTTCAAGACTTTCTATGTATTAATTATCTTATCAATGTGAACAACTACCTCTCAAAGTTAAGGTATGGGGGAGCTGATGTCATTATCAATGCAACGAACAGAATTAAATAGAAAGCAATCTGGAGACAATGAGATTGAATTTTACATCATTGATTGGCGCCAGGAATGGTATGCTGGAAAACGAAACGAGATAAATTTCTCATCAGGAGCTCTACTAACTATAAAACAATTAAATAAAGGCTAAATGACAATGGTAATAAATAAATGTTAAATTATAACTACAGATGAATACGTAATTTTTATCTATACATGCAAATGTTACATATAGTTGGATTTTAAGATAATAGTATGTTGCTGTCTATAAAATGTACTACTGTTCAACGATTTTTTGGTTGATATTTTGGGAACCCCATGAAAAGAGGCTTACAAAATTTTCATTTGGATGTCGGGAACTGGGCCACCTTGTATAAGTATCATATTTCATACACATAATGGGATGCAAATAAATTAAGAATAAATGTATTTTTGATAAACTTACGTGTTAAGTAATAAATATAACACCACCAGAGAATGGACAAACACACTAAACCAATAATTAGAAAAACCATAATCAAATAGTCACTAATCATTTTAAGAAGAAAGAATAATGAACTGATAGTTTGATAAATATAGAAATAATCAAGTTGTTAATCCGTGGACAACTGTTGAACGGCAGTAGAACGTATGCTGTAGGAACTGATGATGATTTTACCAAACTAGGACCAATGGGGAAGGAAAACAATTTGGGCAATTTATTGTTAGTATGATGAACATTGCAAAATTAAAGACACTAACATGAAAAATGTAGGTACCTACATACAATATATAAAATTGTTACTTTTGGCATTCCGATAAAATGTTCTTAATCTAAGTTAAATAAATATTAATAAAGGATACACATCAGAATAAACTTAATAAATGATAAAGAAAACTGCATTAAAACCCAGTGCATAGTTTAGAAGAATTAAACGCACAGACAGACAGGTAAAGCGATATTCTTTATTTACCTATATTATTGATTTATTCGTGGATATCTTTGCTGATTGTAATCTTATGATCATGACACTAGATAAGACTAGCTGGTAAGGTTGAATAAAAAAAACAATCGATACAAAGGTCCACGCCATCTAGTGACGGATTTATAAGTTAACGACAGTAAAATTATTATCTACAACTCACATTGTTTAAAAACCGCAATAATAAGTGATAGAACAGCCAACACTGCAAATACGATGAAGAATTCCTTAGTCGGGAAGCTATCCATAACTTTTTAATAAAATATTAGAGAATATTGAGTCTTGACACATAGGGAATTCTAGTATAATTTATCTTGAAGTGTCTTAATAGAAATACTTTTACAAAAGAAATGGATAAAGGCTGAGAATTTAATGAGTCAGAATGTAATTAAATGCGCTTATATTTATTGGTAGAAAAGTACCGCGTGTTATCGAATTATCTCCATCAAGATTACAATGTTATACATTGTTCAAGGATGAGTCAGTTAACTTGGGCTTCATCTACATAATATAGAACAGCGCCATCTATCTTCAACCGCTTTAACTTGTTACCAATATTGTATTATTTCAAGTTACAAATGATTCCAACATTGTCATTAAAAACGGTCAAAGCCACTAGCTTAACGGTAAAGCGTAGTTTTCTGAGCAATTAGCAATTTAAGTAATCAAAAGTATAACTTACTCGAGTACAGAACGTAGGCCGCAGTACCTAACGTACCCACAATAAGACACACTCCGAGTACGGTGGTAGGGGGAATGGCAGACATGATCTATTTAAAATACAACAGTTTCGACTCTCACAAGAACTAACACAGAATGTCGGATTTTTTTCTATGAATTACATAAAGGTTTTAATCGATAAACGATGATTTTATCAGTGTGTTATCTTATCGAGCGAGCAACGTCACAGACGGATGGGCTACCATTTATGACTAAACGTTATCAAGCAAAACTCTGTCCCGCCCCGAGATAATGATCTCGGACTTTTCCAAAGCTTTATTCGGTTTTAAAATGATTGTTACATTATTTTCATTTTAAACGATAATGTTAAGATTAAATTGGTTTGTTAGCCCGTTACTATACCATCAATACTATTCAGCTTTCTGTATGTAAATGTCTATGTAAATTCAAAAGTTAATAAAGTGACGTATTTTTTGTAAAGGTACCTAATTATTGTTTTAAGATCTAAGCTAGAGGGCGTTGTTTTAAAATTTATTAAAACTTTAAACAGTGCCATCTAGCGATGATTGCAGGAACTAATAATCATTAAAGCTAAATATTAATTTTTGAGAAATTGGGTAAGTATACGGTGACTTTACCTCTTAGAATGATGTATGAATATGCATAAAGTTACTAATATAATTATAATGTTGACTTTGGAAGTCTATTTATAAAATTGATTGTTGACTCTAATTTGTAAAAAATTGACCATTGGGTCAATTTTTTTATGATTCTGGGCACTCACGTGGCTTCCCGATAATTAATACTCGTACTTAATTAAGTAATCACAACACCTAAATCACGAAACACATTATCAACTTTATCTCTAGGATTACAGCTTGGCTACAATGTACCTGTAGAAGCTTTTATTCAAAGATAGGTAATCATATTTCTTCTGCGTGCTTGTGGTGGTCTCATAGATAAGATTAAAATATTTTTTGGGCATAGGACAATTATTATTACCTACCTACATTTGTTATCCATACTAATATTTTAATAGCGAAAGTAACTCTCTCTGCCTGCTACGCACTCACGACTAAACCAATGAACTGATTTTGATGAAATTTGGTACTGATTTAGTTTGAACCCTAAGAAAGGACATAGGCTACATTTTATTCCACGACTTTGTCTGTGTCCGCGATAACCGACATACACGCGGGCAAAAGCTAGTTTTAAACGAACGAAAAACGATAACCAATAATCTACAATAAACTATTTTGCTATTAAAGTACCCAAGCTTAGTTTTCTTATCTTAATAAATAAAAGAATATAAAAAAAAACAAAAATAACAAAATTAAACACAACAACTTACTTCTTATTCGGTAATACACAACCAATATTAAACTAACTAAAAACAAACTCCAAAAAACAGTCTGAAATATATAATAGTCAGAGTCATTCATGTTTTTTTTTTAAATATTGCGCCAAACATATAGAACTCTGGTAACGTCACTCACTGTTATTAAAACTGATACTAACTCATATTGAATGCATATTCGATAAGAACAAAAAATAGACCTTATCAGTTTATTATCTTATCACAAAGAGTGAAATAATTAACTCTCAATAATTTCAAACTTTAGCTTAAAAGCCTCTCAACGTTTATTGAGAATACCGCCATCTAGTGTTGACAGTCTGAACTAAATACAATGAAGGCGGCAGCGTATCGGACGTCACGTCGATACGTCACTCATACTGTTTTGTGGCAAAACACTTTCAGGTTTCAAAACATCACAATGACTGATTAAATCACAAAACTTTTATAAATAATTAGATTATTCGTTTTGACCTAAATCTTTGACTTAAAAAAGAATGAGTAGTTTTAAAATTGCATGTCATTATATTAACAAACATTGGTATATAAACAAACGACTTAATTCTAAGCACTTACTCAACTTACTGATTGATTTACAAACGGCAACCGTAAGAAAGAGAAATATCGAAGCAACCAGAAGTATCAACCGGACTATATCAAAAGCATACATATTTGGGTTTTCACCAAAGAAAAATATTCACTTTGTCTGAAACACGTATGTAAGTACGTACTGAGGAAACAACGCACCGACAACTAAACGATAATGTAAATAATTAATGCGATAACTATCCGAATCTTATCATTCACCTTGTTTCCACTATCTATCATTAAAACGATCGATAATTCGGAATTTCGGAGAATCAGGACTCGTTAGAAGCATGGCAAAGATCTTAGAAAATATATAAACATACATACATACGCCAATACGAGGAAACTGCGGCAAAACCAATGATTAGCAGTACGACAATCCACGCTGTTAATATTAACAGTTGGAAAAACACCAAGTCAAACATTAGTAATGAAAATTGACTTTGAACGGAAAAGAAAGTACTGAATCTATAATAAAGCCGGTATCAAATAAAGGCAGATAGATCATTTGCGATAATGTAGGGCTTAGAAATGTTATCGTTAATAAAATTTTACCGATTAAAGAAACTACATTCGAAAATTCCGCCTTCCTATAGTAGGTTGAAATTGAACGCATAATAATACGATAAGTAAAGATTCAGCTGGTTTTTTTCCTACTCCAGGAGTAAGGATTGTTTCCGTATAAGGAGGAATCGAGGATTGGCTATTTATTTAGAAACAGAAAGCAAGAAACATGACTTTAAAAATATGCGTTGTTGGTGGTTAGAATCAAATATTAAAGAAAAACTTACTCCACTTCCTAAAGGCAGTAATTCCAATTATGATAATGATAAATAACACCCAAAACATTAAAACAAACACATGATACCACATAGAAGCGTGAGTGCCGTACATTGTTATTTAAATAAAATCCACGGCCACAATAAAATAGCACAGTGATAGCAATGCGACTAATTAAATATCAGAAGATTAAAATATGTCATGATGTCTATTATCAATGAAATTAAATCTTATCATTTGGAACTGAAGATGATTAGAAACCTGAGATTTGGGGACCTTCAATGTTAAAAACAGAATTATTAGATATTGAATTCTTACCTTTCATTGCCCCAGAAATTGTTAATATTATAATAAAAATCGCGACCCAAAATAAAAACACATACCAAATATACATTTTTGAATAAAGTGTAATGTATATTTATGTAACACAAGTAAACAACCGGTATAATTGAGAGTCAATGTCGATATAACATCGAGATTAATGATAAAACAAGCATTTTCCATTAATGATGACTGTGTCAAACCTTATCATTTTACAGCGATTATTTTAAACTAGCTGTGACCATGGCTTCGCTCACGTAGGCTTATTGTAGTCAATGTAAAGTAAATTAGTATTGAACACTATAACAATCACTACTGAAATTTTTTAAGTGAACCTATGGAAGAAATCAACATAATACTCCATAACAAAAAGCGTGATCATATATTATATAGCCAAAAGACTAACCGGATCAGTAAGGAATATTCAAACCAAAATTTAACAAAGTCTATCCGGTAGTCATTGTGTAATGTTTCATCATTCATACATAATTATCTACTTTGTAACGATTTTAAGTATGTAAATATAATAGATTCGAGCTTCGTTACATCCTACGGTTTACCTAGTGAAGCTAAGGCATACGTCGACCGATATGATTGGTTGTTGTTAAATTTTTATCCAATCAATCGTAATCATAATTCTTTAATCATTGACGCGGAATCTTATCGCTTACATAAAACTTTGGGTGATTAAATCGAGTACATAAGCTCTCGTTTGTTACTTCGATTTTGTTGTGAGACATCTATTGGCGCACTTTGGCAGTAAAATGAACCTGCCGTGACGTTAAACGACATGACGTTCTCTCGCCGCCATGCACCCTCTACCCCATCTCTTCCGACTCCCTTGTGTGTCTGCGCGTGTATACCATACACTTCGTTGCTTCGCTAAACAATTTTTTGGATTTATTAATCGGAAATTTCAATATTCACTGAAACGTTTCACATCTGCCGGGCGTCCCGAGAGAGCCTACTATGTTTTTCAAATCAAAATCAAAGTTAGAACACACTGAGCACTTACACTTGTCCACAATCCCAGAAATTGTTAACATTAGAATGAATAAACCAATAAAAACAAAAAACAGAATCCAAACTATGTCCAACATTATTAAAGAAAAGGTAGTAGGTACTATAAATGCAAGACAACCAACATATTTGAAAGTCTGGGTCGATATAACTTTGAAATGACAATATTAATTATAATTTAATGTCGATGAATCATTAAAATAGCACAGATTAGTTAAGACACCGCAGCACATTGTAGTAATTGCCACAATTTTATCTGTTGTTAAGTTATTATTTTCAGATTAATCAATTACAGTAGCTGATAAAGAAAAAAATACTTAAAGAAAGTATTTGTCATTGGTTGGTTTATAAACAATATTTTATAGTTTAAAAGTGTCATATAAATATATAAATTGATATGTCGTCATATATCTGTCAGTTCTCGTCTATTTAAGGAAATTGAATAAATTGTAAACAGACAAGTAATTATTCCACTTCAAGCTAACTTAGCTGAAGAGTCTTATGGAATAACGTTGTAGTTGTGCAATAAACATTTCAGAAAAAGATAAAAGAAAAAATATCGTGTACTTGATTGCTTACGTCAATCCGTAATCAAGCGATAAACAAAATAAAAGATATAACATAATAAATAAGCTTTATACTTACTTCGAGACTTATAAACACCTAATGCGATACACATTATAATGAACACAACCCAAACTAGGAACATAATAGTTCTGTAATGCATATTTAATATAAGATAATTAAAATCCACTGGCACAACGTGATTCTTCGATCATCTATCAGTTATTAAGAAGCATTATGAAGCTATTTTTGTGATAACATACCTATCTCATATTTATCTATACATAATTTTACCAATGATACGTAACAATTTAGGCTCTATCATAGCTATAGATATGCATATTGAGAAAACATTTATTGAATAAATGGGGACCCAACAGTAACTTAAATAAGTAAAACAGAAAGAAACAAACAAAGTTCTTGCAGTCGATATATTATGAGCTGTTAATGCGGGACTTTTGAATGAAAACAAAACAATGACACAAATATTAAAACATTTTCGAAAAACTTACACCATTTTCTTAACGATGAAACAGTTAGTACAATAAGCATAAATGTCAGCCAAAGTAAGATCACAATCATGGTCTCATACAGCAATTGTGTAGACGCATAATCGACAATCACCAGCACAGTAAAACAAACACTGATCGTGGGTACATTTATGGCTCAAGCACAGAAATGGAAAGATAAAATTATAATACATGATAACACTATAGAGTATTATAGAGAATCTTATCTATACATTAATTTATGAGCTATTGTTATTTTCACCACCGGATATAGTCTTTTTATTGATGTGTTTAAAAAATAATTATGATTAATGCAAATTAATGACGTCTAAAAACAATCCAGCTATTATGAATTAGTGTCAAAAGTATTTATTTCTAGATAAGAAAAAAATATACTTAAAATGGACTCAATACTTACACACATGATGTCTATACACAGAAATAACCATCATTAACAAGATCAACGATACCATTACAAAAAACAAAAACATTTTGAAATATTGAAGGTAATTATCTTATTGCAAAATAAAATAAACGATCTTCTTAAGCACTGAAATGGGCACTGACAGCTTTGCTTCATAAAGGTAGAGAAAATTCAATCATAATTCTTGATAACACTGGCCAAATCTTATCAAGTAATTATTTTATCTAATATGGTGATTAATTTATTTGCAATGGCCGAATTGGACTGCCCTATTTTGCTTTAAATGTCCACTTGAATATAAAATGGTGATAAAAAATCTCTATTTAACCAAAAAGGCATAAATTCGCCGTTATTATTTATAAAGCTAATTTTATTTGTTCGTACTTTAACACTATTAGTAGTATGGATGCATAATTATATCTAAAAAAATCTTTTGTAACACAAAGACTACGGAAAAGTACAAAAAAAATGCAAAACCAACAAAAAATATGATATGTTAACTTATGTCCCACCAACTCAGTATAGATGGCGTTGATTAAAATTTGAATCAGAAAAGCTCCATCTAGCGGTAAATAATTTACTTAAAATGTTAAAATCTTACTCCAATGGCGTTTGTACGCAGTAGCCACCATCATAGTCAATATCACCGTGAGCAATATAAGTAATAAAAACATTTAATTTTTTTTTTTTTTAGTCAAAAATAAAATAAACAGTCTCCACTTCTACGCTGTAATTAGCACTGACAACGTTTCTTAATTAAATAGCTGTACACAGATTTCAATGACTATAATTCTTGATAAAACGAGAAATCTTATCGGTTATAACACCTAGGCGATTCATTAATTATTATTAGCCAAAATTGTATTGATTCATTAAAAATAATTATTTCCCGAAATACAACATAGATGGCTCTGATTTCAGTTTTGAATCACAAAAGCGCCATCTAGCGGCATAGGTGAACAAAGTGAACGATATAATGCTTTCAAATCAAAATTCACCAATTCTGGTTTCGCTAAATGGACACTTATTTCTTTACAGCAAACGTCTTAAGTAGATAGGAACGTCTTAACTGATTTTTCTAATAAAAAATGTTGTTGGAAGTCTTAGAAAAGCATTTCACCATATAAATTTTCCGTCATCAATACCACTTCCTGTCTTTTATTAAATAAATGAAATAGCCTACGCGAGGGGTGACACACGGCGGTGTATATAATTATGTACGGGGCACACTGAGTATTAAGCCTGGGTACCACCTTACTTAATGGATGTAAATTTTTCCACGGCACTTCTAATACGATTTAAGAAGGACATAGTTAATTACTGACTCACCACAATATCTCACCAAAACCGCGTAAATGATCCAAAACAACGCTATGTTCAAGAACATAAAGATCAAAGTTGCAGTTAAATCCGGCATTTTGGCAAGTTTAATGGACCAACTTTTATAGCAATAATATACTAAATGATTCGCCTGTCCAATCGTCGCTATATTCAGGTACCTATATGATAGGAATACGATAAACTATCTGTTGATAAGGGCATTAATTACCGTTTTTTGTTATGTTTTTATAAATATGTGATAGGTATATTATACCTACTTATGGACAGGTTTTTCCCAAATCCTACTCACCTAGTCTAGACTTTCTTTGTGTTTCCAATACATATTTACTTCTCGCTTGTTCACAATAAGCAGACATTTAAATAATCTTTGAATCCCTTGAAAATAAGTAAACATTTCTTATACTGCACAAACCTGACCTTTCTTAATTAATTATATTGTCAGATTATTCTTTAAAGTAGGAACAAACAGGCAGATAAGACAAATAATGACTGTGCTCCTATAATCTTTTCATTCAGAATTTATATTTAGAACATGCTGTATAATCTACACTAATATAATAAAGAGGAAAAAAAATGTTATTTTTTTGTAATGGATAAACTCACAAACTACGGACCTATTTTAATTTTTTTTTTCACCATTAGAAAGCTACATTATCTACGAAGAACATAGGCTATATTTTATTTTATTTTTGCGCGGACGAAGTCGCGGGCCAAAGCTAGTGTCAAATATATTGACAGAATGTATCAGTATCCCCCTGTAGACCTTATGCATTCCGGAACCACCATAATACTGATAACGTTATCAAAGCTATAGCCGTCTTATGACATCAGCCTGATTATTTTATAATCAAACCACATAAATATTTTTTTTATTAATTCTACACCACTAGCCGCTGACGATAACGAAACTTAAGAACGAAAACTTTTGACACGTCATAACTTTTGACGGATTTAAAACGAAAACAGGTCGTGTCGTGTGAGTTCTAGGACTGACAGGGGAAAACGAAAGAGGAAAACTGTGGGAAAAACATTTTGCGCCAAACTCAAACAAATATGGAAGGAAAATAGCAGGTGATGGAAGCTTTAGCAAACTGTGGAAGTGGAGTCTGCACACCAACGGTCTGATGTCAGATGGAAGGATGACCTCAAAAAAGGGAAAACCTACATGCGACTGCCGCTACCAAATATAAATATCAAAGTTGATAAAGAACCTTCAAGACCTTAACATTAACAATGTAATAATACCAGCTTGGGTATTATTGTCCAACTGCAGGGCAAAAGCACCAGCATATCACCACAGTTGCTTAAGACGGATCGGGGATTTAAATTAATTAGGTATATAAGTCCAGGTTTCCTCACCATGTTTCCCTTCGCCGCTGTAAGTGATGTCCAAGATAAACTTACATATAAAAGCTTCACAATGATTCTTGCCCGGTGTCGGACCCGTAAGCTAAAGCAAGAAATCGGGCGCCTCAACTACTGGGTCAAAACAAGAATTGTTATTTAAAAAAGTTAAGAGTAAGTACCGATGCTATTGTCTCCTATTGTTTGTGATGAATGAGTTGTCAATGATATGGCATCGTTGATATCACCTTCAGACATTTGCATTATCAGTCAGTGCTCGTAGAATTATGTTCCCGACCACTGCAGTTCGTCTGACACATGTCAGAATTTTTTGACACGTTTTTTTTTAAACCTCATCTGCAAATGTGATTTCTACTCACTTCAAAACGTTGGATTAAATTGAAATTTTGCGCACCTATCAAGGACTGATCACAACGCAACAATTTAAATAAATAAAAAACACACTTTTATAAAAAAATAAACTAAAAAGTTGAAAATAAATATTAATAAGAAAAACTAATACAGAAACACGCTTTATTAGAGAACCAAACTAGAAAGTAAGAAATAATTTTCGTTAAGGTTGAAATAGGTTTTGTAAGAATACTTACCTATTAACATTTTTTTTTATTATTTTGAACTTACTAAACTATATTTTCTGCTTTTAGTTTGGTTTTCTATTAAAGCATACATAAACATACATAACATCACGCCTGTAATCCCCGAAAGGATTAGGCAGAGGTGTACCCATTAGTACACCCACATTTCGCCAGTTATGTTTTTAGTCCCATGTAATAGGAGGCGAGCCTATTGCCATCAACCGGGCACAAATCCAGACTCCGAGGCTGCTACTGAGAAATTCCTGATGGAAAAACCCAATAACACTTTGCCCGACCTGGGGATAGAACCCAAGACCTCATGCACAGCAGTCGCCCTTGCGACCACTAGACCAACGAGGCAAAAGAAAAAAAAAAAAAAAAGCGTAGCGCGTTTCTATTAAAGCGTTTTTTTTTTTTAATTTATTTTGAAGTTGCCTCACTCCAAGTATTTCTCCTATCGTTTGTGGGTTTGGGTGGCTGAAATGTGTCTTCTGTCTGCACTTAATATTATTATGGACCATCTCTTTACCTACCACATATCAGGCAAACAAATTATATCGATTGACTCAAAACTATTACCTGTCAGTAGACGATATTGAAACTTGTTACGAGCGGGAAGCTAATCGCCCAGCTACACACAGTCAAAGAAGAAATCTTGTAACATTGGGTATTGGCATTGATTTAGTAACAGTTTTACTGACGGCATTGTATCGTAGCAGAGGATAGTGTGATTCCACAAAAAACATAACAAAAACGTGAAAAATCCGCCAAGGTTGACAAACGGCCGAAGTATCATGGCGATCCTGAAGTTAGCCGATTAGCTGCGCAGTAGATAATTTCGTTCCTAAAAAATCCTTTGCGCAGCTAACTTCAGGACGACCAAGATACCGTCACCGTACTGTAATTGTTTGGAGTTACCGATAAAAGAATTGAGATCTAATGGGTGCAAGGTTCCTTCTAGATAAGATATAGGAACGTAAATATGGTATGTTCATTACTCGTACTAAGTACACATATGGAACTATAGTTTATTCCTGCGAGTACGTCCGCGTGGAACTGGTTCATACCGTACTTGCATACAAACTTCCACCCCCCTTTTCACCGCCTTAGGGGGTGATTACCGGGATAAAAACTATCCTATGTCCTTCCTCGGATCTTTAACTGTCTCCATGCTAAATTTCATCAAAATCGATTCAGCGGTTTAGGAGTGAAGAGGTAACATATAGACAGACTCACTTTCGCATTTATAATATTAGTATGGATTTGTCACGTTTACACATAGTAAGTAATAATTAATTCATAATAACAGGTGTGAAGAAACACTAAACGTATTTGAAAATTACATGTTCTTCTTACAATAAAAACTAGATTTATACCTATTCTAGTACTAAACCTCACGGCCCCTGTCATGGGGGGAACCAGCTTTGAAGTGGGAGCGGGGGGGGGGGTCATATAATAAGGTCTAGTCAGGACAGGCTCCGTTTCGATTACAATAATAATTCAAATTAAAAGAAAATTGTTAGCCCACTGATTTTTCACCAAAAAAATTAAAGTCATTTTCCAGCACTAATATTTGCTCAAGGTTGCTTAGTTTCATGGGCAGTGTGCACAGTCTATATACCTACCTATATTTTTAATAGTTTATCTTGACATCACTGCATCGGTGAAGAAAAACATCGTGCGGAAACCTGGACTATAGTTAAAATAAGCCTGAAATCGCCAATCCGCCTAGAGCAAGCGTGGTAATCAATGCTCGTGCCTTCTCTGTATAAGAAGAGGTCTCCTTGTAGTGGATCAATAATAGGCTGGTATATTTTTGCGTACTAAACGGCTGCGGTGATGTCTTTTTAACCTGTATGAAATGTAAACCATAAACATTCTATTATTACTTTTTTAAAGTGTTGGCTTTCATAATTATTTGTAGAAAAGAATTGTACAGGTACATTAGGTACAAAGTAGGTACCTATATTACATTAGAGTTTAAGTACAATTTGTACACGTGTGGGTATAGATAGAAGATATCTAATCTATGATTGTATAAAAATGTTTTATTAAGTTCTGGAATAAATTCGGTATTGTAAAGCCTACAGTCTCTATGTGGCGTCATTATTTACAACCGCACGTAGTAACGCAAAAAGGATCCAACTCACAAGAAAAGCTAAATTGATTTACAGATATCGTAAAGGTCGATAATTTCGTTCAGCAAAAATGAGCCAGAGATAAACAAAAATATGACGTTTAGTATCAGTACAAGGTACACGTGTTTATTATTATGTTTACGATGTTTTTTGTATGTGTAACTATAGGGTTTTTGAGGGTTGGATCCTTTTAGCGTAACTACGTCTTGTATGAAAACATTAGGTCCTATAGATAAACTCGTACTAACTCGCAACAAAATAATGATGACAATCCTAAATTCAATACATTATCATGAAATTTCACTCAGTCATTATGATGACAAGTTATTGAACAAAACATATTGAGGGCCTATAATATATCAAACTAACACATTTACTGGAAAAACATAATTTTCTACCAAAATAATAACCAGAAAAATTATTAAAAAAGCACTTACGTCTTTTGACACAATTCCCGAAACAGAACCACAGCCAAAACAAATAGATGAACATAGCAAGCAGTATGCCAATAAAAATACTTCCTAATAAATCCATTGTGTTTACTCTGTGTACCGATCAACACTGGACGAAAAACATTCAGTGTAATCTTATCTCACACATCGCGAAAGTAGCACTACATCAGTCTTAATAATATTTATTTCAAAAGTATCTAGTTGATAATAAAATAATGTCTTGTAAAGGTTTTCATAACTTTGAGAACGGTTGCGCGGGACCGGTGGCGGGAATAAACTGGCAAGCAATCGTAATACGAGGGACTTCCTATGCGGTTTTCCATTCTGACTGTCATGTCGGAAAATACAAATTATGTACTTGAAAATGTGTAGGTGTGTTTGTCATACATCGACAGGTAGGTCACGTTAAGTGTTGCAAGTAATAATTAATGAAAAAGAAAAAAAAACTTCTGATTTTTGCAAGATAATTCCACTACAAAAACAATGACAATGACAGATGAAACTTTTACATTGTGCATCGACAGTTTAACATAGCAACAACGATTTTTTTTAAAGACAAAACAAGCAATGGATTGACAATAACGTCAATTGTTATGAACTAACGAATACTTACGAAGCCACATGATGAAAGATATGCAGTACATGACCATTATAAAGAGCAACAGTAGTGCAACTGCAGGCAACGTCATTAAAATCATTAAAACAGCCATTTCGTCCATTTTATAGATTAATTTACTTCGTATTTTGTTTACACTGTAAGCTACTTAGCCACTATTGATCGGACTCGGGTTTCATAATGATAATACACTCATTGAAAATATTTTAATACTTATCAGCAATTATGATATCTATAAGTACCCACGACAATATGCTTGAGTTCGTATTCACTGTTACACATAGGTATTTTTTCAATTTATTGAAATTATTTGTGTCAGGTATTTATTTATCTTTATTTTTTATCTAGCTAGAGCCGGCTAGACGATTAACAAACTCTGTCATAATGTTCCTACTGATGAACATTACTACATTTGACCATTGTTTCCTAACCAACAAAACCCAAGTCAGTTTATCCTGTGCGCCTTTATCCGGCCGATAAGGTGTAAATTTAATTAATATATTTTAATAAGTATAATAATTGAGGAATTTTCTGTTGACCACTATAATGCACAAGCATCTAAAGTCCTATTGAAAGTCTGAAATACTTTCTGAAAAGTTGGATAAGTATTAGGCCTCAGTTCGATTAACGCGTTATTAGCTCATGAATATTATTTTCAAAAATTCTTAAAACACATAATTTAAACCTAATTAATAGAAAGAAGGAAGTCTCTAAGGGTAAATCTTTGATACTACACTCGTCTTAAATATTGCATAAATATCAATGATGAATACACTATTCATCACAACTTTCCCGACCAATCATTCCGTGTCGACAATCGACACAAAACTCATTCATTGGAACACGCCAGTACTAGAATTTGACTCCTTACGATATGGTTGCATTTTACTGTCACGCATGTTAGAAAATAGTAATATAATAGGTGTCTAGCACAGCGCAGCAAATTAATGGTGAATATTAACTTGTTTACGACACTAAGTTTCATATTTCCCATTGGTAGTGTATAGACGAGTACGGTGGATCATAGCTGGACAATGCAGTCACATCATATTGCATACAATCTACTATTATAATTTAATCTATTATTATAAAAGTTTGGATAGATATTTGTAAATTCTCGCCAGAACGGCTGAACGGATCTAGGTTTCGTTTAGCACAGGGATAGATTACAGTCTGGAATAGCAAAATTAACGGAAATTAATTTGAGTATAGGTACATAAATAAGCGGTCTTTTTTGTCATTTTTATCATTTGGCGGTTTTATTAACATTGCCCTTTTATAAAAAAGCTTTTGAATGCTTTTTAGTGCCCGCCTACTCTTTTGCATGATGTTTCGGTTTCAATTCCAGCCAAATTCCAATGTGACGTTCAACTCATTATGTACTTTCCAAGTTGATGTTAGACATTACTGACATCGGAAAGGAAAACACTTTGAAACTTGGACTTATATTGGACTTTTCTTGAACTTGGACTTATTATAAACTAGCGACCCGTCCCGGCTTCGCCCGGGTGCAAATATCTGACTATTCCGGTAGATTTCCTTAAAAAGTTCTTTTATAAGAACCTTGTCTGAAAAATTACGAACACAACAAAAAAAGAATCAACTAAATCGGTCCAGCAGTTCTCGAGTTTTGCGCTTAGCAACACATTCAGCGATTCATTTTTTTATATTATAGATAGTCTGAAATCTCTAATCCGTCTTGAGCACGCGTGGTGTCAATGCTCGTGCCCTCTATGTGTGAGAAGAGACTTATACCTGGGACACTAATAGGCTGGACGGTAATGTTATAATTATTGAGTCTAGTCTCGTCAAATGCGGCTGCTCAATATTAAATGGGACACCTGCTCCTCGACCTTCGCAAGCCAAATACTAGAGGATCATATCTTTATGACGGCCGCGACCGACGCGTCTGACGCGACACATTGAGGACACTCATTGTCTCTTGTGGTTGTGTGTGAAGACAGATCACAGCTGCGTATCTTTAGTTTGTGTAGGTATTTAGAAGATTAAACTGAACGAATTTACTGTATTGTCAAGCAAATTGAACATTTACGCAAAATTTCAGATCTATCGTACATCGGGAAGTAGCTCAAGTAATAAGTACTTGTAAGATTTGATTAGCCACAGACACGGAGACGGGTGAAAATAAATAAAAGCATTTTAATTGACACTAATATTTTAATGCGATCGTTCCTAAAAGTTAGTAAAATTACCCCCCAAATTTCTTTATCCTGCCTCTGTAGCAATCCATCAATCAAAATCAATTCGGTACTTTAAGTATCTGTTTAAAAAATTAACCAGACATCCAGACAGTTTTTTTTTCTAGTATATCTATACTAATATAATAAAGCTAAAAAGATTTTTTGTTTGTTCGTTTGAATGCGCTGGTCCCTGGAACTATCAGTCGGATTAAAAAAATGTATATGAGAATCAGATTCATGAGGAATAGTATAGGCTAGGTCGTAACATCAAGCTACGACCCGCCGGAGCACAGCAGTAACCAAAGAGGTCACATAAGGCAGGTGAGAAATACCACGCGGACGAAGTCGCCTGCAGTTAGTCTATAATAATAAGAATGTAGAGCTACGGCTATGTTGACTGCCTCGTTGGTCTAGTGGTCGCAAGCGCGACTGCTGTGCATGAGGTCTTGGGTTCGATTCCCAGGTCGGGCAAAGTGTTATTGGGTTTTTCCAACAGGAATTTATCAGTAGCAGCCTCGAAGTCTGGATTTGTGCTCGGTTGATGGCAATAGGTTCCCCCCCTATTACATGGGACTGAAAACATAACTGGCGAAATGTGGGTGTACTAATGGGTACACCTCTGCCTAACCCTTCGGGGATTACAAGCGTGATGTTATGTAGAGCTACGAATCAACCTACTACACAACGTTATGTTGAGCCGCTTCCAACGAAGACGGGAAGAAATTATCCAATTGACCTGCATGTCAACCTAGCCACGGTACGATGTATCATTGTGCCGACCACCCAGTATTCCTTGACCTGTCACAATGGAGCCACTTGTTACCATAAACTGTCAACGACCTTTCAAAAGCCATACATTTATTAGTTCCACTTTTCGCCGCAGTGCTGAGTATAGTGGACGTTTAGTGCTCTGTGTATGGCTTCATACAGTTATTATGTCACCGGCGATGAATGACTTGGTTGCTAATGTAATTGATTGTGTGTCTCATACAAGTCATACATTATCTGAGTTTAATTAAATAATGTACATATATTATTATACAACACACTATAAAGTATGGTAAAGTCTTGCAAAAATCTTATTAAACTATTAATTTAAATGGATGGATGTTTGTTACTCAATTACGCCAAAACAGCTAAACGGATCTGGATGTTATTTGGCACAGCGATAGATTATAGTCTGGAATATCACAGGTACCTACTTTATCCCGAAAAAAATGTACAATTCCCGTGGGACAATACATATATCAACTCAGACGCTGACAAAGTCGCGAACTGAAGCTAGTTAAAAAACCTAAGATGTTTACATGAATATACGACATAATTGTGGTAAGTTGTGATTTGGGCAGAGATGACGACGATGATACTTAAACAGTTCAGAATCAAAATTGGATAAAAAAAAATCCTTTATTTCAAGCAAAAGTTATCCGTATTTTGTTAGTTAGTAAAAGCTTATAGTGTTAGGTTAGCAACCATGATAAAATAAGTATAATTAAAACAAAGGATGACCAATTAGGTAGGTAAATATTATGTTTCCTAATCAACTTCCGCACAAAATGCCTTACATTCAAAGTATAGCTATCCGCCAAAATAGGTCCTTGCCTATTTTTTCTTATTTACATACCTCCCTAACTAATGAAGGCGTGCATTTTCCTTTAATGAGCCAAAAGAGCAAAATACAACATTAAAAAGCAAAACTACGGTTGAAAATTATTTAAATTACAACCGATTTCTGACTTAACTAAAACACAATCATAATTAATAGGCAGGTACCTACTAATAACCTTGTGAGAACTAAGCAACGTTAATTAACTTGGGAATTTGTGTTGCTCACAATAAAACCTTCGAAGAAAATTAAATGACGTACATAGGTATTTATAATATAAGCTATGTAATAGTATACCTATCAAAATAAATAAATGCACGTCGTCCTAACAGGATGACGATCATTTTTACGCTAAGTGGGATCGTCTGCGTATCGCTACGTGTGGGACGCGCCTACACATACCCAACAGCGTAGAGTAGAGTTTATAGACTTCAACTAAGTCTAAAGTCATTTCAAAGTCAAAGTCAAATCATTTATTTTAATTAGACTCATAAAAGACACTTTTTAACGTCATTTACAAGAAAGAAACAAATATAATATTTAATCTAGTCGCTTCTTTCAAAAAGTCGTTTCGTATGGAGAATAATGCACAAGAATCTTCATACATACTCTTTAAATATAAAATGTTTTACAATAAGTTGTAATACAGTAGACAATTATGTCAAGGTTATAGAAATGGTCCATTTACTTAATCGGTAATTTGATTCAGATTTAAAATACCTATTGTTGTATTGAGCACTAAAGTACTTAGTTGGTTATGATGCAATCGTAATAGACACCATTTTAAAGTAAACTATAATCTGGAGGATCACTCAAAAGAATCTATTTATAGCATGAAGTAGGTACTAGATACTCACTGCAGTACATTGTCCAATATCTGAGGCACACGAACGACAGCACAACAAAAGCGAAAATACTCGGAAAAGCGATCACTAGTATTTTAGAATTCATTGCTTTAAGATTTCTTTAACATGAACATTAAAATTGTCAATCACATTTCAGTTAAAATAATTCAAAAACTATTTTCTTTTTAAACTTTTTTCAAAACACTGAAAGGTGAGGTAACTTTGTTAAAATTCTTTAAAAAAAAATACGAATAATTTTAAAACATTTTTCTTCTTTTGAATTGCTTAGCAACAATTGAACTTCAGTACTAATTGTTGTTAACAATCAGGGTTAGCCATCTATTGCAAGTTATCGGTGGAAGGGGGGCAAATAATAAAGCCGTTTGTATGGGCACAAAGAGATAGCGATAATCTTATCGCGATATGTCGGGAAATGGGAGAGGTGTGAAGTGGCTTTGTGACGTCAGCGGGGCGATAGTACTGTACAAGGACGGGATCGGGCCAATTTGATTCAGTTCATGAAAGGTTTTCTGATGGCATTGGCCTCAAATGATAAAATAATAGGTTCATATGTAGCTCGAGTCGGTTTCCGAACCAGGTAACCAGGTCAAGTCAGGTTTCCAGAGCCAGAACGTGAACCAGAGCGGGACACAACAATGGGGATTTTCACCCCGGAAAAAAAATAAACGTTGGGTCCCTAGGCTCTTCATCCATCTTTATATAAAAATATCTCGCATCACGATGTTTTCGGGGATAAACTCCGGAACTAATTACTTGAAAAAATTTATGAAATTTGGCTGTTACTGCGTTATTTAGTTAAACTTAAAGTATAGGATACCGAGTTTTTATCTTGATTATTGATCTCAAGTTTTTTTATTGTAATTCGAGCCACAATTAATTAAAAAGTTAGGAAAAAATATTGCCAGAAAAAGTATCGTCTCTTTTATCCTTACTTGGCGCCATCTATGCAAAATAATCTGAACTATTTAGTCCCGCAGCTTATCAAACGAGAATTCCGATAAAGCAGTATAAAACATATTAAGTACTGCTACTCGCCACTAGATGGAAGCACATACACTTCAAAATACTAAATATGTTTTTTTGTTGTGCTCTGCGAATGAACACTAATGAATGCAAAATGAATATGTGAAGAAAAATATTACAATTATTCGACAAACAAGATATATATACAAACAAGGTATATACGTATATTACGCCCGTAGATATTATCCCAAGGAGTGAACAGTAAAAGCAGAGATACACATTTCGCCAACTATGTTAAAAGGACCAATATAATTAAGCGAGTAAATTGTCATTATCTCAGCAGGATATTCTCCGGGCTGCTACTACTGACTACATGCCTGAATTAGATATAATTTATATTTCTTTTAGTACCTATTAGTTTAAATAATATTGACATTTTATATTATTACCCACCTATTCTGACGCAGATAACTATATTCTCAATTTTATTGTATAGGTAACCTAAAATAATGATTTTAAAAATTAAATGCATTTTAATTAATGATGATAATTAAGTATTTCAATGCTTGCAAAAAAAAACACTGACTTTGATTTATAATTCGAGACAGCATTACCGTGGTAATAATAGAGTTCATATTTGAATACTCACGTAGGTAATACTCTAATGTGAAGGCGCCAGCACCGAACACTATTACACTAACAATAATTAAAATTGTACTCTCCATTTTAAAATTTCTAATTTAAAATAATTAATTTAAACAATATTAAAACACACTGCTCATACAATACAATCACAGTCGTCGGTTGTTTACATTGAAATAAATTAATTAGATATTTTTTGTATACTTAGTATCGATTAGATTATACATTTTAAGACCCAGTTTTCATAATCTATTACAATGTTTTGTTTACCTACTTAGGTGCAATCTTGGTACTTATGTAGCACGATGAAAGACAGATAAAAGTTACCCACTTAGTTTGAGTTAGAGATTATTCTTATTACCGTTTTAATTTGTTCAGTTTGTAATCTTATTATGTAGTGAACTATAACTCATAACATTTACATAATTTTCTTTCTCTGAAATCAAGCCATATCGCTCTGCCAAATTCTACCAAAATCTTTGCATGGCCATAAAGTCAAAGTCAAACCATGTATCTCATTTAAATCATTTAAATTGACTTTCAAATTGCTAAGGAGTCGATCAGTTAGTCAGAAAGTTGAAGTAGTCTGAAAATGGTAGTTAGGTCTCTATGTAGAATAACTCCACGAACAGTCTTTTCAATCAAGTATTTGAAAGAAGAAAAAGAAACATACAGAGAGAATCTCTCTGGCGCAATTTCAATCAGCATTAGTGCACAGGTACAGAAACCTTGTAAAAACGACACTGAATCAAAATAGAATGATGAATGAATATTACGAAACTTAATTACTTGGGCACATTATGTTTCCGTTGTGTTGTAATCGGCAGTTAAACGCTAATGGTCGACAGATCGCTGGCATTTGATACGGCAAGGTAACTCTGGTCACGTATGCAGTGACGGGCTACGTAACGTGCTAGAGAATTATACATCAGGCCTCGAATCATCGATTGACAGAAATTATATTATTAATGGTCAATAGACTTTGTACAAAGGAAGTTTTAGAATCCTAACTAATATTATAAATGCGAAAGTAAGTTTGTTTGTTTGTTTGCTACCACTTTACGCCTAAGCCACTAAACCGATCATCCCGAAATTTAGCATAAACGTTGCCAGGTGATCAGGGACAAACATAGGGTACTTTTAATCCCGAAAAAAAGTACTGTTCCCGAGGGAAATCACAAGGGGCTGCCGCGCGCGGCCCGCCGCGCTGTGATTAGACGACTGCCGCGCGCGAACGCTTCTGGCTACCTGCCGCGCGCGAACATTCTTAGTAAACATTCGGCAGTAATTGTGTTTGGACGTATTTCTGCGCACAAACATGGACAACGAAACATCGATTCGTTTAATTGAAATGTATGGATCTTTTAAAGTGTTATGGGATCCTCGACAAAAGGAATACCATAATAAAAATAAACGTGAAGACTTGTGGAATGAAATAGCCAACAATTTTGATCTTCCCAAGAAGGAATTAAAGGCTAAAATGAAAAGTCTTTTAAGTTCCTATAGACGAGAAAGGAATAGAGAAAAAACAAGCAATACAACTGGATTGGGTTAGTTATAAAAAAAACCTAAAGCACAAGTAGGTTTGAACTATTATATTATTTTTGTCATGGTAAACATTGGTTTTTAAACACCTATAATGATGAGACTTTGTGAATGAATCACTATGATTTTAAATTTTACTTATTCGTCACTACCTCTGAATACAATTAAATAATTTAAATTAGTAGAGAATGATATTGTGAACAATTTGAAAATAAATATGGTTTTTTTAGGTAAAGCCCAAACTAGCAGCTGCTCCAGCTAAAAAGGCAGAATCATCAGATGATAGTGACAGCAGTGAAGACAATGCCACATCAAAACCGAAAAAGCAACCAGTGAAACCCAGTATCACTGCACCCAAAATTGTTAAGAAGCAAGAATCTTCTGATGACGATAGCAGTGAAGATGAGAAACCCAAAACCCAACAGAAAACGCCAGTAAAGGCGCCTCCGACAAAAATAGCTCCAAAACAAAAGGCAGATTCCTCATCAGATAGTGATGACAGCAGTGAAGATGAAAAACCGAAGGTGGTAGCAAAATCTGCACCTAAACCTCAAGCTAAAGCTACTCCAGCTAAAAAACAAGAATCATCTTCTGATGACAGTGAGGATGAAGCACCTGCTCCAAAGAAACCTGCACTTACACCTGCTAAGACTCCAAACAAAGCAGCACCAGCTAAGAAACAAGAATCTTCATCTGATGACAGTGACGATAGTGAAGATGAGAAACCAAAAGTACCTGCTAAGCCTACTCCAAAAGCTACTCCTGCTAAGCCAATTGCCAAGGCTGCACCTGTTAAAAAGCAAGAGTCATTGTTTGGGTGTTAAGGTTTAATTTTGACTTGATGCTACTCTCTTCAATAAAACACGTCTTGTTAACTCAAAGATGTATTGGACACTGACTTATATGACCTATAGAATTAAAAACCTACAGACTTTAGAACCATAAGCAACTCAAAGAAGTTTTTAACCAAACATACCGCCCACCAAAAGGGCTTCAAGGCCTTTTATAAAGAAATAATTGATTAAGTAATGCAAACAATAAAATGGTAAAAGATAACAAATATAAACGAAAGTTTTACATTACCTAACGTTGCATTATAACATAACTAAAACATAACTGCTTAAAGAACATAACTTGAAAACCTTTTGAAACTTATTATATGACTCTAAACATTCTACACACAAAAGTTAATCTTTATTAGTATTATAAATTGGTAGCGCACATAAATTTGAAATAGATCTCCTGGTTAATTTTCCATTATACCTTCCTAACTAATAACTAATATTATAAATGCGAAAGTAAGTTTGTTTGTTTGTTTGCTACCACTTTACGCCTAAGCCACTAAACCGATCATCCCGAAATTTAGCATAAACGTTGCCAGGTGATCAGGGACAAACATAGGGTACTTTATATCCCGAAAAAAAGTACTGTTCCCGAGGGAAATCACAATAACGTCCTTATGACAGTAGATGGCGCCACGTGTCTATCGAATCATGATCAAATTTTAAGCTTAAGCATCCAATACATTTTGAGTCTAGACTGTCGATAGACCAGTTTCAAGTATACAACCTAGGAGTACGGAGTTGTTTGCTTAATCATTTTTTATGCCCAAAACCGCTGAAGAGCATACTGACATTTTGCATAAAGTGGCTACCAGACGGACCGACCTGCAGTTGCGGCTAACCGCAGGCCGCGGCTCCAACCGCTGTAAAAACACACCACCGCGGTCACAGTGGCGGCCTGAAGTGTCATTAGCGCGGTGTTTGTGCCACAATCGGACGTCAGTCAATATGGCTAACCGTAACGTTGTCTTATTACTCACATGACTCATTAGCCCTCTCAGATGATGAGAAAAAAGGTAGAAAAAAAACCGTTTATTTAAACACTTGAGGTGGTGAGTGGTGTGAGGTTATAGTAGTTTATCTCTACCTATATTATCATTAGCATCGCATATTACTCTTAGGAATGGAGAAGTGTGGGTTAAATTTAAATTATTATTTAAATTCAACTATTTCTATTACAATTTTCATATTTGGTGTCATTTTACAAAGCAGTACACGCGGCCTGTTGTTAAAATTTGCAACTGACGCGGCCGCCACAACATTTCGCGTTTGTCTGGGACCCACTTTATATACGTTGTCAGGGATACAGAAAAACTGCGTAACTGACACTGTCATCACTGTGTCGTCACTGACACTGACAGGTGTAAACGCATTCATAGAGGATGCATGGAAGAATTAAGGCGAACTTATAACACGCTCCGCCAATTGTGAATTGATTTGGATGATTCTTTTTTTGTTTATTTTTTCCGAATTGGTCCCATATAAATACTGTCATGATCTGATGATGAACTTCGGAGATATGGAACGGTATTCCTCATAGGATCACAGCAGAACTGTCGTAACAGTAAAATTGCTTTGTTTAATGCGTTTAGTCGATGACTGACTGAAGGAAGAGGTTAGTTGCTAAACTATGACCGTGACCTATGTCGATGTAGATGTGTAGACAGCAGTTTTCCAACGGCAAAGTTAAGTTTGTCCCTCAGTACTGTTTATGTTTTCTTTAGAGGTATGTTCGGTGTATTTTAATGACGGTAGGTAGGTTCCTATTTTTTTAAATTGTCTCACAGATCCAAGTCAGGCAAAAGCTCTTTGCTAGCCCGAGCAAAAATTACTGCTCAATCCCCGGAATCTTCCGTTCGTGCCGCATTAAGAAAGCAAGCACAACCGGAGCGACAAGCAAATTTGAGAGCTGATGAGACATTTTATTAAAGCCAGGAAAGACTGAAAAGCCAAACCGTCCGCCCGCCAAGCTTCTCTGAGAGTGACTGAGACGCCCTTCTAAACGCAATTGCTTTTGGAGGAACAAGCCGAAAGCCAGAGAGCTGTAAGAAGAGCTGTAAGAGCAACTGAGACGCCTATTCACACACGACACACAACACACATGACTACACGACTTCGTCTCAGAGAAGAAGCTCAGCCATTACAGCGACTGAAACTCCAGAACAGACGCAGGCGAGAAGGACCTCTCTTGCAGAAATGCAAACTGGACGCCGACCGACTTTTATGAGTCACAGTCTGTTGGTCCGTAGGTATTTAATAATTCTGGATCTGGCCGAGCAACAAGCCGAGTACAGCCCGAATTGATTGTCAAATTCTAAACCAACGCGGGCGAAGCCGCGGGTAAAAGCTAGTATTGTATAAACTCGGGTTATACCATCTTGTCCAGGATGTTTCTGCATAATTCGTGCCAACGCCCACTTACTAGGTGGCATATTTTCATTTTTGAGCAATACAATGTCGCCAACTTCGTACTCTGGCGTTCTTTTTAGCCACGTTGGTTCAGTCGCGATAATAGGACTTTATTTCCTGCTTCTTGCCACATCATATGCAATTCTTTGTTTGTCACAAAATGTGTACCATTGTCGCTCCAGATTGCATTACATCTTCCTCTTCTAGCTATGAGCCATTTGAACGCAGCGATGAATGCATCAGATGTTAGATCGCTTATCAATTCTTAATGAATGGCCGTACTGGTTTTAGCTCCTCTTCCTCTAGAAATTAATACATACACAGGGCCAGCAAAGTCCACGCCACTTCTAGCGAAAGGGCGTGAACGAGTCACCCGAGATTCAGGTAAGTCGCTCATTATCTGTTGTCTACCAGCAGCTCGTTGCCGCGCACAAGTAAGACATTCATGTATGTATCTTTTTACAAGACTCTTGCAGCCAACGATCCAGTATTTACTCATCAAGTAGGTAATCATCAGGTTAATACCACCATGCATTGTTTTCAGGTGTGCGTCAGCCACTACCAGTGACACAAAGCTATTTTTCTTCCCCAATATCACAGGATATTTCTGGTTATCATTGGCGTCCGCGTTTCTTAACCTTCCGCCCACCCTGAGAATATTCTGGTCATCTAGGAATGGGTTTAATAGTTTTAAAATGCTAGTGGAGTTCACATTTCGTTTTTCTTTTATTCTTGATATTTCATTGGCAAATTCTTCATGTTGTACTCTTTTTATACAAATATCTAAAGCCTTTTGTAATTCTTCTGTCGTTATTGAACTAACTAGTTTACTTGGATTTTTCTTAACATTTAAAAACCTTTTACAATGTGACATTACTCTCAATAGCTCAGTCAGTGATTCATATTCTTGAAATTTAATAATATAACTTTCTTCTTCTGTTATATTTAAGTAGGACTGTATAGTTTTCTTTCTTTCTAAGTCAGTAGTGGAAATAGAAGGTCTAGTATACTCAATATTTTTATCTAGAAGCCAGGTAGGTCCATTCCACCATAACTTGTTTTGTTGTAGTTCTGTCATCGTTGATCCTCTCGACCCTATATCGGCTGGATTATGTGCTGACTGTACATGAAACCATTGGGTGTTGCTTGTTTGCTCTAATATCTCGACTACACGGTTAGCAACAAATGGCTTCCATCGGTTTGGTTCTCCAAAGAGCCACGCTAAGACTATAGTAGAGTCAGTCCATGCAAACACATTATGTGAAGGGATTCTCATAGCTTGGCTCACCTTCGTTAGTAATTTAATTAGTACTGTTGCTTCACATAGTTTCAATCGCGGTAGCGAAACTGTCTTTACAAGAGCTACCCTTGTTTTTGGTGCGATAAGATTTATGTATATCTCACCGTTCTCGTTTTGTACTCGACAGTAAACTACGCCTGCATAAGCCTTTTCAGACGCATCAAATAAGACTCTTAGTTTTGTTGTCTCTTTGTCTCTTCGAATAACAGCGTGAAGAGGTAGGTATACACACAGGTTATTTATTTCATCTTCTGGAACTTGTTCCATGTGACCCATTGACAAATATTCTTCTAAAACTTTATCGTATTCTTCTTTTAATTCAGGTGATTTTTCTAATCTTCTTTCTTGTTGAATTAATCGTTTCATTGCTATTTCTCTAGTGTTCCCATCTGGTGATACAGGTTCGTTGGTTCGGAATGGAAGCTTCACTACATATTGTCCCTTACTGTTTCTATTATAATTTTCTTCATAGAACTTTTCACATTCCTTTTCTTCTGTAGTGTGTTTTCTTTTAGAATCTGGTTCTATTTCCCACAGTGTTTTTAGCAGGTCTTCTCCTACGATCTGATGATGCATGACAAGAACTGTTTCTGTTGAATGTCTTCTATCTTCAAGTTTTCCGAATAAAATCCAACCAAGGTTTGTTTTATGAGCACACGGTGACCCTGGTGGACCTTTAATTAATTCATTTTGTACAATTTGTGCATACATATCGACACCCAGAAGCAAATCAATGGAACCTGGCTGACAGTAGTTTGGGTCAGCTAGGACTAGCCCTTCTAGGTGAGGCCAATCGTTTGTGTTGATTGTGCGGGATGGTAACTTGGTAGTCAATGGCTTCGATAATACATATGTCTTGACTTTCATGGTGAAAGCTTCACATCTGGATTCGATGCTAATATGAACCACTTGTTTGATGTCTGCTCTCGTTGATCCCACACCTACGACGATGCCCTTGATAGGATGTCGCTTGGCCATGAGTTGTTGTGCAGCTCGTTCGCTTATAAATCTCGCTTGTGAGCCTTGGTCAATTAAAGCTCGCATGGTTGTTGTGTTGTTGTCTTCACTTCTAACTCTTACTAATGCAGTAGCTAATAATGCTGTTCCTTGGGTTGTTACGTGTGACGACACCATTGTTATATCTTCCTCTGCCTCTTCAATCTTTTCCATGTTTGTGTGTAGTGTCACAGCGGGTTGATTTTGTTGCTTCTTCTCATTGTTGCCCGTTGCGTCACTTTCTATAGTGTTGTTTTCTCTGTTTTCATGAAGAAGTGAATGATGGCGTCTTTTGCAAATTTTACAGCATGTGGGGATGCGACAATGCCTTACCGAGTGTCCAGGTGCAAGGCAATTGAAGCACAGATTGCTTTCTTTGATAAACTCGCTTCTTTCTATGGGTGACTGTTTACCAAACTCTTTACAGTGACTTAGAGTATGATTATCTTTACAAATAAGACATGTTTTACGTGTTTCTTCATTTGTTGATGCGTGAAATGATTTCTCTCGCACATATACCGCACCAGTTGGTTTCTGTTTAGTTACTTCTGTGAGTTCTAACGTACGAAATCTGCTTTCCAAAAATTTACTAAACATATCAAGCGTGGGGAGATCGTCAGGGTCTTGTATATTACTGCTCACATGTTCTTCCCAATCTTTATGTGTTTGACTATCAAGTTTTTGTACCATGACGAATATTATCATAGGATCCCAATTTTCAACATTCACATTCATATTTTTGAGCTGGTGTAAACATTCAAAAGTTGTGTCTAGTAAATTCTTGATGACACTTGAACTGTCTACTGTCATCTTTCTTTGACAATAAAATTTCTTCATAATCGCATTGAAGTTTATACGCTTACTCCCGTACCTTCTTTTTAGAATACTCCATGCTTGTTCGTAATTGGAATCTGTCACTTGAATATGTTTTAAAATGAATGACGCTTCTCCTGTCAAGCTTGTCTTTAAATAATGCAATTTTTCAACTTTTCCTAGGGATGAATTGGTATGCACGAGCGTATTGAATAAATCATGGAATGAGAGCCAATCTTCGTATTGTCCATTGAATGTAGGCAAATTTATTTTAGGTAGGACAACACGTGGGACTTCATTTTGTTTGAGTAATGAAGCACTGCTTTCGGGTTCCGAGATAAGCAAATCTTTTAAGTCTGTCACTAGATTGATGTACGTCTCCTCATGCTCATAAAACTCTTCTTTCTCTAAATACTGTACTTGGCTTCGTTTTCCCGTTAATACATGTCTAATTATTTCGCCATGAGCTTCTTTTTTAAAATCCCTCCAGTAATCTTCGACACATTTTAAGCGAGACTCGACGTAATTTTTTGTTAACCGAGCCTTCGGGCACTTTTTAAGATTAACGTGAGTCCGTTTTAGTGTTAGTGCGATGTTTTCCACTATGTTCAGGGATTTCTCCAATTCAGTAGCCATTTTGAAATTTTGAAAATTACTTCGATTTTATCTGGTCTATCCGGTTCGATTATGGACCATAATGTTTGGGTGTTAAGGTTTAATTTTGACTTGATGCTACTCTCTTCAATAAAACACGTCTTGTTAACTCAAAGATGTATTGGACACTGACTTATATGACCTATAGAATTAAAAACCTACAGACTTTAGAACCATAAGCAACTCAAAATAGTTTTTAACCAAACAGTCATCGTCGGATGACTCTGATGACAGTGATGATGATTCCAAACCTCCACCTAAGGTAGCTAAAACACAAGTAACTCCTGCTAAAGCTAAAGCAGCACCAACTAAAAAACAAGAATCTTCTGATGACAGTGATGACAGCGATGAGGATGAGAAAGTGCCTCAGAAGGCTCTTCAGAAACCTGCACCCACACCGGTGAAACCCGCTATTAAAGCTTCAGGTAAAAAAGAGTCTTCATCTGATAGTGAAGATAGCAGTGAAGACGAAAAGCCTAAAGCTGTTCAAAAGACGCCAGCTAAAGCTCCAGCAAAGGCACCAATCAAAAAAGCATCTTCTTCAGATGATAGTGATGACAGTGATGAGGAACCATCTAAACCTGCTCCAAAGACACCTGTTAGCGCAGCTAAACCTAAACCTGCTGCAAAGAAACAAGAGTCCTCTGATGATGATTCTAGTGATGAGGATGAACCAAAACAGAAACCAGCGCAAAAAGCAACAGCTAAGAAAGCCGCGTCTTCTGATGACAGCGACGATAGTGATGAAGATTCTCCTCCTGCTAAAGTGGCAAAAAAAGAATCTAATGATCAGGTAAATATTATACCCATGCAGAATGATGTGGGTTACAGAAGTACTCAAAGTGTAATGAAGTTTAAAAAACCACACAAAACATACAAGTTTAACTTATGTTCCAGGCTGAAAATGGATTCCAATCAGGGAAAAAGAGGAAAGCATCAGGAGGAGATTCAGGTGCACCTGCCAAGAAGCCCTACAGTAATTTTGTGAAGGTAAATATTCAATTAAGTACAAGCTACTTTCAGTTTCATTAATCACCACTTTGCCAAATATGCCAATTTATGAGCCAAGCACCAAGCTCTATGTTATGCCCCTAGAGAAAACTTTGTCGATCAATGGACTGTCATTGATGACTAATAAAATTATACACAACTAAATTGTTAATGATCTCTTAAATTCCAATCATGTTATAATATGATTGTATTTTGTGTTGCCTACAATACTTAATTTGTCCATTGTGAGAGGTCTACTCAATAACTGATGCTTTTGATATGTACAAACTTCAGCATTTTTTGTGTTTACTATATCATTGTGTCAGGCTATTGCTCAGGTCCGTTACGTCACTTCGAAATGTGTAACACTGAATATCATGACCCCAAATGTTTACTCTAACGAACCTTGACAATGAATGCACTCTAGTAAGCGACCTAGCATCTATGTACTTGTAATTAAATATTTTAGACTCGAAGGACCAGAAATGTTTTTTTTAACAAACGTGTCTAAGGCTTTTTAGACATTGAGAATGGGCTCAATGTTGTAACCAATCCTTGTTTGCGATACTAAAATGTGTTTTTAAAGATTTAAAAAACCATGCAAAAAATTTATTCAATAGCCAGTTTGGGGGCCGGTTTGATAAGGAAAAATGGACATGATGATAAAAATAAGTAGTTCTGTAACATCGACACATCTAGTCGCGAAGTCGTGCATGTCTTAATGGAAACTATTAACAACATAATGGTAATGTGGTGGACATATTTGTAATACAATGACACGACTCAACACTAATATGGATGGAAAGTGTTAACTAAGTATTCTGTGCGTGCAAACAACTCGTAAGCAACATAATGGTGGTTTGAAATGTTGAACTGTCACTGTTTGACGTTTCATAATCCACAATATGTTTGTAATTCTATTTATAGTTTGTAATCATCGACGCAATTGAGTAGTTGACACCATTCACGAATAATTCCAAGACATAACTACTCAAAAAGCACTTTACTATAGCCCTGAATTAACAATTAACAGTTAAACTAGATTTATAGTGGCTTAGAAATCAATAAATAATAGGTAGTTAATCAATTAATAAAATTATATTGTGGAACAGTGGAATACCAGTCTACCATAAACATGATAAATTGAGTTGACAAAGGCTTCACAGGGTAATTTTAATTTACAAAACCAAAGGGGCAGTCGTATTAAATATATACCAATGGATTGGTGTCATGAAGTACCCAATTCATCAATTCAACCTCAAAAGGCGTTTTGCAGTTCCATTTTAAACAAAGCAATTCAAAATATCGCGAGGAATCTTTTACTGCCTTCACTTTAAGCTTGTCGTACCAGGCCAGTAATGGTTCCTTCTATTTAAGACAAAAGGAATTTAAACTGCATTGCGTCAACTACTTACATACGTACTAATATTATGATTTATTATTGTGTAGGTACTTATTTTACTTTAGTTACTATTAGAAGCTAAGTAAGATAATTAATTACTGGTAAACATTTACGTACAATTATCATTAAACATATTTACTTTAGAATTACTATTATTTGCTACTTATTTTATTTAACGAAATAAATAAAACTTAGGGCAGATTATTTTAGAGATTCATAAACGTAAAAAAATGTTATATCCGGCCTGACTAAGATGTCAATGACAAAATCATGAAAACGATTAACATTCGAACGATAATTAATCATGAATGTTTGGCTAACTACGTAGTCTAACATAGGCACAGTTATGAGCATAGCCAAATAGTGTCCACGTAACATATACGCAAAATTTTCTCGTGAAACTTAGTGAAAAGATCTATATATTTAAATGAGATTGTGAAAGCTGGTAGGCATGCAGATGATAATTTAAAAAAAAAAAAATTATAAGACAGTTTCAGTTTTCAGTTCCAGTCGATTTTTGAAGCCTGACTTCAACTTATACATATCTATGTCGTGAGAATGCTTAGTGAATGCGAAAAGTAAAAGTCTCCTGCCAAGTTCAAAACTAGTCAGATATTTCTGCAACATGATCTTTGCGTAAAGCTACACCATTCACTCGCATTCCCTTTCATATTATGTATAATATATATATATATATATTGAAACAAAGAACTCACCGATCCGGTACTTTGTCAGATAATACAGAAGTAACAACGTCAACAAGTACATTAGGTAGCAGACGATGGGCGCCATCACTACACAGATCAGTCCTACCATATCGTTCAACATTTCAACGAATATTTAATCGATCACAAAGAAAATAGAAAGTCACTGGTTGGCACTGCAAAAGAAAAATAAAATTCAAAATGGAGGAGAAAGTTCGATGACAGTTTGCCAAAAACAAAAAATAGGTTATCCACGAAAAGGAAACTTTGCTAGAAATATTAATTTAACACGATTTTAAAGCGTTACCGCAGAATTAATTTTCGTAATTAAAAACTTGTTCCACGACCTCGGGATACGCGAATATCTGAAACACTGAAGATATGCGTATCTTTGTATGATTTAGCAAAGGTACACAAAGTATAAAAATGTTATGTTACACGAGATAGTAGTGAAGGTTAATGTCTCGTAATCTTTTATCATTTCCATGTTCATCAAGTTTAAGGTTATATTTCTTAATTAATCTTTTAACGCCTTAGTGTTGGTACCTAATGGAAATCTTTCAGGAAGCATCTGAAGGGTTGGAGATACGTCGCTGCCGGCATTCAAACTACCTTCAATAACTTATATCGAACTTAGTTCTGTCAAAACGAGCCAACCTCTCAATAATTAAATTAATATTACAACCCAGCAACAATAATTCAACTCGTATTTAAAATGTATGCTTAGAATTATTTTTAAAGAATCCGTTCTAAATACCCAAGAACTTAGAAGAGCTACAAGAGCTTTCCGTTCAGCCGTTAAAGTAAAAAATTTAATCTGTCATCCATGTATCTATCCTCACAAACTTTCACGTTATAATAGTAGGTAGTAGGATTAATGATTCTCTGAACAGGTATGTAATTACTGGTTTCTCTAAATATTGCAAAACATGTGTTCCATTATTCAACGCATGCTTTACATCCAACAAGTGAGGATATACGCACGTTATATACAATTGGTCCTTGGAGCCGAAAATAACACTTCACCTTTTAAATTTTTCCTTCTCACCTCTAAAAGTTATCAACAAATTGACGACGCTGTGGAGGAAGTTATATAAAAGTATGTAACTATTACAGTACATACTTTGTAGTGTTATCTTAATAGATATTGTAGAGGCTATGTTTAAATAGGACTTTTATAACAATACCTACCTAGGTTATAAAACTACGATTACAAAGAACCGTCCTTAATAATGTTTTGTAGGAAATTTGAGCATTAGTATATTTCCGACGTGAATCAAGTCATAATATTATTATTTCCTAATGCATCTGGTGATTAACATTGAAACTACCTTCTATACGCGACTTTGCCCGCGAAGAACTTCATAAAGTAAGTACCTATGTCCTATGACACATGGCAATGTAGATTTTTTGTAATCGGATCAATACATCCATAGATTATCTCTTACAGACAACAAAATTTTACCTGTTTATAATAGTGGTTTAGATAAAAAATGAGAACATAAATACACTCAGTTGCTATTAATGGGCTCTGAAATTATATTTTGAATGATGTATTATTCGTAATTTTACCTTAAATGCATTCTCAGATTGTCATCTGGCGTGTTGACGTGTTATTTTTAAAGGTTCTTTGTTTAAAAAAAAAGCTTTTTTACAAAAAAATATGACCGCCTTCAAAAACTACAAAATAAAAAAAAATATGACTGCCTTCAAAAACTACAAAATAAAAAATAACTTTAGCTTGAAAGTCGGCGGCTTTGGTTTTGTTTCTTGTTATGTAGGTATTGCCACCGACTTCCAAGCTAAAGTTATTTTTTATTTTGTAGTTTTTGAAGGCGGTCATATTTTTTTGTAAAAAAGCTTTTTATTTTTCACTTTTTAGTGCTTGTGTGTTAATGTTTGAAATCCTTACATAAAGCCCTTCCAAACAATACCTCACACGATATATTTAATTTTGGAAAGTGGTAGGAGGGGGGTTGACGTACCCCCTCCCTACTTCCTTCAGTCAGTCATCGACTACACGTATAAACAAAGCAATTTCTCTTGTTACGGCGGTTCTGCTGTGATTTTTTAAGGAGTTCCGTTCCATATCTCCAAAGTTCATCATCAGATCATGACAATATTCCTATGGGACCTATTCCGAACTATACTCTTTCAAACAAAAAAAGAATCATCCAAATCGATTCATAATTGGCGGAGTAATCGTAGAACATATATACAAAAAAAAAAAAAAGAAAAAAACATACGCGTCGAATTGAGAACCTCCTCCTTTTTGAAGTCGGTTGAAAATAACTATAGCTTGAAAGTCGGCGGCTTTGGTTTTGTTTATGTAGGTATTGCCACCGACTTCCAAGCTAAAGTTATTTTTTATTTTGTAGTTTTTGAAGGCGGTCATATTTTTTTGTAAAAAAGCTTTTTATTTTTCACTTTTTAGTGCTTGTGTGTTAATGTTTGAAATCCTTACAAAAAGACCTTTCAAACAATACCTCACACGATATATTTAATTTTGGAAAGTGGTAGGAGGGGGGTTGAATTACCCTCTCCCCACTTCCTTCAGTCAGACATCGACTACACGTATAAACAAAGCAATTTTTCTTGTCACGGCGGTTCTGATTTTATAAGGAGTTCCGTTCCATATCTCCAAAGTTCATCATCAGATCATGACAATATTCCTATGGGACCTATTCGGAGCTATACTCTTTCAAACAAAACAACAATCATCTAAATCGATTCATAATTGGCGGAGTAATCGTAGAACAAACACACAAAAAAAAAAAACATACGCGTCGAATTGAGAACCTCCTCCTTTTTGAAGTCGGTTGAATAGTTCTAAATATTTCTAACAATATACATACCTAGATCGGAAAAGCTCTACACTATATCCGTCTCATCTTAGAGAAGAGAGTCCAAATGTTAAGAGTCCATAAAATCATGTAGGTATAGACTTTGTCCGTACTACTAATTTTAGTTCACCTTCACAGTTCAGTTTCCATGCAATCATAATTAAGTATGAGACGGCAACATGAGTATGATGCTAATCACAGGATCATAAAAAACTATGAATGCCACAACCAAAGCTCATAAAAACGAATGAATCCTCCTGATTGGTACATGCGTCAACTAATCTAGGTACACTATTAATAGATCGAGTTAATAGATGGTGGTCGGACTACTGCAATTTGTTTTATGAGCGGCTTAAGACCTTGTCGTTAACGCAAGGTCTGGGCCGCATGGCTTGATCAGGGCAAAACAATTTGTAAGCAACTTTGAACCCTTATCATTGGCAAACACATCAAAAAGATCACTTCAAAGGAAAAACCGTGAATATACTTGGATGAGCAGTTCTTTGTGGTAAATAATTCCCTTAGTGAATTTAGGTGAAGTGAGCAGCTGTCATCCTGCAGTGACAGCCTGATGGTGGAGATTGAAAACTCACTTCAAGCTTACTAAATTCACCGCGGGCTTGCGGACGACGAGTAATGGGTAGCTCGCCGTCCGATCAAGGACCAAGCCCGGGTCGACGGCGCGTTCTGTTCGCGCGCGCCTCAAAGAGCTGTCAGCGCAGGGACGGGGCCCCAAACGGGGCCAATGCCTGCCGGGGTTGCGGGACGTCTTAACAGGATACCATGGCCCCGGAACGTAAAGGGCAACAGAAGGAACAGGTTGGTTTTTTAGTCAGTAAAAGTCTGACAGTCCCTTCCGCCCCACCCAGGGCGGAAGGAGTCATTTGAAGCTTACTAAATTCACCGACGGAGAATTTTATGAATATAACAGTTTAAGTTAAAATATAGAGACCGCATGGTGGCTAATACTTATTTTCCCACTATGCACAAAAAGTTATTGCTCATGTTTTAGAATACATAGTTATAGGCTGGGGAGAGAGCGAAAGATTACTCATTAAAGTTAAACTATAGTTAATATTATAATAAACTTACTATTACACTGTCGAGTGGCAAACGGATCAATATTGTGATAACTAAAACAAACACAGTTCACTTTCCGTAGAGATAGCAAAGAATGGGATGTGGACAGAAATAAAAGCATTCTATAACCTCGAAATAGGTACTAAATAAATAAAGTAAAATGTATTTTTTTAGACTTTGATTACGTCAAACAGTTTTGTGGTCCTTTGTTCCGAATTTTATGTAGATAAAAGGGTTTTGTTTTGTGTAATTATTTTTTAACGTGTCTGGACTTATGAGAACTATCTATTACAGTCTCCAAAACCGAATATTATTCGGTCAGGCATTCATGGTATAAAACAATAAAAGTCCAACAGACCAGAAAACTATCATTTCTCAACCCTTAGCTCAACTACCGTATGTTGTAATAACATTTGCATATTGTGACAGAGGAGTTTATGGTGATGATAAGATATCCCGTATCTATTCAGGACAGAGGACTATCAAACACGTTATTGTGTGGAAACGCACAAACAATAGAAATAAAATATGAAGCAATAGGTATTAATTTGAAGTAATTAAATATAAATAATTCAAGCTCCTTTACTTAAATAAATTTACAAAATAATAAAGTGGTCACTTCGGAAATGCAAACAATAGATTTTTTATTAATGCTTATAATATAGTATTTAAAAAATATAATGATGCAATTCCTTTGTAATTGTTGGTCCTTTTGTCTGATCGATGAAAGCTTTGAGGACCATATTTATACATAATAAATTGATAATATATAATAATAAACTATATATTATAAAATGTTTCTAGGTACCTAAAGTACTTACAAATATCTTGCATAATATAAAGCGTGCATGTTATTAAGAGTATTATTTATAAACAAAAATACTTACATTTCCAAGTTATTTTTGTAGCAGGTATACACTAAGCATATTAAAATTATAAATGATATTGTAAACGGTAACGCTACTAGTTTAAACCAAACACTCCTAATCACACTTGTTTCAGCTAAAGTATCAATCTCAGTTGAATTTGGTTCCATTTTTAAATAAAACGTAACTTTCAAAACACTTAAAAGTAAACTAACTTCAAGGAAAACAATATTTCTTTTTACAAAAAAAATCTTCAAATATTTGTTTGTGCCGTTATTTAGTTTCTAAAGATTTTTTTTTGTGCTATTTGCATATTTTAGGTTACGTTAGTGTTTAACAAGCAAGGTTAGATTATTACGGTTGTCATTACTTTGCATATTGAACGGCTGTTATCTAGTCATTATCGTATATTATCTGCAAAAGTTTGATTTGAACTAACCATTGTTCACGGGTTCACTCGGGGACATTGTAATAATAGATCTGATCTTCCATGACAAACCGTATTATGTTTGTAAATAATAATTATTTATTTTTAAGTAATTCTTAAGTATGTAGTATCATAAGTTAGTTGAAATTAGTAATAAGATAGTTTAAGTTCCTAAAGCACAAGCAATTTGGATACAAACAACCTAATCTTGTAATTCTAAATAAATAAATAGATACTGCAATATTTGGAATATTTGAAACAACACTGTAATTATTTGGACTCTACATAATACATAATTATCACCCCCATAGAGTGCCATTGACAACGTAAGTTCGTCATGGTCAATTTAAGATAACTTAGTATGTATCTATGTATCGCTTAATTTTCTCTACTAAGGATTTTTTATAGTAAATGTAATTTTTATTGATTGATTCTGTTCAGCTCAAAACCTGCACAATATCGAATTTTGGGCTTTAAAATATGAATTCTAAGTTCCGTTACGTAAAGAAATAGTTCTCGTCCCTGCAGACATTTTATTTTAGTATTGTAAAGCCATGCTAATAATTATGTGTGTTTTAATTTATCATCTACTTTTATTTATTCTACATTCCAAACTAATCCGCGGAACGAAGGACCAGTTTAATTTCTCTTGCAAATATTCTTAAATGAAGTTAAGGAAATACAAACATTGCAGTATTTTAATATGTTTATGAGACATTAGCTAACATGAAAACCGTGTTTAGTACTAATCTTTGTGATAATGTGAGCAAATAGTAGTTATCTCTGTATAACTGTTAGTGGGATTTAGTTAAGTAATTAGGAGGTTTGCCCTTTTGATTATGTACCAACACTCGTATCTATTTCGGTTTCCTAGATTTATTCCTTTTTCCTTCTTTAATTGGCCAAAAAAACAGCTACAACTAAGACTGATTTTTAAATGATTTATGTTATCTTAATATGTTTACAGCTTATAGAATCAAAGATAAATGGTGATTATTTAAAGGCCAATAAAAGTGACAACAATAATAAAGTAATGATTAGAAATAAACAATGAATATTCAAATAGGAACATCTTCGTTATAAATATCGCAGGTAAAAATAAACCCGGTTATTGATGAAAAACAAAAACAAGAATAGATTTAAATAAATCCACTCTAGGAATATTACGCTCAGATACTACTTGTTTCAAAAGGGCCGGTTTCAAGAGGGGCTTAGTGAAATTACTGATAAATTCCAGCGTGACTCTGTCACATGATTCTACTTGAGTTTTATCTTATAGATCATATCTTCTTCTATATGAATACAGTGAAATGAGTCTGCTTGTCCTTCGGTACGCGATATTTGCAAAACTTTCGAATTACACTGTAAGTATTCATAAACCAAATATACCTTTAAAATTATTATGTAGCAGCCTGTTTCAACATTTATAATAATTATTACTATTGATACCTAATTGTTAATAACAAGATTTCGTTTAATTGAGTCAACGATAGTTATACCTAGTAGAATTGAAAAAAGAAAAAGAAAAGAGTATCCAAGAGGAAAACTCCTTGAGGAGTAGCTTAGATACAAAACCGGCTGCCTGCCCAGCCTTTACGATGATCTGTGAGGCGCTTTCACAGCTTAGGCCGACATAGTAGCACTAGCAGTGGTAGTCAGATATTAATAGGGAAGTACTTAATCTTTCCTCCTTCCTCAAACTAATGTCAACGTTATCTTGTAATCTAAAATTGTTGAGGATGTATAGCGTTTGAATGATCTCGTTCATTTTCTTTTATCTTGACTTTCAATCGGTGTTCGTATCATCTTCTAACACACCGCACACCACTAGAAGGCCGACAGATTTGTTGGTGATTATGAAATGAGACGTCAGACTCTCCGACGACTATATAACTATGCTGTAAGTTATTTTGTATTGCTATTTTGTAGTTCTAAGCATACTTAGAACTCGCAATATGGTTAAAAGGTGCACTCAATTTCTCTAACTGGCGAAATGTGGGTGTACTAATGGGTACACCTCTGCCTAACCCTTCGGGGAATACAGGCGTGATGTTGTTGTGTGTGTGTGTCAATTTCTCGTCATGTATTACTACACGTAATACATACATATATTATGTACATTATGTGCTGCAAAAATCATTTTTCAACTGTTGCTACTGCAAGTTCTTCGCATAGAGAATTCATAAACCAAACTAACTATGATTGACTTAATTATTTTAAAAGAGATTTTATACATAATAGTACTTTAATATAAAATCATAGATAGTCGATACTGTATTCTGTAGTATCACCAATTTACCATAAGTGCAAGATCACGAGAAAGCGTGTTTGCTTCGTATATCTGTAAGCCAGTCACGACGATTAAATGAATTTGCAATAAATAGAATGAACAGTGCACTTGTGTTACTTTCAGATTTAAATAAATTTGATTTGTTTTTGCAGCCAAACCCATGTTTATTGTTAGTATACTACAATATTTGTGGGATCTCTTGAAATTCTTGTCATAAACCACGGAAATAGCGAACGACCTTTACTTTGTGTAGCAGGAACAAAGGTATAACCTAGACAATGATATGTCAAGTGTTTTGATAATGCTTTAACTACAAATTGGATAGACAAAGTGGGATGCAGACAAAGATCTGTGTTCTTAAGCGTATTGTTTATAATTATATATTATACTGGCATGATCCGTTGGTATGTGAGGTATTGCATGGACAAGGACAAAAGAGAACGTAGGGTTTAACTTAAAATTGAATTGAATTAGAATTTATGTTATGTTTTAATGGAGTCCTATTTAATATTTTGTATTTCATTTCCCAAGGTAAAAGTTATCATCATGGATCAAAGGACCAGTCCATATTATCTCAAAGCTTTTTACGTCTCTGTTGCACCTGACAATCTTAAGCTATGCAGGCCTAAATAAATCCATTGGGCATCGAATTCCTAATCCTTCTACGAGATCAATCTTCCTTTGACATGTGTATATCAAATGCAGATAATGTTAGTGAATTAATGCTCTTCGAGATGAATTGAACACTAAGTAATACCCTGGAGAAGTCTAAATAAGTTTTCATACATAAATAGAGTAAATTAATTCTGACAGTAAATGTCCTGATATGGCGGAATTCAAATAGGAAATAGAAAAACCCTGTTATTTTTAAATTTCAGTCAATTCCATTTAAAAAGTAATGTAATTACTATAGAAACAAACAAAAGATTAATTCTCTTCATCTATCACTACAGCCACTCGACAAGATCATTCACTAAGGACCAAAAAAACATTTTGATAAAAAATCGAGCATTTTATCATTATAGATCTAGTTGATAGAAAATTATCTTAGTATCATTTCTCAACTGCATGTTAAAAGTCACGAGACACATGACTAATAGTTATCATGTATTTATCATATTCTATATGCGTAAATCATCTGAAATCTGTCATATGAATATTTGGAGAGGATTGCCACTATTTGCGTCAACTAAAAATATCTCAAGTGTTTTTGAAAATAGATCTTGGCTTTTGTCCTTGTCCTAATCTTTATATGTACCTATGGTGTAGGTTATTAGTATTATTTAATCTACAACTATACTCACTGACTTAACACAAGCTAACTTAAGGAGCAATTAATAATTAAAGCGGATTTTGCTAAAATAAAGTTATCAATGCCTAGGTATAATATTTTTTATGTACAGGTAATTCTATATTTTACTGTCGATATCCGTAATAATACACCTACATGCATGTCAGGAGGCTAACTAAGGTAGTTATTATCATAAGGAACTACTTTAAGTCGTAAAAATTTAATGATAGAACTTGCAAGTATTCAAAACTAATTTCAAAATCATTTAAATAATATACTACTTCAAGGTTCTAAGATTAGGTCAAGGTTATACTTTCTAAGGTTTATCTTAGACATTACTGACCATTCCGTGCCTCGGAAAGCACGTTAAGCTGTTGGTCCCTGCTGTCATTCGTAGATCTTTGACAGTCGTTACTAATCGTCAGAAGCTTGAGAGTCTGACAAACAGTCTTACCTAGGGGTATCGTATTACCCAGTTACTGGGTTGTGGAGGTCAGATAGATAGTCGCTCCATGTAAAATACTAGTACTGAGCTGCATCCGGTGAGACTCGAAGCCGACCCCAACATAGTTGGAAATGGCTAGGCAGATGATGTTGACTACTTCAAGGTTCTCAATAATAATGATGAATAGAAGACATCTCTTAGAGGGCGTTACTAAATAATTCGTAAAGAGCGACGACATTAAACAAAAGCCTTTTAAAAGGCAAATTAAGCAATGAATCTTAACTTTTGTCATAAAAATCTACATAAGTACCTACTAGTGTTATTATTATATTGGTCAACTAGACCGATGATGATATTAAGATAAGCTACACCCGGTTCACATGTTTTTAATGAATATGTTCTAGACTTGTTAATCTCTCTATTGTTCCCTTATCATTCAATGACCTACATGTGGGAGCAAGACAATATAATTTATGCGTCTGTTATCTTTGGCTGTATTTAAAACTCTACGTGACTATAATTTCTATATAATTATAATAATTATATACATAGTTTAATTAGTTTGAATCTTTTATGTTTTAGTTGAATCGGTAATGTGACTGGTCCTTTGATACGCGTTTCAGTATGCTGTAAACGGTTTGCATCCTTGAATTAAATAATGACCTGAAATGTTTTGTATACCTGTTTTATTCATTCTCCTATTGTGTAGCACTAAGTAGTATAGGGTAATACTACCAGCCTATCTCAAGGCTGATTGGCGATTTCAGATTTATATCAGTTACAAGTCCAGGTTTCTTCACCAGGTTTTCCTTTAACGACGTCAGTAATGTCCAAAATAACCTATGAAGTACACGTCATGTGAATTAAAGAAAAAACGCTGATAATTGCACGCTATCGACCGCGCAACCTAATACTTGATAGACGGTCGCCCTAACCTCTGGGACATCACGACTATCGAAGGTACCCAAGATATTGCAAGGTCCATTCTAATACAGCAGAGTATGCCGTTAGTGCTCTCACTATAAGTATAAGCGAACAGGTTTGAGTGATCTCTAAGGCGTGTTGAGTAAGATTGAAGATTCTCGACGAACTCGCGCAACCAGTTCGAAAATATACGAGATTATATTTAGATTATTTCTATATTAAGACTAGACGACTTGTGTTGCTGACATTGAAACTAAATCAATGTAAAAAATACACATTTGAATTTGTTTTGGGAAACTTTGGAATAATTTAAAATGTTGTTATGCAATCTCTACCTACAATTATTTCTATCGCATTACATAACAGTTATATTACCATAACAGTCTAATTTGTGGTTGTCTATGAATAGAACGGTTTATTTTAGCGTAGGTGAGTGTCGTAACTAGGTAAGGCCCGGTAGCCTTGCTTATCAGGACAATGATAACACTGTTTGAATATATTACTACTGAAGACGATTTTGGTTATTAAATGGTAAAATAGTTGGAACTTACCCTGCCATAGTATAACAAACTAACTAGTTAAAATGCTTTTTGACTTTCCTCGCAATTTCTTTTTTTAATTATAATGTAGGTACTTAACATTTTTTAGATTATAATTATCTTCCAAGTACTTACTACCTGCTTCAGCGGAACTTGGTGATAACAAAAGTTAAATAATGACTGTCCTTGGTTAATTCAATGATAAAGCAAGGTTGTTGACTTCATAGACACAGAATGTATACTTTAAAATGCTTCAGATAAGTAAATAGTGCATCTATTTACTTATCTATAAACAGTTTGTGTATCGTGATATTAGGTAATGGTATTATGTCGATTCTTTTTAACGTAACGTTGTTTGTGTTTCACAGCCAAAGTCAAATGATGTATTCTTCAATATAGGTCACTAACCCACATAGAGAAAAAAATATTTATGACCTACGTGCATTTTTTAGCATTATTTATTACGTAACGAAACTTATAAAATTAATTAAATTTTGGGAACTTATAAAATTAAATGGTCCTTTTGGAAAACCCTGGTCCTCCGAGTCTGGCCAAGTCTGTAGGAGTACCTTATGGATTTTGAAATATTATTATTTTGTTACATGTTATCTAACTTTTACTTGTTCTTACGATAATTTTAATGGACGTTTGTTATTCAATCAATTGAAAACGGTTAAACGGATACAGATGAAATTTTGCATAAATATATTTTTTAAAGTAAAGTTCCCGTGGAAATTATCGTCAAAGCTAATAGCGTAATATTAACTTTGACGCGGATGAAGTCAAGTTTGTTTACAATATTTTAAATCACAAATTATTAAAAAATAAAACTAGACTAAAGAGAGAATATGGTTTTTCAAAATCATAGTTCAATAATCATCCACCGGCTTACGAACTAATATTGACTAAGACTTTAATAGGACGAATAACAGGATACAGGAAGGATTCCAATTGAATTTGCATGTTACCTTCCATACTATGTTCACAATATGACCCTGCACAAACATCACAAGTTTAATCTAACAATAGAGGCTTGCTTTCGTTCCGGTGCCTTCAATGTTAAATGTAAAAAAAAAAACAAAAAGATGAAGACAGTCAAAACGCACTTGAGAAAACGTGTAATTATTTTAACACTACAGAGCCGCCTTGTTCACCCTGGGTGTAGCTTCTCTTCATTGTCATCACTAAGTGTATGACAGTATGTCATTGTGACGTGCCTAAGTATATGATAATTTATTTTCAAGTCAGTGAAAAAGCAGAATTAGTATTCCTAAATGGGTAAAGGTTTTCTAATTAGTATTCCTAACTTTAAAATACACCAGGTAAATAAACCAGCTGTTCTTAGTTGAGGTTCGATATGGGTTCAATAAAGAATATTGTAATAAATTAGATTTTTGTTTTATTTTAGCTTCCTGCCCATAAAAGGAGTACCAATTTTTCTCTTCGCGCATTAATGATAGGTTTCAATATAGTCAATTCTAATTTCTCAACTTGTTACTGCACTTCAAAAAGATCTATACGAATCTAAACAAGTTTCGCAGACAGATCAATGATTAGGATGTCAGAACTCACGAGTACAGATTGAAAAGAGAAAGGCAAAGATAAATGTTATGATTATAAATATTAATATTGCAATGCATATTAAAATTAATTGGCAGCAGCTAGACGCAGGACTTTCTCAAGAGGAGACACCTCAAGTGTGTCTTGACATTCTTGGTAAAATAGTGATAGTGTAAAAATACAAAACTGTTTTTAGTCACTCTTGGAATTCACAATTTTTGGAAGGTTCCCAATCTTTTACTTTTTTGCTAACTTCAGATCTCCAGCCATCTTTTGGTTATTATTAACTACTTACGTTATTTATATTATTATTAACGTACTACCTGTATGTTTGGCACAAAGATAGATATAGTCTCTATTTTCATCCCGTAAAAATTTACAGCTCCCGTGGGATAATTTATTAACTTTAACTAGTAGCTAGTAATCTGTAATTGTTTTCGAATGTTCTGGTTTGTCACTACCAAATCACACGTGTCTTCCATTTAGGACAAAAGCTAACATTACGTACGAAATTAGGCATGTAGTTACACACAACTATCAGCTTGTAAATTACTAGTAATCACGGCGACCACAATGAACAGCTGAGCCATAATGACTGCCTGTAGCCGCCCGGAGGCAGACACATTAGCGACAGAATAGAGTATTTTGTGACCACTATGTACCAGTATGTTGGTTTAACAATTTGATGTAAAAACATAGGATATGAACTGAAGAACTGTGAGGTTATTTTTAATAATTATAACCTTCGTGACTAATAAGCATACAGTGAAGATAACTGAGTATGACGTTAAAGGTAAAAACAAAACGCAGTCTAATCGCTAAGAACGATTGCATGGAAAAACGTTTGAATGAACAAGATCTTTAGATCTGATAACGTGGTTGATAACATCTCAATTTCGTATGTGACATTCACTACCTAAGTGAGCGCTGGCTTACACATTATTTAATCATAGGTTAAGATATATTTCATAGAAACTTTTGAGTCCTTATTTTTAGAAATGAATGAACCGATTATAATGACACTTCCTACATAAGCGGAACACTCAAATCTAAAAAGTTGAGTTGAGAAGTTGGTTGGTTGGCAAAAGTTGGTTGAACGGAACTGGGAAAATTACTGTTTGTATTTAAGATAGCCAGATGTATGAGAAATAGTATAGGCTATAATAACATCACGCTACACGGGAGCGGAACAATAACCAAAGACGTAACATAACACAGATAAAAAATATTAATATTGCTAGTATTGAAACTAGTTATCTTATAACTAGGAAACACACTACAAGAGTGGTAGAGATAGTCAGATAGACACAGAATAGTAAATAAAAGATTAGCGTTAGATCTTCCTGTGTCCTTAATGTCGAATGTTTGGCGGGACTTTCCGTCGAGAATACCTATTGTGTAGTTAGCCAAATCTTAAGTCAATATTAACGTTCTCTCAGTTCTAGAGTTCGTGGTAATGACGTTATCTCATGAGATTATTATGTAAAGAGTTTTATTGTGATTCGTTTTAGTGTTTTTACTGCATTAGTATCGGTGATAAAATACGTCTCTGATATATTTGTTTAACGCTAAACCTCATTTAGGACGTCATTGTAACGGTTTGTTTCTTCCCATGGTTGGTACGGCTTACGACATAACGTGAATAGCTCATGCGGTTATGTTAGCAAGCTTTGTTTGAACCGGACCGAGCGGCCTTCGTTCGTCACTCGTTGAGATTAACTGGTACACAGATTAGAGCGGGTTTATTAAAGTGGAATAGGCAAGCTTGTACTCGTGTCTTCGTCCACGTGTAAGTCTAATATTTATCCTTCGGCACACGAAAATATTGTAGCTTACCATTTACCATCAGTTAAACAAAAATCAAATGCTATCTTCATAACCTTTACGTAAATAAAACACTATCTATTGCCCGCGACTTCATCGTAATTGTCGGTTATCCTTTTTTAGGGTTCAACCTATCCTTGTACCAACTATCATCAAAATCCGTTCAGTGGTTTTGTCGTAATAGCGTAGCAGACAGACGGACAGGATTAAGCACTTTCGCAATTATAATATTAGTATAGATAATATGGATTCCTTAGTATAAATAAATATAAATTAAAGCGATATCTACCTAAAATTTAGCAGTAAAAGGTACCCTATCTACTCTTATCCTAGACCAATACTCAAACATCCTAGACATCAATGTCATCTACTAAAAGATCTCTGTACACAGCGGCCGCGGTTGCGCAGACCTTGCCTCACTCTGAGCTCACTTATCTTACAATTTGCGCAAACGTTGCACGATCCGCGGTAAATATTGTTCGAACCCACGTCAAGTGTGTTTAGCTAGAATATAGAATACGTACTTTGTGCATTAGAACGACACATAGTCGTGACGACACGACTTTGAATAAGTAGGTTTGCTAGCAGTCGGTGTCCGGATCAAAGGACCAATATTTTTTCAAAAGTGTTTGGTGACTTGTGATTATATTTTACATAAATTATGCAGAATTGATGTCATAGAACTCGCGCGTTTTGACTGTAAAGAGAATAACAGTAAATAAATGAATATTCCAAAATATGTTCGGAGACCAGTCATATATTCCTTACAAATGAAGGACCTAGTCAAGTGGCAACTAATCAACAATGTTCTTAAAACAACTTTTTTTACTGGCATAAAAAGTAACATTTTATTCCTTCTTATTTTGATACTCGCAGTAGTTAAAGTTCCAAAGGACCAAAATTTAAATAAATAAACACTTGGCCCTAAGCTAAGGGTATCCTAGCCATTTATCTGTTAAAACCATTTGACCAAACCTAAGTTATGTGGGTTGAAAATGTTAATTCTTGTTATTCATGTCCAAATTAGAATGGAATCTAGTTAAATTATGCAAATGTTCTGAACAACATCGTAAGAAACTCCTAAAACATAATGAATGAGAGCACGTAGACTCTTTAGTTAAATCCTTCAGACTAATGACTGGGTATTTTACTTGTTTACGCTAACGTAGCGAAGGCGTGGTGGTTGAGTGGTCAAGGCGCCCGCCTCTCATGCTGGCTGTGGTTTCGATACCGGGTATGGGCAAGTAACAATATGTGATGTTTTCTATGTCATTATGTACTTTTTAAATTTATCTTAGACATTATTGACATTCTTATCACTTAATAGGTAATACAAATACAAATATACAAATATTTTTGGATGTAACAAGGTTTAAAGCAGATTGCAACAATGACTATTTCTTCTTTATGTAAGCATTTTTTTCAACTGGATACTTACTGCTAGTCGGTGGAAGGATCACTATTCAACGTACGTCTTACATGTCTACGGCTTTATATTTTCAACTATCTTAAGCCCGCGTCTGGTCTTTTTTTTGCGCGGAACCCTCATTCCTTTTTTAAATAAATAAAGCCTAAGTTACTCTTTATGTCAGCTATCTGGCGTTTCGGAGATTTTAAAGCCGAAACATACGTGTAATTAGGTACCCTCACTGCACATAATATTTATTTAGTAAAAAGCAGTTATTTTTAATTTTATTTGTTTATATGTATAGAATAGAATAGAATAGAATAGAATAGAATAGTTCTTTATTTGCACAGAAAGTAGGTAGGTACATAACTATTCAGTAATCTGTGGTACAAGTTACAGATGTTTAGTTTAAAAGATTATCCATATACTAACTACCTTAATTAAGGCATGCAAACAGTTAAGCTAAAATAAATTAATAATACTGACTCGTTTACATATAACATAACACATTCAATTAAATCAATGTCAACTATAAAACTAAATATAGATTTTTATTATTCAAAAACAGAATTAGCAAAACAAAAAAAAAACAACTTTAAGGTATCCGTTCATAGCCACTTATGAAATTGGTTCGCTAATAGAACATTAATTCATTCAAAGCCGCTAATAGATCCAATTGTTCATGCCTCGCCCTTTTGCGTGGAACTCAATATCACCTTCGTGGAGCTGTTTACGTGGCAGGTACACTGTAACCTACATTATGTCATGATTGTAAGGTAACACTGTATCTAGGTTATGGTTGCATTACCGGTATAACTTATTGTTAAACATATTTATTTAAGTGTACATACCCTATGTGGGTATGGAGTTTCTGGCCCATTCTTCTCCACACATTATTTTCACACACCTTTAAGAGTATTTACCTACCCACTTATTTTTGTTTTAAGCTTTTGTAAACAACCTTTTTTATATGTGTGCGTATTTTCACGTGAACAAACAATTTTTATTTCATTTCTTTTCCTTTACATCATACGCAACTACCTTTTTAAATGGGCAACTGGATTCAATAATATATATATTTTTTTCCTTTAAAAGTGACTTTTAATGGTCTAATTTAAATAAATGATTTGACTTTGACTTTGTAATCACAGACTTAGTTACTAGGTTCTAGATGTGCTTTATTGTTAACACGCAATAATACTTGGCTGAACTAGGAGAAACTAATACCTATTAATTAAATAAAAACTAAAGAATGTGTAACCAGTGGTTAAGACACTCGCCTCTAATAGCAAAACAAAAAAGCAATCCGCCAAATCGGTCCAGGCGTTCCCGAGTTTTGCGCTTAACAACACATTTAGCCGCTTGAACAGTTTTTTTCTCTAGACGAGATGCCTGGAACATCCAAAACGATTGAAAAAAATGTATATGATAGTCAAATTGTTTATGAGAAATAATATGGGCTATATAAGATCACGCCACCTACAGGAGCGGAGCAGTAACCAAAGACGAAATTTAACGCGGGTAAAAAAACAAAATATGCAGGTAGAAGCTAGTCAGACATAATAATAATAGCATCATGTGAATAAAACTTTTTGTCGTGAATACTTTTATTGCGAAAAAAGAACAAAATTCATAATGTCGCACGGAAAATATCGGACAAAAATCCTTAAAAACGCGAAAACAACGTGACTGTATTAATGAGACTGCAATAAAATTAACATAATGAGATCTTGATCGGATGTCGTCTGGTTTAATTAAAAAATGAAAAATCTAAAAATTAGTTCTAGAAGCCTAATGACATCACCTGTATTCTTGTGTTTGCGATAACAATAGAGCATTTAATTAAAGGTATAAGAAGATAGAGATTTTACCTCTCTTATTATTTAATTACTGATAACAAAAGAAACATGTATCTACAGTTAAAATTAATCCCAAAATAATTTCAACCAAAAAAAAAGACATAAGCAATTTTGGTCTTTTGTGGTCCTTTTACATAAAAATGAAAATTGGCTCATAAACATACTTTTTGCCCCAAAAATATATCAATTATATCCCAAAAATATATCCCAGGACAAATCAACTTTAATGCAGACGAATTAGCGAGCAGAAGCCACTCTCACATAAAAACTAGTCCATGAAAATTGCATTTTGTCATGGTAATGATGTGTCACTTGCATACGTGTTGTTTACTATTACAGAACTATTCACGTTAACAATACTTTAAGTCAACCTAAAATGTGGAGCAGTGACCTCTCGCACACTCATACTGCTTAAACCCATACAAATGTATGAAGTACTTAGTATGAAGGTCTCGCCCGTCAGCTCACGACCAGCGCACCATAACAATAGCAAGGCATGACACTGGAATATCAAGTGACGTACTCTCGATTTCTTATAGGCTATATATCTCGTTATCTTGATCATGTGTTACTGTCAGTCTCAGCTGTCATTAAGAAAATAGTTAGTGGACCATATAGTCTTTATATAATTCTCATTAAAGAGCCCCCAATCTACATTTTAATTATTTTACTAGCTGACCGGCCCACGCGTTGCTGTGGCTCAGGTTTGCAATAAAAAAATATTAAGTCCAATAATGGAGATACAAACTATCCTAATTTTAAAGTTGGATCAAACTGCACATGGTGTGCAAATTTGAAAAAATCGGTTACTTAGTTTAGGAGTCCATCCCGGACAAACATCGTGACGCGTAATTTATATGTATCAAGATTTACAATCGTGTAGTTTGAAGATGAAACTACGTTTATAAACCTCAAATAACAACTTTGGTTTCAATGACTAGTCAACATTTTCAATAGGAACGTTTTTGTGCGTCTGAACTCATCGTACATTGTACAGCAAGAGTACCAGATTATATGAACAAAAACGAAGGTTCCAGATGTCACGAGCGCACAACAGCGTTGTTTGAACGCTGTAGCAATTCGATTGTGAGTTTAACTAAATTTATAAAAGCCCCCAATTAGGCAAAAAATCGCGAAATTTTATTAAAAAGTAAAAAATATTACAATACTTATTGTTGAGCCATGAAAATCGATAGAGTAACACCAAATAAGTATATATTTTAATAACAGAAGTTGATGCCTCGCCCCCTATTACATGGGCCTTAAACATAGCTGGCGAAATGTGGGTGTACTAATAGGTACACCTCTACATAACCTTTCGGAGATTACAGGCGTGATGTTATGTTTTAGAATTAGATGGAAGGCACGATCAGGTTTGCTCGTTGAAATGGCGCTATAATATCGCATCGGGGTACCTACAGACTGAACTTGCTTTTTCTTTTCTTTTCAGTGTTTAATTTATCATTTTTTAATTAATTTTAATGTTTTTTTTTTACAAAGTTGTGAAAATGATATGATATATGAACATTTTATAACTCCTAAATAAGTAATAGTATCAGGAGTACCTATCATGTAAGAATAGTATATTATACATTATAAATAGCGTAGGTATTAAATATTTCAATTTGACAAGTGGGCTATAAATAGCTTAACGTAGCGATGTGAATGTGGTCACCCTTGGGCATGTACCGAAAGGTTCGATGCTCTGCCCACGAGGGACATACGCCTATATATAATATCATACGCCACTCCTAGGACTTACGATTTCCAGCAGAAACTGACCTCCCATTTTACAGAACATCCATGCAATACGAGGTCGACTTATACTGGAAATGCTGTTTGATACATGTCTTTGTGTGTACAAGTTTATTTACTTAACTGCATGGACATTAATATTAGTTACTTACAGCTTCACTTATCTTTACAAACAAATAAAATTAGTGTCTGTTTGTACTGTCAAAATAGTACCTTTTTACAAAATAAATATAAATTAAAACAAAAATGTCTGTTGTTTTATTTATTTTTTCTCTAAAACAGCTGGACTAACGTAGATAGGACTTTCACTGACAAATATAGATGATATTATGAGGACTTTTCTTGAAGAAAAATAATATAAACGAGTACTTTTAGATAGGTACAGCTTGAAACTTTAGAAAGTCTATTATAATAAATGGTCATTCGAAACGAAAAATGATAAGAGAAACCTTAAGATCATTTTCAATTTCAATTATACACCACCTAGCATACGCCTAGCGTACGTCGACTTTCCTTTGATTACTGCATTGTCTTTAGTGACACTCGCAACATCAAGACCAATCGATTGACGTAAGAATCGCCACAAAGGACCAAACATACATACATAGGCTTATACAGATTGCCCTTTCCGTCGTATAGTCAGGTAAAAACATTAAAACTCGAATAATTACGAGAGTATTCCAATTAATTTTCATTGCTATAGAACTGGTGCGACCAGTCCAGATGTTTGTTAAAACTTCGCACATAATAATGTATAACACATCCTTTATTCGATACTAGCTTTTGCCCGAGACTTCGTCCGTGTAAATGTCGGTTATCGCGGACTCAGATGAAGTCGCAGCATGAAAATAGCCTATGTCCTTTCTTAGGGTTCAAACTTGCCCTGTACCAACATTCATCAAAATCGGTTTAGTTGTCTAGTCGTATACAACATATTAAGTATGAGAGTATGAATTATTGTATTTGTTCAACTCCAAAACTGTTAAACCTATGTAGATGAGATAGTTTAATGTCTAGAAAGGCACACGCATCTGGCAAAGCTGCGGTCACGTACTGACAGATGTATATTATTCGTATTATGTACAAGTTTGCCTTGTTAAGTCCAATATTTGTTTGTCTCCTCTGTCTATCTGTGATGACTTCCAATTCGTATGGCAATGGGGTCACGGACAGACAAACCTTAGAACAACAATATTTTGAAAACACATTCGTATTTAAATCTGTGAAGAATTTTGTTGAAGGTTACTTGAAACTTAACAGTCATTATGAATATGGAAACTGTAAACTGGTTATCGTCATATTATCAGTCCTCTTTTAAACATGGGCCTTTTACGAGATAGGCATAGTAACCACTTAACCAGTATTCAAATATGCTAGAATAAAAACTACAGTAGAAGAAAGGACAGGGACAATAATAGGCTGGTATTATATACATATAATACCAGCCTATTATTATCCCAATGCAGGCCAAAAGCCTCTTCTCATAAAGAGAAGGCACGAGCATTAATCACGACGCTTGCTCAAGGCGGATAGGCGATTCCAGACTAAAATTTGTTACAATTCCAAGTTTCCTTACGATGTTGTCCTTCACCAATGTCAGTGATGTCCAAGATAAACTTTAAAAAGTGCATTTGAAATGAAAAACTCACATTGATGCTTGCTCGAATTTGAACCCACAACCTCATGCATGAGAGGCGGACGCCTTAACCACTGCGCCATAACGACACTTAACGCACACACACACAGTGACGTGCTTCGAAAAAGAGTATAGAGCTTGCACACCATTTTAATTGAAAGAATTATTGCACAGTTGCGAAATAATATTGACGCTTGCAAAAGTTTGAGTGCCTTTCAAAAGTCATCAGTTTTGCAAGATTTAATCATCCATCATGTTGATATGTTTACATCCAACTATAGCCCGAGGTACTATATTGCTCATGTGATTTTCAAGTCTATTCTTAATCTGCACATCAATATCTAAGAATTAAAAAATAAACAAGTGAGTAAACCTGCTAGACAATACACAAAAAGAAACCTAAGTAAATCACTCAATGTTCGATCACCCCAGAATACAAGATTTTGTTTAGACGGTCATCGGCACGAATGAGCTGACAAGCTGACATGACAATGCAGTGAATCATGTGGAAATTGTTATTGTCCAGCACACAAAGATTAACTTTGACAGGTTGACGCAATATTTTTTGATCTAAGTACGTAGAAAAATAATGACGGTGTTAGTCAAAAGAACAATATGAAGAGTGATGACGAAGTGCGGATGGAAGGACCACTTTTTTCAAAAGACTAAAGGAAAATAAACCTAAAAATTATTCTGAGGAGAACAGTTGTGTAGTAATTGTCATAACCGTTTTATTTTTCACACTAGGATCGAGCCATCGAAGCTTCTACCGTTAAAAATACGTTTCTTCGTGCGGATGCCATTAACATGATCATGATAATCGCTTGCCATTTCACTACTATTTTTCTGCATACTGACGCCCGTTACTTACCATACATCTACAGTCTTGCAGACCGTGACAAAATTTAGTTTAACGTATGCCGATCCTTTTATTGTTATAATTTATATTGACACAGCTGCGTGGTGTCTTCAAATTAAACGCGCCCACCACTTGTGCGGGGCGACGGACAATCAACATAGCATGCATCATACGTAATTACTCATATTACTATTGTTAAGCTCTTTCTAATATGTATCTAGCAGTATCTAACAATAACCTACTAGTCTATGTAACTATTGTAATTGTTATCAGATTTATACACAATCATTAATAACTGTTTGTGGTGCTACCACTTACACTATATTCATTATGGCTTAGTTATATCAAACACCACTTTGCAATTTTATTAAACCCAGATATGGTTGGTAAGTGTTTTATTTAAATACAGATTAGAAAAGTCTATGAATATACTATCCAATGAATTCTGGAATGTATTTAACTTGAATAATGTTTAAATAATAGTCTTGAGTTAAAAGATTATAGATATACATACATGTTTGTTATCACACAAAATCGAACCGCCATTCACATCCGCCTTTTAATTTTTATAAATTGGCGCCTAGAGGAGTTATAAAATTTGATGCTTTTGAGTAATTTGAAAGTGCTGAGAAAAAGAAAAAAATCAAATAGCTCGTATCTAAGGACCACACTTTAATCACCACGGGCTATAATTTAATTAATGCAAATTGCACACAATATCAGCCTGACTGCACTACATTTATTACTTTTTTATTTTGCAACCAACAACATAACAACATTTTGTGCATTATTTTACAACATTCTTCTACAAATCTGTCAGTTACGCGAGACACAAGAGTTATTGGTTATGCAATAAAAATCGAAGCCTCGCCGAGCCACTGAACTAATTAAATTAATAGAGGCTCTATTCCGTTAGTTCCAAGGACGATAGTTGTACCGTTAAGTTATGTATAATACTAAATTATAACAGGTATTTTATAGCTTGAGGGTTTGGCGTTGATGAAACAAATTATAAGAAGCTTTTACTAAAACCATAAATAGGGCGGATGACTGTAAAAACTTTGGGAGTGCCTGATAGACATAGAAAATTTTGTTATGTCATTCGAAAAGGTCAAAAGCGTAGTACCTACTCACAATAGGTTAATAAGATAAATAAATAAACTAAAGGGGACCAGATAAGATTTTATAATAATAACTTAAAGTAGCGTTCTGTAGTTTTTCCCAATTAATCAGTAAAAAGGCATGGCTAAAGTATGATTATACAATATCTTAAAATAAGAATAGTAGTAAAGCAGATTGACTGGCTATCGAGAGGTGAAGAGGTCGAACACCGTAATTGTGTAGACACTAGTACTGTCTATAAACGGGTTTATCTCGAAAGAGCTGGTTGTATTGAATGCAGTCGATACATACCTACCTACCTACCGCACTTAGGAATGTGGATGAAGCAAAAAGAGAGAGAGGGGTCAGACAGTGGGTAAAGTAGTCAGTTGCACTACGGGTTATTAAAGCAATATATAAATAGTCAAAATGTTTGTCAATAAATAATTATCTAGAGAAATTGAGGCCTCTTCTCCTACATGTAATTAGGAACAGTTAATATTGATTATCAGTTTTGCTCTTGCGTTTATATATGGCGTGACGTGCCAAACCGCTACCAGCTTACTTATGAATATTACACACACCTACTCCAATAAATAATATCATCTGAAGTATTGAACCCGGAACCTGAGCAGGAAACTTGTTTGTTAACCCTCAAATCATTAAATATTGGATAATGTCAATCTTCATACTGGTAAATAACACAGGCAACTTTATTTTTGGTCCTTCGGTACAAACGACCACGATTTCAAGTTTTGTGAAGATACTTCTTTTCCCTAATCCGTTGATAACACAGATTGTTATTGAGGTTAGTTAACCGGAACGTGAACTAAAATTATTAATAATTACTATCTTTATATTTGCGTATTATATCTAGATAATATGTATATGAAATAATTATTCAAATTTTATTTATCTAAGATTAAAATTAAAGCAAACTCCGTGATAACATTTACAAAACAATAACAAATTGGATCAGATGCGTATTTTTTTTTTATTTTGCTTTAATATTTGAGTAATCTAAAAATTAAGCTAAAAAAAATCTTCAATGAGTTATTTTTGTGAGTCAAAAGTTATTTCTAACCGGCCGGTTTAGCGAAACCTGTTATTGTTTGTAAAGGAAAGTAATTATAGTGAAATGTAAACTTACCAAAACTTTTGTAAAGAGTCCAAGATATCCTTAAAACGATTATTAGAACTAGTATGAACATAGGTAGTAGTCCTATCAGTCTTTTGTCAGCCACATACGTCGGGAACTCTTCCCCCTTAGGTTCCGCATGTTGGTTCTCCATTTTAAAATAAAAATCCTTCACTTAATTCACGCAAAAAATAACAAAAAATATTTTTTTTCAATTATTCACACTTATTTTACAAAATAAATTTACAAAAATAGTTAATTTTGTTTCATTTACTTAATTCAACATTCAGTTTAAAAATCGATCACATTTTTCACGAAAATTTTTAAATTTTATTTTTTAAATTCAGTACACTAAATTCACTTTCTGTCGATTTCAATATTTTTTTCTAATAAGCGTTCCTTTTTTTGTTATTTTGTTAGATAATAAAACGTATAGTGGAATGTAATGTCAGCGCGCGCGTTTGCCCCGCGTCGGTCCTACAGTAAATAGTAACAGAACGGCTGCCGAGCCCCGGCCGCGTACTATGTACACACAACACATTATCTCTAGTTCATTGATAAACAGCCGTGACTTTGCCGCAAATAACCGCCTATTATTAAATACTAGGTTAATTTAATAACAGATTATTTTTGTGTTGCTTGCAATTATCATTATCTCTAGATGTAATAATGAACCGTCATTATCGATTGGCGCAAGGACCAAGATAATGTTCATAACTTCTAATGCTGTGTTATTAAATGTTATTATTGTTATCTTGTGTTATTAATAACTGAATGATTTTAAAGCCGATTAGTACCTACTTTGTTGACAATATGTAGGTTAGTAATTCTAGTTAAGTTTGTGGATGTAGGTCAAGGACACTTGGGTAATTTAAACCCGGATCAAAGGTTTGGTTAAAGTATGCAAATTCTTATAAAACTAATTTCCACAATAAACAGCTTTCAAAAATTGGGAAGTTTCATCATTTGCTTAACTTTCACAGCTTAAATTAGACAAATAGTGGAAAAAAATATTTGACAAAAAAAAAACTCAAGACATCTGATACTAAAATTATAATTAAAACACCCATTTCAATATGCCATTAACTACTAAAATCGTAAGTGGTTCCAGTTACTTTCAACTTAACAATAGAATCGCAGCCGATGATAAGATAAGAAAAGTAGAAATGGCATTTTGAGATTGGAAACGCATATTATCAGCATCCATGAGTTAGAATTGTTTAATCACGAGCAATCAACTCTGCTACTACACTTGCTGACTGATTGATCCGCTCCTAGACCAGACAGCCCCGAGCTTCGCCACATCGACCGGTGCAGTGCCTCTCGCATCACCAGGCCCGGGTCCGTGTTATCAGGAGCAGTGTGTTGATGGATCAGTCAGTCAGTAACGGTTGCCCGCTATGTACTCGTATATATTTCGGCAATCTCTTAGTACAGTATCGACCTTCTCTTGCAAATATGGAAAGATATAGATATAATGTGTTCCGTGTATGGGATGTGTATGAGAACAATTCACATTGATTATAGTCAATACAAAAACGTAAAATAATGGTGAGAAAATAAACTGGTTGTCTTAAGTTATAGCGGTCTTTCTATCCACGTTTACAATTAACGAGAGGATTTTTTTATTATAAACTAGCTTCTGCCTGCTACTTCGTCCGCATCGAAGTCAAGCATAGGCATAGTCATTTTTCTTTTCGAATGACCATTTAAGATCTATTTTCCTTTCATAAAGGATAATATGATGTCGTGAAGGCCCAGTGGTTAAGGCCCACAACCATGAGGTTGGGGGCCTTAACCACTGGCCGCCTTTGACCGCCATTATCATTATTTTAAAGTACTATGAGGTTCACCGGACCAAAAGACCAAAAAAATCTTGATTTCTTATTATAATTGAGTTGTTTACATGTGGTTGTTTTGTACACAAAAACACTTGGACACAACAAAGACGTTATCATTAGTGTTAGTAACGCACCGACTAATGAGGAAAGGAGGTAGGTTAGGTGATGACGTCACCACAGACAATGATAGCAGAGTCGGTGATTATTAAGTCATTTGCTCAATGTTTGTGGTTTCGGTTAGATACACAGAGGTCGGGTACAATGCTGCGTGTGTGGATGCTACTGGATGGAAATCAAACAGAGGGGGTAAGGTTTATACATAAAGTTAGTATCAACATTGCACCCGTGCGGAGCCGGGGCGGGTCGTCTGTTTTATATTAGTCTGGAATACAATCCGCCTTGAGCAAGGGCTGTGTTCGTGCCTTCTCTGTATGAGGAGAGGCCTTTGCCCTGCAGGACAATAATAATAGGCTGGTATAATAATATTATTATTTCTTTGAAGATATATAAAATGGCGAAATGCTCCACGTATCCTATTGACACGGGCGACAGGAATCGTATTATAATATGATGACATATAAAAATAGGTATCTATAAACAGAGTATTTATCTATGACTGCGCAAGTAAAAATAAATGATCTGTCATAAGATTCAACAGATAAAAACAGTCGATTTCTAGAATTTCTAATAAAACTAGTCAAGTGCGAGTCGTACTCTTACACGAGGAGTTCCGTCCCATTGTACAAGATATAATAAAACTATGCAGGGACGTAGGTACATAGTGTTATATCTTGTATGTACTTTTTATGATGTTTTTTTTTTTATTTTTTTCTCTACAGTGGCAAGGCTATAGAAATGCAGGCTCTGTGAATATTTCAAGTCCCTACCTATTACGATCTATTACGACTCATAAGATATTACTCGCTGGCAGTCATACGGACGGACAGCGGAGGCTTAGTAATAATTATGGTCCCTTTAGCACCCTTCGGGTACGGAACCCTAAGAAGAATGTAGAGTCTAAGATGGCGTGATAGTGAAATATTACTCACTTGACAGTCATCGCGAATTGTTCACTGTCACCAATCGTTAGACGCATACCTACTATTGTATGTTGTTGTAGCTATGTTTAGGTATTACAAAGCATGGTTTTATTTTCACATGGGAATATCTCAGGCGAGTTTAGAACTTAATTTCATAGTCATAAAATGCAAAATTATAAGCAACCGATAAAACAATGTTTTTCATTCATTACATATAAGTATTAAATACCTATTTAAAAAAAAATACCTATTCATTCATTACATATAAGTATTAAATACCTATTTAAAAAATAATAATACCTTTTTGGTGTTATAATATTATTATATCACGAGTGAATACACACTCTGTAATAATTTTAAGTACAGCCCTGGGACAGACAGACAGCGGAGTCTTAATATTAAGGACCCCAATTGCCCCCCCACATCTATACCCAAAGGTTCTGTTACAATAGAATTATTTCTATAAACTAAAATATACATGAAATAAACAAAAACTACCAATTAAAACAACTTCTTGTAAATAGATTAATAATTGATTTTTTTTTTGAATAATGAAAGAGTCGTTATATTGAATCTGTTTGACCAACAAATACTAAGAATTGCAATTAGGTAAGATCAGTAATCCCAGCGTGCTAGCGCTCACGTTGGCTATGACTTGACCTAGCTTGAGAACGCATGGCAGTCTTACGAAATGATCTACAAGTAGGTACGTACTGCGTAGCTGTTTGGTGAGTAGTAGATACCGTCGTACTTGAAACTAGTGATGTGCTAACTCGAAAAATCTTGACACGAGTTAACTCGAGTTGGCAGGACAGAACTGAGTGAATGATTTGTTACTAATTAAATATGATGATAGGTCGAAGATTAAAATGTTTTTGCTACAACGCCATCTGTGATTCAAAAGGGAAACTGAAAAAGTGTGTTGTGGGTTGGCTTTCAAGTGAGTGTCATCATTGCACGCCATTGAGTGTGATAAAAGTGCTAACATAATTTAATGAGCTTTAATGAAATAGAGTTAGTGAGAACTCAACTCGAGTTAACACGAGTTGAACGCAACTTGAGGTTGGCCCATCACTACTTGAGATGAGATAGCCTGCATGACTCGTGCGATGTGCTCGATATGGGCGACGTGACAGGAGTGCAGACACAGCGCCGCGCCGAGCTGACAATGTCGCGACGTTGACGTGGCGCCATCTAAACACGCATTACTACAAAATTAAATATCGCTCTGAACGAATTCGATCATTTTCTGAACCGTTCCTGCACGTTAAATGAATACATTAAACAGACTCTATTGATGACGCTAAACTCTGGAAATTCTTTTTCGAATAATTTGTTAAATTATATCAGCCTATTATTGTCCCACTGCAGTCTACTCTTCTCATACAGAGAAGGCATTGAGCATTGAACACCACGTTTGCTCAAGGCGGATTGGCGATTCAAGACTTAGATACAAATACAGGTTTCCCCATGATGTTTTCCTTCACATGGACATCACTTTCGTAGGGATGACCAAGATAAACTTTCAACTTTTCTTGGCGGGCCTGTTGGTCTAGTGGTTAGTGGCTCTGACTGCTAAGCCGGAGGTCGTGGGTTCGATTCCCACCCAGGACAAACTTTGTGTGATGAGCATGATTGTTAGTTCTGTGTCTGGGTGTGATTTATCTATAATATGTATGTATTTATAAATTAAATTAGTATGTATATCAGTTGTTTGGTTACCATAACACAAGCTCTGCTTAGCTTGGGATCAGATAGCCGTGTGTGAGTTGTCCCAAGATATTTATTTTTATTTTTATTTAAATATAAATTAATTTCTTATTATTTTCCAAAGACGTTTATTTTCTATGTGTTATCTAATTTCTAGACATGCGGGTTGGTCTGTTATTTAAGCCTGTTAGGGACGCCTGTTTATGACCGTGAGTGATAATGTGTAGCACTTACGATCGAATGTAAATGCATAGTTGACACGCAAGAAGAGTGGAAACACTATCTGTGGTGGAAGTGATATGAAGATTCGAATGACAGAACACCTGGCTTCCCGGTCGTGAACTATAGTAGGAAAACTCAACTAATGGAATCAACTAGATAGGTACCTACGCACCCACCGCCGCTGTAAATTTTTATATGGGAAAATGGGGCATTAAAGACCCGTCCGACACCGAGTGTGGAGCTCCAGTCCAGACTTTGTCCCTTATCATACCGTTCAAACAGTTTTTGAAACAGCGTGCGTCGCCATAACGTCATTCAAATCTTCCACATAACACTTTCCCTATAATCACCTATGTTATGTATGATGCATTGAACCTACCAGTAGGTAGATTTATTTTTGCGGGCAAAAACTCTCAATGATTAAGTCATTCAGCACACGAAGAAGAATTTGCAGTAATTATTTATCTGGTTCAATAGAAATCATTGTCATCAGAACTCATTGTTTTGCAAACAAAACGTCTAGTCGATGGAAATGTAAATGACTACCAGCGCCATCTTGTACAAATTGGCAACATTATTTCGGTTTTTCTTTTAAACACAAGATGGCAGTAAAAGCACAACATTTTGAAATTGCTACTCGCCACTAGATGGCACTATTCTAAAATTAGACTTTCACATCACTATTTATTTTTAAGGTTAAGTAGTTGTTACGGTATTGCATTTAAATAATAACTGAAATAATATAAAAATATAACAACAAAACATAACGCTGTATTCTTGACAAAGATTTTATTGAACTTCTGCCTATTTTAAAAATAGCCAGCTAATTTGTCCCTCAAAACTCCAGAGATCAGCTGCTGCTCAGGTGCAGTGCTGGAGGCAACAGGCCAAAGAGCGGGAAGATAAAATCAAACACACTTTAAAATGTTATTTTCTTGATTTATTTAAAATGATTTGAATTTTTATTTTTTCATAATATTTGATTAATTTCTTTTTACTGCCATAGATTGAACTGGCTCACAAACTACTTAATTGTTTGCTGAAATTTTAAGAGTGGTCGTCTACAATTCCAATATTTGTAAACACAAACACATTATCTTCAAATATAATTTAGCTTTTAGTTCTTAATCTGTAATACTTTAGATGTGAATCTATCTACAAAACTGTTTTTTCTTAATCACTGAGTCACAGCCGATCCAACCCCTCTCATATACTATTGCAAGGATGCATATTAGGAACATAATGTGTATGGGCGGACTATTTTTATGTGGAAAAAGGTAGAAGAGATACAGTCAGATGTAGAGAACCCAATAACACGAGAGATTTTGAACAACACACTCAATGAATAACCTCTTGGATCTAGCTGAAACTGCTGAAGGATGTGGCAACTGCTGACCAGCCACAACTTGCTGATGACTATCTTAAAATACATAAGGTATTATAAGGTACAAAAAGATTGCGATATTGGACAATCTTATCGCTATATTAACTGCATTACAGTGATCGACTGCGATTAACACTGTATATTTTACAGTTAGGTGTTACAAGCAACCGACTGTAAAATACCTATGGCATTTCGAATTAATGTTCAAGTTTGTCTGCGCAGAGCTTCGTCCCTATCACTGTGACAGTCCCAATCAGTCAGTGCGTCTTGTTAACACACATAAGCTTAAAATCTACTTGTTAGTGTTAACAATAAATGTTGAAAGCAGTCTGTCAGTGTCAGTGCGTCGGCAAGAGAAAGAGGACTAATCCTCTTTCTCTTGGTCTGTCATTTTGAGTCTACTCATGATTACACTTTCGAGTCAATCATCGTCTAAATTTATCTTATAATAAACAGAGCTCTTATGATTTATGAACTCTGCCTAATCTTGTTGATTCATTCATATACACACCACTGCTAGCTGGCAACAAGAGCAAAGTTAAGTATGCGAGTTAACCCGAATCAAGACTATAATTTAGAAAATGCTGATTACATTGCTGGCTTCGTACAACACATCATAAAACTCACCGAAGAACCGGTAGCAAAGTAGACACACACATGAGCAAATGTAGAATACGATCAGCACAATGAAAGGTAGGAACAGTATGGCATACTCCATGTCTATAACAACGGACCGCGTCGCGTCAACTACACGTTTTGGGGGTATTATCGAGAATAGATAATGTGGTATCACTTCAAATTGATATCTATAGTAATTAGTCAGATAGCGTAGTGAAAATGGGAAAAGGATTTGGGAAATACGTACTCATGATGTCACGGTATCTACACACAGTACAGTAACATCGTGCCTAAACCCGTGATTGATTTGGCAGAGGTTCTCATACATCTACAAATAGCCAGAACGTTTAATTATGGGATGAGCCAGTTGACATTCACCAGGCACAAACCTTGCGTCGGACTGCTAGAAAAAATCTTGGTATATTGATCAAACCTAGATTATATGGGCACAGCAAAAAAATATTTTTTGAAAATTGGGCGAGAAATGGACGTTGAAGTCGGTGAATATACAAAAAAAAAAAACATAAGTACAGTCCAACATAGAACGTGCTCCGTTTTTGGAGTTGGTTAACAACTGGAGGAGGGGCCGGTTCTCGAAATCGGTCCCTCCTCTGAGTCATCACAATCTCTTAGATGTATTGATAAAGATAAAGAGATAGTAGATTACAGGAACGTAGCAGATTCAAACATAACCTACAAATCAGTACACATGCTTGTTATCAATATAGTACAAAATTATATGTTCAGCAAACATTGAGAGAATTGACTCAGTGCTCCACGGATGCCATTATACTAACGTGGTATCAAGCCATGGATGCGCACTGAACATGAATAAGAACACAATAACAGTAACATCTGACCATATCTTATTATTGTATTGTATTTTATTATTTTATTATTATTGTTATTATTATATTTGCTTGAACAGTGTCAAAAAGTAATGTTGTGCCTACCTGTAATTTAAGAGCATACATTAACTGTTGCTTGTTATATTGTTAAGATTGTCTGTATGTGTCTTAGTTGGTAAGCCTTTATAAATAAATAAATATCGATATTGAGCATAATCATACCAAAAATAAAGAAGGACTTACTAAAAACTCTGAAGATGTATCGCCCAATCATCACATCACAGATATACAAATACATGAACACTAAAAAAAGTACTGTCACCAAAAAACACACAAACACTACTTCTTTTTGAGTTAAAAACATTTTAGATCGAAGAGCACTATGTGTTGCAAACTGTAGATCGAAGGGCACTAGGTGTCGCAGACATTAGATTCGTAAAACACACAAACAAAAGATTTTAGAAGTCAAGTCGATCGTGTGTTGTTTCGCGTTCGTTCGTTGTACACTGACGCTGATCTTGTATCATCTACAAGAGATAGTGATTGTGACATAGTGTAATTGATGGGTGACACTGTGTTTATAGTTCTATGTTTTTGTGAGTGAAGTTTAGTAGCTGGTGATATTGCTGGAAAATAGGAACACTGTGCTAGTTTTTTTGGAATAAATTCTTAGCAATTTTGGAAAGGTGTTTGAAGATGAAACTATTGAAATATAGGGACTCTGCTATGGTCTCTGGTTTTTGGTTCTGACATGATCTTAAGCAAAGAAGTCAAGCTACATACATTCTATGCCAGATGAACTGACTATGTCAACTAGCTGCTTACAAAAAATATGAAAGTACCTATTTATGGAAGTTTAAGGCGTTTTCGCCTAACTTTATTACGTTACTGCATCGTCTGTAGAGTCTGTAGAGCTACTAGTCTTTTTTTTTTAAAATCAGTTTGTTGAAAAAGTTTATGAATAAGATAATTTTAATACATACATAGAATACTAACAAGTAATCGGATTTTGGAATGTCACTTTTAATCTTCTATTGTAATGGAAAAGAAAAAAAAACAATCTGTGTCAAAACATACTCCTGTTGAAAAACAATTTACACAGCTCCCCGTGAATCCGTAATCTTCCGCTGACAACTCCATTAGATAATAAACTTTGTAGTTTGGGTCGTAAAATACATTTTTCTTTGTCTTACTCTCAATAATGCGGTATGATAATCTGATAAGCCTATCTTGTTTTCCTAACACTGATTATGAATGATCAGTGTAACAAGACCTTTCATACCCGCACGTCCAAATGTATGGGAGAGGTCGAGTGATGCTGGTTGTAAAGTTAGGTATTTATAAGAGGATGAATAGCAAGGTCATTTCGATAATCTGTTAATAGAGTGCAGTAAATTGGAGACTGTTTATGCACTGCATTGAGTCATCCTAGGTTTTGGCTACTTGGGGTTGCTCATATAAAATAAAAAATAAATATTAAATAAATAGGTAGACTGCTAGTAAATGCTGCCGTCATAACTAAGAATGCAGTAATCGCAAAATGGCGGTTACGAGATAAACGCAAAAAACATATTTCATATCATCTGAGCAAGATGTTCGTATTTATTTGGTCATAATATATATCTAAAAATTCGGAAAAAAATCATGCTTTTACAAGATAATTTTCCTTTATTTAATTTACTAATAAATGCAATTATAATACGTATTACTGCGTTTCGGTTTAGTATCAAGTCGTTTCCGAGTCAACGGATACTAAAACTAAATGCAGCACTTGCGCGTATTACTGCATTATGTCTTAGCACAAGTCGATTACTGCATTATTTTTTAGTAATTATTGCCATTATTATACGCTCGGAACTAAGTTAAAGTGTACTTAAGTATGTTCTCAAGGACTTATATAGGTAAATGCACCTATATAAGTCCTTGAGAGGTTCAGGTTAAGGTTTCTTTAGTCTCTTAGCTACGACCTAAGTTTTTACATCGTGGATTGCAAATAAAGTATTGAGTAAACTCCTCCAATTGAGTACTCCACCGAATGACGTCGCCGAACTGATTTGCTAAGACAAAACGCGGCAATGGATCGCACTGCTACGACTTCGCAAGCCTTTACTACATTTAAATGCAGTAATGTGGAGTACTGCGTTTTAATTTAGCAATTTCTGTACTGAATTTAAAACAAAATAATACAGTAGTGGATATTACTGCAAGGGTATTCTTGCAAGTACTGCATTCTTTCTTAGGTCATGTTTAATACTGCGTTTTTTCTTATCATTGAAGCAGTTTTTATGCAAGTACGGCGAAAATCATTACATAAAAAACTTACTTCAAGTGAATTTTTTTATGAAAACATATTTTTTTCATGTACATGAACCTCTTGGGATGCCATTTCTAGAAAAAAGTGAAAATCTCAAAAATGTCGATTACTGCATTCTTTGTTATCAGGGCAGAATGCCTAAGGCATTAAATCCGCCTTTGTACAGTGTATTCTTTACACGTGCATAAAGTTTAAATAAATAAATGAAATGGATAAAAAACCGACCAAGTTTAGTCGGACTAAGTGTCACTGTGCAACACGGAGTGCAAGAAGACACAGTCATCACATGCAAAAATGACTGCTGGGAAACGACTCCTTTTTTTGCTGTGAACAATCACTCTTTACTTCACAGCAACTCATGGAACTGGTTCCTGTCTCCCATTTTTTAAAACAAAGAGTATGAAATAAATGGAGTGGTAACTTGTGATCAAAGCTCCCGACCACGACAGAAACCGCTAAGATTACACATGGTTGCGTGCCTTCGTGCACGGGCCACAGCATTATGCTGAGCGTCAGCCGCTTCGCGCGGTAATGGCGCATTTTGTATGCGTAGGTATAATGAATTGCCAACTTTTACATTATCACTTTGTTTTTTGGCTTAAGCTTTTATAAACAACATTTTTTATTCTATGTATTTATTATATTTTTATTATATTCTTTCTTTGTAAAGCTTTTTTTATTATTATTACAAGCTTTTATTTAGCTTGCACTGTTCGTATGTAAGTAAGTTGTCCTTTCAAAATTTGCAAACCATTTTTCAACTATTTGTTGGTGTCCGATTGAGCTGTAATTTTGCATACACGTTAAGTTCTGGTGACAATACAATGTCCAATACTCAATATTGTACTAATTTTAAATTAAAGCTTGTTTTAAAAAATATTTTTTAATTAAAGTTTTTATATTGACCTGTGACAATAATATTTTACCTTTAATAACAGCTAGCACTATTAATTGTAGTTTTTTGGGAACGTATGTATAATGTATGAGGCAATTCATTAAACCTTATTAAAATGTATTGGTTCATTGATATTTCGTTGTTTACATTGAAAGGAAACTCGATGACGGAAAATTATCTCTAATGAATCTTAATTAATTGAAAATTAAATAGCCTTGCGCAAATATGGAATGTAGACCCTATCACATTGTGTTTATAATACATTAGCTTTCATAAATAATACATTTTATCAGGAAACTAGATGAGGATAGGTCAACCTACTCGGATCTTAGACCATGACATTTACATGACGGCTTTATTGTAAGAATAACCTGTATACATTGTATGTATTGTTCATTTACACATAACATCACGTCTGTAATCCCCGAAGGGTTAGGCAGAGGTGTACCCATTAGTACACCCACATTTCGTCAGTTATGTTTTTAGTCCCATGTAATAGGGGGCGAGCCTATTGCCATCAACCGGGCACAAATCCAGACTCCGAGGCTGCTACTGAGAAATTCCTGATGGAAAAACCCAATAACACTTTGCCCGACCTGGGAATCGAACCCAAGACCTCATGCACAGCAGTCGCGCTTGCGACCACTAGACCAACGAGGCAGTCATGTATTGTTCATTTTTTAAGAAATAAGATATCTAGTATATTTTATCTTTATTATTGAGTTTGAGTCTTCCATTTACGACATACTCCATGTTCCGAATGTATCCGCTTCACGCACAAACTCAATTTCTCCAAACTAATTATGTTTCGGGAAGTTTTTCTGATAATCACCATGTTCGGACTTACGGGGAGCGTGTGATTGGCTCCGTTTTTGCTCACAAATCGTGTTCTAGAGTCAAGAAGACTTAACTAAATAAATAATATAGTTTAAAAAAATCTCCTCTTCTTTAATAAGAAATGTCATAGACTTGAAAAATACTTCTCTAGAAAAAGTGCTATCATTACTGACTGATAAAATGTGCCTTAAAAGCGCCATCAAACTAGTACTATGCATGTGTTTTCTCATAATCTAATCCTGGCATCCAATCTGCAGTTATTGAATGATCAGCATAACGCGTCGACAGGCCCGCAGGCGCGCGCGTACATCGCTGGCCCGCACCTGCCGCTGTCTTTAATATAATTAACACCTGCGATGAATGCGAAACAAACAAAAAGTCGCAAATGATGTTGTGTCGATAACACTTTACATATTGTAAACGGGTGTCAGTCTTGTTGATGATTGTGAATTAGACACAGATAGGTATTTCATTGCATGGAACAAATAATATCAATGGCAAGGAAACACAAGCGAACGGGAATAAAACCATATTGACTAGTAAAAGGGTGGGGAAAGTCAGTGGCCTAACTATACAGGGTAATTGAAAATATAAGTACCCGAAACCTAGTTAAAAGGGGTCAATGTACTCATCATTATGAAAAGCTTTTACTATGGGACCAACCCTGAAATAATAAAAAAACAGCTGATCCATACATTACGGTCTAGTTATGTAGCATTTTTGTAGGGAACAGTTGATTTTTTTTTCATGATTTCGTGGTTGGTCCTATGGGACCAGTAAAAGTTGTTCATAATGATGAGTACAATGACCCATTTTAAGGTTTCGGGTATATTTTCAATTACCCTGTATAAACATCCATCCAAACTTTCACACTTACTGAGTAGTATTGTCATGAAGCAAGATTTAAACGACACAGCTGGTCGCGCACAGTGCTTGCTGCTCGAATCTCGATACTCACACATGCAAATTTACACCTCATTAAGAGAAAAAGACAGCAAAATTAGCATGATTGTTCTATTCAATGGCTGTATACGCAAGGTGCTCACCCTCATCACTTCATTCTCCCTCATCAAGAGCATTTCTCGGATGATCTTTTCTCTACAGAAACCTATAGAGAAAAGACCATTCGAGTTTCCTCTTAAGTGCGTCGGTGCTTGTAACTAAGAGGACGTCCCAAACATCTCAACTACCTAAAGTAATTTAAAGCCCAGTACCTCTGTCTTCGTATTAATGTCGTGTGAGTATCGAATGCTCCAACATGACCGTGAGTACCAGTTCCCGCCACTCGCCCGCGGCGCACATTTCTCGTTACGAACACATCTCTCTCACATCCCAGTGTCGTGCGACACGACTGCTCATGCTGCTTACCTGATTATACACCAATGTCGTTTGCCAACCCCGAAAGAACAAATTCATTGTCATCAACATCATTCAGTCGTAACACTGGGAACTTTCAATTGAAAAGGTTGTTATTGTGAATGTTTGTTACAACCTAGCGAGGCAAGGTGTGGATTGGAAAGGCGAGATTTCAAAGACAAAGTCAAATCATTTATTCCAATGAGGCCATTGAAAAGCACCTTTTGAATGTCATAAACAAGAATAAAATATTGAACCTAGTTACCCCTTCCAAAAGGTCGTTTCCTATGGAGAAGAATGGGCAATAAGCTCCAATACTCTTTTAAAAACAATATTTAACAACACGTATTTGTTTAAAGAATCACACAGAATTGGCTTCTGCACACGACTTCTTCCGCCTCAAAGTTGATTTCTCCATTTACAAACTTAGGAACCACGTTTCATCCCCTTAGGGGGTGAATTTTGGAAAATCCGTTCTCAGCGGACGTCTGCTAACTATAAATTACCTCCCTGCCTAATTTCATCTTTATACGTCAAGCGGTTTTCGATACTTCGTGATGAGTGACCTTTCGCTTTTATACGAGTATATACGAGTATAATCTTGTTATAAACAATTTATAAAAATAGAGGAAGAACTCACAGGACTTAAAAACACATCCACCTCGCTGTCAACAGGAGCGTAGATAATGTCGGCTATACTTGTGTGTGATTGCGCGGTTTTGTGCGAGGAGTGAAATAATGTCTACTCAAGTAAGACCAGTAATTGAATGAATTTATTTTCGTTACAAACATTTTGTATAAGGGAGTACATCACATCGTGGTGTAACGACCACATCAATATTCCCTTGAGCAAACACTAGCAAGCAAACAGCCCACCACTGTCAGTAGTAGAGCGGCCGACCTGCCGTGTCCTTCGCTCGCGGTCTCCAGCATGACGGTGTGGTCGACCACTAAAGCTGATTCCTTGACCGTCTTGTCCACGACACCTTTAGAAAATTTCCAATGCGACTTCTTACGCTTGGCAGACTTAGGTTTCTTATATGCTCTTCTATAAAAAGGATAGTCGGGTCGTTTGCCTCTCCAGGGATCGTAAATGTTTCTGGGAACTTCGGGACTCGTATACATTTTAAATGTCAATTCAGCAGTTGTATTAAAAGTAAATCTTATACTTAATTCGTAAGTAAGAAGTTTTTGTGAGAGTCCTCTTAGCTTGAGGTGTTCAGGTCTGTATTTTTTACTTCTGTCAATGTTCTTCACTGCCTCAGTTTCTGTGTAGTTACCTCTCATTTTGTTTTTAGCCGTTGCTTTAAGTGGTAATGTGATACTTCTTACGTGTTTGCTACTTTTCTTTCTGCCACTTTTTGTCTTTTTTCTTTTCCCAAATGTTGTATTGTCTACAGTTTTGATTTTTTGAGTGACCAGTACTTCTTCGGGTGTCGGTTGGGTCATATCTTCAGCATCGTACAAAAAGGAAGCAATAGATTCTTCTCTGAACGCTATTTGAACTCGGGTTTGATCTGTACACTTCACCTGTAACGGGAGAAGATCATGATCAGTGGGACCCACAATAATGTTACAGCAGCTGACTGCGGTTTGTATAATATAGTATATTTGTATATTGTATATAACGGGGTGTAACACGACACATTACATAGCCATTAGGTGCGCATACTTGCCATCAAACTAAGTAAATTCGAGCAAATACTATTGCAGGGAAACAACTTTTATCTTTGTATAAAATTTACTGTTCATGGAGGTGCATAATGTAACGCACTCAATACATTGTATTTTTGGGTACATAAATAACCCTCATTCAGGCGCAGTCGGGTGAAAAAAGTGGAATATTGATTTTTTTATCTGTAACTAGAAAGTTCAGAGGTATGTTAGAAAAAAAAAATTGGAATGATGAGAAGAGCGTGTAACTTCGGGCTTAGTTATGTGTCTTGTTGCACCTGTTATAATGATATTGATTGGTTGATTTGTTGTGTGATACAATAAATCTCTTATAATACCGAGGTGTCCTCTGATACTTACTTTGAGTGACACACAGGTTAATCCGTGGTATCGCAAGTCGTACGTCGATAACTGGAAATATTCAAAACAATCATATTATTATTTGCTTCGTTTATGATGTTTGGTCCTAAAAAAACCATTGCTCTGGGGAGAGCAATGGTCGTGTAAAATTAAATTAAAAATAAATGATAATGTATTATATTATAAACTAAATTGGTCGTGGTGCAAGGATTGGTCAGCTAGACTGCTGGCTGTCCATGATACACCACATCCACGACATCCTAATGGACAATGAACTGAATCATTGCCTGTCCCGTTGTCTGCTCATCACGAGAGCTGATGGCCGCTACTGAGAGTGCTGAACTCGTTGCTAAATCTTGGGCTGACTCAATTTAAACTGTCATCGACACGCTAAGAAGATTATCAATAAATGAATAAATACTGCTCTGTTGCTGCTTGGTACTCTCGGTTAACGCTAACCGTCAACTTGACGATCTGCCGGTGAACTGTGTGTGTCATGCACGGAATTACGAAGTACTTTCGTACAGCAGCGTGTGGTGGATGAGCATGTAGACTCGTACCTTATACGTTACAGTGCCCAACAAATCGTCATTCGTCGATGTCATTTTCAATCTAAATTCCTCTGAATACTTCAGGATTCTGTCTTCAGCATAGCAGTTCTCTGTAGAGCCAAACAGCCCACTCTTGCCATCCACTGAAAGCATTGCTTACTTAGTGTCGCTTGCACTTTAGGGAACAGCTCGTGACTCTAGTTTAAACCCAGGTTGCTTAATTTCGGAGTCATCTACCAGGGGTAACCAATTAGTTTCATTGGAGGTCCGTATTTGAAAATGAAAAGAATGTCAATGTCAATGACAATAAATAGTTAATTAATTAAGCTAAGTTTCAATGGAAAACATCCATCGGTTTCTAAGAAAACTTGAACTATATCTGCGACCCTGGACACCTATCTGTTTTGTTGAGTACGTTGGCGCAGCACCATAATGTACAAGTTCGAGTCGCACTTGGCCGGACTAGTCTTCTGCTAACTTACATGTAACTATGAATAAAATACTGGGATCTAGTTCAGATGGCACGATGCGGAAATGCTGCAGTGTATCGACAGGGAATGGCCATTTAACAAAATGATGCTTTACAGACGCTGTTCCTGCTTCCATCCAATCGTGTGGCTTGTACTTTTCCTTTATCCTGGGGGGGAGCGCGGTGGGCCAGTAGTATTGGTCAGGCCCGTTGTACCCGTTGAGCCCATAGGACCCGTTGGGCCCGTAGTACCCGTAGGGCCCGTAGTACCCGTCGGGCCCGTAGTACTCCGGGAACCCGTAATAGTACCCGTCGGGCCCGAAGTACTTGTTGGGCCCGTAGTAATGGTCGGGGCCGTAGTGCTGGTCGTGCTCGTTGGTCACGTATTGCTTTTTGGGCCAGAGCCGCGGGTCGGGGCCATAAGGCTCGTTTTGCGAACCGTCGTTATCGTAGGGCCAGGGCCTCATATCGGGGCTGTAGGGGTAGATGGGCCGGAGCTTAGGGTTCGGGTCGTAATATTCTTTGGGCCACATTTCCTTATTCGGCCCGAAGTATTTGTAGGGGTTGTTGGGGTCGTAGGGGTAGTAAGGGTGGTTGGGGTCGTAGGGGTAGTTGGGGTCGTAGGGGTAGTAGGGGCGGTTAGGGTCGTAGGGGTGGTTGGGGTCGTAGGGGTAGTTGGGGTAGTAGGGGTGGTTGGGGTCGTAGGGGTGGTTGGGGTCGTAGGGGTGGTTAGGGTCGTAGGGGTAGTTGGGGTAGTAAGGGTGCTTGGGGTCATAGGGGTGGTTGGGGTCGTAGGGGTAGTAGGGGCGGTTGGGGTCGTAGGGGTGGTTGGGGTCGTAGGGGTAGTTGGGGTAGTAGGGGCGGTTGGGGTCGTAGGGGTGGTTAGGATCGTAGGGGTAGTTGGGGTAGTAAGGTTGCTTGGGGTCATAGGGGTGGTTGGGGTCGTAGGGGTAGTTGGGGTAGTAGGGGTAGTTGGGGTAGTAGGGGTGGTTGGGGTCGTAGGGGTGGTTGGGGTCGTAGGGGTGGTTAGGGTCGTAGGGGTAGTTGGGGTAATAAGGGTGCTTGGGGTCGTAGGGGGGGTTGGGGTTGGGGTGGTTGGGGTCGTAGCGGTAGTTGGGGTCGTAGGGGGGGTTGAGGTTGGGGTGGATGGGGTTGTAGGGGCGCTTGGGGTCGTAGGGACCATCGGGTCTTTGACTAGGGGGGGGGAACGGGACTTCGGGCCCGAGGGCGTGCTCGGGCAGGGGACGTTTGTCATTAGGGCTTCGGGTAGTAACACCAAAGTTGGGTAGCAGGCGGGGATCTTTGGACTTGCCATGGGCTTCGTAGTCGTATTCGTAGTTGGGGTCGTCGGCGGGGTTATAGCCTGGAGGTGCCATATCATGGGGCCGTCCGTCGTACATGCCATCGGGTCTCTGTGCGATATTACCGGGGTTAACGCTAGGATCAGAGGACCCTCCCATGCCATGGGGTCTTTGGCCAGGGGGGGGGAACGGGACTTCGGGCCCGAGGGCGTGCTCGGGCAGGGGACGTTTGTCATTAGGGCTTCGGGTAGTTACACCAAAGTTGGGTAGCAGGCGGGGATCTTTGGACTTGCCATGGGCTTCGTAGTCGTATTCGTAGTTGGGGTCTTCGGCGGGGTTATAGCCTGGAGGTGCCATATCATGGGGCCGTCCGTCGTACATGCCATCGGGTCTCTGTGCGATATTACCGGGGTTAACGCTAGGATCGGAGGACCCTCCCATGCCATGGGGTCTTTGGCCAGGGGGGGGGAACGGGACTTCGGGCCCGAGGGCGTGCTCGGGCAGGGGACGTTTGTCATTAGGGCTTCGGGTAGTTACACCAAAGTTGAGTAGCAGGCGGGGATCTTTGGACTTGCCATGGGCTTCGTAGTCGTATTCGTAGTTGGGGTCGTCGGCAGGGTTATAGCCTGGCGGTGCCATATCATGGGGCCGTCCGTCGTACATGCCATCGGGTCTCTGTGCGATATTACCGGGGTTAACGCTAGGATCAGAGGACCCTCCCATGCCATGGGGTCTTTGGCCAGGGGGGGGGAACGGGACTTCGGGCCCGAGGGCGTGCTCGGGCAGGGGACGTTTGTCATTAGGGCTTCGAGTAGTTACACCAAAGTTGGGTAACAGGCGGGGATCTTTGGACTTGCCATGGGCTTCGTAGTCGTATTCGTAATCGGGGTCGTCGGCGGGCTTATAGCCTGGCGGTGCCATATCATGGGGCCGTCCGTCGTACATGTAATCGGGTCTCTGGTTGTAGGCGTAGGATTTGGCGGAGGGCAACGGGCCGTCGTTGGGCCAGTAGTGGTGGGCGGGCAGGGGACGACCGTCGGTCTCGGGTCTTCTGGTATTGAATTCGGGCTGCAGGCGGGGGTCTTTAAACTCCCCCTCGCGTATCGGCATGGGCTGTGAGTAGTCCGTGGGGCGTTTAAGTGGATCTTTAGGCGTCGGTTTTAGATAAAAATATTCTTCGTCCACGATGTCGTACATAAATTTATCTTGATGTCTGAAATAATACAAGAACAAAACAACATTACATAGTGTAAGATCACGCCTGTCTACTGCAACCTAGTGGGTGTCTAGGTGCGGTAGAACACGACAGTTATGTTAAAATGTTTAGGGGGCGAGCCTGTCAAATGGGCACAAATCCAGACTGCTAGGCGATTAACACACGACACCGCGCACCGCCGCCGCGGAGGGCGGTGACGGTACAGCGGATTACTCAGCGGTACGCCGGTTAGGGTTCACGCACCTGTAGATTTAGGGCGGTTTTGACCAGTTTTCAGGGTGTCCAGACTGCGTTACTGTTGAGGAAATGAAAACAGCAGGGAAAATTCTGGGGAACAAATTATTATTTGGCGTAAGTATGGGGAAAAGCTCAAACTTCTAAGGGATGATTCTCATTAGAGCGGGCCGTGCCCGGGGCGGGGCCCGGACGGGGCACAGTTTTAAATCTGTTACATATATTTTGTATGAATCAATTTATATTACATAGTGCTTTATCCGTGTCCCGTCCGGGCCCTCTCGACGCACTTCAATACCACGTCGGCTCGTCCATGCCCCGGCCCGGGCATGGCCCGCTCTAATGAGAATCATCCCTAATTCAGACATTCCATGGATTAAAATTATTTAAATAATCCCACAGAATTTGTTCGCTTAGTTGTAATTGAAATTGCGGGCGTAATACAATGCAATGCTATCTACTGACTTCTACTTTACGGCTGCCCCAAAAAAAGGAGTGTTATGTGTTCGGGTTAATACGTATGTGAGTTTCTTTATTCCACCATAACTTTTAAACGCCTGAACCGATGTTTTTTTAAATCAATCTAGTCGTGCCTATGTTTATCATCTAAAATTTGACAAGTAGATTTAAAAACTGTATAACACTGTAAATAAAAAAACGTCGTAAAAAAACTGACGAGTAAATAAAGTACAATTTTAATAAGTGCAATTTTTGCAGCCGTGTTTTTTATTTTTTTATTTACAGTAGCTTGTACTAGTACTTTAAAAAATGAAATAATATCATGTAAGGCGATGGTAATATGGAATTATTGCCAGTATCTGTGACATTTATTGAATTGCAACACGTCCCGCACCCTCAAGGAACCGCGCGGTGATGCGGTGCCCCGTGTGCGAGGCGCCGCCTACCGCGCGGACGCCAGCGCGGAGAGGCGAGGCGGTGGCGGCGAGAGCACCGCTCGACCGCACGGTTGGGCGGTGTACGTTTGTTAGGCATCGACGGAATTCATAGAGGTCAATGCGATATGAGATCCGCATCACCGCCTACCGGCGGTGCGCGGTGTCGTGTGTTAATCGCTTTAGGTGAACATATACATGTTTTACATACTAGGACTCATACTTAGGCACATTTAGTTAATTTTCATTGTATAAACAATTTTTATAGGGAAAACGAACACTTACGAAAATGTCCTATGAATCGGTACGAACTCCAAGTCAAAATCGTAGTCCGGGGAGAGGTAATCATACTCCTCGTCACTCGCGCCGAGGAAGTCGCGAGTGACGTCATTGATCCAGGAGTTGTAGTAGAGCATGTTGATGAATCGAGCCGGCGCCGCACAGCCTGGCCCGTACACGCTCAAACCGATCTGACACAGTGAGAAAATTGACGGTCTCCACCGTTGGTGAAGTGAGCTTGAGTAGTCTCCTTAGATGTTAGGTATTGGCAGCTCACCTCAAGCTTATTTGAACTTATCCGGGAGATTTTTTACAGAATACACCACTTGGTCGGTGATGTGCACCCAAGAAGATGCGACGGTTTGCGACGAGTAGTACCTAATCACTCCGGCCCTCGTAGGTGATTCATCTTGTATCTTGAGATACACGATCAATCACCTACGTGGGCTGGACCTTCCGTTTTGCACCCTAACCTTTTGAAAAAGGAACACAGCGACCATGCTCGGTGGCAAAATTAATAAATTGTTACTATACTTAAAAAATAACTCGTTTTTATTAAAAGCAATGTAAAAAGAAATAAGAAAAGGGAAGTATTCCCGTTTGAGCACCTAGTATGCATTGAGCACCAAAGGTTGGCCCTCTTAGAGTACCACATTAAAATATTGATTGGTGCTCTAGGCGCTCAAACGGGTATACTCCAGAAAAAGAAATACGGGTTGAAATTTGAAAATAGATGTTTGTGTCCGCACCAGCGTGAACCACCCGGAGCTGTTGGACACTAGCGCCATGCCATTGTCGCACACGCAGGACTTGTCGAACATCTGCCACTGTCCGCACAGGTACGACACGGGCTGCCGACTCCTATCTGTTAACTGAAATCACAACCACTGCATGTATGTTTGCATTGCACGAGTGAATAATATAAGTAATACTCCATAGGTATCCAGCTCGGACATCAATAGGCTTCTAAACATTCAGTTGCGATTCGGGATACTGAATTAAATGTCTGAAATGAATTTATTTTTATGTGCCATCTAACGTGGCAATGCGGCCAGTCTTTTGGGCACATTTCCAGTGGACAGCGATGCGGATGAATTTTTTGATGCCATTTAGTTTTAGTTTCTCTTTTTTTATTCTGGTTGTTTTTTATTTTTTTTATTAAGCTTGTAAATAATGTATACCTATATTATTTTAATTCGTATCCCACCAAAAACATTTCACGTAAAATGTTGCCAAGACCACCCCATAAGGTTTGCTCTGTGAAAAAGATATCAGATCTCATGTAAAGCCAAGCTTATGAATCTACACGGCCTAACTCTGCCGACCCTAACTTCACAAATTGTACATATCAGTAAAATGTATGTATGGCTTAGAGGTAAAAGACAGACAAACTCACTTTCGCATTTATAATATAAGTAGTATGGATAAGTAAATAAAGACTAGTATGCAAAGTTAGACAGTGACATAAGGAGGTCAAATAAAGAAGAATATTATGTTTCTCACCCCTTCTCTTCTATAAAAATTCGTGCATTTCTGTTTGGTTGTATAAAGCACGCGGTAAAACATTTTCTCTAATATTTTATTTTCTGTAACAAAGAACGTTTAGCATATTATCATAAGAGACAGTTAGTTAAAGCTGTAATTTTGTAGGAGTGTGTAGGTATATCAATTATATATCCGGCAAAGTGGTAAACTATTTTTTTAATATTTCTTTTAGTGTAGCTCCGCTACATGTGAAGTGTGGATAAATATTTTTTTCATCGTCTTCCCCATCGTATGGGTTATAGTTGAATAGGTCCTCTAAAATGACTTGGGGATTGCTAAACTTATTTTTCGATTTAATGCTCCATTTACGAAATATTAAACTTTAAAGTGCAAATTTTTGTTCCAGTCCTCCCCCTCCTCTAAAAGCTAAACTGCTGGCTTGAAAAATCTGGAAAAAATCACGATGATAGTGCATTTCATAAACAGTAAAGGAATATTGTATAGCGGTTAAGATAACGATATTAGCTTAGCAGTAATAATCGTTGAACTTGGATGTTTAATAATTTTGTACCAAATACAAAATCCTTAGCATTAATCCTTTAAAGTGACTAAGATGAAGTAGTTGCTTGCTACTACGGAACCCTGCGTGACTCGACACACATTTGATATGAAGTTATGAAGTGTTTAACTCACATGTTAGGTTTAGGTATTACGTTACAGGGTTCTATTCAAAAGAACTTACCATCCGTAAAGCCGGTCAGGTACAGATGTCTAGAATCAAACGACATGGTGGCCAGGCATATTGGTATTAACGGACCTGCAGACAGAAATACATACAACTACGTGATAAGAACAAACTTGAGCTTGAGATTTCGTACAGCGCTGGCACAGCACTGCTTCTTTACAGGCACAAAAAATCTTGAATAAATTACCAAATGATATTAAAAAACTAAATATAATGCAATCCAAGAAATGTATGAATAAGTTTTTGGTTGACAAATGTTGTTATACAATTAATGACTTCCTTCTAATGGATAATATAGACATGAGTAATTTTATTGACATTTCCTATTGAATTTTGATATAATTATATTAAAATATATTTGCATGCCTTGTGGCAAAATATAGAGATTCCTACTAGCTTCATTCTGTAACAACAATTGTACCTACTTAGCTATATTGCAAATAAAATGGTTTGATTAGATTTGATACTTAGCTTCACCAATGCCTCTGCAGGGGTGTTGTAATAAGATGGATCAGGTTGATGTGTACAGCTACACATTTTGCCAGGTATTTAAAATCTGATGTCGTGAAGTATATTATTATAGCATATTGCCATCACCTGGACACAGTAATCTTCTCTTCTTTTCGTGTTGATTGACTCAAATTTTGCCCGACCAATACCTATTAATTAACTTGTACAGCTCTGTCATAGGCCTAGTTAAAGTAATTGTAATCGTCATTGGCACAGTGTAATAATAATTTGTTTATTTAGACTTTCCACAGTTTTGTTAGTTTATTTTTTGTTTTAGTTACAACAGTGTTTAAGTAATTAGTTTAGTATTGTTAGTTTTTAAATTACAATGCAAGCACCGAGCTGCTACTGAAACATCTCTTTCAGGTGTTCAGCGCTGACACGCTGGTGACCTAGACGTGCCACTCACTGTCCTCTCCGATGTCCAGCTCGATGATGACGAGGGTGTTTAAGGTCTTCACCTGGTACTCCGGGTGCACGGCGTAGGAGAGCGGCGAGTAGACCACTTGCACGTCCCCGTCCGCTATGAAAAACGCACGAGTCTCGTTCCTGAAACAGATACAGGAAGCTGCTGCGCGCTGAGCGTGAACCATGATCTATTCCCGACTCGTACAAAGTGTTATTAAATATTCCTATCATTAAACCGGACACAAATTCTGATTCTGAATCTGAATTTGTCTGAATTTTTTGACGGGCCTGTTGGTCTAGTGGTTAGTGGCCCTGACTGCTAAGCCGGAGGTCGTGGGTTCGATTCCCACCCAGGACAAACTTTGTGTGATGAGCATGATTGTTGGTTCTGTGTCTGGGTGTGATTTATCTATAATATGTATGTATTTATAAATTATATAAGTATGTATATCAGTTTGTCCGGTTACCATAACACAAGCTCTGCTTAGCTTGGGATCAGATAGCCGTGTGTGAGTTGTCCCAAGATATTTATTTATTTTATTTTTTATTTTATTGCTGGCATTTTGCTGCTTCAGCAGAACATTTATGACTTATTTAGATATAGATACGTATTATATAGATCAATTTATTACATCTTAATGACGTCTGGACAAACGTTGTAACATTGCAACGTAACTTATAAGAAAGAGTAGATATTATATAAATGGTATCTACCCTTTTCTTTGGCGTTTAAGTTGACGACATGTGTCAAGCGACAAGCGCAGCTACCTAACGAGTCGCTGGAGACTGACTACGACGCTAAGGAATTGAACGTCTGCCTGACCGATGATCAGGTGAAGGTTGTGGAAACCACAGCTTAGGAGCGGCCGCTGGCGCGATGCTTAGAGGAGGCTTTAACGCACGGCCGAATGATGATGAGGGAAAATGACAATGATATGAGAAAATGAAATGAATAAATGAAATTATTTTAGGCAATGACAAAAAAAAACGAAATAATATATAACATATGGAGTGTGTAAGGATCGTAGCAGGTAGCGTTCTGTGGTTTCTGCCTACCCCCATGGGAAAAAGGCGTGAGTTTATGTATGTGTAATATTTAACAGGTGGTCGTAGATGGTTACTTGAAGATTCGCTCCGGTATCCTGACGACGTCGTCGGCGCTGGCGAGCGCGTAGCGCGGCTTGACCAGCACGATGCCTGTCGCCGCCACCTCGTCCTCGTCGCCATCATCTGCACATGATTGGAGGATTCACTACTGTTACTTACTTCCATCAATCTGCCTAACGAACAATGCCAACAATGCTCCAACTTTGTTGGGGTTGGCTTCCAGTCTAGCCGGAATGTCTAGCAGTTGAATACTACAGTGTTTTACATGAAGCGACTGCCTATCTGACCTCCACAACCTATTATCTGAGTAATCCGATATGCCTTGGTGAGACTGGTTGTCTGACTTTCGGGCTTCGGATTACCTGAAAAGACTGTCAAAGATCCATGTATGACAGCTGGGACCAACGGCTTAACGTGCTTTCCAAGGAATGCGGTGTGTAAAGATGGGTACCCATCCAAGAATCAACCCCGGCAAGTGTAATTTAACCTGATAGATCAACCTGTACGCCTATTATTACTTAGCCACGAGCTCCTCTCTATGTTACTTACTTACTAAAATAAATTATTATTATTATTACTTTTATGAGGCACGTTTTTTTTTGTATCGTAATATTTTATTTTGTATCGTAATAATTCCAAAAAATAATTTTCACAATTAAGTATTATCTGATCTGTAAAGTTGGGATTATTAAAAACAATAATTTGAAAACAGATCTATTTATGTAATTTGAGCACACCGTTATCCTTCCGTATCATCATAAGTCATCTGTTTCAAACAACATAAGCACTAACTTAAGGTCACTTTGAGTAATCCGAGCCAGTTGAAGTCTGAGCTCAGTCCCATGTTGCCGTCGTCGAGCAAGATGTCAGTCTCCGTGTCACACTCATGTCCTGCCGAAGTGAGCTCTGAAACAAACCATATTCAACACGACATCTTAACACACACAAATTAGAGTTAACGCTCATGTAACACTCGAGCGGCGGTGACTCGTACACGACAGTGTCAATGTATATAGTGTAGTAATATAAATTTGCGTGTGTATAAATTTGCGAGCGTTAACTACTCTTTTCTCCCTTCTCAACTCTCCCTCTTCCCCTTCTTATCTTATTTCCCATTTTCAATATCTTTGTTCTACTCACGCTAAGTGTTTACGTTCTTCTAATAATCTTCTACTCAACTGTCCTTCTCATACTTCTGATTTCATTCATTCCTCCTTTCATATTCAGGCCATTCTTCTTTGGAATGCCCTTCCTCTTGATATCAGGACAGCCACCAGTCGATATGTTTTCAAGCGGAAGTTGCGGATTTATCTTCAGAACAATTAGCAAGAGTTTTATCATAAATATCCTTTCTATTCTTTTTATAAAATAGGTATGTATGTATTTATGAGTATGTATATTATATATATATATATATATATATATTATATATGGTATATATGAGTTTATGTACTTGTGTACGATTAAACTTGTTTAGATTTTGTTTTCAATTATTTTAAAATTTCTTATCTGATTATTTCCTCATGTACAATTTTTTGCACCTGCTTTGTTATCTCTTCACCACCTTTGGTTGACTGGTAGAGAATGCCTAAGGCATTAAGTCCGCCTTTGTACTTTTTTGTTGCATAAAGTTTAAATAAATAAATAAATAAATAATAAAAATACAACTCACCAAAAGGAAATATAACTATATGGATGAGTAGCACTCCACGCATAGTTTGCAAATAACGGCAATATCGTAGATTATTGCATAGTACAACACATATCTACGAGTACATTAGTTACTACAGCTGAGAAACGAATGAAAGAAATCAAGCATTCATAGCTATTTGACACAAACAGGCTGACTCGCAAACACGCGCGGCCGTCGCGGCGTACGTAACAAATGAAGGATTCACTTGCGACACTCACTGCGACTGCGACTTTGTCTGTCTCTTTTTTCCGGCGTTTCAGCATGCCGTGAATATTGTGCCGATGCCACAGAGGAAAGCGCACATCAGCACTCCATCTATTACATTCCTTACTCCGTACAAAAGGACAAACATACTTTGTTGTTTGTTGTTGTTACGTGATAATGTTGCGAGTACACAACTGGCTCTGTTTGTGTGTCTAGAGACAGGGCTGCAGGCTGTGCATTCTCCTGTGCGACGCATGCAACACGTAACGGTGGTTATTTTGCTTAGAAATACGTTTAATTGACACAAACAGAGCCAGAGAACAACTGTGATTACATATCACAATTCTGCAATGAATATAATTCAAGTGGCGAGTAACGCCCAACATAGCCGTGCCTGTCCATCGGTTCGAACACTGCATCATCGTACAGATTTCCCGCACAAACGCGTGGGGCTACAGTACAATTGTGGTACAATCATCCGGTGGCCTAGTGGGCACGCGCGCGGGGGTGCGTGTTATGTTTACTTTTCTATGTGAATATATTTATATGATTGATTTTCTAGTAAAGCGGCGGTTTTCAAAGTAAAGATAGGCAGTAATAAATGCTAGCAAAGGGCGCGTGGGCCACCAGTGTAATTAAGGACCTTATTAACAGTTTACAAAAGTATTCGCCGTACCTAAGGCATTTCATATAATATATAAACTTAGTATCATCCAACTTAGATTTAAAAAGAAGATGTTTATTTTTCTTTTGTGTAAAAAATATATTACATGGAAAAAGATATCCGCGCCACCCGTGTATATTTTTTTTTGCAAACGGTATCTCCTCATAATCAAATTAGGGAAGCCCTATTGTACTGGTAGTTAGGTCACAAATAAAAGCCAGTTCTTAATAAATTCAGTTTATTAATCTCGACGAGTGACTTATACAGTTTTGTTAATTTCGAAATTATAATTCAGTAAAATCCTGTCGCCAGTGGTGAGGCTGATGCTGATGCAGGGTACAGTTTCAACATCTGTTTTATTTCATTTTGACCTCGTTCATCTCCTCATTGGTCTACTGCATGGGTACTGAACCTGTGAGTAATTACCCCGGAGGGGTAAAATAGCTTTTCTGCGAGGGTAATAAAGCTAAGGTAGACTTAATTCTATTGTCTAAAATATGTCATTTTTCTTCATCACGTAAAGTTTTCAGAGCCATTCAGTCTATTGACGAGGTACCATCATGATATTATATCCATAAAGGTTATGGCTCCGCACTCATGTGTCTGCAGAGCAGCGTGCCGCGTGGTGTCCCTTATTACACGCAGTATTTAAAAAGTAGCAACGTAAGGCATTACTACAAATCCTGCAGCGCCGTCACTGCATCCTCCACCTCATCTACTGGAGAGTTGGATCGTTATCTTGAAGCTTCCTGTATGCCCAACTGTCCACTCCCCAAAAAGGTTTGTGTTTCGACGACTTGATACGATTCTTATACGTCGTCGTCCGTGGACGTCTGAACCTGTGCTGCTCCGGCGCCGCATACAATTCAAACTTCAATGTGGCCGTGTTCATGAATTCGATTGTAATGTACAAATCAGAGTCGTTAAACTTTCCACGTAAGTAGTAGTCGTAGGAGTCGCGCTCGTCTTCGTCGATCAGGTGCACGTTTTCAACAAACTTCAATATTTGTTTGGGTCTTACCTCCGGGGGTTCTCCCTCTTTCAATGAAATAACGATTCCTGAGCTATCGTCACAATCTACCTGTGAAGGAAATCTAAATGAGAACATTTTCCCTTACTTCATTTAGCTACAAGAGAATGAAAATTAAATTATTGAAATCATCTACTTTTTAGGCAGTTTAAACTATAATAAAATGTTTTATGGATACGTTAGTAATTAGTGATTCCATGACTTACATACAATAATACGGTCTGCATATATCTGTATATGTATACAATACGACCTGCGCAGTTATCTTGAGGAAAGGCCCATGTCCAGCAGTGGACGTCATTCGGCTGATATGATGATGATGACATATTATATTATGTAAAGCTAAGCTGTTATGTAAGCTTGCTTAAGGAATAAGCATTGCCTTTAGACTTGTGCCGTATAAACGTGTGTGTATGTAAAACCATTAAACTCTTAAAACATTGTCAGAAGTGATTGATAGCAAAATTTGAGTGGAAATAAGTGATCGCCGAACATCCCTTGCATGGAAGGATGCAATTAAACTGAAAACAAATGAATGAAATTCTTGCACTCACACTGAGACGGACACAGGAACGCACTCTGGGTGTTAAGTCATACAGTGCTAACTGAAAACAAAAATATTATTATTACATTAATTATTTTACTTTACAATTTTTAATTTAAAATATTTTTTAATTATTTGCTTAGATATACTTTTTTAGTAGTATGTAAGGATCGTAGCAGGTGGCGTTCTGTTCTGCTTACCCCCATGGGAAAAAAGCGTGAGTTTTATGGTTTATGTGTAGGTATATATTTTTTTAAATTCTGTTTTTAAGTTTCAACAGATCGCCGTTTTACTCATTATTACACAATTAATGTTCAATATATCCTAAGGTGTTACCTTATACGTTACGACCCCCTTCCGGCCGATTGATTTCAGCTTGAAATCGTCTTTGTATGTTAACACCATGTCAGGTGTGCACGCTTTCTCGTACTTCTCCCAGGTTCCGTTGACTGAAAACATAAGACAACATCATCCCTCCATGTGTCGTGGAAGCCGACAGAGATACGGCCGACCGCTTCCTACCGCGAGATATTTAAGATTTACAACTAAATGAATCTATATTATTATGTATAAATAAAACAACGTCGGCTCAGTTTCATCATTAGGTCAAGCACGGCTCGATCAATTATAATTGTATCTTTGATTTGTTGGACTGCCTCGTTGGTCTAGTGCTGACTGCAAAGCTTGACTGCTGTGCATGAGGTCTTGGGTTCGATTCCCAGGTTGGGCAAAGTGTTATTGGGTTTTTCCATCAAGAATTTCTTAGTAGCAGCCTCGGAGTCTGGATTTGTGCCCGGTTGATGGCAATAGGCTCGCCCCCTATTACACTGGACTTAAACATAACTGGTGAAATTTCGGTGTACTAATGGGTTATGTTATTTGAATTAATAGCAGTAAGTACGTACTTACAAGCAGCGATATGTATGGATTTGTCGTCCTTGGTGCGCTCGACGATGTGGTGCTGCAGCGTGCCCGACGTGCCGTAGTCGTGGCTCACCAGCTGCCGGCGCCCGGTCATACTGACACAACAACAACGCGCTACATACACCATTCTTTACGATGTCCATCCTATCTGAACAAAATGCTTGACTTGTTGATGAAACTCTGCGAATAGCTTTTATGTATCCTTATAATATTTGAAGAGTTCCCTCACGTCCCAATGGATCCAATCATCAGAACTATATAAGGTTCAGTTTTAGATCTAGAACGTTGTCATAAAGACATAAATAATTAAATCATATAACGACACCTGATCAATCTACACTAATATTATAAAGAGGAAAAATTTGTATTTTTGTTTGTTTGTTATGGATAAACTCAAAAACTACTGGACCGATTTTAAAAATTCTTTCACCATTACAAAGCTACATTATCTGTGAGTAATATAGGCTACATTTATTTTATTTTTGCGCGGATGAATCCGCGGGCTAAGGCTAGTAATTAATAAATTGTATTTTTAACCTAATGGATCGACCCGTGTGGCTATTATTACATAGCCACGAGCTCCTAATAAATAGCTGATAAATAAATTAAAAGCAATAAACTTACGCGAACAGTGCGTGTATTGGAACAGACTCGATCTCTTCTTCTCTGCGCCTGCAGTCATCCGTGTCGTAGATCTGGTCCGGGCAGATGATGGAGTCGATCCACTGGAAGTACTGGAACAAGTGGATGAAGCGAGCGGGAGCCGCGCAGCCGGGGCCTCCCACGCCGAAGCCAATCTGACGATGAGATGACGTGCAATTAACGACAAAGAACATTGTTGTATCGCGAACAGGTAGGCAGAGATGGAAATACTTCACACACATTCCAAGGCCAAGCCTCTTCATTGTAGGATGAGAGCCAAGAATCAGGTTAATGGTAACACAACAACACCACGCCTCTGTTCGTCGAGCGCATAGGAAGGTATAGCTGTACCTTTAGTACGGCTATAATTCTCTATCTGACTGCCTCGTTGGTCTAGTGGACGCAAGCGCGACTGCTGAGCATGAGGTCTTGGGTTCGATTCCCAGGTCGGGCAAAGTGTTATTGGGTTTTTCCATCAGGAATTTCTCAGTAACAGCGTCGGAGTCAGGATTTGTGCCCGGTTGATGGCAATAGGCTCGCCCCCTATTACATGGGACTAAAAACATAACTGGCGATATGTGGGTGTATTAATGGGTACACCTCTGCCTAACCCTTCGGGGATTTCAGGCGTTATGTTATGTTATGTTATATTTCTCTATTTAACAATAGCGAGTCTATCAATGCCAGTAACGTGACACTAATCCATACTCCAGGCTACTCCCGAGATATTTCTTATAAGTCGTAAAATGAAATAACACTTTGCCTGACTTGGAAACCGACCGTTAGATCTCATAAAATCGTAAATATAAACAGCCGATACTAGGACACAAGACACGCACCAGGTTGAAGTAGCCGGTCGCGTTGGACACGAGCGCCATGCCGTTGTCCCAGACGCATTGTATCTCAATGTTAGGCGCATATCCACACACGTATGCAGACGGCATGAACTTCGGGGAAGACAGCTGGAAGCAAAAGCATCGTTATACTACAGTGGCGTCATTAAAACGTTAATGGAAGATGAGATTAGATCCGAAGATCAAAGATCAAATGAGACGAAGCTGATCTGGCTCGTGACGTTTAAAAGAACAATATAGTTTTATACTAAACTTTAATCTCAGCCAAAAGGCCGAGAAGCAATTATAGAAGATATTATAACGTGTCACCTCAGATCCATAATACTTTTCGCAAACTTGTTTTTCCGCATAATGTATTTCATAAATTACTTTCTCCAACTTTTGATTTTCTGCAAAAAAAATATGGTTGTGGTTACAAAAGGTCTTCATTAGAAAATAAAATAATTTAAAGAAAATATTTTTGAAATCAGTTAAAATAGTAACTCACTGTTCGTTAAACCTGTGAGGTATAGATGTCTGTACGCTATTGATGCGTCGTCGAGGGGGAGGCAAATCGGATTCACGGGATCTGAAATTAACATTCATTCTGGAGTTACCATTTTAAACATACATACATCACGCCTGTAATCCCCGAAGGGTTAGGCAGAGGTGTACCCATTAGTACACCCACATTTCGCCAGTTATGTTTTTAGTCCCATGTAATAGGGGGCGAGCCTATAGCCATCAACCGGGCACAAATCCAGACTTTGAGGCTGCTACTGAGAAATTCCTGATGGAAAAACCCAATAACACTTTGCCCGACCTGGGAATCGAACCCAAGACCTCATGCACAGTTAGTCGCGCTTGCGACCACTAGACCAACGAAGCAGCCATTTTGTTTTTAAAATATTCAAAATAGAGTACCTATAGAGAGAGAATTATTAGAATAGAGTGATTCAAGAGGAACTTACGTATCTACAATGCACCCGTGCGAAGCCGGGGAAGTAATCTATATTTGACATAGTCATTAATCATCTTTAGCGTCCACGGTTATCTCAACACTGTGCACCTCTTATACAGCTAACAGCTCATGATTGAAGACTCACAGTTATCTTCCTCGCCGAGGTTCAGTTCGATGATGGCGATGCTGTTGAAGGTGGAGCGCCCGTACTCGGGGTGCGTCACGTACGAGCTGGGCACCACGTACCACGGAGTGCGCGGAGCCACGAGGAATATGACGCGGCTGTCCGTTCTTCAGCAAACGAATGGTGAACAATTGGGAATTATTAAATTAATATTTTGCTTTCACACGAATGTTTTATTTTTATCGTCAAAACCTAAACTAATGTCCACACCGAGCGTTTGACGTTTGCTCAACAGCCATTGGGATATGGAATGTAATGTGTGAGGTAAACTTCACTGCTTCTAGCGGATTATTTATGTTATATTTACGTATTTGAGTATTCCTTATGTTACAGACAGTTCTGATATCTCTTGGCTATGTGTAATAAATGCTATATATAACTAACAATCAAATGATGTAAGTAATTTCTCCTCACTTCTATCAAATGATTCTTCTTTTTGAAAAATGTCGAAATGGAAAAAATGTGATACTGACTTGAAGACACGTTCTGGTATCCTGCCCACGTCGTCTGCGCTAACGAGCGCGTACTTGACTTTGATGAGAACGATCCCAGACACTATTATACGGCCATCATCTGCGAATCAATGCATTTTCATTTAAAACAAACTTCTGGAACCCATAATGTTTGAACTGTTTGGGGTTGGGTTAAATCAAAAGGGTCATGGAGTCAAACGTTCACCTTGTTTTTCAGGTCATCGCTTAATGACTGGTCGACTCTTCACGTGACCTTTTCTTGGGCCAAAGAATCAGTTTCGCCATACAACGTCGTAATGTAGCCAATTTTTTAGGCGCTTCCACATTGACAGATCTTCCATACAAAACTACCTTTTAGAATTGGCAACTTTTCATCAATATTAATATTTTCTTATAAATGACGTTCAAAGGTACCTTTTTTTGGATTAATTGAAATAAATTATTTGACTTTGACTTTGATGTATGTCATACCCCCGGGAAAGCTTGCCTGCATGGAGAAATACCTATTGTTTTTCATTAGTATAAGTATTGCTAGTTCGACATAATTAAACAGAATACACTAACGTAGGTACACGTGGAGCACTCCGAGCCAGTTGAAGTCCGAGATCTGTCCGACGTTGCCCTCGGGGACTCGCACCGAAGTATCATCGTCACAGGTGTCCGGTAACGACTTTCCTGAAAACAAAGTTTGACCTCATCAAACGTTCCTGTTTGTGACTCTGTACATATTGACCCTACAGGCCCACAGGCACAGCAAAACAATTGGCCATTCAAGTTTGAGCTTTAAATCGTTGTCATTTTAATATATATATTTAGAACACAATATTATTATATCGGATTATAAAGAAACATAGAACAAACAACTCACCAATAAGAAGAATCAATTTGAAGAGCAGAAGCGTTTTTCCCTTCATCATTTCAGTTCCAATCCCAAGATTCAGGTTCAAACATAAGACGAGGCAAGCGCCCGACCGTGTCATCACAACCACTACGAGCTACTCATTTATAAAAAAGGATAATGTCAAAGGCATTCATTCTAAAACAATTGTTATTTGTGAGTTTGTGACAAATAACTTAAACGACGCGCACGCATGGAGTAGTAAACGAATGGAGAGTTCATCGGTGACAACATATAAAAAAAAGCTATAAATCACCACCAAAGATATGCACGTTTGCACACAAATGAGGATTCGATGAGCAGACATTTGTTTATCTTTGAACAGACTAATCGTATAGTCTGTTCAAAGATAAATAATTCTTTTGTTTTATGTGCGTATTATGTGCATAGTAAACATGTCGCGCTCACTAATCCATTGTGATGATTTAGCATTCTGCCTCGTTGGTCTAGTGTCGCAAATTGCGACTGCTGAGCAGGAAGTCTTGGATTCGATGCCCAGGTCGGGCAAAGTGTTATCGGGTTTTCCATCATTAATTTCTCCGCGGACACTCTTTTCATACAAAATCCTGGTTACATTATTCTTGTTGCTGTAAAGTATACGATGTTGGATGCTACACGGTAGAACGTACTGTATTCAATGTTTGCGCCAACAAGACGCTTTGTTCATTATAAATACGTTATTTCTATTTTTCTCAGTTAGTCATTTCTAGAAACATCAAATAAATTACGATTATTGGAGTTTAATAAGTTTCAGTAGCAATTGTATTTATTTGTGTTAGTACTCTCACGAGAAGATATTTATTGTTTTATAATCGCTGGATCGCTCGATCGTTTAATGATGTGGTGTTTCAGGGTGCCCGTGTCAATTGGATAGCGCGTTGACTCATTGTGACTAACCCCAGACTTGTGACGACGAGATCTTCTGAAACAATAGTCAGCATGAACAAACACACAGCACAACAAAAACAGTAACAGAATACACACAGATTCCGAATTTATCATTTGCAACGAAATAGCAAATAGTTGAAACCCAGTTTAGTATTCTGAAAAATGAAGTGCTGTATGAATAGAATATGGATAGTTTCCTATCTACGTTTAGTTTTTAGTTTCCTATCTACCTATATCCGACTAGCTTTTGCCCGCGACTTCGTCCGCGTAAATTTCGGTTATCGCGGACACAAACGAAGTCGCGGAAATAATTACCCATGTCCTGTCATTTCAATTATTTAGTTAAAATCATGATTAGAAACGACACGTGGCGCCATCTATGATCATAAGAACGTTATTGTGATTTCCCTCGGAAACGGTACTTTTTTTCGGGATTAAAGGTACCCTATGTTCGTTTCTGTACACCTGGCAACGTGTATGCAAAATTTCAGGATGATCGGTTCAGTCCCTTAGGCGTAAAATGGTAACAAACAAACTTACTTTCGCATTTATAATATTAGTTAGGATATCTATCGGAACTTCGATCGTTTTTTGGGTTTATATGCATCCGGTCAGACAAATGGCATTTCAGATTCGTTCCTGGATATATGGTAACCTTGCAATCATGCCTGTAATACACCTATTATATACCTACATTTTGTGAGCTAGATGCAGATTATAGTATTTCCAAATTGGGAATACCGCAATAATACTTTGCACAAACACAGACATTGTTTAAATCAAACGAAAAATCTAAAATACCAGTTAAAGTCTAGAATGTAGAATCATAGTGTACCTCAGGGAGCGTATAGGGACTTGTACTGTTCCTGGTTTCCTAAAAATATTAATTGCCTAATATTATTATTTACTAATGGCAGTACCATAATGTTAAATCAGACCAATTCCACAATCACGAATAATAAAATATAATAATAATTTATTTGCAGACCAGTGTCCATATTGTTAGTAGATACATATTCACTTATTAAACTATTGTTAGGAGGTACTCATAATGAGACAAAACAAAACAAAACATTACCTACACTTCACTAACAAAAGAAAACAAAACATAACATAACAGTCATAGAGCCTGTCTAGCCTATCTTGCTGCAACCTGTGTGTGCAGTCCCACCCACGGCTAAACATTGGACAGTCCCACCGATCATTCAATGCCCTCAGTATGCTGTGGGGGCTGCCGAATGTTCTGTGCCGTAGAGAAGCGCAACGTTGGCGGATAATTGCGTAGAAATCATCCACTCTCGCATCGGCAAACATACCCGACGCGCTACAGAACCGCGGCAGCCCCACAAGCATCCTGAAAGCATTGTTATACTGGACACATATAATAGTATGCTTTAACAAACCATACAATACATGCATTCAATACAGTCGAGTTAGGAGGAAAGCGTTTTCTTTCACTAATTGATACCTTGCATATTTTTGTTCCTTACTGTACCACGTTAGGCAATATTTATAAGATGACCGCTGATTTAAAACAGAAGACTTACGTAAACCTCCTGCGCCATTCAGGTGTGTCGTAATCGTAGACCTGGTTCGAACCGGTGGTGGAGTCGATCCAGAAGAAGTACGGGAACAAGTCGATGAAGCGAGCGGGGGCCGCGCATCCGGGGCCGCGCACGCCGAAGCCAATCTAAACATGAGATGTAGAAAAAATTAACTGTATAAAACCACGTCTTTATTCCCTAAAGGTTAGGCAGAGATGTAAGGTACTAATATACATATCGCCAATATGTACTAATATGTACATATGTATATTTTCCTTGATAGTAAAAGGGCACAAGCTGCTAGTAGCAAATAAAACAAACCATCACTGGATGAATAGACAAAGCTGATGTATCTGCAGTACGTCCACAATTTTAATTTGAAAATAAGAGAGGGTACTTATAGCCATCAACCGGCCACAAATCCAGACTCAGTGTTGTAATGAGATATTCCTTATACTATAAGGAATATATAGATCATTCTAAAAAAGAAATTTCGATTAAACTTTGCCTAACATAAGATATAATGCAGGAATGTATGTAATATGAGCGTAGAATTACAAGACGCACTCCGTGTTACAAGCTACGCTAATACACACCAGTTGGAAATACCCAGTGACGTTGGACACGAGGGCCATGCCGCTGTCCCAGACGCACTGTGTCTTGTTGCTTGGCGCGTATCCACACACGTATGCCGAAGGTAAGCGTTGCTCGGACGATAACTGGACACAGAGACATTGCGACATTATAATGACGTCATTTGTTTGTTTTATTTATTTTATTTTATAAGAATAGATTTAGTAAATAAACTGCTTACCCCTGCTCTGTTATAAAATTCTTCGCATACTGTTTGGTTCAAATATTGTATTTTGTAAATCACCTTCTCCAACATTCGATGTTCTGCAAACAATCGTAGATAATAATCTCAGTTGTGCTGACTAAAACACTTAAAAGGGCACATACCTAAAACTTACTATCCGTACAATTGGCAAAATCAGTGATATTTTTTTATTGCCTTCTTTTCGTGATAGCCTTGTGGTTATTGCGCCTGCCTTTTGCGCATGTAGTTGTGAGCTTGTGGGTTCTAAATCGGGAAAGGATCAATGTGACAATTTCAATTCATTATACTAAAGTTATCTTGGAAATCAATACATGAGTGAAAGAAATATCGTGAGGAAACCTGAACTTATAATTTAATAAATATAAGCTTGAAATCAATAATCCACTTAAGCAAGCGTGGTGATCAATGATCGTGTCTTCTCTGTGCGAGAAGAGGCTTTTGCTGGTATTATAAATCAGGGTTACGTCTTCGCACGCATCTCCATTGAGTTCAAAGCAGATCTAAGATAACATAACAAGATAACAACTAAGTACCTACAGAGATAATAATAAAGGGTATAAATAACTTGCCGTCTGTATAACCAGCCAGGTAAAGGTACCTAGAACTGTTGAATGTTTCGGTGGTGGGGAGACAAATCGGACTCAACGGATCTGGAATGAACATAATGATCTAAGACTTAAGACTTTGTCTGCAGCTTCTTCCGCCTGAAGATCTAATCAGTGTCATTAGAGGTGCAAGCAGTTCATTTCCCATGCAACCTAATCATTCAAATCATCATGCTTGTCCCGCAGATTCCCCTCATGTTGTCTGTCAGTAACCGGTACCAACTCGTAGTGCAGGTGTCGCTTGAAACGCTACTAATAATGCAAAACTCGTAGCTAAGTTTTGAGCTATCGTCGACTTTGTGGAGCTTCTTCTCTGATAAGTATACCTGTGTGATATTAACTCTCGAGTAGCTAGTACAGTTAGGTGTTTTAAGACTAGACAATGAGCTGGCCGGCCTAGGAGCTCCTGCCTTAAGATTCATCAATTCTCCATAAAGACTTTAACTAATAAACTCTATGACGACTAAAGAATCATAATAACTCACACTCGTCAAGTTTCTCAACATCCAGCTCGATGATGGCGATGCTGTTGAGGGTGGAGTACTCGTACTCGGGGTGGGTGACGTAGGTGACCAGGTCGACGTACAGCGGAGTGTCCGGGCCCGTCAGGAACATGGCCCGGCTGTCTGACCTGCAGCAGACGATGGAGGTATGAACATTGAGAGCGTAAATATTCTGGGAAATCAGTTAATATTTATGGACCAGCACTGATGATGCTCGCGACCTGATTTTTAACATGATTTTTTTCTATCAACGTATTAAAACATTGCTAGTTTAGTTTGTTAGGGTTTGCTAAAGCACAGAAAGGCAAAGCTTTCTTCAAATCGTTTTTTTTTTACTTTTCTTGGTCTTAAATAAAGAAAAGGTTTTTATTCGTGTCTTCTTTACAAATCATTGAGAAATATCCAATTCGGCAGACTTACGTGAAGGTATGTTTGGGTATCCGAGAAACATCGTCTGCGTTAACGAGCGCGTGCTTGTATTTGATGAGAACGATCCCAGTCAATGCTATACGAAGCTTTTTACCTTCATCTGTAAAATAATAAATAATTGTAATAGTTTATGTAGGTAGGTACTGGAAGGAGAATGCGGGGTCACAAAAGATGGATAGAAGAGTGAGACAGTGTATTCTTGCAAAACAATGACTAAAAAATAATTGGGTACTTATTAAAATCTTGGACAATACCAACACAACAAAATAAATAAAACACTTATTTACTTATTCTAAAACAAAATAAAGTTGCAATAAAGTCACAAAGTATTAGAAAAAAAATGCGAATTATGATTGATCCCGGAATAACGCTACGTAAAAAATCACAGTATTGATTATTGTATGACAATGAACTAGATATACAGATCACATCATTTAAGTGATACACCTATTTCATATATTCGGCCATTATACAGCATGCTATAGTAACATTTATGAATTAACGCCTATTAAATTCACAAGGATGTATTTTATAGAACTTATCATTTTTACAGAGTTATTCGGGCTAGCGTTCTGTAGGGCGTCAGTGACTCAGTTTTTAATTTTTGTATTTGGCGCATAAGAAGCTTACCCTCGACAAAACGATGCAAAATCACAAATGGCTACAATCTGAGGTTTAAAAATGGAGTAGGTACTTACGTATATGCACGTTGAGTACTCCGAGCCAGTTGAAGTCGGAGCTCTGTCCGAGGGCGCCCTCCTGCACCCGTGCTGTGGTGGCCATGTCGCAGATATCCGTCGACGAGCACCTCGACACTGGAAGTGAAACATACCATTCTGATCACGGATATCTATGATTCTGATCATCTGCCAAGCTTTATCCCATCTATGTTGGGGTCAGCTCACAAATTATTCGGATGCAGCTAAATACCAATATTTAACATGGAGGGACTGCCTTAAATATTATAGTGTTTTTAAATTATGTTATGTTATGTGTATTTTGTAAACTAAGTTTTTTAATGTAGTTTTGGCCAACATTATTTTTGTCATGTGGTGCGATTACGCTTTGGGTTATAACTAGGTTACTTCTTCTGTTGTTAGCTGTAGTTACACATCATTTTACAATATATTACAGAAACCAGCTCACCAATAAAAAGAATCAATGTAACAGTAATTAGTTCCTTCATCGCCACAGAAACACTTAATGTTAAGTTTCATGTTCTGACATAAAACTATGTCTAATTACAGCATTATACCGACTGTGTAATTGCTACAAGCCACTTATTTCTAATTACGAATACGTTTATTAGAAAACTGTCGTCTTTGTGACAAACTATCGAAATTGCTCACAGACACAGACTAGGTAGGTAATAAATGGAGCACTTATTCGAATTTGATATGGGTCGACTAGCGCAAAAGGTGAGCGCTCAACTTTTGCCGCTTTTTAAAACAATTTGCCTTCTCTTTTAAGTAAGCATGAAAGCCATATTTTAAAATACCCGTGTTCAGCTGCTCTTAGTTAAATTGAAGGGAATCAATTGTAACAATATTCTGTCCAATAGCTAAGCCCCGCCGACAATAAAGCATCAATTTCCAATATTGCTTATAAATCTATGATTTTGGGATGGGTTCTTTATTTATTGTGTTATTCTTATCAAATCTGACGAAAGGTTCCCGAGCTCTATACACCTGTCTTATTCATCGGGAGACAAAGGCGTAATATTGTGTCGAGCCCTAAAACTACCCTACTTGCCAACCAAGCAGCTCCAATTACCCGCCCTAGTAATCGTATCTCTACCATTCGGAACCTTGTTCACTGCCAATACTAAGTCGATGCTGACAGCTCAGCCACCAGTATAACTTGAGCTCTCTTCATGCAATAGTTGAGTGTAGTCGTGGCCAAGATAGTCTGGTCTGAGTTAGGGCAAAGAATGATAACTATTACTACGTGTAACGACGTGTTTTGTCAGAAAGAGTGTGTTCTTTTTGAATCCAAATTCCAAATACTATTACACACAACTCCGACTGTGTTTCCAAAGGCTAGATAAAGTTGATGACCCACTATTAACCAATAATGATTTAGTGTCATGTGACTGTACCGTTATTAGCAAGTTCGCAAGCTTAGGTATTCCTCTGAGGTGGATCAAACTATATTACTATGATGGAACTGCGAAAATAACTGACGACATCAGAGTGTCTACCTTTAAAGGAGTACGGGTTTGACATTGTGTGGTATAATCGTTGCAAGTTACCCTCGCAAAGTAACAATTTTGTAATGGCGTACAACGTAATGTCACAAGTGGAACGAGCCACGCGCGGGTGATCTAGTGGACCTGTTGATAGGCGACACGACGAGCGCTGTAGTGGTCCCTGGGAACAACACGGACTACGCTCCTGCATGTTCCAGGGGCGCTTGCATTACAGTCACTTGCAAGGCAGGTCAAGGTCACAGTTAACTGTCGCACTGACTGTGGGACTGCGTGTGATATTCATAAGGTATGGTATTGTATCCTACTGGATGAGTGACTATGGACTACTATGGAAAATAATATGAAATCGTTTTTTGAACACGTCATTTTATAAATTAATCAAGGTCATGACCTGAAAATGGATGCGTTAATGGAGTATGCACAAAATTAAAAAAGATAGCTACATCATGACAAGTAGCTAGAAGTAACCAGTTGAATGTGACAAAGTGTTCAAAAGTGATCAATATTTTTGCAAAGTAATTGATAAACATCTCAAGGAGAGATACAATGATCTGTAAAGAGTTACAGTCATGTAACTCAACAAGCACGCGTGTGGTCTGGACCCGCAGGTGGGAGGAACAAAACATTGCAGAAAAATGTGGGAGGAACCTCTTAAGCGCTTGCAAAATCTTTAAAAATACACGTTTCACAACACTCATAGAAATACGTTCAATATTTATAACAGGAGCGAGCAGTTGCGGTAATTAGCGTGGCCGCGCCGCGTGCGATGCTGGTAATGAACGCGGCGACACAGCACCGGAGACAATCGTCAGTAAATCAACACAACTCATTTACATCGCTTCTTTCTCTGTCTTTTTTTTTGTGCGCTGTATTTTAGTGTTAAAATTGCATACAAATTGAGATTTTGAGACAACTCGTTCACTAATGCTTGAATTTCTCGCTAATTATGACTTATGAATGAGCCTTCATTGGTGAAGGAAAACATCGTGAGGAAACCCGGACCACCCTATTACTGTCCTTAAGGCGGTTTAGAAATTCTGACACTAGGGTGTGTGGGGTCGTAGGACCTCACTGCCCACACGATAAAGAAGAGATTATGAGCCTTTGCCTTTCCGCATTGGTATGGCGGCCCAAGCAGGTAAAAAGGATTTATGTTTAAAAAAAAAAATGACAATTTTTGAAGGCTCGTATTATAACGTGGTTGTACTCTACCTTCTCAATACCTCTGCTTAGCACACATTGTTAGTCTTTGACCAAAATAATAGCTTGCAGATATTACACTACATCCTATTAATATTATAAATGCGAAAGTTTATGAGGATGTATGGTTGTTTGTTACTCTTTTACTCAAACCTACGTAACCAAATCGTCCGATAAAGTTGAAGTTTTCTTAGAAACCGATAAATATCTCCGGTTGGAACTTTATTTAATTAACTGTTTATTATTCACGCACAATGCTGCCAGCCTTTTGAGCTTGCCCCATTGACAACGATGCAGACGAGTTTTTTGATACCCTATTTCTTCTACCATTTTTTTGTGTTATTGAAATTAAATTACATTTGAAAACATCCATCGGTTTCTAAGAAAACTTCAACTATGTTTGACGACACTGGTTACTTATCTATTTTGTCGACTGTACAATATATCTGTTCACACCCCGTGTACCTCGGATTGCAAAAAAAACACTTGTAAATTTAAATATTGAAATGAATTAGAAACTGTTTGAACCCGCCGTTTTAGTTTGTCGTATGGTTTCAGTTTCGTGGTTTAGTGTAGTAATAACAACGGAGGAGCGGATCGTGTGACCAGTGGCAGGTGTGCTGACACTGTGCAGCCGACGGGCGCGTACTCGTAGACACGTTTCATAAGAGTGTACACAACTGAACAGTTTTGTGAAAACATGCGTTTGATGTGGATCATTGTTATATCGCTGGGTAAGTCGTTATAGTACCAATAACGTCTGAGATAAATATTTAACTACATAATAATGAGTATTTTTTGTTTTTGACATTGTTAGTGGCTACCAGTGCACTAACTTTTGCCTGCCACTTTATCCGCGTAATTTATATTTTTAACGGATTTTGTTATAAAACATAACACAAAAACATAGTCTAGCTTCTTATCAGCAAAAAAAACAGTAGCACTGGAGATAAACGCTTTCAAACAAACAAACTCTTAAGCTTTATAACGGAACGAATTAATTCAAGCATAACTTTTCAAGCTGTTTTTTGTGGTTGGAGACTGTTAAGACTAGAGCGTAATCGTATTCCTGTGTGTCATTAATAAATGAATACCTACCAGTTAAATGAATGTTGTAGTGTACTGTTCAAGTGGAGCGGACCGTCGGCAGCCGAGCAGCAGCAGCACGAGCACGCGCCGCCCCGCCAGGACGCGCGCGTACGGCCCCTCCGTGATGTGGGCCGGCGTGCTCATCTTCCAGAACAGTAAGGACTCACATTACACGACACGCTCTATTGTACCTGCTCTAACCAATAAAAAATAAAAGAACATAATAATAGGAATAATCGCGGAATATTAATGAGCAAAGTTAATTAAGGACGTGATGGAGCCGAGGGTGTAGTGTTGTGTAGTATAAAGTAGGGACTGTGGAACAAAGTATACACACCGCCAAATAAGACTAAAAAATAAAATAAAAGCAAAATATGAAGGTAGATCAAAAAGTTGAATCTTTTTAAAGAAATTCAATTTTATAGACGTTTTATTTATTTATAAAAATCTATTGTACAATGTGACGAGCATGGGTAATTTATTAAACTTTAATTCAGTTGTTAAAATAAGAAAATTTATCATAGTACATCGTTTTGGATGTCACAAAAGGAAACACAGTTCGTGATATCATCATCGAGTGCACATTAATAATAGCTTACACTTTCATTTCAGCAAGTACATCTCAAGAATACATAACTGGAATAACTCTTATCAAAACGAGACTAGCGCTGGGGAACGCGGACGACGTGGCTCACATACCCAAGGCCAATATCAGGTACATAGTGCACCACGTGGAGGACCGACATTAAACGTGCATCTCACTGTCGCATGTCGGTCTCTGCCTAACTAATCATTGGCTTGTTTGATATCTGTGAGCAGGTGGCCTCGTTGGTCTAGTGGTCGCAAAGCGCGACTTCTGAGCATGAAATCTTGGGTTCGATTCCCAGGTCGGGCAAAGTGTTATTAGGTTTTTCCATCAGGACTTTCTCAGTTGCAGCCTCGGCGTCTGGATTTATGCTCGGTTGATAGCAATAGGCTCGCCTCCTATTACATGGGACTTAAACATAACTGGCGAAATATGGGTGTGTATAGGAACACCTCAGCCTAACCCTTCGGAGATTACAGGTGTGATGTTATTTTGTTTTAAGGATTACTTGACTACGTGCTTTATTTCCCTTCTGTCAGGAACACAACGAAAGCCATTTTCCTGCTGCGCCAGGGCGTGGTGCGCTCGGCGCAGGTCATCGACTACGCGCTGCACCCGGAGTTCAACGTCGACACGCTCAACACCATCGCGCTCGTCAAGCTGGTGCGCGACGACGAGAGGTTCAACTGTTAGTGTTCCATGTAATTATGTTAGTGTCTCATGTCGTGTGGCCCAGTGGTTATCCGCGCAACTACCAAGGTGACTTTTTCAATTCCTTAAGTACTTTCTAAAGTTTTTCTTGGACATCGCTCACATCGATGAAGGAAAACATCGTGAGGAAACCAGGACTTATACCTATGCCTATTACTGGTCCACTCAAACCATGTCAGAGGCGGTTTAGAAACTCTGACACTAGGGTGTGTGGGCAGTGAGGTCTCCCCCCTCACTGCCCACACGATAAAGAAGAGATTATGAGCCTTTGCCTTTCCGCATTGGTATGGCGGCCCATACAGGTAAATAGGTATTACGTATTTTAAAAAAATGATAATTTTTGAAGGCGTTTGTTAATCTTACCCATTCCTTTTACTTAGTCGAGTAATCAAAAGGCCGTCAGTCGATTTATACTTGGCGGAGTAATCGTAGAACAAATATACAAAACAATAACTTACGCGTCGAATTGAGAACCACCTTTTTGAATTCGGTCGAAAAATTAATAATATTGAATCTAGAGAAGAGCAAGCAAGAAACTCGGACACTCTTTTCAATTATGTTTTTATAAAATTCTAGTTACACTTACATTGCTCTTGTTGCTTCTTTAGATGTAATAATATTAAACAATAACAATCAGAATAAAAAAAAAACTAAAACTAAATGGCATAAAAAACTATCCTCATCGCCATCAACTAGAAATGTCCCCAAAAGACTAGTCGCAGTGGTCAGAGGCGAGTGTCACGAGTGTCAAAGGCGAGTGTCATGAGTGTCAGGAGTGTCAGAGGCGAGTGTCACGAGTGTCAGAGTTGAGTGTTACGAGTGTCAGGAATCTCAGAGCAGAGTGTCACGAGTGTCAGAGTTGATTGTCACGAGTGTCAGGACACTCGACTAGACTCTCGTGACACCTGACTTTGACATTCTTGACACACACTCGACTAGACACTCGTGACACTTGTGACACTCTCATATGACACTCGTGACAATCGACCCCGACCCTCGTGACACTTGACACTCGTGACACTCGACTTGACACTTGACTTGACACTCGTGACACTCGACACTCGTGACACTCGACTTGACACTTGACACTCGTGACACTCGTCTTGACACTTGAAATGACACTCGTGACACTCGACTTGACACTTGACACTCGTGACACTCGACTTGACACTCGAGTTGACACTCGTGACACTCGACGTGACACTCGACACTCGACTTGACACTCGTCGTGACACTCGACACTTGACTTGACACTCAAGACACTCGACTTGACACTCGTGACACTCGACTTGACACTCGACTTGACACTCGTGACACTCGACTTGACACTCGACTTGACACTCGACTTGACACTCGACTTGACACTCGTGACACTCGACTTGACACTCGACCTGACACTCGACTTGACACTCGACTTGACACTCGACTTGACACTCGTGACACTCGACTTAACACTCGACTTGACACTCGACTTGACACTCGACTTGACACTCGACTTGACACTCGACTTGACACTCGACTTGACACTCGACTTGACACTCGACTTGACACTCGACTTGACACTTGACACTCGACGTGATACTCGACTTGACACTCGACCTGACACTCGACTTGACACTCGACTTGCCACTCGACTTGACACTCGACTTGACACTCGTGACACTCGACTTGACACTCGACTTGACACTCGTGACACTCGACTTGACGCTCGAGTTGACACTCGTGACACTAGACTTGACACTTGAAATGACACTCGACTTGACACTCGTGACACTCGACTTGACACTCGTGACACTCGACCTGACACTCGACACTCGTGACACTCGACCTGACACTCGACACTCGTGACACTCGACTTGACACTCGACTTGACACTCGACTTGACACTCGTGACACTCGACTTGACACTCGACTTGACACTCGTCTTGACACTCGACTTGACACTTGACTTGACACTCAAGACACTCGACTTGACACTCGTGACACTCGACCTGACACTCGACACTTGTGACACTCGTAACATTCGACTTGACACTCGTGACACTCGACCTGACACTCGACTTGATACTCGACTTGACACTCGACTTGACACTCGTGACACTCGACTTGACACTCGACCTGACACTCGACTTGGACACTCAACTTGACACTCGTTCACTCGACTTGACACTTGAAATGACACTCGTGACACTCGACTTGACACTCGTGACACTCGACTTGACACTCGTGACACTCGACTTGACACTCGTGACACTCGACTTGACACTCCAATTGACACTCGTGACACTCGACTCGACACTCGTGACACTCGACTCGACACTCGTGACACTCGACTTGACACTCGACCTGACACTCGACTTGACACTCGACACTCGTGACACTCGACTTGACACTCGAATTGACACTTGACTTGACACTCGTGACACTCGACACTCGTGACACTCGACACTCGTGACACTCGACACTCGTGACACTCGACTTGACACTCGACTTGACACTCGTGACACTCGACTTGACACTCGTGACACTCGACCTGACACTCGACACTCGTGACACTCGACCTGACACTCGACACTCGTGACACTCGACTTGACACTCGACTTGACACTCGTCTTGACACTTGACTTGACACTCAAGACACTCGACTTGACACTCGTGACACTCGACCTGACACTCGACACTTGTGACACTCGTAACACTCGACTTGACACTCGTGACACTCGACCTGACACTCGACTTGATACTCGACTTGACACTCGACTTGACACTCGTGACACTCGACTTGACACTCGACTTGACACTCGACTTGACACTCGACTTGACACTCGACTTGACACTCGTGACACTCGACTTGACACTCGACTTGACACTCGTCTTGACACTCGACTTGACACTTGACTTGACACTCAAGACACTCGACTTGACACTCGTGACACTCGACCTGACACTCGACACTTGTGACACTCGTAACACTCGACTTGACACTCGTGACACTCGACCTGACACTCGACCTGACACTCGACTTGGACACTCAACTTGACACTCGTTCACTCGACTTGACACTTGAAATGACACTCGTGACACTCGACTTGACACTCGTGACACTCGACTTGACACTCGTGACACTCGACTTGACACTCGTGACACTCGACTTGACACTCGTGACACTCGACTTGACACTCCAATTGACACTCGTGACACTCGACTCGACACTCGTGACACTCGACTCGACACTCGTGACACTCGACTTGACACTCGACCTGACACTCGACTTGACACTCGACACTCGTGACACTCGACATGACACTTGACTTGACACTCGTGACACTCGACACTCGTGACACTCGACTTGACACTCGACTTGACACTCGTGACACTCGACTTGACACTCGTGACACTCGACCTGACACTCGACACTCGTGACACTCGACCTGACACTCGACACTCGTGACACTCGACTTGACACTCGACTTGACACTCGTCTTGACACTCGACTTGACACTCGACTTGACACTCGTGACACTCGACTTGACACTCGACCTGACACTCGACTTGGACACTCAACTTGACACTCGTTCACTCGACTTGACACTTGAAATGACACTCGTGACACTCGACTTGACACTCGTGACACTCGACTTGACACTCGTGACACTCGACTTGACACTCGTGACACTCGACACTCGTGACACTCGACCTGACACTCGACACTCGTGACACTCGACTTGACACTCGACCTGACACTCGACTTGACACTCGACTTGACACTCGTGACACTCGACTTGACACTCGTGACACTCGACTTGACACTCGTGACACTCGACTTGACACTCGACCTGACACTCAACTTGACACTTGACACTCGTGACACTCGACTTGACACTCGACTTGACACTCGTGACACTTGAAATGACACTCGTGACACTCGACTTTGACACTCGTGACACTTGACTTAACACTCGACTTGACACTCGTGACACTTGAAATGACACTCGTGACACTCGACTTGACACTTGACTTGACACTCGACTTGACACTTGTCTTGACACTCGACTTGACACTCGACTTGACACTCGACTTGACACTCGACTTGACACTCGACTTGACACTCGACTTGACACTCGACTTGACACTCGACTTGACACTCGACTTGACACTCGACTTGACACTCGACTTGACACTCGACTTGACACTCGACTTGACACTCGACTTGACACTCGACTTGACACTCGACTTGACACTCGACTTGACACTCGACTTGACACTCGACTTGACACTCGACTTGACACTCGACTTGACACTCGTGACACTCGACTTGACACTTGAGTTGACACTCTTGACACTCGACCTGCACTCGACACTCGTGACACTCGACTTGACACTCGACCTGACACTCGTGACACTCGAAATGACACTCGTGACACCCGACTCTGACACTCATGACACTCGCCTAACCTCGCAATAACCGACTTCAAAAAACCCTAAAAGCACTATCATTTTTTGTTGATTTTTCAATAACTGCTTGTCCTTTCCAACAAAAAAAGATTTTTTCAAATCGGTTGGTAAGCGACGGAGTTAAGCGCGGACAAACCTAAAAAAAATACAAACATGCGAATTGAGAACCACCTCCTTTTTTAGAAGTCGGTTAAAAACTAATCAAAATGTAACCCATGGCAGTTTGAGATGACTAATTCCAACTGACAGCGGCCGTTCACGAGCATGACGCGTGAGCATCATGAGCCACATTGAGGTACGTCCATGTCCGCAGGGGAGCTGGTGTACTGGCCGAAGAAGGGTGAGCAGATGACTCAGCATATCGGGAATGTTTATGCTATTGAATATACTAACCGTGAGTAGTTCATACTATTGTTTTGTACATATGCTTCATAATAATATTTCTTAAGACATTATTCAGAATGGCTGAAATTGTGAGGAGAGATCGGGCAATAATGGACTGCGAATACTCTTACCATGTATGTAGTACATGACTGTAAACCCCACAGAGCTAACATTTTTACACGACTGCCCCAAAAAAAGGAGTGTTATGTGTTCAGAGTTAATGTACTTATATATGTATGTGAGATTCTTTTTCCACGATAACTTTTAAACGCCTGAACCGATTTAGATGTATGGGGTACAGTTACAATCCTTGCAACATAGGCTAGTTTAAAATAAAAAGAATCCTATGTGGTCACTTTAAAACATAAATTAATACCAGCCTCAATTATTTATTTTAATGAATTTGGTCGTGTTTATGTTTATCATCTAGAATTTGACAAGTAGATTAAAAACATATAAAACACTGTAAATAAAAAACGTCGTTAAAAAAACTGACGAGTAAATAAAGTACAAATATATGCAATTTTTATAGTCGTGTTTTTTATTATTTTTTATTATAGTAGCTTGTTTGTAGGTAACTAAAAACATCAGCTATTGTAAACTTGTACAATGTCCCTAATACTACTACAATAAATGTTGATCATGTAAAACACTGAACTATGACACATAACTGTAATACTCGAATATAAATGCAGGGGCGTCATCAGAAAGCGCCACCCCCGCCCCGACTCACGCTCGAGCCCTCACTGCTGTGTGTTTAAATTTGTTTCTCAATAACCTTGCTGCCGTCCTCCAGGGACTCCCTAAGCGTGTACACGCTTAGTTTAAAGTTTTAAGTGCTGGCTGGAAGCCTTAATTTTTAAGGCACCACAGGAAAATCCGGTTAAGCACCTGACAACCTCATAGGCAGACTTGTTGGATGACATTAAGAAAACTGCCTCGTTGGTCTAGTGGTCGCAAGCGCGACTGCTGTGCATGAGGTCTTGCGTTCGATTCCCAGGTCGGGCAAAGTGTTATTGGGTTTTTCCATCAGGAATTTCTCAGTAGCAGCCTCGGAGTCTGGATTTGTGCCCGGTTGATGGCAATAGGCTCGCCCCCTATTACATGGGACTAAAAACATAACTGGCGAAATGTGGGTGTACTAATAGTTACACCTCTGCCTAACCCTTCGAGGATTACAGGCGTGATGTTATGTATTAAGAAAACATAAAGTAAAGCCATATTATGTGGTAACACGTACTAACTATGCTTGCGTTTTATAGTCAACGATGAGTTGGAGCAAGTGATGCACGCAATGGAGTACGTCGATCTGGCGGAATGCAAAATGTTCATCCAGGAGGCGCAGGTGAGCCACATCTTCCATGGCTTACACATTATGTCGGGTAACAAAACGGCACTTTCTCAAACCGAAACGTACTTTTCTTCAACCAGTACAAAATAAACTAATCGAGGAATCAAAATAAAATTATAAAACATCTAATCAAATTTTTGAAGGTCGTTTTCCAACTAATTTTATAAATGTGAAAGTTTGTTAGGATGACTTTAAGACTTAACATGTACAATACCAGAGGCACTAAGCTAGTCGCCTCTCTAGTAGCATTTATCACTACTCTCATTGAATGCCAACCACAAAACATCTTAATAACAGTGTATCTAAACACATACATACATAAACTCACGCCTTTTTCCAGGAGAATGTAGTGACAAAGATAGAAAAGGGTATGCTTAGATGGTTCTGAGATGTTGAGAGGATGAGTGAAAGACGATTGACAAAAGGTATGTATATGGCAGAGGTGAGTGGCAACGCAGGGAGGGGTCGCTCTAGGAAGACCTTATTGGTGAGGTTATTCAGAAAGGTCAGGTGCGAAGTACTCGTAACCGGCGTACTTGTATAACGAGATGTATGAACGTGGAAAAGGTGGAAGGAGTTTGTAAGGATCGTAGCAGCTGGTGGCGTTCTGCTTTTTCTGCCTACCCCCATGGGTGTATCTGATATGTGATCATTCATTTTCAGTTAGACGCAAAATGGCTAACCCCTGCGCAGTACCAGTGCTACAAGAAGAAATCTAGTCGGAAGCCATGCGTGTGGGAGTCCGGCGTGCCGCTCGCTGTGTACCGGGGCGGGAAGTGGAAGCTGGTTTGTTATTACTGTCTACTACCATTGACTCATAACCCTTAAACTATCGTCTATTGTTATAAAATAAAAACCTGGATAACTGAAACTATTGGAACTAGGAACGTGTTTCCACACGACTCCCTTTTAAGATATAGAGACCATTAAAAAAAAACATAACATGACATCACGCCTGTAATCCCCGAAGGGTTTCAGCAGAGGTGTACCCATTTGTTCACCCACATTTCGCCTGTTATGTTAGAGTCATGTCTAAGTCAGTCTGTCATGTTATAGGGGGCGACCCTATTGCCATCAACCGCGAATAAATCCAGACTCCGAAGCTGCTACCTCGCTGTTGACAGCCTCGTTGGTCTAGTGGTCGCAAAGCGCGACTGCTGAGCATGAGGTCTTGGGTTCGATACCCAGGTTGGGTAAAGCGATACCATGTTTTTCTATTAGGAATTTGAAATATTTTGTACGCCATTGGTGGCCGAACATTATAAACTTAATGTACTTAAGCTCTTAAACAAAGCGAATGAATGTGAAGCAGTACTGGTGTTGTTTTCAGCTGGGTATAAGCGTGCAGGGGCCGGGCTGCGCGCTGCCGGGCCGCTTCATCGACTTCGCGCGCTACGTGCCCTGGGTGCTGCGCTGGATAGAGGAGGACGCAGTGGCTCACATGAGCCTGGCTGCCCGCGCTAAGACCAGGCCCGGGGGCTACATCTACGATAAAGTCGTAATAGAGGGAGCTCAGGTGGAAATCAATTCGCACCGCATACTTCGTTCTGTCTGATAATAATAATGCTGATCTACAAATAAATAAAATTTAAGTGTTAAAAAATTAATAAATATAAAAAAAAATAATTAGTTTTATTTTTACTTCAGGTACTGCATTCGCTTATAGACTTAGAACTCCTCATACTCCATACCACGTACCTATACCCATACAGACAACAGTTGCCTATCTACGATAAAGTGTACACTCCGGCGCATCCGTTTCCACTTACCGATACGCATCGCCGCTGTAGGCTCGGCCGCTATCGGCGCGGTCTAGATCGCTAACTAAATTGCTCATTGTTGCTCTGCCACTAAGAGCAATACTAATGTACGTGCCTACCTAACAATATTTTCTATTAGTATTTCGAACGACAATTCAAGTTCCAATAAATAGTTGTCTTTTTTTTTACTGTAACTATATGAACTGTTAGGTGATTGAATATAAAAAGCTTGCTTTATGTCCTTCCAAGTGCACTCTCTATGCCTCATCAAAATTGGTTCAGCAGTTTAACCATGTTACTTACTCTCATTTATAGTATGGCGTTTGTATAGATAGTGGAAACATTATAGAAATTACAGATATGATGCAAGTAGGGGATGTAACGTAAATCAAACCTACAAAACGGACTATTTTTGCCCGACTGCGTGATGTTTGTTCCTTTGTGGCTCTCTACAGACCAAACGCATGAGTCGATTTTGATGATTCTAACGTCAATCGATTTGTCTTCATCATGCAAATGTCATCAATATTCAAAGTAATCAATATTCAATATGGCGACAGCCAGATGCCATATTGTAAAAAAAAAAAAAATTAATTAAGTTATTTTATTTTATTTATTTATTAGGGATAACAAACAGTAGTATAAATTACAATAAACTCAAGACTTGTCCAATAAATGTAGCATATACACTACTACAGTGGCGTGCACAGAGTTTTTAGACAGGGTAGGCAGAACAGTTAAAAGCTATTTAAGCTTACCTAGCTTAAATACCTTACATTACCTTACCTTAGTATCTTACCCAACATGTAAGTACCTATCATGGTTTTGGTTCGTCGTCTTGTCGACTTAAATAATTATGTAGGTAATTGCCACCTTAAATAGCCTAGATTGACTGATTTTGTAGACATATTTTACGGATACCTATATGTTTTGATGTTTCATATTAATTTGAAAATTAAATAATAGCAGTCAAATTAAATAAAATCCGGTGTCATTGACCTTTCACGATCACGTCTTTTTGTCACCTGTAATTTTAAAAACGCATATTTTTTTACCTCCTCTATACACACACCACATGAACAACTTTCACAGTGAATATTATCCATTTTTTCACACTAATAACATCATTAAATCTTAAATATCTGATAACAAAGCACGATCACGTCTTTTTGTCACCGATACTTTTAAAAACACATATTTTTTATTTCCTCTATACACACAACACATGAACAACTTTCACAGTGATTATTATCCATTTTTTCACACTAATAACATCGTTAAATCTTAAATATCTGATAAGAAAGCTCACGACCAAATCAAAACAAACAAACGACTAATGGCCGCTCAAACTACTTGTTTATAAAATACGACAAAAAAAATGGTGCTTTATTTAGAGAAAGTTGAATGAAATAATGTTACTTTTTAAAATAGTCGCATAATAAAGTTAGCTTCCGATCGGAATCGGAACACTTCGGTAAGTATCGTGATTCGTCGTGTAACAACAAGTCATGCAGTGTCTATTTGGTGCGTTTGTGTGCGTTATTTGTGACATGTGTGCCTCGTATCTATACGAACGCACACCCATTTAATCCGTATGACCACGAGAGCACACATATACACATTAAGGCACGAATAGTTTGTGTCTTTTCCGCGGCAGTCAGCGGCGTTAGCGTAGCGCAATTTGAAATCGCGTCAATTTGTACGAACGAGCTGACTATTTTGTATCGATGTTAATGTTATTTATACGACACTCGAAAGATGGCGTTGAATTATGATTTAAGATTTTTTTGTTTATTGATAAATACTCGTTTATAAAATAATATTACATATCAGAACAACATAAATATTTATCTGAGTTACGTAGGGTCGGCAGTGTCTTTCTGCCTCTATGGTATGCACGCCACTGCACTACTAAAGACTACTGTGTTAAGTGGGGTATCATTGAATAGTGTATTTGAGGATTTGTTTATGTTTCTCTTATCATTGCTCATTTCAAATGACCATTCTTATATGTTCGCGTGAGTGTCGCTATCGTGGCGGTCGTACGCAAGTACCAGCGACCATTACAGCAGTGGCCGCACGTTCTTCCCATGGTTTAGCGTCATTACGAGACATTACGCTGTCAGTGCTAACGTGCGCAGTTTATGTGGGAATGGCGCCCACCGCCGCGCGCCCAGCGGAACTGACAATACATTGTACCTATCATACACTCATCGGGCAGATGATATGGTGCCGATTCCCTTGTTCACAAAATAGACTAAATTTAGAGAATTGACATCTCTTACTAACATACAGCGAAAGGAAAGAACGGCGACATTGAAGAACTAAGTAAGCGATGTCAAATTAGTTTTGCCTTGAACTTTTCCGTATTTTTAATCGATATGTTTGAAGATGTCAATTATAATTGTATGGATATGTCAGATTGACTAAATTTGACAGCTCTTATTTACATTAGTCTCTTTCTTATTTTATTGGACAGAAAAAAAAGATGGAAATAGTCTAATTATAGTTTAGTTTGTGACCAAGGGAATCGGCACCATTATTTATTTGTGGATCGCCTAAAATTAGTAAATCTGACACCAGAAATAATTAAAGAGTACTAACGTGTTTTTAAGTGTGCACTTTCTGTATTTAAAGTTATTAACAAGATGATCCATTAAACATTTTGAACATAAAAAATTATGAACATGTTACTACTATGCTCGTTCTTCTCCATATAGGTAGGCCTCCGTTTTGGAACGAGCAACTTAGCTTCAACTTCCTGAATAAAACTGACCGAGTCCTTGACAATCAAAAAAGGGCCTGTAAGTAAATGGTCTAATTTACTTTGACTTTATGAAAAATGCGAAAGTTGAATGTATGTTTGTAACTAAACTGCTGGGTAACTATCTAAATAAGTAGGTACTACTTGCATTATGACCGACGTTTAAAATCGAAGACACAAAAAAAATATATCAAAAACTACATTATTTTGTCACACATACGTCAACATTAAATTCAACTTTAAATACCTTCATAAATTGAGTCAATAAAAAATTAACCCTCAACAAATATAATCTAAATCTCATTACAAATCCGAAAACGATAAAATCTATTGTATCCGTTAATTATGACGTCATACATCAACCCTAAAACGCCGGCTATTAAAATATCGTTAGAAAATGAATGCGAGTCAATTGGACCCCGCGGGAGAAAAAGATGATAACTCAAAGAAATGGGTCGTTATTGTCACATTATTTAAAGCCGTCGCCGGAGGAAGTATTACGTGTCACACGGCGACCACGATACTTGGGAGAATGGATGCGTTTCCATTGATATTAGATATTGTTGTAATTATCGATTATAGCAGCGGCGTTACAGCAACACGACTATATTCATTAGCGCTTTTACCGTGCAATAATAATTCTGTTGAAGCAGGATTTTTAATTATGTTATTGTATTCCCATAAAAAAATATTCCGAAATAAAATAAATTCACTATAAAGTGGGCAATAACTAAAAAAAGCTGAAGAAGGTATATTTACTGTGCAGAATAAACATTTTGTTAATAACTCGATCTCATCATTATCACCTTTCATTTATTTTGGCAAAAGATTTAATTTATCTGTCAGTTTTATCACTAAAGCGATCGACTCACGAATTGATTTTCGATAAAGCAGCTTAGATGACAAATCTCATCACTTGTCGGCCTCACAGCCCGGCATTATGTGCCCGCAATTTGCGATCTCTTATTTAGTTTGTAACGCGCAGAGATAAGCAGATCTAAACGAAGCAGCTGCAACATAACGCATATTAAGTATTCACGGTTAAAGGTTTTTACCCTGTCAACGATTAATTAGGTTAATAAAGTATAAAATAATAATAATAGTACCAGCTAATTAGTGTTACACTGCAGATCCAAAGTCTCTTCTCATATACGAGTATTGATCACCACGCTCAAGGCGGATTGGCGATTTCCGACTTTTGACTTTGACTTATCCTAGTTTCTTCGATATGATTTCTTCACAAATGTCCAAGAAAAACTGAAAGTACTTTTATGAATGTGTCGTACTGGCCCAGAGGTTAAGGCGCCCGCCTCCCATGCTTGAAGCTGTGGGTTCAATACGGGGCCAATGTGACTTTTTTCAATAAAGTATAGGTGCCGTTATAAATAAATTGTAACTAACGTGCATTACAAGAATGCACATAACATCATAACATAACATAACATCACGCCTGTAATCCCCGAAGGGTTAGGCAGAGGTGTACCCATCAGTACACCCACATTTCGCCAGTTATGTTTTTAGTCCCATGTAATAGGGGGCGAGCCTATTGCCATCAACCGGGCACAAACCCAGACTCCGAGGCTGCTACTGAGAAATTCCTGATGGAAAAACCCAATAACACTTTGCCCGACCTGGGAATCGAACCCAAGACCTCATGCACAGCAGTCGCGCTTGCGACCACTAGACCAACGAGGCAGTCAATACAAGAATGCAATAAAAGAAAATTACTCTCTATAAGAAATAAACAGCTATCATCGGCAACTGCTATGATCCCCACGTCCGTCACGTCCTTCAGTCCTAACACACAAGTGTCGTATCCCGCACGTCAACGCGCATGCGCCCAGGATAACAATGGTCCATAGAAACTCCTCGTAGACCTCACGGGATCGTCTGCTCCTTATAATTATAAGTCGCGTATTCAAATAACGCATTATTTGATCCTAATGAATGGAGCCTCGATAGTATTATTGAGCTTTCTGTATTTAAAGAGTTTTTAATAGGTTTTATTTATCGAGAGCATTCATTGACGTAAGTGGAGGCGTGACCGGGTGTTGTGGAGTTCAATACCTGGACACGGAAATGGTTTTACGTTGTTATATCTTCCCACATGAATGATTCTACACATAAACACTGTTATAGCACAAAACATACATAAAAACACGCCTGTAATTGTTTAAGGGTTAGGCAGAGGTGTACCTATTACACCCACACTTCGCCAGTGACATCCATTAAGCGGGCACAAATCCAGACTACGAGGCTGCTACTGAGAAACTCCTGATGTAAAAATCCAACACTTTGCCCGACCTGGGAATCGAATCAAAGACCTCATGCTCAGTAGTCCCACTTTGCAACCACCAGACAGGCAACAACCAACGAGTCAGTCACAAAACATTAATAATTATATTATTATGAAGGTAAATATTGAAAACACGTAACTTTGTAAGGCGCCGCCATATTTCAGTGCAAAGCGCATCGCAGGACAATGACAATAAAAACAAAAGAATACAAGCACAATATTTTAATGGCACATATCGACATAAATGCTCGCGTAGGAGTCGCACGTAGATATTATAGATTGGCAATGTTTAAGTAAATATCAGCTTTGTATCAGTAAATATCAGTTGTGTCTTCTACAGTGTACACAAAGCTTCTTATACCGTACTGAACATGTGTATTCAAGAGTATTTGTATGATACTGCAAATCTATACTAATAGAACAAAACTTAAGCGTTTGTTTGTCTTTTTGTTTGACGCGCTAGTCTCCGTAACCACTGGTTCTATTCTGAAAGTTATTTTGCTAACATTAAGCTGAGTCCCGGAGTGCTAATAAAGGCTATAATTCATTATTTTTAAAATGAAATTTTAAGCGAGTTATTTTTAGTTTACCTTCTCGACGTGACCTCTGGTAACATAGCATCACGCCTGTAATCTCCGAAGGGTAAGGCTGAGGTGTACCCAATGGTACACCCACAATTCGCCAGTTATGTTTAACATACACATACATACATAATCTCACGCCTTTCCAATGGGGGCAGGCAGAAATTACAGAACGCAACCTGCTACGATCCTCACATACTCCTTTCGCCTCATCTACGTCCATACATCACGTCATACAAGCACGCCGGTTACGAGTACTCCGCACCTGACCTTTCTGAAGAACCTCACCAATAAGGTCAGTGTAGGTCTTCCTAGGGCGACCCCTCCCTGCGTTGCCACTCACCTCTCTCTTAGTTATGTTTAAGTCCCATGTCATAGGGGGACTTCTGGTAATTTGGGAAATACCAAATTCTTAATCTGTATCCGTGGAGCAACGAAAGTCCGTTGGTCAGTGGTCAGTGACAACTGGACTAAACACCATTATGTAACGTTTATGGTCCTTTGATGGAGAGTAGTTAAAACTAGTGTCAGAGCGTCGTAATGTCCTGTAATACTCGTAAATAAGGCGCGCTATCAGCGGCCACGACTGTGTGTTAGTTATAAAACGTAAATTGTGCCGCTCTTGATTTTTACGACGAACTTTATGATAAAGTTGAAATATTGAATGTGCTTTGTTTTATTTTTTTGGCTTAGAGACACATAATTTCTTTAATAGACTTTTTAATTAATTATTAAATTGATATTAATGAGGTTTGTCTAATTATTGTCTAGTGTGTTGATTCTACTGCCCTTTTATTTACCTAAGTAGTACTAGTAGTTGTTATTATTTTTTCTGCTTATTTATCAAGTACATAAACTCACGCCTTTTTCCCATGGGGGTAGGCAAAAACTATAGAACGCCACCTGCACCAGGTCAGGTGTGGAGTACTCGTAACCGGCGTGCTTGTATGACGAGATGTATGAACGTAGATGTGGCGAAAGGATTATGTAAAGATCGTAATAATATTTATGTTCTTAAATTGAATATGTTTTTGTTTCCCAACCCCAAGCAGCCTGCGCGAGCTATCCATTCATAACATTAACCGACGTATAAAATCAAACTAACAGACGTTCAACATTCATAACCTCAAGAGGATCTTTTTATTACAATTCTAAAACGATTCGACACCTATTCTAAGTAAACGCGACCGTGACCTTTTTTTATGAAATACAAAGTGAGTCCATTATGAGAGGGCTCGCGGGCTCATAAACATGTCATCGCGGCGATAGCGGCCGGCAGGCCAGGCGCGCGGCGCGGGAGGGTTAGCCTATCGGGACTATTTATGTTGATTTACGGCTTGGCGCAGTTAGTTATGCGTTTAATGTTGGTTTACGTAGATTAGTTACTAAAAGTCAAAGTCAAAGTCAAAGTCAAATCATTTATTTCAATTAGGCCACTATAAGGCACTTTTGAACGTCATTACATAAAAAAAAAAAAAAATAGAATTGAATCTAGTTGCCCCTTCCAAAAGGTAGTTTTGTATGGAGAAGAATGGGCAAGAAACTCCATACGTACTCTTTTAAAATCAATGTTTTACAATGTTATTATTTGTATACATAGTCATACGTAATTACATGTGAATACAATGTACCTTCTATAAAAAAAAAACTACTGTACACACAAAAATAATTTATATTACAAATTAGGAATTCAAGCTAAAAATATATTTAAAGTTACATCATGTTCACATGTTAACAAATATTGGAACTGTAGACAACCACTCTCAACATCTCAACCAACAATGAAACAGCGTGTGAGCCTGCGCAATCCCATAGTAAAAGTCAAATAAAAAATAAAAATATAATAAAAATGTCAAAAAAAAAAGGAAAAAGGAAATATATATACACATATATATATATATATATTAAAATTAATATTAACCAGCTTGATTTTGTCTAGAATGAATAGTAATTGTCCTATGGAGCAGGACCAGCATGTTTCCAAGCAGTCTTATCTTGAATATAATCCTCTAATTTATAATATGCTTGGTTGCAAAGTGTACTTTTAATATGTGTCTTAAATTTTCTTTCACATCGCCAAGCGACTTGTCGACTCTTCACACGACCAGAGGGCTGGCCTTTTCTTAGGTCAAAGAATCAGCATTGCCATACAACGTGGCAATGCTGTCGGCCTTTTAGGCACTTGCCCCATTGACAGCGACGCGGACGAATGTTTTATTGCCCTATGAGGTTTCTCCTTTCTGCCTTATTATTTATTTTTTTAATTGTACATATTTTACATTTACTTTAAGGTTTTATGTATAGGTGAATTATTGTATAATTTAATAAAAACGTTTTTAACATGTTTTAAATAATTAGGTAAAAAAAAAAAAAAAATTTATTTATTATATCATCATCTGCCTAGCCTTTTCCCAACTATGTTGGGGTCGGCTTCCAGTCTAACCGGATGCCGCTGAATACCAGTATTTTACATGGAGCGACTGCCTATCTGAACTCCACAACCCAGTACCTGGGTAATATGATACCCCTAGGTAAGACTGGTTGTCAGACTTTCGGGCTTCTGACGACCCGTAACGACTGTCAAAGATCCACGTATGACAGCCAGGACCAACGGCTTAACGTGCTTTCCGAGGCACGGAGGCACCATCTTTACACACTGAGAAGTGTGTAAAGATGGTCACCCATCCACAGACCAACCCCGGCAAGCGTAGCTTAACCTGACGGATCGACCCGTGCGGCTGTTATTACTTAGCCACGAGCTCCTCCATATCATAGCTGTCATATTGATTTATTATAATTTTCGGAAAAACAAATCTAATAGTACGACTTACGTTACGTAACACATGAAGAAAAAGCTTACAATTGCCAACAATAAGCGTTCCTATTGGAAAAATGTCCACGTCTAAAAATGTTGATATTAGTTAATAAGAGACTGGGTAATATAGAGTTATTAATGTGTAATATTGTTGATTTTTAATTAATTGTTATTTTCTAAAATGTATTGTACCATGAAGGCGTTAGTTTTATAATTTTAATGAATGTGATTTTGTGTATTTATCTATTAATGATTTCAAATACAATGTGAATTGTTTCCTGAATAAATGAGAGAATATATTAACTTATATATGACATCGCACATCTAACATGCTAACAAGTCCCCGACGATGTCCGAGGACGCCCGATCGTGCCTTATTGTTACACGATCGTAAGTTGCCGACAATTTGTCATCATCAACGTGTACGGGGCCTTGTACATGTTGTTTGATAAATGCTTACATGCGTACCAGGTACATTACACGTCGAGCGATCTAGGTACCCATAGATCATTCATTACTTTAGAGGTTTAGAGGAGCAAGATTAAAATAAGAGGAAAAAAGGCTTTAAATACATTGACTTAGCATTGAGGCATTGCATTGGCTTAAATTCTTATATACTACATAATATTGCAAATATCATTTATTTAAAAAAAAATATTAACATAACATACCATAACATAACATCACGCCTGTAATCCCCGAAGGGTTAGGCAGAGGTGTATCCATTAGAACACCCACATTTCGCCAGTTATGTTTTTAGTCCCATGTAACAAGGGGCGAGCCTATTGCCATCAACCGGGCACTAATCCAGACTCCGAGGCTGCTACTGAGACATTCCTGATGGAAAAGCCCAATAACATTTTGCCCGACCTGGGAATCGAACCCAAGACCTCATGCACAGCAGTCGCGCTTGCGAACACTAGACCAACGAGGCAGTAAAAAATATTAGTTTTTAAAAATATCTGAATTTAACTAAAATCAATTACATTGGCGATATTATCCAAAATCCCCTAGTGTGCATCGCTTCTCCAGCAACCTCAGCTCAATAAAACTCCAATAAAACCTGCTAACACCGGCGGTGCGGCTCCACACTACGCGCAAATTTCACACCACCCACCCATAATTGATTCTCGTTCACCGGTTATTATTCAGGCGGTGATAACTCTTGATAAATGACGACTGTAATTGTGTATAATGCTTGAGCGAGTATCGTGTTCAATAGCTTTACTCAAATATTTATGGTTTCAAAACGATTTCGCGATCGTTTTCCCCTATATTTGCATTGAAGAGAGATATATCGTAGTTGTCGCGTTATTGTGACTATTTCTCGGCTTTGTAACATAATGTTAGATTTATGGCGCCTTGTGTGCAAATAACTCAGTTTATTATGTTGGTCAGTTTGTCTGCGGCAGGTTAAGTTATAGTAAACTTAAGTGTTTCTAGTTTATTGGATCACATTCGGTCGTAACAGCAGATAGTGGAAAGTCGTGGCGTAGCGCGGGTGTTGGTTCAAGAAGAAACATTTTCTAAGAAATCGAGATACACCTTTAATAAATTATAATTTGTCAATTAATAAACCAGCAAAGCGAAACCACATATTTCAAGCACATATTTTCAGTCAAACCGGATGGAGTTCTTGAATAGGTTCTACCTATTTCCGGTTTCTAAAGTATAATATTATATAAGTAAGTTCTATTAGTTCAAATTCACATGATATGAATATACTATTAAAAAAACTTGATTAGATAATTGTTTAACTTTGTACTGTGGACCAGGCAGTGATGGCGTACCTCCTCATGAAGACTGTAATAATTAAACACACGTGAAACTGAGAGCGAAGTATGGACTCCAACGAGTCATCGAATATGAAACCGATCGGCAATCGTTCAAACAGGTGTCGAGTGAGGCAGTGTGGAGGCGACTTCCGCCCCGTCGCCGTGGGCGTCATCTGGACCAATGTTCTGACTAATTGTGTGGAAAGCAATGTGCTCCATTTCGATATTCTGTAGTCACTTAACGTTACAATTAAGTAATTCTGTATTATTTATCTTGCAAATAGTATCACATTGCATCGCAACGTTCAGTCTCCCGCTGTTATAATATTATGAAGTAATTTGACTGCCTCGATGGTCTAGTGGTCGCAAAGCGCGACTGCTGAGCATGAGGAATTTCTCAGTAGCAGCCTAAAGAAAATAGGCTCGCCCCCTATTACATGGGACTTAAACATAACTGGCGAAATGTGGGTGTACTAATGGGTACACCTCTGCCTAACCCTTTGGGGATTACACGCGTGATGTTATGTTGAACATAACATGCATTGTGTGGCAGACGGACTTATCAGGATTATCAAAAGACTGTTATTAGATGCTTCGAGAGCTGCTGTCTCGGTCGATCTCTGGAATCTCGTTGATCATAATCCGCTCGGGCAGGATCGGCATAACTCGGCCGGAGCCGAGCCTCCGCGCACAATAACAAGGTGAAAACGAAAGTGTAAGCAGAGCGAGTGCGCCGCGACAGTTTCACTACAATACAATAAATTGTATTTACTATTACTATATTGCTTCTCTTCACAAGTGCTACGAGTCAAGTGTACATGCGGCCAAATTGTTTAAGTACATTACAGGCTGATAATAATATAGCGTACGTATTTGGGATGCATCTAAATAACCTCAAAAACAATGCTAAACAAATGCTATATGAAATGGTTAAAATTGTATTAAATTATTTCTTAACTAACAAGATTTTGCTAGATAACAGATGCCACACTGGGGAGGGGTGACAATTTTGAGAGGCGTTTATAAGAATTGGGTTCTGATTTGAAGAGAGCCTATCAAACACACGCTGTTGGTAATATGAACATTACGTTACTATGTAATGTTGATATAAATGCAGGAGGTGTCGGGCCGCTCGTAAAGTTTGCACATTTACATTATAATAACGTCGCCGGCTCTAACTCTGAGTGTCGCGCTCAGCTAATTAAATAACACTATTATTTATTACCGCAATTGTAGGGTAATAATAAGCACAACTGCGGACTGTTCCGCCACAATACGACTGGAATGTTGGTAATAGGGCACCGGGTGACCGGCCCGAGGCGGTACAAGCCTGACAGAACTGGACTATATTTGACGGATAAACAAAGTCATACAAGGTTGCAGCCTTCTCAAACCCATGAAGGTAACTGTGCGTGAACCCGCACGCGCACAGTGATAACCGCACGACACTGCCTATCGTATCGCAACAATTCTGCTCTTTGAAAGAGGTGTATTTTGAAATACCTACTGTCAAACTCAGAAAACTAAAACAACAAGTACGTGTTTAGCTATTATTGACCAGGTGTCAATGTTTTATTTTATTATTTATGGTTTTTAAAACAATCGCCTGGTGGGGATACAAGTCTACACCTTGTATAATAATAATGATGATCGTTTATTCAGTAAAAGTCACATTTACAATAAATATCTTACCATCTAAAATAGAACACATTTGCATATTCGCCTGAACTACGAGTAAGCAGGTTGAACCTGTGTTTCAGGCAAATATAATTGTCCGGCTTTAAATGTCGTTTCTCAGACTAAAAATTAGAAATAAATTTTTAGAGAATATTATTGTACGATGGTTGAATTGACTGATAATGATGATAATATTCCATTATTTTGAAAAAAAAATACATTCTTTACATAGACCTACTATGTACGGATTATCCTACATAATCACTAAAAAAAAAAAATTTTAAAAGTAGGTCTTCCCAATTTATAACAATCATTATCCTATGACTTTTGCTAACGTGCTACCTATACGAATATTCATTGTAATATTGAACGCTAATGGAGATTAATGATGCTCGCAGATCATTAATGCATTATGCCGATGTGATGCTGCCGCGGTGTGAACTCGTGAATAAACATCTCACACAATTAAATAATAATCCTATTATATTAATTAGCTTTATATAAACAGTTGCTATTTACTGAAACAATTTGACATTTGATTTAGTAATGGTAATAAAATGTTAATTATATCATTGTAGATAGCTAATGTGACAGTTTAGTTCGGTTTGTTTGTTGATCAAGATTTATTTAATCAGTTCACTATGTATCCCTGTTTATGTTGCTGTATGTCCCATCGTACACACGAACCACAAAAGCTTTTCTGATTGAATTTACAAAATGTAAAACGTGAACAAAATTGTATAGGCGCGCGATTTTCCACTATTTCACTTTTGTATAAAATGTTTTGAATGAATGCTAAAAATCATTAAAATAACTGAATGAACGAAGTAAAGCCACGGTATCTGCTAGTGGTATTTTATTAGTAAACGAGATCTAGTTGGTAGCTGAGCAGTGACAGGTAAGTAATGACAGTTTGGCGCTGAGTCAGTTGCATAAGCATACGTCGATGTGGCAGCGGACACAGGCGGAGCGCGGGCGAGCAGCGGGCAGCGGAGAACTGCTCTGTGGTCTGTCTATTGGCTTGGAATAAAGAAATTGAGACGTTTGCTGCATGGCAATAGGGCACTGGATAAAATCAAAATAACAATTAAAAAATGTAAGAAAAAGTACTACACAGTACTTTTAATTTTAACAAATTAACAAAATAGCAATCAATAGTTGACTGTGATAGGCAGACACTGGAGTCATTGTAGAGGAATTTCTTATTGGCAATTTCGTCACAAAGCAATATGAATAATACCTAAGATTTAACAATAAAATATAAATTGTTAAATCGCTAACTGTATACTTCAGTGGCTTTAGATTAACAATTCAGTCATCCATCAAAGTCGTACAGGTCGTCGACCTTTGAACTGACAACACTTTCAAGGCTACCTTTTAAAGCTAAAACGTAACGTAAACCTAAACGTAACGTTAACTTTTAACCTCAACGTAGACGCAGTAATGCGATTAACCTTTTTAGTGGGACGGTGACAAACGTGCGACTTGTCCACGACAGTTACTAATTGCCTGCCTTTGAAGGTAGTTCACTGGCTGCGATTTTGAATAGGAACTTGTTGGCATTTTTTATTTTAGTGTTTTTCGTGTAGGGAAGTTTAATTTGGCAATTCTTGATTCAAGAGTATGACTAAAATTCTACTAGGTACCTAATCGGTTAAAAATATCTGTCTAAGTTTTCTCTTGCGGTAAACGAACGAATTAACAAAATTAAACACATTACTATTCGATATTATAGGAAATAGCTGGTTTGGTCTAATTATCAGAATCCAATGAGAATTTAAGGTCAAAAATGTGCATATATGCGAGACAGAGCGTGCTCTCCGCCTCTCGTACAGCGTGTCCACATTCTAATCTCAACAAAAAAACTTCAAATAATAAAATTGTGTTCACCTTTTAACGGCGAATTAGTTGCGTCGCGTCGAGAGCTATAAACACGTCGGAATTCATATCTGTGGCAATAAAGTGCCTGACGGATCGCTACCGGAGAGCGAGTGCGGCGCCCTGCCCCCCCGCCCCACCCGCGCCCCACCGCCCTCACGCCGGCAGGGGTGGCCAGTATCAACACTAGTTCATTTAGACAATTGTTTCGGAGGAAGTCGTAGTCTTAATTAAGGTATTTTTTGGTAGATGGTTGGTATAATTTTTTTATAATATCAATTTTCTGATTACATTTAACAAGACATTAGAACTCTTCAGCTAAGACGTTGAAGTTTGTTTAAAAGAGTATCTTAATTGTTTTTATATCGGTTATCGCGGACGCTGTCCTTTCTTGGAACAAACCTATCCCGTATCAAATTTTATCCAAATCGGTTTAATGGTTTTTTAGCTGTGAAAGACATTGACATGGACATTGTGGAGTACGTATGCCAAAGGACCAAATACAGGCCGAGAGTGCAGTTGCTTGAATCGCGCCGCAATGTCAACTTCAAGGCGTTCGTGGTGCGAGTACCTACTTGCTACCTGCACCTCGTCATGGCAGAGGACTTTTGGCCGCAAGGTGTTATGTTCCGTCGTTTCCGCGGACAAGTGCCACACGATTGCACAAAGACAGTGCTTGAGTGAAGTGTGTTTTACTAACATAGTTTTAAGTTTATACACTGACACACTTTGTACTATTATGATATATATGTTAGTCTGTAAGGTATTTATCTATGGGCCAAAGTAGCCTGAAAATAAAGGATTTATTTTATTATTATTATTATTATTATTATTATAACAGACTATTAGTACAGATATGAGTGATACGATGAAAATGTCATTCTTTTCGTCACCCATAAAATATAATGCAAAATTTTGACGGCCCTAAGTTAAGAGTAAAGCGCCGGTGACAATAGTATTAGACCCTAATAGGGTTGTACCAACTGAGACACAAACAATGTGTCAACATTATATATTAGTACGTACAATGTCAGATTGAGTTATTTGTTATTAGCCTTACATAGCAGATCATGTCACTGCGCTAACGTTGAGCTTGGTCATTTATTTGAGTATAATTTTCAAATTTCAGATATTACCGGCCCAGGTGAGGTAAATGAGAGGAATTGTCATTTATTTTTATACTAGCGTTCGCCCGTGAATTCGCCTGTGTCAAAGTTAATATAGGTAGGTATTATCCCACGGGAACCGTACATTTTTCCAGGATAAAGTATAGCCTTTGTGGTATTCCAGACTTTAATATATCTCTGTGTCAAACCACATATCCAGATTCGTTAGTAAATACAGTGTATCTTCTGAGATTAATATTTGAATTATGGAAGTTATGTATAATAATAAAATCTAACAAAATCATAGTCTTATTTGACTAAACGAAAGAAACGCAACCTCGGCGACTCCCTTTGAACACAAGATAGCTTCGACCATTCCCAAATACTTGAGTTCAGTGGCTTTACAAAAACACTACAGCACAAGTAGTGAGTGGCACGACGTGTTTCCAAAACAAGCGAACCCTGCCTTACGCAGGCGCATTAACATTGCTAATTGTATAGCAATATACCGTGAGCTGTAAAACCTCCTTGATTTACCGCCGCGCCATAACAATCGCTCATTTTTTATCCTTTAATATTCTATGTTTACAACAGAAGTCCAATCATTTCGTCTTCTTATAAATATTTAACAGTTTGACATTTCAAACTTTTATTGTCGTTCATTAATTTGTAGCTTAGTATTTAATGACTGCAATCTATCAAAATGAAGTCGTAAAAGGAGAAATAAATACTAAGTTATAAAAGTGTTAAGTGTTTATTGAAATAGTTTGTTGTTGACTACTGGTGAGCTTGTAGCTCAGAAATCTCGGACAACGTGCTTCTGCGTCACTCCTATTTATAAACAGTGGGTCCATATTAACATTACTTTTCTTTAAGGATGGGGCATCACCAAATTACGTCTTCCGCTCTTAGCAGAACGGAAGGCAGTGTCAGACTATTACTGACTAAAGCCCATCCGTGTGTCTCCAAATGGCCTTTGCGTTCCAGGGACGCGGTGACTCTTTCGAACAAAATCCGCAATACTGGCAGGAAATTGAGACACCTGGCGACATTTATACCAAAGTAATCGAAACATAATCAAAAAAAAAAACGAGTGTGCTTATGACCACACGACTGAAGTGAAACTTCTTTCGCTCCATCTGTATGTATTTGGCTATGAGAGGAAGAGAGAAAGAAAATGTGCGCGCGCACTGCTGTCTCTTGCTTATATCCCCCACTTAACTTCCGTTCGCCTTGCCCGATCACACTTTTCGTAACGCTTACGTCACGCGTTCGCCAGCTTACTCCCCAAGTCGAGCGTGCGTAAAGAAGTTTCACTTCAAAAGAAACATTAGGTAGGTACCGGCCACGACTCCACGTTAAATGTTGCAAAGACAAAAAAATAGTTTAATAAAAATACTATTCGGGTGTGATTATGTGGGTGCGTCACAGCCCTATCACGAACTGCATCGATGATATCTGTCAGTCTGCTCGTCCTCCGTCGGGGCACGCTATTAGTTAGCTAACTAATTGGGCCAAACGTTTACCGTGTCGCGATAACTGGCGTCAAACGAAAGGGACAGTTTTTTGTTGCCGGACACATTCTTTGAACTTGTCCTCTTAAAGACAAATAAATTGATTGCTCATTGTTGAAAAGGGCGTAAAAGACGTTAACGCTTATGTTACTTACGTCGTTTTGACTGTATCATGTGAGACCTTCCTATACGTGTTTCGGATAGCAGTTCACGATAAGATCGCGAGCGATACACATGCATTGTTCAGTTAATAGGTCTATAAGAAAGTTGTTATCTTTTGTTTTCACACTCAGTGTATCTTTATATTCCTAATAATGATAGTTAATGGCGTACCGTTTTTGTCTTGCCGTATAAACATCCGTAGCGCGTCCCATCGAATAACTATTTGATAGGCGAATGAAATTAATAAATAGATGGACAGATAATTTATATGCGATTCTTGTAGAACACCTGAACAATTTTTACATAACATCACGCCTGTAATCCCCGAAGGGTTAGGCAGAAGTGTACCCATTAGTACACTCACATTTCGCCAGTTATGTTTTTAGTCCCATGTAATAGGGGGCGAGCCTATTGCCATCAACCGGGCACAAATCCAGACTCCGAGGCTGCTACTGAGAAATTCCTGATGGAAAAACCCAATGACACTTTGCCCGACCTGGGAATCGAACCCAAGACCTCATGCACAGCAGTCGTGCTTGCGACCACTAGACCAACGAGGCAGACAATTTTTACACTTTTAATATTCCTAACAAATTTTCCCCAAGAAACGGCAAAGTTATCTTTAGGTATAGCAAGCACAACCAGTCATAACACAACAACAGACTCCGCAGAGTGACGCTGTGTGTATCATGCGACACCACGTACAGCTGCCCCCACTGGTTGCCATCTAATTACAATAACTTAAATATTCGTGACAATTGCTTCGCTTCATGTATAAATGTTGCGCATGAGAAGAAAATATTGAAGTAGGAAATGAACCGAACACAATAACAAACATTACAAATGCAGCCTGTCCACCACAACACGTAATATATGATTATACCACATTATAACATGCTTCCCATCGCGTGCGCAGCCACACGGACGCAATGACACAGTAATGACGCGGTAATGAGCGAGCGACGCCGCGGGGCACAGGCACTGCTTTGGGTTCCCTACCCGATACATGGCAACTGGAGCCCGGGCTGCTCGGGTTTTGCCATTGTCTATGATAAACAGAGCGTTTTTGAAACTGTAAAGTTAAGCAACAGTTTAAGTGGCAGGATTTCATCACCTTACGTGCGGTGCGTTACTTGATGCGGTAAAAATTATAATAACTAAAAATAATTCAATGTACAGAACCCTTCGTGCGCGAGTCCGACTCGCGCTTGGTCGGTTTGTAAAGCCATGTCAATTAGCCCTCATTATAGCTACACTTGATGTAAAATAAATGCGTGCGTGGGCTCACTTTATTTACGCTGTAAATTATTTAAATGTATAGGAAATAGTTTATTAGACTGCGCCCCGGGGCTGTCTGTCATCAGCTCTTAAATAAAGGGTTTGTTAACAAGCTGGCGTTAGTGTGAGTGCGCAGGCGCGGGCGCAGGCTCCCAAGCCTTTGTGCAACTTGTTCCCACAAGCTCTGCATCAACAAAACAGCCGGGCGACGGGGCTGGTAGCGCAGCTGACTGCATACCTTTGATGATCTGAACGGAAGCATCTCAATCGAGAGACATGGTTTAAGAACCTATCCTTCAATTTTATATGACTGCGTTACTCCAGTGACTACTGAGACCACTCTCACTGTAAAGGAACCTGGTACCGTACTGCCCCACGGTATAGCCTTACCAGGGGGCCTACGGCCATCTCTTAAAACAGTATTATTTTAATATTAGGTACGTTGCCATGCGCACTGCTTGATTTGCAACGCTCGACTTAGCGGCGAAAGTTGAGAATCCAAGAACAGAAATTACAAAGTAATATTAAATGGTACTTTTTTAAGGGATGGGGGTAGGTTCCAGTTAGAAGGACTCATAAACAAATAGAGCTCTACTTAAGTACATAATCCTCGCTTGGACTGACCATAGATCGTGGCCATAGACCAATTTATTTGCAGTCACTTTAAACTGTAACAGATCGAAACTAATATTATAAATGCGAAAGTGTGTCTGTATGTCTGTCTGTTACCTCTTCACGCTTAAACCGCTTAGGCATGGAGATATTTTAAGACCCGGGGAAGGACATAGAATAGTTTTTATCCCGAAAATCACCCCCTAAGGCTGTGAAAAGGGGGGTGGAAATTTGTATGCAAGTACGATATAAACAAGTTTCACGCGGACGTAATCGCGGGCATAAGATAGTATTAATATAAGCTGTAGAGGTCCTGTTCGCGTATTAAATGGTTATGAGCTGCAGCTTGACCGACAACATGTTTTATTATAATTGAGAAAGCTTTAATAGCTGTTATTATAATTATATTAGTTTGTTTAATTACTGATGTGTAACGATGTGGCCGCAAGGGCAGGGCCAGTTAGGATTTAACGATAATTTATTCTTGTTATAAGTATGGTTCACTGAAATAGCTTACATCATCTACTATTATAATATAAGTTTTATTGTTTGTTGTCTATGATAAATGCTTTTTGTATATGATAGCCAGATTCATGAGGAATAGTACATTATGCAATGAATAATAATGAGGATTCGAATACAGAGTTGATACTTATGTACAGAGATATCAGCACTACTATTACACTGTAGCGTAGTGTATGTGACCGGCGCAGGCGCCGCCACACTGCAGTGTGTGCAGTAAGTACATTCTCAATTGAACCGCTCGTCGTTAACCCACTCAGCAAATTGAGCTCGTTCATGAAACGATCAACACTTACTGTTACCGTTCGATTCACATACAATTGATACTACAGTAAAATTATAGCGATATACCAACATGTACTACAATACAATGATACAATATGATAGAATATAATATCTTTCTTTGTGTAGAAAGTACAGCATTTTTATCCCTTTTACAATCCACCTTAAAATGAAGCATGTTGAAAGTAATAAGTTAAATTAAGATACACAATAAAATACATGTACTCGTATTGTTACAAAATGTGTAAAATTATTCAAATAAATAATATTTTTTTTAGACTTTGAGTAAGAACATTTATTTTTAAACTAGTTTTCGTAAAAAAAACCTAACTAAAAGTTGGAACTTTGACCATTAATATCTTCGCAAACAGAAGATTCGAAGGTATATATTCCCTTAAATCATAATAAATAACCTAAACCTAAATTAAAAAAAAAATATATATAATAATAATTTATTCCTACGCGAGAGAAATAATTACAGATCGTACTAGATATCATCAATAGTCTCCAAAAGTATGTCATTGACTCCTAATCTAATACAAATGATACTGGATAATATAAATCGTCTCCTGCATATCCAACGGTCGTGTAAACCTGGCCTTCCTCGACCTTGCACTTACCAATGTTCTCCTAATGAAGCATTCATTGGTAGTTCATGTCGACCTAGTTCTTGTATATACAAGTAACTAATAAGCATCCATACGCATAGGAAAGAATATTATAAAGCTGAAGAGATTGTTTATTAAAACGAACTAATCTCCGGAACTACTTGTTCGATTCTTAAAATTCTATTACCAATAAAAGTAAGCATTTTATAATCAAAATTTTAGGATGCGAAGTCACGTGCAAAGTTAGTGTGTATGTATGTGTGTGTGTGTTAGTTAGTGAATTTGTATATTTTATTTAACACCCTTGTATACCATGTACCTATTACGCAAATAAATATTCTATTCTATTTTACCTAAATAAAATAGATGGAAATAGTGCAGATTTTTATTTCGCCCGCTTAGACAAGGGGATAAAGACGAGTGGTCTAGTTTACAGGTCTAGTTGTAGTGTCTAGTTTAGGTGGATACAAGCATATTAACAATTAACATTCCGAAAACTGAAGGATAACATACATAACATCACGCCTGTAATCCCCGAAGGGTTAGGCAGAGGTGTACCCATTAGTACACCCACATTTCGCCAGTTATGTTTTTAGTCCCATGTAATGGGGGGCGAGCCTATTGCCATCAACCGGGAAGGAACAACAGAGGAAGGTAGGAACAACAAGGAGGAAGGATGAACAGAGTATTAATCCTAATAATGAGTCACCTAATCAACTTCCACGTCGTGGGTACAAGTCTAATTGGGAAAATATTTTTGTACATGATAACCAGCCTCATGAGTAATAGTATAAAGGCTGACATCACGCTACGACCCAAGAGAGCAGAGCAGTACCCAAAGATCTAACTTAACACGGTAGATAAAAAATCTCGCCAATGAAGTTAGCAGCAGTTAGTATTCAATATCCACAGTGTAGTGACAACCCTACGCCCTCACTAAAGGTCATCATGTCCAGTGACATCGCACTACAAGTCCTCTGGCGCAGCCCTGGCCGCGGGACTGCGGCGACACCACACATATATTCACTGGCGATACTCTCCCGATACATTTCCGATAGCTGCGTGCGCGCAATAGTATTCACGAATTCAGCGCAGCAAGTAGCCGCTAGAGAAGTGGCTTACATTTGTGAAATTTTTGCGAAGTATTAGCAGTGGATGACGGGTCTGTTAAGACATAGCTAAATACTAAAAGGAATACTCTTAATCGTTCAAATTAGTTTGTGGTATGTGCGCGTGCGATGTGCATAAGCTATCATGTGCTTTCCACTAGAACTGTGCGAGCAAGCGCAGCGGGAAACAAAGTAAAAGACTGACACAGTGCGAGACAGACTCGCACTTAAAAAAATCTACAACAAAAACGCATTAATTGTATGGGACCCTCTTTAATTTAAAACGTTATTTGTTGCTATGGCGACCACAATAATACACAATGAAAATTTCAAGTGGGGACAGACGGATGAGCGCGAGCAACAGGGCTTTATTTGAAAGCCTGACTGCTAATAGAGTAGCTTCAGCTTTGGTGGAAAGCTAGCCTTAAGTATTCGTATATACTTATGTATTGCATATATTATCTCGGAGTAGCTCCCGTTACCTTTAATATATATTGTAATTACTGTTCGTGTTCTACAGATTAGATACAGACGGAGCTCGCCCGCCTGACTTACAGCCTAGGCCGACTTCCAGGCCAGAGTAATGCGCAGCAAGGTTGAGGTTACTGCATTAGTCTAATTAGCTCAGCGGTAGTGAGTGCTGTATGTGCTAGTGAGAGGGCCAGGGTTCTTATCGACTAACAGTTTTAACACAGCCCCGTAACCGTTGGTGTAGTGGTTGCAAGAGTGTAACCTAATTGAAAAGAGTGTCTGAGGAGTTTCTTGCTTGTTCTTCTCTATAGAGGCCTATGGAACAAGCAACTAGCTTCAACTTCCTAACTAACTGACCGACTCCTTGGCAATTCAAAAGTGTTTGTAATTGGTCTTATTGTAATAAATGTTTTGATTTTGACTTTGACGTAAGACTCGCAATTCGATTCTCGGGTCAGGAAAAGTGTTATTGTGTTCTCCTATCGAAGTTTCTGTCTTGAAATCTAGCGTCTGGATCAGTCATAGTTTAATAGGCTGGTCTCGATTACATGACATTAACATAACTGGAATTTCACGACTATATTCTATTTTTATGATTTTATAAGTATTTGATTTTATAGCTTATGTATTGATCATAAAATAAAACATCTGATTAATACAAAGTTAAAAGGAAATCTTCTTCCCATGCAAATAAAGTCGTAATGATGTGAGTACGTGCTCACTGTGAGACATCTTCATAAGTACATTACTGTATATAATGTACGCTAAGTGGTTCGTAACGCACACGAGACAATAACAATGCATTACATATTGATTTGAACTATTATAATTTATATTATTTATTACCCACGCATTTGCAAGGACCTCAGGAAAAATTATAGTTAATACTCAGCAAACAATATATTTCATTTAAAATTACATAGTGTTATTACTACGCTAAGGTTACGTTCAAATAATTACAAGCGACACGACTGATTTATTATATTACAGCCGCAGCATCTGTATGCTGCAATCTCAGTGTAAATCTGTTAAAATCACAACTAATTTACTCACATTTTTGACAATGTTGAGATGAGTTTGTGACTAGATTTTGAACGTATTTAATTAACTACGAGGATTAGCTCTGAACGTAGTCTTAGACCGGTAAAGTTTTAAAAGTGCGTGCTCTAAAAATTTATGATACTTTTGTAACACAATTTATCGTAACACTTACCTACATAATTAAAATTACATAGAAAATGATGTATAGAAATGCATCCATATGTAAAAAAAAACAAAAATAAACTAAATCTAATTGGTATCCATAAAATCCTCCGCATCGTCGTCAACTGGCAATGTATCCAATAGACTGGCGGCATTGCCACATTAGATGGCAATGCTTAGTCTCTGGTCAAGGTAAAAGCCATTCTATGGGTCATGAAGAAATAACATATTTTTTTTTTTATGTACATAAATACAAAAACTCGCCCCGATGTACTAATTAAAAGATTGTCTATAAAACACAGGTGTCGAGTTAAGGTAAATACTCCTTACAATCCGGCGCATGTTGGGTGTCAGATAAGTTCATATCAAGCACAGCGCCGCGCGGCTGGTGCGCAGGCGGCCGTACAAAAGACATCAACGAGAGACATCGCTGTGATATGATTATCATTATGATGTTTTTCGTAAGATTTGGTTGTGTTTTTGTATAATGTCTAAACATCATCGCGCTAGTTTTCTTGTGGGGTAGACAGATGTGGTGTGTTGTTAGATATATTTATTACTATTTTGACTAGCGTCACCCCGTGACTTCGTCCGCGTGGAATATTATAGTGTACCATAGACTATGACTATGGCATTCGCCAAATGTGTAACGTTTTTAATGGATTTTTTGTAACATCATAACATCACGCCTGTAATCCCCGAAGGGTTAGGCAGAGGTGTACCCATTAGTACACCCACATTTCGCCAGTTATGTTATTAGTCCCATGTAATAGGGGGCGAGCCTATTGCCATCAACCGGGCACAAATCCAGACTCCGAAGCTGCTACTGAGGAATTCCTGATGGAAAAACCCAATAACACTTTGCCCGACCTGGGAATCGAACCCAAGACCTCATGCACAGCAGTCGCGCTTGCGACCACTAGACCAACGAGGCAGTCAATTTTTTGTATTTTTTTGAGGATTTTTTGTAATCTGAGATTATCATTTACAAACAAAGAAACAATTTTTTTTTTTTTTTAATAATATTTGTCACAGACACAGACATGTCCATTCAATTGATTTTTAAATACTTCAGATGGATTTCTTCACTTACCTACAGATGGGGCCGGCTGCACTTCGGCTTAGAAAGTAACAGTTGTAAGTTTCAAAGCTTTACTACATTAAACAGTTCTTCATACTTTTATTTAATTACAAATACTCTGCTTAGCGAGGTCTAGCGTCGAGAGCCACCCACGTTACAGCTACTACCATGGCGCCATTTAAATTCACAAAACATTTAATTCTAATAAATCACTAATCTCTAAAAATACTCCTAAATCCCTTTACGCAGCGCCGCCATGAGCTAGGAGTCCTTCGTCTGAGGCATGTGGTCGTTATAGAGGAATGCTAGCTATGTGTGACAGTCTGCTAGACCAGACTCCACTAACGAAGCAAAAAGTCAGCGAGCGGTGCGACCACCGCGGAGACTTTATATGTGGCAGGACTTATACCGCTTTGAGACATACTTATAAGTTATTAGAATTAATAATGATAATCTAACGTAATATATGTTTAGGACCAGAGCGGTTCGAACCTTGTCGAGGCAGGCATTTTTACTGTAAGGTGTAATTACACGACTGCCCCAAAAAAAGGAGTGTTATGTGTTCAGGGTTAATGTATGTATGTATGTGAGATTCTATATTCCACCGTAACTTTGAAACGCCTGAACCGATTTAGATGTATGAGGTATCGTTGCAATCCTTGCATCGTTCCGAGTTTCATAGGCTCCTAGTTAAAAAAAACATAGGCTAGTTAAGAATCCTATGTGGTCACTTTAAAACGTAAATTAATACCAGCCTCAATTTTTTTTTATGAATCTGGTCGTGGCTATTTTTATCGTCTAGAAGTTGACAAGTAGATTTAAAAAATATATAACACTGTAAATAAAAAACGTCGTTAAAATACTGACGAGTAAACAAAGTACAAATACGTGCAATTTTTGCAGTCGTGAGTTTTTAATTTTTTTAATTATAGTACCTTGTTTCTTATAATTTTGCATGCATAAATCGGTAGAACATAGTGATTCACTCAATATCTTGCAATGGATTTATATAAACTGTGTTCAGCAATAAAGATCTGATTTGATTTGGCACTTGACTTAGTGCAAAAAATATAAAAACGTGTGACATACACAACCCCGCTAGCGATGTAATGGATTGCGCCCCGCTCCTTATCACTGGAAGAAGACCAATATTAAAATTGCCACTTCTGAGACTCACCCAGTTGTGGTAATATTCTATAGGCGGTCTAGTAACAACACTTAATCTTATATTACCTATAAAATGTATGAACAAAGTAGCGTTTATAACAGTAACCCTGAATCACAGATTATCATGAACAATAGTCGCAGTAATGGCAGTTCCTCCACAAACAACGCTCGCTAATAGTTTCCTACAGTCGTCATGTTTGTACTCATCATAGTTTTATGTCTGTAACAATATTGATTATTGTGATCACTTCCACGTCTGTTGTTCTAAAGGTGTAACATATCTGCTGAGAAATTTATATGGATGTTTGTAATTTGTTTACTCTTTTTAAAAGTTACTAGCTTTGGCCCGCGACTTGGTCCGCGCAAAAATAAAATAAAATGTAGCAGCTTTCTAATGGTGAAATAATTTTTAAAATCGGTCCAGTAATTTTTGAGTTTATACATTACAAACAAACAAACAAAAATACAATTTTTTCCTCTTTATAATATTAGTGTAGATAAGAAATTCTACAATAAACAGCGAGGAAGTACGAGTTATTTTATTATATTTCACTAAACTCTAGCAAAAGTCGAAAAGAATACTTGATTTTATTTGAAAAAACAGAATTATCTTAAAATAAAGTAAATAAATCTATACATATAAAATATCTTGTGACGTTGTTTGTGGTCCGGGTATGAGTCCGGGTAGTTCGTTCACTGTAGCTGATTAAATTCACGCGGACAAAGTCGCGGGCAAAAGCTAGTATCTTAGTTAAAGTTATAATAAACATAACATAACATACATAACATGTAATTAAATTAAAATGCCTGTAATCCCCGAAGGGTTAGGCAGAGGTGTGCCCATTAAATAGTACATCCACATTTCGCCAGTTATGTTTTAAGTCCCATGTAATAGGGGGCGAGCCTACTGCCATCAACCGGGCACAAATCCAGACTCCGAGGCTGCTATTGAGAAATTCCTGATGGAAAACCCAATAACACTTTGCCCGACCTGGGAATCGAACCCAAGACCTCATGCACAGCAGTTGTGCTAGGGACCACTAGACCAACGAGGCAGTCAAACAACGAAAATAAATAATAAACGAAAATAAATTAATATAAAAATAATATGCAACCCTTTAATTGCATTCTAAAAATACAGTTCAGAGGCAGCATGTTCCAGCGAGTGCTGTGTAACGAGCACAGAGTGACACATCGCTGCTCGTCACAGCGTGTCACACTGACACATGCAACCTCCTTTCAGTTTCCTTCGCAAAAAGTGAACTCGCTCAGCTTTCGTGCCAGCTTTACCTACCACTAGAAAATACCAACTACGTATTATCATAAATACACTTCAATAATCACAGAAAAAAAGTCGTACATTTTTCCTCACGCAAAGTTCATTGCTGCTTTAACATTGAAACACAGTTTTCTGCGTAGTAGAAAAACAGTAATGGATGTGTTTGTCTAGATGTGATAGTTTCCGGCCAATACTATTCTGGCGAAATGTCGGTCCATTCGGCGATGTCCGTCAGTGGATGCTGTGGGCGCGTCGCGGACGGACGTCGGTCGCGTATTTGAACGCAAACATACGATCGTTCGATACGTCGCGAGTTCGAAGCCCGCGTGTGAAGTGAACTGTGATTTTTGAACTAACAGTCAGTACTACTTTTTGATAAAAAAATCAACAACTTTCTTACCAGAAGTTTCAGTATTTTCTTTAGAAAATGTAAGTTCGTTTTAATTTTTTCGTTGTACAGCTGAAAACTACGCTGAAAATTCTCACCAAACCTTTCGTAAGTTGTTTCATAATGTTTCATAATTATATAGTTTACGTAGTTATACCAAATCATTTAAATGTTAAGGTTAAACCTGAACTCGTAATTAGTTTAAGATACTTTTATGAATAAGAATAACAATGAGCGACGATTAGAACTTAATACAAGTTCCTTTTTTTAAATTGCAAAAAGAAAATCTATTAGTGTTAATGTATTTAATTATCTGTGATGCTTCGTACTCTCTATAAGTCTAGCTGTACCTGCTTTTGAGTGCTTCAAATATTGTGGGTAATACAAAATTTAATATAACTCTATGAAGAAACAAAAAAAGTTTGCAAAACAAAACTACATTCCATACGATTCTCGAATTTTCTTCACCGACAGTTCGAAGTTATGATTCGGACCTCTTGTTAACGAAACGTTATTTATGGTGATTTATTGAAGGTCTAACAGAGAGGTATGTAAGCTTCGGATAACTTCTCCCAAACCAGGATCCTGTTAATCTTTAACGATCGTCAATTGTTTTGTAATTGAAAATATAAGCAAATATTCGAATATCAATATTTATCGACGCGATCTATTAGGAATATGATTGTCCATAAGTAGGCTACTAAATAAGACACAGTGCCACATTGCCTAAGCGCAGATAAATCATTACAAACACAACATGGAGCACAACTAGATATTAAATGTTAATTCTGTCACATTACGCCCCTGCGCGTGCGCTCTCTATTGCAAACACTTGGCTCTGTATCGATTAGAAATTATTCGATTATATCGTAACTGAGATCCGAATGATTGCTGTTAATAAAAGCTCCTTTACACGTGGACAGTTTCCTGCTTGTCCAAAAACAATCGAGACTCGCCGTTCGTCTAGATCGAGCGACAACAACTTGCCTATCTATATCTAACTATCATTGAACTAGAAATACGATATTTTATTCAAACACTAGCTTGTAAACACGTCTTCGTCTGGTTTTACTACTCCACTCTCGTGGGTTGAGGGTATAGCATGTGCCTAATGAATCTGGCTGTTAGATACTAAACTAATTTTGCCATTTCGACTGGTAGTTCCAGAGAATCAACAAAAGCGCGTTCAAAATCTCTTTTACTTTTTATGTTGACATAGATAAGCTTCCAAAATTTAAAGACGGAGGGGATTTTCGAATGAGTTTCATACTTACGCACAGTTTATGCTAGTCAACTTATTTCTACTTTAAATAAAATCGCTTATCGCAGGCGAGAGCCTCTCCTCGTGTAAACGAGCTGTAAGAGGAGGTGGGTAACGTGGGAAGTCAATATTAGTTGTTTTAAGTGATCTACATTTAATTTATTTGTAAGAGTTATTGCAGTTGTCAGTGGTGACTATTTACTAAGTTGTTCTCATATTTTACGTGTCTGGTTTGATGCGAGCGATAACGCGGCCAACGCTTTATTTCGTAATTTGGAGATTTTAAAGAAATCACCTGAACAATATTATTCTTTCGACCGAATTTCGGTCACTTTAAGTAGAGACTACAAAAGTACGCGAGAGGTATTATAGTACACAAGTGTGTGCGCGAACCTCTTCCCTCACTCTCATAGTCCGACGGGACGGCAATCCGACACGACTAGAAAATGATCATTCGCAGGACCATTGGCTTTTACGTACTTTCCGAGACACGGGGGTGTCACCAACCACCAACTCCCAAACTCCGAACTGCTACTAGGAAAAACCTTTTAAATATTACAAGCTTCTATTTAGCTTGCACTGTTCGTATGTATGTAAGTTGTCCTTTCAAAATTTGCAAACCATTTGTAGGTATTCGATTGAGCTGAAATTTTGCACACACCTTTAGTTCTAATGACAATACAATGTCCAATACTCAATATTGTTATAATTTTAAATTAAAGCTTGGTTTTAAAACATTTTTTTTTTTTAATTTTTCATCAAAATTCTTATTAGGATAACTTGTACTAGTACGTATGGAATGCGTACGTGCGTACGTGTGAAAAATTGAGTACCCTATAGCGTTTTTCCCGACCAAGAAATCAAACGCCAGACTTGATGCTTAGCAGTCGCGCTTGCCATCAAGAGACATACAAGGCAGCCAAACTAAGTGGCACTTGTGAAACTATTTATTCTATTGAAAGGTGATTTTCTTTTGTCTACAAACTTCAACCTAAAACACATCTACCGCCTTGGCTGCTCCTTCACGTGTCGTCATCATCTCCACTCAGTCACTGAGAGCTGCGAGATGTTAGTGAAGATCCGAAACGTCGGCCGCGTGTTGCGACATGATGATGAGCACACGCGGGTCAGCGCCGCGCTATCACTTGATACGCTCTTACGTGTTTACGTTACCGCGTGCACAATAGGCGGCGTCGGGTTAGCGTTGATCACTGCGCAGTACTAGAGGTCGATGTGAGGCAGATTACAACACCGACACAAGCACTGGCTCGTGATGCTTAGAACTATTAGAGATATCTTCTTGATGCTGTACTAATCCGTACATCTTTTACTTATAACTTTTAACGGAATTTCTTTGAATTCTATTTGTGTGAATATTTCACCCGGACCTATGGAAATTAAAAATCATTTAAATTGTTAAGCTAGTCTTTCGTTTTATCCATTCTAATAATATTTTAGAGTCAAAGAGTTTCTCGTTTGTTTTTAAAATCTTTTTGTATATACGAGAAATAGTATAGGCTGTAACTTGTATCAAAGATGTAACTTCACGCGTACGAAAAGAACACTAGTATCTCAAAATTAAAAATCTGAAGAGTTAAATTGTTTAAAAAAATATCTTTGTATTATATAGCCCTATAACTGAGAAAGGTTATAATCTGTATGAGAGTATACGCTGAACAGTAACCAAAGCCGCACGACGCATGTGAAACCGCGGGCTATTGCTAGTTCAACAATTTACTCTAATTGGTTTATCTGCTGTAAATTAACAAATAAATTGCGTCGGAAAGTTATTCTGCATTACCAAAACGTACACAAGTTAGTTGTTCGTATGTATTATAAGATTGTAAATTGGTCGTTTTCCCACCACTGCCACACTTCAGGTTCTACGCGACACTCTCTACGACAGAGGAACACATTCCCCGAGGGCTATCTCTGTTAAGTACACATTCAAATTAAGAAATGCCACATCAAGCGCCCGATCGCTATCGAGTGCGGAAAGTGTCGGCGATGGGCCAACATCCACTCCGCATTACTCACGTCATTAACACACGAGCACTTCCTAACGATACCAGTGCTACAATGTCAGTGGTGCAGCTTGCCCTACACGGGCCCTGTATCTAAATATATTGGGGCCCTTCTACTTAACTGCGGTATAGCACAAATGGAAGCTAAAAGTCTTTCAGAAAAGAAACAAAATGGTGCCGATTCCCTTGGTCGCAAACTAAACTAAAATTAGACCATTTCCATCTTTTTCTGCCCAATAAAACAAGATAGAGACTAATGTAAATAAGAGCTGTCAAATTTAGTCAATCTGTCACATCCATACAATTATAGTTGACATCTTAAAACACACACACAACATCACGCCTGTAATCCCGGAAGGGTTAGGCAGAGGTGTACCCACATCTTAAAACGTATGGATTAAAAATACGGAAAAGTTCAAGGCAAAACTAATTTGACATCGCTAACTTAGTTCTTAATGTCACCGTCCTTCCGTTCGCTGTATGTTAGCAAGAGATGTCAATTCTCTAAATTTAGTCTAGTTTGTGAACAAGGGAATCGGCACCAATGTTTTTTTTTCCAGCAAAGTTTAGCGTACAGCTTAAGAGTTTGCGTGAGATAATCTATACTAGTTCTACTACTTCTATACTAATATTATAAAGAGGAAAGATTTGATTGTTTGTTGGTTGGCATTGAATAGGCTCCGAAACTACTAAACCGATTTGAAAAATTCTTTCACTGTTGGGAAGCTTCACTATCCTCGGATGACATAAGCTATATTATATTTAGTATCAACATTGTACCCGTGCGAAGCCGGGGCGGGTCGCTAGTGGATAATATTTTACGAAAATTGCTTACACGGATTCAGGGCTGAAGCTAGGGGCCTCGTATTTTTGATACGACGGCAGCTACGCCCCTGTTCAATGTCCATCTCCACTAAAATGTTCGCTAGTGTCACTGCTGATCACGGCAACCTAAAAAGGTCAAAATAGTAAGTTATCCCACGGGAACACAAAAACGGGTTAAATTTATTCTGTGTTATGCTTGATCAATATCTACATGTGTGCCAGCTAATTCCGTTCAGCCGTTCAAGCGTGAGAAAGTAAAATTCATTTATATATCCATTAAAATCCATGTACCTACCCTTATAAACTTTTCCGTTTATATTATGAAGTAGGATTTGTTGGTACTTGGCATCTGAATGTTTCGCATGATGTCTATGTCAGCAAAATAAACTTGAGAAAGCGTGTAGGGAATATACCGTCTTACCCTTCGTGGATAACAGGCGTCATACAATGTTGATGTTTTGGAATTTTTGGAAAAGTTAGTGCATTATGCGATGATTAATTATAATTTGATTCTTCCCGTGACCCAAGGGCTGGTTTTTACCTTGGCCAGAGGTTAAGCATTGCCATTTAACGTGGCAATGTGGCCAGTCTTTTAGGCACATTTCCAGTAGACAGCGATGCGAATTTTTTGATGCCATTTAATTTTAGTATCTCTTTTTTTTATTCTGGTTGTTTTTTATTTTATTTTTATTATTAAGCTTGTAAATAATGTATATATTAATTAAGATATAATAAATTATGCGATTAATCGGGTCCGAAGTCGCCACCATGCTCACTTGTTCCCTGTATGAGCAAATGACTCTCTAGTGGGATAGCTTCACAGACTCTTGCTATTTATTTATTTAATCTCAAAAAACTTTACATTGTTATAAGTTGCGCGCCAGAATATTCCTCATTGTAACATTGTAGTAAGGAATATGATAATCTAACTTTTCTCTCCGACTTCGCTCGCGATTCCATGTCGCGATAAACTATCGAAGTAAAGTCGTGACCGACTCACTAATTCTATTTATGCCTCAGCCGAGTTCCGAACCTGCGACGTTTCGTATCGCGTTTCTCTCGGAATCCATATCTTTGTTGTGTAGTTATATTATCTGTGGTTTACAAGCTCGGTTTACGATTAAGCCAGTTTACGAGGGCCTGGGTTCGATTCTCATGCCTGGATTAGCAGTGCCTGTGTCGTTTTAAACAAGATGAGAAAGACGAATGTTTATTGCTTTACGTAAGGCCCAAAAAATTAAAAAAAAGACGGGTTGCACTCCGGGAGTGCCGGCAGAAGTAAAAACTTGATTATTAACGTTGAGCATGTTTGATATTTTGGAATGGTTAGGGAATAATTTTGCACCAATTGCTTTATCAGTATAAAAGTACTATCATTTATGTGGTAGAATACAATATTCATTTATTGCGCTATCGTACACAAACATGACAATTTATATTACATTAAAAAATTAACACTTTAAAACTATTACAATTATTTTACATTAAAAAGTTATACACGAACATTAGCGCAAGCGCCCTGCGCTGCCTAAACGAAACAGTAGGCCCAGGCATACATTTTCGCCGCGCCGTAGAGAGGGGATAGCTGTCTACTCTCCATCCGTCTTACGCTTTTTCGATCAGGTCACGTGTCCTGACGCGAGTTTAAGATTTTATACCCATTACAGAAAAAGTGCTCAACGCCGCTAAAGAAGATTTCACTTCAAAAATCATTAGAATTTAGTTCTCTCCTCACAACGGCAACGGGAATCTTGTCCGAAGAGTGGTCAAACACGAAAGAATTTTATGTATAATTATGTATAAAACTAACACTAATCATCCAATCAATACCGTATCTCAATTATAAAGCTCATAAAATACTTGTAACACAAATACAGTTACGTATTTAATATTATCCTTATCTATGCAAACGGTCTATGGCCGCTAAACGGATCTAAATATGCTTTAATTAATATTTTATAGATCAACTAAATGTTGCAGATACCTGGCGTTATTTATGTGTTTTCATTATGACACATTTGCATACGCTTTAGTGGAGCATACATTATTGTGAGATGAGAGCATCGCCGTCTGTTAACTTAAACTAATTATTAGAATTGATGATGATAGTTATGTTGAACTAAAAGCAACTAATTTTCAGTAGCAGCCTCGGAGTCTGCATTTGTGCTCGCCCCTTAAGGAACTTAAACATTATTGGCGAAATGTTGGTGTGCTAATATGTACACCTCTGCCTAACGCTCGGGGAATTACAAGCGTGATGTGATGTTGTACTAATCGTACTTATATCATGAACTAACTAGCTTCTACCCGCAACTTCGTCCGCTTCAAAATTGACATAGAAAATAAAATTGACATAATTATTATATTATCTCACGGGAACCAAATTTTTTTTTATAAATCTCAGTATAATCTCAGTGCGATATTTCACCAAGATCCATTCAGCCGTTCTGGCGTGTTTGAGTAACAAACATCTATCCAAATTTTCGCATTTAAAATAGTAGTAAGATTTGGTCGAAAATACTTCTTCTTTCTTTTCTTTGTACCTGCCCGAGCTTTATACTCCTACACGTGACGTCACTTAGTTCATAATTATAATGTAACGCCTTATCTAATCACCGTGAAAACAGCACTAAATTACTTGAAACACTTAACGGCTATAAATAATGAGACAAATTAAAATAAAGCGGATAAGTAACCGGAGCGCTGACTGAAACAGTTCATCACATGAATATTTATAAAGTTGAGAAAATATTCAGAATATCAGAAGACGAGCACTTGTCGTGAGTATACTGGACGTGTCGACGGGACGGAGGGTTCTGTTGGCCGCTATTATTTAGAAGACTTTTCTGATGGCACGCTCCAGGACGACACCGAGAGTGTAGGGGACGGCGGCGGGCGCACGTAGCGTGATACACAAAAAAGCGAAATATACACTGGACAGTTCCTAAGATATGTAACGCCACAATGGTCAATATTATTTATTTCTCGCAGGCGAGGACTTAATTAAAAGACTTTAGCTATAGTCTAGACATATTTTAGACAATAAAAGTCATGTAACTCTATGATTTTTTTTTTAAATTGGTTATGGGACTCTAGTTCACTAATATCTCTAGTAATTTAAATTAGTAGGTAAACTAGACTTAAAAATCATTGTCAGAACTACCAACGCCCTTTGGCCGATCTCAATCTACAGAATGTCGATCTATTTAAGATGAAGTGTTAAGTTAACATCAGAATTCTTCTTCTTATCGTGTGGGCAGTAAGGTCTGGCGACCCCACACACCCTAGTGTCAGAGTTTCTAAACCGCCACAAGGGCCTCTGACATGGTTTTCAGTGGAACTGTAAAGTCCAGGTTTCCTCAATGATGGTTTTCATGATCACCGATGCCAGTGATGTCCAAGATAACCAGTATTAACCACCCTACAGCTTTCCCTGTAGTTTCGTAAACCATCTCAGTTTGTAGGTGAATAAACCTCAAATCTACAGTTTTTATGATAATAGCGAACTAATAGCAAACATCCGTCTGTCGTTTACACTGTGCTACATACGTTTGCTGGCGCAAGTTAATGGACGCACTAAACAACTCTCCCAGCACTTCATTCAAATGACATATTTATATTGATACGGTCTATTGTACTTTACCTGCATACACCTATATTTCTTTTATAATGATCTCATTTTACAAGAGAAGTAAAATGTATGTTTTATTTCTTATTTTATTGTTAAAATATAAATTATCTTTTATAAGTAGTCAATTATACATTTCTTAGGTATCTTTTTCATTATTTCTGTGATGTGTATAAATAAACAATAAATGCAAATAAAATTTATATGTATGAATAATGTTGTCAAAAATCGATTTTCCTACAGTTTTTTTTTGTCATAGCGACAGGGTTGCTAACGTACCTGTAATTGTTTACAAGCTGGCAGGATTGACTTACGTTCTTGATGATAACTTCTTACTGCTAATTTGTAATTCCATTTAGAAAATGACAAACGTTATGACAAAATTTTTCAAAGAATATCTTTACCAAAGGGGCATCCAATTGTATACAAAAAAAAAGTTGCAGAAGAAAATTCAAAATGTTCAACATGCACCCGGCGAGCAACTCTCTCATTTGTATCATCCGCCCCGAAATGCTGACCGTATCAGTGTTAGTAGATAGCGCGGACACGTCGAACCAGTTCACACTAGTTAACACTCGTCGCTAATGTACCATTAATTAATTACTTGAACTTGTCACAACACGCCGCGTAATCACACGGTCACAGGAGCGGACAACCGGCGGCATGCGGCCAACGAAAAAAATATGTCGACGTTGTTACATTTATTATGATTGATTGTGGCGATAGACATCAGACTCTTAAATTAATAATTTTAGATAAGATTAACCGAATTCATCATGTTAGCAAATTAAAAATAAATCTACTGGCAACGAAAATTAAAATTAGCTTTTGATATAAAATGTTTACAACCCCCGATGCAACTAATGTATCCTCAACGTGATAGAATCAAACCGATAGTTGAAGAATGTGTGTAGGAACACGGCCGGGTGATTTGTGAGGTTTTCCGCTACGTTTCACTACGATTTAGATAATAGGAACGTTAGGTGGTTTCCTGCTTTCTTCACACCAGTCATTATGTCAATAAGACATAAGTACTATTATCAACAAAAACTTTAAAGCATGGACAACAAATAAAAAAGGGGTTGACAACATTTTGGCGATTTCAAATACTAAAACACGCTTTTAATTTTATTACTAGTCATAAAATATTTAACACGTTTCTAGCAATAAAAAGTGTAGTTTAGAGCGAGCTCTGATTCACTCCCACCTTCAATTAAAACTACATAAACTTTCAGTGAACTGAGTTGTTTAAACATTGCATAAATAGCTATAAACATGATATTTACATACGTTTGTTTGTCAAAGTTCTCCATCAATTAACCGCTACGCACTCTACCCTGTTGCCGCTAGAATTAATTCTTGGAATGTGCCAAAATATAGACCCACAACGTTAGGGTGATCACACTGGAAAAGCCACATAATAATTGAAGATATAAAGACTTAAATACTATTTATTTACAATAATGTACAAACAGGATTCCGTACCAATATGTCCATCGCTGTCGCCTCACAGTCACTGCGCTGATCGCAGTTTGCTGCAGCAACGCGGGCGACGGGTAGCTTATCTTTGCCGGACACCACCACATGGAACGATCATTTTCAATCCTGTCGATGACACTCAATATTGAGTCGAACTCAGCCACAAGCCTGGCGCCATAACAGGTGTTCCTAGATTCCTAGTGTGTGTATGGAATCGTGTAAAAATCTCCACCTGGACAATTTTCCTTGTTTCGACCTACTTTTGTCAGCAGTCTGTTTATCAACCGACTTCAAAAAGGAGGAGGTTCTCAATTCGACGCGTATGTTTTTTTTTTTTTTTTTTTTTGTATATTTGTTCTACGATTACTCCGCCAATTATGAATCGATTTGAATGATTTTTTTTGTTTGAAAGAGTATAGTTCGGAATAGGTCCCATAGGAATATTGTCATGATCTGATGATGAACTTTGGAGAAATGGAAGGGAACTCCTTATAAAATCACAGCAGAACCGCCGTAACAAGAAAAATTGCTTTGTTTATACGTGTAGTCGATGTCTGACTGAAGGAAGTGGGGAGGGGGTACGTCAATCCCCCTCCTACCACTTTCCAAAATTAAATATATCGTGTGAGGTTTTGTTTGAAAGGGCTTTATGTAAGGATTTCAAACATTAACACACAAGCACTAAAAAGTGAAAAAAGAAAAGCTTTTTTACAAAAAAAGATAACCGCCTTCAAAAACTACAAAATAAAAAAAATACTTTAGCTTGGAAGTCGGTGGCAATACCTACATATAAGAACCAAAACCAGAGCCGCCGACTTCCAAGCTAAAGTAATTTTTTTATTTTGTAGTTTTTGAAGGCGGTTATCTTTTTTTGTAAAAAAGCTTTTTAGACTTACAAGTTAGCCAAGGTGACTCATGATCAGGGTTCCAATCGGTGGCACATATCAAGATGTAACAATTACTTGCGACAAATATTATCTTTGAAAGCTATAGTAAACCTGTACTTACTCAGAGATAGTTCAATGATGGTGTCCTACTTTCTGCAATAAATTTCAAGGCATACTATTCATAGCGCTGCCAAAGCGCTGCATTGAGTGTGCCCAAGCTTTTTGTTAGCAACTTGGCCGAACGCTGCGCCAACTCAATATGTCTCATTGTCAATTAGTGTGAACTGCCACAAACTGAAGTAAATGCTTAACCTCTAGACATGGACTAATACGCGCGACAACTTATGTCTGCGCTGCCTTTATTTATACCAGGACTGGCCACGTTTGTGCCATTCATATAAATCCTAGATATTATTATTGGCGATAGTTGAATATTTAGTAGGTGCGAGCGCGACTAATGTAATGTTTTATCGCGGCAGATATTGTGTTGGGATTATAATGTTTATTGAATTAACTTGACGGCTGGCATCTATCAACACTCTGTTACCATAATACCTAAAGGTTTATTTTATTCTTCTATTTTATTTATTTATTTAGATTTAATGCAACATAAGTACAAAAGCGGAGTGAGGTAATGCCTTAGGCATTCTCTAATAGTTAACCAAAAGTGTATAACTTATTGTACGATAAGTTATTGTACGAGCGTAAAACAACGAAATTAGAAATATAATAAAAAAGTACTCATCATGAACAGCGTCATATACAAAGCGACACGGCAAGAGTTCTACATATTATCATTTGTTTCTAAAAGTTTTCCTCAGATTTAAATGAAGCCTGGCATTCTATGCATTCAGGCAGTTCCAAATATTATCTTTAATCTAAACGCACATAATAATATGGAATATCAAGCAATTATCGTTAAGCACAGTCGTGTCTGTGTGATGTCTGGCGCGAGCGCAGGTGGGTCAATACCAAGAGTCACTGAATCTATTGAGGTGCGATTTACAATGTTCACGGCAATATGTGAAGTGGCAATGACTCACTGCAGTACACCAGGGCTGTTGATGTCAAGTGATGCAAAACAGCATTAGAAAATCTAGTAATAAAACAAATCAAACAATAAGCTGAAGATCGGATCTAGCTGTAAGTTTTCCTAAAATTATTAAAATAAAATAAAATACAATAAACGCGCTCTTATTTTGGAAACATTTTTATGACAAACAACAAAAACAGAAAACAAAAAATCAATGTTTATCTATTAAGATGATCACTAAACAATACAACATTACAGTACAACTGTGTAGCCAGTAATTAATATTAAACAGCTCATTCCCGCGGTGTCGCTCGGTATCAGCGTGTAATAACTCGAGCCGCGCCGCCCCACAATACATTACCATCTAAATAAATCTTTACGTTGTATTAAATCAGAGCGTGCTGCGAGACAGATCAGAAGGCCCACTTGTCTTTAACATGGAAATGTACTTTGTTGACCTTGGATCTGACCACCAAGTATCGAAAATATAAATGTATACCAATTACGTAACAATAGTAAAATAATAATAATATAAAAAACCGTAGTTAGATTACATAGAACTGCACATTTTTCCGTATTAAAAGCCTATGTGCTGTTTCAGACTAAAATCTATCTTTGTCCAACATCTAGATCCGTTCAGCCGTTCCGTTCATTTATCCAGACTTTCGCATTTATAACAGTAGGTGTAGAAAGTTCTACCGTTTGGAAAAGAACAACAATATGCGATGCAATATTCTGATTTTGCATAATTATTAATTGTGAAGATTAATAATAGCAGACAAAATCGTACAAAAATAATTAAGAGTATACGCATACTTACTCATTCACCCAGCCAGCTCCTAATAACAACGAGAAGTATTCACAAATTATACATGAATTATATCGTTAGTTATGTTCGCCTACACACCACTTAGGACCGCCACGAAATAATGAGCTGAGCCAAATAGTTACAGTATTGTGCGGAGTGGTGTTTCTGCATCTATTCTGCATATAGTCGATGCGACAAAGTGCTCTGATACAGCGTGTCGGGTAAACTCGTCGCAGTAATCTGAGAGCTTCAGTCCAAGTGAAACAAACACGAGTGATCGAGCTCCAGCGATACAGCTCATAGTTATGGATTAAGATTACAGCTGCGCGGTTATAGAGGCCGTATCAGCGCGTGCTAATAACGACCGCAGAGCTGTGGGAGTGACGCACGGGGTCTGTGCCAGACAAGTGTATATGGTGCCAGTTACGAACGATATGCCAAGTTATAGCGGCCAGATAAAAAAATAGTGCACAAACTAAATCTTCTACGCTTGTAGAGTACCTCCACGTTACCTTTAGCATAATGCCAGTTAAAAAATAATCGTTGGTAAACCAATCCATACTAATATTATAAATGCGAAAGTGTGTCTGTCTGTTAGCTCTTCACGCTTAAACCGCTGAACAGATTTAGATAGATTTTGTATACAGGTAGTTTAAGACCCGGGGAAGGACATAGAATAGTTTTTATCCCGGAAATCACCCCCTAAGGCGGTAAAAGGGGGTAGACATTTGTATGCAAGTAAGAAATAAACAAGTTCCACGCGGACGTAGTCGTAAATAAATAAACCTAGACTCTGGAATAAACTCGATAATATTTTGCCTTACCAAGTAATCGTACTCAAGACTACGTGCTTAGCAGCCGCAAAATGATAAAGCATAACTTTAGTTGTTTACATTCTGGAAATGAATCAATGTTTGTGTGTTTACCTGTAAATGATTACATTAATCATTCCGAACAGTCCGTGAGAGCAGTACGCGCTCCTAACTATCGCACAACGATAACAAGCCCAAGCTTACTCACAATTAGCGACGCAGCGTGATACTGATACCGTGACCGTAAATCTGATACCGATACCAACTTTCTACTCGACAAGATAATCAAGCGATACGATATATAATCTGTGGTGGTATTTACTGCGCCGACAGATGGAAACGATTCAATTTGTGTAAATCTCGGAGCGAACGCGAATCAGGACACAAAGTGCTGCTAAGTAGCAGGACTGACTCGATAGCGGAACTATCGATAACTGACAACTCGACCAACTATCGATTTAGAGTATCAATACAGTCCATTCCCTGAGAAATAAGATTTTCTTTTTGGAATAAGTCAGTAATTCAGTCATTCAGTCGATTCACGTTAAATAAGTCGATTGTTAATAGTTTAGGGTTAGATTATAAAATATTAAACTAACAAATGTTGATAGTAAGGACAAATGTAACTAATATTAAATAAATAACATAACATAACATAACATCACGCCTGTAATCCCCGAAGGGTTAGGCAGAGGTGTACCCATTAGCACACCCACATTTCGCCAGTTATGTTTTTAGTCCCATGTAATAGGGGGCGAGCCTATTGCCATCAACCGGGCACAAATCCAGACTCCAAGGCTGCTACTGAGAAAATCCTGATGGAAAAACCCAATTACACTTTGCCCGACCTGGGAATCGAACCCAAGACCTCATGCACAGCAGTCGCGCTTGCGATCACTAGACTAACGAGGCAAGCAGTTAAATAAATAATAAAACATAAAACTCATTCAATCTAGTTTATTTGTTTATACAATAAAGCACACGAACTGCATAATATACATGAAGCACTGTCAGTATCTACAATACATAAGTAATTACTTCTGATGTAGGTATATATCGTAGCTACATCTTAGAAGTGGTCATTTCATGAAGTGTTCGAACATTTCATGAAATGGTCGTAGCGCCTGGCTAGTGCTGAGTGATGCGGTGCAGGTTTCACAGAACTATTTATTAGCCATAGAATCTATTCGGCTGCCTAGTTGCAATGGTTAATATTTCTGTGAAACGATCAATACATTTGAGGGCAGCGATTGTTTGCGGAAGCCGTGAGCTGCAGCTAGCATGTCGGCGAACTAATACATCACATCAATATATAGTAATGAGCTTCTCCAGACGAAGCGTGACTCACGGACACAGAGCAGGGCGTACCAGTATGTCTATATGTAACACAGCGGTTAAAGTTGTACCAGCAGACCACTTTACAAAAAAAAAACGTTAAAAACTCTAGTCACAATCTCATCTCAGCGACAAGCAATGACAAAAATGTTGATAGGTACATTACAGACATTTTTGACTGATTGAGAATGAGATTAGATTGCGATCATTGCTAAAAGTTATAAGAATCCCCCCTCATCCCCCATGGTTCTACCTGGTACTGCGTTATAATCGGTGTAGCTGAAGGTCAGTGTAATTTCATGAATTAATGACATGATTCTGACACTTGACTTAATGAGTCAAAGTCAAAGTCAAATCATTTATTTCAATTAGACCATTAAAATGCACTTTTGAATGTCATTTACAAGAAAAATTATAATATTGAATCGAGTTGCCCATTCCAAAAGGTAGTTTCCTATGGAGAAGAACGGGCAAGAAACTCCATACATGAACAATGAACTGAGCTTAGTTACTGTGTCATACAACAAGTTAGATTCTTACATAACTTTATATAAATACAGGTTCATATTTATTTAAACAGACACATTCCAAGTCTGGCTAGTTAGATATTTTTATCCACAAAAATCACCTGTTGTCTTTACCTACTTTGTAGGAATTTGCTACAAATCATAAAATATTTATATATTATGAGCGTAAAATTATGCGTGTCATTTAATTAATTAAATGTTTTAATTAGCTTATTAGCATACATTAATTAACGGATTTAAAAACTTAAAAAAGTAATATAAATAAAAACCGCTAGTATTTCTCCCGAGCCCATCCCATTTATTAGGCATTATATAAAACTCTAGTTAGCTACACATAGTTTGCTAACTGGACTGACTTTTCGTCTGAGAATCGATGGCTATGACTAATACAATAATACAGTTAAAAATAATCAGAAATACAGATATTTATAGTCCTGTAGAGATAAGTGCTAAACCGCGAACCTTTGACACACATAGAGACACCTATCACAAACCAGTCTTCGCAATAACGGAATTCAAAATCTACGACAGAATAAAACAAAAATAATAATCATAATAAACGACACTGATATCTTCATCTTAAAGCGGAAACGGGAAATTTATTGCAATCGTAATTAATTATTAATTTATTAATCAAAAGGTCATGTCCGTACACAACGTTGTCGTTCAAAATGGCGGACCACCCGTTGCTAACGACGCCGTGGGACGAACGTTATTTTTTATTAATTAAAATATTACTTTATTAATAAGCTATTTGTTTACAAGCTAACTGTTTGAACATGACAGAGGCTATACAAAGGTTTCGTGTCATCTAACAGCTGCCGATGAACTGTTCAAGCAGTTCTTCTGCTCTATTTGGCGCGACTACAAGTCAGTAACACTTCTAAAGAGGTAGGACCTCCTCTCATTACGTCAGTTAAACAATATTTATCTTCTGATCCTTATCTATTTCCAAGCCCCATTTTCTTTGTATTTAGATAATGTCTTGTATTTCTGCTATGAATTTTCAAGTAAAGCAATAAGATTCTACCTCAGTCTTAGCTAGATTCTGCACAAAAGAGCCTGTTTTTTTTAAATCTATTGGTATACTGTATCTGTCTACTCTGTGACACTGTTAGTTTCTTCTAATTGGCAGTAAAACAATGCCAATTTGGACACATGTCCAAAGTCGCCAAACATAGAGTTAGTGCACTGTGGCGCTTTCAAATTAATTGTATCATCATTAACTTTACGATCAGCGGACACACTTGATTGGTTTTTAATTAAAGCTTATGTGCGTGTGTAGGTGTGTGCGGACGTCATGCAGGAACTTTTCCTTGGAAGTGGAGGCAGCGCCTGAGTCACCTCGCGTTCCGTACGTATTGATGCACGCAAATAACGATTCTGTTGCTGAAGATATATCGGTAAAATTCTTTAGTCGTAACCTACAACCAGCAATACTGAAAAAATACAGCTATTGTTGATTTATTGAAACATAGTAAAAATAGTAAAAAAAGTGGATTTAAGAGTGGCATCGCTCAGTTACAGGTTAGGTACGCACTTACTATTTCCATGGGTCCTCACTATTAGAAGATGTTTTTAGATTGACTTCGGTGCATTTTTGGAGCATGTTCCGATGTGTGTGTTCTAGGCAGTATCCCATACCTACACACATATTTATTTAAAATAGTGCACTGTAGAGCACAGTTAGCCAATGGCGGCCCTCCCTGCCGGCGTGGGCCCGTCGCCCCCACCTCCCTGCTCACCTCCTAATACGATGATATGATTGATGCTAATGTATCGGCCGCGGCGCCCACCTCGCCATAAACATGACACGCTGTGACTGTTACGGTCATATTAATTAATTTACATTTAAATTATATCAATATGGACTAGTAGGGAATTGGGTCACAAGTTTATGATAGATTGGCTTGGGAGGCAATCACGCCGAAAACTGATCTAATGTCGAGAGTGCTTTGGGTTATTTGGACTAAGAAGGTTAAACTAATACCGTTCTTATTACTTTATCAAAGTCAACGAAAAAGTTATAAGTTTTGAACCGTTTGGGGTTTGAACGCTATGGTCATTGGCTCCGAGCGCTCACTTTACTTTTCGGGACACCGCCAAGCGACTGATGGCTCTTGACATGACCAAAGGGATAAACTTTTCTAGAGACAAAGAATCAGCCGTATAACGCGACAATGCTGCCAGCATCTTAGGCACAATCAAATAAAAAAAACTATGACGAAATTATTAGAGATAGGTATTTCCGTACCTCCTCATCCGTGGTTGTGTCCACGTTCTTAAGCTCCACATTTCGATGAGTCCCGTTAGTCATCCGATGAGACAGGAAGATGACCTCAACGCCTTTAAAAATACTAGAATAATCATGACAAAGACGTAATAAAACCCAAATATACAAACAGTACTCGTGTCATTACAGCGGCGCTGGCGCGCGCTATAACATGATATATATCTTAATGCGCGCGCCTGCGCATGTCAGGTCGGTAATGAGCGCCTAAAACGCGATTGTTATTCTGCTCATCTCCAAATGGCGACATCTCGTTTCCAGTTTGTTTTAGGATATCACCGGAATGTGACCGCTCTGGGTTACTTGTTCTTATCTCGAACTCATCTTCTGTGCAGGTACTTGCCACGTGTTTGGCACTCCATCTAATGTAATTTTCCGTGTGAGTTCAAAGGTGTTAAGTTACATTTTCCGCTTTCTGTGTGAAAACTCATAACATGACCCTCAGACATGACGCTCGCCTTGACGACTAAGCCCATAACACTAACGAGTGTCGCCATTTTGTTATTTCTTGCTAAGAGGTTTAAAAATACTATGATTAAACAAAATAACCCGGAAAACGAGCACCAAACAAGCATGAACTCTTAAATGAGTCGACTTAAGTCAGTGAATCAATCGATTATCTCCCAATATGCCCAAACGTGGCGGTAAGCACATAATCCGCATGACAAAGGTGCGCTGAGCGGATTATGTGTAATATTATGATGTTACGCCGGATTATCTCCGCTCATTGCCAAATAGACGATTCGGTGCGCGAGCTTTATACATAATTGCATCCTATTACTCATATAATGTCGTGCTTGCTCAGTGGTTAAGGAGTCCGCCTGTTATGCACAAAATTGTGGGTTTACGAATACTAATGTGACTTTTTCGACTTCATATGTACCTAAGTACTTTATTAGTTCATCTTGGATATCACTGACATCAGTGAAGGAAGACATTGTGAGGAAACCTGGTAATAAATAAAGTCTGAAATCGCCAAGCCGCCTTGACAAAAGCAGCGATCAAGTCTCGTGCTTTTTCTGTATGTGGGCCAATGCCTCTTGCCTGCAGTAGGATAGGCTGATATTATTAATGTTGTAAAAATGTATCACTCTCAAGTACAGAATTATAAGTGCATGCGTACTGCACGGTCGCGTACTAGATGTCGTAAGCAGGTTAGTTAAACAGTTTCCTAGCAACGTAAAGGGGTCACAGAACATTTCGCAGATGGCTCATTACCATGATACTATGCTCAGGTTACAATGCACACGCAGCGAGCAAGTTTCCGCGCTATCTCACGCACTGCGCTGAAAGGGCACGGAGACTGCAGGAGTAGCTAGCTCACAGAGACACCACTCCGCTGCGGCGGCTATGTCTCACCGGCCGATGGTCGCGCAAGTAGTGAAATGATCGGACAGCGTTACGAATATTATTGTCAGTACAACTGTGTGTCCCATTGGGGTAAACTGAAATGCACGCTCATACACACACAATTCGCCAGTTACAAATGTAATAGTGGTAAATCTATTCCGATTAAGTGAACACAAAACTAGACTCGTGACTTTTACGGGGAATTTCCTAATGTTGCCATCGAAATTCTTTGCTGAAGACACCCGCGAGCGCGTTTGTGACTAGTAGTATTAATGTGGCAGTCAATTGAGCCATCTCGAGACTTATACTTAAGTGTGGTCTCTGTGTATTATCTACTCTGGTGTAGAGAGTGGCGCAGGTTGTGTGGGACATAAATAGTAAGCCTAGTGTCGATAGCACTAGAGTTACTCGCGGTACACACAAGGTCAATGTCCCAGTTTCATGAAATTAATTATTATTATATGTAGATAATGTAAGTATTATTAGTTTCTTAGAGCCAAAAGTCATCTAAGATATTCCTGGGCAAATATCTTGATCCCTGCCTACGTGAAATGTTGTGTCGCCGGTGAGAAGGGATCAGGGGATTTAATGGCCCCACTTTCTCCTTGTACACACTACTGTTGATTTGATTGGTCGATCAATTGCGTGACGGATACTATTAACTTAACGTAACTCAGTTCAAGCTCAGTAATATATCATTGGCTCTTGTATTGCTAATCGCTGGTCTAATGGTCGCAAACTCGCCTATTGAGCGTGGGGTTCTAGGCTCGATTCTCAAATCAGGTCAAGCAGCTTGGTGTCAGCTGCCCCCTGTTGCATGGGATGCACGTCGCACAACCATTATGGATGTGAGTCTAATAAAACATAATAGTTAAACATAGAACGATTGCATCAAAACCAACGACGTTCCGCTCGAATATCGTTATTATCACAAAAATGGTATCCGAGACGAGTTTGATATTTAATGGCTACCATAAATGTTATTTTTTGTAATGAAGTGAGCGGCCCGCTCGTAAATAATATCAAACTGCGTCGTAAACAAATCATCGACGCGATACTCTGTCATAATCCAATCAAACACTACAGGCCGGCTGCGCGCTCGCGACCCATCCACACGCTCTGCTTCATTCAAATATATACCATTGACTTAATTTTTTCAACCGACTTCAAAAAGGAGGAGGTTCTCAATTCGACGCGTATGTTTTTTTTTTTTTTTTTTTGTGTTTGTCCTACGATTACTCCGCCAATTATGAATCGATTTGGATGATTCTTTTTTTGTTTGAAAGAGTATAGTTCCGAATAGGTCCCATAGGAATATTGTCATGATCTGATGATGAACTTTGGAGATACGGAACGGAACTCCTTATAAAATCACAGCAGAACCGCCGTAACAAGACAAATTGCTTTGTTTATACGTGTAGTCGATGACTGACTGAAGGAAGTGGGGAGGGGGTACGTCAACCCCCCTCCTACCACTTTCCAAAATTTAATATATTATCGTGTGAGGTATTGTTTGAAAGGGCTTTATGTAAGGATTTCAAACATTAACACACAAGCACTAAAAAGTGAAAAATAAAAAGCTTTTTTACAAAAAAATATGACCGCCTTCAAAAACTACAAAATAAAAAAAATAACTTTAGCTTGGAAGTCGGTGGCAATACCTACATAACAAGAAACAAAACCAAAGCCGCCGACTTTCAAGCTAAAGTTATTTTTTTTATTTTGTAGTTTTTGAAAACGGTCATATTTTTTTCCATACTATGGAATGTTTTCGTCTTTATGCGAAAGTTGGTCCAGTTATGGCCAAGTGATGGTCAATGCTTGCTCATCATTACTTCATCTCGGAACCACTAACTGCTACCCTTAATTTTCTTCTTTGCCAATTTTTACGGCCCTGCAACTTTAGCGATCCATCATTTTCGGATGTTCCGGGTTCGTTTGACTATCTGTAGTCACTCTTTGGTCGATGAATGCCGCATGACACGCACAGCTGCGGGTCGTCTATGTTGTTTGTTTATAATTATTAATAGTACACACGACAAAATATCACGCTGCATATTTTCAGTACATCCTGACCGCGCATCGAGGTCATCTTATACTGGAAGTATTTAGCTTCATATTTATGCATCACAAATCTAGTCCAGAATCACACGACGAACTACTTATTTGTAATGACTGGAAGCGATTGAAACTTGAGTTATTAGCGGCGTCGGGTAACGTTTACAGATTCCGACGATAATCCCAGCAGTGATGGAGAGGAGAGCTGATGCTAATGAATGAGCTTTACTTATCATACTGAGCAGCTTCTGCTGTACTAGCGACTAGTACTAACTGTGCTCTAGATACGACACGGCTGCTTAGTAATGGAACTAGGAGAAACACGTCGCAAAATTTATATTTTTATTATTATTATTTTTTATATATGAGTTTATGTACTTGTGTACTTGTGTGATTAAATTTGTTTAGATATTTGTTTCTAATGATTTTAAAATTTCATTTTTGATTATTGCCTCTTGTACAATATTTTGCACCTGCTTTGTTAGGTATCTCTTCTCCACCTTTGGTTGACTGGTAGAGAATGCCTAAGGCATTAAGTCCGCCTTTCTACATTTGTTGCATAAAGTTTAAATAAATAAATAAAATTTTAACTACATAGGTTTAAATCATTTATTCTCATAAAGACAATAAAGCCACTTACATGAGAAACATACAGTAAACTTATATTAGGTAACCCTTTCTTAACAGAGTATTTGTGTTGTGCTATATTAAATAAAACTAGTCTAAAAACATCAATTAGTTATGTTCCATACTCATTCGGCAGTCCAGCTCTCGATTATAGGATGTCAAAGCAGTTTTCGTTCATTACTAGTTTGGATAGCCGAGACTCAAAACTGCCGAATGAGCTAACACTTTTTATATATGTGGGTAAATTATTAAATAGCTGTGCTCCTTCATATGTAATACTTATTCTTTCTAGCGTGATGTCTGCGTGTTCTTGGCAAAACAAGTAGACATTCGAAAACAATATCGATGTGTGTGAATTTTAATCTCAAACGCGTCGACAAGTCGATCGTTTACCACCAGCCTTATAGTCAGAGAGATCGAGTGAATCAACATCAAATTGAAACCCAACATTTAAATAGTATTGCAGCAGTTTTTGCGTTAGCGGAGAACGTAACGGTAACGCAAGCGGACATATCGGATTCATCACAAAAAATGTATTTATTGATACAAAGACATGTCCGTGTGACACACATCACATGTGACATGTGAACAGCTAATGTTGTGGTTGGGTAATTGAAGTGATTACAAACGGTGACGGGACAGGCGAAAATAATAACATGGCTATTATATGTCAGTCACAGCTACTTAGTTCAAGTAGACAGGTTTGTCAGGGGATTCTCACGGTAGCCGACAGCAATCTTGAAATGGCCTATGCACGAAGAGAAAACTTTGCTAGTTTACTATTTAGCTTAGAGGCATCCACTACGAGGCATGCAAGCTGGCCGCATCCACATATGATAGGGACATTGAAGGGGACACAATCAAGTATTCGCTCCCCCTTTTGGGGAAGGCTGCGCCTACCCGTGGTCAAGCCAGAACTTTCGTCTATCCGTTCTGCAGGAAAATATAAAGCAAACATTGGCTACTATTTTTATTTCAACCTTGAGTGTACACCCATTACTTAGAAACCAATTAAAAACCAGTAAAATGTTCAAACACCTGAAATTGGCACTGACTTTATAACATCACAATAATTTATTGTACTTAAAACATAACCTTCAGTTTACGAGTCCATTAGTACAATTTATTGCTTTTGAAGATTTCTGCTCTTGTGGCAGTGCCAACCTGACAATAGTAGTGTGTTGTTGTACTACAAGCCTCGCTCTCCTGGCTGCACTTGCCGAATACTTCATTTATATAAAATAGTAATCAGCTACATTCTTTGGAGAAAATTAAGATTTTAGAGCCTTTACATATTTTTTTGACAACAAGAATTACTTGTGTAAATAATCGAACTAGTATTTTATGAATTCATTTTATAAATTCGTAAATAGTGATTGGATTCAAACGCTAATAATAACAATGTGTCAGCCATGATCTCGTACGTATATTAATTATAATTTATTAGTAGTAACGACAGCTCGTGACGTTGTCTATAGCCCGCAGGTACGTGCTCGCCACTCGTCCAGCACATTTCAATAATTAATTTGCACACCTGACAGATCCATAACGTCTGTATATTTTTTCTGAGCCATAGACTCGTAATTACTATATTCTATTTAAATAATTCGAGTTTGTTTCGCATTCTGACAACTTTATTGTTACCTTTGCTTGCGGTTGAGCTTCAGAGCTATTATTTATTTTATTTTGCAGAACAGTTCTCTTAAAAAACTTAATTGCTTATCTCCAATTTAATATCTTGATTAAAGAATGATTCACCTAGTGACCAAACACACAATGGTGTTATTTAACCTATACAGTTATTTCCTTTGAAATTGTAGGTGATTGTAGGCTTCCTATGATTTCTTCTATCATCTTCCTGCCCTTGTCCCATGCGCAACACGTTTTTCTCTCCGACTCCGTCCTGTCAGCTGTCATGCAATCACTGACTCTCTTTTCTTTCATATCATGCTTCACAAAATGCATCCATCTTTTCTTTGACCTTCCTCTTCATCCACCCACATTCATATTTATGATTTGTTCTATCAGAGGCTCTGAAATATTAAGGAACTTTAGGTCCCACATAGGTACTAACGTCTGTATCTTGACGATTAACAATATGTGCAAAAAGTGGACACTCAATAGAACATCGCTTGTTCTCAGTTGAGTACAATCACCTCCATGACAGAAGGTCAAGGTCTATGCTCTGGGGTCACGCACAGGAGTTTGGTCAATTCTTATTGAAGTATATACGATCTCCTCACACGATAACTATCAATTTATTTCTATTAGCAATACAAGCGGGAAACCTAAGTCTTATACTAGGTAGGGCAATCTCACTCGAAGCGGACGTTGCTCAAATGTCGCAGATGTACGAGTGATAGTAGTAACGGCTGTTACGAACTCTGATAATATACGTGTATTAGGTTAATGACAGGCGCCACTCATTAATACACATTAGCACTATGATAATATCGGCTAGTAATTATCTAGTATTTAGCTATATCGATATTATCTGGTGTGCAATCGTCGCTTGTTTACATACTTACTCCATGTTCAAAACGGAACGTTATGGAAGTACGCGTTACATAAATAACATTTTAATACTAGTTTCTGTCCGCGTACTCGTCTGCGTCATTTTTTCACCTACGTATGGTTATGTTTTATGGGTCGTAGAGTGATTTCATTTAAATCCAATACTATTCCTCATGATTCTGGCTATCATATACAATAATATTTTTTCCAATCCAACTGGTAGTTCCAGAGATTAACGCTTTTAAACAAAGCAAAAGTCAAACAAAATAAACTCTTCAGCTTTATTAATATTGAATGCTTGCTTCGCTTTATTGCTTTAATTATTTCAATAGGTGATACTAATTGTGTTTGCCAATTAAATTAAACCAAGACGCTATAGCTTAGCGTTCTAGGCCTACTGTAATCAGATAATAGAAGTAGACAGTGGTGTGCGATAACATAATCTCGTAAGTCAGTCCTGCGCAGTTCTGATCGCTGATGATGAAGAGCTCCGGTTGGGTTCGATACTATTTGGAAATATAAAAAACTGACTCATAACGTAGCCATAAATAATTATGATTTTGTATGATCAAAATCCTATGTTCGGACATTGATGGCAGACTAACAAATGATGACGCGTAGTGTATTCCATACGACCTAGCGTGTAGTACTCCGCCACAAGTTACGTACTACGCTCTCGATATAACCTGACATTTCATGTTTCGCTTGGAATAGCGATGGAACTGAAATAAATCATACAAACTGTCGTGTATCATCTACACTTCGTATTGAAAACTGGTATGCGTGTGCACGGCAGAGCGCCGCCAAGTTCTTGAACGTATTGCTATAATCTACTAGTCTACATTCCCGGTGGGTTAAGCAAAAGTGTATCGTGCATTTTGGCAATTATTTTTAGGTTCAAGTTTATGTTTATAATCTTGTCTATTCTTGACCTTTACCTTCTTTAAATACCATTTCTTCTATCTTACAGAGCCAGAGTGATCAGTAATTCAGTACAATCCCACCTTAGACGCCTTGCTCTATTGAGATTGTGCATTTTATGACCCGGTGCCGTGGTGTTAAGATAAATAAATAAATGTATGATTATGATTGTGCTTCGAAGAAGTTCTAGGAAAATTCAATACCATTTTACCCGACCCGGCAAACGAACACAAAACCTCACGTTATCACTGTTTCTGTAAGAACTTGGCTCTTCTTACTAATCTTCCCAGCAAGACTGTCGTCGTCGAGTAGGTACTCGTATGTTAGTTTTTGCGCTATTTAATAACAGCTGCATGCGGCCGTCGATATTAATAGAGATATCTGTATAAGGCTCGCGGCTGTCCGCGAACCATTACTGTGTGGAGATGCGCCACGAACATATACATTGACACTTAATTTCTTATAGCTTAAAGTTAAGAATACACTAAGCGACAGTTCCAAGTAGCAACAATCGTCCGTAGAATAATACCTATTTATAATTGTAGTCTGTTCCACTAAACGAAACAAAATGTTGTTTTGGTGCAGTACGTGTACACTACACTTTTAGGTGCCGTTCAAATTGATTCAGTAAAATATCTCGTTTATATGATAAACAAGCGAATTTAAAAACGAAACACTGTGAAGGCTCGGCCACACCGACACGAACAGCGGCTTTAGCAGTTGACTAGTCCATACAAATACTGTTCGCAGCCACGACCCCGACCCTTCGCGCTGGCAGTCTGCTCTGGTGTGACTGGGCCTTTATAATTGCGAGTTTTGAAAGTAATAATTGCTTTTCTTTATATACACTGTATGGTGTTACAAGTAACATTATAACTAGACCAGTGTCTTCATGTTACAGTAGCGTGTGTTCGATGCGATGTTAAACACAGTGAGGTCGGTGTTGGCTGTCGGTGATAGTACCAAAAGGCCCAGGGTAGATACATATTATACAGGGTAGATACCGGGGTTGCGGGCCGTCTTACCTCTCTCCTGCTTGTTTGGAGGGAAACTACTTTTTTTTCTTACTCCTCCGCTATTCTTTTCTGATTAATTTCGTTGCGGGACTCAAGACAGTTATCGTTTCTCTGGGACTCGTCGAGCTTCATTGCCTCGACGCTTTTCTGGTGGCCTCCACTGTTGATTCTGGCTTTCAGGAGTTGCAGTGGGTGGGAACAGTGTGGCGGGCTCGTACCAAAAAAAAAAAAGTCCCTTCCGTCATTTGATGTTTTTTTACCACCTAAAAAAAGGGTACATATACACTGGTATAGGGCATGTCTCCTACCTAAAAGAGTGTGATCCCCCGCGCGTTGTCTCCTCGTGGAAACACAGCCTTAGCGCTAGTGTCGCCCTTATCCTGCGCGCCGACTGCTCGGCGTCCCATTCATCGCGCGACACATTAGTATTATTTATCCTTCAAGTTAATTCGCGCTTAATTACAACGTACTAAGTTGGCCAGACATTAAACTATTACGTATAGGACAAGCGGCCAATAACAGCGAGTTATGGATCGAATAAGTGATAATATTCAGCTGTAAAGTGTAATGCATGCGCTAATATAATGTACTATGTAAATAACGTGCGATAATCATAAACAGTGTGACCGCAGCCTCGCGCTAACTCACGCTACTTTATTAACATTCCGAACAAATACTGATAAATGTTGCACCTAATTATTAAAATTACATTATTATAATATAAACATGCTCTCGAGCTATATATTCAATGCAATTAGCTTATAAGAGCAATAAGTTGTGCATTAGGCGTCGGGCCACAAAAACACGGTGGGGCCACAAAAACAGCGTTGGAGGGGATTAGCTGAATGATACTGTCAGTTTTTGTATGATTTATGTTCGTGTCCTGATATCAAATGGATTCTGAGTTAATTTAGTAGCGGTGCAACACACAAGCTTCGCGTTACCTCACAATTAGTTATGCTCAATCTGAGTTGCGCAATTAATTGAATCATTACAACAACATAGTAAGCTTTTTAATTTTAGATATTTTTTTCTGTAAAAAAAAAATTGGTTAAGTTTCGCTAGTACAACGTTCAATGATTTGATAATGATGTACAATCTCTGATATAAAGAAAATAAAAAATAAAAATCACATTAAATCCAAATAATAAAATAAAATTAGTACCTATAAACTTCGGGCAAATAATAGCACATAATACGCTGTTCACTTGCACCACACCTCACTCAGTGATTACAGCGTACATAATTACACGCTCGGCCGTGATTCAGACATCTCACATTACCCTCCTACCGGAGCGCCGCCCGCGCCCCCCGCGCCCCCGTCATCGCGCGCCTAATCATATAGGAAACTGTGGCCGTCTAGACTTTAGGTATGGCTAGACAAATGCACATCTTTTGGGGGCTATATAAGCTCTTAGTCTAAAAATGCCAACAACATTTTGAAAGGTTGCAGTCTAAATTATGGAGACAAGATAGATATATGTAGATACGATGTGTCTGTCATGTGCTTTGGCATTTTTGTGATTAGCAGAATAAGATAAGCTTACTTTGCATTTCCAAAAATCTATGAGTCATTTCAACCCTAAAAAAATAATTTTATTCGAAAAACCTAGAAATCCGAGATTATTGTGCCCGGTTGATGGCGATGGGCTCGTTCCCTGTGACATGAGACATACTTACATAGCCGGCGCAATGTAGATCATTCCTAAAGTAAACCTTATTTCTTGACGAATACAGATGTGATGTTATATTTAATTTTCGTAAATCCAATTGATAAATATAATAAACCCATGTAACGTTTATGGTACTGAACCCAACGAACAGGTTTTGTTAAACTTAACACCGGTTTAAATTGGACAACGAATCTACGAAAACATAATACCATGTTCTAGAAACAGACAGAGATACAAAAACTACAATAATTGCAGGTCTGCATGTCTGACAGGTTGATCTCATCGGACACGCCGGCCGACGCGACGTGCTCCACACTCATTACGTTACCACGGATCACCCGTGGGCGCCGTGGGACCGCATTGTTCCTACACTTGTTTCAAATTATTGACGTGGCTAATTCCAATGATTCTACGAACACTGTGTGATGCTGCCTGCCTTAATAGTCGAACACGTTGACGGACAAATGTTCTGCGTTTGAGTCTTGTATTGACTTTAATTATGTATGGTTTATGTGGTCCTAGTACTTCCATCTGTACGGACTGGACGCGTCTAGAACAAATAAACTTGGTTTTACTACCCTTCAGTAATTTGAGGGACTTTACAACGCAGTATCCTTAGATTTATGTGAGCCTGGTGCTTTCGTTTCGTCTCAGGGAATCGTTAAACAGTCATGTCGCGATTGGCAATTGAGGTGCAGGGATTTAACTATTACTACTCGTAGCTTTTGTCCGCAATTTCGTATACGTGGAAGTCAAGTATACCTACCATAACATGGTGAAGTCTCGGGCAGAAGCTAGTCATAACACAATAGCTGAACGACTGAAAGCAGAACAATCGTAAACCACTTACACATTGAGTGCTGTGAACCACATCCGCAGTCCAGTACAGTGCAGTACATATTCATGAAAGTGTTCGTATGCTAACGTCCTGGTTGTTATCCTCCGACTTTCGCTTCAGTAGCGGAGCGCACGCGCCTGCTGAGCGGCTGCTGTATGCTCCGGTTGTAACGTATGCTAAAATATTAAGGCAAACAATGTTCATAAGACGTAGTTAGTGCTGACGTGATATTGGGCAGAGACAGGCGAGTTAATGTGTGTGTTGATAACATTAAGTATATAAAACAAGCAAAAATCAGCTTCCAAAGTTAACAAAACAACAATAATATCGTCCTGACAGAATTTGGGTCACGGCGCCTATCATAGACTGGTAGCCTAGTACGCAGGAGATCGTAGTCCGATGGCAAGGCAATCCTGCTTTACGTGCTTACCTCGACACGGTGGTGTCACACCACCAAATCCCAAACTGCGGGCTGTTATTGAAAAGTTCGTAAAAGAAAAACCTCGTTTGACTTTTTGCCCGGCCTGGGAACTGAACCCAAAACAACATACTTAGCAATCGCGCTTCCAAGCAATAGTCAAACCATGGCACAGGACCACATCACCATATTGATAGTAAATATCATTGGACATCGAGCACTGAGCTGATTGATTGGCGTCACGATAACGATCGCTTCCCGGCGGTAACGTGTAACAGCCGGCGGTAAACAGTAACAACATGCAGTAAAACAAGCGCACTAACGAACGCAGCGGAATTTACTATATCGCACCTCACCGGGGCTCAGGGTGGACGCATATGAGTAGTACTTAGTTATTTCTAGTTTTATCTATAAATATTTACATACAGGAGAAGATTTATTTTGTCTTACTCTGTGTTTAAACACTCACTCAAAATTGTTTTTATTGTATTGTTTAATTTATATCTTTGTTTGTATGTATAGTCAAAGTCGAAGTCAAAACATTTATTTCAATTAGACCATTTACAGTAAAATAGCATAATAGCATTAATAGTATAATAGTAACATTCATTTAAGGAATAGTATAGGTTATATAACACCACGCTACGACCTACGGGGACATAGCAGTAACCAATATGTCACACGACGCGGATGAAAAAAGAAGCTAGTCCTCTTATAAATGTCAACACACTGCCACAACTGACGTGACTGAGCAAAATAGTGTCAGTGGTCAGTGTGGTCATAGCTCGTGCAGTCAGCTGTAAACCCTAACGAGCGACACATCTCCCTCGCGGCACTAAGTCAATGTGGCCGCTATAAATTGATCGCCCACTCCGCATCAGCCGCAGCTACCCGCGCCGCGCACCGCCGGTGTGGGCTCGCGGCTGACGACTCTATTATTGTGGAAATTATAATAATTGAGGTAACAATTGAATGCTAATAATGACGTCACGACATTAAGTTGTACGGGTGTATGCCTAGAAGACAACAGTTAGACAAGCCAGACGCCATCACGATCAAACGGCATAGTTTCAACACCATCAACTCTACGCTAATAATAAATCAAGCACAGATTTCCAAACAATACCGCAACGTAGTAAACAACTGAATGAGATTCGTCAAGCTCATTGTGTCATAGTGCCGCGCGGAAGCAAGGAGTTCGATCCAGTTCAATAGACCATCAACGATGATGAGGTACAATCGAACTGAGAGACGACACGGTTGACGCAGTGGTTGAGCGATTGCGGAACAAATAATACCTATAACTGAATGGCCTACGAGTACTTAATTGTTTGTTTGTATGTAGGGGTATATGTATATAAAAGCTTGCACGATACAGGAGAAATTCCAAGTGTGGGGGAAGGGGAACTAATGTATTATATCTTTCTAAAGTAGCAACAGAGTTAATGCAATAAACACACAATTTCTATAAGTATCGGTAAATTCTGGTTAGTTCCATCGAACTGTGGCAGAGGCATCAGTTCATTGTGAGGTCAACGTGCGATGACTCAGCGATTTTGATCGGAAACTAATTCGCTCCGGTACATAGTGTTACGATTAAGTACGCTACGCCACCACTCGCCAGCATTCGTCATTAACTATTGCTTCACCGTACTGATGCCGCTCGTCTGCCTGCCAACAGTGGTGGAGGTATTTCGAGGTACTTGACAGGTACAGCATAGACACGACATATCATGTGACAACCATCTCATCCCATCGCAGTTACCGGGGCAGAAGCTTCTCCAAAGTTGCGTTACAAAACCCGGTTCTTGAATTGCTACACTCAGTCTGTCTCCGCCGCTCCTTTATCATAGTTGTCGATTCATGAAGCTGAGGGCGTCTCACTACTCTCACCGATCTGTGATCTTCTTCCACCCAGAGACTAGTGTGCTCCATTGCCTTGGCTCCTGCGACAGACCCCGCCCACTGCAACATCAGCTGACTAACTCTGCAAACTTTAATTCTACGTATATTAGAATGAATTCGAGCACTTGACACGACGAGCGCTATCTTGCAGACAATCTATCATTCATTCATCAGCTGAATGGGAGCAGACGGAAGAACTTATTAATTGGTGGAAGCGCAGTAACGCCAGCGCGCAATAATAGCCAGTTATAGAAACAATTGAGCCGCGGCTAATACGCTAAGTGGTTAATTTCCTTGAGCGGTGAGCGCCGCCAGCTCTGTAGCGCTACTGGGTGAATTGTTCGCATTAAGGGTGATGCACACCGCGGACTTTAGATAACAGACAGCATGGGTTTGCTGAATTGAAAACGCAACATCTATGACACTGTATCTTTTCTGATAATCACTTTTTTGATAATTATGTGATCATAAGCAAAACGTCAAGATACAAACGAATATTTGCACGTTTTGTCCAAAAGTCAAGAAATCTAACAATTAACCGACTTAAAGTATACATCGAAACGTTCACGGAGTCATCTTCATAAACCTTTTCAGCGCTGCAACCGACTTAGCGCGCGTTTATAAAACGATCGCAGGGCATCTGAAGTTAGTGTGTACAGACCCTCAAGATAAGCAGTTTTAGACATCATTGTTAGTGGTGTCATCTGTGGATTAAGATGTTGTATGAATGAATGAGTAATAGCGGCATGATGCACGCGTCAGTGTGTGCGTGTGTAGCTGTCCGATGCGCAGCTATCAAGCGTCGCCCATAGCCGCGCAACATTGCGAATATGTCGGACTATCACAAACCTAAGTTTATGTAAACTTTAGCTACAGATGAACTGACTGTTCTATATTATAAATAATTCGTAAAATAAATTAAAAGACAAAGTGTGATCTGTTAGGTAATTTGTACATAATGAGTCGTAAAATGCAATCAAAGATACAAACAATCGCCCAGTATGTTCTGTTATGCAAATGGTTGCGCCGATCACTCGGAGCCCCACCGAGGGGGGTTATTAGCTGAAGGGCTGTCGCTATGGTAAACAGATTGGTAACAAAGTAAGTTTTCTCTGGGAAAGCAAGTCAACTGCAATATCTCTGGCCCCATATGTATAGGCTGGTGCCCAGTTGCCAGTTCGGTGGGCTAATTATTAAAGCGCTACCGAGTTTGATTTCTATTGACCTAAATTGACTGCCTCGTTGGTCTAGTGGTCGCAAGCGCGACTGCTGAGCATGAGGTCTTGGGTTCGATTCCCTGGTCGGGCAAAGTGTTATTGGGTTTTTCCATCAGGAATGTCTCAGTAGCAGCCTCGGAGTCTGGATTTGTGCCCGGTTGATGGCAATAGGCTCGCCCCCTATTACATGGGACTAAAACATAACTGGCGAAATGTGGGTGTACTAATGGGTACACCTCTGCCTAACCCTTCGGGAATTACAGGCGTGATGTTATGTTATGTTGACCTAAATTAATACCTATTTGTAATTTTAATTAAAACTTGAAGCTTTATCTCATGACCTTCAGATAATGTTCCTTTAACTATACCCAGCAGATAATATAATACAGTCTAACTTATAATTCTCTGGTAGATAGTGCCTAACGGACTCTATGAACCAGTCTTTTAGAACAATTATTTAATTAGAAATGGAAGTCATTTGCCAGCCCTAGGCATCGCCGCAGACGCAACGCAACCGACCCGCCCGAGCGACCGCTCAACAAATATTTTCGTACGTAACGTGAGAGAGTATTCACTCGGATTATGAGAAATATGTGACTCGTATAATTACTGGGGCCCTGTTTATTTGTGTTTGTACTATTTTGTACAAACGTTAAGGAGAGGTTTCCCTGATATTATTGTTGTATATGAACCCTCTTTTAATGTTTTTGAAATTTAATACATATCATTGTCTGCCTAGCCTATTACCCAACTATGTTGGGATCGGCTTCCAGTCTAACCGATGCAGCTGAATACCAGTATTTTACATGGAGCGACTGCCTATCTGATCTCCACAACCCAGTAACTGGGTAATACGATAAGATAAGATAAGACTGGTTGTCAGACTTTCAAGCTTCTGACGACTCGTAACGACTGTCAAAGATCGTATCGACTGACCAACAGCTTAACGTGCTTTCCGAGGTACGGAACACAATCATATCAATAAGACAATAATTAGAACTGTTTGTGCAACCTTTTTGTGCATAAAATGATTTTAAAATAATTATAAAAGTACCTAAGTAGGAAGTATTTTTTTTTAATTAAATGCCATTTTTAATGCAATCCAATGCAACACACTTTTCGACCTGCAAATAACTCAGCATTCACGGTAAGTGATTCGGCGCCATCATAAACTGTGCTAGTCCTGCAGTGCGCACTAAATACTCAGTTTGGCTCAATATAGTGCGCTCAATGACGCGTCGAGCTGGAGTTACGAGTGACGGCGACGCTGGCCCCGGAGCGCGGAGCCGCGGACCACCACACGACAGCGCCTGGTTTACTTTCCTCTGACACCCATTAATACTCCCTCTCCACATCCAGGTGCGTATTGTCTAATGAACTTGATCTATAAGAAAGACTATACAGCATATCGTTTACGATCTGATCTATCGGTTTAGATAACACTGAGCGATTTATCTGGAGCATGATCCCGACATTGTGTGTGTGAAAAATATTATAGAAACTTGGATTGAGCTAAGATCAGATGACCGATCTCAAATGATTGCATTCAATCAAGACTAGATAGTGAACATATTATATTTTTTATTTTGTTAAACAAGCTTTTTTATTGGATTTTTATCATCATCATCATCATATCATACTATGAACTGGTGTGTATTCAAAAATCCAGCTCAATTGAACACCCGGAAGTGGGCCAAAAACTTGTTAGTTGATTAGCCACAGATACCGGAACAGATAAAAGCTTGTAAAATACTGAGGGGGTTTTGTAACTAAGCCACAGGGAACTTTCAACTTGTAAAGCTTCTTAACGTGAGCAACTCCGCCTTAACTCATGTGACTGGGAGCCCAGCTCCCCGCGCTTGTCCGCATCGTGTCACATTTGGTTAGTCGCCGCCCGCGCGCCGCCCACCCTCGCCCTCACATTATTTCGTTGACAGTTGTCAATCATATTCATAATACAATTAATTAATTTAAGATTAATTCCTATAAACCGTTGGTTGTTCACTGCAAGTCGCACTATAAATTATTACATAAAAACCACATATTATATTATGATATGGACTTTCAAAAATATGTACCGACCCACAATTTTTGTTGTCCTATAAAACCACAGGAAAATCCCATGAACACCTCATACAGATAACAGATATACCCATAAACACCTCATTTGTTTCATCATCGATGTGATCGCTCGGCGCGGGCGCTCGTTGGTTGAACGTTAACGACGAGACGACATTCTTGTAGTCTTAACTACATATCGTGCAGTTACCCACATAAACAGGCGCGCCCTCCGGCGATGTCCGTAGTTTTCATAATTAAACATTGCTTGATTCATGATTATTACCTGCAGAGGTATGTATTGGAGAATTCTTTTGGTGTGTTTGTTCATATCTTTGGAAAATAATTTGTTCGAGACGGTTTTCTTTTCTATTTGACATCAAATAGTTTTACTGTCATTGGCCGAGAGAGTTATCAGGATAATTAGTATTTGGTACCTTTTGTAAGAACTGTAATTTCAACCTCGAAACATCACTCCAAAAGCTTCCACTTCTAGAAGCTTCTACTCCAAAGCGATAGGTATCATCTAGGACATCTAGATCCTCCATTTTGTTGCGGCATTCAATCAAAAATCAATGATGAAGTGAATTATGGATTATAAGCTTTAAATGTAAATAGGTAACATATAGGCATGTCCACCTGTCGCACCTATGACTTAAGAACGAAAGTGACACACGCTCTGTGACTGATGGCCGCTCACAACGCAGTCGCAGCGTGAGTACCTACCGATGCCCATCGCTTACTAATAATGATAATGGCCGCTCGTATCTGTCGGAAGTCAGCTTCTCAGATAATCTTCACTCACGCCTCTTTCTGATTAAATTATAAAGCGAAGTCTTTATAAGTAAATTAAGTAACAAATTAAATAAGTTGTTAATATACGACACACCTCGCGCTAGTGTTGGCCGCTGCCGCTGGTGGTGGACGTATCGATACTTTGTGCTCTTGAACATTTGTGACTATATCGATACATTTGAGCGATACATTTAGCTGTGTTTAATACATACGATCTACATATAACTACTTACATTATTGATGACTAGCTGTGCCCGCAGCTTTGTTCACGTGGACCTTAGTGTAACTTATGGAATGAAGTATTGAATGCCATCATAATGATTCAATGACATTGTCGCAATTTTTTTCCCGTCAAGGAAGCTGACAAATAGATATTTTTCATACTTTCACATCAATGAATGATCCTTATTATTACACGGGTACCTCGATCAACGTACTTAGATTAGATTACAAGTAAGGTTAAGATACTATCATCGATACAAGATAGCTATTAATAGGACAACTGTACAGCACTAGTCGAGTACGAAATAAGCAGTGAAGAGGTTGGAAAGTGCAGTAAATATAATACTTATGCAGCGGTTAATTGAAATCTCTCTGTCGGACAGATCCGCAGATATACGACGCGAGCTCTTAGTGTGATATTGTTAACGTGCGGAGAGCGGGTAACTTATAGCCGCAAGAGCGTTTCTTATTAACACTGCTGCGCGGGCGCCGAGCGACCGAATGGCTTTTATATTAAATTGATAAACTGGAAAGTTTTGATCATCAGTACGTAATATTTGCATACGGGAGAGGCAGACCAAATGAATCATGATGGCTTGTGTAAAAGATGATCTCTTTAGCGTTTCAGAGCTAAGAAGCGCGGCCTCCGCTCAGACACCGACTTGTCACATCATTACCGCTGGCTGTCACTTCCGCCATTCGATTGAGTCGACTCGTAAAATGCGTGCGAGTACCTGCGCCCGACGACGGCGCGTTTTCACTCGGCAATTAAAAGTAAAACTTGTTCGATTACTGCTGACTATTAAATTAACGATAAACTTTTATGGAGAAGACTCCATCAATGTCCAATCGTTGTAAATCACTTACTTCTGGTACCACCTCTATACGGGCCGCGCTCACTTCGCACTCGTTACTGCAACCAGTTCCTGATACCAAACATTGAGTGCTGCTTCATATCACTTCAGATATTTACCTTTTGTTACAAACGAATTTAAAAAGAACTGCTAGAAAGGTTTTATTCTCCAACTAGCTTGTGCCCGCGACTTCGTCCGCGTAAATTTCTGTTATTGTGGACACAGACGAAGTTGCAGAAAAAATTACCCATGTACTGTCATTTCAATTCGAAACGACAGGTCGCGCGAGCGAAGCGCCATCTGTGATCATAAGAACGTTATTGTGATTTCCCTCGGAAACAGTACTTTTTCTCGGGTTTAAAAGTACCCTATGTTCGTCCCTGTACAAAATTTTAGGATGATCGGTTCAGTGGCTTAGCCGTAAAACGGTAACAAACAAACAAACAAACTTACTTTCGCACTTATAATATTAGTTGGGATTCACTTTCTTTACCTTTATACCTATGATTATCTAGTCGAACTTTTTCCAAGTGCCTTTGTTTTTCTTAAGAAATAACTTCAGCAACAGCAACCATTGTTATTATTCTATGACCTCACATCACAGCAAACACGACACCAGGATTTTATAAAAGTACAGCAGGCACATTTTACGCATATCCCGCGTATAATTTACATACCGTACGTACACACGGTTGACATAAAACCTGGCTTTCTTAATAGCGTTCTCGTGTCGGGCGCAAGTAATGAGTAATAACGAACGCTGCAGTACCAGGGGCGCAGCGCGGGAGACGCTCGCTTTATGAAGGCAGGGCAGGTGGTCGCTCATAAATGAGGAATATCATTGGTTGTTGAATCACTGAGCATTGTTCGGGACTCGTGTGTGGTCTCTAGACACAGTTTAACTAGGCGCGTTACCTGTGCTCAGTATTTATAGTCGACAGTTGGTGGGTTTTGTAGACGGTTGATGTAACTTTTGTACCTACTTACTTAGAAAGACCATCACTTTTTGGCGTAAGTCCGCTCCATAAAGGATTCGCAGCACTGTACTACGCATCGTCTGCTCGAATAGATGTGGTGTGTTGTCGCAGCAGACGCAGGCGACAATAAACGCACAACGAGTCGTTTAACGTCTCGTAGCGCGAGTGCGCGACAGTAACGCCGCACTTACAGATAACAACAGCTTCGGGCGCCGTGTGTAGACGTGTGGCGAGCCAAATGGCATGCGCATTAATATTTGTTAACACGAAATTCTACTCTCTGTTCAATAAAACGAGCAAGACGGGAATGCACAGAAAAAGTATAAAACGTTCACCTTACTGGTTGGAGTGAGCCCTGACCTTGACTGCCAAGGCTCTAACTGCACTTAACAAGGCTCTAACTTTTGACTGATGAAGCTCTAACAGTAGTCTGTTTAGGCTCTATTCACTAGTAAAGCTCAAATAAACAATTATACATATACCTATTATGTTGTTGTAATGGAAATCTTTTAACTTTATTCAAACAGATAAACTCAAGACAAAACACGGAGAGACAAAACATAGTATTTGTTCAAGCGCACGCTATACTCATAACTGTCTCATAAGTTGACCACAACCAGCCCACTGAGCGCACACGCCGCCGCCGTGCGTATGCGCACGATCACCTCTAACTCTATGAGATGAGCTTCAACCTGTTACAAAGTTATATTGTTAGTGCACACAGAAATAATAAACAGGGTTTCAAGAAACAAACTGTTCATAGAACGTGCAGTTCTACGTGCTTGTATAATTTCAGATTGTCATAATGTACATACATTCATAATCCTATAAAATTATGGCGACTGGTCAATAATTAAAAAATACTTGTTTTTTTTTTATTGAATGAATGAATGAATGAATGAATGATTTATTTGCTAGAATATAGGTACATTAACATGGTACAATAATTATTAGAGTATCACTATATTCGACTTAATAGCCGTGCAAATATTTCAGTTACATGCATAACGAACCACAACACCATTAACAAGCGTGGTGGGTTAAAAGTCTAAACCCCTCCAAATACATGAATATGACGAATAGGGAAAGATGGAAGGAGTGGAGGGAGGCCTTTGCCTTGGCCTTTGAATTTATTTTAGTATTGATCGTAGAGAATCACTAGCGTAGTAACTAGATGTATAGCTGACACAGCATGACAGTTGTGGATGGTGTTACGGACTCTATAGTTAGTCTCTCATGCAGTCCGTCGCTCTGGCCGACTGCACGTAATAAAGACATCAACGTCACAACTCGCGACGTACACTTTTCCTGAGTTCAGTAGATAACCAAACGTTGTGATAAGATTCCATATTTATAAGTTTTTCATTATAAACAATGCATGATGGTTTCTTACACGACTGCCCCAAAAAAAGGAGTGTTAAGTGTTCAGGGTTAATGTATGTATGTGACTTTCTTTATTCCACCATAACTTTTAAACGCCTGAACCGATTTAGATGTATGGGGTATCGTTATAATCCTTGCATCGTTCCGAGTAACATAGGCTAAAAATAAAAATAGTTAGGCTAAAAATATAAAGAAACCGTTGTGGTCACTTAAAAACGCGAATTAATACCAGCCTCAATTTATTTTTTTGTTGAATCTGGTCGTGTCTATGTTTATTGTCTAGAATTTGACAAGTAGATTTAAAACTTTTAAAATATATAACACTGTAAATAAAAACGTCGTAAAAAAACTGACGAGTAAACAAAGTACAAATAGGTATGTGCAATTTTTGCAGTTGTGTTTTTTATTTATTTTTATAGTAACTTGTTAACATGAAAGTTGTACCTCAAGTCCGCATTAATAGGTATTATAACTGCAAACGTACCTACCTCTGTCTATTTGTTACCTCATCACGACAACTAACGAAATATTTGACAGACGTAGCTGCAGAAGCACAAGGACATTTTAATCCGCGACTTTGTCTGCGCTTACAACCGACGTTCATGTTGCGCGCAAATGCTATTCTTATATCTACATATATTATTATAAAAGGCAACCGTTGCTGACCGACTGATCTATCAACACACAGCTCGAACCACTGAACAGATTGCGCTGAAATTTGGCACGCAGATATTTATTGTGACGTAGGCATAAGTTAAGAAAAGATTTTTCAAAATTCACCCCCCAAGGAAGTGAAACGGGGATCCAAAGTTTGTATGGAGCAACAAGATTAGATCGCCAATAACAGACATTCACGCGGATGAAGTCTCGGCCTGTAGCTATTAGCCATCAATAAATCTCGTCAATCTCGATGTATACGCCAAGCTAAGCTACGCTATAACTTAACTTTATCTCGTACTAAAGAGCCTACTTTATGGGCGCCATCTCGAGTCAATCTCGTGGCGCTCGCGTCGCGTAGCGGCTAGTGGCGGATGTCATGTCATAAACACTAATTATTGATCACTTATAGCGTATTAATGAGCCGACACTTCGCGCACGCAATGTGAGATATTATTGTGAAAATGTTTAAAACCTAAGCACACATACCTGTGCCACATCATGAACGAATTGATACTGAAACTAAAAATTGAAAAATCAATATAAAATGAGAAATATAAAATTAAATAATAGATATCGTAAAATAATTAAATTAATTACTATGTACCTGCATGATTAATGTGAAGCGTACACGGTGTATTGCAACCGCACTACTAACAATATGTCAAATGTGGTAATTACTTCTAATATTAATGATACTACACAACTTGTGAACAAACTGTAATATAATCGCTTTACCTTCACACTTAGCTTGCAAGATAAAATTAAACTCTATATTATCTGGATACGATTCAGTTTTGAATGAAAACGAATTGGCAAATGCATAACAAATGTCGAATAATAATGTAATGAGAGAATGATTGACGATCGCAAACAGATCGAGTCGACTGTCATCGCACCATTTGTTACAAACTAATAGATGTCAGCGAGACAGATGTGCTGTCAGCCGCAGCACGCAACACACAGACATGCGCACTCGATAGCTGAGGCAGGTATAACGAAACCCAAGCTGCAAGTCAAAGGTATGGCGCATGCGCACTAATCATTTGGCTAGAGGTCGCTCTGGCTATATGCTCGTGGTACACTCTGTCTCATCTGATGGTAAGTGCAGGTGTCGATGATGGAGCTCGTAGCACGCTCGCCTAGAATCCGCCTAGGAGTTGACACACTACGACCACTGGGAACCTTACACTCCGGAAATAAGTTCCTCTCCTTAGCTTTATAGTAGTCCAAAAATGTTCAGAAAAGAGTAGAATAGAATAATTGCATTTAACATTTGCTTTACAACAGAATAATTTGCACAGAAAGTAGGTACAATATTGAGATGTTACAGATTGAGTGATCCTTATATGCAAAACAGTTTAACAAAACAAATACAAATACTTAACACAGACACACAATACAAGCACAATGTCAAAATATTATAAATTATTAGTCAAGTATTACAATTTTAGTCTTAAACATTAGTCAGAAGTAACTTTGCTAAAAAGCTTGAGTGATTCAAAACATAACAGTGATTATAAAAAATAATTTAGTATTCAAAGTAATAAATAATGTAATGTTAAATAATTATTGTATCATGCATTTATTTACAATGCAATTTACAATAGTCAGCAGCTACAGCTCTGTACAAGCTAAGCACAGTAAGTAACATTGTGTATTGCACTTAATGGTAATTATTGTGATTTATGTGCTGAATGAGTGATCAGTTAGATTATGTATCTGTAGCGATCAGCTCGCGCCCTTGAGCAGCGCGTGGGCGGGGCGGGCGGGGCTCTCAGGGAACGTTCACATGTACTTACTGTGACAATAAAATTGAATAATGGTGATCACAAAACACAAAAGATGATAAAAAATTAAATATTTTATTCAAAAGAACAAGATTACAAGAAAAAGCTATTAAATCTAGTTGCTTCTACCTAAAGCTTCCGCATGGAGAAGAATGGGCAAGAAACTCAAAATCTGAAAATACATCGAATCAGATTTTTAACCCCCGACTCAAAAAGTGGGGTATTATGAATTTGACTTTTCCGGTTGTTTATCTGTGTTTATCATCTCTGCTTACCCTTTTGGGAAACTGCTATTATTAATAGTTTGAGCTGAGCCGAGCAGTGCGGGCTATTCAAGCAACTGACAATAACAGTAATTTACGCAAATATTATTACATATTTCCTAACATCTGACATCTATTCGCTCCGAGTCCTAAAAGCATACAATTCGTCGAACACATCTGGCTCGCACGCTGCATCTCGCCCGCGCGTGTCATGACGCGGTAAGCATCGGTAGTCGGAAGCGAAGCGCGACTGGACGCTAACACCGCACGTCGTACACTGACGTGAGACGCTCTCGTAGTGGACTGTGCAGCGATAGGGCGGAGACACCATCAGCTGGTCGAGGGACATCTTACCGAATGCAGTTTCCAAGGAAGAAAGTGTGAAAAATTATATGCCCAGTATGGGCTGACCAGTGAGATTACGACTGATAAACATAGATATACCAGGGACGAAGATATGCTACGCTGACATATTTGTATTCTTCTGTTAGAAGATGAGGTCAGCAAAATGATGAAACCGAAATCTGTCTATAGTTTACCAAATGAACCCTAAACTTCTGGAACTATGTTATTATCATTCAATTGATCAAGAAACCAAGTCAAAGTAACGCTAGTACTCTATCAGGATGTCCTAGTGAATCCTAACGCATGGCGGTACGGCACACCAATAATGCCCGGAACGAACGATACTCCACAATACGCGAATGTCGTCGCCTCGCATTCTATGTACTGCATCCAGCTGCCCACCACACGGTGAAGAGATGCAGTAGTACCACACCTGGCATAGGGAAGAGAAACATAACAGGCACTGACCACATATTCCAAAGTTTATATTTGTGTTATAACATACCATAACATCACGCCTGTTATCCCCGAAGAGTTAGGCAGAGGTGTACCCATGAGTACACCCACATTTCGCCAGTTATGTTTTTAGTCCCATGTAATAGGGGGCGAGCCTATTGCCATCAACCGGGCACAAATCCAGACTCCGAGGCTGCTACTGAGAAATTCCTGATTGAAAAACCCAATAACACTTTACCCGACCTGGGAATCGAACCCAAGACCTCGTGCTCAGCAGTCGCGCTTTGCTACCACTAGACCAACGAGGCAGTATATTTGTGTTCTGTTACAAAATCAGTTCACTGAATGACGTGACGACGTGATTATTAGCGTGCAACTGCTTACAGCCTGCAGTCACTTTGATCTCCCCCCTGTGGATGTGAATGGCAAAAATCTAATGACGGAAAAGTCACTTACACTTCCATGTTCGTATTTCGTTGCTAGCTTGTCTTGGACTAAGTCTTCTGTCCCTTGGTTGCGTTGCACAGTGTGCACGCGACACGACCAGTGGACACAGAATGTGTACACATCGATACATCACACCGTATTAACTCCTCGTATGTCAGCGGTTACAACAAGACGACTGCCCGTCTGACCTATATTAATATTCACAGTATTGAGAGTAGCTCACAGCGACCACAGGCTCTTAAACAAATTATCGTTAAATCCATGCTATGTTGGATTCTTTGAACTGAATTACACGGAAAACATTAAATCATTTGAGTTATAAATATTTCTAACCAAACAAAATGTCGCTGATGTGGAATGGCAGTCGTCTTTATTACAAGAACTCTCATTTCTATCATAATTAGGGGTGTAATGCCGCCGCTGGCATCCATAGAGCAATAAGCTACCATACATCCACCCATCAGTCTCCTCAGAAGGGTAGATACCGTGGATGTCGTGTCCATGCTCTGACATAACCATCACCCTCCTGGCCCTGTCCGAAATTACCAATGTTTTATGCAACATGTCATCTTTAATCCATACTTGCTATCTTCTGCCTTCGACTTCGTCCGCTAGTGAAATGGTACATTTAGTGAGAGTGTGTCACCCCTCTCACCCTTTCTATCGTATCTTTGTTAATTCCTGGCTAGGCGTTTCCTTTAAAACCTAGAATTCAGTGAAATCAGTGACAAGGACAACACAAGTTGCGCAAGCGCCGGCGCCGCGCTAAGTGATGCGCAAACGACGCACTAGCACGATACACTCACGACTTACTAACACAGCTGATGGACTGACATTACACTGTAGAATAAGCGGACGCTGTTTATAAGACAAATTGTTGTGAGAAAATTGTTCAAACTAATTCAAAAATGCACAAGAACATAGTTATTAAGGCAGAAGATTTGAGCGTCGGTCCAGCTATTGACTGCTGTGCTGGTCGACGGAACTTCATAATCTTAGCTCACTGTATTCTGTTTATTCTTCTTTGAATGAGTAAAAAAGATCAAGTAACAATCGTGGCGTTAAACACATAAAAGCTGCACGATCTTCTATTTAAGACAAGATAAAAACACGTACTTTCATGAACACAATATGCACTTAATAAATATATTGCTTGGACAAATGAAAATGCTGAACTCTTTAGTTTGTTGACCCTGATACATTAACAACAAGCCGCGTGTTTGTTTGTGTGCCTTCATTAACATTCATTTTTATTTTTTCCAGATAAAATTACGAAACCGGACGCAGACTGCACACTGCGCACAATTGACGTATCAAAACAATGTAGACTCCAAACTAAATTACACAAAATAACAATGTGCCATTAACTGTGGAGCCCAGTGGTCATAAACAACGCGGGCCTGGACAAAAAAGTGACAGTGAAAATGTGTTTAAAAAGATAAAAATGGCAAAAATAATTAGGATGTGAAACATGTTGGAATGCGTGCGCGGCGCGAGCACAGTGGTACGCGCGCCGGCCAATCGTGGACAAACCTTACGGAAACAAAACACTGTGCGGCGATTTGTTTTGTTGCTCGGATTGCTGCACTGTGCCAGGTAACCTTCCTGTTTGTATTCACGATGCTTTAATAGGTACATGGTTTGTGTTCTATTCAGATTCGCAAAACTTGAAGCATTTACTTATCAAATGTATATGTAGTACATATGATATCTGCTGCATTGTATATTGTCGCTGTGCACTTCTAGGTACAGCCAAACATGTTGGTCAGGCTGTGGCAAACATTAGGTACAAATGCTTTCATTACTTATAACATAATTATTTTCTTCGAACTATGAAATATTGTAGCAAAAATGCGAATATTAGAGCAAAGAGGAAATGCCTCGCACGCCGTCTGCAGCGCGCTCGTTAAAAGTGCGCGTATTTCTAGCGACAGTGTTTACTACTGGAGTGAACTGCTCAAACGCATTCAGTTCAATAATAGACTCACCCAAAATGCACTCGTGCACATTTATGCGTTCGATGCTACTGGAACTATACTTTTGTGTGAAAATGTTTGTGGAATTGGTCAGAACCAGAGCGCCAAAATATATAATCGAGGAAGATAATGAATAACTAGTCAATCTGAGTTCCCAGCTACATAGATAGTTTACGAGCAACACACAGAAATCACACAAGTAACGGGACGTGCTTTAATTGCGGCTCATGTCCTAACAAAGTGTTGACCGGTGCGCGGTGCGAGTGCGACCGGTTCACGAAAACAAATATAATTTGATGTCATGGAACGGTTCCTTCGATAAAACTCACTTTTATCGTGAACTTGTTCATTTGCGCGCAAGTTATGACACCACTACACTTATTGCGAATATTATTAGCACCTTCACAAGCTTAAAGGTTAAACTGTACGTTCTGTACAGTTTTATGTATTTATATCTCGCACAAAAATCATTGACACCCATTTTTCTGAAAATGAAGTAATATGCCAGAAGTTCTACTTAGCGCATTCATCAGAGAAACTACGTTTTGACCTGTGTTCTTAAAGCCTCATTACGTAACAGGGCAAACCCTTTGCTCGCTAGTCTGAAAATCGTTTTTACTCCAAACTTCTAAGAATAAATCTACTAATTAAATTTCCATCTAAACTGCCTCAACTTGTTTAAAACAGTGCTTGTTTGCGCCGCCATTGAACCAAATCAAGTTATTAAAATAAACATAATTCATCATTCAAATCGTATGCTAATGTATTCGGCACTTATCAACATTATCAAAACAGTAGTTACGGCAAATTGCCTTTAATCTCACACTAACTACGTAACTGACAGTGAGCACGCTACCAACATAATAGCGCTCGTCGGAATATAATGCTTAAATAAGCCCCGAATTTCTTGAACCATACATCAAACTTTAATAAGCCATCGACAAGAGATTGATCGAAAAAAATGTAAAAGAATAAGATTCAACAAAAGGTACCAACAATACCACCGCACCACACCGTACCCCGTCATTACAGATAATAAATCCACAAATTGTGGATCGAACCAATTTTAAATTTAAAAAAAAACTGACAAAAAACAAACACAATCTTTGCAAACATCGCCCTAATAAATCTGAACATTGACGTGTATTTGTCAACATTCTGCTTTTTTACTAAACTGACGTGAACGTGTGCGTCCGCGTCGGCCCAAAAAAGTGGGTTGAACACTCGACAGCCGGGAGCGGCCAATTATTATATTTTTTATTGTCTGTAATGGGTGCTTGCTCAAAGTATTTCATGATCGTACCTGCTGACAGGGTTTCAATGCACTGTTATTTGTAAAAAAAATCAACGTTCCTCATCTGATTTACATATTTTGTTCACTACGTTCTGAAAATTACATTCTTTGCTCACATCTTCGTAATCTCACATTTATAATCTTAAGCATCTGCATGTCTTCAAACTGCGACACAACTCGCCCGACATTTTTGTCGACCTCAGACATTTGCGTTTTATGAGCCATTACAAGACATTTGTTCAATTTGTTCTGTTCAGAGAGGTGCACGGAGAACGTTAACAGCTCCACAAAAGATCATTCATGTGATGTAACTCGACGCTGACGTGGAACCCATCATTACTGCCAATCCTTTTAAACTTACTACATAGGGCAGTGCGATATCACCTTTAACTTCCACGAGTAAATAAAACTAGACTCTACCCCGTTGAACGAGAATTTTAAATTCATTGTTGCTAGACGTGATTATGACAGTCGATCATTTCCGATTTCGAATTTAACAGCCCCGCCCATTCGCCCACGAGTCCGTATACGCCTTTTCGTTTTACGGTAGAGTTAACGTTCAGTTGTGTAGGTTTCGGTTGGGGCGTGTTAACGCAAACGTGCCATGGAAGACGCTGAACTAAAATAAATAAAAATAAATAACGTAAAAGGTCAAATCTACAAAATTTCAACAAGCTAATGCTAAGAGAAGCAGAAACATCGCAGTGCCCGTTTAATAAGGTTTTGAACAAATGGGCCTTCTGCCTGTGTGTTTCTATCGTAAGGTTGCACAGTGGGCTACGTCGATCAGTGTGTATGCATCGCACGGTTTGGACGTTGTATAAAGGTGTGTTACGCAACCTTGTTAGCGCGTATTATTACAATGCAATCTCTATAATAGACTTTTTATGGTAACGGTAAATTAATTGTATTGGGTTTAAATTAGATGATGGCGCCGAACGATTAGCCGCATTCCAAGTCAAACAATTCTTAGTAATATTTGAGCGAACAAATATTTTCCTCAATAATTTGTCTGGATCACCAAGCTGTTATTCGCTATGATTCCGAGAAATATGCTTTGAGAGACGATCAAGCTTTATCGAGAATTTCAAATAAAATATGTTTATTGCTGCTTCTGCGCAGGTAATGGGTACTCTAACTTCAGAGCGACGTACATATTCATGGAATTATTTTAAAACTGAAAATACCAAAACTGCTTCCGATTCAAATTTCGAGACGCTGTATTCTAAAATCCCCAAAACGAATATTAACAGGTTAAAATCAAAAAGTTCCAGCCAATTTCTATGAACAACAAAAAACTCAGCAAAAGTGAAGGATGCTATTAGCTGACGGTGGACGTCCATAACGTCGGGCCTTCCACGAACACGACACTCAATTCTAATAGCCTTCGATTTTAACAAATTGCTAAACGAGATATAAATTATCGTGAAACATTTTTGTCCACAATTTTAATAAATATTCACTACTGTGCAGTATGTTAACTTTATGCATAGTGTTGTCTCATTTAAGTTTTATTGTTTGCTTTTTACGATAGCAGCAGGACAAATAAGTATGCAATAAAAGCACAGTCCGTAGTTATCATTCTTTTGTCCACGTTGTGAGCACAGTGCGGAATGTCTAGATGGCATCGCCACCGGAACACTGTGTTGTTACACGAACTATATTGTTATATATTGGTAACATTCCTTACCACAGATACTATTCCGAAGAATACAGTTTATAAAAAACAAAAGAGAATAGTCTGTAAAATAGTTTCACGAAGTTTTAGTAGTAGTAGTACACCTACTTACTAGTGTTACTACTACTACTACTTCTGGGAATTTCAAATACTTAAAAAACTGTGTTAGCTACAACATACCTTCCCAAATAAAGCAGTCTTAAAATTAAGTGATAACTACTCGTATGTTATAGGAATTTACATTCTATCCTGTATTGAATAAGAGCCACCGTCACAGGCACATCACAATTCTTTTGTTCACTATATCCTATAGCGCGTGTATTTCGTGGTCGGCTGAACAACTTACTGTTTACGACGAGTCACAAGTTACTACCAAATTAACTGCCTTTAATAGCCGACGAGCCTTTGAGGTTAGGGCGACACCGCACCCCACGCTAAGACACGCTGCCTGAAGATAGCTTACCAACAACAATAAAATATCCCTGATACAATATTTTTATTAAAAAAAAACCGTTCCAAAAGAAGAGAAATAATATAAAGACAGGATAAATGATAACTTGGCATATTGACTTAAAAATATGAATTATAATATTAATAATTTAGTATGTTTATGATTGAAAAAACAACGTGTGGTAACTCATAATCTATGTACTTGCTCGTATGAAACAAAACTGTGTTTACACATAACATAACATCACGCCTGTAATCCCCGAAGGGTTAGGCAGAGGTGTACCCATTAGTACACCCACATTTTGCCAGTTATGTTTGGTGTGTAACTGTGTTTACTTAAAAGACATTTCTGGCTTCAGAAGTTAATGTTAATACCTTCATTAGTTAGTACGTAATCATGACAGATTTATTGAGGAGAAAGCGTTTCAAGTGCACTAAGTCATGTCGAAGCTTCGTCTCGCCTGTTCCTAGCCATCCTGAACTTTATACACAAGCACTAATAGGCGCTAACGACAGCAAATAGGTATAAATCTTGTGCAAATGTTTGCTTCAACATTGTTCATGAACTGTACATAAATCATCAATAGGAATATAAATGGGCAACTTATTGCTTTGTTCTATCTCCTATGACACTTTCACAGTTTACCTAGAAACTAGTTACCTACCTAGAGCTGCTAATAAGCTGCTTAGATGATTCCGACAATCATCCTTTTCTAATACATAGCAATTACCGCCTCCATGCATTATCGCTTAGTAATAAATAGCGTAGCTTGCTACTCGCTTTGCTTCGTGTGTAACGTTGTACTAATATAGTGTTAAATGTTAACGGAGCGGCGTGTAATGTAGTAATTTATTAAAGTTTAACGTCGTCATAATGTCAGTAATAGTGTTGGAGATTACCTTATTAGTGTTAGTGGGGCGGTGTGCGCGGCCGGGACGCGCCCTCACCGGTCATTATGTTCCAACTCTATAACTTTATCTAATAAGTACACACAAACACGAGGTAGGTGCTAGAGAGTGTAATGGCTGCTCGCGGCTACTTATTTCAGTAATGCGGCACTTATCAAATTGATAGTTTGCTCAGTGCCGCGTTACAGGGGCTCGTTGCGATAGCACTCTCTGTAACGACATCAACACGACACGCCGTCTCCTCGCCGCGATATCACTACGTCACTCACGTGGCGTGGGCGCGCGGAGCACGCGGACTAACATATTGATATGGTTGTACTGGTGAGATTTGGAGAACGTAAAGTTACAAGTTCGGCCACTATAACAGACTTATTTTATAAACATTCATTTAATACCATTGATCAATGACCAGTCTGTAAATTCATTGATTTGAAATAATTTCGTGATACTCTCGTGATTTCTATTAATAATGTGCTTACATCGTAATTGTAACAGACGTTCCCGCTAGTCCGCGGTAACAGCGCAGTGTACAGCCACGTTTAACTCGGACAAGAGTAGGTGTATAACTTTCATGGCGTTGTATGAAGACATTCATTATGAGCTTATAACGCGTTACTCATCATTAGGGCTGCCTACTGCCGGGTTACGGACATTTTTGTGGGATTTTTTGCTGTCGTAACATGTAACATAAAGAATTATTAGCTTATGATTGCAGATACTCCTTTTTTGGCTACTTTGGGATTCTCAATGGCATAACAAAAGTTAAAGAACCGAGTTAAAGAAAAGGTTTGACTTTGTATAATCTCTGCCAATGTGTGTGACAGCTCTTATAGTTACGCAGTCTATCTGCCATCTGTCGATCTCTAAACATACATCCGCAACAGGCAGGCTACGACAAAATCTAACACTGTTAAGTAATTCTAATTATGTCATGGCAACCCTAATTAGCTGAGTATTGATAGTCCACTTAGAGAGTGAAGTGTAACGCGTACACTTGATGCCAAACGTAGTGGGTCGGTGACAGGTGCTGCGGTGACGTATGCGCTACACTGGCGAGCAGACAGCGTCGTTGATATTACACTGGCGAGCGATTCATTTGTTGCGTTGTATTGCTTCCGACTGCTCTGAATGGCTCGCATGCTTGGCACTTGAACTAGGGCGCCAGGCTACTAAGGATGTGTTTGTAGAACATCTTACAACAATTCGTACATGAGAGATTAATTTCACGTAGATGTGATAAACTACAGTAACATGACGCGCCCTTCCACAATTCAAAACGTTTGAAAGTGTTTGTAATGGTGGTATTAAAAAGACTCACAACGCATGTGTGCGTATTGAGACGGCTCTCGAAACAAAACCAAATCAGCGATTTGTTATTTGACTAACGGCGTCAAAAATTACTCTTTAATATTAATATGGGGCTGCACAGACATTCTTTATGAAAATGACAGGTGCGTTGTCTTGCGCGGTCGGCTATTTATGGTTAGTTAACAAATAAATCTGCCAGCCTGCTACTGAAGGCGATTACTTACAACTACATACAAACTCTCTCATACGAATGTTACTACACACATTGAAATGGTAATATGGAGGGGAGCGTCAAGTTATAGTAGTTTATCTCAGCAACAATACCTGAGTGGTCTCTGTAAATAAGTCTTTGTAATTCGATTCACATAACTTCATATTATTCGTATTCTGCCATTCGTCAAGTATAGTCAGAGCGCAGTAAGTTGAGTGACTAGGTAACCTAGTAATCCAATAATTATTTAGCATTGAGGTAACATCGCGCCTGCGTTCCCTGAAGGGAACAGAGGTGTACAGAGGCTACAGCACACCCACAATATTTTTCTTATGCATTATTCATTTGGTTGTGAAGCATCGATTCGAGATTCGCTCTCTACGTGTGTGGTCAACTGGTCACAGTCAGTACAAATCGATGCCACTAATAGGTACTTATCTATTAATTTCCAAATTGAATTTTAAATGAATCGACAGGAATTGTACAGTCAGCAACAAAAGTCGATTAACAATGTTACTTTTTTAAATCATTTAAACAGACACTAAACAAAGAATGATCTGGCTTTCAGAATTTCAGGCAATAGGTAAGGGTTCATTTTATCTTAATTTTATATATATTGCGTTTTACTTTTGATATTGTACCTAATAATTTGGTTTAAAAAATCATAAATATTAATCGACTTTTGTTGCTGACTACATCTTACAGACGCTAATCCTGTCGTGTTGCATATTATAGCAATCCTTTGCTAAAGGCTGGGTTCACACCACAACGTTTTTGTTTAGTTATTATTAGTTTGCACGGTTTCGCCCACGTGGAGGTCTGAAAAATAAAAAAAAAAAACGTCAAAAATATCCCATTAATAGTTTGAGGTGGCACAGGAACTAAAGTCCCGGAAGTACTTGGAAAAGGGCTTTGCGCAGCAGTGGGACAGCGTAGGCTATATATCCTACGAGAACGTACTACCGGGAAATGAAAGAACGAAGCCGGAAAGGTAACCATGTCCTAATTCCGGCCATGGTCACCCTAGCGCCAAATTTTATCCGAATCCAAATCAAAAACCTACATCTTCCACATTTATAATATTATGGCATATGTATACATATTGTAGAAGCTAAGATAGGAAGAAGGATGAAGTGCTCCAATCAACAATGATATTCATAAGAAGTGTTGAGCTGCGCCCGCGCCTGTCAGCCGTAACCTCCGCCGCGTGTAATGTACTGCGGTGTTATATCGTAATGTGCAGCTAGCAGTGGTCGGCTCGTAAGCCTGTCATTATCATTATGTGTTTAATGCGATTATTGCATTAGCGCTCTATCGACGGGCAGAGGTCACGCGCCGGGCGGACGCGGGAGCGTTTGGGTTCCCTTAGCCGTTGATCTAATAGATCACCATTACGCGACTTTTATGAGTTGGGAGACCTTTATCAAACACCTGGTACGCTTGCTCAGATGTCCGCGTGTACAAAAATCTCAAGAACTTGACAGAGGGTTACGTATAGCGATCTTATAGGACATATCGCCTTTTAAATTCTTATTAACCATAATGTAACATTATAAGTCCTTTCCATCAGATGTCTCAATTCTAGATATGGAGCGAAGTGAGTGGAGCTGCATGTGTCTACACAGTTCCTTTCTGATTAATTTCAGTTCGTTTGGTTTTGATGTTCATTGTCTTAGTGCTTTTCTGGTTGGGAATAGATGAGTGGCAGGATAGTCCAGGTCTGCGACACGCTCCGCGCCCGGCACTGTATCCACTACCTGCGCTACATTGTCACATTATAAACGCACTTTACGTCCGCGACATTGACTCACCATAACTTAGACCTGCATCAGCCGTCAGTTCGTATCATCATCACCATCACTTGCCTGCACACGACATGGAAACTCTTTAATAATAAGTGTTATTGTGTCCATTACAGCGCCGCTGACGATTATATTACTACAACGACAGTCGCGCGCATGTAGCCGCGGTAATGCTGGACATAAATATATGAGTTTATTATAGATTCGTGCTTTATGAATATTGATCGTCGCATACTGATTCACTTGGGGTGTCACTCGTGACAGTAGCGTCGCTCCGCGCGAGGCGGCGCCCAGCTGCGTTATGTTCATTTTATGTGACACGTTATTGCATATTGTTTGTGTGGTCCTCGTCTGCTGTAGTACCACCGCGCTGCTCTTCCTGCTGACGCCAGCCCTGAAACATCCTGTTTGCTACATTCACTTTACGATGTCTTTGGGCTTCTACACATTACTTTAACATTTAGACAAAACAAGACTTGTCTGACCGACACGATGGACCCGTCCTTCCTGTACATATGATACAAGAGAAGAGGAAGAACAATAGCCTCGGAATGAACAGTAATGATATTGAATGAAACGTTTCAAACAAAGACATTGTCAATGACATTCATCTGAGTGTAATAGCTCTGCTCAATGATATCAATCTGCGGTGAGCGGTGGGGCGCGGCTCCATCACAAGTGTCATGACAATGATGACATTACGGCCGGCGCGGGCGCAGACGGCGCGACCACGCGACCGGCGTCCGGCGCGCGGCGGCACGCTCGCTGAACGCACTCAATGCGACCACGAGGTGCGTCCTAATGGGACCATTGTTTTCTTCGCAAATAGATTGAATTGTAAGTGCGTTATGAATGGCAGATGTCACTGTGACCTGAATGTGTATCATATTTATTGTAATTGACAGTCGATTAGCGTAATGTATCGCCAATCATCTCTGAACATATTGCTTTGTGTGTCTGCCTGCCAGAGAACGGTGACTTACAAACTGAATTTGATTTATGATTCGTACCAAACGTCACAACACGAGTCCCACACTAGCAAAAACCTCTACAAAAACACTGAAGTGTAACACAATACAGAGTGATACAGTAATGTTACACTCATTATAATAAGCTGCCATGGTAATGACATAGATACGTGCGTACATAGATGTTGGACAAAAAACGTGACAAGTGCGGACATTCGTCCTGTCTGTACTCCGCTATGAGTCACACCACGCACACTGCGCCCGGCGCACGCGCACACACTATGTGCGCTGTCACCTGTCGTTATGCCAACTGTGCTATTTTGATGAATCACTGGCTGTCATTAACTTTGCGATTACATGGGTGTAACATCGCGATTGTCATCACTTTTCCATATTTCATTGTATATCAATGGATGAAAGTTTTATAATACATATTGTCTGTGGCTGGATAAACTGGAGAAACGATAGACCTATTTATTTTACTTTCATATAAAACGACCAAAAGACATGAAGCTTCATTAAAGAATTGTTTACTTTCAGTTTGAAGTCGTGACTGTAGCCCGCAGTAAGAAATAATTCCATTTAAGTAATTGTGTAAGTAGTTAGCAATGCAAGCCGTACAAGTGACCAGCGGGAGAAAGTTCTAATGAAACCATTAACTATCTTAAATGTACGTAATCCTAAATCATTGTAAATAAGAGAAAACTAAAGTAATGCTCGTAAATAATACTTACTGGTAACGCGGCGCTTGCTCAACAGCCGCAGGGACAGCGAGTCACCACACGCGCCCGTGTCGCACTCACCGCAGATTAGGCGTGCTACACACTTAATCATATGAGAGCCAGATTCAGTTCAGCATGCTCAATACTACCTTTGATTATGTCATATACCTATAGTGCTTCGCGAACCCAATGTTCCGATGCTGTCAGTCGCAATGCCAACAAATTGATGTGGCTGGGATCGCTTGTAACATAAACGATATTATAATGTCATTAGACGGTCATAATGCTAAGTACTGTATACTTTGCATTACGGAGCTAGGCGGTGATACCGCGTGGCGCGGTTTCAGTGGTGGACGCGCATCACGTATAATATCTATAAAATTAAACTGCTACATTTATACCAAGCAAAGTATTCTAAATTATGTATCTCGGATGAGGTTCTGTGCCTGAATCCCATAGACGATAAGGCACGAGACAGGCCCGACACACGCGTGCGTCTCGCACGATACGTGCACGAGACGCGCATACATCACGGTCGGCACGATAATGAGCCGATTATTGTAAATATATCATTCTAATGATAATATATCGAGCCACCAGCCGTACATTAGCCGCCGAGCACCTTACGTAACATTATGTGTATAACATGAATGTCAGGACGGTACCAGGGGGATAAAATAGAAGGAGTATCATCCAACACTTTCTGTAGACTCAATTCAAACAATATTCTTGTATCAATAAATAGATACGAGTCCCTTTACTTAATTAAACTTAGTGTTGCCCTGTCCCGTGCACGAATTGACCAGATTCCAAGGAAGGCTGCGTGCCACCAACATTCCTATTACTCAATACATTATAGAACGACATCATTATTACGTCGATAGGCTCGTAATTATGATCGGAATCATGATATACAATCCCTTTTTTAAACTGAAAACCGAACCCAACATAAGTCTTCTATTGAATGACAAACATGCCGACGACCACTGGACGATGGCTGGCCCCGCCTATGGGTATTTCCAATGCCAGACGCATCACAGATACATTTCAATTCCAAAGTCGAAAATGTCCATAATTATGTCTGTAATTGCATTAGATAATTGAGTTGTACGTGTATCAGGGACACAGAGCAGCGCTAGTAACCAGTTGGAACATAATATCTATGTAATACGATATCCGAATCTGTGTTACGCGCCACTGTTCCACTGTTCTACTGTGACAATACTATCTGTGGCTGTGGTCTGGTGTTCCATTACTGACATGCTCTACTTGTAGCGGAGCTGGACGGAGCTCGGCTCAGAGCCGACCATATTGTAATAGGGTCTACGCTACTTTTGATATGGTTAAAGTAGTCAGTTATAGCCTAAAATTAGATGTACTATTTGTAGCTTTTGGGTTTAATCAAGAATAAAATTCCGGCAATATCCTTCTTGCAGAAGTGGAATTCATATAATCAACTAGAGTGATGCCTTGTACCTAGATTTCGTATAAAAAAATTGTATTCAAATTATTGATTTTCTGATGATTCTTATTTGTGAGTCTGCCATTTCATCTATGGGGAAAGCTGATAACATCGTCTCTGTTTACCTTATGTAGTTTCTGCAACTTTTTGTCCTATTAGTAGGCATTTCTAGATGACATAAAACCCCTCCACATAGCTGTTCCATGTCTGATCTGTAAACCAAAATGCTGAGTCAACTCATTTGTGCACCCTTGGTATTTTTTGATTACTCAAGTCCCACGTAATGAGACACAATTTTCTATTGTTCTGACTTACCGGTAAGTCAGCCGGGGCTTGACCGGTTCCGTCACCTTTGCTTAACTATGGAGATCAATAATTTGCAATTTGTTGTAAATTTCTCTTCATAGACCTTGATCACCAAATAAAATCTACGTAAGTTTCTCTTAAAAGATATGTCTATCTGATTTTGATATATCATTAAGTCTCTTTTAAATTAAAATATAACCGTATCCGAAACGACAAATAACTAAAAACCAATACAATAATATCTCACATGCACCATTTCGTTTCACTACGAGAGCCTTCATCAAATTATGTAAATGTGATAACATCATTTAATTACATGCCCTTACCGACGGAAACAGCCGACGACGGCCGAACTTACACGAAGCGACATTCTTCCACCGCTGCACTGAACCAATCACACGGTAATGTAATCGTGTTAATAGAGAACAAATTACTGGAGACACATGACAAGCTAATGCACAGAAGAGAAGGATCTTAGAAACAATTGATAGGAAACAATTAAGAGCAGGAATGTGAGGAGCGCGAAGGGCTCTCAAAACGTATACAATAATATACATTACATGGATAAATAAATAAATCAGCGCAGCGTTATTGAGCTCCAGTTTGAACAGAATGAGTGCCGGTGCAATGGCAGGCGTGTGACTCATATTTTCAGCATTGTCTCTGGGATGGCAAGTTGGCAACGCATCTCGATGCCTCTGCTGGTGTTGCCGATGTCCATATGCGACGGTCACCACAGACCATGATGTTTTGGCATTGTTTGCCATACAATGCCGCAAAACAGAAAAGACACGCGCGCGTTCATGTCCCGCGCGTTGTGTAGTCTACCTACTGTAGTGTCCGATGTGGTGACGACGCGCGGCGCTGCTAGTATGTCGGCGGCGACACAAAGTGATGCATGCCGATGCTTTTTATTGGACACATTTACTTGGCGACACAGGCTTATGGGAAGTGCAGCGTGTGATGAAGTTATAAAGCTTAATAGAATAATCAGTCTCAGAATATAACTTATATTGATCAACGATTATAATTTTCGTGAAAGTGAGTGTAATGTCTACTCCTGCTGCCGGTCACTTGGCTGCTTTCCATAAAACCTTTTTTTTGTTATTATATCCTGCCATAGTTCGGTTGACCTGCTCCAGTAGTCGACGAGAGAGAATTTGCTTCACCTTCTGTGAACGACTTATCAAACGCCTATCCATTTCTCGGCTAAATAGTTATTTTACTGGGAAAATAGAAGTGTCGTTAAGATTGTTTCAACAGTTTTATTTTATTTATTTATTAGGCATAAAAAACAGTAGTACAATGGCATGTTATACACTAATTACTTAAATTACAGCACTTATTGTACAACCAACACTATTATCCACTGATCACTATTATACAATAAGAGAATTAATGCTACGTGCGTTAAACACCTTAAAAAAATATGTAAAAATTTAAAAACTATTACGGGCGTTCCAATTATAAGGCATAATAAGAGAAGAGATTGTCAGTTGTCTGCCAAAGTTTTCGCCCGTACGTCAAAGGCGGTCTCCACACAGTTGGATTTACAGCAAATTAGCGCGTATCTTTTGATAATGACACAACTGGTCCTAAACACCTGTCCGTAGTACCGGCACCTCCTACCACACAAGCGAAGTGATGTCAAAACGTTTGTGACTCGTGTTAATCGTGTTTGTCGCTTGTCGCATTCCTTCTCGGTTTGGTTTTACTAAGGAATGACTAAACTCCTCTTTAGGAGTTTCCTTTGGAGGTATCACTATCCCGTTATCATAACAACAATCCATCATTCAATTTTTTGTAGTCACTTCTCAGTACCCGATAGTTCATGGATCATCAAGTTTTTAAGAAAACTTCGTACGTAGTATGCATCATCGCATATGTTGCCGGCCCGGGTGCTAAACGCCTGCTAGTACTACGTCTCTAGGACGGAAGGAGCGTTCACCGAATCACGCTAATGACACACACGCGAAAAGCATGCTACTGTTACTCCTGGCGTTATCTAAACAGTTCATTTCAACGCTAACATTTGATTTTAGTGCTCTTTATTTCAATTTCCGGAATAATCTCGTGTAGTTTTCCCCTTGTTCATGGTTCCATAGATCGCTATAATTCATAACGTGTCCGCGTCACGTTGGCGGGTGATTATAAAGAGAAAACTAACAAAGGCGTCCACTAACGAGCGCCGTGTACTACAACACAACAACACGAGGACACAGCACACCAGTGCGAGCAGCGCACAGGTACGCGAGCACTCGATAATTGGCGAGCTTATGGACGAGTGGTCGGAGAGATGGGCGGGGGGCGCGTACAGCAATAATGTTCTATTAGATACAATTGTACTGCGGCCCTCAGGCTGAGCCACGCAAAGGATGGATGGCAGAGGACGGAGCTGTGCGAAGAGCATCTATGAGCTTTTCAGGATATTGGCAGTGAAGTGCAGTTTATTAATAAAGACAATAACAGAGTAGAATGGTGGCATATATTTCTGTTCCTTCTTTTTGTCAGTTTACATACATAAATAGTTAGATACACAAACATTAATAGTAACATAATTATAATCCAAATGCCTTCGCACTCTAGTGAATAGTGATGCGTGGACGCCGCCGCGCCGGAGCCCGATCTTACATTTATGCCCAACAGTATTGGCCATCAATTAACTAGCGCAGTGCTAATTACGAAACTCATAGATAACTGTTATCAGCGCGTGGGAGACCCGCCACAGTAGTTGGAACACATTCCTGTGACTATACACAACAGGTAACGCAGTAATATCGTTTAATAACAATCACAAAGGTAATGATGAAGATAACCCTGAACTTATTGGGATGGTGTCAGGAGGATCAAGTATATAATTCCCACAATTTATGATATCATAGAGATGGTGTTTAGGAGAGTTCCAGAGTGCAGACGAAGTGCACACGTTGGGCAGTAAGTCTCGCTCCAAATACAGCTGTGTGACAAATTTTGTGCATCTCTACAAACAGAAAAAAAGGAAATACAGACCTGATCTTCTGATGTGCATGACGTGATCCTACTGCGCCTCGCGCTCCGCGTGGCGCGTTACGTGCGGCGCAGGCGCCTGCACACGCTACACCCGTCTGAGTTACAGCTTCACTTACACTGCCGTCTATTTGATTACCATACAATACAACTGAAAACCATGGATTTATTAGCGTGAGTGGCCGACTAGTTTACGACTTAATAGTCTGTATATTTACTCAGTGAAAATAGCCAATAGGGTGTCTACGTAATGCGTCCGAGGGATTGAAGTAGCACCTGTGGTGTCAACGTGGTGTGTACGGTGCGTATACGTAGCGTTAAGACCGCATGATGATTAGGAGAAGTCTATGATATGTAGGCACATAGCCCACATATAATTTTCGTGGTATTTCCGCAGAGGTGGAGTATAATTTTCGTGGTATTTCCGCATGTGGTAATTTCGAGGAACCTACGTGATATGTACTAAGAGTTGACGTAGTATGTACAAAAAGTTTACAAAAAATGTACGAATACTGTCCTAATTACTAATCGTAAGCTCATAATGCGGAGTGAAAGCATGTATGTCAAAAATCTTCACTAAGCACCAATTTCGATACCTAAAACCTAAGCACCAGACGCGTCGCGGCATGGCGGCGGCGCGGCGGCGAGGTGGCGTGGGTAACACGGACACCTGTGTCGCGATTAATCGCGCGATGGTAGCGAGTTATGTCTCCTGTCCGTTTGTCGAGCGATTTTTGTTTCGATACTGAACTTGTGAGTTGTAGCTACAACTGTTGCCGTTTATCTTCATATCAATGTGTCAGGAGCTGACAAGTGTAGCTGTGCGAGGAGCGGCGCGTCGGGAACCTGCACCAGCATGACGAAATACTGCGCCGTGTAATGTAAACGATAATACATTATGAGAATTGGAACCCGCTATCTAGGCACCAGATCAGCTGCTAGATGTGTGTTAGTTGCGAGAGTAATTAGGAAAGCTGTCATTAATCAATATTCTAGTTTCATATATAGGCAGGTTACTTTGTGTACGTGTCTACCGGCAACAATACTATTTTATTTTAATTTCCGCTGTATGTACCGAGAATATTAAAGCGGGAAAAGCAAAAACGACTTAGCCGTACCTGATAACAGCACACAGGGAGTGCCCTGTTGGTGAACAAGGGAAGTGCCCGCGGCCGCCGCACTGGACTTAGCAGTTTAATCGTTTAATAATGTGAGTTATAAATAACATAACCGCAGTTACGAGTACGTGGTTATGGCAGGAATTAGTTTAGAAAGTATTCCCGTAGCGAACAACCACAGTACCTACCGCGCCACAGCGTGCAGTATCCATCTCAACATTCTCATCTCCTCTACATTCCGTGTAGTTATGTAAAATAACCATAGTCTAATTCCACTAAATACTATATCCAAGCTTGGCCGCAACGTCACGCTTTTCATGGCTTTTCTTACAACTTTTCATGAACTCTATGGAGATGCAGGCGATAGTTCATGAATATTTGTAAATACATCAAAATATTCCTAATATCGTTAAAAAGATACGCCATCGCCAGTAATAACCGTCCAAGTTAAGAACTTGTGTGGTGTTTAAGTGTTTTAAATACTCATGACCTTCCATAACGTCTGCTGTTTGTTGCTACCCAAATCTGGTCGAGTATAACAAATAAACTAGTATGTCCATTGTCTGATTCATTGTTAACACAATGGACTATAAAATGCCACTACATAAGGCAGATTACGGAATAAGGTTTTTTTTTTCTACACTTTATTACACCTCATTTTTTGACTGCCTCGTTGGTCTAGTGGTCGCAAGCGCGACTGCTGTGCATGAGGTCTTGGGTTCGATTCCCAGGTCGGGCAAAGTGTTACTGAGTTTTTCCATCAGGAATTTCTCAGCAGCAGCCTCGGAGTCCGGATTTGTGCCCGGTTGTTGGCAATAGGCTCTCCCCCTATTACATGAGACTAAAAACATAACTGGCGAAATGTGGGTGTACTAATGGGTACACCTCTGCCTAACCCTTCGGGGATTACAGGCGTGATATTATGTTATGTTACGTTGATTACACCTAAAATCTCTTAAATCGACTAAAAGCCAAGAGTCATCAATGACTAAGTAGCTCAAATAAAAGTTAAACAAGTTTTGGCTTAAATATCTGATTGTAACGATTGTTATTCGACTAATTTCAATGCATCGCGCATCGCCGCCTACCATGTGGTAAAGTAAGATAGAGATACAACGCGAAACTAATAAATAAACAAAAATGACAGCTCTGAACGTGATGCTAGACACAACAATTATATTGAGCGACACGATCACTTAAAATAACATTTTAATACCACACGGAGATCTACCCTTATAAGAATACAAAACGTGAACGAGACATTAATATCGTAATGCAAACCAGCCCTAATGACAGTGCGCCGTGCACCTCCCACGACTTGTGCCTATGTGGCGGACACTCCACTCATTAAACGACTTTAATCCGAGCCATGTTAATGAGTGGCTCGAATTCATATGCAAATGAAACGGTTCGTAATTTTTACTTTATTGATGTAAAAGTCAATAAAATTGTGATGAAGTACGTTACTAATGAGGGGACGCTCGATACGTTCACATTCGGTTAATGAATGCGCGCTCGACGCTGCTTTCATTTGTCGATACATTCCGATGGGGTGTTTACTGTTACGTCTCATCGAGATTGTCTGCTTATATTGATATAACTTGAATTATTAAGGGTATTACTTTTACACAGTAGTGTAACAAATTGACTCCAAAAAGCAAGTTTGCTCAATCTGTGTTCGCTAATTAAAATATTTTTCTCCAGACATAAGTTCTAATTAGACCTAATAAGGCAAGCTCGCCACATCCAGTCAGGCTCAGTACTCACATCGGACACACGCGGAGCAGCGCCTCTACACAGAGTAACTACGACATGCAGTGGCTCGCTGACTTAGCTTCAAGGACTATTTGACAAGTTGACAGGATTGTCAAATGCAATACAATTTAAACTTTTAATTATACTGACGTTAATTAAAAGTTAAACCAACAAAAACAAATTCATATAAGTGGTTTTTCATTAGCTCCTCCCATTTGGATGTGTATGAACGCGCCCACGATGCTCAACTGCATTAGGTTAGTCTGTGTCGATACGTTCAGCACTCATTTATTTATTCTTGATTTCCCTCAACGTCTGCCAATCAGTGTTACTTTCCCGCCGCGCGCACGTCTCCCGCGCCGTCCGCCACCCCACATAGCTGATACACTAATGAACTAGACACCCACATTATTGGAAGCTCTATTTTTATGTAATAAAGCTGCATTTCCCATGCACCGGCTGGGCAGTGTCGCTCGGTGGTGTGGCAGGTCGTCTGTTTCATTAATACGTCGTCGGTAATACGCGGCGGCAATTATCGCGTTGGCGCGACATCGAGTGCTAATTCCCGCGGCGCCCACGCGGTCTGCCGCCGCACCGCGCCTGTGCGAACAATGCCTTATTAATCACGCGCTCAAATACACTGCGCTGTGATAATTTGTAATGGCGGCGCGCAACTATACACGTACAGTTTGTTAGAAAACTTGTTAATTGCTGTGATTGCTTCGAAAGTGAAATGTTACGGTGACGGCTGCGCTGTACTGTCAGCGCCTGTATTAATTATAATGATTAACAGTTACGTGTGAATATTAGGGAGTCAGTCATAGAGTGCGCTATATGAGCGGACGCTAATTTCAGATCCTATTTAGATCTCTGAAGGCAATTGTACCAACTTTTTGGAACTATCACAAGCTATCACCAGGCTCCGATTTACCAAAATTTTTGGACATTGATAATGAAATGAGATTGCAACGAAATTTTGAACGGTTTTGATTCCGATATGCTTTCTGGACTTATTCAAAACTAGAAAATGTACCGGCATACAGCATGTGTTCCCTACCGTCCGCTTAGCAACAGAGCTCTTCCCCAAGCGACGCGTTCAGCAGACTCGCGCTGCATTCCCCGGCCTCCACCTCATGCTTATCTAAAGTACCTCTACCTAAGTACATAGAGAATAATGGTAATGTTGTCACACAGATCCGAATGTAGATTACATGAGCGATGTAAATGCTCCGGCAACTAACCGATATCAACGTACCTGTACAGTACTAGCAGTAAGTACATGTTGCGCTAATGTCACGCTAATACACATTCCCGCAGTTTGAGGGACAGGAAGCGTGTTTGTTTGTTTGCCATTCTGTGTAATTGCGGCGTCTGCGCGGAAGCACGCTCCGGCGCGTCATGTTGTGTGGACAATGCGCGCTGCCTGTTACACAGAGGTTCATATGCAGCACATTAGTGCCTCGTGAACTTGTGTCCACATTGCAGATACAATTGTGACAACTTGGCATTCGGGCAAACAACTCAATTTCACCAAGTGTCCGGGGTCTTTGAATTTATGTCCGGCGTTGCTAACGCCACAATTTAGGTAATTACAGCCCTACTATGAAACGACCATAGTAAAATCAAAATTTAATTAGCAGAGGACGACCAGCAACGCTCGCCGACGGCGCAGGTGCTAACATATAACCATAACGTTACATGGTACTTATTTAGAGTATGTCCACGCCACATGCTGTAGACATCCCCTTGTGTTGCAGCGTAGCGGAGTGCGGCGGGTCGCTGGGCGCGGCGCTGGTGTGTGCGCGCGCGCCGGGCCTCACGGAGCGACAGCGCGCCATCTGCCGCCAGTCGCCCGCCGCCGTGGCCGCCATCGGGGAGGGCCTCAGGTAACCACCAGCCTTACACGACTCTACTACTTCTGAATACGGGGAGGAGGTATTAAACTGACATTCAATTTTTTTTTCATGAGGCGCGAAGTCCGCCCTATTGAACATCAAAATGTATGAATTAGCCTTTCACTTCCTAGCCACTTGAATGTATACCACGAGAAACTAGTGTTATAGTTGCGAAGTGTCACGGTACAAGATCGGAACATCCTATGAGCCAGAAGCTAGTTGATCGTGTTGGCATAATTTGTAATCATTTTAAGTTTTTGGATTTTATTATACAGTGAATAGAAAATCCAGAGGCTGCACGATCTGTACAACTTGTAAACGATTCATCTCTCCACAACAGCTACAAAGTAAACAAGGGTTATGAATGTTTCAGGAATACGATAGAGCCCTTATTAAAATTTGTGTGCGTTGCCTTATGATTCATACTATTTAATATTTATAATTTACTTGTAGAATATGTATTTTGATTAAAACTTCCCTCAGAATAACAATAAATATGTCTAAAGGCTCGACCGCGCCATACAGTTAAACAGTAAACGAAACCAACGAGAAGAGGAAATTAATTGAAACTAAGAATTTGTTAAAATAAAGTGGAGACAGCAATAAGCACCTACTAATATTGCAGCGTGGCGTAAAGATTACACGTATCGATGCAACGATTAACGATTTATTGGCCACTTATCCGATTAAATCGGAATTAATTCACGAACAGAAAATATTCACTACAATATACACTTTCTTAGTGTAGCGATTAGTTTAACTGCTTTTGCTTTTTATTTCTTATTGAATTTTATCTTTTATTTTAAAGTAATGAATTGGCTGATGGCCATTTTATGTAAAAGTAAAATAAATAAACGCTTAGCGTTTTACCTAAAATTTGCCGCAAAACGGTTGTCAAATTAGTGATTTTGCTCTGTGATTGAAAATGCCCTGTTCTAATGTTTATATACGTCCGTACGAATCTACTTAGGATTAGTAATGTATAATATGGTGTGCACAGGATGGCGTACGCAGAGTGCCGGCAGCAGCTGGCGGGGCGCCGGTGGAACTGCTCGGGCGTCGGCGACGGCCTCAACTTCGGACACGTCATGCCCATCGGTAAGGTCACTAACAACAGCACTCACATGTACAGGTAGTTTCAAACCGGCGACGAGTTGATTGGGCGAGAACTCTTTCACGCTTGTGTTGTAGGGGATCATTTCCTTTATGCCAGTTAATTATTTCAATGAAAACATACATAAATGCTACCCAAGTCATCAAAACATCAAACAAGATTATTGGGGAAATAGAAAAATGTTAGAGTAAAGACACATAACTCTAGGACCAAACAATTCTGAATAAAGCGAGACCACCCAAATATTGACTTCCGTAAAATCGGAAGGTTTACGATCATTGAAAACAGATTATAAGCCAGGGATCGTGTCTAGCACAAGTAACCAGTTCTGTAGTATATTGTAATATGGTAATAACTGAGCGGAACAGAAACAAAAGCTGTCGGTGACGTCACCGCGCCTGCTCGTCTCGTTTGGAAGCAGCTCCTCTTACAAAGCCGATTAACTTTGGTGCTTAGCGTTACTAAGTATCATACGAATGTGTCGTATTACACGTTGTGATGGCTTTTCGACAAATAATATTTCATTAATGAAATAGATGTAGAGGATCTAGCTGAGAAAGGTATCAAATATGTTAAAAAATACAAATTCGACAAACATTATAAAATATTCTCTCAACTATATTTCGGTCGCGCTGCGCTGGGTGGGTACGAGTTTAACAGGCTGGTAAAACGTATTTAGAAGATCGACCAGAATTTCAATATAGAAATTACTGTCGAAATTCAAAATGATTGTCAATATCATGCAGCTCTGCGGCCGCCAGAGACAATAGATAACTTGAATGTTTGACCTACCGGCTAGTATCCGCTGTAACACTGGTACTAAGTCGTGGCCGACAAATTAATGATCTGTTGGATACGGTAATACTATTAAACTATTAGATTAATGATCGCCGATCGACACACGATTACATATTATTATACAAGCTGCATTATCGTATAATCTCATCGAGGACTTATTAGCTACAACTTGATTAATAGTTTCCTGTAAACGCGCACAAATACACATATAAAGCTTCGAAACAAACGAGATGCGCGGGCAAACGGGTACTAATTAGATTAGTTTTGGTGATTTAGGTACAAAAGGAGAAGGATTATTTATTGATATTTTAGAAATCTAGATTTCAAGATAAAAAAAGTGGACTAACGTGAATAACAACACCGCTTAATGAACTAGCATGATTCTGCTTGTGATGTAAGAGTCAGCGAAGAAGCGGGCGGGCTCAAACAAACTAATCACGGTTCGTAGTTAGTTATGATTAGAAGGAATCGCGCAGCGAGCATTAGCATCAGCCTCGCCGCGTCGTGCGAGTCGCCTCCCACCTCTGTGGCACATCCGATCGTCTATGATTTACTTGCAATCGCATGCGACACGGCATACCTCGTACTAACGGTGGACTGCAGTCTAATGTAATACATTATGCACTTAATAAAATACCGATGCTTCCTCATTGAAATCTCAAAGGTAAAAACATATAGATATTTGTCGTAGCACTCACCATGTTCACCACAACACTGCCTATGATCTTTATGGCCATGTATTCAGCAAGCTTGCCACCCGTCACCATAAAGAAATGAGACTGCAATGCGAGCTCTCTGCACGTGTGAGTGGTCGCTGAGGCACGCGCACAGTCAGCAAGTGAGCGATGTGAGCCGAACCACTTTTTGTCATTAACGAATGTTACCTGTTTATTGTTCCGGCTGGGCTGCGTCTGCGCGTCGTCTGGGCGGCGGTCTGGGCGGCGGAGGGTAATGGCCGCCGCATGAATATTAATGCAGTAATTGGCCGCCACCAAACAATCATATTTGTATCGCAAGCGCTCGCGATCCATATCTTGAAATATTGCCATTTAAATGTCCAAACGTGAGATAAGCAATGAATAGATTTAGAGCGGACTAGCTAATGATCGAGACACGGCTGGGGAATTAATTGATTTTATTGCTTTACAATGCGCGGATTGTAAACTTTACTACCGAAACATTTTAAATAAACAGACAAACGAATCATTCATGCTTTTATTGCGATAACAGAGACCAATTTGTAATACACCTTATAGTAATTACAATACGTTAATTGGATGTAATAAATTAGTTTGAAACGTAAACGCATAAACATTGACGATATTCTTGAGTTGTTTACGACAGACGCACCCAACATACTTGTGTATTAATAAAACGTTAATTTAATATTAATAAATGCGAATGTTTCTCCAATCAATCAGTGGAGGACACTCTCAAAACATACCGTCTCGCTGAATTATCTGCTCGGACCCAATGAGGGTACAGGAGTCTATAAGGTAAAAAAAAATGGATGTATTAAAGAAATATTTCCCTAATGATGAATTATTTCCCAAAGACAACGAAAGGTTCGGACAACGCGCCATTAACCATCCACGACAGAGAGCAGAAGAGACTATCCGTGGAGGGACGTAACAACGTCTACAGAAGCCATTTCAAATGTTTCTTAATAAAAAGCTTTTTTACAAAAAAATATGACCGCCTTCAAAAACTACAAAATAAATAAAAAATAACTTTAGCTTGGAAGTCGGTGGCAATACCTACATAACAAGAAACAAAACCAAAGCCGCCGACTTTCAAGCTAAAGTTATTTTTTATTTATTTTGTAGTTTTTGAAGGCGGTCATATTTTTTTGTAAAAAAGCTTTTTTGTAAAAAAGCTTTTTATTTTTCACTTTTTAGTGCTTGTGTGTTAATGTTTGAAATCCTTACATAAAGCCCTTTCAAACAATACCTCACACGATATATTAAATTTTGGAAAGTGGTAGGGGTTGACGTACCCCCTCCCCACTTCCTTCAGTCAGTCATCGACTACACATATAAACAAAGCAATTTGTCTTGTTACGGCGGGTCTGCTGTGATTTTATAAGGAGTTCCGTTCTGTATCTCCAAAGTTCATCATCAGATCATGACAATATTCCTATGGGACCTATTCGGAACTATACTCTTTCAAACAAAAAAAGCATCATCCAAATCGATTCATAATTGGCGGAGTAATCGTAGAACAAACACACAAAAAAAAAAAAAAAAAAACATACGCGTCGAATTGAGAACCTCCTCCTTTTTGAAGTCGGTTGAAAATGGAGCAAAAACCTAAATTATTTGTTAACGAAACAAACGCTTCCTTGCTTCAAGTGTATGTTCGTCGCCAGTAGACCAATCAGAAACCAATAAAAGTACAACAAAATTTTCGAGAGTCAAATAAAACTGTCAATTCCCGGTGTGTCGGCGTCACACCCACAGCGGCGCGGGATTTATGCCTTACACGTAATTGGGCGACGCTCCACTGCGCAACGAGCGGCCCGTTTACACCCCGCGACACGAGCTGTTCCACGGCATTAGGTACGATTCGCAAGTGGTCACAGTGTATCGTAGGAATCTGACGTCGCTAAATTAAATGATTCATGGTCCGGATCACATCAAGATTCAACGAAGAGTCATCTGCTGGAAGGCAGACGTGGTGAGGAGATTCAATATTCTCGAGTTCGGCGCCAATCATTTGATACTTGTTCGGCTAAATTGGTGAAGTTTAATATGACTATGCGCTTTCAGAATTACCGAAGCCGATAAACTCGGGTTCTAGGATGATTCCAAATACATAGATATATTTCTGTATTTTTTTCTCATGTAACGTTGAGAATTGGCTAGCTTCTCAATTAAAGCCAATCAAGTAAATTATAATATAACACATCGATTATCTTTGTAAATCAAAGGCTCGCAGTTACTCTAGCGTTGGAGCACTATTTATTGGATGTGATGCAAGGACTCGGGCGTCGTCGTGCGACGGACTATCAGATCGTGTCGTGTGGTATGAACGTCAGTATTTTCCGTCACAACACGTCTGACGGTCCGCAGCGCGTCGTCGGCCGGCGCGTCAATTAAACGTTGCTTGTTTACTTTTTGTATCGCACGTTCATTGTGCTGAGCGCTGCGACAGGTGACCCGCAGCCCTGCCGCTGGGACACTACCACAGGTTCAACATTTGATACAAATATAATTGCAATCTGCTTCATTCAACGCCATCAGAACTACCATTTACAATTATTATTCGCATCGACTGCCCTTATTCTTACCTTTCGAAAGTTTGGGATTAGGGGATTAACTATGATTAACATTAACAGCAGGTGATCGCTATCTCAAAACGTCTTGACGTGTAACCAATTTCAACTTTTACCAGTAGCAACAGAAATGACAACGCCATCATAAGCGTACCTGTGCCCCTCGCGCTGCAGTGCACTCAGCACTATGTTCACAGATCATAATAAATGAGGATAACGCAGTGGCCATGACAGGTAGATCACAGATAATAGTAATGCTTGACACATCAGCGTCACTCCATGTTGCTTGCAAGCTGTTCAATGATGTTGTGCTTTTTGTTTGACGAGCGCATTATTTGTGATGATTTAATGATCCCCTCACAAGTATACCTATATAGCGCATTATGTTCAGTATAGAATTTAATCATTCCGAACAGTGCTTTGAGCTAGTTCGATTTCCATGACTGTTCATATTTTGAACTTTAGTGAAAAAACAAGATCGGTAATAACTAGTAATAACTACCTTTCCGACTACAGTTGACATCAAGTTCTGCGTTTAATTAGTTGCAATACAAGTGATACTTAGTGACAGCGATATACTCAATCATTTCCCGTTGTTTCCATTTAAACATCACATCTACAACCTCGAACCTGTCCAGTGGTCCACGTCGAACGCCTAGCGAATGTCCACAGTAACGCTCTATCCACACGTCTCGCTTTATCCGACTTTATTATTTGTATAATTTTATTAGTATTTGTTCTTTCGTGTCGATATTGTCGTAATATGAGTTTAGGACTACAAAGAGTCAATCACAATCCGGATAAAATGGCGATTCGGCGAGACTATACGCAGGGAGTTTAATGCTCCCCGTCCTCATTAAGTGCAGCTACTTAGCTAGGTACAGTGACTTCATGACATTGTCACTAGGTATTATCCGCTGGCATGTCACTAGCGTAGACTCAGCCTAACTAAGCGTTGGCCGGCGATCAAACAGCGCACTCGATGTTCGTCTGATTGCGGCGCACTTGAACATTGTAGCGATCGTAATAATGTCGAGCGCGTTAGACAGCGGACAGCGCTCACTATGACGGAGCTGGACCAGGAAACGGATCTCTTGGAAATTATAGTAGCATGATGATAGTATGCACAGCACACTACAGTCTCTATATTTGATGGTGGCTTAGCGCCGTCTACCAATTAAAACCTTCCTTTGAAAACATGATATAGCTAGGTCCTATTCTGTGTTCAATGAATTGCGTGTTATCTAACGCGTATTCGTACTAATTGAGTGCTAGGCGCGAGGTGTTGCGCCAGTAGATACAGCGGCGGCTGCGCGTCGCTGCGCGTGTAACGCTGATACCCGCCGATAAGCTGCGCGCCGCAGGACGACGCGCGACGTGCTGTAACGTGTTGCTTCGATAACGAGCCCACGATTTATATGTCGAGGAAATATTTATAGAGATTAGTGTGAGAACATTGTTAGAAACACGGAACGGAGATAACAAGAGGAATTCCAAATAATTGTAACGTAGGCATCCAAGTACAGAATAACGCTATTGGAAATATGAAGGAAGTGAAAACCTTCAGTGCAGCATTCAAATGCTTGTAGCAGTTAGTGGTTATTTCAAAACCACAGACAGTTGGATTGATTATTAGTAAGTGTCAGTGAATGAAACGGGTCCAGTCGGCTCTCCGCAATTATGTCCCATGAGCACGACCCACGGGCTCGAGCAGCCTCGTGCTATTTGTAATGTCGAAGCACATAGAGCCACACCTGAGCTTCTTATGCATTGTGATATTTTTTCAATTATTTTAATTTTACGTCTATTAAACATGTTCAGCCTGCACTGCGCAGCCCCCGCACGCTGCCGGGCCCGAGCTCACATCAAACTGAATATTATTATGACAAATCTGTGTTACCGTGTCTCGATCGCTGGATTGTCGTTTTGAAGGAAATTACAGCAATATCCGCAGTTCTAGTTATTTTTATGTTTTCAATCTTCATTTCGTAGCCCTCATTTTGTTGCAATTAAGATCACCTCATGATGGTGACGTCACCACGCCGTGTTGTGGAAATGGCCGGCAAGCGAACATTGACATAGCATTGTGAGAAACGTTGCTCTACAGCAAAATGAATGGTCCATTTATTTGTACAATATGGTCCGCACGAGACGGACAGCGAAATCAAATAATGTGACTGTTAACTTATAAATAACTCGCCGGGAATTTCATTCCTAGTTTCGTCACGGCTTGCAATGTTCTTCACGTTATCAATAAGCTGATGTCTTGTTATGGACTTATCGTGAATGTTCCCCGCTACCCGCCGCAAGCAATAAGCAATGAAAGTCTGTAAAGGCTCGTTTTATGCGGCTGTTGTAATTGGTTGCACTAAAACATTCGTTTAGTATGCAGTAGTTATCAGTGCATTTGCTGGGTGTCACGCGTCAGAATAACTTACCGGCTGACGAACAGACACCTCGCTGACTGACCGACAGGCCTGATACCGGGGAACGAAAGCGTGATAGCTTCACAGACAGCTGCAGCTTTCGGCGAATAACTGTTTTCACGGGCGGGGCTAGTCCCTCAGAACTACTGTTCGGAAGACTTTACATGCACCTTACAAAATAAGTATTGCAATTAAAGCACAATACAAATGACCTCCTCCACAGCTGTGATTGGGAGCCTATGACCACTTTATAAACTTAAATAATAAACGTAAATAAACAACTTGGAATCAAACACAGTTTATGCAAACGGTCACTGATGTGTGACCCTTAGCACTAGCTGACGCCGACGTCACGCTGCCGTGTCACTCGACACTCTTGTCGTTAATAATATATTCAGTGGAGGACATTTAAGTCTCGATATGGTCATCGTAACGTGGTAGCTCAATACTCGACACATTTACTCAACCATTTGATAGGATGGCCAAATGGGAATATAGTTTGTTGAGTAGGTACGCCATTATGCCAGGGCCGCACTCGACGGTTCACATGTTGCACCTATCGTTATTTTGTGATGCAATTTGTTTGATGTTGTAATTATATCATAATGTTATCGGATTTCATTATTTTGAATCAAAAACAGGATTGTTTATCGTATAGGTTAGCAATTGATAATTAATTTATCCAATTAGTAAGTTTCCCAATGTTTTAATTGTTTTTACTTCAGCGACAAAGGAGGCAGCGTTCACATACGCCATTACGTCGGCCGGCGTGACGCATGCGCTGAGCGAGGCGTGCGCGCGCGGCGACCTGCCTGCCTGCCAGTGCACCACCAACCGGTATGTATCCGCTGCTAGATATAGGATAAAATAATAACCGTTGAGTAAGGTACGAAGAACTTATTTGTCATAAAGAACAATATTTACTTAATATAAGACTGAGAGCACTTCTTCCTTCATCCTTTCATCAAACGCCAAATTACTATTTCTTAAAATATGGTAGACTCATCTCATCTTTAAGATGTAGACAAAGGCTCGCGCCTGGCCAATCAAGCGGAAATATGAGAAGTAATGCTAAAAAGAAATGAATTGAATCTGATAGTTTTCAGTATGTACCTAATCATAGCTTAACCATTTGTTAGTCGTCGTGGCATGTCGACGTCGGAGCAGTTCGAGTGGGGCGGCTGCGGCGAGGGCGCGTACGGCGCGCGCCTGGCGCGGCGCTTCCTGGACGCGCGCGAGCTGGAGCGGGACGCGCGCGCGCTCATGAACCTGCACAACAACCACGTGGGCCGGAAGGTGAGCGAGGTACTCACTCACCAGTACCGCCAGCTTCAGCCGCCACTAGCTACCACACGCAGCACACGCGCGTAAACATGATACTGTCTGACCAGTGCGGCTGTCTCTTCCTAACACCGAGTACAATGAGACAGAGAGGGACGACACTCACAAAGTGGAACTTTTACTAAACTCTAAGTACTATGTTTACGAGTGTGGACTGTAACTCATGCTCATGCCTGTGCTTGCCCGCTTGCTGTAGTGTTTTGAATAGTAGCCTTTTAGAGCAATAAGTTTTCAAATGTTGTGTGTTGTTTATTTATTAGCTTTTCCCTAGCATGGAAAATAGAAGAATAAGAATAAGAATGAATACAATAATAGCTATACATTACATAACTAAATATGATAAAAACATATCACGCGTTCTATGACTGCGGCGCTGGCCAGGGCTGGACTAATGACATCGTGAACTGACAAGCTGCAAGCTCCGGAATGTGAAAGTGCACGTCACTATAAACACAGTGATTGCGAGCGGTTGAGCGGTCGGGCGGTCGGGCGGCCACTCCTGCGCAAGCGCGACTGTGAAAAATTCAGCAGTCGCCGAGCGCCGCCCACTACATGTACTGACATTAACTTGAGTCGTTTAGGACAGGAGACATAATTCCTATGTGATAAATTTACTAGTGCTAGGCTTCACTTTCTGTACGCTTGTATGTGTGTAACTTCAGCCCTGCATCACAAGTTGGTGATGGGCGCAAACTTGTGATGCAACGCCGGCATTGCCCAACTCCCCGGTCACGTGTGTACTTCGTTCAAGCGTTTTCCAAGATCGTTCGCCCGTGTATGTTTGGTATTAAGTCAAAAACTTATTTCAACTACTGTCAAATTAAACATTGCTCATTATCTGTTGAATCCACGGACATAGTAAATACTAAAGATACGTTATGGTATACTACGATTAATAGTAGATAAGCATACGTGTAAGATGTAGCAGAAAATGGCCAACAGTTAGCTATGCCGCGTAAGTATAGTATCGATTGCAAGCTCACATTATTACAAGCAAAACAGTCAGTTATCTGTCATCTAATGATCGGCAAAAGAAGAAATCGTTCCGGTTCGGACCGCCGCCGGCGGCCGGCGCGACACCGGTCATTACAGTATCTGTACATCGGCCCGGCTAATGCACGAGTGTTCCACAATTACGTATTGTGCGAAATAACTGGGTGCAGCGCGTACTACCCGCGGCGCCGCCGCGCGGACGCGCGCACGCACTCATTTACGTTTAAACGGCGAATTTATAACAGTTGTATAAATTACTCGTACCTGTAGCAAATGCGAATCTATCTATGTTTGCTAAAAAATATATATATATTGTAGAAATCTCAATTTATTTCGAATATTATGTAATTTACTTCCACGACTTAACAGACCCAATAACCTAATAGCAAACCAACGTTTTGTTTATTGAACAAAACTCGTCGCAATACTCATCACACACTACTATATCATTAAATGATGTCGATGAGTCATGTCAGTAACATGCAGTGGTCGAGGTATTCCAAGACATGCAAATCATCCCTGCTGATATTATTTTAATGCGTTTCGCTGATTGCACCCATTTATTCCACCAGTTAAACATAATGACACGCATAACAATACGTTCCAGCCGAAGCCGAGCCTTCCCACAGAACTTATAATTGTATCGTATAAACGTTCTCACCACGTCTCATTACGACCGCGTGCAATCATACAACTATTACCATGTTTACGATGCAACTGTGCGGAATGGCCGGCGAGCGTGTTTTGTTTCTCTTTTGACAGTCGTCTGTACGAGGTGCATACATCGCTTGCATACACGTAGTTTATAGTTTAGTGTAATTAACTTCGCTAATCTGGAAGTATTGAGTAAATGTTGAGAGCAAACTGTGGGAAATATTCTGCCTACCCACCCTTAGGCCACGCTATGTCGCTTTTCACTTCTGCTGTCAAAGTGAATAATGTCTCCTGTGATTTATTAAGTCTCCATCGACGATCACTCGCTCGCGGCCGGCTGCGGCTGGTCTCGCGTTCAGTTTTTGTTTAGTTAGATTAAAATGAATACTGTTACTTTTATCAGTTTACTTTTTTTAGTTTTGTGCTAAGCGTCGTGTAAATTGATTGTTGTGTAATGTCGTCACTATTCGATAATAATCACAAAACATTAAATCGTAAGGTGTCGCATCGCCTTCACATGTTTATTGTGACACGTCTCTTGTTGGACACGTCGTAAATTGAATAATATATCGTCCGTCAAGCTTCGTAAAGTATGTAAAGTAATACGTGAGATATTATCAAGAAGCTCGTTAAGTTGAGATGTCGCTTGCATCGAACGTTTGGCACAGTTGCGTCACCGCGGCGCAGCGACCACGAACTAGTGCGGCCCTGTCGTTGTCGTTAGACGTATGCATCCGTAAATGTTCACTTAAATGCCAAATGAAATTAAACACTTACACGTGGGTTTAGACATAAATAAAGTATTATTTTAATGTGCAATATTTTGTGATTATAAAATTTATTATACGGTTTTTTTTATACGATTAACACAATCACGTAACATCGCGTGTACCACCACAAAAAGTGTAAAACCATGGCAAACACCAGCGTCCAGCACCTACAATCTACACGATACAAACGTATGGAGCAGCAGCATATATTATACATAAGTACTATGACGTATATTAAGTCTGGCTAGGTCCCTTTTTGGTATGAACCCTATAATTAAAAGTATGATGGTCTACATATTATGCCGCTAATTATAGCGTACAGTTGATGAGTGTTATTAATAGTAGTGAAGTATTGTTAATTGTTATAGACAGTGAAAGAGCTAGTCCGTCGCGAGTGCAAGTGCCACGGCGTGTCGGGCTCGTGTGCGGTGCGCACGTGCTGGCGCGCGCTGCCGCCCTTCCGCGCCGCGGCGGCCGCGCTGCGCGAGCGCTACGAGCGCGCGCGGCTGGTGGCGCCGCACGAGCCGCGCCGCGCCAGGGGCCGCCCGCCGCGCACCACGCATCTCGTGCTCGTCCGCAGGTGAGGCTCTCTCCGCGCAGCTGCGTCTTGTCGTGTACCCCTGTACTCAATATTGTTTGGTGTGTCATGCGCAGACAGAAGCAGAACCCGGGCGTGGTGCGGGTCCCGCGCAAGTCCGACCTGGTGTTCCTGGAGCCGTCGCCGTCGTACTGCGAGCGCGACGACGCCACCGGCTCGCTCGGCACGCATGCGCGCACATGCAACAGAACTTCCAGAGGTAAACTACTCCCATAAGTGCTTTCCGAAGATGAGAGAATGGACATTAGTCATCAGCATTTTAAATATTGACATGTAAGCAAACCTCACCATCAGCTTCATGTAGCAGTCTACAGCTGGGCAGGGGCATCTCCAATTGCAAGCCATTTAGCTCGATGCTCGGCAACTCTCATCCAGCCCGCTAGCAGCCGTTCTTTGTACTTGACGACTGCAGTTTCGCGATCTTGCAAATTCAGCTCGCTCATTTTGCGAGGCACAAAGACTCCATCTCCCTCAGAGACAATGACGTAATGCATAGTGTTGTTGTGTGGCGCAGACGAGACGGGCTGCGCGTCGCTGTGCTGCGGGCGCGGGTACAGCACGGTGCGGCGCGCGGCCGAGACCAAGTGCCGCTGCCGCTTTCACTGGTGCTGCCGCGTCACGTGCGACACGTGCGTCGAGCGCACCGAGACGCACATCTGCAACTGACCGCTGCTGCGCCACCAGCGCCGCGGGCTCCTCATCATACTCTGTTTAGGCTAACACCACTAAACGTAGCCACTGAAGGCAGGCTACGCGCCACCAGCGCAGGCGTACAGACAGCGATCTCAAACTGTGTCAAACGAATACCAGTCCAGTGTCTTGTGCGGGTGATCTCGCTCGTTGTATGAACTCCACTCCCTGCACTTCACTTTGGTGGTAGTACTTCATCGCGCAGCTGTCACACCGGAGACTACCTGACGCACGGCTGCATGAACAGGGATGAGACGCGTTTGGAACACATGCGTGCGCATGCGCGTATCGCACGCTGTTCACCACGAACTATTTGTGAATGGACTTGACAATAGTGTCATAATTAATTATTAAGTTATTTATAGAGCAGTGACGACATTGTGAATATTTGTGATAACAGCATAATATTAATATTGTTTAATCAACTGAGTGTGAATGAAGATGATTGACATGAACACGTCACTTGACAGCTTGTGATGTGTTCAGAGAGTGTGTGTTACTGTAACTTGCCTTTGTACTTGTAAATGATAATATACTTAATATGTATTGTATGTAATGCAGCAGATCATGTATCGTTCATGTAACTTGTTGTTGATAACCACCGACACATCTCACATTCCCATCGCACCACTACCGGCTCACTGAAACATGCAGTGGGCCTGCTTAACGCTACAGAGGCCCTCGCACGCCGCGCGCCGGGGCCGGCGGTACACACTACACACCACTGACTGGATCGCGCGCTCATTCGCGGCGGTACTGGATACCAGCACCTACTTACTATGTACTCACTAAACACTTACTAACTGCAATCGCTTTAATATGACATTGACAAAATAATCACTGCAAGGCAAATGCCTCCTCTAATACAAAGAAGGCATGAGCATTGATCACCACGCTTGCTCAAAGCGGATAATCAATTCCAGAGTTATAAAGGCTACTACTTATTATTGAATAATTATTATGTTTTTCAAAAAAATCGCACAATGATTGCAACAGAGGCGAGCACACGCGAGTCCACGCGTCACGGTGCGTATATGCGTGTGTGCGGCATAGCCATAGCGCAAGTACCATCGCTTGCGTCCACACCCTAAACAACTAACAACATCCTTATTTTTGTTACTATTTAATGTTATCGGCCTTTCGCAAGTCTAGGATAGATAGCACTTTACGCAATTATTGTGATTATCAAACAAACTCACCAACACATTAAGCTGTGTCCACTTTGACATTTCAACGCATTAGACACCGTGACCAGAAGGAATACAATACGCGTGCCACACACACTAACAGCTGTGATGTAACACAATCACATTCATAACATGAGAGATGGACAGGCAATGCCGCGACTCCCTACACTAGTAGTGGGTACTTGATTTGGACACAGCTTAGTGTTTATATCTTTCAGAAAGTGTAGTAATGAATGTGATCTAGGTATGGTTGGCATGTAGAGGAGTGACGTGCATTCCCTGTAAGTACGACGGCTTTAATACGCGTCACGTGGAGCGCTACTGTTCGTGCTGTAACACAACATTCCGATAGACGTAACTTGACTTATTCACGCACTGTGGCGACTCGAATAAACGTTCTACCAACAAACATGTGTTTATTATTTATATCACTGATGACTTAAGCCTTCCTGTCCACCAAACTAACGAACGCTCTTAGCGGACAACATGGGTGATCGAACTGTCAGGCAGAGCCCTTGTGTAGCTAGCTGTGTGGCTAGTGCATCTCTGCGACTGACGTGTCAACATCAAAACTTCTAATAGTAAGTATATCTCTGATCCCTCCCGGCCTTAGGACACAAAGAGCGTTAGAAGGAATTGGTTTTAGTTATTAAGGTAATTACACTAACGTAATAGAGAACATTGAGTTTTGTCGAATTCGCTGAGCTTCGCATCCAATTCGTAAAATGTAAGAATGTTGTCACAAGGAGGAAATGTTATGCCACTGCCATATTCGACACAATCACGCAAGGAAGAGTCTTATATGACTTGAACCGTAATTTATGAATTTTCCTTAAAAAGTATAATAACTTTCTCCAGCAGGTATAATAATACAAATATCTAAGGAAGCTAAACAGCAAAGCATGCTCATTAAAAGTTGTTGGGGTGTTCCGTGTTGTCGATGTCCGGAGAAGTGCCCGAGGCGTCAGTACAAGCCTCCCCGCCGACACCGCGCCGAGTTGTGTTGACGAACTGTGTGGAGCAGCGCGGTGCCGCTGTATTGTTCAAACTTATAATTATATTTTGTTGAAACTCACTCATTACGAAGTTTACAATATTGTACACGAGTCTCGGGTGGCGGCGGTGGTTGGATACGTTGGACCCGTACTTCGTATAATATCAACATGTAAGTGTCCAACTAAATTGTGAACACGTACGTGTAGGTTGCTCTCGTTCACATCATATGTAAACGTTGAGTACCTATTATGAGAGCCGAGCAATAACACGAAGCCGCTTGGTAAGCTCTCGTTGTCATTTTATGGGAATAAATTATGGTCGCACGTGACAACAGTTTAATCACTGAAAATGCGTGTTACATACAAAAGCTGTGCAAACACTTTGTTTCAGCTGAATTCAGCAACTCTCGTAGTGGCCATAAATTGGCCTGACATCGCAAACACTGCGGCGCGGCACAACGTACACGTGCGCGTAATGCGAACACGCGCCTCATGCTAATTACTCGTGTTCCATTACACAAACTCACCTCAACCAACACAGGGAAGCCAACACTGACAACACATCAGGACCCTCATGTCATGGATGAAACAGGTCAACGAGTAGAGTTATAGTTGCATTATCTTGACTTGGTTACGAGCAACATACAGGTGTTGGCATGGGGAAACAGCAGACATTTAACTGCATTTATATTATATTCATACTTAGGGCTGACTTTTCAATAGTCAAATAAGTTTTATTTGAAGTATAAATATTATAGGCGAAAGCTGACAGGTTTAATAAATACCGAAGTAATAGCGTAGTATTATATTATCTGTGGTAGGTAGTATCCTTGAGCAGAATATTTTTACATCATTGTGTTATCCGGTTATTGGCGATAGGCTCTCCCCCTTAGGTACCTACATGACACTTTATCATAAATGGTAAATAATGGGTACACCACTGCATAACACTACATGAAAACTGAAGAAAGATTGACCTCGTTAAGGTCGTGATGGCCTAGCGGTTAAGGCGCCCGCCTCTCATGCATAAGGTTCGAATCCGGGCAAGTACAAATGTGACTTTTTCAATTCATATTGTACTTTTTAAAGTTTATCTTAGACATTACTGACATTCGGTGCCTCGGAAAGCACGTTAAGCTGTTGGTCCTGGCTGTAATACGTGGATTTTTGACAGTCGTTATGGGTCGTCAGAAGCCCGAAAGTCTGACAACCAGTCTTACCAAGGGGTATCGTGTTACCCAGTTGCTGGGTTGTGGAGGTCAGATAGGCAGTCGCTCCATGTAAAATACTGGTATTCAGCTGCATCCGGATAGACTGGAAGCCGACCCCAACATAGTTGGGAAAAGGCTAGGCAGAAGATGATCTTGTTAGGATCACGCACTTGTAGAACAGTAAGTACCTACACCTTCTGCAATAATCTAAAATAATGTCGTAGGTGTAGAACCTACCTGTGGCTGCTCAATGGTCGGCCACAATCTGTTGCATCGCGGCGGTGTACGGTACATAGCTTATGATCCAGCTGGAAATTATGGCTTGCAGCTAAATCAGTTATTTGTAAAGCTAAAGTCTGTCATTCATCATAAGAATGTAAGAAAGTTTTCATAATCAAGTCTTGCTAAATTGACTATGATCATTTAGTTGAGATACTAATAAAATTGAACGCATAAAACATCCTCAGAGTGCCATCTGACGTACATTGTTATAAACTTTGCTACTGCTACTCGACAATAGATGGCGGTGGCTATAAAGTACGCTCCGTTTTGTTTGATTTTTAAAAATAAATTAAAATGTATGCAAATAACCATCATGTAACGGTTTAAAAATATATTTTTTTATTACATTTTATGCAATTAATAATTACAAAAATAACTCTCAAGTTACATTTAGGTATTCTATGTAAAATGTGTCGCAGCTGTCATTTGCTGTCATTGCTGTCAATGGTGACTGGTTCACACTGTTTGTTTGTGTTTTGGTTTCAGGCCATGTTCGTAAATTAAACAAAAGTAACTTACTACTTGACCAAACACAAAGCACAATGCCGAAACCGACATGTGTGCAATGTAGCTCCAACGATTCTTTACTATGGCGCTCTGGGGAAAACGGACAGATATGCAACGAGTGTCATCTTTCAAACGCAGCCAGTAAGGAGGCCAAAACCGACGCTACCATCAAACCAGAGCCTGACGACAAGAAGGATGATAAAGACGACGCAGACAGCAAGAACGGGAGGTGCGAGGGAGAAACGACTCCCGCTAAAGCGACGGGGAAAGGCACTAGGAAGAGTACTCGTTCGACCAGGTATAAGGCCAAAACGCCCGCGCCCGCGCCAGCCAAGGGCCCTGCGGCGCGCGGCCGCGGTCGCCGCAGTATATTCAAGCGCCAGCCGTTGAAAGCCCCGACGGCTACGGCGACGGTGGTGACCAGCGACTCGATCTTTTACAAGGGCAACTACATGCAGGTGGGCGACATAGTGTCCATGACAGACATCGACGGCGGCACGTACTACGCACAGATCCGCGGCTTCATGACCGATCAGTACTGTGAGAAGAGTGCCGTGGTCACCTGGCTGCTGCCTACGAAGGCCAGCCCTCCGCCCGAGAAGTGCTTTGACCCTGCTACTTATATCATTGGTAAATATATTTTCATAGTAAAGCTCTGTTTTAAAATGTTGTATCCAGTAAACTTCTTTTATCTAGTCCAGGTATAATCTATCACCCTACTCTGTACTTACACAATCTATAAAACCCAACAGTAATAATTATGGTGTAATAAGTATGTTTTTTAGAAGATGAAACTAATTAAATTGCTGTTATTCACAGGCCCCGAGGAGGAGCTCCCACGTAAACTAGATGTGATGGAGTTTGTGATGCACGCTCCGTCTGACTACTACAAGGCAAGCAACAGTCCGTACCCCCTCACAGACAATGAGATCAACAATTACAGCGGGTACATTTGGACCAGTCTGGAACCTAAGGAGAAGACACAGACTAGCTAGATATTAGTGTAATGTTTAGTAATAAAGTTATTTAATTAAGTATCTATGTTTCAATTGAGTAGGTTAAGCCTACATACCTCATTAGCATAGCCTAACAATCTAGGAAATTAGTCTGACACTGTGACATTCACAATGCTGTGGCCCACTTTCTCAGAGAAACCTTTTATTACTGGAGCTCTGGGGCTTTCATAAAAAAATTAAAACTATTTGTTGTAAATAAAAACAAACCTGTTCAGGTTAAATTCCTACACAAGGATTTTGTATGGCATTAATTAAAAAAATATTCATATTTCATATTTATTTATTTGCATACCATAATGTGTAGAAAGGTGTTACATAAGGCTTAAAGCTAAAATAACAGTTATGGACGCTGTTAGGGCACAGCAACATTAAACAAATAACAACAATACAATACAAACAACATATGCAAACATACAAAAAATCTATCAACATAAGAAGATACACGTAGTAATGTTAGTCTATGCGTAGTAATTATAAAATTATGTGTTTGGTGTGGGAATTCGCTGAGGCGCGGCGCGGTACGTACGTGTAATAATGTGTGTAATGACCTAATGGCCAAATTGAAAAAGGGCCAAATACTTAGTCACGTGAAATAATTAAGGACTTAGAATTCTCTTTCAATTTAGGCGCTTTGCACACGGAGCAACTTAAGTTGCGGCAACTGGCAACTTTTTAAAAGTTTCCTGTAAAATTTGCTAGTTGCCATAAAGTTGCCGGTTGCCGCAACTTTTTGGCAATTTGTAAGCATCTTTTTTAGCCGAGTTGCAGTGTTGCAAACTTAGCGGTATTATCATTAGATCTGGTGGATTGGGATCCCCATCTGGTGGGCAGAATTTGTATCTGGTGACTTGTGGATTTTTTAGTGGGTAAGTTTTAGGTTGATGGTTTTCAAAAACAAAATTGCAATAAATTTACAGTATTAACACTTTCAGTGTACTTATCCGTTAGATGACTGTAGTGTGTTAAAAAGAAAAAGTAATGTTACTGATAACGGTACAAGTTATTCAGGTCGACAAAAAAGAGGATAAGAAACTATTCAATACTATAATAACTATACAATATTGTTGGGTCCTATATTACAAGATGACTTGAGAAGCATTATCATTAGATGGAGAATGCATGCTGTTTGTTATGTTTCTGATATTCACAAGATGTACAGGATGATTTGGACAAACAAAAAAGACATCGATTATCAACGAATTCTATGGAGAGATAATACAACGCAAGACATCAAAGACTACAGACTTTTGACTGTGACATTCGGAACAGCTTCCGCACCCTATCTCGCCGTAAAGACACTAATGCAATTGGCTGATGATGAATGTGACAAATATCCCGAAGCTGCAAAGATACTGCGTGAAGACTTTTACGTCGATGACGTAATGTCCGGACACGATGACCTGGAACAAGCTATACGAATTAGTCAAAATCTTAAAAAGCTACTGCGTCTGGGTGGCTTCGAACTGAAAAAATGGTCTTCAAACAACCGTGATTTCATGGAGACTATCGAACCAAGCGAAAGATCATCCAATGCACATCTGGAACTAAAGATTGATGGAACAATTAAAGCCCTGGGCATACAATGGAATTTGGGAAAAGACCAATTTGAATATAATCTGAACTTACCAGCTATAATAGTTAAAAAACAATCCTATTTAGTGAGCCCGAGTGGCTGTGGAGCAGGACTAGCATTTAGCCAAGCATTTTTGTCCGTGATATAATCATCTAACTTATAATAATGCTTGACTACATAGTGTGCGTTTTATGCATGGTTTAAATTTTCTCTCATTTAGTTGAAGAATATCAAGAGGTATTTTATTATAGCATTTTACACAGTATCCTAAAAAAGAAGTGTTTACTTAGTGGGAAAAACCACTAAGTTAATGGCAACACTATGCCGGGCACAGGGCGAGGGAGGGAGGGTGTGAAATCGAATATTTGACAGTTGCTAGTTGCAGCAACTAGCAACTAAATAAGTTGCTAGTTGCCGCAACTGAAAACTGTTGACGATTGCCGCAACTCGCAACTTGAGTTGCTCTGTGTGTGCAGTCCAATTGAATTACATGTAAATAGCGAGTTGCCAGTAAGTTGCCAGTTGCCAGTTGCTGCAAAAGTTGCTCCGTGTGCAAAGCGCCTTAGAATACCTTTTTAAGGGTACGATAATTTTCTTCTCTTCTTACATAAATAGAAACTAAACGAAAAAGTCAAAGTGCAAAGTCTGTCAAACTTGGGTTTGACAATGACAGCAGCTGTTCTCTACAGTTAATGTGTCACTTGTCAAAGTTGTCAACTTGTCTTGTCTGTCAATAATTTTGTGTTGACTGAACGCTTGTTTAAAAAGCACTGGTTGAATGTTCGGCATTTCGGCGATTACTAATTCTCAAAATTATTCGTTTAAATATTTTAATTTAATTAATAATCACAATGAGTCGGAAAGAAGCGCTATCTTCGTTCATCCAACAGATCCACGGGCGCCCCGTCGTAGTCAAACTGAACAGCGGCGTCGACTACAGAGGTTACAATTTTACAACTATTTGTTTATTTACCTACTAATACTTTGCCTTGAGCTCGCTCGCTCTTTATATGACATCAGTTACATATAAATTACCTGTATTTGTCCTCCACAGACATAAGGCAGCGGTGTCTAATGAGATCATCGTAAAAACATTGTTAGCAAGACGCTGTTTATAGGTTAGGTTCTTTGTTTTTGACGATGATACCTGCGGCATGTTCATTACGTAGCGCGCCATACGTGAACGTATGAACGTATGGAGCACAGAACGTCATTGATTCAATATGTAAAATATCCTCCTATCACACAAAAAGATTCATAGTTTATGTGTTGGCCTTGTTAAGGCTTTTCTTTCTTTTTATAAACTGTACATACCTTTTTTGTAATTTTATTATTATTTATAAGTTTTGTGTTCAGTTTAAATATTTATAATGAAACATTATCATGCTCCAGGTGTGTTGGCGTGCCTAGATGGCTACATGAACATAGCACTAGAGCAAACCGAAGAATATGTGAATGGTCAGCTCAAGAATAAGTACGGAGATGCATTCATACGAGGGAACAATGTGCTCTACATCAGTACACAGAAGAGACGGATATAGTTAAATTAATGTATTGTGGTAAGATAGGGTTAAGGATGTAATAAATGTTTTGTAATCTCAATTATTTGGCGATTTTATTAAAACAGTGTAATATGTCAGAACTACAAAAGGATTTATTATTATTTTAATGGCTCATAAAATAAAATCCATTGAGGCAACTTTGTGGTAAACAATCAACTACTTGTATGATTGCAGCAAGTCTACTAAGTATAGTAAAACTTCACATCTCCATACATCTGAGAAAAAAAAACAATAATAATATTATTGAAAAAAATCATAAATTATTATTGAAGCTTCAAACAAACGGACAGGAGGTCATCAATGAACTAAAGTCAAAGTCAAAGTCAAAACATTTATTTCAATTAGACCATTTACAGGCACTTTTGAATTGTCAAGGAGTCGGTCAGTTAGTCCGAAAAATGAAGCTAGTTGCTCGTTCCAAAACGGAGGTAGGCCTCTATGGAGAAGAACGAGCAAGAAACTCCACGGCACTCTTTTTAAATTAGGTTTTTACAAAATGCTGGTTACAATATTACTATTCATACTGCCCAAGTTTGGTGATAGTCTGAAGTATCACTATTATGTGCACACAAGTGGAGAGGAGTGTAACAACCACTTGTCCAACACAAAGCTTACCTTGACATTGCTGGGCACATCCCCTGGACCTCTTCCGTTGCCCAAATCTGCAATAAGCTGCTCTCCTCTATAGCCATATTGCTTAGCATACAATTCTCTTGCACTCTTGGCATGGTCTGGATGAAAGGCAGCATCTACACGGTAGTTGAGAATGCGCCGGTCGAAAAGTGGTGCCCAGAAGCTTGAGTACACAGTCACACTGTCACTGCGAGCTAGTAGTGCTAGCGTTGTCAACAACACTGTCAACTGTGCGGCTTGCATGTTTAGTGAGCTGCTTTATGTAACACACTGAATACGACCTATCAACTTAGTACTGTATACAGTAGAGTACACTTAGTACACAAGTGCAAATAGTAATGTTTGATGAGCTAACGCGCTCAAGGATACTGTTCAAGTTGTGAGCGACGGTGAGGTGTCGATTATGTCTATTATGGATACGATAATGTATGTTGCGACTCACACCTACACTCGAAAAGGGAAGTAATAAAAATCTAACTCATTATCTCGCGCGCTTCCTTACGCTAAACCTAACTTGTAAGGAGGTAATACCGTGTATGTTTACTTTAATGTTGAGTTAGTGGAAGTGACTCCTTATAAAGAGGCTCTTTGGTCATTCAGAACAGTGTTGATCATTTGATATTCGATTGTTATGGAACCCACAAGGAGGGCTTGCTTGAAATCTAGTTTTAAAATTAAGGTTGTCATTTTGCGGTTTTTTTATACCTAGTAGTGCGTAAGTAGTAGGTACGATTCTGCGCATGTGGTTTGAAACTGAACCTTATTTATAGTAGTTGGTAGGTACTAACGTCATAAGTGACGTTAGTACCTACCAACTACTTAGGTTAGGAATATACAATCAAATACTAGTTTTATGGCTTAACTATTATTTTATATACAAATTTATACAAAAATGTAATAGCATCTAACTAAATTATATTAATGTATGTCCCAGACGGCCACTATGTATGTGAGTATCATTAGGTATACTTATTGCAAACATGGTGGCTGTGTGGACATTGCCTTATTAGTATATTGCACTAATGTGTGAGTGGTCCAGGCGCAGGCGCCTAGTAGATGCCCTCGAGCGGCGAGTAGGACTTGTACTGGTAGAGCTCGGGCCCGCCGTAGCCGTACAGCAGCTTGCCCTTGCCGTTCTCGTCGTAGTACGGGTAGCGGTAGTTCGGCCTGCAACACGCCAGGGACACTGTTAGCTAATGTGGCACAGCTTTATACAGTAAAATGTCACGACATGAGTTAATAGTAGAAGCAGGGGCGTAGCTACCGCCGTATCTGCCGTATCAATTATACGGGGCCCCCGGCCTACGGGGGCCGCCAAGGTGCGTAAGCAAAAATTAATAAAAACTTCGCAAATAAGTTTCTCGAAATAAGAACTAATAAAAAAATATTTAAGAACTTCTATAGGACAGGAAGGCCTGTTAGACCTGTCACTATTGTCCATAGAGGCAGAAACTTAAGAAAAACTAAAGTCATCATCAGTTAAGAATGATTTAATTAATCAGTTTGCCGAAAAAAAGGCAAGGAGAGTTAATATTTAATTTGAATTGTTTTTAAAAATGTGACAGATACATAATTATGATTAATAAATATTTCTTTTAATTTTATGCAAATATTTTTTTCTTTTTTGAGAAATCTTTACCCTTCCTAAGGGCCCCCAAACAAATTTTTATACGGGGCCCCGCCAAGGTACGCTACGCTTCTGAGTAGAAGGTAGGTAGGTAAGGTGATAGTAGTGTTTATTTGCTTATTTATTAAACTTTATACACATAGCTAAATAAATAAGTACATTGTACAAAGGCGAACTTAATGCGTTGGGCAGCTTACCTCTCGAAGTACTGGAAGTTGGGCGCTCTGGGCTGCGGAATGGTGCCGTCTGCCGCCATCAACGTGGACAGCACCACCGCCATCTGGAAACATCGACACGATCATGAGTTTACGTTACTTAGTGAACTTAACGAACTTGAACAAACCTATCGTTTTGATTATTTGTAACCTACTCTACCTACGCCTGTCATGTTTACGACAACAGTCCTGCCATCTAGTGAGCGGTAGTTGTACTAAAACAAATGTCAATGACCCAAACAGACAATACAAACTGGTACACATTGAGGTGAACGGGTGACCCACTCACCCTGATCGCTGATCCCCTTCTGTATCTACAGCCGCTACTCGACAACAGCACGAAATCTCATCTCAAATCATATTTTATTTTTGTTTTACCGACTTTACAGCAGTTTTGTGTAGCAAGTAACAGATACCTACGGGGGGTCTTTGTACCTAGTTCAAGTGCTGCTGGCGTGCGGCTTACCGGTGGTATGTTGGTACCCAGGATTAGGATCGTGAGTGGCAGTTAGGTGCCGGGTAAAACGGGGTGAATCGAGACGGAACTTTAAAAGGGATTAATTTAACGTTAAACTAATAAAGTTTGTCGCCAACAAGGAGACCAATTTATTAATTATAATTCGGTAAAAACAGGAGTGTTTTTTGCCAACAAACTATATTAGATAGGTACCTACTAGCTTTTTCCCGTGACTTCTTCCGCGCAAAAATTAAATAAAATATAGCCTATGCTACTCGCAGATAAGGTAGCTTACTAATGGTGAAAGAATTTTTAAAATCGGTCCAGTAGTTTCGAGTTTATCCATTACAAATAAACAAAAATACGATTTTTTTCTTCTTTATAATATTAGTGTAGATTAAAATCTAAGAACATTAAAATCTCATTTAAAGTTTCGTTCCGATTCAACTCTGCCTTTCTATTCACCCCGTTTTACGGTACCTACCTACATACTACTTGTACTTAGTTCTGCAAACCATTGTTACCGAATAGGGTAATATGTTGCTCATTGAGCTCATATCTACCTGCTTCGACCTCACCCACAAACGATCGTCCTTGTGCCGCGGGTTACATGGACACATTACGCACACAGTTGCGCAACTATGATCACACGCCGAACATTGTAGTGCAGTAGGTACTCACCATCGCCAGGATATACTTGAAGCACTGCATGTTCCTGCTGCACACTGCTCACAACACTTGTCGTCTTGCCGCCCGGCTGCGAACTATTTCGAATAGGTTTTCCTCACTATGTAGTCCGCACGTGCGTGTACTTGTGTCGGTGGTGTAACACTAGCACTAGGCACCGACGGCTGATGTCGGCCGTGCCTCGTGGAAGGGAAAGCACGACTTGAATGTTAACGAGGACTCTCCCCGCCACCTGCCTGCCTACCGGTGCCGCATAGCGCGGCGCGACGTGCCGGCGGTCACTCCCACTACTCTCCAGATATGTCTTGTCGGGATGCACCGTGTAACTAATTACAGACTGTAGCTATGGTACTCCCGGATAACTCATTTGGCTTACAAACGCTGTTATCTGTCGAGAGTATGTGTCAGTACTCGACGTCATTGTTACTGTTCACATTGTACATCCACTATCTTGTTCATAGTGGCACACCCGGCCGACACGCGTCGCGCGTCTCTACGGTCGCGGTGCGTCACAAGTGAAAGTGGTGTAGTAGGCACCGCTCAGTACCGCTACACGGAGCGTGCTCCCGAACCGTCTCGAACTCGAAGCATTTCGTCTGTCTGCGTCCGCTAGTTGCGTAACCGCTATTATGAGTTATAACTAATCATTAAGAATATAATATCTAATGAGGATTTTACTCGTTTGTTAATATTATTGCCAAATCAAAGTCCCTCAATATCATTTTTTTTTAAGTGAAAACTTCTTTAGCGGCGTTGAGCACTTTTTCTGTAATGGGTATAAAATCTTAAACTCGCGTCAGGACACGTGACCTGATCGAAAAAGCGTAAGACGGATGGAGAGTAGACAGCTATCCCCTCTCTACGGCGCGGCGAAAATGTATGCCTGGGCCTACTGTTTCGTTTAGGCACCGCAGGGCGCTTTCGCGAATGTTCGTGTATAACTTTTAAATGTAAAATAATTGTAATAGTTTTAAAGTGTTAAATTTTTAATGTAATATAAATTGTCATGTTTGTGTACGATAGCGCAATAAATGAATATTGTATTCTACCACATAAATGATAGTACTTTTATACTGATAAAGCAATTGGTGCAAAATTATTCCCTAACCATTCCAAAATATTAAACATGCTCTACGTTAATAATCAAGTTTTCACTTCTGCCGGCACTCCCGGAGTGCAACCCGTCTTTTTAACTTACGTATTTGCTTTGGACGGTGAATGGATGGCGGTATAGCAGTAGAACTCCGTGTCGAACAAAGAGATCCTGTGCTAACGGAACAAATAGGGGCAGTGGAGTACAGACAGTAACAACATATCAATCGAATTCATTCATTTATTTATCACGTTGGTGATTTAACAAAATTTATAAAATGTTTAATTAGCTAACTAGTGAGTACTTGTGACGTCACTTAACATTAACGCACCTGTCACCTATCACAGGCGCGTGTCACTTACAAAACTATGCGTCGTGCGACTAACAACAAGTCGCAGACACAAGCGACTGCTCGTCTACCGATATCGATGCAAGCTGCGGCGATGTCATCTAGACAAAAGTCGAACGTCGCCGAGCACCACTAAGCTGCCAATCGCACGCGACTCGCGGTCGCTAAAATTTGAAACATGTAACTAATGACTAGATAGTATAACACACGTAGAGTGATTTCTTCTTTGCATGTCCTATTATTTGGTAAACAGACATGCTGACGCGGTACTAATATAAAGAATTTTGCGCATCACTCACACCGTATGCATTAATTAAATATCACATTTATTTTCTCCACTCCAAAATGTCAGTTCGCCATATTTGTTTACCAGATAAGACAAGTCCATACTTGGCTAAAGAAACATACACTTACTTATGACCAACGACTACTTTACGTTTGACTAATTATTGCTACAACGGTGACACTTAACAATACAACCTTTAACATTATTTATAATTATAAAATGCAATGAACATGACAGTTATATTATTATATCATTAAACTTTACAAAACAATTATACAACAGCACAAGTTTAGTGTGCATTGCACAAACACAATCCAATTCGTACGTAACAAGGTACCTGCATGAGGAATATCATCGTGAAGGCGCTACGTCTATCTAGGAACACTACGTATCACTATGTACAACTCAACTAACTACTACTATATTATGTACAGAGCGCGAGGCTTGGCCTTCATTATTCGACGACGACACGTCCGCATTCTTTAAGAACAAACATATTTATCCAGTACAAAAACACTTTTCTAAGACTTCTTTTTCTTCTTTTCTATTCATAAACTCTTCTCTATATTTCTTGTATCAATTGTTTAACAAATGTATGACAAGTCTTATTAGGTACCGAGAAGTTAAGCATCCGTACTTTGGTCACAACTACACGAGACTGCAACATAACTACCAACTGTACAACACAAGCGGGCGTTATGTTATGTCACAAACTATCACTTCACATATCATGAAGTGATTTTGTGTTGAATACGAAATGTGTCGTTATGATGCGCTCACTATTATATCACGAGGTATCACTATAGACCGCTACGGGTCGCGTCACTAGTCTGCATCTACTGCACTGTGTCAGAGCACGCGGCACCAGGTTCACTTCACTACCACGGAGTAGGTAACTACACAGAAGGTTCACTCGGGTGGTCACTGGCGGTAATGTTCCCTGGCGAGCGTGTCGGCCGCGCGTCAGTAGTGAGCGATGGCGCCCGCGATGTGCGCGCGGTGCGTCGCGTAGTCCATCACGCGCTGCGCCAGCCCGCGCTTGCGCGTCAGCATGGCCGCCGCCTGCTCGAACTTGTGCTGGTTGCGTCTGCAGGCATACAACAATACATATGATAACTAAGTTTTATTATGCTTAAATGATACTTAATAACCTTAAAGTTAAGTAGTGTGGATGTGATTTTAATGAATGTGTCTCGTGCGCACCTGATGTAAGCTTGCGTGTCGACGACGAGGTTGTCCAGTTTGTCCGTGTTGATCTCGTCCATGGCGCACTCCTCCATGAGCGGCGGGTTGAAGCGGTAGTAGTTGCCGGCGGGGAGCAAGTCGTTCATCACCTGGTGCACACCTGCAACCAACAGAACCACACTGTAGTAGGAGGCGCAGCGCGGACCTACCTACGGCTTCGATGCCGAGCGCGACCGGCACGTACCCTCAGTGTCGGTGGCAGAGTCGAGTATCTTGTTGAACTTGTCCTTCCAGCTGGTGGACTGCGGCGCGGCGCCCTGCAGCGCGCGCGTCATGAGGCGGTAGTCCGTGTGCGCCGCCAGCGCGCGCCCCGTGCCCACCGACACCACCGCCCCGCGCTGCACCGCGCGCGCGCCGAACAGCAGGCGCGCCTCGTGCAGCCCCACGCCCGTGGGGTTGTTGACCATGATGCCGCCGTCCTGGTGCAGCAAGCCGTCGAGGCGGAACTCGTCGAAGTACGTCGGCGCCGCGGCCGACGCGCGCACGGCCGCCCACAGCGGCGCGCGCGACGTGCCCGGGAACACGCTGCGCGTGCGCCAGCCCACCGAGTAGCTGCGGAACAGGAACGGCGTCAGCCGCGACCCCGCGTTCACCACGCACGACACCACCGCCAGCTGGGACACACGGAACTACGTTAGCAAGAGTGTGCGAGACGCGCGAGGCGTGCACGCACGATCTAGACGGTTTTCCTCACCTTGGGCGCGTTGTTCCTGTTGCACTGCGTGAGCGTGCAGTCGCGCAGGTTGTCCTGCAACATCTTCTCCCACGCGTTCGTGTCGTAGTACGAGTGCGTCCACATGAGTCGCGCGCCGCCACCTGCCGCCGCCACAATGTTCATTTTATTATTGAAAGATTATTTACTTCGTCATGCGTTCAGAACGCGAGCAAAACCTTGCTTCTCTACATTATGTTTACTTGTTTTGGAAAATGGGAGCTACCAGTACCTATGAGCGAAGTGTTGCCGAACATCTCCCTGGACAGCGTGTAGTACATGTGGCGCGCCGTGTCCAGCGTGCCCACGCCGCTGCCGATGACGGCGGCGATGATGGCGCCCGTGCTAACGCCCACGATGTAGTCGAAGAGCTCGTGCACGCGCCGCCCCGTGAGCCGCTCCAGGTGGCGCAGCACCTCGATGGCGATGATACCGCGGATGCCGCCGCCGTCGATGGACAGGATGTTGGCGCCCGGCCCGCGCGGCGGCGAGCACCACCCCACCAGCGCCAGCGCCTCCTTCACCACGCCGTCGATCTGTCTGCCCAGCGGTTCCGACAGCGACAGCCCGTTCTGCACCCGCAGCAACGCTCGCACCGCGCCCTCCTGTGTACGTACGTACGGTCAGGGAAATGAAGCCAACCATAGTCGTAATACGGCACATGACAACAGCGAGTGCACTCGGTGCGCGCGCACTACTACAACAACAACAACAACAAGCGCGTAACTCGAGTACTTGATGATGCGTACACTAAGCTGCATTAAATGTATGCAGTTCGTTGTTGTGACACGGAAGCATTTTGCTACTCCACCGCCAATGTTATGTCACCATGAAACAAGATCACAGAAGAACCACTTCACATCAAAATATACGAAAATCAGCCGTGTGACTTTACAAATAACTATGTGTTTTAATAGTTGATCTTTTGTATTTTCCTATGTAGTGAGAGTTGTCTGAAAATATAGTGTCGTGAAGTCGCGAGCACCTATGTACATACAGTAGTACATTCATACAAGTGTGTTTGTCCACGTGCGCTCTTACTATCAGTGTTGTTCCTTAGTAAGATGATAACACTCGTGCGCAACCGCAACGCAAATCTGACGTGTGTTATAAACTATCTGATGCAATTATCTCGTCCCGTTGACTCGACAACCAGAACCAAACACGCTTTTCATGAACGAACTGTAGCGAATGTAGCGAGTATTGTTTACTGCGGCGCTTGACAATATTAAGAATCGAAATTGACAATATTAAGTCCACTGTTCGTGGCTCATCAATCTTTGACTGAGAGGTGCTCATGGTGAACTAATGCAGTATTGCAATAACGTGCACTCGGAAGCAGCTACATGCTAACCTACAATATTTTGAAGGCAGTCAACGTCTAGTGCGTAGTGAGACAGCCGTAATGCTGAGCAGATTGACGCGCCACTTCTTGTTCACAACCGGAACACTAAGTAGTGCTGTTGGGCAAGGGTTTTGGGGCTGACTGTTGTTGCTTGTAGGTTTGGATGTTCAAAAGATTCCGATTCTCAGTGTAGTTTGAGCGAAATATTTAGGAATGAGATGTGTGCGTACCTTGATGGCATAGTCCCTGGCCTCCGGGTAGGAGTGCAGGTGCTCGACGAGGCACTCGGCGCGCGCCAGCACGCTCTCCTTCGTCTCGGCCGCGACCACCGCGCTGATGACGTACGCCGTGCGCGAGTGGATCGACGACTACAACAATTACAAACTAATCAATACTGTTGTTAGCTGGATGCGCAGGTATCTTTACAAGAGGTACAAAAGGTTACAGTGGATGGTCAAATTGTATTTTTTGTACATCTTTAGGGTTTCGGACAAATCTGAGCAAACTTCGCGTCAGAATTTCACGCGCGTTATTTATTACTAGTTAAAATATGAATGTTTGGTTCATGAACTCGGCCAGCAATTCATTGAACGTACTAAACAAACGAGCTTATTTTAAAGACACGTTATGTAACCATCTTATACTAGAAGCTTACTATATGTCACACTTAATCGTGTTCTAAGCAATACATTGTCCTGGCAACTTGCCACCAATCAGCATTCGACACATTCATGATATCATGAATGTGGCGAATTTTAGGGTCTTTTAGTAGGTAAATAGGTAGGTAGGTAATAAGTATGCTTTAGTCTCCAATTTGATGATGAAATGATTGTAACTACTTCGGATAAACATTCGACATCTTTATTGTAGACACACACAGATCACATTCTCTTCCAATTAATGTGTGAGTTGTGACAGCTTAACCAACTTACGTCATAACAGTGTTTCTACTAACAATTTCCGGTTTAATGTGAGACTATTCACAATCGCACGATACGTGCACAACAACCTCAAGGCCTTTCAAAAATTGCGACGTATGTTTTGTCAAACTTTATCTCGACTGTAATTTCCCGAACTGACGATAAAGTGATAATCGTGGGCGTCGAGGGGGACCCACACACGAGGCGCACGAGGCCACATCTAGCTCCTACTGTCATCATACGATAACAATGCACATCTGTTTAATTAGTCACACCTCATAATACTGCGCACCTAGGTACCTACCTAGTTACATAACATAATAGTATTCGCTTTAGAACGCTCTCTGGCAGCAGGAGCAGGCGCAAACATAGCTTTATCACGATTGCCTTCTCACGAACTATGTAGGTACTCAAATTCTAAGTAAACTTGTATGCTAATCATAGGTATGTGTTTGAAAACATTTTCTTTGTTGAATTTGTAGCGATATTAGAGAAGACTTACGTTCAGCGGTAACGGTCTTTTAACCGAATGTTCCAACATCGCACGATTTTTTTTTACTACTGTTTCGAGAAGTGAATATTTTGTTGGCACTTCTCGTAATTCTGCATCCTCTTATTCACGTCTAATTTTCGCAACGAAAACAACATTCGACTAACGATTTCCACGTAACTTCGGTTTCAAAAACGATTTAATGGTAATGTAAACAAACCGGTTCAAAACAAATACATATTTCATAACAATCACTCATTTAAATACGCTCACAAGCGTATTCAAACGATCAATCCAGATCAATTAATTAGTGGCGTTGCAGGTAATTAGGCACATACAGGAACTTTGCTAACCCATTAGTTTAGATTTCAGTTCAATTGTTTGGAATCAATGTATATCATGTACCTAATGGAGATAGCCGCCTCCGCTAGCTCAGCGGCTGTCATGAGGCATGACGTCGACGACCCATTTCTCCCATTTATTTATAACAGCGCGAGTTAGATGAGCTCGGCTCAGGCTTATCATTGTATTGTGTGTGATATCGTGCGTGTTGTTATGTTCACAAGTTTGTCCACCGTATTGCGTAGGTAAAACACTTCGCAAATTTTGTGAGTGATTAGATAACAGTTGACACAGTTTGTTGCGCTACACGTACGCGAATGATGCGAACAGAAGGACTGCTCATTACATGCCAGCATTTATACCAATGCTTCACGCACCTCGGTGGTATTGTTTGAATGTGCAGCCAGGGAAATTAATTGTTAAGCAAATCGAACTAATTGTCCCTACCTACATCTAAAACCACAATTATTGTATTTTATCAGACGTACGAAATAGCTGTAAAAGGCCATTTCATTCTTACGTTAATCTGCTATAACATTGATTACCTCGATAAATTGAGTATGGAGTATCCCTTCTGTACATTGTTGTGTATTGTGGTCATTGCGGACAACTGTCACTCGACGCTCACCGCGGCGCGCATCACGTTCACAACGTAGGACTTATCATTGATATAATCTTGCATGGCGTGATACATTGGAGAACATCAGATGCACAAACAACTGTTACGTGTTTGTGAACTATTTTGTTGTTCCGTGTCAGTTTAGTATTGTTTACAACAACAAGACTGTTAATAATTCCTCTATTTATAGCGCCTACCGGTTCAGGGAACACCCGGGAGAAGCAATGTTCAGCTGATCCACTGTTTGTTATTGTGCAGTGTGTCGTGACTCAAGAGTACAAGAATGAACACAAAATGCTTGAAGTTAAATTATCTCAATAATATGGAACGAAGAAGAAAGCAATCCTTGTTATGAACTAGACTTACATCAGTTATTATTAACTATTATTTTAAAATACTGCCCACGAACGCCCAGTGGGTAGGTACCTAGTGCTGTAGGTACTGACATAACTACAGCATATTATTATGTAGATGCCTACTAAACTAAATTCTATAATAAATGTGGTACATAGGTACGTACCTACTAGTTATGTACTTATTAAGTTAAACAAATAGTCTACAGTCAACACTACCACTTACATTATTAGTTATTGCAAATACCTAGTTGTTTAATTAATTCTATTTCTGACATTAGTAGTACCACCATGTTGCGATCTTGAACAAAGAACTACAAAAGTTATTTCTATAAGTTTAATGTAAATGAATTATGTAAACAATGTCAGTCAATAAAATAATTTAGTGTACATAATTATAATAATAATAAATAATAAATATCTTGGGACAACTCACACACGGCTATCTGATCCCAAGCTAAGCAGAGCTTGTGTTATGGTAACCAGACAACTGATATACATACTTATATAATTTATAAATACATACATATTATAGATAAATCACACCCAGACACAGAACCAACAATCATGCTCATCACATCAATCAATTTAGTGTACATAATTGTATACCTAATATACAGTACATTTTCCCACTACACTGCCATGGATATTTATATAAATAATGTGTGTGTGGCATGGTAGCTGAACTAGCAAGCTAATCTTCTGGCTCAACACCAGTGCTTGAAACACAGTTATAGGAGTGATGTAGAAGATATAATTTTGAATGGTTGGCCGTCTATATTATTGGCTGTTTGTTAGTTGTGTGTTACCTTAGACACGGTGTGCTTCTGCTCCTTCCATGTAGGCTCGGAGATCTTGCCGAGCTGGATGTCTTTCTTGAGGCGCAGTCCTTGCCACAGACTCTCTATGGTGAGCTCCTTGATTTCCGAGCCCACACCGGGAGCCGTTGCTCCTTTGCCCTTAGTTTCTGTCACTTCTTTGGCCACTGTTTTAGTGTCTGATTGTTCAACAGTTGTAGTCTTTAGCTTGCTGTTAGTTATTTCTGTTTTGTCCATTGCTGTGCTCGGTGAGAGCCGAGCTGTCACCGCCTTCTCAAACCTCTGTATTAAATCTATAAAAATAGAAAATGAAATGTGTCATATGTATAACATGTGCATGCATCAATAGGAATAAAATCAAGGTAAGAGCCACATTGAATGGAAGAAAAGTATTGTTCCAATACCTGCATGTACCCCACCTCTAACAAAGTAGTGTCAGTGTGGCAAGCAGGTGAGCCTAGTACCTGTAGCACCGTCTGTCGCTGGTGTGTGTCACAACATGTTTACCTCATTGTACACCCGGTACTGTACATTGTTAATAAAGAACTATAATCTTACTTTATTATTGTCTGTACTTTTTCAGTATTTTTTTAATATCTTACACTAAAACTTTGTTTATATAATTCCTCAAGCTTTAAATAAAATAAAAATAGCAAGACATATCTGAACAATGTTTACTGCGCTGCCTGGATCATGTTGATGTGCCAACATCCTTAGGAACCTTTCATCTGCACCCGTGCAGCGTGCACGTAACTAGAGAGGTTTACTGTCACTGAGCTAACATCATACGCGTCTAACATGGAGTATCGAATCTCCAATGCTGCAGCGGCGAGTTGATCTCAACAGCACCATGCAGTGGTGTGCAACGAGAAGGTAGGTACGTACTTTCCCACTGTTCGGGTGAGGCTGGCTTGATCCTCTGCACCAGCTTCTCCACCTCTGCGTTCAGGTTGCTGAGCGACAGGTAGTGGCGGATCACGCGCCACTGACCGCCCAGCGACGACATCTTCACGATACGACTCTACACGACACGAGAACGAGCACTGTCGCACTCTCGTTAGATCGCACGCTCAGAACACACTTTTTAACACTAAATAGATCAATATTATTGTGTCCAACACCACTGTTGATCCCAGTTGATTCAAACAAAAGATTTACAGTCACTTTTGAACGTAATTTTATATGCAGAGAGGCGCCGACTGCTCCCACCAGAGTCACTACGATAATGTATGATTTTTGCGCAAAACCTTGGCTCCGCGAGTAAAATTTCGCGAATATAAATATATAACAATGACAGGTTTACATGACGTCAAATCGGACGATCAGCATCAGACGATCTTTTTACGTGCGCAATGCTACCAACTTGAGCAAATCAAAACAAATCGAAAAACGTTTCGTTTCACAATTGTAAATATTACTTTAACACACAATATGACTTACAACAAATTCTTTTTTCTAAATTGAGCCCTCGTATGAATTTAACACATTTATTTTATTAACACTGTTGAAAGTTTACAAATTGGTTTCGATCCAATCACATAGATATTAAAATCAATGCTCGTTTAATAAATCCCAAATTCTCCCATACAATGGAACGTATAAATAATAATCACCAACTACACTTTCCTTAATCACGGTAAAATATTATATCTCACTTCCTAGTTATTGTTCTAGAAAAAGAGTTGTGAAATGTGAACTTCTCAATGTTTAATAGTAATGCACTAAAGTTTTTATTACAAATAATTGTCTTCTTTCAGGGGGATTACGACCGAGTAATATTCAAATGTACACTGAACTATCGTAAACAAAGCTTGGGAATTATATAGCAGTTTTTTATCAAAACATGTTTTGACAATATTTAGATTACGACGAATGCTCTCAGCTGGCGTCGAGGCCGTGACGACGTTGGCGCGGTTGGCGGGTGTGCTGCGCGCTGACTCGCTACAGAACGCCACACCTCTAACGCGGCCCACTCATCGACGAAGCACGATTGTAAACAAATATCGTATGATCGCGTTTTGTAACCGGGCCAAATACTTCCGCGTCAAAACAAAAAGTGGACCACGTAACGTAATAATAACACACACTGTTCATTTCATGTAAACCGGTCAATGGTCATTACTATCTTCGAATATTTAGGTGAACAGGGCCAGCATTAGTTAAGGAGCAGGGGACCTTTCATGATTAGACTATTGTGTCCATTATTTCCGGAGCTTCTTACTAAACATCAGTCAATTAGCCAGATTTATATATACTTACCTACTATTTTATACTGATATCGAAATCTGACTATGCTTGCTATTGCAAGGGATCGATAATCTATGAATTATAATAAGGTGTCGATATCGATAAATTAGAATAAGGTATCGATAAATTATAATAATACGTCGATATCACTGTACTATAATGAACGATCAATATCAATAAATAATAACAAGGTATCGATATCGATAGATGGCAATAAGGTATCGATATCGATAAATTATAATAAGATAGATCACTATTAATGGTCGATATCGATAAAACATAAGGTATCGATATGGATAAATCATAAAAAGATGCCGATATCGATAAATTATAATAAGTTGTCGAAATCGATAAATCATGAATGTCGATATCGATAATTTAAAATAAGGTGTCGACATTGATAAAGCATAAAGTATCGATATAGATAATTTATAATAAGATGTCGTTATCGATAGATAATCAAAAAGTCGATAAATTGTAAGGTACAAATATCGTTAAGATATAATAAGACTACGACTGACGTAGACTTCGACTACGAGTGACGTAGACTTCGACTACGACTGACGAATACTTCGACTACGACTGACGTAGACTTCGTCTACGAGTGGCGTAGACTTCGACTACGAGTAACGTAGACTTCGTCTACGACTGACGTAGACTTCGACTACGACTGACGAATACTTCGACTTCGACTAACGAATACTTCGACTAGGACTGACGAATACTTCGACTAGGACTGACGAATACTTCGACTACGACTGACGTAGACTTCGACTACGACTGACGTAGACTTCGTCTACGAATGACGTAGACTTCGACTACGAGTGACGTAGACTTCGACTACGAGTGACGAATACTTCGACTACGACTGACGAATACTTCGACTACGACTGACGAATACTTCGTCTACGACTGACGTAGACTTCGTCTACGAGTGGCGTAGACTTCGACTACGAGTGACGTAGACTTCGTCTACGACTGACGTAGACTTCGTCTACGACTGACGTAGATTTCGACTACGACTGACGTAGACTTCGTCTACGACTGAGGTAGATTTCGACTACGACTGACGTAGACTTCGTCTACGAATGACGTAGACTTCGACTACGACTGACGTAGACTTCGACTACGACTGACGAATACTTCGACTAAGACTGACGAATACTTCGACTACGACTGACGAATACTTCGACTACGACTGACGAATACTTCGACTAGGACTGACGAATACTTCGACTACGAGTAACGTAGACTTCGTCTACGACTGACGTAGACTTCGACTACGACTGACAAATACTTCGACTTCGACTAACGAATACTTCGACTAGGACTGACGAATACTTCGACTACGACTGACGAATACTTCGACTACGACTGACGTAGACTTCGACTACGACTGACGTAGACTTCGTCTACGAATGACGTAGACTTCGACTACGAGTGACGTAGACTTCGACTACGAGTGACGAATAGTTCGACTACGACTGACAAATACTTCGACTACGACTGACGTAGAATTCGTCTACGAGTGGCGTAGACTTCGACTACGACTGACGAATACTTCGACTACGACTGACGTAGACTTCGTCTACGAGTGGCGTAGACTTCGACTACGAGTAACGTAGATTTCGTCTACGACTGACGTAGACTTCGACTACGACTGACGAATACTTCGACTTCGACTAACGAATACTTCGACTAGGACTGACGAATACTTCGACTAGGACTGACGAATACTTCGACTACGACTGACGTAGACTTCGTCTACGAATGACGTAGACTTCGACTACGAGTGACGTAGACTTCGACTACGAGTGACGAATACTTCGACTACGACTGACGAATACTTCGACTACGACTGACGTAGACTTTGTCTACGAGTGGCGTAGACTTCGACTACGAGTGACGTAGACTTCGTCTACGACTGACGTAGACTTCGACTACGACTACGAGTAACGTAGACTTCGTCTACGACTGACGTAGACTTCGACTACGACTGACGTAGACTTCGACTACGACTGACGAATACTTCGACTACGAGTGACGAATACTTCGACTACGAGTGACGTAAATTTCGACTACGACTGACGAATAATTCGACTACGACTGACGAATACTTCGACTACGACTGACGTAGACTTCGACTGCGAGTGACGTAAACTTCGACTACGACTGACGAATACTTCGACTACGAGTAACGTAGACTTCGACTGCGAGTGACGTAAACTTCGACTACGACTGACGAATACTTCGACTATGAGTAACGTAGACTTCGACTACGGCTGACGAATACTTCGACTACGACTGACGAATACCTCGACTGAAATGAAATGAAATGAAATGAAATGAAATGATATTTATTCAGTAAATTGGTTATAAATAACACTTTTACACGTCACATTTTAAACTAGATGAGTCCAGTGTTTCCTAGCCGACTGCTCTGAGAAGAAACACCGAAACAAACTCAGAGGTCAAAGTCTCTTTTAAAGTCCATACAATTATTTGTATTGGTCAAATCATATGCGAACCAAGTAGGTTAATGTCCGAGGTGCTCCCTTGAGGAGAGAGGCACACAAATTTGAGTCGGCCTGTCCAGTCAATGCACGCATTTGTCAGAAATCGTCAAGCTCGACTCAGAATTTAAGGAGCTCAACGACACGACGAACAATACCAAAGAAAGGACATTTGGGTAGGCCGCATCGAGTACTCAAACTGTCAGACAACCATAAAATCTAATCAGAAAAAATGCAACAACCCACATAGTTCACATATTTACAATATAACATATAAAAAAAATACTTTTCAAAGTATATCCCAATGAGAATAAAAAACAAAAAATAAATAATAAATATAAAAATACAAGTCTCTAAATGTCATATTAACGTTAAATTAAAAGATCATGTTTAGTAAAATATGTCAAAAAGAAAAAATGTAATTTACAAAGGGCATAATCACAAGGCTTAGCAGAGCGAGCAGCTCAATCCCAAGCTTTTTTATCATCTAAATAATCCGAAATTTTATAGTAGCCCTTTTTGTATAGTTTGGCTTTAATACAACTTTTAAATTTTTTAATTGGTAAATTTCGAACATCAATGGGAAGTTTATTGTAAAAACGTATACATTGACCCATGAACGAGTTGCCTACTCTGTGGAGACGAGTGTGATGTAACACAAGATTGTGCTTATTTCTAGTATTAAGTCCATGGACATCGGACACTTTCTTAAAATTTGAAATATTCTTGTGTACATACATGAGGTTTTCAAATATGTATTGTGAGGCTATAGTCAGAATATTTATGTCTTTGAATTTCTCTCGAAGGGAATCCCGTGGACCTAAGTTGTAAATGGCTCGAACAGCCCTTTTTTGTAGAACAAAGATAGTATTAATGTCCGCACAGGTTCCCCAGAGAAGAATCCCATACGACATGAGACTATGAAAATAACTAAAATAAACGACTCTGGCTGTATCCACATCAGTTATTTGTCGAATCTTTTTAACAGCATAGGCGGCCGAACTGAGCCTGCCTGACAATTTTTGTATGTGCGGGCCCCATTGTAATTTGGCGTCAATGGTAATTCCAAGAAATACCGTTGACTCAACAGGATTCAACTCTATTCCATTAAGCTGTACATTGGTGCTTAGCTGCCTGACATTTGGCGTTGAAAATTTAATGAGATTCGTTTTTTTTCGTTTAACAGAAGATTATTTACATTAAACCAATGGACAACTTTACAGAGTGCATTGTTAACTTCGTCAAAATTTTCTAACTGTCGCTTGATTTTAAAAATTAGTGAAGTGTCATCCGCGAACAATACAATCTTGTGATTATCCCTTACGTGATAAGGTAAGTCATTAATATAAATCAAAAACAGGAAAGGTCCTAGAATTGAACCCTGCGGAACGCCCATGGTAACCGCAGATCCTGCAGACATTTTGCCATTGACATCAACCCTCTGAATTCTGTTGTTCAGATAAGCAGTCAGAAGGTCGAGAGCTCTGTTCCTTATACCATAGTGGTGCAATTTCCTGATGAGTGTATTATGGTCTACGCAATCAAAGGCCTTGGATAAGTCACAGAAAATGCCAAGAGCATCCCGCGATTCCTCCCAGGCCTCAAATATGTTTTTCAGTAACTCCACGGCCGCATCTGTAGTTGAACGACCCTTTGTAAAACCGTACTGTCTCAGATGGAGTAAATTATATTTATTAAAATGACTTAACATTTGATTCAAAATTAATTTTTCAAAGATTTTACTCAATGTGGGTAATATGGAGATGGGCCGAAAATTCGTGGGATCAGTTGTACTACCAGATTTGAACAGTGGAATCACTTTACTAAGTTTCATCAGGTCAGGAAATACACCAGATGCAATGCAAGATTTAAAAACAATTGCTAAAAAAGGAGAAATAACATCAATTATTTCAGACATGATATGTACCGATAATCCCCAAAGGTCGGCAGTTTTTTTTACATCTAGATCCCTAAAGGAAACAACGATGTCTTTAGCAGTCACAACAAAAAATTCAAAATGTTTGTCGCATTCTGGTACACATTCTTTTAGTATAGAGTAAGCAGAAGTGGACGACGACGACAGAGTCCTGGTTGTTAAAATTGGAATATTATATTAGTGAAGAAATTTTCAAACTCTGTTGCCACGTCCATGTCTGCCTTAAAATCTACATTGTTGATTTTCAAATGGAAATCACGGTTGCGTACTGTAGTTCTTCCCGTTTCTGAATTAATAATATTCCAAGTTGTTTTAATTTTGTTACCAGATAATTTTATTTTATTTCTTATGTGTATGGCTTTTGCTGAGGAACAGGCTCTTTTAAAAGTTTTAGAATATTTTTTAACAAATTCTTTAAAAGATTCGTCTTGGTTATATGATTTTTCACTGTACAATTCATATAACCTTTCCCTACTTTTATAAATACCCGGTGTTGCCCAGTCACTAAATTTAACACGGTCACAAGCAGGTAATGTTTTTGAGGTGAAAACTTTCCTGTATTCACAATTGATAAGATTAAATAATAAACTATATGCATTGTCCGGGTTGATGTGATAAGGCAAACTCGGTAGCCTTTCCATTAAATTACTTTTAAATTGTACTAAACGACTTTTGTATACAGAAACAAAACTCACAAACTTCCTTTGAGCTTCAACTACTTTCTGAGGGAAAGTAACTAACTGGCCACAGTGATCTGAGTCCAACTTGTTTATAATTAAACGGCTGGATGGTCTTAAGTTTGTAAAAATATTGTCAATGCAGGTGGCACTAGTGGCAGTAATTCTAGTTGGCTCAAGGAATGTGTGGTACAAGTTATATGACTTCAATAAAGTTAAAAATTTATTTACAGTAACTGATTTTTCTAGTATATTAATGTTAAAGTCTCCACAGACAACAACCGTTTTATCGTACTAAGACTGACGAATACTTCGACTACGACTGACGAATACTTCGACTACGAGTAACGTAGACTTCGACTACGACTGACGTAGACTTCGACTACGACTGACGAATACTTCGACTAGGACTGACGAATACTTCGACTACGACTGACGAATACTTCGACTACGACTGACGTAGACTTCGTCTACGAGTGGCGTAGACTTCGACTACGAGTAACGTAGACTTCGTCTACGACTGACGTAGACTTCGACTACGACTGACGAATACTTCGACTTCGATTAACGAATACTTCGACTTCGACTAACGAATACTTCGACTAGGACTGACGAATACTTCGACTAGGACTGACGAATACTTCGACTACGACTGACGTAGACTTCGTCTACGAGTAACGTAGACTTCGACTACGAGTGACGTAGACTTCGACTACCACTGACGAATACTTCGACAACGAGTGACGAATACTTCGACTACGACTGACGTAGACTTCGACTACGAGTAACGTAGACTTCGACTACGACTGACGTAGACTTCGACTACGACTGACGAATACTTCGACTACGAGTGACGTAGACTTCGTCTACGACTGACGTAGACTTCGTCTACGACTGACGAATACTTCGACTAGGACTGACGAATACTTCGACTACGACTGACGAATACTTCGACTACGACTGACGTAGACTTCGACTACGAGTGACGTAGACTTCGTCTACGAGTGACGTAGACTTCGTCTACGACTGACGTAGACTTCGTCTACGACTGACGTAGACTTCGACTACGAGTGACGTAGACTTCGACTACGGGTGACGAATACTTCGACTACGAGTGACGTAAACTTCGACTACGACTGACGAATACTTCGACTACGAGTGACGAATACTTCCTCTACGAGTGACGTAAACTTCGACTACGACTGACGAATACTTCGACTACGAGTGTCGTCGACTTCGTCTACGAGTGACGTAGACTTCGACTACGAGTAACGTAAACTTCGACTACCACTGACGAATACTTCGACAACGAGTGACGAATACTTCGACTACGACTGACGTAGACTTCGACTGCGAGTGACGTAAACTTCGTCTACGAGTGGCGTAGACTTCGACTACGACTGACGAATACTTCGACTACGAGTGACGTAGACTTCGACTGCGAGTGACGTAAACTTCGACTACGACTGACGAATACTTCGACTACGAGTAACGTAGACTTCGACTACGACTGACGTAGACTTCGACTACGAGTGACGAATACTTCGACTACGAGTGACGTAAACTTCGACTACGACTGACGAATACTTCGACTACGAGTAACGTAGACTTCGACTACGACTGACGTAGACTTCGACTACGAGTGACGAATACTTCGACTACGAGTGACGTAGACTTCGACTACGACTGACGAATACTTTGACTACGAGTGACGTAGACTTCCTCTACGAGTGACGTAGACTTCGACTACGACTGACGAATACTTCGACTAGGACTGACGAATACTTCGACTACGACTGACGAATACTTCGACTACGACTGACGTAGACTTCGTCTACGAGTGGCGTAGACTTCGTCTACGAGTGACGTAGACTTCGTCTACGAGTGACGTAGACTTCGACTACGACTGACGAATACTTCGACTACGACTGACGAATACTTTGACTACAAGTGACGTAGACTTCGTCTACGAGTGACATAGACTTTGACTACGAGTGACGTAGACTTCGTCTACGAATAACGTAGACTTCGACTACGACTGACGAATACTTCGACTACGAGTGACGAATACTTCGACTACGAGTGACGTAAACTTCGACTACGACTGACGAATACTTCGACTACGAGTGACGTAGACTTCGACTACGACTGACGAATACTTCGACTACGAGTAACGTAGACTTCGACTACGACTGACGTAGACTTCGACTACGAGTGACGAATACTTCGACTACGAGTGACGTAGACTTCGACTACGACTGACGGATACTTTGACTACGAGTGACGTAGACTTCCTCTACGAGTGACGTAGACTTCGACTACGACTGACGAATACCTCGACTAGGACTGACGAATACTTCGACTACGACTGACAAATACTTCGACTACGACTGACGTAGACTTCGTCTACGAGTGGCGTAGACTTCGTCTACGAGTGACGTAGACTTCGTCTACGAGTGACGTAGACTTCGACTACGACTGACGAATACTTCGACTACGACTGACGAGTACTTTGACTACGAGTCACGTAGACTTCGTCTACGAGTGACATAGACTTTGACTACGAGTGACGTAGACTTCGTCTACGAATAACGTAGACTTCGACTACGACTGACGAATACTTCGACTACGAGTGACGAATACTTCGACTACGAGTGACGTAAACTTCGACTACGACTGACGAATACTTCGACTACGAGTGACGTAGACTTCGACTACGACTGACGAATACTTCGACTACGAGTAACGTAGACTTCGACTATGACTGACGTAGACTTCGACTACGAGTGACGAATACTTCGACTACGAGTGACGTAGACTTCGACTACGACTGACGGATACTTTGACTACGAGTGACGTAGACTTCCTCTACGAGTGACGTAGACTTCGACTACGACTGACGAATACCTCGACTAGGACTGACGAATACTTCGACTACGACTGACAAATACTTCGACTACGACTGACGTACACTTCGTCTACGAGTGGCGTAGACTTCGTCTACGAGTGACGTAGACTTCGTCTACGAGTGACGTAGACTTCGACTACGACTGACGAATACTTCGACTACGACTGACGAGTACTTTGACTACGAGTCACGTAGACTTCGTCTACGAGTGACATAGACTTTGACTACGAGTGACGTAGACTTCGTCTACGAATAACGTAGACTTCGACTACGACTGACGAATACTTCGACTACGAGTGACGAATACTTCGACTACGAGTGACGTAAACTTCGACTACGACTGACGAATACTTCGACTACGAGTGACGTAGACTTCGACTACGACTGACGTAGACTTCGACTACGACTGACGAATACTTCGACTAGGACTGACGAATACCTCGACTACGACTGACGTAGACTTCGTCTACGAGTGGCGTAGACTTCGACTACGACTGACGTAGACTTCGACTACGACTGACGAATACTTCGACTACGACTGACGTAGACTTCGACTGCGAGTGACGTAAACTTCGTCTACGAGTGGCGTAGACTTCGACTACGACTGACGAATACTTCGACTACAAGTGACGTAGACTTCAACTGCGAGTGACGTAAACTTCGACTACGACTGACGAATACTTCGACTACGAGTAACGTAGACTTCGACTACGACTGACGTAGACTTCGACTACGAGTGACGAATACTTCGACTACGAGTGACGTAGACTTCGACTACGACTGACGAATACTTTGACTACGAGTGACGTAGACTTCCTCTACGAGTGACGTAGACTTCGACTACGACTGACGAATACTTCGACTAGGACTGACGAATACTTCGACTACGACTGACGAATACTTCGACTACGACTGACGTAGACTTCGTCTACGAGTGGCGTAGACTTCGTCTACGAGTGGCGTAGACTTCGTCTACGAGTGACGTAGACTTCGTCTACGAGTGACGTAGACTTCGACTACGACTGACGAATACTTCGACTACGACTGACGAATACTTTGACTACGAGTGACGTAGACTTCGTCTACGAGTGACATAGACTTTGACTACGAGTGACGTAGACTTCGTCTACGAATAACGTAGACTTCGACTACGACTGACGAATACTTCGACTACGAGTGACGAATACTTCGACTACGAGTGACGTAAACTTCGACTACGACTGACGAATACTTCGACTACGAGTGACGTAGACTTCGACTACGACTGACGTAGACTTCGACTACGACTGACGAATACTTCGACTAGGACTGACGAATACTTCGACTACGACTGACGTAGACTTCGTCTACGAGTGGCGTAGACTTCGACTACGACTGACGTAGACTTCGACTACGACTGACGAATACTTCGACTACGACTGACGTAGACTTCGACTGCGAGTGACGTAAACTTCGTTTACGAATAACGTAGACTTCGACTACGACCGACGAATACTTCGACTACGAGTGACGAATACTTCGACTACGAGTGACGTAAACTTCGACTACGACTGACGAATACTTCGACTACGAGTGACGTAGACTTCGACTACGACTGACGTAGACTTCGACTACGACTGACGAATACTTCGACTAGGACTGACGAATACTTCGACTACGACTGACGTAGACTTCGTCTACGAGTGGCGTAGACTTCGACTACGACTGACGTAGACTTCGACTACGACTGACGAATACTTCGACTACGACTGACGTAGACTTCGACTGCGAGTGACGTAAACTTCGTCTACGAGTGGCGTAGACTTCGACTACGACTGACGTAGACTTCGACTACGACTGACGAATACTTCGACTACGACTGACGTAGACTTCGACTGCGAGTGACGTAAACTTCGTCTACGAATAACGTAGACTTCGACTACGACTGACGAATACTTCGACTACGAGTGACGAATACTTCGACTACGACTGACGTAGACTTCGACTGCGAGTGACGTAAACTTCGTCTACGAGTGGCGTAGACTTCGACTACGACTGACGAATACTTCGACTACGAGTGACGTAGACTTCAACTGCGAGTGACGTAAACTTCGACTACGACTGACGAATACTTCGACTACGAGTAACGTAGACTTCGACTACGACTGACGTAGACTTCGACTACGAGTGACGAATACTTCGACTACGACTGACGTAGACTTCGACTACGACTGACGAATACTTCGACTAGGACTGACGTAAACTTCGACTACGACTGACGAATACTTCGACTACGAGTAACGTAGACTTCGACTACGACTGACGTAGACTTCGACTACGAGTGACGAATACTTCGACTACGACTGACGTAGACTTCGACTACGACTGACGAATACTTCGACTAGGACTGACGAATACTTCGACTACGAGTGACGTAGACTTCGTCTACAACTGACGTAGACTTCGACTACGACTACGAGTAACGTAAACTTCGACTACGACTGACGAATACTTCGACTACGAGTGACGAATACTTCGACTACGAGTGACGTAAACTTCGACTACGACTGACGAATACTTCGACTACGAGTGGCGTAGACTTCGACTACGACTGACGTAGACTTCGACTACGACTGACGAATACTTCGACTAAGACTGACGAATACTTCGACTACGACTGACGAATACTTCGTCTACGAGTGGCGTAGACTTCGACTACGAGTGACGTAAACTTCGACTACGACTGACGAATACTTCGACTACGACTGACGTAGACTTCGACTGCGAGTGACGTAAACTTCGTCTACGAATAACGTAGACTTCGACTACGACTGACGAATACTTCGACTACGAGTGACGAATACTTCGACTACGAGTGACGTAAACTTCGACTACGACTGACGAATACTTCGACTACGAGTGACGTAGACTTCGACTACGACTGACGTAGACTTCGACTACGACTGACGAATACTTCGACTAGGACTGACGAATACTTCGACTACGACTGACGTAGACTTCGTCTACGAGTGGCGTAGACTTCGACTGCGAGTGACGTAAACTTCGTCTACGAGTGGCGTAGACTTCGACTACGACTGACGTAGACTTCGTCTAGGTTAGGTTCGCTCAGGTTAGGTTCGCTCAGGTTAGGTTCGCTCAGGTTAGGTTCGCTCAGGTTAGGTTCGCTCAGGTTAGGTTCGCTCAGGTTAGGTTCGCTCAGGTTAGGTTCGCTCAGGTTAGGTTCGCTCAGGTTAGGTTCGCTCAGGTTAGGTTCGCTCAGGTTAGGTTCGCTCAGGTTAGGTTCGCTCAGGTTAGGTTCGCTCAGGTTAGGTTCGCTCAGGTTAGGTTCGCTCAGGTTAGGTTCGCTCAGGTTAGGTTCGCTCAGGTTAGGTTCGCTCAGGTTAGGTTCGCTCTGGCGGGTCGATGCCTGCCGGGGTGCGGAAGAATGCTCTGAGCGCCCCCGTGCCCCGGCAAAAGGTAATTGGAGGAACACCGTGGGGTTTTAGTCGGTAAGAGTCCGACACACCCCTCCGCCTTCCCCGAGGTGGAGGCAGTCCATGAGGATTTCCCCACGAAAAAAAAAAAAAAAAAAAAAAAAAAAAAAAAAAAAAAAGGTTAGGTTCGCTCAGGTTAGGTTCGCTCAGGTTAGGTTCGCTCAGGTTAGGTTCGCTCAGGTTAGGTTCGCTCAGGTTAGGTTCGCTCAGGTTAGGTTCGCTCAGGTTAGGTTCGCTCAGGTTAGGTTCGCTCAGGTTAGGTTCGCTCAGGTTAGGTTCGCTCAGGTTAGGTTCGCTCAGGTTAGGTTCGCTCAGGTTAGGTTAGGTTAGGTTAGGTTAGGTTAGGTTAGGTTAGGTTAGGTTAGGTTAGGTTAGGTTAGGTTAGGTTAGGTTAGGTTAGGTTAGGTTAGGTTAGGTTAGGTTAGGTTAGGTTAGGTTAGGTTAGGTTAGGTTAGGTTAGGTTAGGTTAGGTTAGGTTAGGTTAGGTTAGGTTAGGTTAGGTTAGGTTAGGTTAGGTTAGGTTAGGTTAGGTTAGGTTAGGTTAGGTTAGGTTAGGTTAGGTTAGGTTAGGTTAGGTTAGGTTAGGTTAGGTTAGGTTAGGTTAGGTTAGGTTAGGTTAGGTTAGGTTAGGTTAGGTTAGGTTAGGTTAGGTTAGGTTAGGTTAGGTTAGGTTAGGTTAGGTTAGGTTAGGTTAGGTTAGGTTAGGTTAGGTTAGGTTAGGTTAGGTTAGGTTAGGTTAGGTTAGGTTAGGTTAGGTTAGGTTAGGTTAGGTTAGGTTAGGTTAGGTTAGGTTAGGTTAGGTTAGGTTAGGTTAGGTTAGGTTAGGTTAGGTTAGGTTAGGTTAGGTTAGGTTAGGTTAGGTTAGGTTAGGTTAGGTTAGGTTAGGTTAGGTTAGGTTAGGTTAGGTTAGGTTAGGTTAGGTTAGGTTAGGTTAGGTTAGGTTAGGTTAGGTTAGGTTAGGTTAGGTTAGGTTAGGTTAGGTTAGGTTAGGTTAGGTTAGGTTAGGTTAGGTTAGGTTAGGTTAGGTTAGGTTAGGTTAGGTTAGGTTAGGTTAGGTTAGGTTAGGTTAGGTTAGGTTAGGTTAGGTTAGGTTAGGTTAGGTTAGGTTAGGTTAGGTTAGGTTAGGTTAGGTTAGGTTAGGTTAGGTTAGGTTAGGTTAGGTTAGGTTAGGTTAGGTTAGGTTAGGTTAGGTTAGGTTAGGTTAGGTTAGGTTAGGTTAGGTTAGGTTAGGTTAGGTTAGGTTAGGTTAGGTTAGGTTAGGTTAGGTTAGGTTAGGTTAGGTTAGGTTAGGTTAGGTTAGGTTAGGTTAGGTTAGGTTAGGTTAGGTTAGGTTAGGTTAGGTTAGGTTAGGTTAGGTTAGGTTAGGTTAGGTTAGGTTAGGTTAGGTTAGGTTAGGTTAGGTTAGGTTAGGTTAGGTTAGGTTAGGTTAGGTTAGGTTAGGTTAGGTTAGGTTAGGTTAGGTTAGGTTAGGTTAGGTTAGGTTAGGTTAGGTTAGGTTAGGTTAGGTTAGGTTAGGTTAGGTTAGGTTAGGTTAGGTTAGGTTAGGTTAGGTTAGGTTAGGTTAGGTTAGGTTAGGTTAGGTTAGGTTAGGTTAGGTTAGGTTAGGTTAGGTTAGGTTAGGTTAGGTTAGGTTAGGTTAGGTTAGGTTAGGTTAGGTTAGGTTAGGTTAGGTTAGGTTAGGTTAGGTTAGGTTAGGTTAGGTTAGGTTAGGTTAGGTTAGGTTAGGTTAGGTTAGGTTAGGTTAGGTTAGGTTAGGTTAGGTTAGGTTAGGTTAGGTTAGGTTAGGTTAGGTTAGGTTAGGTTAGGTTAGGTTAGGTTAGGTTAGGTTAGGTTAGGTTAGGTTAGGTTAGGTTAGGTTAGGTTAGGTTAGGTTAGGTTAGGTTAGGTTAGGTTAGGTTAGGTTAGGTTAGGTTAGGTTAGGTTAGGTTAGGTTAGGTTAGGTTAGGTTAGGTTAGGTTAGGTTAGGTTAGGTTAGGTTAGGTTAGGTTAGGTTAGGTTAGGTTAGGTTAGGTTAGGTTAGGTTAGGTTAGGTTAGGTTAGGTTAGGTTAGGTTAGGTTAGGTTAGGTTAGGTTAGGTTAGGTTAGGTTAGGTTAGGTTAGGTTAGGTTAGGTTAGGTTAGGTTAGGTTAGGTTAGGTTAGGTTAGGTTAGGTTAGGTTAGGTTAGGTTAGGTTAGGTTAGGTTAGGTTAGGTTAGGTTAGGTTAGGTTAGGTTAGGTTAGGTTAGGTTAGGTTAGGTTAGGTTAGGTTAGGTTAGGTTAGGTTAGGTTAGGTTAGGTTAGGTTAGGTTAGGTTAGGTTAGGTTAGGTTAGGTTAGGTTAGGTTAGGTTAGGTTAGGTTAGGTTAGGTTAGGTTAGGTTAGGTTAGGTTAGGTTAGGTTAGGTTAGGTTAGGTTAGGTTAGGTTAGGTTAGGTTAGGTTAGGTTAGGTTAGGTTAGGTTAGGTTAGGTTAGGTTAGGTTAGGTTAGGTTAGGTTAGGTTAGGTTAGGTTAGGTTAGGTTAGGTTAGGTTAGGTTAGGTTAGGTTAGGTTAGGTTAGGTTAGGTTAGGTTAGGTTAGGTTAGGTTAGGTTAGGTTAGGTTAGGTTAGGTTAGGTTAGGTTAGGTTAGGTTAGGTTAGGTTAGGTTAGGTTAGGTTAGGTTAGGTTAGGTTAGGTTAGGTTAGGTTAGGTTAGGTTAGGTTAGGTTAGGTTAGGTTAGGTTAGGTTAGGTTAGGTTAGGTTAGGTTAGGTTAGGTTAGGTTAGGTTAGGTTAGGTTAGGTTAGGTTAGGTTAGGTTAGGTTAGGTTAGGTTAGGTTAGGTTAGGTTAGGTTAGGTTAGGTTAGGTTAGGTTAGGTTAGGTTAGGTTAGGTTAGGTTAGGTTAGGTTAGGTTAGGTTAGGTTAGGTTAGGTTAGGTTAGGTTAGGTTAGGTTAGGTTAGGTTAGGTTAGGTTAGGTTAGGTTAGGTTAGGTTAGGTTAGGTTAGGTTAGGTTAGGTTAGGTTAGGTTAGGTTAGGTTAGGTTAGGTTAGGTTAGGTTAGGTTAGGTTAGGTTAGGTTAGGTTAGGTTAGGTTAGGTTAGGTTAGGTTAGGTTAGGTTAGGTTAGGTTAGGTTAGGTTAGGTTAGGTTAGGTTAGGTTAGGTTAGGTTAGGTTAGGTTAGGTTAGGTTAGGTTAGGTTAGGTTAGGTTAGGTTAGGTTAGGTTAGGTTAGGTTAGGTTAGGTTAGGTTAGGTTAGGTTAGGTTAGGTTAGGTTAGGTTAGGTTAGGTTAGGTTAGGTTAGGTTAGGTTAGGTTAGGTTAGGTTAGGTTAGGTTAGGTTAGGTTAGGTTAGGTTAGGTTAGGTTAGGTTAGGTTAGGTTAGGTTAGGTTAGGTTAGGTTAGGTTAGGTTAGGTTAGGTTAGGTTAGGTTAGGTTAGGTTAGGTTAGGTTAGGTTAGGTTAGGTTAGGTTAGGTTAGGTTAGGTTAGGTTAGGTTAGGTTAGGTTAGGTTAGGTTAGGTTAGGTTAGGTTAGGTTAGGTTAGGTTAGGTTAGGTTAGGTTAGGTTAGGTTAGGTTAGGTTAGGTTAGGTTAGGTTAGGTTAGGTTAGGTTAGGTTAGGTTAGGTTAGGTTAGGTTAGGTTAGGTTAGGTTAGGTTAGGTTAGGTTAGGTTAGGTTAGGTTAGGTTAGGTTAGGTTAGGTTAGGTTAGGTTAGGTTAGGTTAGGTTAGGTTAGGTTAGGTTAGGTTAGGTTAGGTTAGGTTAGGTTAGGTTAGGTTAGGTTAGGTTAGGTTAGGTTAGGTTAGGTTAGGTTAGGTTAGGTTAGGTTAGGTTAGGTTAGGTTAGGTTAGGTTAGGTTAGGTTAGGTTAGGTTAGGTTAGGTTAGGTTAGGTTAGGTTAGGTTAGGTTAGGTTAGGTTAGGTTAGGTTAGGTTAGGTTAGGTTAGGTTAGGTTAGGTTAGGTTAGGTTAGGTTAGGTTAGGTTAGGTTAGGTTAGGTTAGGTTAGGTTAGGTTAGGTTAGGTTAGGTTAGGTTAGGTTAGGTTAGGTTAGGTTAGGTTAGGTTAGGTTAGGTTAGGTTAGGTTAGGTTAGGTTAGGTTAGGTTAGGTTAGGTTAGGTTAGGTTAGGTTAGGTTAGGTTAGGTTAGGTTAGGTTAGGTTAGGTTAGGTTAGGTTAGGTTAGGTTAGGTTAGGTTAGGTTAGGTTAGGTTAGGTTAGGTTAGGTTAGGTTAGGTTAGGTTAGGTTAGGTTAGGTTAGGTTAGGTTAGGTTAGGTTAGGTTAGGTTAGGTTAGGTTAGGTTAGGTTAGGTTAGGTTAGGTTAGGTTAGGTTAGGTTAGGTTAGGTTAGGTTAGGTTAGGTTAGGTTAGGTTAGGTTAGGTTAGGTTAGGTTAGGTTAGGTTAGGTTAGGTTAGGTTAGGTTAGGTTAGGTTAGGTTAGGTTAGGTTAGGTTAGGTTAGGTTAGGTTAGGTTAGGTTAGGTTAGGTTAGGTTAGGTTAGGTTAGGTTAGGTTAGGTTAGGTTAGGTTAGGTTAGGTTAGGTTAGGTTAGGTTAGGTTAGGTTAGGTTAGGTTAGGTTAGGTTAGGTTAGGTTAGGTTAGGTTAGGTTAGGTTAGGTTAGGTTAGGTTAGGTTAGGTTAGGTTAGGTTAGGTTAGGTTAGGTTAGGTTAGGTTAGGTTCGGTTAGGTTAGGTTAGGTTAGGTTAGGTTAGGTTAGGTTAGGTTAGGTTAGGTTAGGTTAGGTTAGGTTAGGTTAGGTTAGGTTAGGTTAGGTTAGGTTAGGTTAGGTTAGGTTAGGTTAGGTTAGGTTAGGTTAGGTTAGGTTAGGTTAGGTTAGGTTAGGTTAGGTTAGGTTAGGTTAGGTTAGGTTAGGTTAGGTTAGGTTAGGTTAGGTTAGGTTAGGTTAGGTTAGGTTAGGTTAGGTTAGGTTAGGTTAGGTTAGGTTAGGTTAGGTTAGGTTAGGTTAG